>OX326950.1:28048637-30448637 GCA_946800315.1 Misopates orontium
ATGCCTGCCTTCGACCGCAAACTTTATTTCAAGGACTGGGGCATCAGAAGCTGATCAGCCGCATGGCATTGTCCATGTGCGAGGTTAGTAAATCTTATTGTTTACTTCTTGTTAAGTTTTTGCCACTTCTTCTATTTGTTGTACATCGTGCTTTGTACTAACTTTCTATGTGTTCTGCAGTTTTTCATTAACGCCCAGACTATGGCGGAGAACTTGGACATTGCCATGACTTCTCAGAGTTAGTACAACGCGATGATTGATCGGCATCACAGCTCGGCGATTCAGACCCTGAACCTTGAGATGAAGGCCAAGGAGGAGCAGGCCAAGGCTGAGAAGAACCTGATGGTGGTCGTTGAGGAGTTGAAGACCACTCGTGCTGAATTCGAGGCTGCCCGCGCGGCTACTACTGCTGTTGAGAAGGAGCTCTTTGAGGAGAAGATGCATGCCGGTCAGCTTACCGAGAACCTTCTCCACGCCACTGCCGTCATCGATGACCATGTCGATACCATCAAGACGATGATGGACGTTGCTACGGCCGCAGAGGAGGCGTGCGCAAAGATTGAGGCTGATCTTGCTTCTCTGAAAGCTGCGCTCCTGACTGCTGAGCAGGATGGCTACGAGAGAGCTATGCGTGAGGTAATTCCCCTTTTATTCAAACTTTTTCCATGCACTTTCAATTTTTTACTATGTATTTATACTTCAGCTTTTGTGGCTATGTAGGAGCTTCCTGATGATGAGAAGGTGTCCATAGCCATCGAGTTATTTTGCTCGGCGACTTGGGAAGAGATCACCTTGGCCAGGGGCAGGTACGACACAGCGAAGGGCTATAGTATGGCCCTGGACGAGGTCGTGGCCCGAGGTGCACTAGCGTCGGGATTCAAGAAGGAGGATTTTAACATCCTCGATTGCCTAAAGGAAGATGACGGTGAGGCTGGTGAGACCTCGGGTACTGCTGCTACTAGTGCCGATCCTGCACCTGCAGAGGAGGAGGGTGCACCCAAGCATGATCCTTTCGCCCCAGTTTTCCCTCTGCAGCAGGTGTAGCACTCAGACTACTTGGACGAGCAATCCCAGATGTATCCTCTTTAGTTTCCTCCGTCACCATAGCTACATCAGGCGCTTGCTTCGCCTCCGATATAGTTTCCGCCACAAAGTCCGCCAACCTTTGTGCTTTAATTGCAGTCTTTGGTAAATACTCCAAACCATATTCACCCAACTCGATTGCCCACTTCACTAGTATGCCCGATGTTTCCGGTTTTGCCATAACTTGCTTCAATGGTTGATTAGTTAAGACATTGACCGGATGCGATTGAAAATATGGCCTCAGTTTTCGCGCAGTTATCACGAGTGCATATGCTAGCTTTTCGATTTCCAGATAATTCAATTCTGCCCCATTCGAACTTTGCTCACTTAATAGATTGGCTTGAAATAGCTCGAAATAGGCGTGTTCGGGCCCAAATCCGGCCTGCACGGGCTTGATTTGGGCTTACTTGCCGATTTCCGAGTTTTGCCTTGAATTGTAATTTTGCATTAAGAAATAGGGATAAAAGCATTAAACCCCCTAAACATTACCCCCTGTTGCACTTTGCTCCCTATCCTTTTATTTTTGGCAACTTGCCCCCTATACTATGGATAAATAACCACTTTGCGCCCTGAGTCGTTTTTTCACCATTGGATTTGAACACGTGTCAGGATATTTTGTCAAAGTGCTTATTTATCCATAGTTCAGGGGGCAAGTTGCCAAAATTAAAACGAGAGGGGGCAAAGTGCAACAGGGGGTAAAGTTTAGGGGGTTTAATGCTTTTATCCCTAAAAAATAATGGTGTTGACGTGGCATAATATGTCTTTAAATATGCTCGAGCTACTGTATCGGATATTATGACGTGGCGGTACCGAAATATGGTACATCAAAGTCCTTGTTTCATAGGAATCAAACTAAACATAGCAACTCTTGATTTCTATTAAATTAACGGAACTTTTTTGAGATATTTCAAAAAAAAAAAAAACAAATTAGTTTTACTTTTAGTTCGTATTATTGTTGTTATTGTTATTATTTCGAAGTTTGAAATAGATCAAGAGTAGTAAACTCATACTAATTGTTAATTATTAAAAACCTTACACTAAATACGTTTTCTTTGTTTATTTAACTTTTCATAAAAACAAGGAAAATAGGAAAAAAAAATAAACATATAAAAAAACACACGCTACAAAATCACCGTAATCAATGATTCTGGATAATTTCATTGATCAAAATCATCAGTAATATTATTCACGTAAAAGCTATATATGAACAACACCATGGCTAATAAAAAAACATATCATGGCCTCGTAGAACTCCATTTCTATATCTTTCACCAAGGTTTTGTCAAGAATAAAGTTCCAAAGGTATATCAGAGATGGCGGAGGAAGAAGAAGAAGAGGTATATGACAATGGCGGAGGAAGAAAGCTCACTAAAAATGGCGAGTGTACATGAGGAAGAAGAAGAGCTATGAGAGATGCTCTGTTGGTACGAATTAATCTGTCCCATTTGGGAGGTGAGCTATAGATACAGGTAATTCCGTATCTATATTGGATACAACCTAGTTCCGTCTCTACTGACACTCTACAGATACAGATAATTCCATATCTATATTGGATACAACCTAGTTCCCTCTCCACCAACACTATTATTCTCCAAGATTGGGCGCCAAGCTTCGCGCGTAACGTTTCTTTATTTTTCTTTTTTTTACTTTTTAATGAATTAAATCAGTAGATACGGACTTATTGGTATCTAAATTAAATAAAGATAAATCTGTATCTACTAATTTGCAAAGTTCCATATAGGGACAAGTGAATATAATCTGTCCCCGTTGATCATTTTTAGGTAGGAATTGTGTGTCCTTGCCCAATTATGTGTCCCTAATTAAGCTTTTTCTTGTAGCTTTTTCTATATATCCTAATAAACAATGAGGACAGAAGAAGAAATAATGTATGCAGCCTGTTATTCACTCAACGTGTAAATATATATATATATACACAAAAGCAAGGTCACTAAATTAGAATAAATAACAATAAGATACAGATAAATACAAATAAGTACTAGTAGATAAATACAAATCATCTATAGAGGCAAAGAAATCAATTAGATAAATACAAATCATGCAAAGAAATCAATTTGATGATTTGATAACCGTGAATGAGAAAACTTAATTACGGATCAGTTTCATTACCCAAATTATCAGTTCCTAATTAGTCTATTCTTTATTGGTCAAACTCATATACTCTTATAATTTAAAAGGATACTAATTAAATTACTTACACATATTTTTATTCTAATAATCGGTGAACTTCACATAACAAATTTATGGAACGAGGACATGTAATTACTTAAATGATAATCACTACTAAAAAAAAAATAGACAACCCATAAATCACCATTCAATTAAAGAAACATCTATGCCTCTGCAACGAAACAAATATATAATCAAGTAGGCAATTTAGTTTGTAAAACATAAAAGTAAGGATAATAACTAATTAAATTATCTAAAGATGGTTTTGAAATGCAATTTAACATTGAATGTATTCATAATCATTAACAGTAAATCAAACTATCAAGTAACCACAGCAAAAAAATATGACATAATTTTGGGCCATTACAATCTTTCCCTCTTAGTACTTCTAAGTCTGACAATGCTTTTGACTTAATATATAGTGATGTATGGGTCTTTTTTCTACTACTTATCATTATGGTTTTAGATTTTTTCTCATTATTGTAGACCATCACACAACATGCAGCTGGTTATATATTCTTAAAACCAAATCGGATGTTAAGCGCCATCTGATTAATTTTTATAATCTGGGTGTAACTCAATTTTCCATTGAGATAAAAGTCATAAGGATAGACAATGACACATAATTTATCATAAAAAGTTGTTATGCCAACTTAGTATAGTTCATCAAACCTCATGAGTAAAAATTCCTCAAGAATAACCTATCCAATTTTGTGCGATTTGCCCCCTGGAGCGTTGATCAACCGTTGATTTTGGACACGTGTCTGATGTTTTGTTCGTTAGATTTGGCATCAGGGGCAAATCGCACAAAAAGCAATAGGGCAGAGGGCATCTCACACAAATCAATAGGTTAAGGGGCACAATGCAAAAACACCCATAGATTGAGGGGTTTGCCGCAGGTATCCCTAAAACAAACCATGGTCATGAATAAACTAAAGCAAAGATCTCGTCCGATCAAACATACGAAAATAATAAGCAATATCAAAATCAACAAAACAAAGTAAAAGTGTACGAATATCTAAAGAACATCAACTCAATCACAGCTTTTATCCTCATCCTTCTCCTTCTTATATGATCTTCACCAAAGTTCAACTCCAAGACTCTTCTCCAAAAGTATTCACCAGTTCTCTACAAGTTTTCCTAGTGGCTTCTTTGGCTCTCTTTTTCTGAGTGTTATCATACTTTTCCCCTCTTCTATGTAGCTTCGAAAGTCTCACACTTTAATTGTCACAAAACCTAAATTTCCGAGTCAAAGCAATTTCTACGTGATCTCTTTCATTTTGCATGTGACGGCTGCTGAATTACGGTTGCATCATTCTTAAGTCAGAAGCGATCGCTTTTGTTTTCTCTTCAATGTTAATCGATCTCTTTCACAAGCGCGTGCTTCTCTTTGCATTCCTTCGCATTCTAGCTCGCATGAATTGCCCAGAATTCCTCTTTTTAGCTCATTTTCATCCCTTTTCACCAAAACGACTCTTAAACAATAAAATAAAGGAATAAAAGTAAAAATACTCAAAACAATCAAGGAACATGTAGTAAAACGGTCTATTTGACATATGAATAATGAGTACAAAATGGAACGTCAAACACCCCTAAACTTACCTATTTACTCGTCCTCGAGTAAACAAGACAAGACTCACATATTTTGATAGCTGGTATTGGCGGAATCTTTCTTGAGAATATCAGGACAATTTATAAACCATGTGACGACACAACGCAATATAAAAGCATCATTCAACACATTCATCTTTTATACACAGTCCACAAATATATCCTGTCAACTCATTCATCAACATTTTGCTCTTGAATATCCATCAACTAGCCTTTTAATCTTCAATAAAATAAAGAAGATTGGATAAGAATTTCGTGTCGTACTTAATATGTTGTATATACACACGTTCACAGACATATGGCCGTGAAATATATAGCTCCTAACTACACAGATAATCTCAACCCGTATATAGAGATATAAACATTTGGTATTCTTAATCACCGAGGAAGCAAATTATTAAATTAAGGGAAGAGTTAAATTAAAATGTAGTGATCAGTTAAAGGAAAGAGATCCTTCTTCTTTGCTTATTCGAGAAATAGTTATATGTCGAATGATGTTTGGTATAGTGTATATCTAACCACAAAAGGAGAAAGATTACAAGGAATAGATAGTCTACCTTTAACCAAACAAAACCCTCTATTATAAATTGAAATGCAGTGATCAATTATAGGAAAGGATCTTTCTTTCTTGCTAATTCAAGAAATGACTAGCTATACATATCCCTTGAAGTTTGCAAATGTGTATCTAAAAGAGATGAAAAAAGAGTATATTAACTCGAAGAATCAAAGAAACAAATTTAACCAAACAGAATCCTTAACCAAAAGAAAAGAAGAATTGGAGAGAGAAAGATGATTTATAACAGAAAAACGAAGAAACTAGTCAGATTCTAGTAAAAGCAAAGACATGCAAAAAGATATATACAAAATCTTACAGACAGCTAGAGGAGGAGATGGCTGCTTTTGTGAGTGATTGTGTGTGAATTGTTCGACGCGGCTGCATGAGTAAATACTAAATAGATGCTCGGTGTCTGACCATGCTTCACCCCGAACTGAACAGTGACCGCGCTCCTTTGCGTACTGAAATGATGACACGACAAGAAGGCTTTATTCATGTTTTCTCTACATTACAGCCCCAGCAAGAACCGAATAACAAAACCAAGCAACAAACAAATTGAGAAGTCAAAAACTAAGTAATTTAGCAAGTCAGCCATATTGGTAAATACTGCGCCACAGTAACACTGGTCACCTATGCTGAAAAATATAGTTAAGAAGTCGAGTAGACCTCTTGCAACAACACAACACCGACATACACACACATGGAGATAGATAGAGCCCGAGAGAGAGAACTTACAGTCGTACACGTCCAATAGTCGTCAGTCAAATATAACATCAGCGAACGCATAAGCTTTCTCGTATTCAAGTATCTTAGTTATCTTCTTATCCATGTTATTTACCAACGTAAACATGTTCATCAAAATCCTCATCAAATCTAGCTCACGAGCTTAAGCAAGTAACAACCTGACGAGCATCATTTCAGTGTTATCTCCTCCAAAGTTGTTGATCTTGATAAAAGATAAGCTACGAAAGCTGCCCTGGTCGTCAAAATCTATAAAATCGTCATCCACACCAGGCAAATCACGAATTTCTCTTTCTGACTCCTACCAAAGCAAAGCACATCAAAACGGATATAAAACTAAAACAGTAAAGTTACAAGAGAATACAAAAAATAATCTTTACCATTATTGCAAGATAAAGTTCAACGAGGTATAGGCATCTGGAAGCGAGCAGCAATTATTCTAAAAAATTTAGGGGAAAGAAACTTTAATTGAATGGAAATGCTATGATCAATTGGAGGAAATAAATATTTATTTTTTGCTAATTCAAGAAGTAATTACATATCCCTTGATGTTCGCAAATGTGCATCTAAAACAAATGATTTCAACAATAGACAACCTTTATCTTAAAAGACTGTTTATTTATAAATCATAACAGATGAACAAAGCAAGTCAAATTCTTGTAAAAGCAAGTAATGAACACCAAAAAGATTCATAGAAAAATCTTACATAGAAGAAGATGACAGAGATTTTCTTGCTAATTTCTAAATTCCAGAGGAGGCTTTTTGCTATTTAAAATGACTTGTAGAGCTATTTTCGGATTTGAACAACACTGCCAATTAAATACCACATGGAGTTATTTTCCAATTAAGATAATGCTAAATTAGTTTTTGCTATAACCCCATAAATGCACTAGTATTTTTTACATTACTATTTGCTTGAGTGCACAACAATATGAATGAAAGAGTTCTTAGTCACGATGAGTGAAAGAATGTCTTCTTGTAAGCAATAACTAGGATACTAATCGATTTCATAAAAAGGAAACCCTGTATATGAGATAAAACTTAAGTTTAACCAATCGCTCTTTAGATAAAATTGATGTAACAAGATAGAACTTTCAGAGGGGAAGGTCTTCGTTTTTCCAATTCCATCCATTCCAAATATCTTTTTTGAATTCTCCATCACAATAAGGATAAAATCGAACCTTGTCGCAACCTCAGTCTCACCATTATACAATAGTGACTTGACGCTAGACACGTTATAAGTTATATCCATCAAATAAACATATCTTCCCATCAAGAGAGTCGGATGCTTTGCCAACTATATTTCCACTCTGATTTTTACATCGTCACCATCAAATCTGGTGGAAGTTCATTAATCAATTTGAGATCCGTGAGCAACGGTAACTGTTGTTTATTTGCAGGGAAAAATATATGATGGTAAGCTCTGATTTACACTGATGATGGTGGCGGAAAATGCGATTGATCAGATGCCTTGATGATAGCAAGAGCTGATTAAGAAATGAAGGCGGCTTAACCTAGAGCAAAAATTGACCTAGGGTTTAGGGAGGTCGCGGCTACTAAAAAAACTTAAAGCGGCAAAAATCGGTAGCATCTGTTAGAGTGATTGTAAATATAAGCACATAAGAAGAAATTAGAAAACATACACCGACTAGTTTTGACAACTGTACCCCTAAATCTTAAAAACATTTATTCGTCCATGTTGTCTTACTTTCTTCCTTTGCCAACCCTAAACATGCTTATTTGGTAATTACTTGGACCCGAATGGCAGATAGTGGACACACGCATTCATGCATATATGAACATAAAAAAAAAAAATAGAACTAGCAATACATTAATTTAGAAAAAGATTAAATTACATCAAATCCCTATCCTATGCCCCATTTTACATATCGTCACCTAACCTTTAAATTTTTACACTTATCAACCTAAAGTCTCATAAAGCGTGTGAACTGCCCTAGTAAAACTTCTATTCATTCTTTTAATAATCTTGGAGAATATGCTGTCAGTCTATCCAAGGCTTAAGTCTATCTTGGAGAATATGCTGTCAGTCTATCTGAGGGGCGGAATGCACCTCATTATGGTAAAAAAATTTCACCTTCCATCCTGAGTTTATTTTTTCTTTATAATGCTCTATCTTTTTACTCAAAATAAAATAAATAAATCTATGTACTTTTGTTTTGATTTTGTATTCTTTTCCCCTGATTTTATCGACTAATTCAGTTAAATTTAGTGTTTTGGACTTCAAAGTGGTCTGGAATGATTGTTTGGTTGCTTTTTGACGGTTTCATACCTTTATATTTACTTATTCGCAAATTTACGAGAGTAAGTCACTTTATTCTGTAATTGCAAGTGCTTACTGTGACGATTTCATAGTCAAAATGCACAACCATGCAAATTCATGAATCAGGATAGGCATGTCTTGAAATATATAATTCATTTTACATATTTTATATTTTTAGCAATATTTTAAATATTTGTTGATTATAAGAGATGAACTGACGATTGTTTGTTTACAATGTAGAGAGCAAAAGATTAACATCTAAGCTCTCTAATCTGAATGAGAAAAAGTAAATAACAAAACTAACTAAACAGCCTTATATAGTTAACATAAGGAAAGCAGTTGAAGACCGTTGTTGATCAACAAATATTTAAAATATTGCTAAAAATAAAAAATATATAAAATGAAATATATATTTCAAGAGCATGTAACTGTAATGGTGAGATTTCATATTTCAATTTCTTTTATAGAAATAAAATGAGCGTGTTAGAAATTGAATTTAGTGGGATATACTGATATCCTGATGATCGTAATGTAGATTGATATTTTCCTACATGTGAAATTGATCATCCACCGAATTTATAGTTCATGAAAACTGATGATGTTAGGTTAGAGACCAATGACTACAAAGATGTAGGTTGCCATACTGGGTGGGTAGTGTGAACCTAGATCAAATATAAACTAATCCTGAGTGCGAAGGAGTGAGGTTAAAGGACATGATGAGGTCTTATCTGACAATTATGGGAAAGGTTTAAATGCTATTTTCTCTTTTTATGACATTTTTGTTTCGGTTATCAGCTTGTTTGGTTAGTGATTTGCATCATGTTATGCTGTTGAGAATTGAGATTGGTTTGTTGCCTATTTTTCCTATCAACTACTACAAATTAATTTGTTCGTACTAAATAATGATACTTATAAATTTTTAATCTTTGAGGTGTAAAGTGTAAAAACTATATTTTTTTGATGAAAAGTGCTTAAAGGTAAGGTGTTAGTACCGATTTATTAATTTGAGTTTCGGACCAATTGGAATTTTGAAGTTGTCGTAACTTTAGATTTTAGTATTTTCATGAAATTGAATGTAAATAAGGAGTAATTTTGTCGGCCAAAAGGTTATTTTTGCCTTTATTAAAGATAGCTCAAGAGAGAAAGCAACCTATTGCTTCAAACCTTAAGCAATTATTTGTTAAGGATATTTTGACATTATTAAGACTAAACTTGGAATCTGCCTTTGTAACATAGTAAAAATTAATAAACAATATGATAATTTTAATATGCTAACCATTAAAATTTTATGAATGTTTATAGTGTTGTGATAACAGAGGAAATTACAGGGTAACCATATTAAATCATGTAAAGGAAGATGTTCCAGAAACTACTTGCATGTTTCAATACAATTTTCTTTAAAAAATTATAAATTCGTCATCGTTACAATATTATATAACCAATATGGATTTGCTTTCAACAGAAATTGTTGTTACTGCTTCTGGGAATAATCCATGAAAGAACAGAGGGAATAAAAAGAAGAAAGAGAAAGTCCACGAAAAGCATTTCTTTATGTTGATGGTTTGTAAAAATTAGGAAGAATAATTTGCAACTAAAAATAACAAGTGGCAAATGTGAAAAGAATTAATGAAATAAAATCAAATAGGACCCGTAAGCACAAAATGGTAGAATTGAATCTTCAAGAGAATGGTTGAATAACTGTACTGAAGAATCAGTTACTGATTGAGAATACCAAATGAGTTACAACAAAATGAAGTGAAGGGACTCTCGGGTGAGAGGCCAAATGAGATAATAATTAAGCCCATGGTGCAAGGGACGGAGCCACCCACAAGGCTTGGGTGGACTATCTAAACAATCAGTAAGGTATCTCATTATTTAAAGGATAACATGATAAGCCACAAAGAAACTGACAAATACAAAATAATCTTAATTACATTACACTAAACTATAACCCGAACTGGTTAACTCCAAACACTTAAGTCTTTGAAGTCTTGCCCCGAAAGTTTTCCGATTCTGAAATGAAGGAAAAACACAAACTAGTGAGATAAATATCTCAGTGAGTGCTCGATGTGTGTGAAAGTGCATTACCATTTTCTTTCAAAACATACTAAACTATACATGCAAATTATGTTTTTTGTGACTCAAGAATATTATTATTAGGTACCAATAATTTATTTCAACTTGAGAATTACGAAACAATACAAAATGATACTAGATAATAATTTCATAAAACAAAGAAGGCTGTTGCCAAATAATAATAGCTTAAACAAGCATATACTGTTACTTAATTAATTATGATGATAAACGAAATAGCTGCAGTCCTTATCGCCCCACAGGAACACTCCTTATCGCCCCGTCCAAGGAGGTATCATGTAGACTAATCACATGCCATGGTTCATGCTTAACGAATGATCTACAGAGACACACCGAACCTCCCGCTGTGTCTACGGAGAAGGGGCAAGGGGACATGAAATACCACCGTAAAGTCCTCTGCCGCCCAGCAATACTCCCTGCCTACCCAAGCCAAAATGGATCCAACTAACTAATAACTGAACAAAACATAACTGAAGAGGTGATCATCATAACCAACTTAATTTCTTTCTCAGTTTAAATCAAACTTTAGGCTTACTTTACAAAATCAGTGTATGATACTCTTATAAGTGACATACATATATACATATACAAGTATTCCTTCTAGTTTTGAAAAATAATAGAGTTTTGGAACACTCAGCTGATGTTGGATTACAGAGATGATAGGAAACCCCAATGTCAAATCGAACTACCTGTTAGTCGAATCAAAATACTAACCACAATCTTACTAAAATTCCAATTCTAATTTCAATAAGGCAAAACTTTATAAATAAATATATATATATATATATATATATATATATATATATATGCTAAATTGTATATAAACACACACACACACACACACATATATATATATATATATAAAGTATTCATACGCCATTTTGATAAGGTTAGAGGGGTGCTATGGGGTTAAGCCTAAGATTTATTTATGTAGAACACTGTGATCCTGAACACGACGGCTGCATAACGAAGCATATTTCGCACACAACTGATATGGGGGTATACTTACTGAGGTGAATTAGAGGAGATGATCAAGTTGAGAGCCCCCTTCTTGTGATGACTTGTGGGCAGATTTATAGTACTTGCTTTTTGCTTAGTTAGTAAGAAAGTGGACGGTGGTGGTGGCAAAGAAGTGGTGATAGAGATAGGTGATGAAGAGAGGTTATTAGCCAACTTAACTGGCTAGTTGTCAAGAGGGGAGAGATAGGTGTGTCAAAAGGAGGTGATGAAGGGAGGTGATTGAGGATGGTGAAGTAGAGTGGTTACTAAGCTAGTAAGGGAGTAGATTAGTGACTAAGGCAGAGGAGTGATGAAAATGGTGGTGAAGAAGGTGGTGAAGTAGGCATCTTGGTTGCTTAGTGTTCAAGTTTTGACCCTCAGGTTTTCCCATGGGCTTTCTAAATGTCATGGTGCCTGATTCACGCGAAGCGCCTCATGTTCCTATGTCTTTATTGCTTGGATAGCGTCACTACCAATGCAAGTGTCATTTAGTGGGTTAATTTGTTAGCTCTTCGTAGAGGGGTAAGAGGGGGTCTCAATATGAGCCCCTTGTGGAGGGGTCAGATGGGTCTAAATATGAGTTCTTCATGGAGGGGCAAGAGGGGTCTGAATATGATCCCCTTGTGGAAGGGTAAGAGGGGTCTAAATATGAGCCCCTTGTGGAGAGTAGGAGGGGTCTAAATATGAGCCCCTTGTGGATGGGTAAGGGGGGGTCTGAATACATGTCCGTGACCTTTGCTTCGACCCCGTGGCCTCGAGCCCCTGATCTGAGTTAGTTACGACTCTCGTAAGACAATGAGGGGGAGATGGGTACTTGTAGGCTAATGGGGGTACTGTATGGTTTATTTTATCATGTTTGTGAGTCCTCTTTATTGGAGGCTTAAGTAGAGCTTACTAAAGATTGAGCTTCTTACTTCATCAAAAAGAAAGAGAAAGATTACATATCTGCAGTCGGCGACAAGCAGTAGAGAAGAAAAATTTACAAGGTATGCATTATTTTCTTTTGACGATTAGAAAGCCTAATTTCATTATAAGTGCAATAATTAGGGCTATGATTATTTTATGGGCTTTACATATAACTTGTTCGTATTGTGATATGGCCCAAATTAATTTTGAAAGATGGTCTATTTTAATAGAGTGAGTTGCACCACTGTCAAGTCCAAAGTAATTTTGCATATACAATAAACAAATCTTTGCAAAAGGGATAAAATAAACACAATTTATAATACCTAAATTCAGAGAAATACATGAATAAAGTAATAAGTTTTCAAATTAAAATAAGAATATTTTTAAAATTACGGGGTATTACAATTCCCATGGCGAAACTCTTGATTGAGGCTACTTCTTCCTACGGGAGTTGGAAGTCATCTTTATTCTTCGTGAAGCCCAAGGGCCTTAACAGTGAGGCCTGGGGGGTGAGGAACGATTGGTCGGCCGGTCTAACAGAGTTGGATTCCTCTCGCTTTGAGGGGACTCGTCTTCAAATGAAAGAGGAAGCTACTTCCAGATGAAGTACAACGTGGTAACTGGCGAGAACCCCGAGGCTATTTTAGCTTTGTGGTCTTCAGGACGGGACTCCTTCCGTCCATTTTTCCAATTTGAGCGAGGATACTTAGTTTTGTAAGTATTGAAGCTTCATCATCTTTGCGTTACCTCTGTCTTCACCCCGTGATCTTGACTCGTGCCTTTTATGTTTCAGGTGCACTGATGGCCTCGTTGGTGGATAGGGCTTCGGACAAGGTGGCGCCAAAAGTTCCAAAGGATGGTAGATCCTCACAAGGTATGGCACAATCGTCTCTGTCAATTGCTGCGACTCGGAGTGAGGATCCTTCCTCTGGGCACCACTCTTCGGCTGAAGCTCTTATAGGGGTTAGTTCTGGTCTAGAAACGTTTGGCGAATTCCAGAATTTTTTACATGAGGGTAATTTTGAAACATTCTAGGCCCCTACTTCTCCTTCACCTAAACCCATATTTGATATTGGCTGGATCCCAGGGTCACTTCCGACGACCTTTGATTTAAGTTTCTTTTTTTTCCACCCATCGGCTTGGAGGTGGCGGTAGTGTCTCGTGTTTCCCCTACTCACGCTACTTCATCTTTGTCTGCTCCCCATCTTGATGTTTCTGAAAAGGAGGCTGGGATATCTCTTCCAATCGAGGGTATAGGCGAGATGAATGCTCCTGAGTCCGTTTCTCCGACACTTCGAGAGGGTTTAGCACAGGTGATGGGGGATCTCTCTGACTAGGCGGACAGGGACCGACTGCTAGTTCTTCCTAGTCTTGATGGCGGTGCTGCTTTGAGAACGTTTGAGGCTGTTCTTCCAAAAAATTTGGCAGGGGAGGGTCAAAGAAGCGCCTGGGGTTCGTGATGTCGTGGTTAGTGATCGGAAAGGTTCCCTAGTGGACAAATGGGAGGCGGGACCTTCCTCTCGTGGAGTGGTGAGTCCAGGAGTTTGTCATAGTTCCGTGGAGGCTCCCTTGGTAGAGGATTTGAGGAGTGTTTGTTCGGGCTTAGCACAGGATGTTGAAGCTCTTCCGAATCGAGGGATTCAGTGGTTGAAAGATACCACATGTTATGCGGCGGTGGATGTAAGTCTTTGAGTTTCTACAATGTCTGCCCCTTTTGACATGTTTTCACCTTCGTTTTTCTTCTTTTTGTTAATTTGGCTCTCGACAGTTCTTGTTGATGGAGCACATCCAAGCTTTGGAGGACCAGGTGGATGAGTTAGAGTCCTCTTTGCACGCGGATTCGGATTCCCTGGTGCAGGAATTAGTGGAGCTGAGACTCAATCATCCCAGACATCTGTCAAATTACATGTGGCTCGGGCGGATTTAGAGGCCCGGTTGAGAAGGTTTCTAGAGTGGGAAGCACATGCAACCCAGCTTGCTGAAGAACGGGATCATGCGTTGGAGCGTCTTCGGCAAGTACAGGGAGAAAGAGATGACTCTGCCGCGAAGAATGCGGCGTTGAAGAAGGATCTAGAAAAGACTTTCTGTTTGAAGTTGGAGGCCGAGGCAGGGTGTGCTGAGGCGATGAAGGTTGCTGAGACCCTTCGGGGTTAGTTGCTGGAAAGTCAGGCAAGTGTGACCCAGAAGGTAGAAGACCAGATGCAGTAAGTTGGCGAGGAGTGGAGGACACAGAGTGCGGCGGTGGCCAGGAAGGATGCATGCCTACACATGATAAGATATATTGGCTCCCCACTCCATCATGGCTTCTTCCGCAAGGTGTTTATTTACTTCCTTATGGTGGGCTTTGGCGGGGCGATAAGGATGTTGCAGGATAAGAACTGGATTGTGCCTGGGGTCGATCTATCCACCCTTTGTCCTCTGGTCATTGACGTTCTTAGCGATATTCCACCAAGTTCTCCACCTAGCCCTTTTGAATTACGGGCAATTCTCGAAGCTTGCAATGCTAACCTTCCTGCCCCACAGGTCCTTATCCACGCGGCTTGAGGTCTGACTTCTTGTAGTCCTTTTTCCAACTCCAGAGCACGCAGGGTAGATGCTATGGCTTCTGAAATCATGTCGGGTGGGTCCTTTGGTTATCGTTCTGACCATCTGGGTGTTCAAGGTTCCGATACTCGTGCGCCTATGCCAGCTATCACTTCCCTGCGAGTTTTATAGGTAACTTCTGAGCCCGAGGATTCGAGAGTTGCTTCAACGCCTCAAGAGTCCAGAAAGCAGTGAAAGAATAGAAGCGCCCATGATGAGGAGTAGCGTCGTGCCCCCCTTCTTTTTTTTGTTGTGCTTTCTTTATTTTCTACTCCTTGTACATGCATTTGTCAGTATTAATAAAAGAGTTTCGGATATTCCATGCATTTTTTTTATTCTGTCTCTTGCTCGTATATAGATTTTGCACTCCTCTGGTTTACTAGTCTAGGTATAGTTTCGAGGGATTGGCATCGGGTCAAAAAAGAATATTTCACCCCTCGTGAGCATGTTTCAACAAGAATCGTCGATTGATTCCTTGGAAGTATGCCTGTGTGGCTCTAAGGTTTGTGGGGACCCCATGTCGAGCAGTTGGCTCAAACCATCTGGGTGTATTGCAAGGATGATTCTACTTGCGATACCACTAGAGGGGTTGTTACCGGGTCAACGGGGAATATTTCGCCGCTCTTCAGCATATTTCACCCCTCGTCAGTATGTCTCGAGCTTCATATGCGCCATTAACTTGTTGTACCACAAGCTGTGAGTCGTTGTGGAAGTGAACCCGACTCATCTCCCCTTCTCTGGCTAGGCTCATGCCAATCAGTCGGGCTTTGTATTTCGCTTCGTTATTGGAGACGGGGAACCCTATTTTTGCAGCAAAAGATAGGACTTCCTCTGGCTTATTTTCGGGGGATAGCTTGAAACCGATCCCTGCTCCTCCACTTTCGTTGTTGGACGACCCATCTACATATGCTTTCCAAAGGTGGATCGTGGGCTCCGCCAGGGGTTCTTCACTTGCTTCTACCATAAAATGTGTCGTTGTAACGATAGCGTATGTGAATTTCCCATAGTGGTATACCGAGTCTCGGCATCCTTCAGAGTTCAACTCGTGTAGTATATTGGCAGATGATCTCGCCCCTGTGCTCTTACCAACACCACGCTGACTACTTCCTTTTCAACAGCTAGATATACATAAAGTCGTTCTTTTGGTTAAGGCTAGACGAGCGACGGGGGGCTGAGAAGGTAAGCCTGCAAATCGTCAAAGGCTTTCTGGCATTCGTCCGTCCATTGGAAGTTTTTCACCTTGCGCAATACTTTGAAGAGCGAGAGCCCTTTTCCTGCTGCTTTTGAGATGAATCGGTTGAGCGAGGCCATCCTCCTCGTGAGGTGCCGGACGACCCGGATCCTGCGAGGAGGTGAAATATCGAGAATTTCTTTGGAATTCTTAGGATTGACTTATATCCCGCGTTTAGTGACATGAAACCCAAGAAATTTTCCACCTTTTATTCCAAACAAGCATTTCTGGTGGTTTACCTTCATTCCGAACTTGTCCATGATGTGGAAGGCTTCTATCAAGTCGGCATTGTGGCGGCTGGCCACCATGATTTTTGCCACAATGTCGTCTATGTAGACGTCCATATGGCTCCCAATCAACGGTGAGAACATAGTGTTCATGAGCCTTTGGTATGTGGCTCTGACATTTTTTAATCCGAAGGTAATTACAAGATAACAATAGGTGCCAAAATCTGTTATAAAGCTGTTTTTTGCTTGGTCTTTCTCTGCTGTCGGGATCCGATTGTATCCTTGGTCTCCGTCCATAGTGGATAGCAGTGCGCATCCTGCTGTTGAATCTACTAGTTGATCAATGTTGGGTAGGGGGAAGCAATCTTTTGGGCAAGCATCGTTGAGGTTAGTGAAATCAATGCACGTCCGCCATCTTCCACCGGACTTTGGTACCAAGACCACGTTAGCTAACAATTTTGGGTATTGCACTTCCCTGATTTGGTTCAAACCAATAAGTCTTTGTATCGCAGCTTTGATGACCTTATTTCGGTCCGGCCCCATCTTGCGTCTCTTCTGCTGAACAGGCTTAGCATCGGTTAGGACATTTAGATAATGCTGGCAGACATCGGGACTGATCCGGCCTGGGGGTCCTCTCTCCCAAGCAAACACGTACTGATAATGACGCAATGTTCCCAAGAGCTGCATCTCAATCGGAGGATCTATGTTGGCTCCTACCGTCACGATCTTCTCGCTTTCCTCGGGAATTACCTCAACTATCTTTAGCTCCCCAGCGGGGAAGAGTTTGCGCTTGTCATACCTGTGGGGCTCGTAGGAGTTCACTTTTTCGCTGCGATTTTCTCGTTCTTCAAATGTGGAGATGGTATTCATTTGTCATTTGCGAGCCCGAGTTTGATTTCTGTTGACTTCTCCAATCCCGTTGGGGGTAGGAAACTTTACTTTCAGATGAAGGACAGAGGGCACGGCTTCAAACACCCTGAGGGAGGGTCGTCCAGCAATGACATTATATGTTTTTGCCAGGGCATTTACAATCCAAAAATTTTACCTCTTCTGTCCTCCTTAGGTGTTCCCCGCTCCAAGACTTCAGTAATGCGACTGCTCTGAGGGTCTCATACTGATTTTTGTCAAAACCTACGAGGGGGGTAGTTTATGGTACTATTTGCTCCATTTTAAGCGCGAGAGCAAAATAAGTGGGCAAGAACATAACGTCCATAGCGCTTCCTATACCTATTAAAATTCTTGCAACTTTCGCTCCGTGTATAGTGGCATAAACCACTATGGGTCGTCATGAGGATGGACGATGTCGACAAGATCTTTGGGTTCGAAGGTAATATCTGGCGGGGATGCTATGGCTGTAAAGAAGACGTGGTATTTTGAGTTGACTCGTTAACTTTCCTTGATAAAATTCCTCTTTTTTCTTGCCGATGAAACTGATAATGGTCTACCCTCGATCATGTTCACCATCCTTTTCGTGAGGGGATTATTGGCGTAATTCAAGGGTGGGGGTGGCAGATGTTCATGGCGTCGATGCTCTTCTAGCGCTGAGTCCCCCTCGAGCCTCCTTTGCCCTTGGGAATTTTCTCTCTCCTGTCGTTCGGCACTTCTATGGTACCCCTCATGTTGGTCATTTTGTTGATCTGGTTCACGCTCTTTCCTCTGCTAGTCACGCAGGAAGAGACTTCTCTTCTTTCCATGTACCGGTGGAGGTACCCATATTTTAAAAAGGCATTCAATTTCCATCCTTAGATGGTCACAATTTTCGGCCCCCAACTTCTATGGTAGAAACACCATTTTCCGGTGTGACAGACGCATGGACATCGGGATTACCAGTGATAGTATGTGAGGCGCAAACGGCCGGGCACTCTTATCTTTGTCGATTGATCCATCTCGGTCTCTTTTTAGGGATTGTACTTCTTTTCTCAGTTCAGTCATCATATCCAGAAACTATTGGTTAGTTTCGGTCTTGCAACCCCTTGGTCTTGCATGTCGCTCAAATCCTGGGGGTGCGCTATCTTCCTCCCTCCTAGGACGTCAAGACTCATTTTGCAGGTATGAGATCCCGTTTACTGGTGCACTGGGCTAGGGGGTGGTGCTCGTCTCTCTCTAGTTTGCATATCTTCTCTTCGTGACCTGCGGGCTACCCTCTCTGCTGCTGTTTCCAATAAGAGATCCAATTCCTCCATGGTGAGGTGGACCTCCGTTTCCTCAGACCCAACTTCGGGAGATCTCTCCAGGTATCGAGACATATATCCATGCGTGATGACGCATACTCTCCCTAAGGGATCGTACCCGTGCACGTGGCCTGATCCCCTAGTCCTAGTCTATCCCACGACCCCCTCTAATCCTTTGCCGTCTGGTGAGTCTCGTAGTATAACTATCAATCTCGCCTACCCCTTGTTGAACCAATGAGGGGGAGTGATTGTGTTTTTCACATGCAGGAATGTCTTCCTTGGCCTCTACGCAAATATCACTGAGCAACTTGACCAACCAGCGCGAGCGGCAACTATAAGCCCCTGCGTCACTACCCACTACCAGGATGTGTTGTCACATCGACCGCCCCTCTTCCCCTATGTGGAGGCGAGGATCCGACGAGTTATAGAGTGTAAATAGAGCACGACATACACCGAGGGCTACATGCAGGCACCACGTGCCCTAATCTACAAAACCACTTAAGCACCCTAGTACCCTCAAATTAACATGCACGACGACACGTGCCCCTTGGCAAATTACACCTATACCCTCACCTCACCCTATAAAAGAGTAAGTAGGCTTACCATAAATAAAAGGACCAGTAGGCAGATGAAGTAGGATTAAATAAGAGAGGGATAGGTAGAAAGCAAGAGGGTTTAGAGAAAGAAAGAAAAGGCATGAGCCCCCGCTGTCCGCTAAGGTTTGGAGGGGTAGCAGGCAAGGCAGAGATCCTCACGATCTGCTGAAGAACACCTGGAATCACATCAACGAGCTCCCAATTCTCCTCGACCCCAGAGCTTGCCGGATCTAGGGTCATCCTAGGTTGGGATTGGCGTTCGAACAAGCCTCGGTGACAGGTCCGAAAAATTCACGGTGTCATCAGTGGAGCCGTCTGTGGAAAACGTCAGTATGTCCCTGATATAGCCTAAGTGAAGAACCTGGATTCACTATGTTTGCATTCATCAAATAGCATTCTTAGTCATCATTGCCCTACAAAAATATTTTCTCAAGAAGTTATGGCAATCTCCCACTAAATCACTGATGAATCCACCTCATCTCCACCCGAGGACCCAAATTTGGAAGAGTACATGTCTCCCAACCCCAAAAGAACCCCAGATACAGGGATTGAAGAGACCGAGGTTCACCTCACCTTGGAGGAACTAGATCGCTTACTGAAAACCGCCGCAGAAATGGGAGACCGACGAGCCCGAGAACTGGACGTACGGTCTAGAGGAAGATGGGCACCACCCCTAGTCACAATGCCCCGGTCAATGGAATCTCGCATGCAAGAAACGAACCCCAGCGCTCAAGGACGGAAGATGAGAGTGCGACCCTTGGGTTCGATCGACATGCAAGAATAGGGAGTCACCGAAACGATACACACCAGCAATTTCCAGATAAAAGCAAAACACACCAACATTTCATGGACATGATGACTAAATTGAGGAAGGAGGTACAAGCCCTAAAAAATAGATCGAGATGGGTCAGCTGACGAAGATGAAAATGCCAGCTCGTTTGCGCCTCATATACTAGGGCAGGAAATCCTTGTGTCTATGCGTTTGTCCAACCCAGTAGTTTATACTGGAGATCGGAATGCAAGGAACCCTATGAACAATGTTAACCAATTTTTAGCAGTAATGGATATACTTAATGCCCCGGATGATGTCTTGTGCCAAATGTTTCGATCTACCTTGACAGGCCAAGCACAAGCATGGTTCTAGCAATTGCCGAAGGGATCCATCAAAAATATCGAAGAACTACGCGGCATGTTCATACGACAGTTTGCATGTAATTGCAGGTACCCAAAAATGGCAAGGCATTTTTGATGACAATGATCCAAGGAGAGAGGGAAACCCTTCGAGAATATATGAGGTTCACAGACGCAATGATAGATGTACGACACGTAAATCCCCACATTCTCTCCGTGTTTGTTGCGCAAGGCACACGATCGGTGGAGTTCGCTTATTTGTTGGTGGGACACCCGGCTCGCACCCTGGAGGAGCTCATGCAGAGGGCGGAACGATACATGCTTCGGGAAGTTACGTGATTGGCTAAGATGGGGATGCAGGTGCTAGAGGAACACTCACGGAACAAGGAGGGATTAGGAGAAAGTTCTCACAATCGACGGGACATGGTCAGAAGGTATCTCGAACCTCTTCCCTTAATCCCTTTGAAAATTACCAACGGAGAGATGATAAATATAATGGGAGGAAACCAAGATCTTCGATGGCCACCCCAAGCCCGGAACCCGAATGCTATGCGTCACACGGGAAAATGGTGCTTGTACCATAGATGTTGGGGGCATAGGGCCAAAAATTGCGATTACCTAAGGGTGGAGATTGAACGCCTTTTTAAAAATGGGATATCTCCACCGATACATTGAAAGAAGGAAGGTCTCTCCTAGACATGATCGGCGAAGAGAGAGGCGAGAGGTTGATCAGCCTCGGAAACAACCAGAGGAGCACCGCAGAAGTGCCAAACGACAGGAAAAAGGAATGTTCTCAAAGTCGAAGGAGAAGGTTTGAGGAGGAGTCGGCACAAGAAGAACGTCAATGCCATCAGCAACCGCCACCCCCACCGTCGAATTACGCTAATAATGGTGAACATGATCGAAGGAGGTCCAGAAGAACATGGATTGGAGGTTCCGTGGAGAAAATTTAGGGTCGCTGGGGCCTTTGCCCGAAGGAGCAACCGGTGCCTTTGAAGACGGTACACTAATTGGTTCGGAGCTGTAAGGGGAGGACTTTACGAACCCCCATCAACAGCCTCTCCTCGGAAGATGAGCTTCGGAAAAAGGCATCTACCGGAAAAGTACACTCAGGCGTAGTTACACTCACTCTTGGAGTAGGGCTTGGCAGATGAGATTGACGAGCCGTTCCACTTTCCGAGGAGGCGGGATCGAACGGAACAAACGAGCTGCTAGTACGACGTTTCGAAATTGCGTCACCCACCCAGTTGGGAGAAACTTTATTCGAAGAAGATGTTTCCTGAACCCCCTCCACGGATGAATCACCCAAAGCATGAGAAGCCACCTCAACCACTGCAAACAAAGTAAGTAACTACCGTCAATACAAGCAAAAGAAGATATGGAACAAAGAGACAAAACTCCACATCGTGGAGATGGGTTTACCAAAAAGACTGTTCATGCCAAGCTGAGCATCCGGAAACTCCAAGCTGTCGACATTTGTCTGATCACCTTCCATTATCATGGGCCGGGGATTTCCCAGTATGGACACCACATCGAAGGCTCACAAAACAATCCTTCTTCGTTTAGGGTCGCCACCAACTCAGCAAAGTCCAAGGGGTCCACATAGTTTATACCCATCTTGTGGGCACTCCCCAATTAGCAGCTTCCCCATTTCGAGGGCGAACGAAGAAATAACGGCTCCTCCAGCTGTGATAGGTCAGGAAGGCAAAAGCCATTTCCGAAAGGAAGAAGTTGGTAGACTGGCGAGCCATCAGTTGAAAGAACGGATAGCTCTGGTTCACAAGGGGAAGGGAAAAAGCACCCAACAAAAGCACGGGGGTCATAGGAATATTGAAAAAGTTGCAGCAAAGAATGAAACCCACCAGCAGTATGAATGAGGGACCAGTTGACTGGGACAAATTTGCGAGAAGGTAGAAACTTGACAGAGAAACAGGTGGAAGAAATAACGAAGGCCATTGTGCACTTGCTCGGAGTACACGGTCATGAAGCCTGTAGACGGATCAAAAGATTGCTCCTTGGGGGTTGGGATAAGCACCTCCATGTTTTGAACACCATATTGGCTCAGGAACTGGGCCACAAATAGGTCATCCTCTGTCAAAGGGGTCGACCCAGCACGACCTTGGCCAAGCATCATGCCAGCCTCCAAACTCTGTGTCACCATCAGAAAACCCTCGGAAGGATTTTCTTAAGGAGCTCGGTGATAAAATGCGGCGTAAATCCCTTGATCCACCTTCTTCCATCGTTGGAGAAGAGGGCTCAAAGACAGTGGTCTCCCCTTTGCCCTTGATTAGGGGAGATGCTCCCGCCTCCTTCACAGAAGATCAAGTTGAGCGGACAAAGATGAAGAAGCATGAGTAGGGGAAACAAGAGACACCATCGCCACCTCGTGACCACTAGGTGGAATAGAAAGAAACTCAAACAGAAGGTCGTCGGAAGTGACCCTCGAGTCCAACCGAGATCAGAGATGGGCTTTGGTGAAGGGGGAGCGGGATTATGGAAAGCTTCAAGATCGCCCTCCCGCAAGTTTTGGAATTCACCGAAAGCCTCCAGACCTGAACTAACATCTGGAACAAAGGGTGAGGAGAATAAGAAGAACCCTTACTCCGAGTCGCAGCAACCAATTGGGACGATTGCGCCTTGCCACGTGAAGATCTACCCTCTTTCGGTATCATCGGCACTACTTTGTCCTGGACCGTATCCACCAACAGAGACATCAGAGCACCACATGAAACATGAAGAACACAAGTCAGAATCACAAAAATAGGGAGTAGCACGAAAATAGATAAACCTCCGGCACTTACAAAATTCAGGATCCTTATCCAAACCAAGAAAATGAGCAGAAGGAGACCCACTCTAATGACCACAAAGCTGGAATAGCTTTGGAGTTTTTTCCAACTTCACCACATTGTACTTCATCTTGAAGTAACCTTCTTCCTTCATCTAAAGACGGATCCCCTCGAAGCGAGAATAATCTGATTCTATCAAGCCAGTCGACCACATGTTCTTCACCCCCCAGGCCTCACAGTTAAGGCCTTTGGGCTTCACAAAGAAGAAAGAAGACTTCCAACTACCATAGGGCCAGGAAACGCTCCACGGAACAGGGAAGTCCCCGACTCCAACACACGAACTCAAACACCGCCATAATAGAAAAAGCGTTGGGCGTCCATTGACTCAGGCAAAGCCCTAGGGCCTGGGTCACATCACCAAAAATAGGCAGCACAAACTTTCTCCACCCCGCCTCAAACTGCGGAGAATACACCATCAGATATCCCTCCTGAGGGTTATTTGCCCTCTTAGATGCTTCCGAAAGTAGCACCGCCACGTCTCCCACCGCTACATTGTGCTTGGTCAAGTTATGATCAATCATCGACTGCATAAGATCACAAGCCACTTTATCCACAATGACAACCCGCTTTTTGGGCTCCGGGCCATTACCGCCACCCTTCTTGGAAGAAGCACCAGCCGCAAAAGAGCGCTTGCGTGCCGAGTAAGAGGAGGAGACGAGAAAGCAGATCTAGACAGAGAAGGAGGCGGAGTCGAGCCTAAATCAGCAGTCCTGGTAGCATTAGAAGACGACATGATGGGATGAGCAGAAAGCGACAGACAGAAAGCAAGCAGGCAAAGATAGAAGTGGAAGCGGATAGTGTGTATACCCAAAACCGTAGCAGGAAGAACAAAAATAGGTGGGCGAAAGGGAGATTTAATTCCCGCCATTCTCAAGTGCGACAGGTGTCTGACACGTACCCTCCAACGTACGAAGGAAGCTAGGAAAATCCCGATAAATTAGGGTGTGGGATAGACGCACAATTAGATAATCAAGCATCGAAGAGCTCACTCTCTGCCACGTTCTGCGAACTGCGGCTGAGACTGGGGGACTTATGATGACGCATACACTCCCTGAGGGATAGTACCCGTCCACGTGGCCTGGTCCCCTAGTCCCAATCTATCCCACAACCCCCTCTAATCCTCAGCCATCTGGTAAGTCTCATAGAATAACTATCAATCTCGCCTACCCCTCGTTGAACCAACGAGGGGGAGGGATCGTACTTTTCATGTGCAGGAACGCCTTCCGTAGCCGGTACGCAAATATCGCCAAGAAACCTGACCAACCAGCGAGCGGCTGCCATAAGCCCTTACTTCACTACCCACTACCAAGGTGCATTGTCAGTTCAACCGCCCCTCTTTCCCAATGTGGAGGCGAGGATCCGAGGAGTTATAGAGTGTAAATTGAGCACGGCGTGCACCGAGGGCTACATGTAGGCACCATGTGCCCTACTCTACGAAACCACTCAAGTACCCTAGCACCCTCAAATCAACATGCATGACGACACGTGCCCCCTGGCAAATTACACCTATACCCTCACCTCGCCTTATAAAAAGAGAAGTGGGCTCACCATAAAAAGAAGGACAGACATGCAAGTGAAGCAGGAATAAATGAGAGTTTTTAGGAAGGAATAGGAGAATTCCGTAGAGAAGAGAAGAGAAGTACGATCCCCACAATCTGCTGAAAAACACCTGGAATCACATCAAAGAGCTCTCAATGCTCCCCGAAAAAGCTTGCCGGATCCAGAGTCGTCCTAGGTCGGGATTGGCGTTCAAACAGGCATCGGTGACGCCCTTAGGACCAGGCTCGAAAATTCGTGGCGTCATCACGCCTATATGACCAAAGCTTCTTCTTCATCTTTTTCACACCATTGTAGTCAAGATTAGGCTCTCATTATCTGTGAAAAATTTCTCTCCTTTCATTCAATAGAATCAAGACTATCAAAAAATTATCTCATGCCTTAAAACCTCCTTCTTCGTCCTGCAAAATCACAAAAATCGAGTTCTGGAAAATATCTCAAAAGAGATATCAAAATGTAATATTTTGATCTGAAATTTTAAGAACATACACTACAAAGAGCGTAGAAGCAAAGCCCCCATCCAAACAACATAAATGGTCGATTTGAGTTCTCTGGTCCTTCTGATTGCCAGAAAAAATAGAAACCTGCGTAGTTCTTCCAAGAATTCCCTGAAGTAGCAAACTTATTATTTTGCCCTGGGGTTTGTTTCATAGCATAGTCATACGTGTTAGGAACATTTGTCATGAACAAACCTTGTTTGGTTGAAACCTTTCAATGGTATATCAAATGTGAAAACCTCAACATATCAATGTTTTGACTTCAAAAATAACACCTTGTGGCATTTCTTTAATTTCTGTTAGCTGGATGGTAAGAAATGTAAATTTCTTGTTCATTTAGAAACTCGACACACATACATTTTGAACATGGTGGGTGGTGTTGAAACTTCTCCTTGTTTCGTAGTGTTTGAAGCCCTAGGAAGATCATTAGATGATGTAGTAGTATATATTAATTTGGTGCTTAGTAGTTTTAGGTATTTTCAGAAGTTTGGCTACTAGTTTTAGTATGATTTAGTGATTAGTGTATACTTAAAATGATTTGGTTTATGATCATGCCGTAGTTCAAATTTTTATGTTAGACTATTAACTTCATTTGGCTAATAAGTACTAATTACTTAATCGCCTTATTAGGTAACTTAATCATAAAACTTGTGGTTATTTCATAACGTTGTATGGCTATTAACATTTTTATTCTTATACTTTTGTTGAGAACAGATATTAGGATATAAGTATGGTGATTAGAGTGGGAATTTTTAAGTTATATTATAAGTTTTAGTAAGTTAGTTTTGATTATAATACTTAGCAAAGGGTAGGTTAGCACTATGACTAGATTAGTTATCACACACTAATTAGTTATAGATTTTATATGTTTATACTCCATACGATGATGATGATACAAATTAGTTACAAGTCTTATTTTTATAAGTCTCTTAATATCCTTAAAGGGTGATTATTTTGAGGATAGGTATTTTATTTATCTTAAAATATCTAACTAGTTTTACAACATCATTATTCATATGTCTAATTGCTATGGTTATCATAAACAAGATGTTTTATTATGAAATATTTAACTTATTATTTTAAATTGTTCGAATCTAATATATTTCCATATAAGAAATAATAGTTCATTTATTATTATTATTATTTTATGAACATATTTTCTCCATTTCGGGATACAACAAATCATCACAATAAGTTGAAATAACTTATTCTCCTATTGAACAATTATTTTTTTGATTGTTATAGCATGTTCATTAAATCGTATCAATTATGTTTTAAGTAAAATCTATTTGTTGGTTCTTCATCTATGCCATGAGCAGCGAACTATGTTTGGATTAATATCTCGTAGAGCAACAAATGTTATCTGGAAAACTAGCTCACTGATATTTTCGTTAGCCATTGGGACGCCTTTGGGAAGTTGGGCCATGAATTGTGTCGAATTAGTACTGAGCAGCAAAGGGTTGTCGATTTAACTAAATGCAATACCCATTGCTCTAGGCGCCGCTTGCAGTCAGGAGTTGGATGAACATGTTCATTAACTTCCTGTCCTCGCTTGAACTTCTTGTTTTTGCAAAAGATTCGTTCATGAACTCGTAATTAACCGAATCTCCATTTATTTGTCAACTCACTTGTTTTTTGTTTAAGAATCTCACTAAGTCATCAGAGACTTACTCCTCTATATATTCTGTACGTCCAATCCTCAGAAAAGGAGTAGTTGACGACAGGGCTGAGTCGAAACACCGAGAATTTTATTTAAAGCATGACCACTATTCATCGAGCATTTTGAAACTTTTTGTAAATCTATTGATTTTTATTAAGAGAACCTTTTATTAAGATGTAATAATCATTTGTACTTTCGAAGACTTCCACTATAATAAATATAAAAGTTACTTTTATTTGTACTTTCTGTGACGACTGCACCCAACTTGGTAGGTTTTATTATTTTGTACCAAAACATGGATATAAAGAGTTTTACTTTAATCATTTTACATTTTTATTTTTTATACTTATTTTTATTTACTTTTCTTAAGTAAACAGTAGCCCAATCTCTGATTGGTGCTCAATGCTTTCACAGCACGTTAAATTAGGACAAAATTACTTGGAGGGAGCTTCAATTTTCATTTAAATTAAGAAAAGATACCCCTGATTTACTTCCATTTGTTGAGAGACTCTTCAAATATAAGATCTTAATTTCACAATGATTGTCTCTGTCCAGAGCCTCTTCAAGTGTAAGATCTTAATTTTTGATCATGGAATACATTAACTTGTGTGTTCCAAGTAAAGTACAAGTAAAAATGGATTACATGGATTGCATATTGTTACTCACAATGGATTTAATGAGTAACAATGGTATGCGTGCACTACATATGTACTTATGAAAAAAAATCTTAAAATGCAATTTATGTATAAAATACAGATTACTGATAAAAGTGTATGATTTAGACATGGAAAAAAATATAGTCATGTAAGAAACAGAAAATTAGATTATAAAACTGATTGCAATGTTTTATTTTACACATTCGGAATTCTTTTTCTCATTCTACCCTTGTGTTTTTTTCAAGTAATTACCAAAATAATTTTATGTGCATATATGTAAAAATCTGTTAACTAACTTTAATTTAAAAAAAAGTTTACTTGTCTCCATCTCCAACCCACTCCACAACCCCACCCCCTGATCCTCACCCCATCCCCCAGACTCTATTAGAAATTGCAGAGCATATAAAAACTAAAAGATAAGATAAAAAATATAAGAGGAGAAAAGTGGAGGAAACTTTGATGATTTCTTATTATCACTTCTCTTGACTTTCTTCAAATGACTGCAATACATGGGGTATTTATAGGTAATAGCTAACATGAACTCATACTAATACATGTACCTCTAATTAATTTAGATCCATCATAATCTACCAAGTTCATGAATACAATCAAAAGACAAATACATGAATCCTTCAAGTACATGAATAGAAGCTTCCACACATTTCTAGAATAATATTAATCTAGTTTACTAATAATAATAATATTATTATTTTTATAATATTTGAACATCCCCCTTAAACTAGATTCATCACTCCAAGCGAGAACCGCAACTTTTGAAAATCTTCAAACTTCAAAGGCTTGGTGAAGATATCCGCAACTTGGTCTTGGGATTTCACGAACTCAACTTTCACTTCTTTGTTGGCAATAGCATCTCGAACAAAGTGATACTTAATATCAATATGCTTGCTCCTATCATGAAATACCGGGCTTTTCGCCAATGCAATAGCTAACTTGTTATCAACAAATATCGCTGTTGGGCCTACTTGTGATAAATTAAGTTCATTCAACAATCTTCTTAGCCAAATTGCATGACAAACACAAGAATTGGCACCAACATATTCGGCTTCACTAGTAGATAGCGTCACAATTAGTTGCTTCTTTGAACTCCAAGTAAATGCCGAGTTTCCCATGAAGAAAACGGACTCGGTTGTGCTTTTTCGATTATCAACGTCACCAGCCCAATCACTATCGCTATAACCAACAAGCTTAAACTCATGAGAAGGAGTATATAAAATTCCATAATCATTCGTACCATTAATGTAACGAAGTATTCTTTTGGCCACTTTCATATGTGAAGTAGTACGAGCCTCCATGTAGCGACTTACAAGTTCAATGCCAAAAAGAATATCCGGTCTCGTGCAAGTTAAGTACCTCAAACTTCCAACAATACTTTTGAAAAGTGTTGGATTAACATTCTCACCATGTCCATGCAATGAAAATTTGACTCCACACCAGACGGGGGTGCTAATTGGCTTGCACTTTCATTTCAAATTGCTTAAGAACTTCTTTTGCATATGCTTCTTGAGAAACAAAGATGCCATCATCTCCTTATTTTACTTCAATACCATGATAGTAGGACATAAGGCCAATGTCCGTCATCTCAAACTCCTTCGCCATAGCTCTCGTTGAATTCATCAAACATTATTGCATTATTTCCTGTAAATTTTAAGTCATCCACATACAAACAAACAAGCAACATATCGTCATTTTTATTCAACTTCACATAGAGTGCATGTTCATGAGGACACTTGGTGAAACCATTCATCTTGAAATAGTTGTCAATTCGACTGTTCCAAGCACGTGGGGCTTGGTTCAAGCCGTAGAGAGCTTTCCTTAACTTCAACACCTTATCTTCTTGCCCTTTAACCACATAACCCGGTGGTTGACTTATGTACACTTCTTCCTCCAAAAATCCATTAAGAAAGGCGGACTTTATGTCCATTTGATGAATTTCCCAATTATTTTGTGCAGCCAATGAAATAATCAAACTTAATAGTTTAAAGACAAGCAACTAGAGCAAGTTCCTTATCATAGTCAATACCAGCCTTTTGCTCTCCATGATATTGTTCGTTTCCTCCACGCTGCTTCTACATTCCCATGCATAATGGCAAAAACGATGACAATTATAACATTCAATACTTTATTTGTCATACCTCAGTTGATTTGGCCTATAACCTCCTCCTCTTTGACCTCTACCTCGTCCTCGACCTCTTCCTTGATTGAAGTTTTTGCTCGTCTCGTTGTTCGACGAATTGTTGTAGCCTCGTTCACCTCTTCCACGACCACGACCTCGACCTTGATTTTGACCACGGCCTCCTCCACGTCCTCGGCCTCTTTGGGACGTGCCATGATTTGTCTCCTTCTCTTTGAATGAAAGCTTTGCTTTCAAAGCTTGTTCCACCGATTGTTGATTCGGTTTCTTCAATCTCTCTTCATGAGCTTGAAAAGATCCGGCAAGTTCATCAACGGTCATGGTGTCTAAGTATTTAGACTCTTCGATGGCTGCAAAGATGTAATTGAATTTTGGATCTTAAGATCGCAAAAATTTTCCAACAATTCGATCATCTTTAATGTCATCTCCATATCTCGTCATTTGGTCAGTAACCGCCAAAACTCGTGAAATATAATCTGAAATTTATTCAGATTCTTTCATATGTAGAGATTCAAATTCACCTCTCAATGTTTGGAGTCGCACCTTCTTCACTTTGTCGATTCCTTTAAAAGAGGCTTGAAGAGTATCCCATGCTTGCTTGGACGTGGTTGCACTAGCAACTTTTTCAAACATCTTCTCATCCAAACTTTGATGGATGAGTGTGAGCGCCTTTTGGTCTTTCTTCTTGCCGGCTGCATCATCACCTTCGACACCATTCTCCACAGGGTCCCAAGCTTCGTATGCTCCAAGCAAGGCTTTCATTCTTATGCACCAATTGCCATAGTGCTCTTTATTTAGTGGTGGAACCTCCTGGAATGGTGCTCAGTTCGACATTTTCAAGCTTAGTCTCGAAACACAAGTGGCTCTTGATACCAATTTGTTAGAAATTGTAGAGCATATAAAAACTAAAAGATAAGATAAAAATATAAGAGGAGAAGAGTGGAGGAAACATTGATGATTTCTCATTATCACTTTTCTTGACTTTCTTCGAATGACAATACATGGGGTATTAATAGGTAATAGCTAACATGAACCCATACTAATACATGTACCTTTAATTAATTTAGATCCATTGTAATATACCAAGTTCATGAATACAATCAAAAGACAAATACATGAATCCTCCAAGTACATGAATAGAAGCTTCCACACATTTCTAGAAAAATATTAATCTAGTTTACTAATAATAATAATATTATTATTTTTATAATATTTCAACAGACTCTCCCTGAGATTATTCTGTATATACTACTACGGGTTTAAGATCATTCACCAGCCTGTAACCATGATGTTCAGATTATTAGCGGGGGAAGAAACAATAAATGAAAAATGAAAGAAACAATATATATTGTAGTTTCAGTTGTAAAGGAATAGTAAAGAAGATCATCAATGGCCATGGTATTCATCCAATCATCTTCTAAAGCTTGACAATCAATAAATTAAAAAACCTTCGATAATACGTCTTTCCAGGATCAACAAACACGGGCATTCTGATCTCAGTATGCAGCGGCGCGGCCAGGGACGGGATTGGGGTGGGTTGAGAGACGAATCATTATTTTTAATTAAATTATGTTCGCATAAAGTACTTTTTTTTAGGAAGAGATATTTTAAATCTTATTTTCGCCAATGGTTCACAAAAGATAAAGATTAAAAAAACAATATTGTATTGACGAGTGTTAGTTTGGCAATAATTTTTTCAATAGTGTTAGTTTGGAAATTCACTCAAAAAAGGAAGGACTTTTCCCTATAAAAAAAACAATAAACTAATTAGGGGCGGAGGCAGGGGGCCGTTGGGGGCCACCACCCTTCCCAACTTCACCTCCTCCCCCTTTTTATATATATATATATATATATATATATATTATATATATTATATATATATATATATATATATGTATATATTCTAGTTATATTTTTCATACAATCATAAATTTTTAGTTTAACATGTAACGGATTGCTTATCAAAAAGAAAAACATGTAACGGATTTTTTGTAATATTTTTATATATTTTGCTTTTAGTTTTTCAGTTTGTAAATCATCGGACTTGTCATATATACTACTTTCTCAATTTTATAATCTTATGCCTTTCACGTAATTAAAACAAATGTTTTCTAAAATTTGCTTGTATACTTAATATGATAATCTATTTTATATTTAAAAAATCTTTTTAACACTCAAGTGTGTATTTTTAATAAGAAATTTGCGTAAGCAAGATTATAGACTAAAAATAAAGAAATTACTTTGCTTATCACATTGGATTCAAGGAATAAAATAGATAAGATTTAATATTAATTTGATATATTAAGCTTCTTGTCCGATCAAAAATGCTCAAGGTATTGACAAAAACCTCCTATGAACATTATATGGCAAAACATACATGTGAAAAATTACGCAAAAACGTTGGTGTGTTACATGTTTTAAGCCCAAACAACCCATGAAAGAGGAGTAAGGGAAAAAAAAGAGCTCATCTATTTTAGCAAAAAAAAAAAAAAAAAAAAAAAAAAAAACAGGAGGGGGAGGAGGTTGCCATTTTTAAAAGAACGATTGTGGATGTTTTGTGTTTCTCATTTAAAGTAATTAAGTTCTCATGATGAATTCTAATTTCTTCAATATGCAAAAATGAATAATTATAAAAAAACTCTCATGTTAAAAAAAAAAATTAACGTTATTTCGCCCCCCCTAAATGGAATCCCTGGCTCGCCCCTGGTACTAATTAAGTTGTTGTTATTTTACATATTTTATACCACCGGATACATAGAAATCGAGATTGAAATATACTAAAAGAACTGGTCCGAAATGCTAAAGGCTCAAAATTATTCAAGGACTGCCTTGTAATTATTAATCTTTGCTCCACTTTAACCTAGCTATCTTAACTGGTGAACTTCTATAATAACATTTTATAAGTAGCAAATTCGTATAACACACAACTCATTTTATAATTACTGAAACTACAAAGACTACTTGCGATTTACCAATAAGCAGACTAGACTTCGTTTTAGTTACCCTTTACTTTCAAGCATTTTATATTCCTTTTGTGTTATCACGGATAACAGTTCAAGCACAAAAGTACTATTTTCCAGTAGATAGAATCTTCATAGGTGCTTAACCTAGCTGTCATCCGTTAGTTTCTTTTTCTGACAGTTACTTGGAATCTTCTTAAATATTAAAAGGAAATTTCCATTTATTTTTTATGTTTGTGATTTTTATAATTTAGTTTTTAGCTGTTTCTCAATTTGCTACGAAGATAACTTGTTTGGTATTTAAGAATGGACCTTTAGAATTTGGTCTTCACCACAACACGTTTTTACGGCTCTTACGAATTTCTGTTGATTTTTCAGTTTCTCAATTTTTGTGGTACTTAAATGAATAATTTTATCTTATTGCATGACATTCAAATTTGTACATAGCGCTGGGATTAATATTTTTGCGCAATTCCCTGTTTCATCTTATCATGATTACCTCAAGTTGTCACATGTTAAATTAATATTGCACATGCTTTCGAGATCAATGGTAACGCTTGTATTAGCATGACGAGAAATACATTTTATACGTCGTTCATTTGCATGAACCATAACCATTTTAGGGTGAACAAAGTAAATTATCGCTATCGGCTTGGTTTAGGAACATTAGAACCAGAGCAATGTAGTTGTGGATCAATATGGTAAAGGTTTTTAGGATATGTCCATATTTGTTTTAGAAATATGGAGTAATTCATATATTTTTTTTTTAAATATTGTGTCTGCTACTTTAAATGAATAAAATGCAATTTGCACAATTAGGTGTTTATTCCTATTAGTTTCTAAAGCATTTTTTTTTTGGTTTCTTTACATCAACCAATGACAATCTTTTCCCATCCAGATGCTGAAAAGTTACTGCACTATGTACGCGTGGTTCATACTTCTTACCAAGACTAGTTATATGGTTTGTCAAATACATCTTTTTTCAACCGGTTGTGGTCTTACCCAGTATCAACCTGAGACTCAATGGAGGGTTTATATTGACTATTCCAAGATGTGCTCTTTGATAGTCCATACTATTTGGCACTTTCATATTGAAATATGAATCCACAGTTGTCACGACAATATTCATGAAGACACTTAATAGTTGTTACCATTTCATTTCCTTGGACCCTTCAAGTTAATTCCAGTAGTTCTTCAAGAATTTGCACCATACCATTCAAATATATGTTTCTTGTTCATGCTTGAAAGTTAGATAGATAAAGTTAGAATAGTAGGAAACGAGCAAATAGTAGGAAATATACATCAATACATAAGGTTTAAGGATACTAGTTGATGTACCATATTTCGGTACTGCCACGTCATAATATCCGATACAATACACGAACGTATTTCGGGACATATTATGCCACGTCAACATCATTATTTTTTAATGCAAAATTACAATTCAAGGCAAAACTCGGAAATCGGCCCAAGTAGGCCCAAATTGAGCCCAAGCGAGATCAATTTGGGCCTGAAAAGGCCCGATTCGAGCTATACAAGCCCAATCCGAGCTATATGGGCTCAAACAAGATCTATTTGAAGGCCCAAAAGCCCAATTATAGCTATATGGGCTAAAGTCCGATCTATTTGAGGCCTTGGAGTCCAGTTAGAGCTATATGGGCCCAAATTCGACCTATTTGAGGCCCAATTCGACCATTTTGAAGGACCAATTCGAGCTATTTCAAAATAGCTCTAGTTCGACCTATTTTGAGTCATAGTTCTACTTCGATTGCACTTTTAGACGAATAAGGACTCTTATTACTATATAAGGGGGTCCCATGCCTCATTCTAAGGTACATTTTTTATTTTCTAGCATCTAATTTCGAGCTATATACATTGAATTCGAGCTATAGAGCAATAATTCGAGCTATATTGTAATAGCTCTTGTTCGATCTATATAGAGTGTATTTCGAGCTATTTGAGAGTAATTCGATCTATTCGGGTTTTCTCATCACGGTTCTCAATACCATTTTGAGGTGTGCTAATTCGACCTATAGAGCTCAAATTCGACCTATTTGAGTAATTTCGAGCTATAATTTCGAGCTATTGTCTCTGACGACAATACCTCAAATTTCGACCTATCTGACTTGAGCGTCGGAGTGCCTTCGCCAGAGGAGGCACCGGCTTAGTTTACGTGTGGTGTTGAGTGCAGATTCTGAACTCAAAAGCTGCTTAAGCATCCAGCAGGAACTAAAGCAGTCTGACGTGGAGGGTTGGGGAGCGGACACGTATCCAGACGAAAATACCCCACATCAGTGGCGCCGTCTGTGGGAACCTGTTTACGCACTTAGTAACAAACACTGACACTCAATGGCTCAACGGAGAGCAACGGATAAGAATGGAATGGCAAGAAAGACTAGATCACAGAGCGAGGATGATAATCGAGCACCTGATGCTTCTGAGCGAACATCAGTGGCAGCGCCCAGCACTCCCCTTGATCTTCCAACTCAAACAGCGAATCAACCTGAAGTTCCTCCCACGGAACAACAGCTATTGAATTCCGCTCAGTTGGATCAAATCATGGCGGCATTCCAAAGGACTATGGTCTCAATGATTGTGCATCAATTGGCTAACACTTCTGTTTTACAGAATGTTCAAGCTCCAATAGCACAACAACCAGCAACACAGCCTGCGGCACCGCAGCAAGGAAGGACTCATCCGACCCAGCGTCGTGATGACTCAAGGCAGTATACGCAAACTAGGATGACAAGGCCAAGGGATCCATCTCCCTCGCTTGAAAGGAGGAATCCTCGTTCAGTGAGGACCAATGCTAACAGAGCTCCCAGTCGAGCAACTGGTTGAGATAGAGAAGTAAGGGATGGAGAGCTGAATTCTAGGCAGAGAGTTCCTGATCATCGACCTGCAGCAAGTCGAACTGCCGGAAGAGATAGGGACTTGCCTGAGAGAGTCGCACCAAGATTGAAACCTGTTGTAGCAGAACATATTCCACTAAGGGAGAGGCCAAACCCCTTTTGTGAGGGGATCAGTAATTTGACGTTGAAGGAAGGAACTAATCTTCCTGTTTTGAAGAAGTATGATGGAAATACCGATCCAGTTGCACATTATGATGAGTTAGATGGAGATTTGCAGGTCTTGGGGTATGCAGAGAATATGAGGGCAAAACTTATTTCGCTCAGTCTGAGAGGTCCAGCCGAGGAATGGTTCAAAAACTTACGATCAGGATCAATTGAATCATCTGAACAGTTTAGGACCATGTTCGTAAAGAAGTTTGCTACTTATCGCATAAAGAAGAAATCTCCAAGCACGCTGTTTAATATCTATAGAGGACCTGATGAACCTTTGGGGAGGTATATCGAGCGTTTGAATTTGGAGATTGGTAGAGTGAATGCTCCCAATGTTGACCTGGTCATCTCTGTATTGGAGCATCGTTGCCGGGGTAAGAAGCTTATAGAAGTGATAACATGGAACACACCTGATTCCATTGAGCAAGTAATGGACCTCGCTAGTAAGGTCATTGAAGTAGAGGAGGCAACCATGAATCAAGGTTTGATGGAATCGCAAAGAATTCATGGAGGCAAGGAGAATAAAGATAGAGATTGGAGGAAGGAGTTAAGAGGCAAAGATCGTGATCGCAACCGACAACCTTTTAAGAAGTTTGACAATTATACTCCGCTGAGGAAACAAATTGGCGAAATCTACGCTATAGAGAAAGATAGCGGGTTGCTAAGAACCCCTAAACCGTTCCGAGAGACGGAGGAGACGAAGGTATCGAAGAAATATTGTAAGTTCCACAGGCAGAATGGGCATTTTACTAACGAATGCAAGGCTCTAAAGAACGAGATAGAACGACTCGTTCAAGGGGGGAAACTCATCGAGTGCATCCTTGAGAATAGAGAGTCACGTGAAGAGAAGGCGTCATCTGGACGCAAGCGAGATAGATCCCCACACGAGAAGAAGGATGAACCAAAGCGTAAACGGGGAAATGGGAATGATGACATCGAGAATGGAATCAATGTAATTGCTGGCGGACCTACCGGCGTAGACTCAGCCAAAAGTAGAAAACGCATCTCACGAGACATATACAATGAACGACTAAAGCGTCCTGAGATAGATCTTGTCTTTGCAGTAGACAAGTTGGATACAAGAATCACATTTGACGATAGCGATTTCGACAGCTTGTCTTCACAAGCTAAGGAAGCACAATACTTGAATTGCCCTATGGTGGTTTCCGCAGTGATTGCAAATCACGGGGTAAAGAGGATAATGATTGATAATGGATGCTCGTCCAACATCATCTTCATGGATGCTTTACAACAAATGAAGCTTGGACAATACGAGATCACTGATGTTAACTCACCATTAGTGGGATTTGGTGGAAGTGAAGTTAAACCCATTGGAAAGATCATGTTGCCAACATCTTTTGGCGTGAATCCGAGGAGGAGAACACTGGATGTGGAATATCTTATCGTTGACATGCCGTTTGCATACAACGTGCTGATTGGAAGGCCTGGGATAACGGCCTTTGCTATGATAATCTCTACGGTGCATCAGAAGGTCAAATTTCCAACGCTTGGTGGAGTTGCTGAACTCACTACAAACTATCGTGATTCTTGGAGTTGTTACGTTACATCGACTAAACCTATCAAGGCGAAAATGGATCCAAATGTCTCGATGATTGACATACATCCATTGGAGACGCCTGAAATAGGAAAACAAGTTGATACGGAGATGGTGCTTGCTACGCAAGTAGACCAAGAGATGGTGCAGGAGGATTCAACTCCTCCCAGTATTGAGGACTCCTTGAAGAAGGTGGAAGAAGAAAAAGAAGACAAAATGACATTGCGCTATAAAAAGAAGATGGAGATAGAGCGTCTGAAACCTTCGGGAGAGTTTAAGGAGCTGATTTTGTCGAATGATGAACCTGACAAGATCATTAAAATTTGCAGCGAGTTGACTTCGGAGGTTGAGAAGGCACTGTTGGAATGCTTGCGAAGAAACTTTGATGTATTCGCATGGACGGACTCGGACTTGAAGGGGATAGATCCTTGAGTAGCGGTACATCACCTGAATGTTAACCCAAATGCTAAACCCATCCGACAGAAGAAGAGACACTTTAGTGATGAAAAGAACAAGGCTGCGGAGTTGGAAGTACAAACAAAGCTTGCTGCAGGCCATATATTTGAAGTACGATACTCTGAATGGCTAAGCAACGTTGTACTTGTCTCAAAGAAGCCGACCATATGGAGGATGTGCGTGGACTACACCGACCTGAACAAACATTGCCCACGAGATCCTTTCCCTTTGCCCAGGATCGATCTCGTAGTTGACTCTACAGCAGGGTGTGCGCTGCTAAGTCTTTGTGATGCACAGAGCAGTTTCTACCAAATACTAATGGCAGTAAAGGATCAACATAAAACGGCCTTTATCACTGACAGAGGGATATACTGTTACAAGGTGATGCCGTTTGGTCTGAAGAATGCTGGAGCAACCTTTCAGAGGTTGGTTGCCAAGATGTTTTATCATCAAATCGGCAAGACTATGGAAGTTTACATTGATGACATGCTTATTAAAAGCCTAAAGGCGGAAGATCACGTGAAACATTTGGAAGAGGCTTTTGGTATCATGAAACAATATGGGAAGAAGCTAAATCCTAAGAAGTGCACTTTTGGTGTTAAGGCTGGAAAATTTCTGGGGTACATGGTCAATGAGAGAGGAATCGAAGCTAACCCTGACAAAATTAAAGCTATAATGGATTTACCATCCCCCAAATCCGTTCGAGAGGTGCAACGATTGGTGGGGAGGATCACGGCACTTAGTCGATTCATATCGCATTCTGCAGAAAAGAGTTTACCCATTTTCAAGAAGTTACGCAAGACACCTAAGTTCGTCTGGACTGATGATTGTGAAGAGGCTTTTTGCCAATTGAAGGTGTACCTTACGACACCACCATTACTATCTAAGCCCAAGGACAATGAGATGCTATATCTTTACTTGGCCATAACGAAGAATTCACTAAGCACAGTATTGGTGCGCGAGAAAGACAAGAAACATTTGCCTATCTACTATGTTAGTAAAGTGCTGAATGGGGCAGAGGTGAATTACCTGGAGATCGAAAATTTAGCATACGCACTTGTGATAACTGCACGAAAGTTAAGACCATACATTCAATCACATCCGGTTACTATCTTAACTAGTCCACCATTGAAACAAGTTATGGCAAAACCGGAGACATCTGGGAGATTAGTGAAGTGGGCGATCGAGTTAGGAGAGTATGGCTTGGAGTATATGCCAAAAACAGTGATCAAAGCACAAAGACTAGCGGACTTCGTGGCTGAAACTATCTCAGAGGCGGAGCAAGCGCTTGATGTAGCAATGGTGACGGAAGAGGTCAAAAGTGATAAACCTATAGTTGCAAGGGGAACTTGGACTCTGCATGTGGATGGATCATCCACAAATGACGCTGGAGGTGCAGGAATTTACCTAAAATCGGCGGATGGTAGAGAATTCGACTATGCAATAAGGCTAAATTTTCAAGTGACCAACAATCAAGCTGAGTATGAGGCTATGCTTGCTGGCATCCAAATGGCAAAATCGTTGGGTATAACGAACCTTGTAGCATTCACGGATTCACAATTGATTGCTAATCAATTTGAAGGAAGATATGAGGCGAAAGAGGCTGCAATAGTAAAGTATCTCGAAAAATTGAAGGAGGCGACATCAAATTTCGATACTTTCTCTATCTCGCAGATCCCTCGATCAGAGAATGAACGTGCTGACTCTTTGTCACGATTTGCATGTACCGCCGAAGTGTTTGTTGAAAGGCGAGTAACTCTATTGGCTTTAGAACAGCCCTCTATCGGCAAGGAAGTTGAGTCAAAACCAACGCAAGCATTGGACTACGTTCTGCCAGTAGAAATAGAGGCATGTTGGAAGGATGAGATTGTTGATTATCTTCAGAACGGGAACTTACCTAATGATCCTCAAGCGATCAGAAGGCTCAAGTACAAATCTGCAAGATTTACTATGTTCAATGGCGAACTTTATAAACGGTCTTTCGAGGGACCACTCTCAAGATGCCTATCTCCCACACAGGCAAAACAAGTTTTACGAGAAATTCATGAAGGGAGTTGCGAAAATCATTCAGGAGGACGATCTTTCGCCCAGAAAATACTCCGACAAGGATATTTCTGGCCAACTATTATGAGAGATGCTATGGATTACTCAAGGAAGTGTAGAAGTTGTCAACTGCATGCGAAGATCATTCATACACCTGCACAACCTATGACAACGGTGAGTTATGGATGTCCATTTGATCAATGGGGAATAGATATCGTTGGACCAATGCCTAAGGCTACGGGAGGTAGAAAATGGTTATTGGTGGCAGTCGAGTACTATACGAAGTGGGTTGAAGATGAAGCACTTGTAAACATTACGAAGGCTAATGTGAAACAATTCATTTGGAAGAACATCGTTTGTCGATTTGGAATACCAAGGGTCTTAATTTCCGACAATGGAAGGCAATTCCAAGGTTTTAAGATTCAAGACTGGTGCAAAGACATGAAAATTGAGCAACGTTTTACATCTGTTACGCATCCCGAAGAAAATGGGCAAGTGGAGGCCACTAACAACACATTAGTAAAGAGTTTGGAGAAAAGGCTAGAGGGAGAAGGAGGAAATTGGGCGGATGAGTTACCAGGGATATTATGGGCATATCGCACAACTCCTCGTACCTCTACAGGAGAAACTCCATACTTATTGACATATGGATCTGAGGCAGTGATACCCGCTGAGATTGGGATGCCAACTTATCGTATTATTACATATGATGAAGAGCAAGCATTAAGGGCAAGACAAATGGATTTGGAGTTGATCAGAGCAACAAGGGAAGCAGCACACCAACGTACTCAAGCATACAAATCTATGATGGCGAAAGCATATGACAACAAAGTTCGTTTCAGGAACTTTCAAGTGGGGGACTTGGTACTTAGAAAAGCTGAAGCTACCAAGCATGTTGGAAAGTTGAAGCCAAACTGGGAAGGACCTTACGGAGTGGAGAAAGCAAGCTCAAAAGGATATTATTACTTACAAGAATTGGGTGGAAGGACTTTGTCACGCCCCTGGAACGTCAAGAACTTACGAAGGTTTTATAGTTAGAACACTAGTTTTCTAATGGCCTTATGGCACCACAGGACCGTAGTTTCGATACTTCATTCGCTTAATCTTTTACGAATTACGAGTCCCTCTACGTGGATTCTCATTGTAATAGTTAGCAGTGAACTACGGGGACTTGATTCCTAGCCAACCTATATACGGCAGGATATGTAGGCAACTCGGAAGTTACTCGAGCTCAGTCCCAAAACTAATAAAATCTCTTATTTTATTCAAGTTTAGCCGTTGCCTACTATTTATCCACAAGATTACAATCTATCAAGAAACATGAAGATAAACTCATACTGTCTACAAACTTTCAATTTAAAAACTGAATCAAAACGAACTTAGCTTCGAACAAACGAGCACTAGCCTCGTGGAGTCAAGCACTAGTCCTTGCACTCCCGCGGACATAGCTTCGTAAGCACAAACATAGCTTTGCACAACGAGCACAAGCCTCGTGGAGTCGAGCACAAGTCCTCGTACTCCCGCAAACATAGCTTCGCAAGCGCAAACATAGCTTTGCACAACGAGCACAAGCCTCGTGGAGTCGAGCACAAGTCCTCGTACTCCCGCGAACATAGCTTCGCAAGCGCAAACATAGCTTTGCACAACGAGCACAAGCCTCGTGGAGTCGAGCACAAGTCCTCGTACTCCCGCGGACATAGCTTCGCAAGCGCGAACATTAGCTTCGCACAACGAGCACAAGCCTCGTAGAGTCGAGCACAAGCTCTCGCACTCTCACACAAACTTGTTCATAAAACCTAAGTGTTTTAGCAAGCAACAAATTTAAACTTAAAAAGTAGACACATATGAGTGAAGATGAAACGAGACAAAGTAAAGACATTTCAAAAGACTTTTTCAAGTCAAAACTGTACTAGCAAGTGATAAAGCGCTAAAATCGCGCAAAAGTTAGCAACATATACTGTACGCAAAGAATATACTAAAGCTAATGTTATGTACGGAAAGAAAAGATGTTCAGAAATATTAAAACAAAGGCACAGACGCCAAAAATAAGGGCACGCAGGCCATTCTATGAATTCAAGGCAGCAGATTTAGGCATAGGCTGATCGACGTCAGCAGGCTGATCCAAGACCTGAGGGTCGAAACCCATCTCACCCTCCTCCAGGGGCTCATCTGGAGCAGCATCGACAGCAGCAGCAGCAATGGACAGGGATGACAGCTCATCAACAAAGTCAGAGAGCCATACCTGCCGGAGAGGATAGAAGGAGGTGAAGGGATCATGCTTCGGCTCATCATCATCCACAGTCGCAGCGGGATCGGCAGAAGGCGGATCGGCAACAGTAGGATCTACAGCAGCAGCACCAGAGGATTCGCCGACCTCCGTGACATCCTCATTCAAGCAGTTGAGGACATTGAAATCCTCCCTCTTGAACCCAGGAGCAAGGGCACCGCGGGCGACGATGTCATCGAGGGCCATGTTGTAGCCCTTCGTCGTATCAAAACCGCCCCTCTCCATAGCGATCTTCTCCCAGGTGGTCGAGCGGAAGAACTCGATGGCCACCATAACCTTGTCTTCATCAGGGAGCTCCTACGAACCAAGTAGAGAACAAGTAAGTACGTAACGCAAAAACCTCAAGAAAAAAGAAATAAAGTCAAGTACAATAGGAATACTCAGTCATGGCCCTGTTGTAGCCGTCCTCTTCAGCAGTCGCGAGGCGAGCTTGTGCATCAGCTAGCTCAGCCTCGAGCCTCAAACGTTCTGCCTCAGCAGCAGCAGCGGCACCCTTCATCGTCCGGATGGTATCAACGTGATCGTCAACAAGGGCCGTGGCATGCTGGCAGTCGGTGGTGAGCTGGCTGGACAGTCACTTCTCCTCGGCAAGCTCCTTATCAACGGCAGCTTTGGCAAATTTCAGGGCTTCCAGCTCAGCCTGCACGGCCTTCAATTCGTCAACAGCGGCGACGAGATGCTTTTCCACCTCAGCCTTCGCCTCCTTAGCTTGTTTCTCCAGTCGCTGAGCCTGCAAGGCTGAAGAGTGGTGCCTATCCATCAGAGCCCTCTGCTGATCTTGAGTCGTCATCACCATATTGAAATTCTCAGCCATGGTCTGAATATTGACGAAGAACTACAAAAGAGAGAAAAAGTCAGAGATATTCAAGTACAGGACTAAAACAAAGATCAGGGAAAGCTCATAAGATCGCATACCTCGCACAGAGACAAGGCAGTGCGACTGACCAGCTTCTCATGGCCCATCGCCTGGTAATAGAGCTGACGGTCGAAGTCAGGCATGAATCCTTTGATAAGTCGAAGGGCAGTAGTGTCTTTCAGTGTGAACTGCCCTGACTCGACCGAAGCTCGCACGATCTCCTCCACGTCAATGTCAAGATCGTCACCATCATAGGCTCGGTCCTGCGCGACGCGTTTACCCCGTCGGATCTCCTCAGCAGTAGCAGCCGACCTCTTCCTAGTTGCTGCCTCACGGTTGGCCTAATTGAAGCAACGAGCTGCTTCAGCAATGGAGGGAAGATGCACTCTTCCAGTCGAAGGTGCTGATGAAGGAGAAAGATCCGGCAGGATCGCCTCAGAACCACCAAGTGGTGATCCAGGAGCAGTCTCAGCAGTCGACTGAGACGGAACAGTCTCAGGCACTGGAGCTGGAGCAGGAACAGGGGCAGGAACCGAACCCCTACCACGTTCCGACCCTCGAGTCGAGGCAGCAGCGCTGGAAGGAGTAGGAGCACTGGCGCCTCTCGAACTGGTACCAGCCGTCTTCGCACTACGACGACTGGTCTTCTCAGGAATGGGCACTGAGGACTGAGGAGCGTTTGCGCCACGCTTCATAGCGGCCAGCCTCTTCTTCGTCTTGTCCATAACGATTCACTCTGAAAATCATAAACAATGCAACGGTTAGAAGACAACAAAGGAAGACTAAAAATCAACAAGTAAAAAGAACAAAAACATGCATAATGTTATACTAAAGACAGAAGGCTCAACGCCTGCATGATAAGTATAACCGCCGGCCCGCAACACTGGGGTAGTGGTTAACTCAAAGGCATCAAATTGATGCTCTTTCAAGTTTTTTACCACCGTCAGGGTGTAGATAGGAGGATCGGGGCGTCTCGGCGATGGACGGGCGTCCGTCCAAAGCCGCTTGAATCGGAATTCCTGAGGCTTGGATTCCTTGATAAAAAACCACTGTTTCTTCCAGTGAGCCCCGAAGCTCGTCTGTAGATCAGATAGGAAGCATTGCTTCTTTCGCGAGCTCAAATAGTACAACCCGGCATCTACACCTCTGTTGCGGAATTTCACTATGAATAATTGCCAAAAACCGGCTACAGAGCAAGGGAGATCAAAGATGCGGGTTAGCATCGCATAAGCGTACATCTGTGTGTATGCGTTGGGGGTAAAATGTGAAGGAGAAGAATTGAGAGAGGACATGATTTCTGAGATAATTGGGACAATGGGAAAACGTAAACCACAGTGAAGGTAGCTACTAAATATAGTAAGACACCCTTCTGGTGGGTTGTTTATCCTATCATCTGGCCCAGGCACGATAATCTCATAAGTATCAGGGATGTCATAGGTATCACGATAATAAGCTATGTCGTGAGGCAAGGAAGAAGGAAAGTGATCAAAATTGATCAAGTTGGGCGGAGCAAGTTGTTCGGGAGAGTTAGCGGCAGGTATGGGAACGTGGTCAGCAGGAGGTAAATAAGGCACGATGGGGAGAGGGTTCGATTCAGCCTCGTCATCTCCTAGGATGTCTACGTCTACCTCCATATCAGACGCCCTATCATTGCTATTTCTCTCATTACTAGATGAGGTCTTGTCACTTGAGTCGTTATTACTACTGCTAGTCGACGCATTTTCTCTAGCCTTAGACTTAGACGACTCACAACTATTTTCCCTACTACTACTACTGGAAGACTCAAGATCAATAACTCGCGTCATAAAGAGGTTTAGGTTGAAAGATTACCGGCACGAGGGTCTAGATCTACAGAAACTTCTTCGTTTGGGTGAATTTACTCGTAAGACCTCTGCGCAGGTGCAAATAGCTTTGGAGCGCCAGGTAATCGGACTCGGGCAGGTTCTGGTTGCCGAGGACGAATTGGGGATGATGGACGCCTTGTGTTTGATTCACGAGGATTCCGATATGACGAATCTCGTGATGGATTGCGTGCGCTATAGTAGGCACGTTGGTGCGATCGTGGTGGTGATGGACGACGTGGAGACCGGTTACGTCGAAGTCGCGCCGTCGTGAACAAATCTGCGCAAAAGATTCGAATTTCCTCATAAATCACTCACCAAAGGATATAATTAGCCGAGGACTTTTTCGAGCTATTCCGATAAATTTCGACCTATTTGAGGTTATTTTCGAGCTATAAGGAGTATTTTCGAGCTATTCTGCCAAACTTACTAAATTTAGAGGATTTTCGAGCTATTTCAGTGAAATTACTAAAAATAGTAATTTCGAGCTATAAATTCGAGCTATTTTTCGAGAGCTATAAATAGTAATTACCAAAATGCCCCTAAATTCGACCTATTTGTAAATTTGACCTATTTTCAGAAACTTTTTCCGGCAATTTCGAGGTATCTTTTTGGAGGGCAATTCCGACCAATATGTAATTCGAGCTATTTTCTGTAAAATTCGAGCTATTTTACGGAAAAAAAATTTTCTGCCATTCGAGTTGTCTTTTTCAAAGATAAATTCGACCTATACAAATTCGAATTTTGATATTTTTGGTCAAAATCTTGGTTTTTTACGCCGACGCCGATCTCGTTGCATGATTCTCGGTTATGTGACTTCTTCTTAGTTCGTATGACCAATGTTTGTACACATTACTCTTACAAACTGGGGGACTCCATGATGTACCATATTTCGGTACTGCCACGTCATAATATCCGATACAATACACGAACGTATTTCGGGACATATTATGCCACGTCAACATCATTATTTTTTAATGTAAAATAACAATTCAAGGCAAAACTCGGAAATCGGCCCAAGTAGGCCCAAATTGAGCCCAAGCGAGATCAATTTGGCCCGAAAAGGCCCGATTCGAGCTATACAAGCCCAATCCGAGCTATATGGGCTCAAACAAGATCTATTTGAAGGCCCAAAAGCCCAATTCGAGCTATATGGGCTAAAGTCCGATCTATTTGAGGCCCAGGAGTCCAGTTAGAGCTATATGGGCCCAAATTCGACCTATTTGAGGCCCAATTTGACCTATTTTTGAAGGACCAATTCGAGCTATTTCAAAATAGCTCTAATTCGACCTATTTTGAGTCATAGTTCTACTTGGATTGCACATTTAGACGAATAAGGACTCTTATTACTATATAAGGGGGTCCCATGCCTCATTCTAAGGTACATTTTTTTATTTTCTAGCATCTAATTCGAGCTATATACATCGAATTCGAGCTATAGAGCAATAATTCGAGCTATATTGCAATAGATCTTGTTCGATCTATATAGAGTGTATTTCGAGCTATTTGAGAGTAATTCGATCTATTCGGGTTTTCTCATCACGGTTCTCAATACCATTTCGAGGTGTGCTAATTCGACCTATAGAGCTCAAATTCGACCTAGTTGAGTAATTTCGAGCTATAATTTCGAGCTATTGTCTCTGACGACAATACCTCAAATTCTGACCTATCTGACTTGAGCGTCGGAGTGCCTTCGCCGGAGGAGGCACCGGCTTAGTTTACGTGTGGTGTTGAGTGCAGGTTCTTAACTCAAAAGCTGCTTAAGCATCCAGCAGGAACTAAAGCAGTCTGACGTGGAGTGTTGGAGAGCGGACGAAAATACCCCACATCACTAGTGGTTAACGAGAACGATATGATTATCATATCACATCCGTGTTTCCAAATTATCTTGAAATGAGTGCTTAATGGTTCCCTTGTCAACATAAACTCTAACCAAGAAGTAGTGTAAGTAAATTGCAGTATTCTCATGAGATCCTGATTATGTTCCACAAAATTCATGTCAAATTTAATGTTACTTATTTCAATATTAGAAATATAAGGTTCGAGTTCAATAAAATAAGAAATTAAGTGAAATATATGTCAATGCAAGAGGTTGTGGGGGGCGGGGGCGAAGGTAAACTGATATGATCAAACCACTACTCAAGACCCATTATTTGTCTTGGGGGGGGGGGGGTGTTATTTGTGTGGTTATTTGACATCCAGTGAACAAACCAATACTGAAGACCCATTATTGCATTTAAGTCACTTAACCAGCTAGAAACCTAACGATGATCCTGCTGCCATGAGAAAAAATTTAAAGCTAGAGAAAGTAAGAGGATATGTGAGAAATCAAATTTTGAACTAGCGGTAAATATATTCAAGACCTCATGCGAAACATACTGTCCAAACTTTCCGTGAAACATCTGTTAAAAAGTAACGCAACACGGTTGCCAAATTGTTGAAGGATTCGGTTGGTTAACATTATTTTTACAAAGTCTAGCATTTTTTTGTGAAATTCTCGAGAAGGAAAGTATTTATTACAAATGAAACATATACTTCTGATACTGAAGGTTGGATGAGAATTGGTGATGTGCCATGTCTAGTCTTGAGTATCATTGAATCTGATTTGTCATCTCAAGTAAACGTTGTGGAAGAATATACTGGTGGGTATTTTCCAAAGAGGATAAAATGGGTCCCAACTTGCATCCTCATAGTTAAAATGGAGATTGAATTTACGAGACTTTCTAGAAGAAGGCGCAAGACTTTGTATTTATGGTTTTCAGGATACAAACAATCGATATATACTGAATAGCAGAAGATGAACTGCCACTATGACGATCACAAAATTCATGAGTGAATGGATAGCAAATCCGTATACCCAACTTCCCCCTTCCATGTCTGTCCGCTATATAAAATCATTGAACAAACATGCTAATCCAAAAAAGGCATCACCATCATCATCAAGAGAGGAATCATCAAGATAAAAGCATGAAACCTAGAAAACCGCATACTACTTCCAGTTTCTTCAATCAAATATAGTCTTAGACCAGGATCAGGCACTTTCTTATACATATATACACAATGAGTTTTGGATTTTTCCATGAATTACTAAAGTGCAACTTGGCAAAATAATGTTCGCCAATCAAATCTTTCAGTAATTTGGCAACTGTGTTACATTTTAGCAGATGCTTCATGGGAAGTTTGGACATTGTGTTTGGCATGATGTCTTGAATATATTCTACTTTAAGTTCATGAATGTAAATTTGTGGTTTATTAATTTGACATTAGGGTATTCAACATTGTTTGTTCCATTGTATACTGATATATTGCTACATTATTATCTCACGAGTTGAACCACCCGTTCGATCGTCACCCCCGGTAACCCACTAAACCCGCACAACCCGTCTGCATTTATCATGACTTGACCCGCTCGTTTTGACAAATCGATAATCCAAAAAAAAATTAGTATGGTAATTGTGTTAATAACAACCTGCTCAGACGAACCTTTGCAACCCCTAAAGGAAATCACAAGGGAAAATTGCAATTTGATACTTTAACTTGGTACCATTTATTTTTTCATGCCTGAACTTGGTAGTTGGCGATTTTGGTACTTCAATTTGGCAATAAAGAATATAACGAGATATCTTATTTAGCGGGACATCTAATTTCGTTGTTACAACATTTACAATAGTTTTATTTGGTGAATTTGAAATATAATATATGGTCCACATTGTATGAGTTTGGCGTATGAGTTGTGAGGAATACTTCAACCCAAATGTGTGTGTGAACCCTAAATCCATCGTACTCAGCCCAATTAGGACTGTCGGCACAAGAAGATGTGCCTGGATTAATCCGGCCCGAACCAGCCATTTCCAAAGTCAACCTTTTGCACTATGTTTAAGAATTTAGAAAAAAATAAATTTATATAAAAGAAAACTTCGTTCGTGTGTGTGTATACCTGCATATGTAATGGATAAAATGTATATTTAATTAATAGATACATTTAATCCAGTACCAACTGACTTTTTCCATTGGTGCAAATGTTTTCACCATTTTTACATTATCACAAATAATTACATGATTTCTCATTCCTCACATATTTTATTTGTACAATTACAACTAAGTGGTTCACCTCTACGGAACTCATTACAAAAGTCATAAACTGGAAAAACAGGAAAAGATTATTAGGAGTAGTACTTAGTTTAGGAGTAGTACTTCTTTTATATTTCCTTTAATATTCTTTTGTAAATATTAAAGAGTTTTACCTTAGTTAGGATTAGGTCTCTTGTAACTCATATATATACTTTTGTGTGTGATCAATAAAATTATCACCCTTTTATATTTCTTATATGGTATCAGCAGGGAATCTCTAAAGAGAAACGATATCCATGTCTTCCGCTTCATCAATACCTAATCCTGCGTCCGCCGCCGCCGCCACCACTGACGGCTCTGCCCCTGTGGACTCTTCGCAGCCGTCCACTCCGATGCCGCTCTTGCAGCGCACCGCGGCCCCTCTGCCCTTAAATCCTTCCGGGCCAGGCGGCCCCGGTGATCACCTTGTGCCTATTAGTGCACACACTCACCTCCCCTTGCAGCTGAATTCCGGCAACTATACGTCCTGGAATGCTCAGGTTCGCCATCTTTTTTATGGTTTTGGACTCCTAGGTTTTTTGGATGGATCGCATCCTTGCCCTCCGTGCTCCGATTCTCCCGAATCCGTCGCGGCTTTTGTCCTATGGAAGCGACAAGATTCTCTCCTCTTGTCCGCCTTGTTTGGGTCTGTATCTCCGGATATTATTCCCCTTATCTCGACGTCAGCCACATCCGCTGATGCATGGCAAACACTTCAACGCCTTTTTGCCAACAAATCTCGTTCCAGGGTTATGCAGATCAAGGAGTCGTTATCTACCATGACCATTGGCTCAAAATCCGTTGCTGAGTTTCTTCAACTCATCAAGATCAAGATCGATGAACTGGCTATCATTGATCATCCCCTATCCGACGATGATGTCACTCTCTTCGTTCTCAACGGTTTAGGGGCCCCTTATCGTGACATTGCCGCTCAAATCAATGCACGTGACTATCCTTTATACTTTGCTGCGCTTCATGACAAACTCATCGCTCATGAAACGTATGTGAAGCGTCTCAAGAGCCACTCCGCCAACCTCGTCGCCACGGCCAATGCCGCAAATCTTCAACAACACAATCCGAACCACGGGTCCCAGGGGGGATGCGGCTCCAACTCGGGAAACAGAGGTCGTGGTGGTCGGGGTAACCCTAATAACAGGAACGGTCAGGGTTCCAACAACAACAATAATCAGCAATATGGTTCGAACAATCGGAACAGCAACTCCGGTTCGAACAACAATGGTCGGCAGACTATCACGTGCCAACTCTGTGGTCTCTTTGGTCATGGTGCTCGGACTTGTCGTCTTCTTCAGCAGCCTCTGGCCAACGTTGCGGCCTCTCCACCGCCTTCCCAGCAGGACCGCAACACTTGGCTTGTTGACTCCGGGCCAAATCACAACCTCACTTCCGACCTTCAGAATCTTCCGGTTCACTCTGAGTATGATGGTACGGATGAGGTAGCCCTTGCTGATGGTTCAGGTTTGCCAATCTCCCATATTGGTTCTACTTCGTTTACTCATTCTGACCGTCAGTTTTGTCTCGATCCTGTTTTGTGTGTTCCGTCCTCAAAACGGAATCTCTTATCAGTTCATCAATTTACCTTATCAAATGGTGTCACTATTGAGTTTTTCCCTTCTCATTTTTTTGTTAAGGACCGCAATACGGGAACGAGACTGCTCAAAGGGGGCTGCACTAATGGAGTTTACTACCTGAACATCCCGCCGCCGCGTAGTCTAGCACCTACGGCTTGTCTTGGAGTTCGGACGAATCCTGGAGTTTGGCACTGTCGCATGGGGCACCCCTCTCCGGCGATTAGTTCTTTTATTATTAAGCAGTTTAGTTTACCTTGTTCTAGTTTGCTTTCGAACAATGTTGAACCTTGTCGTTTTTGTCTTTTCAATAAAAGCACTCAATTACCGTTTACTACAACTTCTTTACACTCGTTGCATCCTTTACATTATGTTTATGGTGATGTTTGGGGCCCTTCTCCGGTTATTGGTGTTGATGGCAGTCGTTACTACTTATTGTTAGTGGATCACTTTTCCAAGTATAGTTGGTTCTATCCGTTAACTCACAAGTCGCAGGTTGCCTCTGTGTTTCAGCAGTTTCATCAGTTGGTGGAAAAACAATTCGGATTTAGCATCAAAAATTTTTACTCGGACAATGGGGGCGAGTTTCTGGCTCTTCGTCCCTACTTATCCGATAATGGCATCAGTTGGTTAACCACTGCACCTCATACTCCGCAACAAAATGGCACTGTTGAACGCCGTCATCGACAGGTTGTTACCACTGGTCGCATGCTTCTTCAGCAAGCCTCCTTACCGGCCGATTTCTGGGTTTATGCCTTTGCTACTGCGGTTTATTTGGTGAATCGGCTCCCTACCCCGGTTCTTCACCGCCGCTCGCCGTTTGCGGTTCTTTTTGGGCGCTCACCAAATTACTTGCGTCTCCGGATATTTGGATGCTTGTGCTTTCCTTGGCTTCGGCCTTATATTCCTGGTAAACTCACGCCACCCTCTCGTGCATGTCTTTTTGTTGATTACTCTACTTCTCAGGATGCTTATCGCTGTTTTGACATTGACTCTGGGAGAGTTTATGTATCTCGGCATGTGCGTTTTGTCGAAACGGAGTTCCCGGGCCTCGCTTTGCCAAGCCCCGCCAAATCGGCGTCCGCACGCGGCCCCGTCGCCCCGCCTGTGCTCCTGCTGCCTCGCCTACAGGCCCCGCGCAGCCCCGATCTTGCCGCGCCCGTGTCCTTGGCTGGCCCGGCCCCGGGCCTGCCCCCTGCGGCCCCGCCCGTGTCTGGCACGTCTATTATGTCGCCTGGCTCGGCCCCGGGCCGTTTTCTTGAGGCCCCGTTCATATCCGCTTCGCCCGGGCCACCCCTAGTTTCGCACGCATCGGACCTGCAGCCGCCAAACTCCACTTCGGCCGCTTCTGTCTCGGCCCCTGACCCGGGGCCTCCTTCTCGCACTCATCCGATGACCACTCGGTCCATGAACAACATCTTCAAGCCCAAGCAACTTAACCTTGCCACTAAGCACCCGGTTCCCGGTCCTACCGAGCCTACGTGTGTCACTGCCGCCCTCAAGGACCCTCTGTGGCGAGCCGCTATGGCCGAGGAGTACACGGCTCTCATTCGTCATGGCACTTGGGTTCTGACACCGCCTCCTATTGGGAAAAATATCATTGGCTCCAAATGGATTTTTCGCATAAAGAGGCATCCGGATGGGTCCATTGACAAGTATAAGGCACGACTTGTCGCCAAGGGTTTTCATCAACGTGCGGGGGTTGATTTCAAAGAAACTTTCAGTCCCGTTGTCAAACCGGCCACCATTCGTACTGTTCTCTCTATTGCTACCATGCGAAACTGGTCCCTTCGTCAACATGACATCAGCAATGCCTTTCTTCATGGTGATTTGACTGAGGAGGTTTACATGTCTCAACCGCCTGGGTTCTCTGACTCTTCCTCTCCGAATCATGTTTTCCATCTTCAGAAATCACTTTATGGACTCAAACAAGCACCCCGGGCTTGGTATCTTGCCTTGAGTGCGGCCCTTTGCTCGTTTGGTTTTGTTAAATTTAAGTCGGATCATTCCTTGTTTATTTTTTCGAAAGATAGTGCGGTGATGTATGTCTTGGTTTATGTCGATGACATAATTGTTACGGGAAATCGGTCGGATCTCATCTCCCCCTTGGTTGCGCGTCTCGGATCTAAATTTGCCGTTAAGGACCTTGGCCCCTTAACGTATTTTCTTGGTGTTGAGGTTTTTCGTTGTCACGAGGGTTTATTTCTCTCTCAACATAAGTATGTTTGTGATGTTTTGGCTCGTCACAAGATGGATGGTGCTAAACCTTTAGCTACCCCGATGTCATCCACGGCTTCCACTCTTACTTCTTCCTCTCTTTCGGATGTCACTGAATATCGGCGTGTTATAGGTGCTCTTCAATACCTCACGTTGACTCGTTCTGATATTGCTTTTGTCGTGAATCGGCTAGCTCAACGCATGTCGGCTCCTACGGAACTTGATTGGACAGCCCTTAAAAGAGAGTTTTGCGCTACTTAAAGGGTACAGTTTCTCATGGCCTGCTTCTTCGCCGAACCAGTTCCCTTTCCCTTTCGGCCTTCTCGGACGCTGACTGGGCTGGAGATGCTGCTTCGGCTGCGTCAACTTCGGCTTACATCATCTTTCTTGGCTCCATTCCGGTTTCTTGGCCTTCGCGGCGTCAACGTGCAGTTTCTCGGTCTTCGACGGAATCCGAGTATAGGGCTCTAGCAAATGTGGCGGCTGAGGTTCGTTGGCTGCAACATCTTTTTCTTGAACTTGGTGTTCGGCTTCCTTCCCCTCCTCGGGTTCTTTGTGATAATCTTGGGGCTATTCGTCTTTCGCTTCATCCGGTGTTGCACTCTCGCATGAAGCATATATCTATTGATCTACACTTTGTTCGGGATCTCGTAAATAAGGGGTTTCTCACTGTTTCTTATGTGAATACCGTTGATCAACTGGCGGACATTCTCACCAAGCCTCTTGCTCGATCTCGTTTTCTTCTTCTTCGCTCCAAAATTGCCATCGCCGATGGGACGTCAATTTTGCGGGGGCGTATTAGGAGTTGTACTTAGTTTAGGAGTAGTACTTCTTTTATATTTCCTTTAATATTCTTTTGTAAATATCTTAAAAGGCAAATACGATCGCAATTACAGCATACTAATGTATTCTGGACTTAACAACAAAATACTATCTACTAGATAAAAAGTTCTAAATTTCAGGAGCAATACGCCATAACAATCGAATTCCAATCACACTTAGCCCCGTTTCTGTCCTTGTTTTTTGTCCCCCTCTTTCCTTCCACCTTATTCTTTCTTTGCAGTCTCTTCCTTTGCATCTTCTCGTTGTTTTTCAGTTTCTTTTTTCTTGGCGGCTTCTGTTTTCTTTGAGGCTGCATCTAGCTTTGCAAGCAAGTTTATCTCTGCAGCTGCTTCTTTCTTTGCAAGTTCTATTGCATCGTGTGCTGCCTTCGCAGCCATTTCTTTTGCATTCGCTTTCTGCTTTGCATGAGCTTCTTGCCACTCCTGCATCCCATATTTATCAGATAACGATTGACCATCCACACCATCGAATGGATGAAATCCTGCACTTCTGCTGGACAACTTGTAGCCTCTTCTTTCACGCCTTTCAGCCTCAAGATCAGGCTCTAAGTCAGACAAAGGCTTTGGCACTTCAGGCGCATGCACTTGAGCCTCTAAGACTTTTTCTTTTCCCCTTATGGTCTGTTCCACATTCTTCAACTGCATTATACACCAGGCACCATAATAAAAATTCATGAGCAAACAGAAAAACATCTCAATGCAATACACTTACAGTCTGCATAGCAGGTTCTTTTTTGTGATGTACAGCCCATCTCTCAACATCAGCCATGGTCTCCTTTCCCTTTGCATTGTTTTCCTTCTTTTTCTCTTCCTTTCTAACAATGTCTTAAGCTGCAACATACACATAACATTAGTGTCAAATATATAGTATTGACCAACAAACAAGTTTGAGAAAATGCTAGTAAAAATACCACATTTAGAGTTGCTTCTGCTATGGCTTCTTTAGTATTCATCACCTCCCTCTACTTTTTTGCTGGTTTTTTGCCAGAAATGTCCTCCAACAACCTTGCAACCTTCTTCCTTGGCCTAAGTCCTGCCATAACTCCCTCACTTTCCACATTCTGTTGAGCCACCTCCTTCTTCTTGCCCTTACCAGCAGCTTCTTTCTTCTTTCCAACAGCAGCCTGAGTCTTCATTTCATCAATGTCTTTCCTCTTCTCAAACAGTTTTCTTCTTGTTTGCACACCCTCAGCCTCTACTGTCTTCACATCTTCTGTAATACCCTGGCTGCTACCCTCACCAACAAGCTTCTGCATCTTCCTCCTAGTCATCACTCCTTGCACACCATTATCACCTTCAGGCTCATTCTTGTTCTTCTTACCCTTTGGAGACATTTGAGGTTTCTCCACAGGTGAAGGGTACTGCACATCACCTTCACTCTCCCCTACCACTTGACTACTTCCATTAATTATTATCCCAACACTACATCTACCTTTTCTGGCCTGATACATTCAAATTGAGTAAACAGTTAACACATGAACACACTACTGCAAATCAATATATATTGAAATTGTTCACACTCCACAATACAAATTTCACATGCTACCTCAGTCGGCTTTGTCATCTTTCCTTTCTTCTTTGAAGCAAGTTGCACCTCTTCTGGCACACTTGAGCAACCTTCACCACTAGGATTCACTGGAATCTAAACTTTGGTTACTCTTTTTTGTTTCCCACCCCTTGTATTCTTTGATTGCCTCTTATTCTGTACATGTATCAGAAAATGTTAGTGTATCATGAAATTACGTTGAAATTCACTCTTCATTACAAAAATTTATCACATGTGACTCTTCTCCTTCTGCTACATGTGGTGGAACCTCCATCCTCTCTTCATCACCACCACCTTGCATAGCTTTCTCTTTAGGACATGATCTTTTGCTATGCCCTGGTTCACCATAGAACCTGCATCTCATAATCATGCCCTTCCTGTTCATTTTCTGTGTTTCACCAGATGCACACTTCTTCTTCAACTCATCCAATTCTTCTGGTGTCTTCTTCCTATTCTTTTTCTTTGGTCTACCAGGCATCTTCTCTGGAATTGGAGGTTCAGGCGGTTGCAGATTGGAATGAGGCCATGCTGATGGACTATGGAATAAGTGCATCATGTGGGTGTAACTCTTCATTTAAGTTGGAGTCCTATAGCACTCATACACATAATCTTCAGGCTTGTAACCCATTGAACAACATAGCTGAAACTGCATGTTCATAGGGTACACCATCCAGTTGCCATTTTCTGCAACTGTATGTCATTTGTTCCAGATTCACAGCCCTGCTTCCACCTGGGTATGAAACTTCAAATTCATGCAACCCATTCCACTGTGGGGACACTCCAACACCCTTCTTCCTCACCTCATCAACAATCTTCTCAATGTTTGGGCAAAGATCCTTCCATTTCTTGCCTCATCCCCCTTCACACACACTTTTTTCATCAAAATCAATCTGATATGTTCCAACATATCAATTATTGACTTTGTCCTGGCCTCAACAATCAAGGCATTGAAACATTCACTCAAATTATTGAGCAGAATGTCACATTTTGGTCTAGGATTGAAGTATGCCCTAGACCAATGTGCAGCAGGCCTCTTCGCTAGCCATTTGAATGCCTCCAGGTCCTTCTTCTTCAATTCATTTCAATTCATTTAGTGTCTTCTCAAACTCAGCAATTGTTGTGGACTTGGCTGCTTTCCACTACATGCAGTTGAGAGCAAGTCCTTTGTGTGCCTGTTTGACATTGCTGTACAGGTGCATCACACAGAACTTATGATCACTATAAGGCATCAGGTCATGTACTGCATCCACTAGACCCTTATGCTTATCAGACATTACTGTCCAAGCCCCACTGCCATCCTCCGTTATCCCCAAATCAGCTATCAACAAGTTTAGAAACCTTCTCTAGGTTTCTCCTTTCTCTTTCTCAAAATTGATAGATATTGTTGTTGGCATCTATACCTATGGCTGTCAGAAGAATGCCTCCACATTAGCTTTTCAGGTGACACCCATCAAGGCATATCACTGGTCTACGCCCCTCCAGAAATCCCTTCTTCAAAGTGCCCCCACAAACATAAAATCTCTTGAACACAGGCCCTTTTTCTTCTCTCTTGGTCTTAATCCTCACAGTGTTTCCCCTATCACTCCTCACTATCTCTGCTGCATACCTTCATAGCAACTTGTATTGATCATGCTCATTCCCCACACTCATGCTCCTCACCCTAGCCTTTGCTCTATACATCTGGAATCTTGATAACAACAAGTTTGTATCATGCTGAGCAGTACTCAGCATTGAACCAACCTTCCAATCAGCATATGTCTTGATTGTTGTCTTATACTTGCTAACCAACCAAGTGGATGTTGCCGCACACACCCTCTCAGACCTGCAACACTCATGCTTCCCATTATATGTCTTCACTTGAAAGGTTTTCTCCCTCCCACTTTCAGAGGCAAATATTTCCATGGACAGCCCTCTTGTTTGCACTTCACCTATCTCTATCATTCTTCACAAACTTTATATCCCTTCCTCTCTTAATAGAATGCTCTCTCACAGTCTGTCTGAAGGTTTTCACATCATCAAAGCAGAGTCCAGTAAAGAACTTTTGTTTTTCTAAGTCTACTCTGGGGTTGAAGACTATGTACCCATCATACACATAAACACTTCTTCTTGAAGTTGAGGATCCAGAAGGTTGTGTGGCACTCACATCCTTGAACTGCTGTTGAATGACATGCTCCCTCACAACATATTCTAGCTCATCATCTGTATGATCACACTTACTGTCTACCAGAATATCAGAATGCTCTGAATCAGTGCCTACAGAATTATTGTCCTCCAAATCATCCTCTTCTGGATCAACAATGAATGCATCATATGTCTCTACTTCATCTTCAGCAAAATTTTCATCTTCATCCTCATCCTCTTCTAATGCAGACCCTCCCTCATGCTGCCCCATAAACTCCAAACATTCACGAACATCTGGCAAATCACCATTCTCACCATCACCATCACCTTCACTCTCCTTATCACTGTTGTCTCTATCATAGTGCTTATCATCATGTGCATCACTATGAGTTTCAGCAAACACAGTCACAACCATATCCTCATCCATATAAGTCCCTAACTTCATTGCATCTACATCAGTTAGCAGTAAATCTAGGCTTAAGTTTTCCATATCCCCATTAGAATTTGCAAACAAGTTATAAGTATGCTCAACCATTCCTTCTTCCTTAGTACTTCTCTTCTCTTCTTTACTGAATTCTCCTATTCCTTCCAAAAAAACTCTCATTTATTCCCGCTTCACCTGCCTGTCTACTTTCTATTATGGTGATCCCACTTCCCTTTTTATAGGGCTAGGTGAGAGTATAGGTGTAATTTGTCAGGGGGCACGTGTTGTCATGCATGTTGATTTGAGGGTGCTAGAGTACTTGAGTGGTTTTGTAGAGTAGGGAATGTGGTGCCTGCATATAGCCCTCGGTGCACGCCGTGCTCCATTTACACACTATAATTCCTCGGTTCCTCGCCTCCGTATTGGGGAAGGGGGGCGGTCGAAGCCTAAATGGGTGACAACGCATCCAGATAGTGGGTGGGGACGTTATCACTTATAGCAGCCGCTCGCACTGGTTGGCCAGATACCTCGGCGGTATTTTCTTAGCGGCCAAGAATACATTCTGCACGTGAAAAATACGACCCCAACCCTCGTTTGCTGAACGAGGGGTAGGTGGAATAGGTATGATTATATTACGAGGCTTACCTGTAGGTCGAGGACCAAAAAGGGGTCGTGGGATAGATTAAGATTAGGGGATCAGGCCACATGGACACGGTACGATCCTTAGGGAGAGTTTACGTCATCATAAGTCCCCAGTCTCTGTCTCCAATCGCAGAATGTGGCAGAGAGTAAAAACTTTGAGGCCTCATCATCTAATCGTGCGTCTCTCCCACGCCCCTTTTTCTTGGGAGTCAATCAACTTCCTCTGTACGCTGGAGGGTACGTGTCACGCATCTGTTACTCGATGGATTGGACGGGAATCAGACTGCCTTTTTGTTCATCTATTTATTTCCTTCTTGGTGCGGTTTTAGGGTTTTCACTGTCTATATGCCTTTGCTTCCGTCTTCGCATATCTTCTACTTTTTGCTCGCTGTTTTTCTTCTGCAACGTCATGTCATCTTCTGATGCCGCCAGAAGCGCCTATTCGGACTCAACCCCGCTTCCGTCTTCGTCCAGATTGGCTCTTCCGTCTCCTCCTCTTACTCAGCGCAACAAGCGCTCTGCCTCGACCAGTGCTTCATCCAGGGCTGGTGGCGGCAAGGGCCCGGAACCCAAAATATGATTTATCAGTGTGGAAGAGGTGACTCGCAATTTGACGCAAGCAATGATAGATCATCATCTGGTCAAATACAATGTAGCGGTGGAGGATGTGGCAGTGTTGCTTCCTAAAACATCTTAGGGGGCAAAAAACCCTCCTGACGGATATCTGACGGTGTACTTTCCGCAGATTGAGGCAGCGTGGAGGAAGTTTGTGCCGCCTTTCTTCTGTGAGGTGACTCAGACTTTGGGGCTTTGTCTGAGCCAATGGACGCCAAGTGCTTTTTCTATCTTGGCGGGGTTCGAGTTTGTATGCCCGAGTCGAGGGCTCCCTTGTTCTGTGGAGCACTTCCTGGCTTTGTAAGATGTCGGGACAAGCCTGGCTCCTTTCTTCTATTTGACCCGTCGTTCTTCTCAATCCGTTCCTGTAACAGCCCCAAAATTCAAGCCTAATACAAAACAATACATGAACGAGTAATCTATCTAAACAATCAGTAAGGTATCTCATTACATAAAGGATAACATGATAAGTCACAGAGAACGGACTAATACAAAAGAATCTTAATTACATTACTCTAAACTATAACCCGAACTGGTTAACTCCAAACACCTAAGTCTTTGAGGTGTTGCCTTGAAAGTTTTCCGAGTCTAAAAGGAAGGAAAAAAATAAAATAAACGAGATAAAAATATGAGTGAGTGCTCGATGTGTGTGAAAGTGGATAACCATTTTCTTTCAAAACATACTAAACTTTACAATGTCTCCCACAACCATTTAGCCAAGCCCACTGTTGTTTCTTTTATATTCAAATTCAATAATTAAAACCTGTTGCAACTTCGTCTCTTCAAAGCCCGAAAATCGAAACTCCATCTACTGCTAATACTTTTCACTGTTGCCATCGGTTTCCGTCGTCCTCGCCGCCGTCGCCGGTTTCTTCATCATTTTCTAATGAATTGGATTGATTTGGATTGATGAAATCATTTGTCTAATGGATCCATAGATTGAATCACTAAAATCCAATTTAGGTTGAACCTGTTGTAGATCCAAAATTTCAAATCCTACTTCAACTTGGATTCACTAAAACCAAAACCATTGAAATTGGATTTCAATTCAACTTCAATGACCCATTTGCCACCCCTATATATATATGCTAACAGATTTTTTTGAAGCTATACAGATATGACACTCATATCACATATTTCCCCGATCTTCTTCCCTCATTTCCCCTATTTTCTTCCATCTTCACCCGTTTTCATCCCCAAAAATCTCCATCTTCAAATGTTTTTTTCACCAAACTCTCTAAAAATTTGCTGAGACTCTACTGCTTACAGTTCGCGGCAATTTGTAGGTAATTTTAATACATTTTCTGTGTTTTATTGGCTTGATTGTACTTTCTAAAATTCGGATATTTATTTACTAAAAATTATTATGTTTTATCATGCAATTTAATTATTCAAATACGATAATTGAATTTGTTGTGGTATGATCATCAATGCTATATTGTTTGCATGTTTATAAATAGTTTTTTATTGCATTTTAACTGTTTTAATTAAGTGTTAAATATTTTTGCATATGTATATAAATGTTGTAGTGATATAGTTATGTTCTCATTTTAATAATAGACAACCCACATGTGATTGTTTATTAATTAATGATAGTTTTTGGTGTTTGTAATAGGTTATAAAATGTATAACAACGAAGACCGAAGTTGGATGTACGAAAGATTAAATCGTGGTGGGGTTGATGGTTTATTTGAATCCTGTTTTTGAAGCTAGTGTAGGAAATTTTTTAGACCACGCATTTAGTGCAACACAATTATTACGAAATGACAAAGCTAGGTGCCCTTGCATTAAATGTTATAATAGGAAATTTGGTAGTAGAGATGGTATTCGATTTCATCTTTACAAGCATAGATTTTTGCCTCAATACTACATATGGACTGGGCATGGTGAAATTCAAAGGCCCGAGGAGGGGTTTGATACAAATATGGGATTTTATACAAACATGGAGGAGTCTTCGTCTGAGAATAACTTACGGGATCGACAAAGAGAGATGGTCTAAGATGCATTTGCTAGTCGATTCGAGAATATAATTGATTTTGAGATTGGAAACGAACAACCAAATAGGGAGGCACAAGCGTTCTTCCAGATGTTGTGTGAGGCCAAGGAGCCCATACGAGCGGGAGAGGGAAACACATTATTGGGACGGGTCGCTGAATTTCTCAATAACAAGGTACTCCACTCTATCCCTAATGTGGCGTGCAAAAAGAACATACAACTGTTGCGCCAATGTCTGAGTCATGAAGATCGATAGAGGATGCCCGACAATATGTATAGCATGCAGAAATATATGAATCAATTGGGGCTGGGCTATGAAACATTTGATGTCTGCGTTAACAATTGCCTTTTATTTTATGGCTATTACGTAGACAGTAAGTATACGGTGTATCCTGAATGCAATGAAACCAGGTTCGAAGAGAGGCTGAATTCACATAACAGAGGGAAGTTGGTTGGTCGCAAGAAGTTGTGGTACCTACCGTTGACGTCACGTCTGCAACAACTCTACATGTCTCGCGTGAATGCGGAACACATGACGTGGCATCTGAAATGTCTGAGAGAGAGTGATCAAATGATCCATCCTGCATCTGAAGAAGCTTGGAAATCCTTTGATGCAACACACACAGATTTTGCTAATGAGCCGCGCAATGTTAGACTTGGCATTTACACTAATGAATTCAACTCGTTTACAAACTCTGTCATTCCATACTCTTGTTGGCCTGTCTTTGTCAGGCCGCATAATCTTCCGCCTGATCTTTGCATGAGGCAAGAATACATCTTTTTGAGTTTGTTGATATCTGGACCCAGAAGCCCGGGGAAGAACATAGATGTTTTGCTTTGCCAATTGATTGATGAACTAAAATCACTATGGGAGCTTGGGATTGAGACATACGACGGCTTTAGGATGCAAAATTTTACGATGCGTGCAGCTGTTATGTGGACCATCACTGATTTCCCAGGGTATGCCATGTTTTCCCAGTGGAGTACCCATGGCAGGTTGGCATGTCCATATTGTATGTAGGGGACCAAAGCATTTCAGCTGAAGAACGGGAGAAAGAACAGTTTTTTCGATTGTGATTGACATTTCTTGCCAGCTGACCACCCTTTCAGGGACAACACCACTGATTTCTTAAAAGGCAAGCTAGAAGAGTCTTTTCCTTGTTGAGAACATCCGGACAAGAGATGCGAAAACAGGTAGAGTTCTTGCCAAATATTCCGTTCGACAACAAAAATATCATCATTCAAGGTTTCAGAAAATAGCACAATTGGGACCGGAGAAGTATATTCTGAGAACTGCCTTATTGGTGCACTAACATAATACTTAACAACTTAGACGTAATGCATTGTGAAAATAACTTCTTCTATAGAATAAAAAACACGGTGATGGATGATCCAGAGAAGAAAAAGGATAACTTGAATGCGAGAAGAGATTTGCAGTTGTTAACGAGCTGACGGGTGTTGTTCTTCAGACCAGGAGTTGAAACACGTCATAATCGCCTGAATAGGAATGAGGTTGTGAGGTCTCTGAATTTGAGCGATGAGTTGTCCGTCTTTCAAAATAAAGGAAAACCTATGGGGAGACGAGACAGATCACGCAATTTGACCCTTGCCGAGCACAGAGCCACTGAGTTATACGTCCTTCTTAATTGCACTGAGGTCGAACCGTGGATAAGGTATTTATTATATTGTGATCGGTCATGTTATGAGTTCCTATATATCTACATATGTAATTTAAGTACACCCGCTAAGTTATTTATATGTGATTCAGGGAAGGCGCAACACTTATTTCGTGGATTGGTTCAAAGAGACAGTCAACTCCGGGCGTAACATTGTTGACCAACGCCTTCGCACTTTAGTACACAACCCACTATTAAGAGTAAAAACATTCAAGGCGTTTAAGATTACCGGTTTTTGTTTCCACACTCAGGAGCATGGGATGGACAAGAAGACAATGAATAGTGGCGTACATCCGAAGGGAAATGTAGGGGGACCAGATGATATGATCTACAATGGCATGCTACATGAAATTATAGAGTTGGAATATTGGGGTAGTGGTGAATTAAAGAGTATTGTACTATTCAAGTGTGACTGGTACGATATCTACGGGACCATGACAGTACATCCTAGTTACCGCTTGGTGGATATTAATTTGCAAATGTGATTGGAAACTGGAGCGGTTGAACCATTTAGATTTGCAAGCCAGGCACATCAAGTGTATTACACAAAATATCCTTCCCAACAAAACACGAGCAGAAGAGGGTGGTAGGCTGTGTGTACTACAAGGGGAAGATACGTCGTCAATGCTACTTCTGTATTTCAGGATGAAAATGCAATTGTTGTCCTGCCCGTTCCTGACTTGGGTTCACTACGTCTTGCAGACGACGAGATTCAAAAAGTTGATGATGTATATGAAGAGGATGAGGAGGACGAATATGGCGATGTAAACGAAGAGGTGGGCAATGATTCCCAGCCTGAAGATGACAACATCGATGATGACCCTGATTATGTTTAGGTTTAGCATTTGGATTTCAACTTGTAATGCATGTATTCTTATTGAACTAATGATGAGATGATTGCGTGAACTTGTGGACTACTTTTAGTATTTACCAAAAATTTCTATTTTAAAACAATAAGGAAAAAACTAACCATTCAACAACATCTTAGTTAATAATTTAATTTAAAACTACTAAAACTCTTAATAACTCAAAATTTACACATTTAAACATTACAAAAATATAAATAAATGTTCAACTAAATTGCAGGGTCGAATAGGAATCATTGGGGATGGCGCCACCTCTGCTGTCGAGGGGGGAGGGGGTAACTCCCGGGCTGATGATCCTCCCTGTATCTTGCTGGTGAGGAGTGTAAGTCCCTTGTTGCATCATCTGGGCGCGCTGCTCGTTGAAGCTACTCAACATTGCATGCTGATCTGGAAACGTAGGCTGCACATGCTTACTCGACTGACCCTGGAAAAGTGTTGTGTTCACTCGTTCCATGAACGACTCCCTCCACGACACCTCCCACCTCGTCACCATCATCGGCACCCGCCTCCTCGTGCCCCACTGGACCATCCGGACCATCACCCCCTAGATCCACATCATCCCCCAAACTGACCCTCGACAGCAACTGCTAGACTACCTCCAGGAACTCCCACTGGACCATCCTCCACATCATCCCCGTACTCTGCACCGACATGGACTATTGTGGATGTAACTGGACTCCTGCCTGATCCACCATCCCCTGCATCCCGCCTGTGTTGTCTACCATCCCATGCATCGGGTTGGATGCCCCGTGAAATTGTCCAGGTGTAGCATATGGGTTCGTGCTCCCTACATTCGCCGGCGACTACAACATGGTAGTTTATGGCCCGCTCAAATTCAGGTTATACGCTCCAACCCTTCATTCTTGCGACGTATTGTTGGGGTTCTACCTCAACGCTTCAAACATCCTATGATTTGGCATGTTATACGGTGCAGTGACCACATGCTGTTTAGAAGCAGCATTTGATGCGCCTGTGTTAGATCTTACCTTGCCTTTTTGCTTTGCCTTGCCCCTATTGCAAGGGATTGATCTGTCGTCTATCTGCCATCTGTTATATAGTAACACAAATAATTGTTAATAAGCATCATATGTTACATTTGACGCTCCAATAAAAAGATACACAAGATTACTAATTATGCAATAACAGTCATAAAAGTGTTAATTACTAGTATGATCTTGACATTTAATTTAACTGCAAATTCGATTTTCCTATTTTATGCTAAATTTTAATGTTTTCCTGAATTCCATAATATTTCTTAACTTTTCGTAATTCTTCTAACAAAATTCCATCACTTTTACTAAAATTATCCTAATTAATGCTAAGTACTACTAATTTTATTACTAATTATACAATAATTGAAATAAAAGTGTTAATTACTTATAATATATTCATGGCATTTTATTTAACTACAAATTTAATTTTCCTATTTTATGTTAAATTTTAATTTTTTCCTAAATTCCATGATATTTCTTAACTTTTCCTATTTTTTATACCAAAATTCCATCACTTTTACTAAAACTATCCTAATTAAAGTGAAATTATCTTAATTACTACTAATAATAGAATAAGTACTCATATATAATCATGATTTACCTAGCTAAACTTAATTACTAATTAACTTTAATCAAATTACTATGCAATTTAGAATTTTATTACTAATTATACATTAATTGTCATAAAAGTGTTAATTACTAATATAATCATGCCATTTAATTTAACTACAAATATAATTTTGCTATTTTATGCTAAATTTTAATTTTTTCCCGAATTCCATAATATTTCATAACATTTCCTAATTTTTGTAACAAAATTCCATCACTTTTACTAAAACTATCCTATTCAAAGTGAAATTCTCCTAATTACAACTAATTATAAAATGAGTACACATAATGGTCCTAATTATACATTATCTAATAATAAATAATTAAGACATGCATGGTTAAAATTCTAATTAACACCACTGCAAAAACAAATATAAAATGCTAAATATTCAATAAAAAAATATAAAACAAGCATATAAATATCCAAAAAAGTTAATAAACCAAGTAAATATTCAATAAATACTACACTTTGCTAACAAATACTCATAAATACAGCAATATCAACATATAAAATGCTTACAGATTCATTAAGAATAAATAGAAAAGTTTTAAAAATTAAAAACATACAATTCAACCATAGAAAATCAATTTTTTTTTTTTTGCATAATAGTATTCTCCAAACATTATACAAGAACATATCTTAATTAATTGGTGAATTTGGAGAGGAATTGAGTGGATTTAAAAAATAATTAGGGTTTTTGGAGAGGCCGTTGGGGGAAGAAGAAAATGGTGGGGAGAGAAAATTCTCCCCACCACGTGTTTGTAATTACACTTGGTGTCATGACGCCACGTGTGAACGGGCCATATCGCATGATCTGGCCCGTGAGCCGTTGATCACCGTTGATGATCAACGGCTCAAAACCATGGTGTCATATAGAATTTGACGCCATGGTTTAACGGCCCAGATCATGCCCAAGGGCATGATCTGAGTCGTTCGTGTGTGGCGGCATGATCTGGGCTGTTGTGCTGTCATATTGGTCCGACCGCATGACGCGACATCAAAAACATCTGACACCACGCTTCAAAAGTTGATCCCGACCGTTAAAACGTGGTGTCAAATTATTTTGACACCACAATTATGCTCAATGGGGTAAAATTAATATGACCCCATTTATTTTGTATGGGATAAATTATTTGATACCATTGTTTGCAATGGCGACTGATTATTTTCACTTCATGCTTGGTAAGTGATTATTTTCTCACCATTTTTGGCTAAATTGTTTTTTTGACGCCATTTATTTAATTTTTGTTCCTTCATGACAAAAACTTTTAATCACTCACCATTGTTATGTTTTCTTGTAGTGGAGGATCCTTCCTATACGCCCCACTCTTCGGCTGAAGTTCTTCCAGAGCTTAGTTCGGGTTTGGAAACTTTTGGCGAATTCCAGAATTTACAAGAGGGTGATTTTGAAGCTTTCTGGGCCCCTGCTTCTCCTTCACCCCAACCCATATCTGATCTTGGCTGGATCCGAGGGTCACTTTTGACGACCTTCGATTTAAGTTTCCTTTCTTTTCCACCCATCGACTACGAGGTGGCGGCAGTGTCTCGTGTTTCCCCTACTCATGCTTCTTCATCTTTGTGTGCTCCCTAGCTTGACGTTTCCAAAAAGGAGGCTGGGATATCTTTTCTTATCGAGGGTATAGGCGAGACGAATGCATCTGAGCCCGTTTCTCCAACACTTGGAGAGGCTTTGGCAGAGGTGACGGGGGATCTCTCTGACGAGGCAGATAGGGGCCAGCCGCTAGTTCTTCCTGGCCTTGATGGCGGTGCTGTATGAGAACGTTTGAGGCTGTTCTTCCTGAAATTTTGGCGGGCGAGGGTCAGGAAGAAATGCCTGGGGTTTGTGCTGTCGTGGTTGGTGACTGGGAAGGTGCCCCAATGAACAGATGGGAGGCGGGACCTTCCTCTGGTGGAGTGGTGAGTCCTGGAGTTCGTCATAGTTCCGTGGAGGCTCCCTTGGTAGAGGATTTGAGGTGTGTTGGTTCGGGCTTAGCACAACTGCGCCAAGTGGTCGATCCTCGTGAGGTTGAAGCTCTTCGGAATCGAGGGATTCAGTGGTTGAATGATACCACATGTTATGCGGCCGTGGATGTAAGTCTCTGAGTTGCTACAATGTGTGCCCCTTTTGACATGTTTTCACCTTCATTTTCTACTTTTTGCAAGTTTGGCTCTCGACAGTTCTTGTTGACGGAGAATATCCAAGCTTTGGAGGACAAGGTGGCAGAGTTAGAGTCCTCTTCGCACGGGGGTTCGGATTCTCTGGTGGAGGAATTAGTGGAGCTGAGACTCAATCATTTCCAGACATCTGCCGAATTACATGTGGCTCGGGCGGATTTAGAGGCCCGGTCGAAAAGGTGTCAAGAGTGGGAAGCACATGCAGCCCAGCTTGCTGAAGAACGGGATCATGCGTTAGAGCGTCTTCGGCAGGTAGAGGGAGAAAGACTTCCCGTTTGAAGTTGGAGGCCGAGAAAGGGTGTGTTGAGGCGATGAAGGTTGTCGAGACCCTTCGGGTTCAGTTGTTGGAAAGTTAGGCAAGTCTGACCCAGAAGGTACCAGAGCAAACGCGGAAAGTTGGCGAGGAGTGGAGGACATAAGTGCGGTGGTGGCCAGGAAGGATACGTACCTACGCATGGTAAGATATATTGGCTCCCCGCTCCATCATGGCTATTTCCGCAAGGTGTTTGTTTACTTTCTTATGGTCGGCTTTGGCGGGGCGATAAAGATGTTGTAGGATAAGAACTGGATCATGCCTGGGGTCGGTCTATCAACCCTTTGTACTTAGGGCATTGACGTTCCTAGCGAGATTCCACCAGGTTCTCCACCCACCCTTCTGAATTACGAGCAATTCTCAAAGCTTCCAATGCTGACCTTCCTCCCCCACAGGTCGTTATCCACGAGGCTGGAGGTCTGACTTCCTGTAGTCCTTCTCCCAACTCTAGAGCACGCAGGGTAGAAGCTACGCCTTCTGAAATCATGCTAGATTGTCCTCTAATTACCAGTCCTGGCCATACGGGCGTTCGAGCTTCCGATACCCGTGCTCCTATGCCAGCTATCACTTCCCTGCGGGTTCTATCGATAACCTATGAGCCCGAGGATTGAAGAGTTACTTGGACACCTCTAGAGCGTCGGAAAGCAGTGAAAGAAAAGAAGCGCCCGTCATGAGGAGCAGCATCATTCCCCCCCCCCCCCTTTTTTTTGTTTTGTTTTCTTTATTTCCTACTCCTTGTATCTGCATTTGTTAGTATAAATAAAAGAGTTTTTCGGATATCCCTTGCATTTTTTCTTCTGTCTGTTGCTCGTATATAGATTTTGCACTCCTCTGCATTACTAGTCTAGGTATAATTTCGAGGGTTCGGCATCGGGTTAACATGGAATATTTTAGCCCTCGTTAGCATGTTTCAACAAGAATCATCGATGATTCTTTGGAACTATGCCTATGTGCCTCTAAGGTTCGTGGGGACACTATGTGGACTAGTTGGCTCGAATCCTCTAGGTGTATTGCAACGATGATTCTACTCGCGATACCACTAGAGGGGTCGTTACCGGGTCAACAGGGAATATTTCACCCCTCGTCAGCATGTTTCGACAAGGATTGCTGATTGATTCCTTGGAAGTATGCATGTGTTGCTCTAAGGTTCATAGAGATACCTTGTGGAGCAGTTGGCTCGAACCCTCTGGGTGTATTGCTAGGATGATTCTACTCGCGATACCTCTAGAGGGGTCGTTACCGGGTTAATATGGGATATTTCACCCCTCGCTAGCATGTTTCGACAAGGATCGCTGATTGATTCCTTGGAAGTATGCCTGTGTCCGAGCAAGTGCACAATGGCCTTCGCCATTTCTTCCATCCGTTCTTCTGACAAGTTTTTACTCTCTTGCAAATCTGTCCCAGCGAACAAATTTCTCATTCCTCTCGCTGTTTGGTAGGTTTTGTTCTCTGTTGCAACTTTTTCAACATCCCCCTAACTCCCGCTCTTCTGCTGAGCGCTTTTGACCTGCGCCCTGTGACTCAATTCTATTCGTTTTTTCACCTGATAGCCCGTCAATTTGCAAAATTCTTACTTTCGAGAGTGGCTTCAGCCTTTCTGACCTACCGCAATTGGAAAAGCCACTACTTCTTTGTTCGCCCGCGTAACAAGGATGCTGCCAATTGGGGAGTGCCCACACGGTGGGGCCAGAATTACGTGGACTCCACGGACGTCATTGAGTCAATGTTAATTTTGAATGAGAGGGGGCTGTTCTCTGGTGCTTTTGATGCGGTGTTCCGGTTGGCATGAATTGCCCTTTTGGTAAGGCCGTCTTCATAATGTAAATAAGTTTTGTTCTTCATCCTATATCATCTTTCTTTCTGTACTGATAATAATTGGTTTTTTTGCTTGCAGCGGTTGAGATGGATTCTCACGCTTTGGGCAATTCGTTTGCAGAGGATGTCCAGGAGATTTCCTCTTTGGATGAAGCTTCTGTCAACCGGGGAGGTGAAGCAATTTCGTAACGACATACTAGAAGCTCTTTCATTCCGATCAATCCTTCCTGTTCAGAGAATGGAACAGTTCGTTAGTCTTCTCTGCCCAGTCCTACTCCTATGGCTAGCGTATCTTCTCCAGGTCGTGTCGCTTTGGTGGACGCCTATTTTGGAAGCTCGTCTTCCAAGGAGAGGATAGTGGTTGATGGGTAGCAAAGTCCACCCTTTACAGCTTCTCATCCGGCTAACGTTCCGACTCCTAAGGTTCCGATCGCTCCTTCGGGTAAGGGCCTGAGCAATTCTCAATTTTCTCCACGCGACCTCCAACCTTTGTTTTCTTTTGCTCAAATGGATGAACTCGGGTGCTTTGTCGATGGCTTTCTGAATTCTTCCAACAGGAGGGGTCTGAATGAGAAGATTGGCACGGGATTGACTCTTCGTTTAGCTCAAAAGCTTTGCGAGGTATGATGCTTCCTTTCTTGTAAATTTTGTCTTATATTTTTCTGGATGTTGACACGTGATTTTCCTTTCTTAGGCCATGTTTATTTCTAAGGAGCTAGATTCTCACAAGATTATGTCCCATGAAGAGTCGGCAAGCGGGATAAGCAGGAGGCGACGAAGGTGTGCAGGGATATGGAAAATAGGTATCAGAGGGAGTTGGAAGGAAGAGGCTACGACTGCCTGGGGTGAGGAGTCGTTTTAATTGAATCGGGAATTGCTGGTCCTGAAGGAGGCCGTGGAGGCGGAAAAAAGGAAAGAGCGCCTTCTTCAAGAGCAGGTGGACAATCTAAGAGCGATGGATGAGGAGTCAAGAGGGTTGGTGTAGTCTTTAATGGGTGATCAAGCTATGGTCGAGGCGCTAAGAGTGGAGCTGGCGCGAGTTAAGGCTTATTCTGAAGAGGTAGAGACAACCTTGGTGAGGGAGAAGTTGAAGATTGTGCAGTTTGAGGAGGGGAAGCAGGCAGAATTGAAAGCTGCTCGAGCGGAAGCGGTGGAGAAGGACGGGAAGTTTCGCACTCCAGGCACCATCTCCCGCAAGGATGTTCGCCGCTACATGGGTCTTGGATACGATTTGTGCATCAGCGTGGTGAGGAACTTGCTCGGGGTGCCAGAAGACTTGGATATTCCTTCGTTTGACGGCACTCAACAGTTGAGGACCAACCCTATCGGGATTCGGGACAATGCATCAACTCCCGTCGCGCCGCCACTTGGATAGAGTATTCCCATAGTTTGGTATATTCAGGAGATATCTAAGGATGAGCGTCGGGCGGCCAAGCGTCGTAGGGAGTTCAAGTGAGGCACGAGATGGCGATGGCCCACGATGGCCTTTTTATTTTTGAATGTATTTTTTCTTTTCCTTTTGTATTTCCTACCCATCCTGTAAGAACCCAGATGACCAAAGAGCGGAAGCTAATATCCAAAATTCATATTTATTAAATTTCTGATTTCAACCATGAATTACTTCACACCATCTGCTAATTACCTCCTACTACACGAAAGCTAAGTCAACTGCGACTGAGATACCCTGAGCCCATCCACAAATAAATCTGGAATGAAATCATGAAAATAATTTTTATGAATCAAAAGGACTCTGTGAGGTTCAATATAATAAAATTTTATAATAATTGCTTTAGAGAATTTTCAATAAAATGTGAACTTTATGAAACATGCTTTCGAAAGAATATTTAACAAATAGTTTTAAAAATACTCTCATGTCAAATCATAACACGTATCAGCTCAATCATGTTTTATGATTGTCTTATGTCTCCCATTCGGCTTATGCCTCCCCTCCAGGTGCGACCCCTATAAAAGACGAGGTTGTGCCCAGGTACACGCCTCAACTCTCATTCACCCCACTGGAACGCTCCGTCCAGACGTAGAATAGTGATAGATTGGCGTTGGATGATAGAACTGCTCCAATAGCCCGATGCTACCCAGGCATATTCCACCAACCCAAGCCAGGGCCCATAATAACAGCCATCGATGTGGCATTGAATAAGATAACAATCATGAAACTGATTCATGTACGATACTGACATTCTTTAAATTAGAAAATAAATACGTAGTTCAAGAGTATATCAAGATATTTTTAGTAAAATAAAATTTGGTCCATATGAAAATCATGCTCAAGCCAGTACAAGATCATTCGTCAAAGTAAATATTTGTCAAACTCTTTTAAGAAAAGGAACTATGCATGCATATTATTTTGTTGGATAAAACACTTTAATATATGTATAAGTTTTACTGCCATGGAAAATATATACTTAAACCTCACCTCAACAAAACCGATGCCGAGTCTTGCTTTAATAGATTTCTGCTGTCCCCGCATTCTCCTAAATCAGTACCATGTACAATATGTGTTTGTTCTCATATTAACAAAGGAGCTTATAATGTAATTAAAATTGATCTCCAATGGCCATTCATTCATTTTACAAGTCTTATTCGGTATAATACATTTTAGCTTACCGTCGATTACCTTAGCTCCCTAAGACATATTCTACAAATTAATTACTAACTATATGTACTTAACATCTAACTAACCATGAGACCCCTTGAAAAATAATTCCTTATACGTGGCATCTCCAAAGGAAAGTCTTCTACTAGTAAGTATGATTCTTGACTAAACCACTACTAAAAGAAAGACCTTAAGAAACGGCTCTGGCTGTTTCTAAAGGTCAATTGCCCGTTTCCAATGAGTAATAGAAACGGGCACGCCGTTTGTAATGCTCGTTTCTAATAACTCCGTTTGTAATGACTTTTAGAAACGGGAAAACGTTCCCGTTTCTACTTTTAGAAACGGCTCAGTCGTTTGTAAAAAAAAAATCTTTACAAACACTAGAAACGGCTTAGCCGTTTCTAAAGATTGGTGACCTATAGAAACGGGCAGCCCTTTTGTAAAAAACAAAATTCAAAAATTACCCCTAGACTTTTAGAAACGGCCTAGCCGTTTCTAAAAGTGAAAATATAAATAAATAAATAAAAAAACACAGAAACGGGCAGCCCGTTTCGTAGTATTAGAAGCGGGCAGCCCGTTTCTAATACTCACAAAGTATTAGAAACGAGCTGCCCGTTTCTAATACTCTGAATTTGTTTTTATTAATTAGTATTACAAACGGGAAGCCCGTTTCTAATACTATTAAAAAAATTAAAAAACAATTATTGGCAGAAAATCTGCCAATAATAATTATTAATTAAGAATATAATTTGGTGTTTAATAGTGTTAGTTTTTTAGTCAATTACTTAATTACCTACATTATATATTTAATAACAATTATACCATAGTATAAGTTAAATATGAGTGTTAATTATGATATAATACATTTAATGTAAATATTCTTTGAAAATTAACAAAACTATATCTTTAAACTATATACTATAAAATAAATATGATAATAAATATACAGAGCAAAATCCCTCAATGCAGAGCAATTTTTTATTGTTTACTATTATACCCTCCTTATATTAATAGTTTAATTTATTTCCCGTGTATTAGAAGTCAATGATTAGCACAATCTATGGAAACATAATCAAAACACTAATCTCTTCAATCTATAAATGGAAATATTATCTTTCTTTATATAAAATTCATAAATAGATCATGTGAATAAGTTATTTAAGTAAATTAGAATTAAGTATCTAAAATTATCTATTAAGTATTTGCATATTACGTATTAAGAACAAGAAAAAGTTTAATAACATAATTTTAATATGACTAGATTATTCATTAATTAAACAAAAACAGTGTGAAATTTTTTAAATTCATGTTTAATTGTTCAAAACACCTCACTCTCATATATATATATATATATATATATATATATATATATATATATATATATATATATATATATATATATATATATACATACATATATATATATATATTAGACGTAAGCAAATTATATGTTCTAAGCACTAGCACCGACCTTGCAATTTGTAGTGTGGAACTTTGTTGAACAAAAAAACAAAGATAAAAAAAATGATGAATACAAGAATACAATGAGAACTTAACTATTAGTATAATATATATGCATTAACACGTGTATTTATAAACACTAATAAATTTAATTCACCACAAGTTTCCACCAGAAGAGTTTGCCGAATAATTTTTCTAAAGTTATCCAGTCGTAATTACGGAAACAAAATTTTTGAAGAAATTTGTCAAGAAATAGAATATAATTACATTTTATTAAGTAACTAATTTAATGATATTAGTTATTATTCATTAAATATTGTTATAACAAAGAAAAATAATTTTTCTAATTCATAAATTGGAGAGATGAGTGATTTTGATTATGTTTTCATAGATTGTGCAAATCATTGACAAGTATTACAAGGAAATAAATCAAACTATTGATCTGAAGAGGGTATAATAGTTAACAACGAAAAATTGCTCTGCATTGACGGATTTTGCTCTGTATATATCATCTACCTAAACTTATAACTTAGAGTAGAGATTAAAAGAAGAGGAGAGAATTTGATAGAGAGATGTGAATATGTATGAGTATGATGTTTGAGAATATGAAGAAGAGGAGGAGTATTTATAGATAAAAGTGAGACAATTAGAAACGACTCCCCCGTTTATAAAAGTTTTCGAACCTTTAGAAACGGCGGCCCTGTTTCTAATAATATTTTGCCAAAACCTTTAGAAACGGCTTACCCGTTTCTAAAAGTTTTTCAAAATTTTTGAAATTCCACCAAAACTTAAAAAAAATGACCAAAACATTTAGAAACGGCTACCCCGTTTCAAGGTTTTCACAATTTTTTTTTTTAATTATGAATCTAAGTAATTTGGTGCTTATGTAAATTTTGTTCAATTAAGTTAAGCTTATTTGAGAAAAGTCAAGATTAGTTATATTTAGTTGATTCTAATTATATATGTAATTAGAATTAGTTAAGAGTTGTCTATCCAAACAAGTTCAATTAATTTATTAAAATTTAAGATTAGTTTTGTGTAATTAGTTCAATTCTAATGTAATGTTGAGTTATGAATTCTATTCTTAATTAATTAAAAAAAAATAAAGAGTAGTTTTCCATGTACAGAGTTCTATTCTTACCTAATTAGGAGTTATTCATTCAAAATAACATCTATTCATGATAAATATCAAGATTAAATCTAAGTAATCTGGTTCTTATGTAACATTTGTTCAATTAAGTTAAGCTTATTTGAGAAAAGTCAAGATTAGTCATATTTAGTTGATTATAATTATATTTGTAATTAGAATTAGTTAGGAGTTGTCTATCCATACAAGTTCAATTAATTTATTAAAATTTAAGATTAGTTTTGTCTAATTAGTTAAATTCTAATGTAATGTTGAGTTATGAATTCTATTCTTAATTAATTCAACAAAAATAAAGAGTTGTTTTCCATGTACGGAGTTCTATTCTTACGTAATTAAGATTATTCATTCAAATAACATCTATTCATGATAAATATCAAGATTAAATCTAAGTAATCTGGTTCTTATGTAACATTTGTTGAGTTAAGTTAAGCTTATTTGAGAAAAGTCAAGATTAGTTATATTTAGTTGATTCTAGTTATATATGTAATTAGAATTAGTTAGGAGTTGTCTATCCAAACAAGTTCTATTAATGTATTAAAATTTAAGATTAGTTTTGTCTAATTAGTTCAATTCTAATGTAAGGTTGAGTTATGAATTCTATTCTTAATTAATTCAACAAAAATAAAGAGTAGTTTTCCATGTACGGAGTTCTATTCTTACGTAATTAAGATTATTCATTCAAATAACATCTATTCATGATAAATATCAAGATTAAATCTAAGTATTCTGGTTCTTATGTAACATTTGTTCAATTAAGTGATGCTTATTTGAGAAAAGTCAGGATTATTCATATTTAGTTGATTCTAATTATATATGTAATTAGAATTAGTTAGGAGTTGTCCATCCAAACAAGTTCAATTAATTTATTAAAATTTAAGATTAGTTTTGTCTAATTAGTTCAATTCTAATGTAATGTTGAGTTATGGATTCTATTCTTAATTAATTCAACAAAAATAAAGAGTAGTTTTCCATGTACGGAGTTCTATTCTTACGTAATTAGGAGTTATTCATTCAAATAACTTCTAATCATGATAAAAATCAATATTAAATCTAAGTAATCTAGTTCTTATGTAATATTTGTTCAATTAAGTTAAGCTTATTTGAGAACAGTCAAGATTAGTTATATTTGGTTGATTCTAATTATATATGTAATTAATAAATTAGGAGTTGTCCATCCAAACAAGTTCAATTAATTTATTAAAATTTAAGATTAGTTTTGTCTAATTAGTTCAATTCTAATGTAATGTTGAGTTATGAATTCTATTCTTAATTAATTCAACAAAAATAAAGAGTAGTTTTCTATGTACAGAGTTCTATTCTTACGTAATTAGGAGTTATTCCTTCAAATAACATCTATTCATGATAAAAATCAAGATTAAATCTAAGTAATCTGGTTCTTATATAATATTTGTTCAATTAAGTTAAGCTTATTTGAGAAAAGTCAAGATTAGTTATATTTAGTTGATTCTAATTTTATATGTAATTAATTAATTAGGAGTTGTCCATCCAAACAAGTTCAATTAATTTATTAAAATTTAAGATTAGTTTTGTCTAATTAGTTCAATTCTAATGTAATGTTGAGTTATGGATTCTATTCTTAATTAATTCAACAAAAATAAAGAGTAGTTTTCCATGTACGGAGTTCTATTCTTACGTAATTAGGAGTTATTCATTGAAATAACATCTATTCATAATAAAAAATCAAGATTAAATCTAAGTAATTTGGTTCGTATGTAATATTTGTTCAATAAGTTAAACTAATTTGAGAAAAGTCAAGATTAGTTATATTTAGTTGATTATTATATATGTAATTAATTAGGAGTTTTCCATTCAAACAAGTTCAATTAATTTATTGAAATTTAAGATTAGTTTTATTTAATTAGTTCAATTCTAATGTAATGTTGAGTTATCACCTCTATTCTTAATTAATTCAACAAAAATAAAGAGTAGTTTCTAATAAGTTTTATATAGGATTAATTCAACAAATATATAGGAGATAAAAACAGAATATAAATGATAAAATACCAAAGAGACATGGTAAATTAAATTTTATATAGGATTTTGTCCGTTTCTAATAAGTTTGGGTTAGTAGTTAAATTAACGTTCAACAGCGAATAATTACAAAATGAAACACCATACTTATAGCTTAGTCTTTCACTTATGAGATATATGCAATGATGTCCGTATTTTGTGAAATAGTTGCAGTTTAGTCCCTGTTTCGGGAATTGATTCGAGTTTAGTCTTTCATTTATGCAAATAATTATTGTTTTGCCCTCAAACTGCAGATACTTATACCTTAGTCTTTTATTTACGAGATATATGCACTGTTATTTACGAGTCATATTTTATGAAATAGTTGCAGTTTAGTCTATGTTTTGGGAATTGATTCGAGTTTAGTCTTTCATTTATGCAAATAGTTAAGGTTTTGCCCTCAATCTGCATATAATTATAGCTTAGTCTTTCATTTATGAAATATATGCAATGTTGTCCGTATTTTGTAAAATAGTTGCAGTTTAGTCCCTATTTTGGGAATTGATTCGAGTTTAGTCTTTCATTTATGCAAATAGTATTCGATTTATGCAAATAGTCATGGTTCTGCCCTCAATATGCAGATACTTATAGCTTAGTCTTTCATTTATGAGATATATGCAATGTTGTCCGTATTTTCTGAAATAGTTGCAGTTTAGTCCCTGTTTTGGGAATTGATTCGAGTTTAGTCTTTCATTTATGCAAATAGTTATGGTTTCGCCCTCAATCTGCAGATACTTATGGCTTAGTCTTTCATTTATGAGATATATGTAATGTTGTTCGTATTTTGTGAAATAGTTGCAATTTAGTCCCTATTTTGGGAATTGATTCGAGCTTAGTCTTTCATTTATGCAAATATTCTTTAATTTATGAAAATAGTTATGGATTTGCCCTCAATTTGTAGATATTTACACTTTTGTTTATAATTAATGATATAATTCCAATGTGGTAACTGTTGTGTGAAATGATTACACTTTAGCTCTCTTTAGTGAATTAATTGCATGTTTGTCTGTGCTTTTGTGAAATTATTGGAAATTAGTCCGTGTTTTATGCAAAAGGTTTTAATTTAATGTTACCCATTTCTAAAAGTTTCTAAAAATTGCAAACACATTTAGAAATGGCAAAGCCGTTTCTAAAGGTTTTGTGAAATTTTGAAAAATTGTTGGAAAACCTTTAGAAACGGGCCGCCCGTTTGTAGTATTTTTATTACAAATGGGCGACCCGTTTGTAATAATCAGTTTTACAAACGGGCTTTTGCCCGTTTGTAAAAGGGCCGTTTCTAAAGCCCATTTTTCTTGTAGTGAACTATACACATTAAGAATTTAACATCACAACTAATTAAATACATAGATAAATCTATAGTTTAACTTCATAAAATTATTTAAGAACATGAATAGTAGCCTCACCTAATTTATTTAAACTAAGTTTCCCAACAAAATTGGCTGTACTAGTTTTTCAAATGAGTAATCAGATAAATTTACAAGAATCTTACTGGTATTAATTATAATCCAAACATATCTCATGCTTAAATTTCTCTTTCTAGTTTTCTGTCCAAACAAAACATGTATATATTATACATATGCATAAGACATATATTAGCTATTCATTACAAGATAGAGATTTAGTTCCCTAATCTACTATCATGAATATAGGAAATTACTTTATCTAAAGAAACAAGAAGGATTTGTGTTACCTGTTTCTACCAAGAGTTTTGAGGTTTATTTGTGCTTCCTAAAGTTTTGCCTTAAGACATGGAGTAGTATTTATAGGGTCTATATAAGTTTATATTATATTGATGCATGTGGGGAAACTTTTCTAGAAATTGCACGTAGCCTAGCTATAATTTAGGGGTGCAAGTGTTAAGCTCTCCTAATGTTACCATGTAGTTACTCATGCTTGAGTAAATCTAGGAGTCAAAACCTATCCCCTCATATATTATAGTTTAAGAAGGACAAGTTCCCTTTTTCTTACTATTAATTTATTTGAACTTAATTCAAAATGAACAGGTACATATACTTTTTCTATTATTATTATTATTATTATTATTATTATTATTATTATTATTATTATTATTATTATTATTATTATTATTATTATTTATACTATCATTATACCAATCAAAAGAAAATTGCTAAGTTTAGAGCAAACATATCTAGATAAATAAGTAATTCAATATTCAGACCAAATCAACTTCTAGTAAGAATTTTACAAACATCTAATCTAAAATAATAAATTAATATCCTGATTTTGTTTTCTCCATTAAGAGATTAGAGCTTTTAGTCATAAATATATTTATAGGGTGGGGTGTCCAAGCATATCTCAAGCTTAAATTTCTCTTTCTAGTTTTCTGTCCAAACAAAACGTGTATATATTATACATATGCATAAGACATATATTAGCTACTCATTACAAGATAGAGATGTAGTTCGCTAATCTACTACCATGAATATAGGAAATAACTATATCTAAAAACACAAGAAGGATTTGTGTTACCTGTTTCTACCGAGAGTTTTGAGGTTTATTTGTGCTTCCTAAAGTTTTGCTTTAAGACATGGAGTAGTATTTATAGGGTCTAAATAAGTGTATATTATATTTATGCATGTGGGGAATTTTTTTTTGAAATTGCACTTAGCCTAGCTATAATTTAGGGGTGCAAGTGTTAAGCTCTCCTAATGTTACCATGTAGATACTCATGCATGAGTAAATCTAGGAGTTAAAACCTATCCCCTCAAATATTATAATTTAAGAAGGACAAGTTCCCTTTTTCTTACTATTAATTTATTTGAACTTAATTCAAAATAAACAGGTACATATACTTTTTCTATTATTATTATTATTATTATTATTATTATTATTATTATTATTATTATTATTATTATTATTATTATTATTATTATTATTATTATTATTATTATTATTATTATTATTATTTATACTATCATTATACCAATCAAAAGCAAATTGCTAAGCTTAGAGCAAACATATCTAGATAAATAACTAATTCAATATTCAGACCAAATCAACTTCTAGTAAGAATTTTACAAACATCTAATCTAAAATAATAAATTGATATCATGATTTTGCTTTTTCCATTAAGAGATTAGAGCTTTTAGTCATAAATATATTTATAGGGTGGGGCGTTACACGTCCTATGAGTGGGTGGCCGGCTGGGTAAACAATTGGGGTTTGCCCTCTATTTTGTACCAAACCCACTTCATTTTATGGATGAATTTTGTTCAACCTTTGTTCTTGTAGTGTTAGCTTTTCTAGTGTGTATTGGTGTACATTATTATTTTTTATTTTTTGGACTGAACTCGTGAAACTTCTGAGCTACCTACGTATCTCTTATAAGAAAAGTGAGAATCAAGCCGAACGTAGTTATTCTACATACCTAATACTAAATGCCTTAGTAGTGATCCAAATGCCTCCAATCTTTTGTTCTTTCGTGGCGGAAGCTGCCTTGACTCTGGCGAGACGTTTTTATGGATAGAATTTTCAGAGGTTGAGTGCATACCAGGAACGATGGCAATCTTGTCCTTACGAGTAATTTGAAATGGCCCTTGCTAGGCAGGGTCAACTTTGCTCACGTTCTTCGAGGCTCCAACTCGCCTGAGAACCAAATCACCACCTGGTAGGCTCGCTCTTTTACGAGTTGTTGTGGTATTTGGCCATTCGGGTGGCTCGTAGTGCTGCCTGTCATCGATGCTCTTCTAATAAATCTAACTCGAGAACCATATGGTCCTTCTTACCTTCTTCATTGTACTCTTGAATTCTCCAACTGGATAGCGATATCACTGCTAGAACGACCGCTTTGTGGCCATATGCCATGCTGAATGGCGTTTCCCCTGTTGCAGTTTTTGCAGTAGTACGTTAGACCCATAGGAGGCCAGGGATTTCTTCAATCCATTTCCCTTCATAAGCCACGAGGCGAGCTTTGAGGCCTTGTATCAGGGTACGGGTTGTGACTTAAACCTGTCCCTTGGAATGGGGATATCCTACTGAGGTGAACCAATGTTGTATCTACCATTGATCGCACCATTTGGCTAACTGTTCGCTGGTGAACTTCAGACCATTGTCACTTATCAGGACTCGGGGCACCCCAAATTTGCACAGCATTTTTCTCCCTAGGAAATTGATGACGGCCGCTGAGGTGATTTGTGCCATTGGCATGGCCTCAACCCACTTAGTGAAATGCTCCACAACCACCAAGAGGTATTTCTTTTGGCCTCGGTCGTGTATCATTGGCCTGGCGATGTCGATGCCCCACTTGTCCAAGGGGCAAGAGACGTAGTTAGGTTCCCAAGCCGCGACGGGTAAATGGGACATTGTTGCATGCCTCTGACATTGATTGCATTGTTAAGTAAAGGTCTTGGTGTCCTTCTGCATGGTAGGCCAAAAGTATCGTTGTCGGAGTATCTTCTTTGCGAAGCTTCTTCCTCCCGAGTGATTTCCGCAAGTACCTTCCCGAGTCTCTAGCATAACCTCCATTGCTGCATCTTCATCCAGGCAACGCTGATACAGCTGGGAGCCTTTTTCTACAGCACACCATTTTTCAAGAAAAACCGTGTGGCTCGCTTGCCGAAGCTCTGTGTCTCATGGTCGTCCTTATATTTTTTAGGGTTTTGCAAGTAAACTGTATTTTTAGACATCCACTCTTTCTTGCTACCTTCATCGATATTTAGTGCTTCCAACGCGGCATGGCCCTTTTCTGAAGAGCTAATAGTTAAAAAGGTTATCTGACGTGTTCTGATAGAGTGAATACTTGCTGTTGCCATGGACAATGTATCTGCTTCCCCATTCTCATTTCGTGAAATCTTGGTGAGGGAATTCCCCAAAGAAGTCTTGGGATCGTTGGATTGTTGCCAGGAAGTCCTTCATTTGTTCATCTCGGGCTTCGTATGCGCCATTAACTTGATGTACCACAAGCTGTGAGTCATTGTGGAAGCGAACCCGATTCATCTCTCCTTCTCTGGCTAGCCTCATGCCAATCAGCAGGGCTTCGTATTCCACTCGTTATTGGAGACGGGGAACCCTATTTTTGCAGCAAAAGATAGGACCTCCTCTAGCTTATTTTCGAGGGATAGCTTGAAGATGATCCGTGCTCCTTCACTTTTGTTGCTGGACGACCCATCTACATATGCCTTCCAAAGGTGGATCGTGGGGTCCGACAAGGATTCTTCACTGGCATCTACCATAAAATTTACTAGCACCTCGACTTTATGGTGGGTCGAGAGGCGTAGTGGATTTCATATTCTTCTCGTTCGACTGCCCATTTCACCATTATGCCCGATACCTGTGGGTGGTTGACTATTGCTCGTAACGGGTGTTGTGTGAGTACGATGATGAGATGCACCAAGAAGTAAGATCTTAGCTTGCGTGCCGTTGTAACAAGAGCATATGCGAATTTCTTGATAGTGGTATACTGAGTCTCGGCACCCTTCAGAGTTCGACTCGTGTCGTATATTGGCAGATGATCTCGCCCCTCTACTCTTACCAACACCGCGCTGACTAGTTCCTTTCCAACAACTAGATATACATAAAATCGTTCTTCAGGCTGAGGTTTGACGGGCAACAGGGGGCCTAGAAGGTAACCTTTCAAATCGTCCAAGGATTTATGGCATTCGTCCGTCCATCGGATGTTTTTCACGTTGCGTAATACTTTGAAGAACGGTAGCCTTTTTCCTGCTGCTTTTGAGATGAATCGGTTGAGCGAGGCCATCCTCCCCGTGAGGCGCTAGACGTCCCAGATCGTTCGAGGCGGTAACATATCGAGACTTGCTTTAGAATTCTCAGGATTGACTTCTATCCCGCGTTGAGTAACATGAAACTTGAGAAATTTTCCTCCTTGTATTCCAAACGAGCATTTCCGGGGGTTTACCTTTATTCCGAACTTGCCCATGATTTGGAAGGCTTCTATCATGTCAGCGTTGTGGCGGCTGGCCTCCATGCTTTTTACCACAATGTCGTCTCATTAGACCTCCATCTTGCTCCCTATCAACGGTGAGAACACAGTGTTCACGAACCTTTGGTATGTGGGTCTGGAATTTTTTAATCCAAAGGGCATTACCAGATAACAATAGGTGCCAAAATCTGGTATAAAGCTGGTATTTTCTTGGTCTTTCTCTGCCATTGGGATCTGATTGTATCCTTTGTCTCCGTCCTGCTGTTGTATCTACTAGTTGATCGATGTTGGGTACGGAGAAGCAAATTTTTGGGGAAGCGTTGTTGAGGTCAATGAAATCAATGCACATCCGCCATATTCCGCCAGTATTTGGTACCAAGACCACGTTAGCTAACCATTCTGAGTATTGCACTTCCCTGATTTGGTTTGGTTCAAACCAATAAGTATTTGTATCTGAGCTTTGATGACCTTATTTCGGTCTGGCCCAATCTTGCGTCTCTTCTGCGGATCAGTCTTAGCATCAGGCAGACGTCGAGACTGATCTGACTTAGGGGTCCTCCCTCCCAAGCGAACACGTGCTCATAACGACGTAATATTTTCATGAGCTGCATCTCAATCGGGGGATCTATGTTGGCTCCTACCTTCACGGTCTTCTTGCTTTCCTCGGTAATCACCTGAACTATCTTTAACTCCCTAATGGGGAAGAGTTTTCGCTCGTTATACCTGCGGGGCTCGTAGGAGTTCACTTTTTTGCTGCGATTTTCTCCTTCTTCAACTGTGGCGATGGTATTCATTCGGCATTCGCGAGCCCAAGCTTGATTTCCCTTAACTTCTCCAATCCCGTTAGGGGTAGGAAATTTACTTTCAGATGAAGGACAAAGGGCACGGCTGCGAACACCTTGAGGCAGGGTCATCCACAAATGACATTGTACAATTTTTCCAGGGCATTTACAATCCAAAATTTTACGTCTTTTGTCCTCCTCTGGTGGCCTCCGCCCCAAGACATCAGTAATGCAACTGCTTTGAGGGTCTCACGCTGATTTCCATCAAAACAAATGAAGGGGGTAGTTCGTGGTACTATTTGCTCCATTTTAAGCTCGAGATCAAAATAAGTGGGCAAGAACATCACGTCCATAGCGCTTCATGTACCTATTAAAATTCTTGGAGCTTCCGCTCTGTGTTTAGTGGCATGAATAACTATGGGGTCGTCATGAGGATGGACGATGTCGACAAGATCTTTGGATCCGAAGGTAATATCCAGCGGGGCTGGTATGGCTATAGAGAGATGTGGTATTTCAAGTTGACTCGTTGCGTTTCCTTGATAAAATTCCTCTTCTTTCTTGCCAATGAAACTGATAATGGTCCGCCTCGATCAGGTTCAACGTCCTTCTCGTGAGGGGATTATTGGCGTAATTCAAGGGTGGGGGTGGCAGATGCTCATTGCGCGGTGCTATTCTCGCACTGACTCCACCTCGACCCTCTGTCTTTGCCCTTGGGAATTTTCCCTCTCCTGTCATTCGGCACTTCTGTGGTACCCCTCATGTCGGTCATTTTGTTGATCTGGTTCACACTCTTCCCTCCGCTAGTCATGCCCGAGAGAGACTTCTATTGTTTCCACGTATTGGTGGAGGTACCCCAATTTTAAAAGGTGTTCCATTTCCATCCTTAGCTGGTCACAGCTTTCGGTTAGATGCCCCCAGCTTCTATGGTACAAACACCATTTTCCGGTGTGACGCATAGTGTCAGGATTCCGGGCATGGGGTGGCCATCTGAGATCTTGAATTCCTCTCATTACGTTTAGCACTTCTGCGTTGGTAATTTTTAAAGGAGTTAGAGAAAGGGGTTTGAGGTACCTTCTGACCACATCTCGTCGGCTGCGTTAGCCTTCTCCCCGTCCATGCTTGCTCCTCGTATGTTCATCCTTCCTATGTATCCCCATCTTGGCCAGTTGAGTATCTTCAGAAGCATGTACCGCTCAACCCTTTGCATTAAATCCTCCAGGTTGCGAGTCGAATGCCCCACCAGTGAATCAACAAATTCCACTGATCGTGTGCCTTAGGCCAGAAACCCAGTGAGGATGTGGGGATCGATGTACCATACATCTATCAAAGTCCACGAACCTCCTCATATATTCTCGAAAAGTTTCCTTTTGTCCTTGGACCATCGTCGTTATGTGCCCCGCAGTCTTAGAATACCTACAATTACATGAGAATTGCCTAATAAACAAGGTGCGCAACTGCTAAAGCTTGTTATGGATCCTTTTGTAGCCGCGAGAACCATGTCTGTGCCCGACCTATCAATGTAGATCAAAATATTCGGCACAAGGCGTAGTTCGGGGCATTAAGTATATGCATCACTACGAGAAATAAGTTGACATGGTCCTTGGGATCCCTAGCATTCCAAACCCATGTGTAAACAACGGGGTTGGACGGATGCATGGACACCAAGATTTCCGGTGCTAGTATGTGAGGCACGAACGGCCTGGCACTCTCATCTTCGTCGCCTAATCCATCTCGGTCTCTTTTTAAGGCTTGTACTTCTTTTCTTACTTCAGTCAACATATCCAGAAACTGTTGGTTAGTTTCTCTCTTGCAACCCCCTAGTCTTGCATGTCGCTCAAATCCCGGGGATGCACTATCTTCCTCCCACCTAGGACGTCGAGACTCATTTTGCAGGTATGAGATCCCATTTACCGGTGCTCTGTGGCTAGAGGGTGGTGCTCGTCACTCCTAGTTCGCGTATCTTCTCTTTGTGCCCTGCGGGCACCCCTCTCTGTTGCTATTTCCAATAAGAGATCCGATTCTTCCATGGTGACGTGGACCTCCATTTCCTTAGCCCCAGCTTCAGGAGTTCTCTCCAAGTCTTGACACATATATCCATGCGCATTTCGATATCCGGGCGGGGATGAAGTGGATTCACCTGTAGTTTTGGGGGAAATTGTCGTGACTGCTTTTGTATAATAATCGTGTAGGATATTGATTGTTAAGAATGCTATTTGATGAGTGCGAACTTACCAAATCCAAGGTCATCACTAAGGCTATCTAAGGGACTTACCGTCGTTCCCATAGACGGTGCTAGTGAAGACGCCGCAAATTTCCGGCCCTGGTCCTAAGGGTGTCACGATGCCTTATCGAACGCCAATCCCAACCTAGGACGACTCTCCGGCAAGCTCTAGGGCAGAGCGTTGTGGGCTCGTTGATGTGATTCCAGACGTTCTTGAGCGGATCGTGGGGATCGTACTTCTCTTCTCTTCTCTACTGAATTCTCATATTCCTTCCTAAAAACACTCATTTTATTCTTGCTTCACCTGCCTTGTCCTTCTATTTATGGTGAGCCCATTTCTCTTTTTATAGGGCGAGGTGAGGATATTGGTGTAATTTTCCAGGGTGCACATGTCGTCATGCATGTTGATTCGAGGGTGCTAGGGTACTTGAGTGGGGGCACGTGGTGCCTGCATGTACCCCTCGGTGCAAGCCGTGCTCCATTTACACTATAATTCCTCAGATCCTTGCCTTCGTATTGGGAAAGGGGAGTAGTCGAAGCCTAAATGGGTGAAAACGCATCTTGATAGTGGGTGGTGACATAAGGGCTTATGGCAGCCGCTCGCACTGGTTGGTCAGAAAGCTCGACGGTATTTGCTTAGCGGCCAAGGAATATATTCTGCATGTGAAAAATACTACCCCAACCCTCGTTTGCTCAACAAGGGGTAGGTGGAATAGCTTGAGTATGCGGGACTTATGTTGACGTGTACTGTCTAAGGATCGTACCCGTCCACGTGGCCTGATCCCCTAATCTCGATCTTTTTGACAAGTAAGCCTCGTGATAAGAAATACTGTTTTGAAACTCAACTAAGTGTGCAAATGGGAATTTCTCAACCTCTGGTAATTTTTCTTTACTATATTCACATTGCATGTCAACTGTGAGGATGGAGGTAGGACCCCGTTCATCCTCTTTGGATAAAACCAACTAGCATATTCTTCCACCAACATTTAGTTGAGATAAAAAATCATATTCAACAATTCTAGATACTTTACATGGCACATCAACAATTCTAATCCAGCCTTACCATGAGTATATGTTTTACAGTTGTAATAAAAACTTTCCTTCATGAGAGTTTCTAGAAGAAGGCGGAAGACTTTGTATTTATGGTTTTCAGGATAAAAACAATAGATATATACTGAATACCAGAAGATGAACTGTCACTATGACGATCACAAAGTTCATGAGTGAATGGATAGCAAATCCGTGTACCCAACTTCCCCCTTCCATATCTGTCTGCTATATAAAATCATTGAACAAACATGCCAATTCAAAAACCGGCATCACCATCATCATCAAGAGGGGAATCATCAAGATATGCAGGAAACCTAGAAAGCCGCATATTACTTCTAGTTTCTTCAATCAAATACAGTCTTAGACCAGGATCAGACACTTTCTTATACATATATACGCAATGAGTTTTGGATTCTTCCATGAATTACTAAAGTGCAACTTGGTAAAATAATGTTCGGCAAGCAAATGTTTCAACATTTTGGCAACTGTGTTACATTTTAACAGATGTTTCATGGGAAGTTTTGACATTATGTGTGGCATGATGTCTTGAATATATTCTACTTTAAGTTCATGAATGTAAATTTGTGGTTTCTTAATTAGACGTTAGGGTATTCAACATTGTTTGTTCCATTGTATACTGATACATTGCTATATTTTTACTCACACGATTTGAACCACCCGTTCGATCGTCACCCCCCGTAACCCACTAAACCCACCCAACCCGTCTGCATTTATCATGACTTGACCCGCTCGTTCTGACAAATCGATAATCGAAAAAAATATTAGTATGGTCATTGTGTTAATAACAACCTGCTCAGACCAACCTTTGCACACCCCTAAAGGAAATCAAAAGGGAAAATTGTGATTTGATACTTTAACCTGGTACCATTTATTTTTTCATGCCTGAACTTGGTAGTTGGCGATTTTGGTACTTCAATTTGGCAATAATCTCAATTTTGGTACTGCACTGTCAGAGATTTAAAATGGTCACCTATATTATTGAAGGGGCACTGAACTCGGGGATTTTGACGCCAGTCAAACGAACAATTGAACAAAGTCGCCAAGTTGGACTCCACATGGAAAGAATTAAAAAATAATAATTCTTAAAATTAATATAACAAAAATGAATATAATCACACAAAAAAATTCTCATTTAATATTAATGTAAACTAAATTCAAATTGTAAAAATTATTAGGTTGTCATATTTTTATAAATTTAATAATAAAAAACATAATAAAATATTAAAAAAATAAAAAAGAAATCAAGGAAGTTTTCTTTGCCGATTAACCGCGCCACCCCCACCCTACTCCACACCCTCGTTGCCACCCACCCCGCCCAGCGCCGTCAGAGTGATTTTGTGTGTGTGTTTTGCGATATATGATCTAATGTTGAAATAAGATGAAAATTGAAAGAATTACAATTAAAGAAGTTCAGAATCTATCAGAATTTGTTGTACATATCACAATTTCTGTGTTTGTCTCTATATATTGATTAATTTACATAGTTGTTCTTGAAATGTAGAGAACTGATCTGCTCCCGCCGAAATCACTTCATGTTAGTTGAATTGCATCATTTTCCGTAACTTCAAAGAAAAGTGTTTAGGGTAATTAATCACACGGTTTTGGGGATCAACAGAGGAAGGGGAATTGACGGCAGTTGGTGGGATGGGTGAGTGTGGGGTGAGGTGGGGCGGGGCGGTGGTCCCACAATATTTTTATTTCTTCTATTTTAATTGTACTATGTTTTTCAACTATATATTTAATTTATGAAATGAGAAAAACCCAATTATTTTAAATATTTTAATTTAGTTTACATTAATTTGAAATTGGATTTTAGCTTTGTAATTTTGTAATATTTATTTTGTAATTTTAGTAATTTCTGTTTTTTTACTTCTTATGTTTATTTTAAGAATTTGATTTTGTTTATTTGTTCCGTGTTGGAACATTGCGATTTTGTTGACTTGTCCATTGAGTGCGATTAATATCCCCAAATTTTGTACCACGTGGAAAATTGACTCGATATTTTGTAATCGCCAGCACCCTAGTACCAAAATTGAAACATATGCCAAATTGAGGTACCAAAATTGTGAGTTGCGACGTTAAGGCATGAACAAAGAAATGGTGGCAAGTTAAGGTATCAAAATTGCAATTCTTCCGAAGTTATAACTTTTTTTTCTTCTAATATTATAACCCATAAATCAACTGTTATACAAAAATTAACAAAAATTAATAGGCATGAATAGACTCACCTATATGAGTGTGGAAGTGGGGCCGCTTCTTATGAGAATACGGGCTAATTCTCTAAAGCACTCAAGAAAACTGGGATAAAGCACAAGGCGTTAACGTGCTGGCTTGTGAAGCGAATTAGAACACTTGGAGTGTCATGTGTGTTTCACAAATCTGTGTGCCCTCGAGGGTCATTGTTTAAAGGCTTTGTCCACTTTGACTCTAGTACGAGATTGTGTGACACTAAGTGAAGGTTTCAAGGCATTGCCTCTTTCATGATGCATGATGTTCTTGCCCTTTTGGTATTATTATTTTTATTAAAATAAGTGGGGGATTCTTGGTGTATTTTAAGAAAAAGAAATATATTTTGAGAATATTTACAATACTATATTGTCTCGTGTTAGTGAGGGTAAATGTTTTGTATGTTACAAATATTATGTTATTGAGATTAATGAGGTGAGACCATTACCTTCACATTACAACCCTTTTTATTGTGTGAATTAAAACACCCCCACTATCATCATATTCATGTGGTATTGCATTATGCTATATATTAAATATATCATTATTTTGGAGTTTCAAGACTAATGTTTTTTCACACTATAAATAGTGGTCTTGCAAAATATTTTCAACAATGAAAAATCATAGAAGATTTTAGCTATCTCTTCAAAAATGTTTTTCTCCTATTATATGTAAATATTATGAGTGTATATGTCAAAAAAAACCCTATGGCAAAGAGAGCGTTGGGCTACGCTTGACTTCCTCAAGTAGTGCAGACTTTGAGCGAAGTTACAACATGGAAGGTTAGGCTGTTGTATCCCTGAGACGAACGTGTCGGTGTCCTACGGCATCAGATAAAAGAATCCATAGGGGCGCAAAACTGTCTTTAAGAGAGCACGATCTGGTCCGCGCCACATCCCAACGATTATATCGTGTCATTGTTGGTAATTAAATAATTATTGACACTGAAGCGGGGTATTTTTGTCTGGATACGTGTCCACTCTCAAACACTCCATGTCAGACTGCTTTAGTCCCTGCTGGATCCTTAAGCAGCTTTTGAGTTCATAACCTGCACTCAACACCACACGTAAACTAAGCAGGTGCCTTCTCCGGCGAAGGAACTCTGATGCTCAAGTCAGATGGGTCGGAATATGAGATCTTGTTGAGCAAGGCAACAAGTCGAATGAACTGGTCAAAACAGGTCAAAATAGTGCAAAGCAATAAGTCGAATGTAAGCAACAAACAAGTCGAATGAACTGAGCCAAACAAGTCGAATGAATGCAAAAAAGGTTGAACTCGAGCTATTTGAGAACGACTCGAATGAGCTTGATGAATAGATCGAGGTCGACTTATATAACTCGAACTTAGGGCTTGGAAATAATGTAAACGTACCTTGGAGTGAGGAATGGGACCCCTTTATATAGGCATAAGAGTCCTTATTCAGCTAGAAGTGCAATCCAAGTAGGACTATGAGTTGAATAAGTTAAACTATAGCTATTTTGGAATAACTTGAATGACCTTGCAAAATAGCTCGAATGGCCTACAAGAAAAATAACTCGAATGGCCTTGAAACAGCTGGAATTGGGCCTAGAACAACTCGATTTGGGCTAGTGCAATCCAAATTGGGCCCTGTATAACTCGAAATTGGGCCTGCATGGGCCTAATTTTAAGTTTTTCCTTCAATTATAATTTGGCATTAAAAAATAATGGTGTTGTCGTGGCATAATATTCCGAAATACGCTCGTGGTATTATATCGAATATTATGACGTGGCCATACCGAAATATGGTACATCATGGAGTCCCCCAATTTATAAGAGTAATGTGTGAAAAACATTGGTCATACAAACTAAGAATAGAGCAAGAAACCCCGGTAATCATGCAACGAGTCCGGCAGTGAAAGCATAACCAAACTCTTCGAAAAAACATTGAAATTTAGTTTTTCCAAAAATAAATCAAATACACTAATAGCTCGAATGTGAAATAACTCGAACAGGGGCATTTATGTAATTTATCGCCAGCCGCTCCTATAAATACTCGCCAAAAATGAATTCATTTCAGTTTTGATTATTTCACAAATAACTCGAACTCCGGCAATAGCTCAAATAAAAAATAGCTCGAATACACTGTGTTACTTCAGATAGCTCGAAAACACTAAAAAATAGCTCGAAATCTCTAGGTATAACTCGAATGAACCTTCTATAGCTCGAATGACCCCACAATAGCTCTAACACATGTATAATAAGTCGAATAACTTATAATAACTCGATTTAGCACTTAATAACTCGATAATGCTTAAGATAACTCGAAGTTACGTTAGAATAACTCGAAATCAATGATGTGGGTCCGTCTTATATGCAATAGCTCGGTGAAGCTTGATTTCGAGCTATAACACTTAGAATTTTTTTCCAAAAATTTCCAGAAAATTTTTTCAAGCTCATCGTTCGTCAACTTTTTGCAGATTTGTCACCACGGCTCGTTCCAACAAGCAACGTTCCCACCGTAGTCCACCTGCACGCTCCGATCGCCATCCACAATCCTCACGTCCCAGCTCTGATCGGGATCATAGCTCTACACGAAAATCTAGTCCACCTCGTTCGTCACAACCATCTCGTCCTGCAAAAATCCGTGTTTCGGGCGCTCCAAGGATCTTTGTGCCGGCGTAGAGATCCTATGAGAGGCGAGACCCTCAGTTCAAACGAGTGCTAGACCTGAACCCTAGAACCGGTAAACACTAACTTCCTCCCTATAGTAATTTATGGCTTCTGAGTGAGACGTCGAGTCCATTAGTCCTGTTGATGTACCCGAAGTCGTAGAGTCTTCTGGGTCAGGGTCTGGGTCTTCTTCTGATAGCGGTGATTCAGATAGTGATACCTCATCCTCCAATGCCCAAGGGTCAGATAGGGAGGTCAATATCTTTGATCATTCCGACAACGAATAATTTTTGACCAATATTGCTGAGCCAATCCCTATAGTTGCTGATGAGTCTTGTGAGCCACCCGCCATAGAGGTTGATAGTGCCATTGTAGATGAAACTGTTCAGGAGTTAGCGGATGAAGGCATAGAACTAGACACTCTCTCACCTGCTAACAATCTTTTAAATTTTGCCGATATTCGTCCCTTAAACACTCATGGAGAGTCATTCTACAGAACTATGTACGATGTCCCCGAACCTTACGCCATTATCTTCCCCGGCCCTGAGGATCGGTTGGACAATCCTCCTGCCGGTTATTTGAACGTTTTCCACAACTTTCTCTCTTGCGGGCTTAGGTTCCCTCTCCATGACGTGGTGCGTCAAATACTCTTTCGATTGCCTTCTTGTCCCTCTCATTTTACACCCAATACCTACTGTATCATTCACGTCTTCATCATCTTGATGAGGGTGTATAAGCTTCCTTGTACCGCCGATGCTTTTTTCTAGATGTTCCTCAGTAAGTTTAGGACGACAGGGGAGGACGCGGGTTTCTATTTTTTGATTGCTAGGAAAAGTAGTAGTTTCTTGACAAGCCTCCAGTCTAGCTTTGGGAACACTTGGAAAAATCAGTGGTTCTACATCAAGTAGTCCGCGCCTGGAGAGTTCAACTTCAGGCGAGATTGGACAGATGGCGCTAGTGCCCCACGATGTCCTCCTGCTTCTTTGTCTTCTGACGACATCAAAATGTTGAGGAGTCATAGGTTTGATGCTTCGTCGTGACTAAGAATGCCATTCTTCGTGCTGGGGGGTATTGCACCGTTCCTTGTAATGGCGCGGTTGGTTTTGGTATAACTTGTCTTCTTTCGTTGTTTGTTCGTCTTTTATTGCTGTTACTATCTTCTTATTATGATGCTAATCCTTTCATCCTTTCCTTCTTGCAGAAAAGATGGTTGTGAGCAAGTCCAAGAGGAAGTTGGCGGCCATGAGGGAGACAAATGAGGATCTTGCTTCTGGTAGTGCTGGGGCTGAAGGTGAAGTTCCAATGGAGCAGACTCCTGTTGCCGCTCCTTCCTCGACTGAGGCTGCTCCTGCCGATCCTCATGCTGCTGCTTCGACTCCATCCTTTGCAGCACCGCCCTCCAGTGCTCCTTTGACTTCTGGTGCGTCTCGGAGCTCGAGGAGTAAAATAACGGGTGGATCTTCGCACCGAGCTCCGACCCCGCCAACCTCTGCCAGTGGACGGGAGCAGATCCTTGCTGTTGTGAATGCTGTTAGGGAGGGAAACCGTAACACTTCCAACACGTACGAGCCCAACGACTTGGACATCAATGTGAAAGACGTGTCTCTTGCCTCTATGGACCTCGATCATTACAAGCTGACCGATACCGCGGCTCTACGGTTATGCAAGAGTTTCCTTCCTGCCTTTGACGGGAAGAGGTATTATGAGGAGGTCGGTCCAGAGGGCTTATGCAGCCATACTGCCTTGGCATTGATGTATGTAAGTTGTTATTTTTCACTTTTGTGTCTTTCCCTTTTTGTACTCGCTTTAAGTTCACTAATGAATGCATTGACACTTTGTTGAACTTGATTTTCAGGCGATGATGAATGTGCAGACCCTCTTGGAAAACTTCGACATCACTAACAATACTCGAATTGAGTACAACTCTCATTTGGATCATCACAAGTATGTGCCTGCTTAGGCAAAACTTTTGGAGGAGGCGGCGAAGAAAAGGTCCCGCGACACGGAAGCGTCAATGGCTAGTGTGGTGGAGGAGCTGCGGAAGGCGAAGGAGGAGCTAAAGAAGTCCCAGGATGCCCGTGCTGCAAGTGACAATAAATTGAAGGCGTTGTCCAAAGACTTCGACAAACTGCAGCGGTCGAAGGATGACCTGGCCATGAAGGACTTAAGGGCCCAAGGAGAGCTTACGGCCATAGCTGCTCGCCTGAAGATTGTTGAAGAGCGCAATGCGGCTCGAGTACAGGCGGCAGCTTTTGAGAAGATTGGCTACGACCGCGCTAAGGTAGAGTTTTGTCATTTTTCGCGTTACCTTGTCTTAGTTTTTTGTAGTAGCTTATCTCTTTAGTGCTTCTCCTTTATTTGTTTCTTTGCATGGCTTATCTGTCGATGATAAGGTTGCTGTCGTGGTCGAATTCCTTCGTTTCTCCACCTGGAATAGCATCGTGACTGCGCGAAGCGGCTTTGATATGGTGAAGGGGTACCGTTATGCCCTTGAGGTTGTGGAGTGCAAAGGTGCTTTTGCCCCTGGTCGTAACAAGGATGAGTTTGGCATTCTTGATCGGCTTAATGAGGATATTGCTGATTCCGATGACGATGGTGTTTCTGATAATGAAGATGAGAACCGTCTGGATTCATTCCTCAACATAAAACGGATGAGGGAAGTTTAGCTCCGCGATCACTTGAGGGCCCAGGCTAGGGCAAAAGCTAAGGAAAAAGCTTCCTCATCTGGTACTGCACTAGTCGCTTCCATATAGAAGGTGACTGCGTCTGAAGTTCTTGAGGAAGGGGAGCAGCCACCAACCTTGTCGCTTGCCGACGTGCCCGAAGGAGTGCCTCTTGCGTCTTTCGGTCTAGTGACAACTTCTTCGCCAGCACCTGCTCCTGCTCCTGATACATCGGTTGTTGCGGCTGACACTGTAGTTGATGCTGCACCTGATGTCGATCCTACTCTTGCTCCTGCTCCTTCTGCTGTGCGGCCCGAGGATGACACATCCCCGGTAAGTGATTCGATGGAGGAGATTGCCAGGCAGAGCAGAGGCACCTTGAAGGCGGTGGGTCTGCGATTGAAGAAATAGATGATGATGTGTTTGAAGCCGGCCTGCGTGCCGTGATATCTTGCATGCGTGCCGCTATCCTTGATCGTACAGTTTGCACAATTTGTTAATTATTTTTTTGATATTCTTACTTAGTATGTTTTCTTGACCTCGCGCCATTGTTGCGCTTATCCTACATTTTTAGTACATATTGACTTTTGGCATTGCCTTGTGTCTTTTTTCGTTATGTGTTTGTATCTTTTAGCTTCTCTTGTTGATGAACGTGTTATCCATAGTTGTATGCTTTAAGTACTTGTATATTTACCCTGACTTTCCATGCTAATTGTGTTAGCCTTGTTACTTTTTGTTGAAATACTTGTGTTATATTTACAAGTATTTGTGTCCGTTTTGCAAGTGCTTGTGCTCGGCTTTACGAGTGCTTGTGCTCGTTTATGAGTGCGAGGACTTGTGCTCGGCTTTACGAGTGCTTGTGCTCGTTTTATGAGTGCGAGTGCTTGTGCTCGGCTTTACGAGTACTTGTGCTCGTTTTATGAGTACGAGGACTTGTGCTCGGCTTACGAGTGCTAGTGCTCAATTTTTCAAAGTGTTTATACTTATATGTTAGAGTGTTTGAACTCAATTTTAATTATGCTTGTGTTGATAAACATGTAAGTAGGATGTAGGCAAACAATCAAACGTGAATAAAATAGGAAATTTTATAAGTTTTCGGACTGAGCTCGAGTAACTTCTGCGTTGCCTACGTATCCTGCCGTATATAGGTTGCTAGGAATCAAGTCGTCTTAGTTCGCTGCTAAGTATTATAATTGGAGTCCATGTGCATAGACTCGTAATTCGTAAAAGAATAAGCGAATAAAACATTGAAACTATGGTCCTATCACAAGGCTGTTAGAACGCAAGTGTCCTAACTGTAAAACCTTCTTAAGTTCACGACATTCTAGGGGCGTGACAAAGTCCTTCCACCCAACTCTTGTAAGTAGTAATATCCTTTGGCGCTTGCTTTCTCTACTCTGTACGGTCCTTCCCAGTTCAGCTTCAACTTCCCAACATGCTTAGTAGATTCGACTTTTCTCAATACCAAGTCCCCCACTCGAAAGTTCCTGAAACGAGCCTTGTTATCATATGCTTTGGCCATCATAGATTTGTAAGCTTTAGTGCGTTGGTAAGCTTCTTCCCTTGTTGCTCATATCAGTTCAAGGTCCATTTATCTTGCTCTTATTGCTTGTTCCTCATCGTATGTGACAATTCGATAAGTTGGCATCCCAATCTCTGCAGGTATTACTGCTTCAGAACCATATGTTAGCAAATATGGAGTCTCTCCAGTTGAAGTTCGAGGCGTAGTCAATATGCCCATAATATTTCTGGCAGCTCCTTTGCCCAGTTTCATCCTTCACCTTCCAACCTTTTCTCCAAGCTCTTCACCAACGTATTGTTTGTAGCCTCAACTTTTCCGTTTGCTTCAGGATGTGTAACAGATGTAAACCGTTGTTCAATCTTCATGTCCTTGCACCAATCTTGGATCTTAAATCCTTGGAACTGTCTTCCATTGTCGGAAATTAAGACTCTTGGAATTTCAAATCGACACACAATATTCTTCCATATAAATTGCTTCACATTAGCGTCCGTTATTGACACAAGTGCTTTGGCCTCAACCCACTTGGTGTAATATTTCACTGCCACCAATAGCCACTTTCTACCTCCAGAAGCTATTGGCATTGGTCCAACAATATCTATCCCCAATTTATCAAATGGACATCCATAGCTCACTTTTGTCATAGGTTGTGCAGGAGTATGAATAATTTTTGCATGTAGTTGACAACTTCTGCACTTCCTATTGTAATCCATAGCATCTCTCATAATAGTTGGCCAAAAATATCCTTGTTGGAGTATTTTTTGTGCCTAGGATCGTCCTCTTGAATGATTTCCACAGCTTCCCTCATGAATTTCTCTTAAAACTTGTTTTGCCTGTGCTGGCGACAGATACCTTAGGAGTGGTCCTTCGAACGACATTTTGTAAAGTTCTCCATTGAACATTGTCAATCTTGCAGATTTGTACTTGAGCCTTCTGACTGCTTGTGGATCAGTTGGGTTCAACTTTATTCCGTATTGTTTCATGCTACCAAAGGCCTCATCAAGATGTTTAACGTGATCTTCTGCCTAAAAACTTTTGATAAACTTGTCATCGATGTAAACCACGGACAATGTTTGTTCAAATTAGTGTAATCCACACACATTCGCTATACAGTCGGCTTCTTTGGTACAAGTACAACGTTATTGAACCATTCAGAGTATCATACTTCAAAAATGTGACCTGCGGCTAGCTTTGTTTGTACCACCAATTCTGTAGCCTTGTTCTTTTCATCACTGAAGTGTCTCTTCTTCTGTCAAACAGGCTTAGCATTCAGGTTGACATCCAGGTGATGTACTGCAACTCGTGGGTCTATCCCCTTCATATCCGAGTCCGTCCATGAAAATACAATAAAATTTCTCCATAAGCATTCCAACAATGCCTTCTCTATCTCAGATGGTAGCTCGCTACCAATCTTAATGACCTTGTCATGTTCACTATTCACGAGAATAACCTCCTTGAATTCTCCAGAGGGTTTCATACGCTCAATCTCAATCCGTTTCTTATAACGCAAGGTAGTCTTATCTTCCTTCTCTTCCTTAGTCTCCTCAGGCACAAGCTTCTCGATCACAGAGTCAACATTGTCCGGCATCTCCGTATGATCCTCATGTGTTCCGAGCACCATCTCTGTATCCATATGTTCAAGTATTCCAGGTGTCTCTAAGGGATGAATTCTTATCATTGCAACATTGGGATCGGTTTTTGCCTTGATTTCTTTAGTTGATGTAACATAGCAACTCCAAGAGTCGTGGTAGTTTGTAGTGAGCTCATCAATTCCCCCAGGTGTTGGGAATTTGATCTTTTGATGCACTGTCGATATGATCATAGCAAATGCAGTTATTCTGGGCCTTTCAACCAGCACATTGTATGAGAAAGGAATGTCAACAATGAGATATTCCACGTTCAAAGTTCTCCTTTTTGGATTTTCCCCGGAAGATGTTGGCAGCTGTTATGTAATAACAGCTTTTCGTAATAGTAAAAGATAGAAAGAAGAAGGGAGAACATAGAGAATTAGGGAGAATAGAGATTTTTGAAAATATTTGCATAATATTCCTCACAGCCAATGAGGGATACAAATACTAGGTTCTGACACAAGTTGTAGCTAACTCACGTGCCAAACAAATGATGAGCTGATGTAATGCTGTCCTCATTCCAACAATAAGAAAAGCAATACTATAATAAAGATACCAAGTGCGATATATAAGACACTATATAAAATACTAATAACAACTAAGGACACGTGTCGCCAAATAGTGCTCCCCAACTTCAGTTGCCCACAACGCCGTCGTTCCCTTCAATTATACAATCCCCAATTCCACACACAGTGGACACTTTCTGCTGTGTGTCAAATTCAATCAGCCCCTCTTTCAACCCTAGCTCTTTAATTGCCCTTTTTCCTTTCTTCATCCTCTTCTTTGGTAACATTTCTGCTGTTAATTGTTGTAGGGAAGTGACATTACCCCCCCCCCCCCCCACCCCCCCGCGGAAAGGCCCTTGCCCCCAAGGGCCGAAAGTTGGAAACATGGAAGCAATGTCATGAAATTCTTCCAAAGTAGCCTGCTCAGGACGTCCAGTCGACCATTGGACCAAGATTTCAGGTAGAAGAACGCCTCTTTTCTGTACTGAACGTTTATTGATAACCATAAAGGGTTGAATTTGGAAGTTTCCATGGTTGTCAATAGGTGGTGGATCTGTACTGGGAATTGCAATGGGGTTTAATTTCTTCTTGAGTAGTGATACGTGGAACACGGGGTGCACCTGAGAACCCTGGGGTAGTTCTAATCTGTAAGCCACAGAACCAATTTTCGCCAGAATTTTATAGGGCCCAAAATAGCGAGATGGGAGTTTTAAATTGGTTCTTAGACTGACAGAGTTTTGGCTAAAAGGTTGCAATTTTAAGTAAACTTCATCACCCACATTAAAACTTCTTTCAACTCTGTTTTGATCAGCGTACATCTTCATGCGATTCTGAGCATTTGCCAAGTTACCCTTTAATAGTTGAGTAATCCTTAATCTCTCTGCCAATAAGTCTTTGACCTCCTGGTGAGGGCTATCCAAGTAAGGATTTAGAGAGAAATGCGTAGGGGGGTAACCATAGAGTGCCTGAAAAGGTGTCATCTTGAGTCCTGAATGGAAATTTGTATTATACCAAAACTCCGCCAGAGATAACCATTTAAGCCACTTCTTGGGTGCATCACTAACCATACACCTCAGATTAAGTCTCCATACACTGATTAAGCCTCTCAGTCTGACCATCAGTTTGTGAATGGTAGGCTGAGCTCATATCTAGACTAACCCCCGCTAATTTAAACAATTCCTTCCAGAAGGTGTAAGATTTGATATTTCAGAAAATGTTTTATGGAAGACAGAAAAATATTTATTTTGTATGGATTCCTTGAGGCGTGATATTATCACTTTCCTAAAGGCAATATTTTCACACTATACTTAGAAAATAAGCCCCCAAGATACAACAAGGTTTAGGAAATTCTATGAGATGCAGAAAATATATATTTGCTTAGTCTTAAGAAACAAATCTAATTCAGTTTATGTATAGAACACGAAAAGTTCCAACTGAATAGCCACGTCTCTTTACAAATAGTCATGTCCCCTTTTACAAATAGTCATGTCTCTTTACAAGAGTCATGCCCCTTTACAGGAGTCACGTCTCTTCACAAGAGTCATGCCTCTTTACAAGAGTTTTAACTCTTTATTATTTAATTTTGAATTTAAATAATAAACTCAAAAATAAATAATGAAGACAATAGTTTTGAACTTTACCAAGTGGGACAATTGCTCACAACTATAAACTAAAATATCCAACAATCTCCCACTAGTTGTGAACAATTACTTCTGCCTAATGATTGACACACATACAAGAAGGTATCTTTCGATTTGAACCTTCAATTAGTGTAAATATCTTAAAGTCCTAACGAAGTTATAGGTGTCCGAAGATTGAACCTCAACTCCACATGTTAGTACCGAAGACGTCACACATATATCAACCATTTTAAGTGTCTTATAGATTTCCATCAACTACCTTAGCACTATTATATACGGCCATGTGCTAATCCTGTATATATACAAACATTTATAAGAAAAACACATTTTCTTACTAAAGCGGCACAACTTTATGTTCATATAGGTAGAGTTTATGCATTTGTCCCAGCTGCTGAAGACAATTTACTAGCTAACTCCATTAAGAGCATACGCTCATCCTACTTTTATTCGCAACTGTTAACACTATTTATTTATAGTGTTCCCAAGCACTTATCAAGTGACTTGTTTGTACCCTTTGAACTTTGGAATCAAAGGTTAATGATTTAAAGTTGGGTTGCCATCACTGGTGTTTAATTTCGTATTTTAAGTCCTATACCTTAAGTTGTGGACTTCACAAATATTATGGTGATCACCTCAATTGATATCAATTCACGAATATATGAATGTCTCATGTACACAAGTTAGACTTTCCATTATAAATATCATTATACGCATGAGACATTATCGCTTTAATATCACAGTACAAAGAAGTGGCTACCATAGGTTTTGGCCATAACCTCATATCCATTAACAGATCTTGCAACCATTTTATTTCTTTGCCTGTTGCAGCAAGTGTAATAAATTTGGATTCCATTGTTAAATGTGCAATGCAGGTTTTCTTTTTAGAGGTCCAACTTATAGTGCCTCCACCTAAAGTAAAAACTCCATCATGATGTGGATTTACTTTTACTACTACTTGTCAACCAACTTGCATTACAATGTCCTTCTAGCACAGCTGGACTCATTATAAACAAGACTATATTCTCTTGTTTTCAATAAGTATCCGAATATTCTACTAATAACTTTCCAATGAGCCATGCTAGGTTTACATAAAAATCTTGCCATCATACACACAACATATGCTATGTCAAGCCTTATGCAATGCATTGCATAAATAAGGCTGCCAATGGCACTAGCATAATCTAATTATGCAATAATCCTTCCATTATTTCCAGCTTGTTTCAAACTAGAGTCAAAAGGAGTGTTTGTCTCTTTTATCAAGTATTTTCTCAACATAATGAGCTTGAGCCAAGGAATAACCTTTGTCATGCCTTTCTACTTTAATACCTAAAACAGTATCCACTTCTTCAAGATTATTCATTTGAAAATTCGAAGTTAAATACTTTTTTGGTATCTTCAATGCCTTTATTGTTCGTACTAAAAATTAGCATATCATCAACATATAGGCACAATATCACTCCATACTCACTTGTTACTTTACAATAAATGCACTTATTAGCATTAATGTGTCTAAAACCATTTGATAAGATTATTGCATCAAATTTGTTATGCCACTAATTTGGAGCTTGTTTCAAGTCATATATGACTTGACTAGCTTACAAACTTTTGATTCATTTCCGGGAAGGACAAAACCTTCAGGTTGCTTCATATACACCTGTTCACTCAAATCATCATTTAAAAATGCAGTTTTAACATCCATTTGATGAACACATATTTTATGAATTGATGCCAAAGAAAATAATGTTCTAATGGATGTTATTCTTGCCATAGGTGCATATGTCTCAAAATAATCTATGCCTCCTCTTTGTGAAAAAACCTTTAGCTACTAAACGAGCCTTGAATATTTGTATAGAACCATCACTTCTATATTTTTGTCTCAACACCCATTTACAACCAATTGGATTAGAACCGGATGGTAAATCAACTAAGACCCAGGTACCGTTGGACATTATATAGTCCCTTTGTCATTAACAGCTTCTTTCCAAAAAAAGGAGCGTCTATTGAAGCCATTGCTTCATCATAGGTATTAGGGTCACTTTCCAAATTTAATACAATAGGTGTTTTGATCAAGACCTTGGTTGTTTCACCTTCAACAAGAAAGGCAATGAAGTCTAGTGAGATAGAATCAGAATCCAAGAATTATCTTTTCTCATTCTTTGACTTCTTCTTGGTTCTATAAGTTCATCTATTTCTTTTCTTTTCTCACCGACCCCCACAATTAATCCATTTGATACAACTTCTTGTCGTATTTCATTTCCATTTTTAAAATGGAAACTAATCATGAATAAATTCATCAAAAGTTCGACAAGAATGGATTCAACAATGACTTTTGAACTTAATTCCAACACTCTATATGCTTTTGTATTTTGTGCATAGCCAACAAAGACACCATTGATAGGATTTTTACCAATGTTCCATAGTTGATAAGGTGAAGACTTAGATTTTTCTTGAATGGAACTCTGTTATAAATATGACATGCTGTCAACAAGGCTTCACCCCAATGTGAGAAAGGCAACTTTGCATTTGTGACCATGGATTAACCATTTCTACCAAGGATCTATTTTTTTCTTTCTGCTAGTCCTTTTTGTTGAGGACTATATGGTGCAGTTCTTCGATGAATAATTCCATGATTCTCACAAAATAAATTAAAAGAATCTGAGAAATACACCACCCCTATCACTACGAAGCATTTTGATCTCTTTCTCTTTTTAATTTTCAACAACAGACTTAAAGTCTTTAAATCTATCAAATGCTTCATCATCCTTGGTTTTCATTAAGTACACATAAGTATATCTAGAATAATAGTCAATGAAAGTGATAAAATATCTCTTTCCACCTCTTGTTAATTGACCATTTAATTCACATATAGCAGAATGCACAAGTTCTAATAACTTTGAACTTCTTTCTACCTTTGAAAAAAGTTTCTTTGGTATTTTGGCTTTAACACAAATTTCACGATAAAATAACATATTCAAGTAAAATGAAGAAACCATTTTTACCACCACATGCGACAAAATAGTTTGTAAACACTATCCAGAAATAGTTTAGCTACTTTAGAAGCTGTAAAAGGATGAGCCAAAGCTAAAGAGTGGCCATACTTGGTGAAACGATCAATCACAACTAAAATCACAATCATGCCCTCTGAATTAGGAAGACCCTCTACAAAATCTACAGAAATATGGCTCCAAGCCTGATCTGGAATTGGTAAGGGCTGGAGTAACCCTGGATAGGGTGTGTGCTCAAATTTATTGAGCATACAAGTGTTACAACCTTGGATAAAAAAAGTTATGTCCTCCTTCTGTTGGAGAATTATTTTGAATAATGGTACTGAAGACCATTTTGAGTTGGTTTTGACCAATTTAGTGTGTGAATTGAATTGGTATTGAACACCAATTCAATGGTGTTCTTAAAACCTATTTAGTGGGTGCATAATGAGAAAACTGTTACAAGACAAAATTCATTGTCTGGTAATGATGAAAAATGAATTCTCCTAATGAATGAGTGTAATGGCATTTGAATTCTTGAAGCCTATAAAAGGAGCTCCGTAGGCTAAGAGAGAATCATCCACAAAACAAAAGCAAAAACATTACATACATTTCATAGCATACACTCTAAGTTTTTTCTGCAAATATCACTAAGTCCGGTTGAGAGGAGTAGCCCGAGCTTCAAGGCTGTTCTTGGTGACCAGACGTTGTACCTTGGAAGTTCGTATCCATTGAGGGAGGAAGATATACGCCGGCGATATAGAACTTAAGGGGAAAGGGGAATCTCTTGACTCGTCTGCACATTCAACAAGTTCTTGCAATTTCTGTATTGAGGTTTATCGATTTTACTTTTTATGCATCTCTTGACTCGTTTGCACATTATTTTGAATAATGTTTATATATCTGGAAATTGTTTGTATGAGTTCTATGATTTAAGCACGTACGTATCCAGGGGCGGATGCACCTTAAGGCTTGGGGGGGTTATAGCCCCCCCAAGATTCTTGACTAATCCTATATATATATATATATATATATATATATATATATATATATATATATATATATATATATATATATTACTACCTAATATATAGAAAAAATAATAAAGAAGTCTAATACACTGTTATGTATTAATTATACATAGAAATAATAATAAGAAAAGCATAACAAAATTAGTAAAATGTCCAAATTCATATTAACTAAAAGCTGGACATAAGCCCCCTAAAAATCCCTATTAAGTTTCAAAACCACCTAGAAAAAACACATTTTCTTCAGGTAATAAGTTTTAGGTTCAGATTCAACGAATATTTCATTAACTACAAAATAAAAGGTACTCGAATTATGTATTAAAAGTGTTATTATATAAACTTACTTCCCTTTTTTTTCATTTAGAATGTAGTGAATATTGTTAAACTTAACATGGTTTTTACCTTTTTGTCATTATTTACTTTTGAATTTTGTTAGACCACTTTTATGTTAAAGAATTTATTTTACTTGTTTTGTTAGAAATTTTGTATTACACTTATTGCTTGTATGTGTTGTAGCTTTGGTTTAATATAAGTATGAATCATTAATTTTTGATGTACTTTTATTTTAAATTTGACATTAGATATTTTGTTCTAGAAAAAATAATTGGGTTAGCCCTCCCGAGATTGAATTCCTGGATACGCCCCTGTACGTATCCAACAATCTTAAGTTCTATATTCTCTCGTATGTGTTTAATTCTGTCGCCTGTTTCATATGCTTTAGATTTCCAGAATTTACAGCAATCTTCATGTTCACATGATTTTCTGTCTTATATGAGTAATATTGCTGTTCATGTTTAAAAGTTTCAGAAAGTTTCTGTGCTATTCTTCATAATCTGTGCATGCTGTTCTGAAAAATTTTTGGTTTGATATTATAGCTGTTCTGCTTATTAATCTGTCGTTTGGATTCAATTTGAGGTTCTGTACTTAGTTTTCTATTAATCCATATTGAGGTTATGTACGTTAGTTTTCAATTTGAGGATCAGTTTTAAGGCTTTGAAGATTTAAAGGTTTCTATTGCTGTTTTAAAGTTTTAATCCAGGAAGTTTACGTTTTCTTTAAGGGGTTTTCGTTTCAATTTTTTCTGCCGAGTACGTTATTGATTGAAAAAGTTTTAAAACCAAAATCTGGTTTTCAAAAATCTAATACGGTTCTCTCCCCTCTCAAGGCTCGAACCTCATATCTCACCTATAGCATTACCCTACTTTACCATTTGTGCTAATGCTTGCAGTTTATTAGATATATTAGCGCCGGTTATTTATTCATGTGCATGCTTATATGATTTAATTTATGCTCTTATCATGTTTACATTAATTAAATTAAATCGCATGCTTCTATCTGTCTATGTGAATTATATGTTCAAGCTTATGCATGCAATTTATGATATTTGTATTGTGGCCCAAAAGTTTTGAGAAATTGCAAGGAAAACCATTTTTGGCAAAAACATTAAATTCTGAGGAATTGTTTTGTGAAAATTCTGAGTCTTGAGACTTGTGAAGTTTTGTGAAGGAAATTCAAAGTGAGAATACATATACGGATTGTTCTGTCTACAAAAGTGGTACTTAAGAGGATGCGTCCCGCCACCGGCCTGGGAACTTAATATTCTGTCAGAATTCTGGTTCTAACACGGGCTTAAAAAACCCACCAGAAAAAACCGGGAATATCTGTATAAGTATTTGAGTTGAGAATTTTTCAGCATAATAATCATTTATCTGATTGTGTGATTTATTTGGTTATAGATATGTCTGCTGAAAACACTATGAACGTCGAGAGCTCCCAAAACAGGGCTAGCGGTACTGAGACCGTTATGCCGGTCGTGAGGTCCAACATGCCGTATTCTCATCTTGAGAAACTGGAAAAGTGCATGGGTTCCAACTTCAAACATTGGCAACAGGAAATTCTGTTATATTTAACAACCCTGAACTCGACCGGTTTTCTTACTGATAAGAAACTTGTAGAGGATCGTAAGGATCCCAAATATGCTGCAGTCGTGAAGACGTGGACTGACGGTGACTTCCTCTGTCGCAACTATGTGCTTAACTCTCTAGAAGATGCACTTTTTAGTGTGTATTCCCCAAAATCGACCGCAATGGATCTTTGGGAATCGTTAGAGAAAAAGTACACAGTTGACAATGCTAGTGCAAAGAAATTTGTGGCTAGGCGATTCCATGACTACCAAATGGTGGATGGAAAGAGTGTTGTCACGCAATGCGAAGAGTTGCAACTGACTTTCCACGAGTTTGATGTTGAAGGTATGGGCTTGACGAATTCTTTTCAAGTGGCGATGGTGATTGAAAAATTGCCACCTTCTTGGAAGGACTTCAAAAGCTACCTGATGCACAAGAGAAAGTTGATGAGCCTCGAGGATCTTGTCACGAAACTCAGGATCGAACAAGATGACCGAAAGGCGGATAAGAAATCAAGCGGCATGATTTCAAAAGCTAATCTGGTTGAGACTGGAGAAAGCTCACGTGAGACTAAACGAAAACATGCAAATGTTTCTAAGGGAGAGTCTGAGAACAAGTTCACAGGCAACTGCTATGTCTGCGACAAACCTGGCCACAAGGCAGTAGATTGTCATCAGCGTTCCAAAAAGGACAAAAAGAAGAAAGCAGTGAAAAAGGGGAAAGGCAAGCGGGCACATGCAAATGTAGCTGAGGCAGGCCAACACTGATGATGAAAAGAACTTCAGTGATGTGGTGTCTGAAGTCAATCTGGTTGGAGGAAACTCCAAAGAATGGTGGTTGGACACAGGGGCCACTCGCCACATCTGCATCAATAGGTGGATGTTCAAGACCTATCAACCTATAGAGAACGAGAAGTGTTACATGGGGAACTCTTCTGTCTCTAAAGTACAAGGCAAGGGTACGATGGTGTTGAAAATGACCTCCGAAAGGAGCTAACCCTGAATGAGGTGCTTCACGTTCTAGACGTCCGAAAGAATCTTATTTCTGGAGGAGTGCTGAGCAAGAAGGGCTTCCGAATGGTCATTGAGTCTTCATTCCACTCTATAGAAAGAAGCACTGAACCATTGAGTTTGATTCATACTGATGTATGTGTTCTTAAATCTGTGCAATCTAGAGGCGGTAAAAGTTACTTTATAAGATTTATGGATGATTGTACTATATATTGCTATGTCTACTTAATGAGAAGTAAAGACGAAGCAAGAGACATGTTCATTCACTATAAGAATAAAGTGGAGAACCAACTTGGTAAGAAGATCAAAAATCTTCGATGTGAATGAGGAGGAGAATATGAGTCTCCATTTCCACAACTTTGTGCTGAGAATGGAATCATTCATCAAACCACAACGCTTTATTCTCCCGAGCAAAATGGTATTGCAGAAAGGAAGAATAGAACGCTTAAGAAAATGATGAATGCTATGCTCATAAGTTCTGGTTTACCACAGAACATGTGGGGGGAAGCTATTCTCTCCGCCAACTATGTGCTCCACAGACTACCGCACAAACAGTTGGATAAAACGCCTTATAAATTGTGGAAAGGTTACGCACCTAACTACAAGTTCTTAAGGGTTTGGGGCTGTCTTGCAAAGGTTCCCATTCCTCCCTCTAAAAGGACAAGGATAGGACCTAAGACAGTTGACTGTGTATTGATCGGATATGCGCAAGATAGTAACACCTATCGGTTTCTGCTACACAAGTCAGATAACTCTGAAATGAGTGTGGATACTATCATTGAAGCTCGAAATGGTTCTTTCTTTGAGGAGATATTTCCCCACAAAACTCGATCCATGAAGGAAAATGAAAGGAATGTGGGGGAACAAGAATCTCTTGAGAAAGAAGAAGAAATTCCGAGAAGGAGTAAGAGAGCTAGAAAGGAGAAATCTTTTGGCTTAGACTTTCTCACATATATGTTGGAAAAGGAACCGACTACTTTCAAGGAAGCAATGTCCTCTCCGGACTCAGCTCTTTGGAAGGAAGCGGTAAATAGTGAGATAGATTCTATCTTACAAAACCATTCTTGGGAACTAGTGGGTCTTCCTGAGGGAAGTAAAACACTACGTCATAAGTAGATCTTCAACAGGAAGATGAAAACTAATGGTACCATTAAAAAATACAAGGCGAGGCTTGTAGTCAAAGGGTATAGACAAACCGAAGGTGTCGATTATTTCGATACCTATGCTCCTGTCTCCAGCAAAACGACAATCAGGTTAATCATTGCTTTTGCGGCTCTGTTTGATCTTGAGATCCATCAAATGGATGTGAAAACGGCGTTTCTAAATGGAGATTTAGAAGAGGAGATTTACATGGAACAACCTAAAGGGTTTGTGGTTCCAAGTAAAGAACATAAGGTGTGTAAACTTGTGAAATCCTTATATGGATTGAAACAAGCACCTAAACAGTGGCACGAAAGATTTGACAGTGTGATGCTTTCAAATGGCTTTCGTATAAAAATCAATGCGATAAATGCGTCTACGTGAAAGGAGATGAGAAAGATTATGTAATAGTCTGTCTCTACGTATATGATATGATAATCGTAGGTAATAATAATAATATTAATATTACCAAGAAGATGTTGTCAAAGAGTTTTGACAAGAAAGACTTAGGTGTTGCTGATGTAATACTTGGGATGAAAATCACCAAGAATTCAGATGGGTATATACTCTCCCAAGGTCATTACGTCGAGAAAATCCTTGACAAGTTTGACAAGGGAAGTAACGCCATTGCGAGAATTCCAATTGACGCAGTTTGCAATATGCAAAAAAACACTGCGGAAAGTGTGCGACAATTGGAATATTCAAGGATCATAGACAGTCTGATGTACCTCATGAACTGCACTAGACGTGATATTGCTAATTGAGTGAATAGACTGAATAGGTATACAATCAATCCCAGTGAAGAGCACTGGAAAACGATAGTTAGAGTTCTTAGTTATCTAAGACATACTGATAACATTGGATTGCATTATACCAGAGATCCAACTATCATAGAAGGGTATTCTGATGCAAACTGGATTGCGGACTCGCAAAATATACGATCCACGAGTGGATATGTATTTACTATTGGAGGAGCTTCGATTTCATGGAAATCGTGTAAGCAAACCTGCATAGCAAGATCAACTATGGAATTTGAGTTCATAGCGTTGGATCTTGCAGCAGAAGAGACAGACTGGCTTCGGAATTTCCTTCAAGATATTCCGATGTGGACAAAACCAGTGCCACCTATTAGCATGCATTGCGATAGTCAAGCAGCTATAGGGAGAGCCCGAAATAACGTGTACAAGTGAAAGTGTCGACATATACGTCGAAGACACAAAAGTGTGCGCCAGTTATTGAAAACTGGAGTGATATCTTTAGACTTTGTGAAATCTAAAGAAAATCTAGCAGACCCGTTGACGAAAGGTCTACCGAGAGACCGAGTAGAGAGTTCATCGAGGGGAATGGGATTGAAGCCCATGAAAGACCTTCATCCATAATGGCAACCCTACTTGAATTGGAAAGCCCAATTTGCAAGTTCAAAGGGACCACCGAATTATGAGATTGAGGTCGAACAAAGGACTCAGGAAATTGAGTTCCTACCCTATTCCTATGATGAAAGAGTGATGGACCTGTACATGGTGAGGAAAACTTTAAGTTTTGATGATCCTTATGACTTGTGTGTACAAGTGGGGTATGACAGGATACCCTTTATGAGAGATCACCTATATCGAATGTGAAGGGGGCCGCTTCTATGAGATGAGTTAAGGGCCAAATCTCTAGAGCGCTCGATGAAATGTTCCAAGGCAGTCCACGGCCAAAACGGACAACAACGAATGAACAAAAGTGATATTGGAATGAGTGTGTGAGTATCATTGTCTTGGTATACACAAAACACCGAGCAGTTCAAGGCATCGCGTCCACTGATTGGCAAGTATATCCGATGGTAATTCACTAAGGAAGGTTCAAGGCTTATAACTACCTCTCCTGATGCAACAAGTTCCTGCAGTACTCTTAAGTTGCATATAGCATTGTTAGGCTCACGTGCATTTTTTGCCAATTACACTCATGTGGGGGATTGTTGGAGAATTATTTTGATTAATTGTATTGAAGACCATTTTGAATTGGTTTTTACCAATTTAGTGTGTGAATTGAATTGGTATCGTTGACTAATTCAATGGTGTGTTTAAAACCTATTTAGTGGGTGCACAATAAGAAAAATGTTACAAGACAAAGTTCATTGTCTTATAATGATGAAAAATGAATTCTCCTAATGAATGAGTGTAATTGCATTTGAATTCTTGAAGCCTATAAAAGGAGCTCCATAGGGTAAGAGAAAATCATCCACAATACAAAACCAAAAACATTACATACATTTCATAGCATAAATTTTATGTTTTTTGCAAATATCACTAAGTCCGATTGAGAGGAGTAGCCCGAGGTTCTAGGCTGTTCTTGGTGACCAGACGTTGTACCTTGGGAGTTCGTATCCATTGAGGGCGGAAGATATATGCCGACGATATAGAACTTAAGGGGAAAGGGGAATCTCTTGACTCGTCTGCACATTCAACAAGTTCTTGCAATTTTTATATTGAGGTTTATCGATTTTCCTTTTTATGCATCTCTTGTAATGTCTTATAATTGTGTTTGATTGTTGTTCATATGTTTATATATTCTGGAAATTGTTTGTATGAGTTCTATGATTTAAGCAACACCTTCATCTTAGGCTAGTAAAACACTGCCTTAACCCTCATATATGTTCCATGAATACCTGAGTGACCCCCATAAGAAGATGTGTGCATTGAAGTGATAATCTGGTTCCTCAGTAGAGCATCAGTACCCACACAAAGTCTGCCTTTGCATCATTTTGTGACATTCAAAAATGTTATTTAAATAGCCTTTCAGTGACATTTTGTAATTTAATGGCATTTTGGAGAAAGTGCCACTTGTAGCGGTGTAAGTAATTCTATAGTGCCGCTAAAATATTAATAGAGTGACATTTTTTTAATGCCAAAAGAAGTGGTTAAACTAACATTTATAAGTGTTGCTACATTATTTATTAGTGATACCTATAAATGACACTACAAGTAACATTGGTTACAATTTAACTAGCCATTACACCTTTGTACAGTGGCACTCCTAAAAGTCTGTGAATAAGTTTTAAATGACACTAAGAAATGCCATTAATCACAAGGAAACAAACAAAAAAAATGATTTAGTTCCTTCAAATATTGAAGGAACTAAATCACAAAAGTCCATAATTATCACAATTGTATATGTAGAAAGATTGCACCATCGATGCCAAATCAACAAAACTCCATTACAACTTTTTTTACATTATGAAATTCAAATTCTATTTGACTAATCATAAAAGATACAAAACTCATATCACACATCAATTAACTAAAGTACTTGTACAAATTGCTCGAATTTCCTTTACCAGTCTTTACTAATTTCCTTTTCTTTGATCTGAAATTCAATGTTGTATTTTCTTCATTGTTCAACAAACTTACAAGCCCTGTCCCATTCACAAACATCTGCATAGAACAGAAAAAGAGTATATTAGGACCAATCCATCTCTAGGATATATAAATGAAAACTATAAAAATGATGTCATAAGAAAAGTCCATGAAACTTACAGTTTTAGCATAAAAGAAAAAGAAAACATTAATGCACCTTGCATTTACCGTTGGTGTGTGCGTTGAAAATAAAGTGAGACATAAAACCAATACGTTAATGAACCTTTATAATACCTGGGTAGAATCGAAAGACCAATTCATCAAAGGTCGGGTGGTGGTTTATCTGGAACTCCAATCCCCCACCGCTGAACCTATGGAACGTATGAAGGAGAGAAGAGAAAATTACACAAAGTTTCTACTTTCTTTGTACTAATAAGGGATGAGAATGTTTGAGATCAAATAAGTTTGAGAATGAAAAGATTTTCAAATCCTTAAATCTCTCCATAATATCTTTGGTCTTTCCTTATCAATTAAAAGTTCCAAAGTAAGTCATTTATTCCATACCAAACTCCACTTTTTATGCACTAATAAACGTTATTAACAAGGAAGAAAAATAATTTTTTAAATACCTAACCAATTAATTATCCGAAGTGCCACAATATTGTATTTAGATAATCTTTCTTTTTAGATATTCTAAAAAAAAAAAGGATACTATTTCTCGGTTATAACTTTTAATTTATTTTGGCACTTACTTTAAATGTCATCTAACTAAATTATTGTGGCATTTAGAGTAAAGAATACCAAAAATATTATCCATATAAATTATCTTTATTGTAGCTTATATGTGACATTTTGACAAAATGTCATTTAACGGATACTTTGTGGCGTTCCCAAACTGAATGTCACTAACGCATGTGAGTTAATGTCACTAGTGGTTACTTATTGAGGCAATACTCAAAACTAACATGAAATTAAGATATTGCGGCCTTCGAAGAAAAATGCCAATGGTATAATGTCACTAAAACCCATTTTTGTTGTAGGGTTAGTATGCCCTTAACCAAAGTGAAATCAGCAAACAAAGAGAGGTCAATAGCCTTAATGGCTATGATGTTAAGGAAAAATTTGTCTGCCTGAAAGATAGCCTCCACCTGTTCAGCCCAGTTCGATTGAACCACATATATAGCTACACATTCACTATCATGTCCCCTTCTTAAGAGTGCATCCGCCATTCTGTTCTCAACCCCCTTCTTGTACTCAATAAATAGAGAGTTGTTGGTTTCTAGGAAACAAAACTTTACTCATAAATGCAATAGGTCTGGAGTTTTGCATCAAAACTGCCTCTATGCCTGTCCCACTGGCATCAGTTTCAACCACAAAAGGTTTTGTGAAATCTGGCAAGGCTAGGACAGGAGCTGAGGTCATTGCTTCCTTTCAATGTGTGAAAGCAGATTCAACTTCCTCACTCCACTTAAAACCATCCTTCTTCAGTAATTGTGTGAGTGGTTTGTTAATCTAGCCATAATTCCTCAGAAATTTCCTATAGTATCCAGTGAGGCCCAAGAAGCCCCTCAAACTTTTCACAGTAGTTGGTCTAGGCCAGGAGAGCATACACTCCACCTTGGACGCATCTGGGCTACCCCTTCTTGACTAATGATGTGTCCCAATTACTCAGTACTTGATTTACCAAAATCACACTTTGACCTTTTGGCAAATAGCTGTTAACTCCTGAGAATAGATAAAACCAACTCTAGGGGTTTCAAATGATCCTCCCAACACTGACTATAGACTAATATATCATCAAAGAACACCAAGAAAAATTTTCTCAAGTAAGGAGAGAAAATTTGATTCATCAAGGACTGGAAAGTGGCCGGGGCATTGCAAAGCCCAAATGGCATCACTTTAAATTCAAACTGCCCCTGGTGAGTTTGAAAGGCAGTCCAGTGTTTATCAGATTCCCTCATCTTAATATGAAAGTATCCTGACCGTAGGTCAATTTTAGAAAAATAAGCAGCCCCATATAACTCATCCAACAATTCATCAATGATAGGGATAGGATATTCATGCTTCACAGTCAAAGAATTAAGGTACATGTAATCAACACACATGCGCTAGGTAAAGTCGTTTTTCTTGATCGAAAGAACTGGTGAAGCGAAGGCACTCTTGCCTGAGCTCAACAAATCCTTCACAATTCATCCCATGGTTTGTTGTAAAGCTGTCAGGATTTGATCCAGTTGAGCAGGATTTAAAAGTTGTTATTTCGGGGGAGGTATTGCACGTTCATCCGATGCAGCGCGTGGTGGATATAGAGGGGCGTTAGGTGCTGCCACTGATGTGTGTTCGGACGCATCAGCAACCCGGTTCTCGTCCTCTCATTGAGATCTTGTTCTTACGGCCACTCCATTTTTCTCCACAGCTCTGCGATGAGCCATTGATTCAGTGATAGTGTTGTTACTAAGTGCGTAATGTGGTTCCCACAGACGGCGCCACTGATGCGGGGTATTTTTGTCTGGATACGTGTCCACTCTCTAACACTCCACGTCAGACTACTTTAGTCCCTGCTGGATCCTTACGCAGCTTTTGAGTTCGCAACCTGCACTCAACACCACACGTAAACTAAGCCGGTGCCTTCTCCGACGAAGGCACTGCGACGCTCAAGTCAGATGGGTCGGAATATGAGATCTTGTTGAGCAAAGCAACAAGTCGAATGAACTATTCAAAATAGGTTGAAATAGTGCAAAGCAATAAGTCAAATGTAAGCAACAAACAAGTCAAAGGAACTGAGCCAAACAAGTCGAATGAGGCAGTCAAAAACAACTCGAATGAATGCAAAATAGGTCGAACTCGAGCTATTTGAGAACAACTCGAATGAGCTTGATGAATAGATCGAGGCCGACTTATATAACTCGAACTTAGGGCTTGGAAATAATGTAAACGTATCTTGGAACGAGGGATGGGACCTCTTTATATAGGCATAAGAGTTCTTATTGAGCTAGAAGTGCAATCCAAGTAGGACTATGAGTTGATTAAGGCAAACTAGAGCTATTTTGGAATAACTCGAATGACCTTGCAACATAGTTCTAACGGCCTGCGAGAATAATACTCGAATGGCCTTGAAACAACTTGAATTGGGCCTAGAACAACTCGATTTGGGCTTGTGCAATCCGAATTGGCGCTGTATAACTCGAAATTGGGCCTGGATGGGCCTAATTTTAAGTTATGCCTTAAATTGTGATTTTTGCATTAAAAAATAATGGTGTTGTCGTGGCATAATATTCCGAAATACGCTCGTGGTATTATATCAAATATTATGACGTGGCGAGACTGAAATATGGTACATCAGACATCAAGGTACTTTCATCCAATTTCATGAATCGAGGTAATTTCTATTTTATATTAAAGTGTGGTAAATTATGTGATTTTGTTCCTCTATGTTATTGTTGTGATTTTTGACCAGGGAACAACACATCTTTCATCGTTGCACATCGAAATATCACCATCCTCAGTGTATCCAGATTCCAAGACATTAATCGAATAAATTAATTAACTTTTACTTATCGAAAATACAAAATGAAAAATGGATTTAATATTGACTAACAAATATAATTTACAACTACTAACTTTAGCTTACTATATAATTCTAAATCAAATCAAAATTTAACATTACTAAAAGGCCGAACACAATCGATCAATGATTTTTCTCAAGAGACACGTTAAATATAGCAACATAGTTGACGCGCGAGGGAATTACACGCCTAAAAGTAAAGTTGTGTACTAGAAGATGCAACAAAAAAAATAATTCAAGATTCGAAGTGGCACAACACACGTGTAAAGAGCGTGTAAGCCACATGCGCAAATGGTAACCCTCGTAACCCCTATCTCGCCTATATTTTGTATTTCTTAATTAAAAATTTTTGCTACAGGGCCACGTTATCCATGGAAACCCTTTTAAAATCAAATTCTCTAAACCAGCTAAACCTTGCAAAAGTTTGTGGGTGGGTGGAATCAGCAATTGAGATTCAACAGATAACGGAACCCTGCATTTTTTGATTATGAAAGATTGGAAGATGCTACTCAGGTACTGAATAGTATGAATGGGAAGCAAATTGGGGGTAACCAGATATGGGTGGATTCTCTTAGATCACAGTATTCAAGCAATAAGGGATAAATCCCAACAATTTACAACATTAAACATATACACTATAAATCTTAAAAGGGGCTATCAGACTTGTAGTTCAAAGCAAGATGCCAGGCTTCTTGCTGCGGCGTGCAAGATCTTTCAAGATTATGCATCTAAGGTAAGCCAAATGACACATATTACTTCAGCAGTTCATCGATAATGTACTCAACTGGTGTATAGTCGAATGGCGAACCGAATTGAAAGTCGCCAATATGGTCAATCTACTCAAGTATGATGCTTATGATTTCGAACGCAAGACCGTCAAGGACAACCCAAAGTTCAAGAACCTGTTGATCCACACCACGAGCAAGTCCATTATTGTCCTCGAGGACATCGATTGCTTTCACTATTTATCTGGTCAGAGGGACAATGAAAAAGCCAAGGAAGGTGAATATAAGAGGAAAGATATTGCATAGGAGAATGACCAGGTTAAAGTGAAGATGAAGAACCTGATGGAAACTAATTCAAGCCAGTTCACATTATCTGGGCTTTGGAACTTCATTAACGGACTCAGGTCGCTTTGTGGTGGAGTAAGAATCATTGTTTTTACAACAAAGTATGTGGGGACGTTGCATCCTTCTCTCAAGATGATCAGTCTAAATAAGAAAAAAGAAAATGTCCAATAGATCAAATCCTTTTTATTCCTGTACCTATTAAGGTTTTGTATTTTGAGGATATTTAGCAAGTTAACGGAAATTTTAATTTCATAACTATAAACCTTTGACAACGTAGGACATTAATCGAATAAATTAATTCACTTTTACTTATCAAAAACACTAAACGAAAAACATATTTAATATTGACTAACAATTGTAATTTACAACTACTAACTTTAGCGTACTATATAATTCTAAATCCAACTGAAAGTTAACAATGCTGAAAGGCCCAACACAATCGATCAATGATTTTTCTCAAGAGCCACGTTAAATATAATAACATAGTTGACGTGCGAGGGAAACACATGGCAAAAAATAATGTAGTGTACTAGAAGATGCAAAAAAAATAAATTAATGCTATATTCGAAGTGGCATAACACACGTGTGAAGAGCGTTCAAGCCACGTGCTCAAACGGTAACCCTCGTTCCCCATATCTCGCCCAGATTTTGTATTTCTCAAATCAATATTTTTTCTATGCGGAGGAGAACGACCAGGTTAAAGACAAAATGAAGAACCTGGTGAAAACTAAATCTAGCCAGTTCACTTTATTTGGGCTTTGGTACTTCATTAACGGACTCAAGTCGCTCTGAGGTGGAGTAAGAATCATTGTTTTTGCAACAAACTACGTGGTGACGTTGCATCCTTCTCTCATACAATGTGAGAGGATAGATAAGCGCATAGAGTTATCTTATTGTGGTTTTGATGCATTCAACGTTTTGGCGAATCCTTAAATTTCGCACCATCTCCCTTGTAGGCTCAAGATGATCAGTCTAAATACGAAAAAAGAAAATGTTCAATAGATCAGATCCTATTTATTCCTTTATCTATTAAGGTTTTGTATTTTGAGGATATTTAGCAAGTTAACGGAAATTTTAATTCCATAACTATAACCCTTTGAAAACATAGGACATTAATCGAATAAATTAATTAACTTTTACTTATCCAAAATAGAAAACCAAAAATAGTTTTAATATTGACTAAGAAATATAATTTACAACTACTAACTTTAGCTTACTATATAATTCTAAATCAAATCAAAATTTAACATTACTAAAAAGCCCAACAGAACCGAGCAATGATTTTTCTCAAGAGACACGTTAAATATAGCAACATAGTTGACCACCGAGGGAATTACACGGCAAAAAATAAAGTTGTGTACTGGAAGATGCAACAAAAAAAAATAATGCAAGATTCGAAGTGGCACAACACACGTGTAAAGAGCGTGTAAGCCACGTGCGCAAATGGTAAACCACCCCATATCTCGCCCAGATTTTGTATTACTTAAATAAAAAGTTTTGCTACAGGGCTACGTTATCCATGGAAACCCTTTTAAAATTGAGTTCTCTAAACTAGCTAAACCTTGAAAAAGTTTGTGGGTGGGTGGAATCAGCCAACCTATTTCTAAAGAATATTTGTAGAAGGAATTGAGCTTCAACAGAGAACGAAACAATGCATTTGTTGATTATGACAGATTGGAAGTTGCCACTCAGGCACTGAATAGTATGAATGGGAAGCGAATTGGGGGTGACCAGATACGGGTGGTGTGGGGTTGATACCCAATAGAACGAGCTAGATAAACGGTTGAAACTTGAGCTAAGAGAGCTGCTAGCAGAGGCGGGAAAAGCTGTTAGTCGTTGGCTGTTAGAAGTTAGTTATAACCGTTAGTTTGTTAAGCGAGTTGAAAGCTGGTTTTGCAGTTGAATTGGAGGGCTTACTTCTCCGTGTATATAAGTCTGTTTTAGTTCAGATCTTTTGCATTGTAACACTTATCACTTCATCTAAAAACTCTCTGTAAACGCTCTTTGATTTCGTTGAATAAAATCGACAGAAAACTCCCTTGGATGTAGGCTGTGATTAGGTTGATCACAGTTCGAACCAAGTAAAATCTTTGTGTTCTTGTTTGCGATTCTTATAGTTGTCAATCTTGGATCTGTTGTGTGCATTATAGTTGTGTGCATTAACATCAAACTCAAGCATGATTTGATCTGCTTTCTTAACAGGTGGATTTTCATAGATCACAGTCTTCAAAACGGGACCACGGTCCAGATTCACAGGAAGCACGAGTTCATTCCCCAACAATATGGGAAAAATTCCAACAATTTACAACATTAAACCTATACACTGTAAAACTGAAAGAGGGCTATCTGACATGTAGGATCCCAGGCTTCTTGCTGCTACGTGCAAGATCTTTCTAGAGAATGCATCTAAGGTAAGCCAAAACACACTGATTGCTTCAGCATATCATCGATAAAGTACTCAACTGGTGTATAGTCGAATGGTGAACTGAATCGAAAGTCGCCAATATGATCAATCTACTGAAGTATGAGATTTCTGATTTTGAACTCAAGACCGTCAAGGACAACACGAAGTTCAAGAAGCTGTTGATCCACACCTCGAGCAAGTCCATTATTGTCCTCAAGGACATCGGTTGCTCTCTCTATTTATCTGGTCAGAGGGACAATGAAAAAGCCAATGAAGGTGAAGATAAGAAGAAAGATATTGAAAAGGAGAACGACAAGTTTAAAGAGAAGATGAAGAACCTGGTGGAAACTAAATCTATTGAGTTCACTTTATTTGGGCTTTGGAACTTGTTTAACGCACTCAGGTCGCTTTGTGGTGAAGTAAGGATCATTGTTTCTTCAACAAACTATGCGGTGACGTTGCATCCTTCTCTCATACGATGTGGGAGGATAGATAAGCACATAGAGTTATCTTATTGTGCTTTTGAATCCTTCAAAGCTTTGGTCGAATCCTAAAATTTCATACCATCTCCGTGGTAGGCTCAAGATGATCAGTCTAAATAAGAAAAAAGAAAATGTCAAATATATCAGATCTTATTTATTCCTTTACCTATTAAGGTTTTGTATTTTGAGGATATTTAGCATGTTAACATAAATTTTAATTCCATAGCTATAAACCTTTGACAACTTAGGACATCAATCGAATAAATTAATTAACTTTTACTTATCAAAAGGGTTGCCAAGACCATCAAGGACAACACGAAGTTCAAGAAGTTGTTAATCCACACCTCGATCAAGTCCATTATCGTCCTCGAGGACTGATTGCTCTCTGTATTTATCGGGACACAGGGACAATGAAAAATCCAAGGAAGGTGAAGAGAAGAAGGAAGATATTGCAGAGGAGAACGACCAGGTTAAAGAGAAGATGAAGAACCTGGTGGAAACAAAATATAGCCAGTTCTATTTGGGCTTCGGAACTTCATTAACGGACTCAGGTTGCTTTATGGTGGAGTAAGAATCATGGTTCTTACGTGGAGACGTTGCATCCTTCTCTCATACGATGTGGGACGATAGATAAGCGCATAGTGTTATCGTATTGTGGTTTTGAAGCATTCAACGCTTTGGTCGAATCCTCAAATTTCGTACCATCTCCATTGTAGGCTCAAGATGATAAGTCTTAATAAGAGAAAACAAAATGTCCAATAGATCATATCCTATTTATTCCTTTACCTATTAAGGTTTTGTATTTTGAGCATATTTAGCAAGTTAACAGAAATTTTAATTCCATAACTATAGACCTTTGACAACGTAGGACATTAGTCGAATAAATTAATTAACTTTTACTGATCAAAAATACAAACGAAACACAGATTTAATATTGACAAACAAATATAATTTACAACTACTAACTTTAGCTTACTATATAATTCTAAATCAAATTAGTATTAAAGAATGCTAAAAGGCCTAACAAAATTGATCAATTGTTTTTCTCAAGATACATGTTAAATATAGCAACATAGTTGACAACCGAGGGAAACACATGGGAAAAAAATTAAGTAGTGTAGTAGCAGATGCAACAAAAGTAATTAATGCAAGATTCGAAAGGGCACATCACACGTGTATAGGGCGTGGAAACCAGGTGCGCAACTGGTAACCCTCGTTCCCCATATCTCGCCCAGATTGTGTATTTCTTAAATCAAAATTTTTGGTACAAGGACAAGTCATCCATGGAAACCCTTCTAAAATCGAGTTGGTAAACCAGCTAAACATTGCAAAAGTTTGTGGGTAGGTGGAATCAGCCAATCTGTTTCTAAAGAATATTAGGAGAAAGAGTTTCTCAAGTTCGGTAAAATAAAGCAATTAAGTTTCAAAAGAGAACGAAACAATGCATTAATTGGTAATGAAAGATTGGAAATGCTACTCAGGCACTGAATAGTATGAATGGGAAGCGAATTGGAGGTTGCCAAATAGGGGTGGATTTTCTTTGATCACAATCTTCAAGACGGGACCACGGTCCAGATTCAGAGAAAATCCAAGTTCACTCCCAAGCAACATGGGATAAATCCCAACAATTTACAACATTAAACATATACACTATCAATCTAAAAAAGGGTTATCTGACTTGTAGATAGAAACAAGATGCCAGGCTTCTTGCTGCCGAGTGCAATATCTTTCTAGAGAATGCATCTAAGGTAAGCCAAAAGACACTTATTGCTTCAGCATTTCACTGATAATGTACTCAACTGGTGTATAGTCCAATGGCAAAAGTAACCAATATGGTCAATCTACTGAAGCATGAGGTTTATGATGTCAAACTCACGACCGTTGATGAACAATAGAATCAAAAGGAATCAAAATATTTTATTTCATATTGCAATAGCAATATTGTTTTGTAATTACAGAAGGAAAGATTACATATCATCGTGAATGAATAATTCACTGATCAAGCAATATATATAGGTAGCAAAAGACGCAACTAGTCTAATAAAGGAAAGATTACAACTAACGGCTATAAACGAATAATCAAATAAAAACCAAAAATAGAAAATAAAGGATGAAAACAACTAAGACCCCCCCTCGAGATGTGTGTGAATGTCTTGAAGACCCATCTTGGAGATCATTGTTTGAAATGGTTTTAGATAGAGAGGCTTGGTGAGGACATCAGCTATTTGATGTTCATTGCCAATGTGTAACACCTTAAGTATGCCTTGTTGAACTTTCTCCCGCACAAAATGGCAATCTATCTGGATATGCTTTGTGCGCTCCTGATGAACCGGATTTGAGGCAATGCAAGCTGCACTTCTGTTATCTGTAAAGAGGAGAGGAGTGTTTGATTGTTTGATATGAAGATCTTGGAGCAACTGGATCAACCAAAGGAGTTCACAAGTAGTTAGTGCAATAGCTCTAGGTTCAGCTTCAGTTGATGATCTGCTGACTGTAGGCTGCTTCATGGCCTTCCAGGAGATGAGTGAATCACCTAAATAGACTGCATAACCAGTGACACTCCTCCTAGTATCTGAACAAGTCGCCCAATCACTGTCACAGAAGGATTTGAGCTGGAGAGTGGAACCTGCTGAGTAGAATAAACCTTTGCCTGGTGTAGACTTGATGTATCTCAATACTTTATATGCTGCAACAAGATGAGTGGAAGTAGGCTTGGACATGAACTGTGTGAGGCTCTGGATGCTGTAGCTCAAGTCAGGTCTTGTAATAGTGAGATACAGAAGTTTGCCAGCAAGTCTTCTATATACAGTGGGATCTTCAAGGTAGTCTCTGTCAGAGTTGAGAAGTTTGATCTTTGGATCCATTGGAACTGAGCTTGATTTACAACCAAGGTACCCTGAATCATGAAGGATGTCTGGTGCATATTTTCTTTGAGAGAGAGTGATCCCTTTCTTGCTTCGAGCCACTTCAATGCCAAGTATGTATTTGAGAGGACCAAGATCCTTGATAGTGAAGTTGTTTTCCATTGTTTGCTTGATTTGTATGATTTCCTTCATGTCATTTCCTGTCAGGATAATGTCATCTACATATACACAAAGAAATGTGAAAGAAGAGCCATTAGTTTTAACAAATAAGGAAGAGTCACTAATAGTTTGAACATAACCAGAATGAAGTAAACAAGTAGTGAGTTTGTGAAACCATTGTCTAGAAGCCTGTTTAAGACCATAGATGCTCTTTTTAAGTAAACTAACCCTGGCATCAGTAGGAGAAAGGTAACCAGGAGGTGGTTTCATGTATATTTCTTCATCAAGGTCACCATGAAGGAAGGCATTATTGACATCAAGTTGGTGAAGAAACCAGTTTTGAGAAGAAGCCAATGCAATGAGTTTCCTGACTGTGGTGATCTTGGCTACATGGGAAAATGTATCAAAGTAATCCAACCCCTCTTCTTGTGTGTAACCTTTTGCCACAAGTCTGGCTTTGTATCTTTCAATTGCACCATTTGCTTGATATTTCACCTTGAACACCTATTTGCAGCCAATGCAATGCTGGTTGGGAGGCAAGGGAACCAGTTGCCATGTTTGAGTTTGATCATGTGCAGCAAGTTCCTGTTTCATTGCTAATTGCCAGTCAGGAGAGTTCTTTGCTTGAGTGTAAGAGGTAGGCTCAGTGATCTGAGAAATGGAAGCTGTGAAAACTCTATAGGAATCATTCAACTGATTAGTAGTGAGATAATTAGCAATTGGGTATCTGAGAAAGGAATTGTTAGCTTTATGCAGAGAGTTAGGCAAAGAGTAATTGTAAACACTTAGATAAGCAGGAGGAGTAGTATGTCTTGATGATCTTCGAAGAGGAAGATCATCAGGGATACCTGCTGCATCAGTGGAGTGATGCAGAGATAGTTGAGGCAAATCCTGAGGAATGAAATCAGGAACTGGAGAGGAATGCTGGGGCATAGGAGAGGGACTCTGTGGGTCCAAAAGAGCAGGATCAACTTGTATTAGAAGCAGAAGAATCAGCAGGAGCAGGACCAACAAGTGCAAAATGGTTAAGTGGAGCCTGCACAAGGGAAGTAGCTTCCTGAGTAGCCTTAGGATCAATGAAAGAGTCAGTACACAAATGAAAAGGAGGTGTATCATTGTTAGGAGGATTCTGAAGGAGAGTAGAATTAGATTTTAGACGGAAAATATGCTCATAAAAGACTACATGTCTAGATATAAAACATTTATGAGTATTTATATGTAAGTATCCTTTAGTGCCCAAAGGATAACCAAGGAAGATGCATTGACTAGCTCTTGCATCAAATTTCTGTCTGTGAGCTGAGAGAGTTGAAGCATAAGCAAGGCAACCAAAAGCTGTCAAAGGTGTGTAATCAGGTGGTTTGCTGAATAGCTTCTCATAAGGTGTATAGACCTTTGACAACTTAGGACATTTGTCGAATAAATTAATTAACTTTTACTTATCAAAAATAAAAAACGAAAAACAGATTTAATATTGACTAACAAATATAATTTACAACTACTAACTTTAGCTTACTACATAATTTTAATTCAAATTAGTCTAAAGAATGCTAAAAGGCCAAACACATGTGATCAATGGTTTTTCTCAAATGACATGTTAAATATAGCTACATAGTTGACGAGCCAGGGAAACACATGGGAAAAAATTAAGTAGTGTAGTAGCAGATGCAACAAAAGTAATTAATGCAAGATTAGAAAAGGCACATCACACGTGTAAAGGGCGTGCAAGCCACGTGCGCAAATGGTAACCCTCGTTCCCCATATCTCGCCCATATTTTGTATTTCTTAAATCAAAATTTTGGCTACAAGGACAAGTCATCCATGGAAACCCTTCTAAAATCGAGTTGGTAAACCAGCTAAACCTTGCAAAAGTTTGTGGGTAGGTGGAATCAGCCAATTTTGTTCTAAAGAATATTGTTGGTTCAAAAGTTTGGAAAAATAAAGCAATTTAGCTTCAACAGAGAACAAAACCATGCATTTGTTGGTTATGAGAGATTGGAAAATGCCACTCAGGCACTGAATAGTATGAATGGGAAGCGAATGGGGGGTAACCAGATACGGGTGGATCTGAATAGTATGAATGGGAAGCGAATTGGGGGTAACCAGATACGGGTGGATTTTCTTTGATCACAATTTTCAAGACGGGACCACGGTCCAGATTCAGAGAAAAACCAAGTTCACTCATAAACGACCAAAACAAAAGTTATTAGGACAACACCAATATTCTACACACAAATGATGTTTCGATATGTTATGTAATACGCAACTCGTACCACGATGGACATGACAAGTAAATTATACATGCAAACTCTTTTTTTTTTGAATCTTTATACATGCAAACTTGTTGGTTGCAAGAACATGCGCTGCCAAGCCGGGATTTTCTGATGAGTGTTGCAACAAAGGCAAGAATACAATTACATATTCTTGCTATTTATAATAGCATCTTATCCTAATCATAGTTTTACAGGAACTTTGGAACTCCTAGGTAATTTAGATTCCTACTTCCTAGACCAAGTAGGTATCCGTTTCCTAGAATAACTGGGGTCTCTGTTTCTCAAACTAACTGGATCTTTTGTTTTCTAGACTGACAGGGACTCCTAGGCAATTCAGACTCCACAACCCTAACATTATGCCCTGGGCACGATCTAGGCCGTTCAAGCGTGGTATCAAATTTTTTCGACACCACGTGATGCGGTCAGATTATTCTGACCGCATTATGTGGCGTCAAAAAATTTGACGCCACACATCAACGGCCCAGAACATGTGGCGTCAAATATTTTTGATGCCACGGTTTTAAGCCGTTGATGATCAACGGCTGACGAGCCAGATCATGCGATCTGGCCCGTTGATTCATGGCGTCAGAGAAATCTGACGCCATGCTTATTATAGACGAGTGGTGGGGAGAATTTTCTCTCCCCACCACCATTTTCATCTTCTTCACCCAAGTCGCGCAGCCCCCCTCAAAACCCCCAAAAAAGAACAATTTAAATCCATTTCAAACCTCTCCAATTTCACCATTAAATTAAGGTATGTTCTTGTACAACTTTAGGAGAACACAATTATGCAAACAAATTCGATTTTGTATGGTTGAATTATATGTTTTTGATACTATAAATTTTTCTATTTATAATCTTAATTTGTAAGCATTTTATATGTTGATATTGTTGATCTTGGTGTGTTTATAATTATTTGTTAGCAAAGTGTAGTTTTTATTGGATATTTTCTTGTGTTATTAACTTGTTGGCAAAATTAAACTTGTAGTTAAATTAAATATCATGATTATATTAGTGATTAACATTTTTATGACAATTATTGCATAATTGGTAATTAAGTTATAAATTTTGAAATATTTTGATTAAAAATTAATTAGTTAATTATGTTTAGATAGGTAAATTAGGATTATATATGTGTACTCAGTGATTAGGAGAATTTAATTTTAATTAGGCTAGTTTTAGTAAAAACTATGGAATATTGTTATAAAAATTGAGAAAAGTTAAGAAAAAATAGGAATATTTACTAGAAGATTAAAATTTACTAGGAAAATCATGATTATATTGAAATTACCACTTTTATGACAATTATTGCATATTTAGTAATGATGTAGGGTATTTTTGTCTAGATACATGTCCACGTGAGAACACTCCACGTCAGACTGCTTCAACCCCAGCTAGATCCTTAAGCAGCTTTCGAATTCAGAACCTGCACTCAACACCACACATAAACTAAGCCGGTCCCTCCCCGGTGAAGGCACTCTGATGCTGATGCTTAAGTCAGATAAATCAGAATTTGGGATCTCGTTGTGGTAGGCAACAAGTCGAATAAAACAAGTCAAATTAAGCTAATAAGTCAAATTGAGCAAGAGAAACAAGTCGGATAGTTGGCCAAAACAACTTGAATTGAGCAATCAAACAACTCGAACTGCGTGCTGAAATAGGTCGAACCCGATCTATTCTAGACAAGTCGAATGAGACTCACAAACAAGTCAAATGAGACTTATATAACTCGAGCTTAAGGCTTAGAAATTATGAAAACGTACCTGATAATGATGATTAAGGCCTCCTTTTATAGTATTAAGAGTTGTTAATTAGCTAGAATTTTAGTTAGAGTACAATTAGGAGTTAAAATCACTCGAATTAGAGTTGTTTTGAAATAACCTGAAATGAGCCTTCAGAAAACTCGAAAAGGCTTTGAAATAACTTAAACTGGGCCTAATAACTCGAATTAGAGCCAAAAAGGTTGAATTGGGGCTAAACAGGTTGAATTTGGGCCAAACAGTTCGAATTGGGGCCAAATAAGTCGAACTGGAGCCAAACAGCTCGAATTTTGACTTGGTCTTCAGCTTTGCGCAGTCTCACCGTTTTTGTTATATCTCCTTTTCTAGAACTTGGAATCTCAATCTGTTTTTTTGATTTGAAAACTAGACTTCATAGGCTTTCCAGACATATAAAATTCATAAGATTTGGTTTTGAATTAAATTGTCGAAGTAACAACTCAAAATAACAGCTCGGGATTCACTCTTGAGAACTTCTCCTTCTCTTTTTATGTTGTGTCTTGGGGTATTTATAGACATTTTGTTGGGCTTGGGCCGATAGGTTGAAATATAAGTTGGATGGGACCCTAAAACAACTTAAAACTGGGCCTGGATGGGCCTAATTTGAGTTTTGCCTTGAATTGTAATTTTGCATTAAAAAATAATGGTGCTGACGTGGCATAATATATTTCGAAATACGCTCATGGTATTATATCAAATATTATGACGTGGCGGTTCTGAAATATGATACATCATGGTCCCCCAGTTTGTAAGAGTAATCTCAATAAACATTGGTCGTACAAACTAAAATAGTTCAAGAAACCCCAGTAATCGTGCATTGAGTCCGTAATCCAGGAAAGAGTCCAGAGAAAGGAACACTTGAAGTCAAAAAATTCAATTGAAAAAGAAGTCAAATTTTCCAAAGTCTTTACCAACTGAGCTTCATGGTCGGCTAAACTCCTTAGCTTAAGGTCTTATATTTTCATCAGCTAAGCTGCTTGGCTTAGGGTGTTAGTCTTTATTGTCTAAGCTGCTTGGCTTAGGGAGTTGATCTTTATTTGTCTAAGATGCTTGGCTTAGGTTTTTGTATGCTTTATGAGTTGAGGGTAGTGGTCATATCTCATTTCTTTAATGTCAAAGCTGCTTGTGGCTTTGGACTTAATGTTTACCGACCAAGTTGCTTGTGGCTTAGGGTTTTATATGCTTTGTAAGTTGAGGCTAGTGCTCATATCTCATTTCTCTAATGCCCAAGCTGCTCGTGGCTTTGGGCTTTGTGCTCTTCTTGAGTTGAGACTAGCGCTCATATCTCATTTCTGTAATGCCCAAGCTGTTTGTGGCTTATGGTTTGTTGAGGATTGTGCTCATCATATGCTCCATAATCGCTCTTTGTGGACGGCGATGATTACAGATGTTTGTGACTAGCTTGATGCTTGTGACCAAGTTTATGAGTTTCATGGCGCAACATAAGCAAGTGTCGTACTTGCCTATTGTATCGGCAGGGGGACAAAATAGAATATGAAATTTTATTAGTTTTTGGACTGAGCTCGAGCAACTTCGAGTTGCCTACGTATCTTGCCATGTTTAAATGGTCAAGAATCAAGTTCACGTAGTTCATTGCTAATGATTACCGTCGAGGCCCACATGCGGATACTCGTAATCTGTGAAAGCGAAAGTAATGATAACATCCAAACTACGGCCTAACCATGCCAACAAGACAATTAGAATAATAGTGTCTTACCTGTAAGACCTTATCAGGGGTGTGATAAACTCTGTATTTTTTGCGCTTCGCACATCCATGAATTCAGATCTGAATTTGGCTTGGATTGCATGGTCCGTAGATTGATTAATTTGAGTAGTTGATACCAACATCCTTATCTCAGATTGGATCGCCTGATATCATATTGACCGCCGACTTATCAAAGTAGTTTAGATCAACCTCTTTGCTAATTCCTTGATCTTTTTTATCCCATGGAGAACGGCTTCTCTTTTTGCCTTGAGATGATTTCTCCTTTCATGCCTCACAATTTTTGAGGACGAAATCAATCAGCTCTCCATCTTGTATGAGTCGTTCGATCCTATTCTTCAATGCTTTGCAATCATTAGTATTATATCCGTTCTGTTTATTGTTTTTGCAATATTTCCTTGACTTCTTCATCTAATCAGTTTCCTTCAATGGTCTAGGTGTTTTGAATATCCCGCCATCCTTTGTAACGGCAAAGATTTCTGCAATATCCTTCCTTTGCGGAGTATAGTTATCAAACCTCTTGAAGGGCAATCATCGTTCTTTGACTCCGTCTTCCTTCCTCCAATTATGATCTCCTTACCTCTGTAACGTTCCGGTAAGTCCAGTAGACCCTAGTTTTGAGCGGCCTCATCCATTTCAATAACCCGTCGAGCTATGTCCACAATGCTCTCAATGGTAGTAGGCGCCTCCCAAGTCAGTACTTCTACTAGCTTTTTGCTCTTGCTAGAGTTTTGCAGCACAGGGTGAACCAAATCCGCGGCTGGAAATTGCACCAACCAATCTCCACATTCAGCCGTTCTATATACTTTCCCAAGCCTTCATCAGGTTTTCTGCGAATATTGAACAGATGGCTTGGTGCCTTCTTTTTCAGTCGATAAGTTGCAAACTTATTGACAAACATCTCTTTTAACTGTTCAAATGATTCAATTGTGCACGTTGGCACGTTCTTGAACCATTCTTTGGTCGTCCCCGTCAAGCTGATTGCAATAAATTTCGCCCTCAGGCCCTTGCAGTATCCGAAGATTTGCAGTTCCTCGTCCAAGTCATCGAAATGCCTTCAAGGATCATTCGTACCATCGTACTTGCACATCTCAAGGAGATTAACTCCTTCCTTCAGTGTCAGTCTGCTAATCGCATCACATAATGGAGTCAGCTTCTCCAAGCATGGACTGTGTTCAGCAATCACTGGTTCAACCCGTTGTCCAACACGATCAGGCTAGTTCCTGTTCCTACCAGCTGTGTGACCTGCGGCTTGGCGCACTTCTGGACCTCTTTGCCTAGATGCGACCTCTCCATCTCTTGCAGTTTCTCAACTTGTAGCTCGATTCCTTCCAGTTCACACTCAACGAGGGTTCCTGCGCTCAAGCAATGCAGATGGTTCCCTTCTGCTAGGCCTAGTGGTCCTTGAGTGGGTTAGCTGTCTTGATTCAGCACGATGCTGAGTCTGATTAGACCTTGTTCATAGTGCCGACGTCTGTTGTGCAGTTGGTGCTGGGACGTTCTGCCTCAGAGCAGTATTTGCCAGTTGTTGTACAATCATTGGCACCATAGTCTGTTGAAAAGTTGTCATGATCTGATCCAACTGAGCAGGATTCAACAGTGGTTGTTCGAGGGGAGGCATTGCAGTAGGTTCCACTGCAACGCGTGGTTGGTCCAAGGGATCATTCGACGTGTGATCATAAGCATCTGCAGTTCTGACTTTCTCTTCCCTTTGAGACCTAGCCCTCGTGGCTACTACGTTCTTCACCATGAGTCTTCATTGAGCCATTGAATTAGTGATAGTGTTTGTTCCTAAGTGCGTTTAGTGGTTCCCACAGACACCACAATTGATGTGGGGTATTTTCGTCTATATACGTGTCCACCTAACAACACTCCACGTCAGACTGCTTCAGTCCCTGCTGGATTCTTAAGCAGGTTTTGAGTTCAGAACCTGCACTCAACACCACATGTAAACTAAGCTGGTGCTTTCCCGGCGAAGCCACTCCGATGCTTAAGTCAGATAAATCGGAATTTGGGATCTTGTTGTGATAGGCAACAAGTCAAATAAAACTAGTCAAATTAAGAAAATAAGTCAAATCGAGCAAGAGAAACAAGTCGAATAGTTGGCCAAAACAATTCAAATTGAGCAACCAAACAACTCGAACTGCGTGCTAAAATAGGTCAAACTCGATCTACTGTGGAAGTCGAATGAGACTGACAAATAGGTCGAATTCGACTTATATAACTCAAGCTTAAGGCTTAGAAATTATGAAAGCGTACCTGATAATGATGATAAAGACCTCCTTACATAGTATTAAGAGTCCTTAATCGGCTAGAATTGTAGTTAGAGTACCATTAGAAGTTGAAATAACTCGAATTAGAGTTGTTTTGAAATAACTCAAAATGAGCCTTCAGACAACTCGAACAGGGTTTGGAATAACTCAAACTGGGCCTAACAAATCGAATTAGAGCCAAACAGGTCGAATTTGGGTCAAACAGGTCAAATTGGGGACAAACAAGTCGAATTGGAGCCAAACATATCGAATTTCGACTTGTTCTTCAGCTTTGCGCAGTCTCATCATTTATCTTATATCTCCTTCTCTAGACCTCAGAATATACATCCGCTTTTTAATTTGGAAAATAGACTTCAGAGTCTTTCCATGCATATAAAATGCATAAGATTTTGAGTGGAATTAATAAGCTGAATAATAACTTGAAATAACAGCTTGGCATTCGCTCTTGATAACTTCTCCTCCTCTTTTTATGTTGTGTCTTGGGGTATTTATAGACATTTTGATGAGCTTAGGCCCGTAGGTTGAAATATAAGTTGGATGGGACCCTGAAACAACTAAAAATTGGGCCAACATGGGCCTAATTTGAGTTTTGCCTTCAATTGTAATTTTGCATTAAAAATAATGGTGCTGATATGGCGTAATATATATTCCAAAATACGCTCGTGGTATTGTATTGAATATTATGACGTGGTGGTACTGAAATAGGATATATCAAGCAATGAAGTTATATATTTCAATGTAATTTGATTAAAAATAAATTAGTTAAGTTAAATTAGGTAGATCATGATTATATATGTGTACTCATTTTATCACTGGTAATTATGAGAATTTAATTTTAATTAGGATAGTTTTAGTAAAAATGAGGAAATATTGTCATAATAATTAGAAAAAGTTAAGAAAATTATGAAATTTAGGAGGAATATAGCAAAATTAAATTTGTAGTTAAATAAAATGTCATGATTATATTAGTAATTAACACTTTTATGACTATTACTACATAATTAGTAATCGAGTGTAGCTTTTTATTGGAGCGTCAAATGTAATATGTTGTTTATTAAAAATTATTTGTATTGTTATATAACAGATGGCAGATACACGAAAGATCAATCCCTCGCAAAAAGGGAAAGGCAAAGGCTATGCAAGATCAGTCCCAGGCAAATATTGTTGCTTCTAGACAGCAGGTGGTCACTACACCGTATAACATGCCACAAGGTGTAGCTTCGACAGACGCTGTTAGTGCGTACATTACAGAGCGATACAGAGGGGGTCCATTTAGGGGATGACGTGGACTTAGGGGGTGATGGTGCAGATGGTCCAGTGGGGCATGAGGAGACGGGTGCCGTGGATGGTGGCGATGAAGTAGATAGTGTTGTGTATCATGGGGGGACTATCCCTGAGCATCCCCCCGCAGACCCATCCCAAAGGCGAAGGCTTTCTGTCAACCATTTAACTGGGGAAATAATTGGCAGTGACAAATTGGTTGGCACAATTAGCGCCAATTTAAAGGCGAATATGCATACATACACCCTACCTCATGTATGGTGAATTTTTGGATGCCGATAAGCAGGCGGCCTAGGACAGATTTGTGGTAAATATAATTTTTCATATTTATATGAAGTATAAATTTATATTATATGCATTATTAATATATTATATTAACTACGTGTGATTGGTTATTGAATTTCAGGTGACGTATCAGTGGAGTGAGAGGGACGCTACAAGAATCAAAAGATCGTACCACAGCATTTGTTCCAAGAGATTCGGGGCTGAAGTGCTTCGTGCTAAGAGCTACTGGTTAATGAAGGAGAAGTATCCGGGGATGCCGAAGATTTGCAATTATTGGATGCACAAGGAATATGTCCCGCATTACATTCATCACTAGAAGACTACCAAGGCCTACGCACGAAGGGACATTGCACAGGCAAATAAGGTCAAGGCTCCGGAGCCAACTTGATTTGGCGCGTCGAGAAGTATAGAAAAAGTAAAGGCAAAAATGGTAAGTTTTTAATTTATGTATAATTATCTATTAGTGTTTATTTACTTTTGATTTAGTGATCTAACCGCTACTTCTGTGTGATTTATCAGGTTGAGAGTATGGGGGGACCCAAACACAGTCAAGCACCATGACGCCTGGAAGGCGGAAAAGTGCGAAAAACTTCAGGACAGACAGGAAGTTTGGACGAGCGAGAAGGACAAGAGGGCGTGGGTAAGTAATTTCAACCTTGAATTAAAGTAACAGTTTTAAATATTCATTTGTGCCAAATGAAATTCGTGGTATTGACTTTTGTATAATTAATTTTTAAAAAAGGAAAATATGTTGCGGATCTAGCAGCGGCATATCAGGATGCAGAAAGACCCCGATTGGATGTTCAACAGTGGTGGGAGGAAAAAGGTGGCGGAAGTAAGACGAGGATGCCTTGTAATAACTTTATTTTTTCATGTTGTGATATTGGATATAGCTGGGTCATTATTGTTTGAAATTTGAGACACATGTTTTGATTTTTAGGTATTCCGACGCATGTGGATCCAATGTACCCAGGAAAGTACCCAAGATGGAAGGAATATAGTTGGGCGTCAACGAGCAGCAACTGCTACAATCCCAAAGACGTGGAAATCGTGGACTTGCGGGAAGAGATACAAAGGAGTAACAAGAGACAAGACCGGATGGAGGCAATACTGCTAAGAGTAACCCCCCAAGTTTTCTCGGGTCAGGAGACTCCTGATTCTGCACAGCCTACGTTTCCCGATCAGCATGCAATGTTGAGTAGCTTCAACTTGCAGCACGTGCAGATGACACCACAAGGGACTTCCACTCCCCAGTCGCCAGAGACAAGGACTACTCAGGTTCATCATCCGGGGTTATTAATAGTTTTATTAGCTTTTAATTAAATTATTAATTAAGATGTTGTTGAATCGTCATTTTTTTTCCTGTTAATTTCAAAATTCGGTAAATATTATAAATAGTCCACAAGTTCACACAATCATCTCATCATCAGTTCAATAAAATACATGCATTACAAGACGAAATCAAGATGCTGAATCTAAATAAAATTAGGGTAGTCATTGATGTTGTCCTATTCAGGCTGAGAATCATCGTCCACCTCTTCATTTACATCGCCATCTTCGCCCTCCTCATCCTCTTCATGTACATCATCAACTTGCTGAATTTCGTCGTCTACGAGAGGTACTGGACCCAAGTCAGGAACGGGCAGGACAACAGCTGCATTTTCGTCCTCATATATAGAAGTAGTATCGACGGCGAATCTTGCCCTTGTTGTACACACAGCCCACCACCCTCTTGTGCTCTTGTTTTGTTGGGAACGTTTTTCGTGTAATACACTTGATGTGCCTGGCTTGCAAGTATAAACGATTCAGTCGCTCTAGTTTCCAATTGCCTTTGCGGATTAATATCCACCAACCGGTAACTAGGATGTACTGTCATCCCCTCTTAGATATCTTACCAGTCACACTTGAACACACAATACTCTATAATTCACCACTACCGTAGTATTCCAACTCTATAATTTCCTGTGGAATGCCATAGTAGATCATATCATCTGATCCCCCAACATTTTCCTTCAGATAAGCGCCACTATTCATCGTCTTTTTGTCTCTTCCATGCTCCTCAGTGTGGAAACGGAAAATGTTTAATCTTAAACGCCTTGAATGCTTTTACTCTGAATAGTGGCTGTGTACTAAAGCGCGAAGGCGTTGGTCAACCGTGTAACACCCAAACTTGAAAGTCTCTTTGAATCAATACACAAAATAAGTGTTGCGCCTTTCCTGAATCACATGATCCGACACACATCTCATGTTCAAACAACCTGTCAGATATAAATAACTTAGCGTATGTACTTAAATTTACATATGTATAGGAACGCATGTAATGACAGATCATAATATAATAAATACCTTAGCTACGGTTCAACCTCAGTGTAGTTAAGAAGGACGTATAACTTAGCGGCTTTGTGCTCTACAAGTGTCAAATTGCGTGATCTGTCTCGGCTCCCCATAGGTTTTCCTTTATTTTGAAAGACAGACAACTCATTGCTCAAATTCAGAGACTTCTCAACATCATTCCTATTTAGACAGTTATGACGTGTTTCAAGTCCGGATCCGAAATAAAGTGCACAATGATATGTAATTTCCCTCGTAATATTGGTCATCACAATCGACCCTTCTATTCTCGCTTTATTACCCGTTGATCTCTTCAAAAATAGCATGCACCTGGTACAAAACAATTCAATTTATTAAATATACTTAACTAACTAAAAATATAGAAATGAGTAACAAACCAAAAAATGTTACCTCTCAAATGGGTACATCCACTTATATTGGACCGGTCTGCCGACCTTCACTTCCCACGGTAGATAAATTGCTAAATGCTATATCAAATCAAAGAAAGCTGGAGGAAATATTTTTTCCAACTTGCACATCATCTCCGCTATTGATACCTCGAGTGTGGCCATATCGGGTTTGCGAACTTTAGGGGCGCTTAAAGCTCTAATAATGTTGCTAACCTCCAATAATGGACCCCAAACACTATCCGGTAATAAGTTACAAAATCCAAGAGGCAACAATCATTGCATGAGCACGTGACAGTCATGACTTTTCATCCCAACTAGTTTAAGTTGGTCCATATGAACACATCGTGAAATGTTAGAAGCATACCCATCACAGAATCGCAAACCCCGCAACCATTCACACATTAATATCTTTTGCTCTTTAGCCAAGCATTACTCGGCCTTTTTCTTGAGAACTCTACCACCTCGACCCTCACACAAGAACAACTCATGTCAGCTCATTAACAACTACATCTCTTCTCGCATTCAAGTTATCCTTAGTCTTCTCTGGATCATCCATCACCGTGTTTTTGATATTATCGAAGAAGCTCTTTTCGTAATGGACATCTAAGTTGTGACATATCATGTTGGTCCACCAATATGGTAATTCCCAGAATATACTTCTCCGGTGCCATTTTTGCTACTTTCCAAAACTTTGAATGATCATATTTTTGTTGATGAACGAAATATTTGGCAAGAACTCTACCTGTTGTCGCATCTCTTCCCCGGATCTTCTCAACGAGGGCAAAGACTGTTATGTCTTGCCTTTTTAGGAAATCAGTGGTGTTATCCCTGAAAGGGTGATCAACTGGCAAGAAACGCCGATGACAATCGAAAAAATAGTTCTTTCTCCCGTGCTTCAGCTGAAATGCTTTACTCCCCTCCTTACAATATGGACATGACAACCTGCCATGGGTACTCTACTGCGAAAACATGCCATACCCTGGGAAATCTGTGATGGTCCACATAACAGCTGCAAGCATTATAAAATTTGGCTTCCTAAAGCTGTCGTATGTCTCAACCACGACCTCCACAGTGAAACATGTATTCTTGCCTCATGCAAAGATCAGGCAGAAGAGTATACTGTGTGTGTTTGATCACTGTCTCTACGAGATTTTAGATGCCACGTCATGTGTTCTGCATTAAAGCAAAACATGTAGAGTCGTTGCAGACGTGGCGTCAATGATAGGTACCACAGCTTCCTGTGACACACCAACTTCGCTCTTTTATGTTAATTCAGCCTCTCTTCGAACTTGTCTTCATTTGCATTCAGGACACACCGTATAATTACTATCTACATACTCGCATAAAATAAAAAGAAATTGTTAACGCATACATCTAATGTTTGGTAGCCCAGCTCTAATCGGTTCATATGTTTCTGCATGTTATACATACTGTGGGCATCCTCTATCGATCTTCAGGACTCAGCCATTGGCGCATCAGTTGTATGTTCATTTCACACGCCACATTAGAGATAGAGTGGAGTACCTTGTTATTGAGAAATTCAGCGACGCATCCCAATACTATGTTTCCCTCACCCGCTCGTATGGGCTCCTCGGCCTCACACAACATTTGGAAATATTCTTGTGCCTCCCTATTCGGTTGTTTGTTTCCAATCTCAAAATCATTTATATTTTCAAATCGGCCAGCAAATGCATCTTCGACCATCTCTTTTTGTTGACCCCTTACGTTATGCCAAGACGACGACTCCCCCATATTTGTATCAAACCCCGAATTTCACCAAGCCCAGTCTATACATAGTAATGAGGTAAAAATCCATACTTGTAAAGATGAAACTGAACGCCATCTCTACTCCCAAATCTCCTGTTATAATAATTGTGGTGCACTAAATGGGTGGTCTAAAAAATTCTCACACCGACTTCAAAAATAGGATTCAAATAACCATCATCACCACCAGTATTTAATCTTTCCTACATCCAACTTTGGTCTTCGTTGTTATACATTTTATAACCTATTACAAACAGCAAGAACTACCATTAATAAACAATTACGTGTACGGCTGTGTATTATTAAAGTGAAAAAAATAAATATATCACTAGAACATTTATATACATATGCAAAAATATTTAACACTTAATTAAAATAGTTAACATGCACTAAAAAAGTACTTATAAATATACAAACATAACACTGATGATACCGCAGCAAATTCAACAATTGTATTTCAATAATTTAATTGCATGCTAAAACTTAATAAATTTTAATAAATAGATATCTGTATTTTAGCAAGTAAAATCAAGCCAACAAAACACAGTAAATGTATTAAAATTACATACTAATTGCCTCGAATTGTGAGCAGTAGAGTCTCAACAAATTTTTGGAGAGTTTGTTGGATAAATGTTTTTGGAGATAGAGGTTCTTGGGGATGAAAACAGGAGAAAATGGAAGAAACTAAACTGGAAGACATCTCTACCAAGCTGGAAGAAACTAAAATGGAAGAAATCAAAAATTGATGCCATCTCTACCAAGCTGGAAGACAGGAACAAACATTTAAATTATAACTAAATGTAATCATCTAATCACATTGGCAGCAAATATATACTGCGAGCTAGCATACATCACCAAAGATGAGAAATCCGGCTCCAACTGTTATAATAACTGAAGCATTTAGTTTTAATGTATTTTACCAATCAAAATATCATCTACAGAAAAAATGGAAAAGGAAGAACAACATAAAAATAAAAAACGAGCCTGCGGTACACATTTCATTCAAGCAATCACCTTCTGTGAAATCTTATGATAACATTGATAGAACAATAAAGGTGGTGAGACTATAGCTAACATTCAAAACACGATCCAGGTATTGTTATGTATTTGATCCCACAAATACTCGCCTCCAGGATTTTCCTATTATGGAATATGAACCAAAACGAATAAATATTGACAATAGTAACAACACAAGGATTTACGTGAAAACTCCAAAATCGGAGAAAAACCTCGGGACAAGAGCGGACATTCACTATATAGAAAATTGTTAAAACCATATTGATGTACCATATTTCGGTACCGCCGCGTCATAATATCCGATATAGTACCAAGAGCGTATTTCGGGACATATTATGCCGCGTCAGCACCATTATTTTTTAATGCAAAATTACAATTCAAGGCAAAACTCAAAAGTAGGCCCGAGCAGGCCCAAATCAAGCCCAAGCAGCCCAGGCAGGCCCATTTCGAGTTATTTAAGGCCCATTTCAACTATTTGAGGCCCAATTCGACCTATTTGGGAACTTATTTCGAGCTATTCCAAAATAGCTCTATATCGAGCTATTTTGAATTATAGTTCTACTTGGAGTGCATTTCTAGCCGAATAAGGACTCTTAATACTATATAAGGAGGTCCCATACCTCATTTTCAGGTACGTTTTTCTTATTTCCAGCATCTATTTTGAGCAATATAAGTCGAATTCGAGCAGTTTTACATTCATTTTGAGTTGTCTAAAATAGCTCTCGTTCGATCTATATTGAGTGCATTTCGAGTTGTTTGAAGTCTTCATTTCGATCTGTTTGCAGACCTTCATTTCGACTTATTGGTGCCACTTCGAGTTGTTTGTTTCAACATGTTTCGTAGAGTTCAACCTATTACTTTGATCTGTTGCCTCGCACAACGAGATCTCACATTCCGACCCATCCGACTTCAGCGTCGGAGTGCTTTCGCCGGGAAGGCACCAGCTTAGTATAAGTGTACTGTTGAGTGCAGATTCCGGACTCAAAAGCTGCTTAAGGATCCTGCAGGGACTGAAGCAGTCTAACGTGGAGTGTTGGCAAGTGGACACATATCCAGACAAAAATACCCCACATCAATGGCGCCGTCTGTGGAGACCGCTATACGCACTTAGTAACAAATTCTATCACTAATTCATGGCTCATCGCAGAGTCACGGAGAAGAATGGAGTAGCTACAAGGAACAGATCTCAAAGGAAGGATGAGAATCGGGTCACTGATGCTTTTGAGCACACATCAGTGGCAGTACCCAACACTCCCCTGGATTCACCACGCGCTGCAGTGGATCAACCTGCAGTGCCTCCCTCGGATCAACAACTGCTGAATCCTGCTCTATTGGATCAAGTCATGACAGCTTTTCAACGGACCATGGTACCGATGATTGTGCAACAATTGGTTAACACTGCCGTGCAGCAGAATGTTCCAGCACCAACTGCCAACAAACATCGGTGCAACAAGCAAGGTCTCATCAGACACAACGTCGGGCGGATTTTAGACAACACACTCATTCAAGGATGACAAGACCTACTCGGAGGGGACCATCACCCTCTCCTAAACGGAGGAATCCTCGTTCAGTGAGAACCACGGGGAACAGAGCTCCTAGTAGAGAACTGTTAGAGATGGAGAAGTTAACTCAAGGCAAAGGGGTCCAGAACTCCGATAGGCCGCAAGTCATACAGCGGGGAGAAATAGGGATCTACTTAAAAGAGTTATGCCAAGGCCAGAACAGTTTATTGCTAAACATATCCCACCAGTGGAAAAGCCAACTTCTTTCTGTGAGGCCATCAGCAAATTGACACTAAAGGAAGGAACTATTCTTCTTGAGATGAAGAAGTATGATGGAACAACTGATCTTGCAACGCATTTCGATGACTTGGATGCAGAACTGCAGATTCTGGGATACCGTGAGGACTTAAGGGCAAAGCTGATATCACTAAGTATGAGGGAAAAAACCAAAAAATGGTTCAAGAACTTGCGGCCACGGCACAATTGGATCACCAAAACAATTCAGAGAGATGTTCATCAAAACAATTTCTACTTATCGCCTCAAGAAGAGATCTTCAAGTTGTCTATTCAATATTCACAAAAAACCTAATGAACCTTCGGGGAAGTACATAGAACGCCTAAATGTGGCGATTGGTCGAGTGCAATCTCCAACTGTAGACTTGGTTATCTCTATACTAGAAAATCGGTGCCAGAGTAAAAAATTGATAGTAGTAATAACCTGGGAGGCACAAACTACTATTGAACAAATCATGGATCTTGCTCGGAGAGTTATTGACATAGAAGAGGCCACTCTGAATCAGTGTATAATGGATTTACCAGAACCTCCCAGAGGAAAGGAGAACAGAAACCGGAGGAAGGATGGTAGAGGGAAAGATCGTGATTGAAATCGACCACCTTTTAAGAGGTTCGATAACTACACTCCTTTGAGAAAGGACATTGCTGAAATTTATGCTGTCACAAAGGATCAAGGGATATTCAAACCACCTAGACCTTTTAAAGAAACTGATGAGATAAAGGAGTCAAGGAAATATTGCAAATCTCACAGGCAGCATGGACATTATACTAATGAATGCAAGGCCCTGAGGAATGAAAACGAACGACTTATTCAAGACGGGATAGTCTTTGAGTATGTCCTTGAGAATAAAGAACCGCGTGAGGACAAGTTTTCAGGAGGAAGAAAGCAGAGTCGATCTCCACATGAGAAGAAGGATGAACCTAGGCGTAAGAAGGGTAATCCCAATGACAGGGACGAAAACATGATCAATGTTATCGCTGGAGGTCTGACTAGACCCGATTCAGTCAAAAGTAGAAAGCAAATTTCTTGTGACATATATAACGAACGCTTAAAACGACTGGAGACTGATCTTGTTTTTGCTGTAGACAAGTTAGATATGCGGATCACATTCGATGATGATGATTTTGAGAGTCTGTCTTCACAAGCTAAGGTGGCTCGGTACTTGAATTACCCTATGGTAGTTTCAGCCATAATTGCAAATCATCCTGTCAAGAGGATCATGATAGACAATGGTTGCTCAGTCAACATTATCTTTATGGATGCATTGCAACAGATGAAGTTAGGAAGGTATGAGATCAATGAAGTAAATTCTCCGTTAATGGGATTTGGTGGAGGCGAAGTGAGACCTGTTGGTAAGGTTGTGCTACCAACGTCTTTTGGTGAAAATCCACGAAAAAGAACTTTGAATATGGAATATCCCATTGTTGACATTCCTTTCGCGTATAATGTATTGATTAGGAGGCCCGGAATATCTGCATTCACTATGATCATATCAACGGCGCATCAAAAGATCAAATTTCCCACTCCTGGAGGAATTGCTGAGCTTACCACAAACTATCGTTATTCTTGGAGTTGTTATGTCATGTCAACGAAGTCAATCAAGGCCAAGACGGATCCTAATGTCGCGATGATTGGGATTCATCTCTCAGAAACGCCTAAAATAATTGAACATATGGATAGAGAGATGGTGCTTGCAACACATGAGGATCATACAACGATGCCAGACAATCCTGACTCATTAAACGAGAAACTTATGCCAGAGGAAACTAAGTAGGAAAAGGAACACACAACTACCTTGCGTTACAAGAAACAAATGGAGATTGAATGCATGAAACCCTTTGGAGAATTCAAGGAGGTCATTCTGGTGAACAATGAACCTGACAAGGTCATTAAGATCGGTAGCGAGTTACCATCTGAGATTGAGAAGGCATTATTGGAATGCTTGTGGAGGAAATTTTGATGTATTTGCATGGACGGACTCAGATTTGACGGGAATTGACCCTCGAGTTGCGGTACATCACTTGAATGTCAATACAAATGCCAAGCCTGTTTCACAGAAGAAGAGACATTTCAGTGATGAAAAGAACAAGGCTGCAAAATTGGAGGTACAAAAAAAGTTAGCTGCGGGTCACATATTTGAAGTACATTACTTTGAATGGCTCAACCAAGTTGTACTTGTACCGAAGAAGCCGACTGTATGGCGTATGTGTGTGGATTACACTGATTTGAACAAACACTGTCCACGAGATCGTTTCCGTTGCCCAGGATCGATCGCGTGGTTGACTCCACTGCCGGGTGCGCATTACAAAGTCTATATGATGCACAGAGCGGATTTTATCAAATCCTAATGGCGGTAAAGGATAAACAAAAAACGGCTTGTATAACGGACAGAAGCATATCCTGCTATAGGGTAATGCCATTTGGTTTAAAGAACGCAGGTGCAACCTTTGAGTGGATGGTGGCAAAGATGTTTTACCATCAAATTGGCAAAACTATGGAGGTTTACATCGATGACATGCTTATCAAAAGTCTAAGGGCAAAACAATACGGAATGAAGTTGAATCCAAAGAAGTATACATTCGGAGTCAAGGCGGGAAAATTTCTCGGTTTCATGGTGAATGAACGAGGTATTGAAGCTAACCCAGATAAGATCAAATCTATAATGGATCTACCTTCCCCATGTCCGTTCGATAGGTGCAACGTTTAGTGGGAAGAATCACGGCGCTAAGCCGCTTTATTTCACACTCTGCTGAGAAAAGCTTACGTTTATTTAAGAAATTGCGAAAGACACCTAAGTTTGTCTGGACGAAAGATTGTGAAAAAGCCTTTCGCCACCTAAAGGTTTATCTCACGACACAACCATTATTATCTAAGCCCAAGGATAATGAGATGCTATATCTCTACTTGGCCATAACAAAGAACTCACTATGTACAGTACTGGTCCGTGAAGAAGATAGGAAGCATTTGCCAATTTATTACGTGAGTAAATTGTTGAATGGGGCATAACTAATCTATTTGGAAATCAAAAAGCTAGCATATGCACTCGTGATAACAACACGGAAGTTGAGGCCTTACTTTCAATCACATCTGGTCACTGTCTTAACTAATCAACCATTAAAGCAAGTTATGGCGAAACTGGAAACATCAGGCAGACTAGCAAAATGGGTGATTGAGCTGGGAGAGTATGGTCTGGAATATCTACCAAAGACCGCTATTAAAGCACAAAGGTTGGCAGACTATGTGGCAGAAACTATCTCGGAAGCAGAACAGTCGCTGGACATCGCTATGGTGACGGATAAGGCTAAGGGGGATACGTCCGGGATAGCCAAGGAGACATGGACCTTGCATGTAGACGGATCATCCACAGTTGATGTTGGCGGGGCTGGAGTCTACTTAAGGTCGGCGGATGGAACAGAATTTGACTATGTAATAAGATTGAACTTTCAACGTACTAATAATCAAGCAGATTATGTGGCTATGCTAGTGGGAGTTCAAATGGCAAAATCGTTAGGGATAACCAAACTTGTGGCATTCACGGATTCACAACTGATTGGCAATAATCTCAATTTTTGTACTGCACTGTCGGAGATTTAAAATGGTCACCTATATTATTTAAGGGGCACTGAACTCGGGGATTTTGACGCCAGTCAAACGAACAATTGAACAAAGTCGCCAAGTTGGACTCCACATGGAAAGAGTTAAAAAATAATAATTCTTAAAATTAATATAACAAAAATGAATATAATCACACAAAAAAAATCTCATTTAATATTAATGTAAACTAAATTCAAATTGTAAAAATTATTAGGTTGTCATATTTTTATAAATTTAATAATAAAAAACATCATAAAATATTAAAAAAATAAAAAAGAGATCAAGGAAGTTTTCTTTGCCGATTAACCTCCCCACCCCCACCCTACTCCACACCCTCGTTGCCACCCACCCCGCCCAGCACCGTCAGAGTGATTTTGTGTGTGTGTTTTGCGATATATGATCTCATGTTGAAATAAGTTACAAATTGAAAGAATTACAATTAAAGAAGTTCAGAATCTATCAGAATTTGTTGTACATATCACAATTTCTGTGTTTGTCTCTATATATTGATTAATTTACATAATTTCTGGTGAAATGTAGAGAACTGATCTGCTCCCGCCGAAATCACTTCATGTTAGTTGAATTGCATCATTTTCCGTAACTTCAAAGAAAAGTGTTTAGGGTAATTAATCACACGGTTTTGGGGATCAACAGAGGAAGGGGAATTGACGGCAGTTGGTGGGATGCGTGAGTGTGGGGTGAGGTGGGGCGGGGCGGTGGTCCCACAATATTTTTATTTCTTCTATTTCAATTGTACTATGTTTTTCAATTATATATTTAATTTATGAAATGAGAAAAACCCAATTATTTTAAATATTTTAATTTAGTTTACATTAATTTGAAATTGGATTTTAGTTTTGTAATTTTGTAATATTTATTTTGTAATTTTAGTAATTTCTGTTTTTTTACTTCTTATGTTTATTTTAAGAATTTGATTTTGTTTATTTGTTCTGTGTTGGAACGTTGCGATTTTGTTGACTTGTCCTTTGAGTGCGGTTAATATCCCCAAATTTTGTACCACGTGGAAATTGACTCGATATTTTGTAATCTCCAGCACCGTAGTACCAAAATTGAAAAATATGCCAAATTGAGGTACCAAAATTGTGAGTTGCGACGTTAAGGCATGAACAAAGAAATGGTGGCAAGTTAAGGTATCAAAATTGCAATTCTTCCGAAGTCATAACTTCTTTTTCTTCTAATATTATAACCCATAAATCAATTGTTATACAAAAATTAACAAAAATTAATAGGCATGAATGTAAATTTGAGATTACTTAAGAAGAGGCTTTTTTTTAGGATGCAATTCTAGTGCATGCATGTGCTGTTGTATATCTTGTTCTGTTAATGCATATATTTCTCTAGTACTTTATATCTCACACATCAAACTCCGTACCTCATGTTGGTCATTTCTCTCACATTGAGTACTCGGATATTAATATTTCTAGTTCAATCACATCATTTTCCGGTACCGTCATGAAACAGGTTTAGGGTAATTAGTCACAAGGTTTTGGGGATCAACAAAGGAAGAGGAATCAAAGGTGGTTGGTGGGGTGGGTGACTGTGAGGGTGTGAGTCGCGGCTAGGGTGTGGGGTGGGGATCGGAGGCGTAGTGATCCGTGATTAATTTATTTTTGTTTTTCAATTTTATTATGGTTTTCAATTATATTTTAACTCATGAAATTAAAAAAACATAACAAATATTAATACTTTAATCTAGTTTACATCAATTTGAAATGATAATTTTTTTTTTGTAAGCTTGTAATATTGCTTTCCTAATTTTATTAGTTTCTTTTTTTTTTCTCCTTGATTTTAGTTTAAGAATTAAATTTTGTTTATTTTTTTCATGTGGAGTCCAATGTGGCGATTTAGCTGACTTGACTCTCTGACTGCGGTCAAGTTCTCCAAATTTTGTGTCGTGGAAATTTCCAGCTAGATTTTATTATCGCCACCACCGGAGTAACGAAATTAAGAAAATTGACGTATTGAGGTACCAAAATCGTGAACTACCAAATTAAGGTATGAAAAGAGAAATTGTGCCATGTTGGGGTATCAAAATCACAACTTCTTTTCTTTCCAATATTATAACCCATAAATCAACTGTGGCTCGAAAATTGTTATCAAAACACAGCAAAGAAAATATCTTGAAATCTTGAATTGTCCATATAGTTATTCAAAAGAGATAACCTCATTATTTTTATACCTAACAAGGCTTGTCATTGCCGCATGAAGCAGAAGTATTGAGTAAATGAATTTTCGGATGACTGGTGAATTATTCTGACTAGTTTGTATTCTGACTGGTGAATTATTATTCTTCAGGTGTGTGACGTATTGCTAATAATAATTTATTTTCTAGTTTTAGTGGCCCAAGGAACAAGATAATACAAGTAAAATAATCATTATATACTAAAAACCTTAAACTGTTTAACATAGAACAGATTAAATGGTTGCGCCATTCGTTGCTATACATGTGATTGATTGTGTTATGGCTTCACTTGAGAATAAATTTTCCTAATTTTCTTATAAGGCTTGAATATAAAGTGCATTGTTTGGGAATAATGCGTTCAAGGACAAATAACATACTTTTCACACTGATAGTAGACCTTGTTTCAGAAATTCTATATATATATATATATATATATATATATATATATATATATATATATATGTGTATATATATGTAAAAATATGACACTCTAGAACGTAAAACCAATTGCACTATGTTTAAACTTTTCTAACTAGTTAATTTGTTTTGAATAATAAAAAAAAAAAAGAAAAGAATGTCAATATTATTAAGACAACCTATCTGGGTCACTTGTTCTAGAAAAAAAATGCGAAACACTATATAGGTTTTTCCTTTTTTTCTTTGACAATTTTTTATCGGCTGAAATAAGGTGTTATATGATTTAAGTTGTGATTATTATTGAGTTCTATAGTCAAAATAATTCTCATTACTTGTACAGCCTCTCAGCAGGTTATAATTTGTGTCTGGAAGAATATCTTTTTCGTGCAATGGAGTACTTCAGAAAAAAATGGGAGTTAGATTTGGCAATGAATTGTTAACGATTTGATGTATTAAATTAAAATGCAATGGACATAATCTACAGTTAATTATGGAAATTGCTTAAATTGCAAACTATTTCTCTAATTAGTGCTTTATAGCTAGTTTGATGTTAAAATCTTATTCTGACATATAAATTATAATTGCAAAAATTTTCATGATCGTCAAAAAAATTATCACTGGACCTACAAATTAAATTTCTTTGCTACATTACGCATTTGATGTTTCCTTATTTTAGTTGTCTTACTAACATATGGTTCACTTACATCAACAACTTTCAACCAATGGACAAACCAACAAGAGAAAACGCACAGCTGAAGGGAACAATTAGAAAATTGGTTTAAGCTTTTGAAATTTCCAAATGGTAGAGAAGAATATCTATCAATAATAAAAGGGAACATAATTTTTGAGAAAAAAATGGAAGTTATATTGAGATTATGTTATATTTGAAACAATTCTATTAACAATTTAGATAGTTGTTTGAAGTAGCAGAATTCTTACTATACTCAAGTACACCAAAGGATCTTAAACCTCTAACAGTGATGGTAAACGTACTGTTAATTACATATTCGGTATGGCACATAAAATTCATTTCAAGGTTTTTTATTTTCATATTTTGGATAATAGAGTTTTTATGAGTTTTTATTTATTTATTTTTGTATTTTAGGGTATATATAAACCCCAATGGCAGGTGATTGTTTTCTAGATAAAATTTTATGAGAGTGTTTTATGTTTCTTGTTGGAATCTCGGTATCCTATGGAATCACCGAGTTTTGACTCTCAAATTATAGGTAATTCATGTTTCCTTTGACTTCTGAAATCTACATCACTTTTCCACTTCTCCTCCCCCACGAACCTCTTGTATTGACATATATTTGACTCTATTTTCTTGTTTTATTGAGCTTGAACATTATCTTGTAATATTCAAACACAAGCCAGTAACAAAAAAATTGACATGAATTTTGTGGAAAATACTCATGATCTCATGACAATACTGCAATTTACTTATACTACTTTTTGGTTAGAGTTCATGTTAACAAGGCAACCTTTATTAACATATATTTGACTGTATATTGTTGTTTCATTGACCTCTATCTTTACCTTTGTAATAGTCAAACACAAAAAAGTAACATAAAATTTGACATGAATTTTGTGGAAAATAATCATGATCTCATTATAATACTGCAATTTACTTATACTACTTCTTGGTTAGAGTTCATGTTAACAACGGAACCTTTATTGGTATCTTGTATAGATGGTCGTTTCCACTTAGAAAACTGGTATTGTTTGTTTAAAACGGACTGTTTTGACGTTCTGGTCAAACTTATTAAACCAATTGGGGTTTTGAAGAGGATCATTTCATAAATAATAAGGGGATGGCTGTTACTGGATCAGTTAATTTCGTGGCTTAATGCATTTGATTTAATGTTCTATCACTCTCTAGGATTTCATGCTTAAAATCAGCAGTATAAATTTTTCCTGCAAAATTATGTAAAATCTTGCACGTCCCCGCCTGATAGACTCACCTATATGAGTGTGGAAGTGGGGCCGCTTCCTATGAGAATACGGGCTAATTCTCTAAACCACTCAAGAAAACTGGGATAAAGCACAAGGCGTTAACGTGCTGGCTTGTGAAGCGAATTAGAACACTTGGAGTGTCATGTGTGTTTCACAAATCTGCGTGCCCTCGAGGGTCATTGTTTAAAGGCTTTGTCCACTTTGACTCTAGTACGAGATTGTGTGACACTAAGTGAAGGTTTAAAGGCATTGCCTCTTTCATGATGCATGATGTTCTTGCCCTTTTGGTATTATTATTTTTATTAAAATAAGTGGGGGATTGTTGGTGTATTTTAAGAAAAAGAAATATATTTTGAGAATATTTACAATACTATATTGTCTCGTGTTAGTGAGGGTAAATGTTTTTATGTTACAAATATTGTGTTATTGAGATTAATGAGGTGAGACCATTACCTTCACATTACAACCCTTTTTACTGTGTGAATTAAAACACCCCCACTATCATCATATTTGATGTGGGGTATTTTCGTTTGGATACGTGTCCGATCTCCAACACTCCACGTCAGACTGCTTTAGTTCCTGCTGGATGCTTAAGCAGCTTTTGAGTTCAGAACCTGCACTCAACACCACACGTAAACTAAGCCGGTGCCTCCTCCGGCGAAGGCACTCCGACGCTCAAGTCAGATAGGTCGGAAATTGAGGTATGGTCGTCAGAGATAATAGCTCGAATTTATAGCTCGAAATATGCCCAAATAGGTCAAATTTGAGCTCTATAGGTCGAATTAGCACACCTCGAAATAGTATTGAGAACCGTGATGAGAAAACCCGAATAGATCGAATTACTCTCAAATAGCTCAAAATACACTCTATATAGATCGAACAAGATCTATTGCAATATAGCTCGAATTATTTCTCTATAGCTCGAATTCGATGTATATAGCTCGAAATTAGATGCTAGAAAAAAAAACGTACCTCAGAATGAGGCATGGGACCCCCTTATATAGTAATAAGAGTCCTTATTCGTCTAAAAGTGCAATCCAAGTAGAACTATGACTCAAAATAGGTCGAATTAGAGATATTTTGAAATAGCTCGAATTGGGCCTTCAAATAGGTCGAATTGGGCCTCAAATAGGTCGAATTTGGGCCCATATAGCTCGAACTGGACTCCTGGGCCTCAAATAGATCAGACTTTAGCCCATATAGCTCGAATTGGGCTTCTGGGCCTTCAAATAGATCTTATTTGAGCCCATATAGCTCGGATTGGGCTTGTATAGCTCGAATCGGGCCTTTTCGGGCCCAAATTGATCTCGCTTAGGCTCAATTTGGGCCTACTTGGTCCGATTTCTGAGTTTTGCCTTGAATTGTAATTTTGCATTAAAAAATAATGGTGCTGACGTGGCATAATATGTCCCGAAATACGTTCGTGTATTGTATCGGATATTATGACGTGGCGGTACCGAAATATGGTACATCATGGAGTCCCCCAGTTCGTAAGAGTAATGTGTACAAACATTGGTCATACGAACTAAAAAGAAGTCACATAACCGAGAATCGTGCAACGAGATCGGCGTCGGCGTAGAAAACCAAGAATTTGACCAAAAATAGCAAAATTCAAAAATAGATCGAATTTACTATTTTTGGTAACTCGAATTGGTATAGGTCGAATTTATCTTTGAAAAAGACAACTCGAATGCCATAAATTTTTTTCCGTAAAATAGCTCGAATTTTACGTAAAATAGCTCGAATTTCATATTGGTCGAAATTGCCCTCCAAAAAGATACCTCGAAATTGCTGGAAAAATTTTCTGAAAATAGGTCGAATTTACAAATAGGTCGAATTTAGGGGCATTTTGGTAATTCCCACATCATTTCGCCTATAAATACCCCACTCCCAGCTTCATTTCCTCATTTCACGCCTAAGCATTCCTCCAGAGCTCCCAAAAAATAGCTCGAATTTATAGCTCGAAATTACTATTTTTAGCTCGAAAATCCTCCAAATTTAGTAAGTTTAGCAGAATAGCTCGAAAATACTCCTTATAGCTAGAAATTGACCTCAAATAGATCGAAATTTACCGGAATAGCTCGAAAAACTCCCCTGCTAATTATATCCTTTGGTGAGTGATTTATAACTCGAAATTCGAGCTATAACATTTAGAAAAAATTTTCAGATTTTGAAAAATTCTGAAAATGCTAAAATTTAAATCTTTTGCGCAGATTTGTTCACGACGGCGCGACTTCGACGTACTCGGTCTCCACGTCGTCCATCACCACCACGATTGCACCAACGGGCCTACTATAACGCACGCAATCCATCACGAGATTCGTCATATCGGAATCCTCGTGAATGAAACACAAGGCGTCCGTCATCCCCAATCCGCCCTCGGGAACCAGAACCTGCCCGAGTCCAATTACCTGGCGCTCCAAAGTTATTTGCACCTGCACAGAGGTCTTACGAGCAAATTCACCCGAACGAACAAGTTTCAGTAGATCTAGATCCTCGTGCCAGTAAACTTTCATCCTAAACTTCTTTATGACGCGAGTTATTGATCTTGAGTCTTCCGGTAGTAGTGGAGAAAGTAGTTATGAGTCTTCTAAGTCGTCTAGGGCTAAGGATAATGCGTCGACTAGCGGCAATAGTGACGACTCCAGTGATGAAACCTCATCTAGTAATGAGAGAAATAGCAATGATAGGGCATCCGATATGGAGGTAGACGTAGACATCCTAGGAGATGACGAGGATGAACCGAACCCTCTTCCCATTGTACCTTATGTACCGCTTACTGATAATGTGCCTATACCTGCCGCAAACTCTCCTGAACAGCTTGCTCCACCCAACTTGATTAACTTTGATCAATTTCCGTCTTTGCTTCCTTACGATATAGCTTACTATCGTGATACTTACGACATCCCTGACACCTATGAAATTATCGTTCCTGGACCAGACGATAGGATAAACAACCCGCCCGAAGGATGTCTCACTATATTTAGTAGTTATCTTCATTGTGGGTTACGTTTTCCCATTTTCCCTATAGTCTCAGAAATAATGTCTTCGCTCAATTCCTCTCCTTCACATTTTGCTCCCAACGCATACACACAGATGTATGCTTATGCGATGCTGACCCGCGTGTTTAACCTCCCGTGCTCTGTAGCCGGGTTTTGGCAGTTATTTATAGTGAAATTCCGTAACAGAGGTGTAGACGCCGGATTTTACTATCTGAGCTCGCGAAAGAAGCAATGCTTCCTATCTGATCTACAGACAAGCTTCGGGGCTCACTGGAAGAAACAGTGGTTTTACATCAAGGAATCCAAGCCTCAGGAATTCCGATTCAAGCGGCTTTGGACGGATGCCCGTCCATCGCCGAGACGCCCTGATCCTCCCGTCTACACCCTGACGGTGATTAAAAACTCTAAAGAACATCAATTTGATGCCTTTGAGTTGACCACCACCCCAGTGTTGCGGGCCGGCGGTTATACTTATCATGCGGGCGTTGAGCCTTCTGTCTTTGGTATAACATTATGCATGTTTTTGTATTACTTATTTGTTGATTGTACGTCTTCTTTTGTTGTCTTCTAACCTTTGCATTGTTTATGATTTTCAGAGCGAATCGTTATGGACAAGACGAAGAAGAGGCTGGCCGCTATGAAGCGTGGCGCGAACGCTCCTCAGTCCTCAGTGCCCATTCCTGAGAAGACCAGTCGTCGAGGTGCGAAGACGGCTGGTACCAGTTCGAGAGGCGCCAGTGCTCCTACTCCTTCCACCGCTGCTGTCTCGACTCGAGGGTCGGGACGTGGTAGGGGTTCGGCTCCTGCCCCTGTTCCTGCTGCAGCTCCAGCGCCTGAGACTGTTCCTTCTCAGTCGACTGCTGAGACCGCTCCTGGATCACCACCTGGCGATTCTGAGCCGATCCTTCCGGATCTTTCTCCTTCTTCAGCACCTTCGACTGGAAGAGTGCATCTTCCCTCCGTTGCTGAAGCGGCTCGTCGCTTCAATGAGGCCAACCCTGAGGCAGCAACTAGGAAGAGGTCTGCTGCTACTGCTGAAGAGATCCGACGGGGTAAGCGCGTCGCGCAGGACCGAGCCTATGTTGGTGACGATCTCGACATTGACGTGGAGGAGATCGTGCGAGCTTCGGTCGAATCAGGGCAGTTCACATTGAAAGACACTACTGCCCTTCGTCTTGTCAAAGGATTCATGTCTGACTTCGACCGTCAGCTCTATTACCAGGCGTTGGGCCATGAGAAACTAGTCAGTCGCACTGCCTTGTCTCTATGCGAGGTACGTGAATTTATAAGCTTTCCTTGATCTTTGTTTTATACATGTACTTGAATATCACTGACTTTTTCTCTCTTTTGTAGTTCTTCGTCAATATTCAGACCATGGCGGAGAATTTTAATATGGTGATGACGACTCAAGATCAGCAGAGGGCTCTAATGGATGGGCACCACTCTTCAGCCTTGCAAGCTCAACGACTGGAGAAATAGGCCAAGGAGGCGAAGGCTGAAGTTGAGAAGCATCTTGTCGCCGCCGTTGACGAACTGAAAGCGGTGCAGGCTGAGCTCGAAGCCTTGAAAGCAGCGAAAGCTACCGTTGACAAGGAGCTTGCCGAGGAGAAACGACTATCCAACCAGCTCACCACCGACTGCCAGCATGCCACTGCCCTTGTTGACGATCACGTTGACACTATCCGGACGATGAAGGATTCTGCTGCTGCTGCTGAGGCAGAACGTTTGAGGCTTGAGGCTGAGCTGGCTGATGCACAAGCTCGCCTCGCGACTGCTGAAGAGGATTGCTACAACAGGGCCATGACTGAGGTATTCCGTTATACTTGACTTTATTTCTTTTTCCTTGAGATTTGTGTGTTACGTACTTACTTTTCCTCTACTTGTTTCGTAGGAGCACCCCGATGAAGACAAGGTGATGGTGGCCATCGAGTTCTTCCGCTCAACCACATGGGAGCAGATTGCTATGGAGCGGAACGTTTTGATACGACCAAGGGCTACAACATGGCCCTTGATGACATCGTCGCCCGCGGTGCTCTTGCTCCTGGGTTCAAGAGGGAGGACTTCAATGTCCTCAATTTCCTGAATGAGGATGACACGGAGGTCGGCGAATCCTCTAGTGCCGCTACTGCAGATCCTACTCTGGCCGATCCTCCTTCTGGTGAACCTGCTGCGACTGTGGTCGATGATGATCCGAAGCATGATCCATTCACCTCCTTTTATCCTCTCCGGCAGGTATGGCTCTCTGACTTTGCCGACGAGCTGCCATCCACGTCCATTGCTGCTGCTGCTGCCGATGCTGCTCCAGATGAGCCCCTGGAGGAGGGTGAGTTGGGTTTCGACCCGCAGATCTTGGATCAGCCTGCTAATAGCGATCAGCCTATGCCTGACGCTACTGTCGCCGCTCCTGCTCCTCGTCAGATTTCCCCTATCGATGATACTGGGCCCCTGAACGAGTCTTTTGCTGATATCCAAGAGCAGAGCGAGGGTGCCGTGAAGTCTCTTGGGCTGAATCTGCTGCCTTGATCTTTTTAGAGTGGCCTGCGTGCCCTTATTTTTGGCTTCTGTGCCGTGTCTTTAATATTCTTGAACATCTTTACTTTCCGTACATAACATTAGCTTTAGTACATTCTTGCCGTACAGTATATGTTGCTAAGATTTTCGCGATTTTAGCGCTTTATCACTTGCTAGTACAGTTTTGACTTGAGAAGTCTTTTGAATGTCTTTATTTTGTCTCGTTGCAATTTCACTCATATGTGTCTACTTTTTAAGTTTAAATTTGGTACTTGCTAAAACACTTAAGTTTTATGAACAAGTTTATATGAGAGTGCGAGAACTTGTGCTCGACTCTACGAGGCTTGTGCTCGTTGTGTGATGCTAATGTTCGCGCTTGCGAAACTAAGTTCGCGGGAATACGAGAACTTGTGCTCGACTCCACGACGCTTGTGCTCGTTGTGCAAAGCTGTGTTTGCGCTTGCGAAGCTATGTTCGCGGGAGTACGAGGACTTGTGCTCGACTCCACGAGGCTTGTGCTCGTTGTGCAAAGCTATGTTTGCGCTTGCGAAGCTATGTTCGCGGGAGTGCAAGGACTTGTGCTTGACTCCACGAGGCTAGTGCTCGTTGTGCAAAGCTATGTTTGCGCTTGCGAAGCTATGTTCGCGGGAGTGCAAGGACTTGTGCTTGACTCCACGAGGCTAGTGCTCGTTGTGCACAGCTATGTTTGCGCTTGCGAAGCTATGTTCGCGGGAGTGCAAGGACTAGTGCTTGACTCCACGAGGCTAGTGCTCGTTTGTACAAAGCTAAGTTCGTTTTGATTAAGTTTTTAAACTTAAAGTTTGTAGACAGTATGAGTTTATCTTCATGTTTCTTGATAGATTGTAATCTTGCGGATAAATAGTAGGCAACGGCTAAACTTGAATAAAATAAGAGATTTTATTAGTTTTGGGACTGAGCTCGAGTAACTTCCGAGTTGCCTACGTATCCCGCCGTATATAGGTTGTTTAGGAATCAAGTCCCCGTAGTTCACTGCTAACTATTACAATGAGAATCCACGTAGAGGGACTCGTAATTCGTAAAAGAATAAGCAAATGAAGTATTGAAACTACGGTCCTATGGTGCCACAAGGCCATTAGAAAACTAGTTTTCTAACTACAAAACCTTCGTAAGTTCTTGACGTTCCAGGGGCGTGACAAAGTCCTTCCACCCAATTCTTGTAAGTAATAATATCCTTTTGAGCTTGCTTTCTCCACTCTGTAAGGTCCTTCCCAGTTTGGCTTCAACTTTCCAACATGCTTGGTAGCTTGAACTTTTCTAAGTACCAAGTCCCCCACTTGAAAGTTCCTGAAACGAACTTTGTTGTCATATACTTTCGCCATGATAGATTTGTATGCTTGAGTACGTTGGTATGCTGCTTCCCTTGTTGCTCCGATCAACTCCAAATCCATTTGTCTTGCCCTTAATGCTTGCTTCTCATCATATGTAACAATAAGATAAGTTGGCATCCCAATCTCAGCGGGTATCACTGCTTCAGATCCATATGTCAATAAGTATGGAGTTTCTCCTGTAGCGGTACGAGGAGTTGTGCGATATGCCCATAATATCCCTGGTAACTCATCCGCCCAATTTCCTCCTTCTCCCTCCAGCCTTTTCTCCAAACTCTTCACTAATGTGTTGTTAGTGGCCTCCACTTGCCCATTTGCTTCGGGATGCGTAACAGATGTAAAACGTTGCTCAATGTTCATGTCTTTGCACCAGTCTTGAATCTTAAAACCTTGGAATTGCCTTCCATTGTCGGAAATTAAGACCATTGGTATTCCAAATCGACAAACGATGTTCTTCCAAATGAATTATTTCACATTAGCCTCTGTAATGTTTACTAGTGCTTCAGCTTCAACCCACTTCGTATAGTACTCGCCTGCCACCAATAACCATTTTCTACCTCCCGTAGCCTTAGGCATTGGTCCAACGATATCTATTCCCCATTGATCAAATGGACATCCATAACTCACCGTTGTCATAGGTTGTGCAGGTGTATGAATGATCTTCGCATGGAGTTGACAACTTCTACACTTCCTTGAGTAATCCATAGCATCTCTCATAATAGTTGGCCAGAAATATCCTTGTCGGAGTATTTTTTGGGCCAAAGATCGTCCTCCTGAATGATTTCCGCAACTCCCTTCATGAATTTCTCGTAAAACTTGTTTTGCCTGTGTGGGAGATAGGCATCTCAAGAGTGGTCCCTCGAAAGACCGTTTATAAAGTTCGTCATTGAACATAGTAAATCTTGCAGATTTGTACTTGAGCCTTCTGATCGCTTGAGGATCATTAGGTAAGTTCCCGTTCTGAAGATAATCAACAATCTCATCCTTCCAACATGCCTCTATTTCTACTAGCAGAACGTAGTCCAATGCTTGCGTTGGTTTTGACTCAACTTCCATGCCGATAGAGGGCTGTTCTGAAGCCAATAGAGTTACTCGCCTTTCAACAAACACTTCGGCGGTACTTGCAAATCGTGACAAAGGGTCAGCGCGTTCATTCTCTGATCGAGAGATCTGCGAGATAGAGAAAGTATCGAAGTTTGATGTCGCCTCCTTCGATTTTTCGAGATACTTTACTATTGCAGCCTCTTTCGCCTCATATCTTCCTTCAAATTGATTAGCAATCAATTGTGAATCCGTGAATGCTACAAGGTTCGTTATACCCAACGATTTTGCCATTGGATGCCAGCAAGCATAGCCTCATACTCCGCTTGATTGTTGGTCACTTGAAAATTTAGCCTTATTGCATAGTCGAATTCTCTACCATCCGCCGATTTTAGGTAAATTCCTGTACCTCCAGCGTCATTTGTGGACGATCCATCCACATGCAGAGTCCAAGTTCCCCTTGCAACTATAGGTTTGTCACTTTTGACCTCTTCCGTCACCATTGCTACATCAAGCGCTTGCTCCGCCTCTGAGATAGTTTCAGCCACGAAGTCCGCTAGTCTTTGTGCTTTGATCGCTGTTTTTGGCATATACTCCAAGCCATATTCTCCTAACTCGATCGCCCACTTCACTAATCTCCTAGATGTCTCCGGTTTTGCCATAACTTGTTTCAGTGGTTGACTAGTTAAGACAGTAACCGGATGTGATTGAATGTATGGTCTTAACTTTCGTGCAGTTATCACAAGTGCGTATGCTAACTTTTCAATCTCCAGGTAATTCACCTCTGCCCCATTCAGCACTTTGCTAACATAGTAGATAGGCAAATGTTTCTTGTCTTCCTCGCGCACCAATACTGTACTTAGTGAATTCTTCGTTATGGCCAAGTAAAGATATAGCATCTCATTGTCCTTGGGCTTAGATAGTAATGGTGGTGTCGTAAGGTACACCTTCAATTGGCGAAAAGCCTCTTCACAATCATCAGTCCAGACGAACTTAGGTGTCTTGCGTAACTTCTTGAAAAAGGGTAAACTCTTTTCTGCAGAATGCGATATGAATCGACTAAGTGCCGTGATCCTCCCCACCAATCGTTGCACCTCTCGAACGGATTTGGGAGATGGTAAATCTATTATAGCTTTAACTTTTTCAGGGTTCGCTTCGATTCCTATCTCATTGACCATGTACCCTAGAAATTTTCCAGCCTTAACACCAAAAGTGCACTTCTTAGGATTTAGCTTCATCCCATATTGTTTCATGATACCAAAAGCCTCTTCCAAATGTTTCACGTGATCTTCCACCTTTAGGCTTTTGATAAGCATGTCATCAATGTAAACCTCCATAGTCTTGCCGATTTGATGATAAAACATCTTGGCAACTAACCTCTGAAAGGTTGCTCCTGCATTCTTCAGACCAAACGGCATCACCTTGTAATAGTATATTCCTCTGTCAGTGATAAAGGCCGTTTTATGTTGATCCTTTACTGCCATTAGTATTTGGTGGAAACCGCTCTGTACATCACAAAGACTTAGCAGCGCACACCCTGCTGCAGAGTCAACTACGAGATCGATCCTGGGCAAAAGGAAAGGATCTCGTGGGCAATGTTTGTTCAGGTCGGTGTAGTCCACACACATCCTCCATACGGTCGGCTTCTTTGGGACAAGTACAATGTTGCTTAACCATTCAGAGTATCGTACTTCAAATATATGGCCTGCCGCAAGCTTTGTTTGTACTTCCAACTCCGCAGCCTTGTTCTTTTCTTCTCTAAAGTGTCTCTTCTTCTGTCGGATGGGTTTAGCATTTGGGTTAGCATTCAGGTGATGTACCGCAACTCAAGGATCTATCCCCTTCATGTCCGAGTCCGTCCATGCGAATACATCAAAGTTTCTTTGCAAGCATTCCAAAAGTGCCTTCTCAACCTCCGAAGTCAACTCGCTACCAATTTTAATGATCTTGTCAGGCTTATCATTCGACAAAATCACCTCCTTAAACTCTCCCGAAGGTTTCAGATGCTCCATCTCCATCTTCTTTTTAGAGCGCAATGTCGTTTTGTCTTCTTTTTCTTCTTCCACCTTCTTCAAGGAGTCCTCAATACTGGGAGGAGTTGAATCCTCCTGCACCATCTCTTGGTCTACTTGTGTAGCAAGCACCATCTCCGTATCAACTTGTTTTCCTATTTCAGGCGTCTCCAATGGATGTATGTCAATCATAGCGACATTTGGATCCGTTTTTCCCTTGATAGGTTTCGTCGATGTAACGTAACAACTCCAAGAATCACGATAGTTTGTAGTGAGTTCAGCAACTCCACCAGGCGTTGGAAATTTGACCTTCTGATGCACCGTAGAGATGATCATAGCAAAGGCCGTTATCCCAGGCCTTCCAATCAGCACGTTGTATGCAAACGACATGTCAACGATAAGATATTCCACATTCAGTGTTGTCCTCCTCGGATTCACGCCAAAAGATGTTGGCAACATGATCCTTCCGATGGGTTTAACTTCACTTCCACCAAATCCCACTAATGGTGAGTTAACATCAGTAATCTCGTATTGTCCAAGCTTCATTTGTTGTAAAGCATCCAAATCCCACTAATGGTGAGTTAACATCAATCATTATCCTTTTTACCCCGTGATTTGCAATCACTGCGGAAACCACCATAGGGCAATTCAAGTATTGTGCTTCTTTAGCTTGTGAAGACAAGCTGTCGAAATCGCTATCCTCAAATGTGATTCTTGTATCCAACTTGTCTACAGCAAAGACAAGATCTATCTCAGGACGCTTCACTCGTTCATTGTATATGTCTCGTGAGATGCGTTTTCTACTTTTGGCTGAGTCTGCGCCGGTAGGTCCGCCAGCAATTACATTGATTCCATTCTCGATGTCATCATTCCCATTTCCCCGTTTACGCTTTGGTTCATCCTTCTTCTAGTGTGGGGATCTATCTCGCTTGCGTCCAGATGACGCCTTCACTTCACGTGACTCTCTATTCTCAAGGATGTACTCGATGAGTTTCCCCCCTTGAATGAGTCGTTCTATCTCGTTCTTTAGAGCCTTGCATTCGTTAGTAAAATGCCCATTCTGCCTGTGGAACTTACAATATTTCTTCGATACCTTAGTCTCCTCCGTCTCTCGAAACGGTTTAGGGGTTCTCAGCAACCCGCTATCTTTCTCTACAGCGTAGATTTCGCCAACTTGTTTCCTCAGCGGAGTATAATTGTCAAATTTCTTAAAGGGTTGTCGGTTGCGATCACGATCTTTGCCCCTTAACTCCTTCCTCCAATCTCTATCTTTATTCTCCTTGCCCCCATGAATTCTTGGCGAGTCCATCAACCCTTGATTCATGGTTGCCTCCTCTACTTCAATGACCTTACTAGCGAGGTCCATCACTTGCTCAATGGAATCAGGTGTGTTCCATGTTATCACTTCTATAAGCTTCTTGCTCCGGCAACGATGCTCCAATACAGAGATGACCATGTCAACATTGGGAGCATTCACTCTACCAATCTCCAGATTCAAGCGCTCGATATACCTCCCCAAAGGTTCATCAGGTCCTCTATAGATATTAAACAGGGTGCTTGGAGATTTCTTCTTTATGCGCTAAGTAGCAAACTTCTTTACGAACATGGTCCTAAACTGTTCAGATGATTCAATTGATCCTGAGCGTAAGTTTTTGAACCATTCCTTTGCTGGACCTCTCAGACTGAGCGAAATAAGTTTCGCCCTCATATTTTCTGCATACCCCAAGACCTGCAAATCTCCATCTAACTCATCATAATGTGCAACTGGATCAGTATTTCCATCATACTTCTTCAAAACAGGAAGATTAGTTCCTTCCGTCAACGTCAAATTACTGATCGCCTCACAAAAGGGGTTTGGCCTCTCCCTTAGTGGAATATGTTCTGCTACAACAGGTTCCAATCTTGGTGCGACTCTCTCAGGCAAGTCCCTATCTCTTCCGGCAGTTCGACTTGCTGCAGGTCGTTGATCAGGAACTCTCTGCCTAGAATTCACCTCTCCATCCCTTACCTCTCTATCTCGACCAGTTGCTCGACTGGGAGCTCTGTTAGCATTGGTCCTCACTGAACGAGGATTCCTCCTTTCAAGCGAGGGAGATGGATCCCTTGGCCTTGTCATCCTAGTTTGCGTATAATGCCTTGAGTCATCACGACGCTGGGTTGGATGAGTCCTTACTTGCTGTGGTGCCGCAGGCTGTGTTTGTTGTGCTATTGGAGCTTGAACATTCTGTAGGACAGAAGTGTTAGCCAATTGCTGCACAATCATTGGGACCATAGTCCTTTGGAATGCCGCCATGATTTGATCCAACTGAGCGGAATTCAATAGCTGTTGTTCCGTGGGAGGAACTTCAGGTTGATTCGCTGTGTGAGTTGGAGGATTAAGGGGAGTGCTAGGCGCTGCCACTGATGTTCGCTCAGAAGCATCAGGTGCGCGATTATCATCCTCCCTCTGTGATCTTGTCCTTCCTGCCATTCCATTCTTCTCCGTTGCTCTCCGTTGAGCCATTGAGTGTCAGTGTTTGTTACAAAGTGCGTATAGAGGTTCCCACAGACGGTGCCACTGATGTGGGGTATTTTCGTCTGGATACGTGTCCGATCTCCAACACTCCACGTCAGACTGCTTTAGTTCCTGCTGGATGCTTAAGCAGCTTTAGAGTTCAGACCCTGCACTCAACACCACACGTAAACTAAGTCGGTGCTTCCTCCGGCGAAGGCACTCCGACGCTCAAGTCATATAGGTCGGAAATTGAGGTATTGTCGTCAGAGACAATAGCTCGAATTTATAGCTCGAAATATGCCCAAATAGGTCAAATTTGAGCTCTATAGGTCGAATTAGCACACCTCGAAATGGTATTGAGAACCGTGATGAGAAAACCCGAATAGATCGAATTACTCTCAAATAGCTCGAAATACACTCTATATAGATCGAACAAGAGCTATTGCAATATAGCTCGAATTATTGCTCTATAGCTCGAATTCGATGTATATAGCTCGAAATTAGATGCTAGAAAATAAAAACGTACCTTAGAATGAGGCATGGGACCCCCTTATATAGTAATAAGAGTCCTTATTCATCTAAAAGTGCAATCCAAGTAGAACTATGACTCAAAATAGGTCGAATTAGAGCTATTTTGAAATAGGTCGAATTGGGCCTTCAAATAGGTCGAATTGGGCCTCAAATAGGTCGAATTTTGACCCATATAGCTCGAACTGGACTCCTGGGCCTCAAATAGATCGGACATTAGCCCATATAGCTCGAATTGGGCTTCTGGGCCTTCAAATAGATCATATTTGAGCCCATATAGCTCGGATTGGGCTTGTATAGCTCGAATCGGGCCTTTTCGGGCACAAATTGATCTCGCTTGGGCTCAATTTGGGCCTACTTGGTCCGATTTCTGAGTTTTGCCTTGAATTGTAATTTTGCATTAAAAAATAATGGTGCTGACGTGGCATAATATGTCCCGAAATACGTTCGTGTATTGTATCGGATATTATGACGTGGCGGTACCGAAATATGGTACATCAATATTCATGTGGTATTGTATTATGCTATATATTAAATATATCATTATTTTGGATTTTCAAGACTAATGTTTTTTCACACTATAAATAGTGGTCTTGCAAAATATTTTCAACAATGAAAGATCATAGAAGATTTTAGCTATCTCTTCAAAAATGTTTTTCTCCTATTATATGTAAATATTATGAGTGTAATATGTCAAAAAAAAAAACCCAATGGCAAAGAGAGTGTTGGGCTACGCTTGACTTCCTCAAGTAGTGCAGACTTTCAGCGAAGTTACAACATGGAAGGTTAGGCTGTTGTATCCCTGAGACGAACGTGTCGGTGTCCTACGGCATCAGATAAAAGAATCCATAGGGGCGCAAAACGGTCTTTAAGAGAGCACGATCTGGTCCGCGCCACATCCCAACGATTATATCGGGTCATTGTTGGTAATTAAATAATTATCGACATTGAAGCGGGGTATTTTTGTCTGGATACGTGTCCACTCTCCAACACTCCACGTCAGACTGCTTTAGTCCCTGCTGGATCCTTAAGCAGCTTTTGAGTTCAGAACCTGCACTCAACACCACACGTAAACTAAGCAGGTGCCTTCTCCGGCGAAGGAACTCTGATGCTCAAGTCAGATGGGTCGGAATATGAGATCTTGTTGAGCAAGGCAACAAGTCGAATGTAAGCAACAAACAAGTCGAATGAACTGAGCCAAACAAGTCGAATGAATGCAAAATAGGTCGAACTCGAGCTATTTGAGAACGACTCGAATGAGCTTGATGAATAGATCGAGGTCGACTTATATAACTCGAACTTAGGGCTTGGAAATAATGTAAACGTACCTTGGAGTGAGGAATGGGACCCCTTTATATAGGCCTAAGAGTCCTTATTCAGCTAGAAGTGCAATCCAAGTAGGACTATGAGTTGAATAAGTTAAACTAGAGCTATTTTGGAATAACTTGAATGACCTTGCAAAATAGCTCGAATGGCCTGCAAGAAAAATAACTCGAATGGCCTTGAAACAGCTCGAATTGGGCCTAGAATAACTCGATTTGGGCTAGTGCAATCCAAATTGGGCCCTGTATAACTCGAAATTGGGCATGCATGGGCCTAATTTTAAGTTTTTCCTCCAATTATAATTTGGCATTAAAAAATAATGGTGTTGTCGTGGCATAATATTCCGAAATACGCTCGTGGTATTATATCGAATATTATGACGTGGCCATACCGAAATATGGTACATCATGGAGTACACAATCCTCACGTCCCAGCTCTGATGGGGATCGTAGCTCTACACGAAAATCTAGTCCACCTCGTTCGTCACAACCATCTCGTCCTACAAAAATCCGTGTTCCGGGCGCTCCAAGGATCTTTATGCCGGCGTAGAGATCCTATGAGAGGCGAGACCCTCAGTTCAAACGAGTGCTAGACCTGAACCCTAGAACCGGTAAACACTAACTTCCTCCCTATAGTAATTTATGGCTTCTGAGTGAGACGTCGAGTCCATTAGTCCTGTTGATGTACCCGAAGTCGTAGAGTCTTCTGGGTCAGGGTCTGGGTCTTCTTCTGATAGCGGTGATTCAGATAGTGATACCTCATCCTCCAATGCCCAAGGGTCAGATAGGGAGGTCAATATCTTTGATCATTCCGACAACGAATAATTTTTGACCAATATTGCTGACCCAATCCCTATAGTTGCTGATGAGTCTTCTGAGCCACCCGCCATAGAGGTTGATAGTGCCATTGTAGATGAAACTGTTAAGGAGTTAGCGGATGAAGGCATAGAACTAGACACTCCCTCACCTGCTAACAATCGTTTAAATTTTGCCGGTATTCGTCCCTTAAACACTCATGGAGAGTCATTCTACAGAACTGTGTACGATGTCCCCGAACCTTACGCCATTATCTTCCCCGGCCCTGAGGATCGGTTGGACAATCCTCCTGCCGGTTATTTGGACGTTTTCCACAACTTTCTCTCTTGCAGGCTTAGGTTCCCTCTCCATGACGTGGTGCGTCAAATACTATTTTGATTGCCTTCTTGTCCCTCTCATTTTACACCCAATACCTACTGTATCATTCACGTCTTCATCATCTTGATGAGGGTGTATAAACTTCCTTGTACCGCCGATGCTTTTTTCTAGATGTTCCTCAGTAAGTTTAGGACGACAGGGGAGGACGCGGGTTTCTATTTTTTAACTGCTAGGAAAAATAGTAGTTTCTTGACCGGCCTCCAGTCTAGCTTTGGGAACACTTGGAAAAATCAGTGGTTCTACATCAAGTAGTCCGCGCCTGGAGAGTTCAACTTCAGGCGAGATTGGACAGATGGCGCTAGTGCCCCACGGTGTCCTCCTGCTTCTTTGTCTTCTGACGACATCAAAATGTTGAGGAGTCATAGGTTTGATGCTTCGTCGTGACTAAGAATGCCATTCTCCGTGCTGGGGGGTATTCCACCGTTCCGTGTAATGGCGCGGTTGGTTTTGGTATAACTTGTCTTCTTTCGTTGTTTGTTCGTCTTTTATTGCTGTTACTATCTTCTTATTATGATGCTAATCCTTTCATCCTTTCCTTCTTGCAGAAAAGATGGTTGTCAGCAAGTCCAAGAGGAAGTTGGCGGCCATGAGGGAGACAAATGAGGATCTTGCTTCTGGGAGTGCTGGGGCTGAAGCTGAAGTTCCAATGGAGCAGACTCCTGTTGCCGCTCCTTCCTTGACTGAGGCTGCTCCTGCCGATCCTCATGCTGCTGCTTTGACTCCATCCTTTGCAGCACCGCCCTCCAGTGCTCCTTTGACTTCTGGTGCGTCTCGGAGCTCGAGGAGTAAGATAACGGGTGGATCTTCGCACCGAGCTCCGACCCCGCCAACCTCTGCCAGTGGACGGGAGCGGATCCCTGCTGTTGTGAATGCTGTTAGGGAGGGCAACCTGGCTGGCCCTGATCCAAATGCGCGAAAGCACCCTTCTACCTTTGATGACCGTTGTTGCGGAAAGCGACCTACTCATAACACTTCCAACACGTACGAGCCCAACGACTTGGACATCAATGTGGAAGACGTGTCTCTTGCCTCCATGGACCTCGATCATTACAAGCTGTCCGATACCGCGGCTCTACGGTTATGCAAGGGTTTCCTTCCTGCCTTTGACAGGAAGAGGTATTACGAGGAGGTCGGTCCAGAGGGCTTATGCAGTCGTACTGCCTTGGAATTGACGAATGTAAGTTGTTATTTTTCACTGTTTGTGTCTTTCCCTTTTTGTACTCGCTTTAAGTTCACTAATGAGTGCATTGACACTTTGTTGAACTTGATTTTCAGGCGATGATGAATGTGCAGACCCTCTTGGAAAACTTCGACATCACTAACGATACTCGAATTGAGTACAACACTCATTTGGATCATCACAAGTCTGTGGCTGCTTAGGCAAAACTTTTGGAGGAGGCGGCGAAGAAAAGGTCCCGCGACAACGTCAATGGCTAGTGTGGTGGAGGAGCTGCGAAAGGCGAAGGAGGAGCTAAAGAAGTCCCAGGATGCCCGTGCTGCAAGTGACAATAAATTGAAGGCGTCGTTCAAACACTTCGACAAACTGCAGCGGTCGAAGGATGACCTGGCCATGAAGGACTTAAGGGCCCACGGAGAGCTTAGGGCCATAGCTGCTTGGCTGAAGATTGTTGAAGAGGAGCGCAATGCGGCTCAAGCACAGGCGGCAGCTTTTGAGCAGATTGGCTACGACCGCGCTAAGGCAGAGGTTTGTCATTTTTCGCGTTACCTTGTCTTAGTTTTTTGTAGTAGCTTATCTCTTTAGTGCTTCTCCTTTATTTGTTTCTTTGCATGGTTTATCTGTCGATGATAAGGTTGATGTGGTGGTCGAATTCCTTCGTTTCTCCACCTGGAATAGCATCGTGACTGAGCGAAGTGGCTTTGATATGGTGAAGGGGTAGCGTTATGCCCTTGAGGATGTGGAGTGCAAAGGTGCTTTTGCCCCTGTTCGTAACAAGGATGAGTTTGGCATTCTTGATCGGCTTAATGAGGATATTGCTGATTCCAATGATGATGATGTTTCTGATAATGAAGATGAGAACCGTCTGGATTCATTCCTCAGCATAAAACGGATGAGGGAAGTTTAGCTCCGCAATCACTTGAGGGCTCAGGCTAGGGCAAAAGCTAAGGAAAAAGCTTCCTTATCTGGTACTGCACTAGTCGCTTCCACATCGAAGGTGACTGCGTCTGAAGTTCCTGAGGAAGGGGAGCAGCCACCGACCTTGTCGCTTGCCGACGTGCCCGAAGGAGTGCCTCTTGCGTCTTTTGGTCTAGTGACAACTTCTTCGCCAACACCTACTCGTGTTCCTGATACATCGGTTGTTGCGGCTGACACTGTAGTTGATGCTGCACCTGGTATCGATCCTACTCTTGCTCCTGCTCCTTCTGCTGTGCGGCCCGAGGATGATACATCCCCGGTAAGTGATTCGATGGAGGAGATTGCCACGCAGAGCAGAGGCACCTTGAAGGCGGTGGGTCTGCGATTGAAGAAATAGATGATGATGTGTTTGAAGCCGGCCTGCGTGTCGTGATATCTTGCATGCGTGCCGCTATCCTTGATCGTACAGTTTGCACAATTTGTTAATTATTTTGTTGATATTCTTACTTAGTATGTTTTCTTAACCTCGCGCCATTGTTGCGCTTATCCTACATTTTTAGTACATATTGACTTTTGGCATTGCCTAGTGTCTTTTTTCCTTATGTGTTTGTATCTTTTAGCTTCTCTTGTTGATGAACGTGTTTTCCATAGTTGTATGCTTTAAGTACTTGTATATTTACCCTGACTTTCCATGCTAATTGTGCTAGCCTTGTTACCTTTTGTTGAAATACTTGTGTTATATTTACAAGTATTTGTGTCCTTTTTGCAAGTGCTTATACTTATACGTTTGAGTGTTTGAACTCAATTTTAGTTATGCTTGTGTTGATAAACAAGTAAGTAGGATGTAGGCAAACAATCAAACGTGAATAAAATAGGAAATTTTATAAGTTTTCGGACTGAGCTCGAGTAACTTCTGCGTTGCCTACGTATCCTGCCGTATATAGGTGGCTAGGAATCAAGTAGTCGTAGTTCGCTGCTAAGTATTATAATTGGAGTCCATGTGCATAGACTCGTAATTCGTAAAAGAATAAGCGAATAAAATATTGAAACTATGGTCCTATCGTGCCACAAGGCTGTTAGAATGCAAGTGTCCTAACTGTAAAACCTTCTTAAGTTCACGACATTCCAGGGGCGTGACAAAGTCCTTCCACCCAACTCTTGTAAGTAGTAATATCCTTTGGCGCTTGCTTTCTCTACTCTGTACGGTCCTTCCCAGTTCAGCTTCAACTTCCCAACATGCTTAGTAGCTTCGACTTTTCTCAACACCAAGTCCCCCACTCGAAAGTTCCTGAAACGAGCCTTGTTATCATATGCTTTAGCCATCATAGATTTGTAAGCTTGAGTGCGTTGGTAAGCTTCTTCCCTTGTTGCTCCTATCAGTTCAAGGTCCATTTGTCTTGCTCTTATTGATTGTTCCTCATCGTATGTGACAATACGATATGTTGGCATCCCAAATCTCTACAGGTATTACTGCTTCAGAACCATATGTTAGCAAATATGGAGTCTCTCCAGTTGAAGTTCGAGGCGTAGTCAATATGCCCATAATATTCCTGGCAGCTCCTCTGCCCAGTTTCATCCTTCACCTTCCAACCTTTTCTCCAAGCTCTTCACCAACGTATTGTTTGAAGCCTCAACTTTTCCGTTTGCTTCAGGATGTGTAACAGATGTAAACCGTTGCTCAATCTTCATGTCCTTGCACCAATCTTGGATCTTAAATCCTTGGAACTGTCTTCCATTGTCGGAAATTAAGACTCTTGGAATTTCAAATCGACACACAATATTCTTCCATATAAATTGCTTCACATTAGCCTTCGTTATTGACACAAGTGCTTCGGCCTCAACCCACTTCGTGTAATATTTCACTGCCACCAATAGCCACTTTCTACCTCCAGAAGCTATTGGCATTGGTCCAACAATATCTATCCCCCATTTATCAAATGGACATCCATAGCTCACTTTTGTCATAGGTTGTGCAGGTGTATGAATAATTTTTGCATGTAGTTGACAACTTCTGCACTTCCTATTGTAATCCATAGCATCTCTCATAATAGTTGGCCAAAAATATCCTTGCTGGAGTATTTTTTGTGCCAAGGATCGTCCACCTGAATGATTTCCACAGCTTCCCTCATGAATTTCTCTTAAAACTTGTTTTGCCTGTGTTGGGGACAGATATCTTAAGAGTGGTCCTTCGAACGACATTTTGTAAAGTTCTCCATTGAACATTGTGAATCTTGCAGATTTGTACTTGAGCCTTGTGACTGCTTGTGGATCAGTTGGTAGACATCCGTTTTGTAAGTAGTCAATAATCTCGTTCTTCCAACATTCCTCAACCTCTACTGGCAGAGCATAGTTCAATGCTTGTGTTGGCTTCTATTCGCCCCCTTTACCAACCAAAGGTTGCTCTGTAGCCAAAAAAGTAACCCGCCTTTCGACAAAGACTTCAGCGGTACTTGCAAATCACGACAGAGAGTTGGCCCGTTCGTTTCCACTCGTGGGATTTGTGAGATAGTAAATGTCTCATAGTTTTTAGCTTGTCGAGATACTTCACTATTGCAGCCTCCTTAGCTTCATACCTCCCCTCGAATTGATTAGCAATCAATTATGAATCCGTGAATGCAACAAGTTTTGTTATCCCCAATGATTTTGCCATTTGAATTCCAGCTAGCATAGCCTCATACTCAGCCTGATTATTTGTAACTTGGAAATTCAATATAATAGCATAGTCGTATTCTCTTGCATCCGCCGATCTTAAGTAGACTCCAGCGCCACCAGCATCAACTATGGAAGATCCGTCCACGTTGAAAGTCCAAGTTTCCTTTGCAATCCCAGATCTATCCTTTTTAGTTTCCTCCATCATCATGGCCACATCAGGCGCTTACTCTACCTTTGATATAGTTTCCGCCACAAAGTTCGCCAACCTTTGTGCTTTAATCGTAGTCTTTGGTAAATACTTTAAACTATACTAGCCTAGCTCGATCGCCCACTTTACTAGTCTGCGTGATGTTTCCGGTTTTGCCATAACTTGCTTCAATGGTTGATTAGTTAGAACAATGACAGGATGTGATTGAAAATATGGCCTCAACTTCCATGCGGTTATCACGAGTGCATATGCTAGCTTTTCGATTTCCAGATAGTTTAGTTCTGCCCCATTCAACACTTTGCTCACATAATAGATTGGCAGATGTTTCCTATCTTGTTCGAGGACAAGTACTGTACTCAATGAATTCTTTGTTATGGCCATGTAGAGATATAGCATCTCGTTATCCTTGGGCTTCGATAATAATGGCAGTGTCGTGAGATAGACCTTTAACTGACGAAAGGTTTCCTCACAATCTTCAGTCTAGACAAACTTAGGTGTCTTGCGTAGCTTCTTAAAGACAGGTAAGCTTTTCTCTGCAGAATGTGAAATGAAACGGCTAAGTGCCGTGATTCTCCCGACCAAGCGTTGCACCTCGCGATCGGACATGGTAGATGGTAGATCCATTATAGCCTTAATCTTGTCTGGTTAGCTTCAATGCCTCGCTTGTTTACCATGAAGCCCAGAAATTTTTCCGCCTTGACTCCGAACGTACACTTCTTTGGGTTCAACTTTATTCCGTATTGTTTCATGCCACGAAAGGCCTCATCAAGATGTTTAACGTGATCTTCTGCCTTTAAACTTTTGATAAGCTTGTCATCGATGTAAACCTCCATAGTCTTCCCAATTTGATAGTAGAACATCTTTGCTACCAACCTCTGAAAGGTTGCTCCCGCATTCTTCAAGCCAAACGGCATCACTCTGTAACAGAATATGCCTCTGCCTATGATAAAAGTTGTTTTGTGTTGATCTTTTACCGCCATTAGGATCTGATGAAACCCACTCTGTGCATCGTAGAGACTTAGTAATGCAAACCCAGCTGTGGAGTCGACCACGAGATCAATCCTAGGCAAAGGGAGAGGATCTCACGGACAATGTTTGTTCAAATCAGTGTAATCCACAGACATTCCCTATACAGTCGGCTTCTTTGGTACAAGTACAACGTTATTGAGCCATTCAGAGTATCGTACTTCAAAAATGTGGCCTGCGGCTAGCTTTGTTTGTACCTCCAATTCTGCAGCCTTGTTCTTTTCATCACTGAAGTGTCTCTTCTTCTGCCAAACAGGCTTAGCATTCGGGTTGACATTCAGGTGATGTACTGCAACTCGTGGGTCTATTCCCTTCATATCTTAGTCCGTCCATGAAAATACATTAAAATTTCTCCGTAAGCTTTCCAACAATACCTTCTCTATCTCAGATGGTAGCTCGCTACCGATCTTAATGACCATGTCATGTTCACTATTCAGCAGAATAACCTCCTTGAATTCTCCAGAGGGTTTCATACGCTCAATCTCAATTCGTTTCTTGTAACGCAAGGTAGTCTTATCTTCCTTCTCTTCCTTAGTCTCCTCAAGCACAAGCTTCTCGATCATAGAGTCAACATTGTCCGCCATCTCCGTATGATCCTCATGTGTTCCGAGCACCATCTCTGTATCCATATGATCAAGTATTCCAGGTGTCTCTAAGGGATGAATTCTGATCATTGCAACATTGGGATCGGTTTTTGCCTTGATTTCTTTAGTTAATGTAACATAGCAACTCCAAGAGTCGTGGTAGTTTGTAGTGAGCTAATCAATTCCCCCAGGTGTTGGGAATTTGATCTTTTGATGCACTGTCGATATGATCATAGCAAATGCAGTTATTCCGGGCCTTTAACCAGCACATTGTATGAGAAAGGAATGTCAACAATGAGATATCCCACGTTCAAAGTTCTCCTTTTTGGATTTTCCCCGGAAGATGTTGGCAGCTGTTATGTAATAACAACTTTTGTAATAGTAAAAGATAGAAAGAAGGAGGGAGAACAGAGAGAATTAGGGAGAATAGAGATTTTTGAAAATATTTGCATAATATTCCTCACAGCCAATGCGTGATACAAATACTAGGTTCTGACACAAGTTGTAACTAACTCACGTGCCAAACAAATGATGAGCTGGTGTAATGCTGACCTCATTCTAACAATAAGAAAAGCAATACTATAATAAAGATACCAAGTGCGATATATAAGACACTATTTAAAATACTACTAATAACAACTAAGGACACGTGTCGCCAAACAATGCTCCCCAACTTCAGTTGCCCACAACGCCGTCGTTCCCTTCAATTATACAATCCCCAATTCCACACACAGTGGACACTTTCTGCTGTGTGTCGAATTCAATCAGCCCCTCTTTCAACCCTAGCTCTTTAATTCCCCTTTTTTCCTTTCTTCATCCTCTTCTTTGCTAACATTTCTGCTGTTAATTGTTGTAGGGAAGTGATATTACCCCCCCCCCCCCCCCCCGCGGAAAGGCCCTTGCCCCCAAGGGCCGAAAGTTGGAAACTTGGAAGCAATGTCATGAAATTCTTCCAAAGTAGCCTGCTCAGTCGACCATTGGACCAAGATTTCAGGTACAAGAACGCCTCTTTTCTGTACTGAACGTTTATTGATAACCATAAAGGGTTGAATTTGGAAGTTTCCATGGTTGTCAATAGGGGGTGGATCTGTACTGGGAATTGCAATAGGGTTTAATTTCTTCTTGAGTAGTGATACGTGGAACACGGGGTGCACCTGAGAACCCTGGGGTAGTCCTAATCTGTAAGCCACAGAACCAATTTTCGCCAGAATTTTATAGGGCCCAAAATAGCGAGATGGGAGTTTTAAATTGGTTCTTAGACTGACAGAGTTTAGGCGAAAAGGTTGCAATTTTAAGTAAACTTCATCACCTACATTAAAACTTCTTTCAACTATGCCTTCATCAGCGTACATCTTCATGCGATTCTGAGCATTTGCCAAGTTAGCCTTTAATAGTTGAGTAATCCTTAATCTCTCTGCCAATAAGTCTTTGACCTCCTGGTGAGGGCTATCCAAGTAAGGATTTAGAGAGAAATGCGTAGGGGGGTAACCATAGAGTGCCTCAAAAGGTGTCATCTTGAGTCCTGAATGGAAATTTGTATTATACCAAAACTCCGCCAGAGATAACCATTTAAGCCACTTATTGGGTGCATCACTAACCATACACCTCAAATAAGTCTCCATACACTGATTGAGCCTCTCAGTCTGACCATCAGTTTTTGAATGGTAGGCTGAGCTCACATCTAGACTAACCCCCGCTAATTTAAACAATTCCTTCCAGAAGGTGTAAGATCTGATATTTCAGAAAATATTTTATGGAAGACAGAAAAATATTTATTTTGTATGGATTCCTTGAGGCGTGATATTATCACTTTCCTAAAGGCAGTATTTTCACACTATACTTAGAAAATAAGCCCCCAAGATACAACAAGGTTTAGGAAATTCTATGAGATGCAGAAAATATATATTTGCTTAGTCTTAAGAAACAAATCTGATTAGTTTATCTATAGAACACGAAAAGTTCCAACTGAACAGCAACGTCTCTTTACAAATAGTCATGTCCCCTTTTACAAATAGTCATGTCTCTTTACAAGAGTCATGCCCCTTTACAGGAGTCACGTCTCTTCACAAGAGTCATGCCTCTTTACAAGAGTTTTAACTCTTTATTATTTAATTTTGAATTTAAATAATAAACTCAAAAATAAATAATGAAGACAATAGTTTTGAACTTTACCAAGTGGGACAATTGCTCACAACTATAAACTAAAATATCCAACAATCTCCCACTAGTTGTGACCAATTAGTTCTGCCTAATGATTGACACACGTACAAGAGGGTATCTTTCGATTTGAACCTTCAATTAGTGTAAATATCTTAAAGTCCTAACGAAGTTATAGGTGTCTGAAGATTGAACCTCAACTCCACATGTTAGTACCGAAGACATCACACATATATCAACCATTTTCAGTGTCTTATAGATTTCCATCAACTACCTTAGCACTATTATATACGGCCATGTGCTAATCCCGTATATACACAAACATTTATAAGAAAAAAACATTTTCTTACTAAAGCGGCACAACTTTATGTTCATATAGGTATAGTTTATGCATTTGTCCCTGCTGCTGAAGACAATTTATTAGCTAACTCCATTAAGAGCATACGTTCATCCTACTTTTATTCGCAACTGTTAACACTATTTATTTATAGTGTTCCCAAGCACTAATCAAGTGACTTGTTTGTACCCTTTGAACTTTGGAATCAAAGGTTATTGATTTAAAGTTGGGTTGCCATCACTGGTGTTTAATTTCGTATTTTAAGTCCTATACCTTAAGTTGTGGACTTCACAAATATTATGGTAATCACCTCAATTGATATCAATTCACGAATATATGAATGTCTCATGTACACAAGTTAGACTTTCCATTATAAATATCATTATACGCATGAGACATTATCGCTTTAATATCACAGTACAAAGAAGTGGCTACCGTAGGTTTTGGCCATAACCTCATATCCATTAATAGATCTTGCAACCATTTTACTTCTTTGCCTGTTGCAGCAAGTGTAATAAATTCGGATTCCATTGTCAAATGTGCAATGCAAGTTTTCTTTTTAGAGGTCTAACTTATAGCGCCTCCACCTAAAGTAAAAACTCCATCATGATGTGGATTTACTATTACTACTACTTGTCAACCAACTTGTATTACAATGTCCTTCTAGCACAGCTGGACTCATTATAAACAAGACTATATTCTCTTGTTTTCATTAAGTATCCGAATATTCTACTAATAACTTTCCAATGAGCCATGCTAGGTTTACTTGTAAATCTCGCCATCATACACACAACATATGCTATGTCAAGCCTTGTGCAATGCATTGCATAAATAAGGCTGCCAATGGCACCAGCATAATCTAATTATGCAATAATCCTTCCATTATTTTCAACTTGTTTCAAACTAGAGTCAAAAGGAGTGTTTGTCTCTTTTATCAAGCATTTTCTCAACATAATGAGCTTGAGCCAAGGAATAACCTTTGTCATGCCTTTCTACTTTAATACCTAAAACAGTATCCACTTCTTCAAGATCATTCATTTGAAAATTCGAAGTTAAATACTTTTTTGGTATCTTCAATGCCTTTATTGTTCGTACTAAAAATTAGCATATCATCAACATATAGGCACAATATCACTCCATACTCACTTGTTACTTTACAATAAATGCACTTATTAGCACTAATGTGTCTAAAACCATTTGATAAGATTATTGCATCAAATTTGTTATGCCACTGTTTTGGAGCTTGTTTCAAGTCATATATGACTTGACTAGCTTACAAACTTTTGATTCATTTCCTGGAAGGACAAAACCTTCAGGTTGCTTCATATACACCTGTTCACTCAAATCATCATTTAAAAATGCAGTTTTAACATCCATTTGATGAACACATAATTTATGAATTGATGCCAAAGAACATAATGTTCTAATGGATGTTATTCTTGCCACAGGTGCATATTTATCAAAATAATCTATGCCTCCTCTTTGTGAAAAAACCTTTAGCTACTAAACGAGCCTTGAAGGTTTGTATAGAACCATCACTTCTATATTTTGTCTGAACATCCATTTACAACCAATTGGATTAGAACCTGATGGTAAATCAACTAAGACCCAGGTACCGTTGGACATTATAGAGTCCCTTTGTCATTAACAGCTTCTTTCCAAAAAAGGAGCGTCTACTGAAGCCATTGCTTCATCATAGGTATTAGGGTCACTTTCCAAATTTAATACAATAGGTGTTTTGTTCAAGACCTTAGTTGTTTCACCTTCAACAAGAAAGGCAATGAAGTCTAGTGAGATAGAATCAGAATCCAAGAATTATCTTTCCTCATTCTTTGACTTCTTCTTGGTTCTATAAGTTCATCTATTTCTTTTCTGTTCACACCGACCCCCACAATTAATCCATTTGATACAACTTCTTGTCGTATTTCATTTCCATTTTTAAAATGGGAAATAATCATGAATAAATTCATCAAAAGTTCAACATGAATGGATTCAATAATGACTTTTGAACTTAATTCTAACACTCTATATGCTTTTGTATCTTGTGCATAGCCAACAAAGACACCATTGATAGGATTTTTACCAATGTTCCATAGTTCATAAGGTGAAGACTTAGATTTTTCTTGAATGGAACTCTGTCATAAATATGACATGCTGTCAACAAGGCTTCACCCCAATGTGAGAAAGGCAACTTTGCATTTGTGAGCATGGATTAACCATTTCTACCAAGGATCTATTTTTTTCTTTCTGCTAGTCCATTTTGTTGAGGACTATATGGTGCAGTTCTTCGATGAATAATTCCATGATTCTCACAAAATAAATTAAAAGAATCTGAGAAATACACCACCCCTATCACTACGAAGCATTTTGATCTCTTTCTCTTTTTGATTTTCAACAACAGACTTAAAGTCTTTAAATCTATCAAATGCTTCGTCATCCTTTGTTTTCATTAAGTACACATAAGTAAATCTAGAATAATAGTCAATGAAAGTGATAAAATATCTCTTTCCACCTCTTGTTAATTGACCATTTAATTCACATATATCAGAATGCACAAGTTCTAATAACTTTGAACTTCTTTCTACCTTTGAAAAAAGTTTCTTTGGTATTTTGGGTTTAACACAAATTTCACGATAAAATAACATATTCAAGTAAAATGAAGAAACCATTTTTACAACCACATGCGACAAAATAAATAAGTCATGCAATGTTACGTAAACATCTCATTATGCATATAGAACATGCTCCATACTGATTTTAAAAATCATTTCATTTTGTAACATATGACTCCATGCGCATAAAACATCTATTAATTAGATAATATTGCATTCAATTATTTGCTCTTACATGATTTTACATGCAAAGCTATCTAACATGCCGATTAGTTATAAATAGTATGGAATATGCATGCTAGCATAAGTAAAATGTTGTTTGTAGTGATATATTATTATTATATCCAACATTTCCTTGCTCTTGTATACAACAGATCACATTGGCACTTCTAGTTTTTTCTTTTTTTCAGCTTTCTCATGCACACGTGCCCGTTCCAGACTATTAGTCTCATGGTCGATGCCCATTATTTGGAACAAAAGTTTTAAACACTTTTTGAACAGTGCCCAAACAAGAGGAAAAAGTAATTATATACACAAGGAGTTATAATACACACTCACTCATATATTTAGAAACTCAATTTCCAGAAAAGTAATCATGATAGGAGAATAATTAATTATGTGCAGCCATATAATTTTCATCGTTCACAAGGCTACCACTATTTCACTGTCCAAAATTAAAATCAGATGGTAACATATTCAATCATAATAAATCAATATACAAGAGATTCATTTATATAATTGGGTAGAATCTCAACTACAATAGATTTATTGCTCTGGACAAAATCATGCAATACTATGCAATCTGGCATTTAACTTTCACACATATCAAACAAACGATTTCTCCAAAATGCACGATTTTACCAAAATGCATGCATATGTTTTCCGTGTTTCTTCTTCTTAAATGTAACAACATGCAAATCACTAATGAGGATTAATATCATGCTTGTAATGACTCTGTACCCATACTTAACCATCGAAACATAAATCAGCCACCTATTAATCATACACGATTAAATGCATAATATGTTCAAAGTACATTTATGATCATGACTTTTATGTATGTGAGCATTAGAGTATAACAAATCAAACAATCAAAATTTAAAATTGAACAAAAATACCCGATTCAGAAATGAGACTTTGCAATGTATCGCTGCACCGATTGAGGCATCTTTTGTCACATTTGTTTGGTCAAAAACTATTTTTTGCACTTTCTGCATCACCACAACTGGAACCCGATTCTGAAATTGCCTATAACTTTAGATCCATAATGTAAGACAAACTCGGGAACGTGAGCAACCATCTCACACAATCTTGCATCAGGGATTGTTTGTCCGATCACATATGTCCAGCTTTATCTTCATTTTTATGAAATTGTACTTGAACACTTGAATTGAATTCTGCCTCCATGAAGATATTGCCTTTAGATTGTAAGATCTGATATTTCAGAAAATGTTTTATGGAAGACAGAATAATATTTCTTTTGTATGGATTGCTTGAGGCGTGATATTATCACTTTCCTAAAGGCAATATTTTCACACTATACTTAGAAAATAAGCCCCCAAGATACAACAAGGTTTAGGAAATTCTATGAGATGCAGAAAATATATATTTGCTTAGTCTTAAGAAACAAATCTGATTCAGTTTATCTATAGAGCATGAAAAGTTCCAACTGAACAACTACGTCTCTTTACAAATAGTCATGTCCCCATTTACAAATAGTCATGTCTCTTTACAAGAGTCATGCCCCTTTACAGGAGTCACGTCTCTTCACAAGAGTCATGCCTCTTTACAAGAGTTTAAACTCTTTATTATTTAATTTTGAATTTAAATAATAAACTCAAAAAAAATAATGAAGACAATAGTTTTAAACATTACCAAGTGGGACAATTTCTTACAACTATAAACTAAAATATCCAACAGAAGGAACTTGTAAAAACTTTATCCCTATCAGTAATAATGCTAACTGGTAGCCCATGAAGTTTATAAACATTATCCAGAAATAGTTTAGCTACTTTAGAAGCTGTAAAAGGATGAGCCAAAGCTAAAAAATGGCCATACATGGTGAAACGATCAATCACAACTAAAATCACAATCATGCCCTCTGAATTAGGAAGACCCTCTACAAAATCTACAGAAATATGGCTCCAAGCCTGATCTGGAATTGGTAAGGGCTGGAGTAACCTTGGATAGGGTGGATAGGGTGTGTGCTCAGATTTATTGAGCATACAAGTGTTGCAACCTTGGACAAAAACAGTTATGTCCTCCTTCTGTTGGAGAATTATTTTGAATAATGGTATTGAAGACCATTTTGAGTTGGTTTTGACCAATTTAGTGTGTGAATGGAATTGGTATTGAATACCAATTCAATGGTGCATAATGAGAAAACTGTTACAAGACAAAATTCATTGTCTTGTAATGATGAAAAATGAATTCTCCTAATGAATGAGTGTAATGGCATTTGAATTCTTGAAGCCTATAAAAGGAGCTCCATAGGCTAACAGAGAATCATCCACAAAACAAAAGCAAAAACATTACATACATTTCATAGCATACATTCTAAGTTTTCTGCAAATATCACTAAGTCCGATTGAGAGGAGTAGCCCGAGCTTCAAGGCTGTTCTTGGTGACCAGACGTTGTACCTTGGAAGTTCGTATCCATTGAGGGAGGAAGATATACGCCGGCGATATAGAACTTAAGGGGAAAGGGGAATTTGTTGACTCGTCTGCACATTCAACAAGTTCTTGCAATTTCTGTATTGAGGTTTATCGATTTTACTATTTATGCATCTCTTGACTCGTCTGCACATTATTTTGAATACTGTTTATATATTCTGGAAATTGTTTGTATGAGTTCTATGATTTAAGCACGTACGTATCCAACAATCTTAAGTTCTATATTCTCTCGTATGTGTTTAATTCTGTCGCCTGTTTCATATGCTTTAGATTTCCAGAATTTACAGCAATCTTCATGTTCATATGATTTTCTGTCTTATATGAGTAATATTGCTGTTCATGTTTAAAAGTTTCAGAAAGTTTCTGTGCTATTCTTCATAATCTGTGCATGCTGTTCTGGAAAATTTTTGGTTTGATATTATAGCTGTTCTGCTTATTAATCTGTCGTTTGGATTCAATTTGAGGTTCTGTACTTAGTTTTCTATTAATCCATATTGAGGTTATGTACGTTAGTTTTCAATTTGAGGATCAGTTTTAAGGCTTTGAATATTTAAAGGTTTCTGTTGCTGTTTTAAAGTTTTAATCCAGGAAGTTTACTTTTTCTTTAAGGGGTTTTCGTTTCAATTTTTTCTGCCTAGTACGTTACTGATTGAAAAAGTTTTTAAAACCAAAATCTGGTTTTCAAAAATCTAATACGGTTCTCGGCCCTATCAAGGCTCGAACCTCATATCTCAACTATAGCATTACCCTGCTTTACCACTTGTGCTAATGCTTGCAGTTTATTAGACATATTAGCGCTGGTTTTTTATTCATATGCATGCTTATATGATTTAATTTATGCTCTTATCATGTTTACATTAATTAAATTAAATCGCATGCTTCTATCTGTCTAGGTGAATTATATGTTCAAGCTTATGCATGCAATTTATGATATTTGTATTGTGGCCCAAAAGTTTTGAGAAATTGAAAGGAAAACCATTTTTGGCAAAAACGTTAAATTCTGAGGAATTGTTTTGTGAAAATTCTGAGTATTGAGACTTGTGAAGTTTTGTGAAGGAAATTCAAAGTGAGAATACATATACGGATTGTTCTGTCTACAAAAGTGGTACTTAAGAGTATCCGTCCCGCCACCGGCCTGGAAACTTAATATTATGTCAGGATTCTGGTTCTAACACGGGCTTAAAAAACCCACCAGAAAAAATCGGGAATATCTGTATAAGTATTTGAGTTGAGAATTGTTCAGCATAATAATCATTTATCTGATTGTGTGGTTTATTTGGTTACAGATATGTCTGCTGAAAACATTGTGAACGTCGAGAGCTCCCAAAACAGGGCTAGCGGGGTACTGACACCGTTATGCCGGTCGTGAGGACCAACATGCCGTTTTCTCATCTGGAGAAACTGGAAAAGTGCATGGGTTCCAACTTCAAACATTGGCAACACAAAATTCTGTTTTATTTAACAACCCTGAACTCGACTGGTTTTCTTACTGATAAGAAACCTGTAGAGGATCGTAAGGATCCCAAATATGCTGCAGTCGTGAAGACGTGGACTGACGGTGACTTCCTCTGTCGCAACTATGTGCTTAACTCTCTAGAAGATGCACTTTTTAGTGTGTATTCCCCAAAATCGACCGCAATGGATCTTTGGGAATCGTTAGAGAAAAAGTACTGTTGACAATGCTAGTGCAAAGAAATTTGTGGCTAGGCGATTACATGACTACCGAATGGTGGATGGAAAGAGTGTTGTCACGCAATGCGAAGAGTTGCAACTGACTTTCCACGAGTTTGATGTTGAAGGTATGGGCTTGACGGATTCTTTTCAAGTGGCGATGGTGATTGAAAAATTGCCACCTTCTTGGAAGGACTTCAAAAGCTACCTGATGCACAAGAGAAAGGTGATGAGCCTTGAGGATCTTGTCACGAAACTCAGGATCGAACAAGATGACCAAAAGGTGGATAAGAAATCAAGCGGCATGATTTCAAAAGCTAATTTGGTTGAGACTGGAGAAAGCTCACGTGAGATCAGTGTTTTCAGAACCGGACCGGTCATCGACTCGGCAAACTTACTGGTTACAGGTTCAATCGATCGAACCGGTCGAACCACTGGTTCGACCCGGTGAATGACGTATAACATTACATCATCTAGATCATATATCTTAAGATACATATAACCCATATTTCAACATTTCAAATTGTTCACCCTAAGAAAATAAATATCATCATAATAATTTACAATTTTAATGTTATTTAAATAATGCACATCAAAATAATTTCACCAATTATCTAATAAAGTATTCAAAGTTAGGCACATTCTATCAAATAAATGTAATAAGAAGTGAACAATTAAATGAATAAATATCCAGAATACTCATTTTATTGCAATAGACAATGTATATCAAATAATCTGAAATATACATAGATATATACAAATGGCTAACAAACACAATTCCTCTTCTTTTTTTTGTTACATTTAATCTCCCATGAAAATATGCACATTAATGGCCTTTTCACACATAAAGCAATAACACCAAGATGACATGCCAACACATCATCACACTAATCAAAGCTTCATTACTGCACTGTAACACATTCCCATAAAACCTCCTAGGGAATCAATCTTCACGAGATTTAAATAGATACAACTATACTCTACAACACACAAACAAATACAATTCTCTTTCTAGTTTTTCTATCACATATATATGCAGGGAAATGGAAGTTGGGGGCGGCCATGGAGGTTGTGAGGCGGTGACGACGCAAGAGAACACGAAAGGAAACATGGAATAGGCCACAGCGGTTCGGAAGCCGGTCCGGTTGACCGGTTCAACCCGGCCCGACCGCTATTTTTACCGGGCCCGACCGCTTTCTCCAAAAAACGGTTCAATGCCCTCGTCCGGACCGGACTCAGTGCCGGTCAGCGGTTAACCCGGGCCGACCGGCCGGGCCGGTCCGGTTTTGATAACACTGCGTGAGATTAAACGGAAACATGCAAATGTTTCTAAGGGAGAGTCTGAGAACAAGTTCACAGGCAACTGCTATGTCTGCGACAAACCTGGCCACAAGGCAGTGGATTGTCGTCAGCGTTCCAAAAACGACAAGAAGAAGAAAGCAGTTGAAAAGGGGAAAGGCAAGCGGGCACATGCAAATGTAGCTGAGGCAGGCCAACACTGATGATGAAAAGAACTTTAGTGCTGTGGTGTCTGAAGTCAATCTGGTTGGAGGGAACTCCAAAGAATGGTGGTTGGACACAGGGGCCACTCGCCACATCTGCATCAATAGGTGGATGTTCAAGACCTATCAACCTATAGAGAACGAGAAGTGTTACATGGGGAACTCTTCTGTCTCTAAAGTAGAAGGCAAGGGTACGATGGTGTTGAAAATGACCTCCGAAAGGAGCTAACCCTGAATGAGGTGCTTCACGTTCTAGACGTCCGAAAGAATCTTATTTCTGGAGGACTGCTGAGCAAAAAGGGCTTTCGAATGGTCATTGAGTCTTCATTCCACTCTACAGAAAGAAGCACTGAACCATTGAGTTTGATTCATACTGATGTATGTGATCTTAAATTTGTGCAATCTAGAGGCGGTAAAAGTTACTTTATAACATTTATGGATGATTGTACTATATATTGCTATGTCTACTTAATGAGAAGTAAAGACGAAGCAAGAGACATGTTCATTCACTATAAGAATGAAGTGGAGAACCAACTTGGTAAGAAGATCAAAAATCTTCGAAGTGGCTGAGGAGGAGAATATGAGTCTCCATATGCACAACTTTGTGCTGAGAATAGAATCATTCATCAAACCACAACGCTTTATTCTCCCGAGCAAAATGGTATTGCAGAAAGGAAGAATAGAACGCTTAAGAAAATGATGCATGATATGCTCATAAGTTCTGGTTTACCACAGAACATGTGGGGGGAAGCTATTCTCTCCGCCAACTATGTGCTAAACAGACTACCGCATAAAAAGTTGGATAAAACGCCTTATGAATTGTGGAAAGGTTACGCACCTAACTACAAGTTCTTAAGGGTTTGGGGCTGTCTTGCAAAGGTTCGCATTCCTCCCCCTAAAAGGACAAGGATAGGACCTAAGACAGTTGACTCTGTATTGATCGGATATGTGCAAGATAGTAACACCTATCGGTTTCTGGTACACAAGTCAGATAACTCTCAAATGAGTGTGGATACTATCATTGAAGCTCAAAATGCTTCTTTCTTTGAGGAGATATTTCCCCACAAAACTCGATTCATGAAGGAAAATGAAAGGAATGTGCGGGAACAAGAATCTCTTGAGAAAGAAGAAGAAATTCCGAGAAGGAGTAAGAGAGATAGAATGGAGAAATCTTTTGGCTCTGACTTTCTCACATATATGTTGGAAAAGGAACCGACTACTTTCAAGGAAGCAATGTCCTCTCCGGACTCAGGTCTTTGGAAGGAAGCGGTGAATAGTGAGATAGATTCTATCTTACAAAACCATTCTTCGGAACTAGTGGATATTCCTGAGGGAAGTAAACCACTACGTCATAAGTAGATCTTCAACAGGAAGATGAAAACTAATGGTACCATTGACAAATACAAGGCGAGGCTTGTAGTGAAAGGGTATAGACAAACCAAAGGTGTCGATTATTTCGATACCTATGCTCTTGTCTCCAGCAAAACGACAATCAGGTTAATCATTGCTTTTGCGGCTCTGTTTGATCTTGAGATCCATCAAATGGATGTGAAAACGGCATTTCTAAATGGAGATTTAGAAGAGGAGATTTACATGGAACAACCTAAAGGGTTTGTGGTTCCAAGTAAAGAACATGAGGTGTGTAAACTTGTGAAATCCTTATATGGATTGAAACAAGCACCTAAACAGTGGCACAAAAGATTTGACAGTGTGATGCTTTCAAATGGCTTTCGTATAAAAATCAATGCTATAAATGCGTCTACGTGAAAGGAGATGAGAAAGATTATGTAATAGTCTGTCTCTACGTAGATGATATGATAATCGTAGGTAATAATAATAATATTAATATTACCAAGAAGATGTTGTCAAAGAGTTTTGACATGAAAGACTTAGGTCTTGCTGATGTAATACTTGGGATGAAAATCACCAAGAATTCAGATGGGTATATACTCTCCCAAGGTCATTACGTCGAGAAAATCCTTGACAAGTTTGACAAGGGAAGTAACGCCATTGCGAGAATTCCAATTGACGCAGTTTGCAATATGCAAAAAAACATTGGGGAAAGTGTGCGACAATTGGAATATTCAAGGATCATAGGCAGTCTGATATACCTCATGAACTGCACTAGACCTGATATTGCTAATTGAGTGAATAGACTCAGTAGGTATACTATCAATCCTAGTGACGAGCACTGGAAAGCGATAGTTAGAGTTCTTAGTTATCTAAGACATACTGATAACATTGAATTGCATTATACCAGAGATCCAGCTATCATAGAAGGGTATTCTGATGCAAACTGGATTGCGGACTCGCAAAATATACGATCCACGAGTGGATATGTATTTACTATTGGAGGAGCTTCGATTTCATGGAAATCGTGTAACCAAAACTGCATAGCAAGATCAACTATGAAATTTGAGTTCATAGCGTTGGATCTTGCAGCAGAAGAGACAGACTGGCTTCGGAATTTCCTTCAAGATATTCCGATGTGGACAAAACCAGTGCCACCTATTAGCGTGCATTGCGATAGTCAAGCAGCTATAGGGAGAGCCCAAAATAACGTGTACAAGGGAAAGTGTCGACATATACGTCGAAGACACAAAAGTGTGCGCCAGTTATTGAAAACTGGAGTGATATCTTTAGACTTTGTGAAATCTAAAGAAAATCTAGCAGACCCGTTGACGAAAGGTCTACCGAGAGACCGAGTAGAGAGTTCATCGAGGGGAATGGGATTGAAGCCCATGAAAGACCTTCATCCATAATGGCAACCCTACTTGAATTGGAAAACCCAATTTGCAAGTTCAAAGGGACAACCGAATTATGAGATTGAGGTCGAACAAAGGACTCAGGAAATTGAGTTCCTACCCTATTCATATGATGAAAGAGTGATGGACCTGTACATGGTGAGGAAAACTCTAAGTTTTAATGATCCTTATGACTTGTGTGTACAAGTGGGGTATGACAGGATACCCTTTATGAGAGATCACCTATATCGAATCTGAAGGGGACCGCTTCTATGAGATGAGTTAAGGGCCAAATCTCTAGAGCGCTTGATGAAATGTTCCAAGGCAGTCCACGGCCAAAACGGACAACAACGAATGAACAAAAGTGATATTGGAATGAGTTGTGTGAGTATCATTGTCTTGGTATACACAAAACACCGAGCAGTTCAAGGCATCGCGTCCATTGATTGGCAAGTATATCCGATGGTAATTCACTAAGGAAGGTTCAAGGCTGATAACTACCTCTCCTGATCCAACAAGTTCCTGCAGTACTCTTAAGTTGCATATAGCATTGTTAGGCTCACGTGCATTTTTTGCCAATTACACTCATGTGGGGGATTGTTGGAGAATTATTTTGAATAATTGTATTGAAGACCATTTTGAATTGGTTTTTACCAATTTAGTGTGTGAATTGAATTGGTATTGTTGACCAATTCAATGGTGTGTTTAAAACCCATTTAGTGGGTGCATAATAAAAAAAATGTTACAAGACAAAGTTCATTGTCTTGTAATGATGAAAATTGAATTCTCCTAATGAATGAGTGTAATGGCATTTGAATTCTTTAAGCCTATAAAAGGAGCTCCATAGGCTAAGAGAAAATCATCCACAATACAAAAGCAAAAACATTACATACATTTCATAGCATAAATTTTATGTTTCTTGCAAATATCACTAACTCCGATTGAGAGGAGTAGCCCGAGCTTCTAGACTGTTCTTGGTGACCAGACATTGTACCTTGGGAGTTCGTATCCATTGAGGGCGGAAGCTATATGCCGACGATATAGAACTTAAGGGGAAAGGGGAAACTCTTGACTCGTCTGCACATTCAACAAGTTCTTGCAATTTTTGTATTGAGGTTTATCGATTTTACTTTTTATGCATCTCTTGTAATGTCTTATAATTGTGTTTGATTGTTGTTCATATGTTTATATATTCTGGAAATTGTTTGTATGAGTTCTATGATTTAAGCACGTACGTATCCAACACCTTCATCTTAGGCCAGTAAAACACTGCCTTAACCTTCATATATGTTCCATGAATACCTGAGTGACCCCCATAAGAAGATGTGTGCATTGAAGTGATAATCTAGTTCCTCAGTAGAGCATCAGTACCCACACAAAGTCTGCCTTTGAACCTTATACTACAACAAAAATATCATTTTGTGACATTCAAAAATGTTATCGAAATAGCCTTTCAGTGATATTTTGTAATTTAATGGCATTTTGGAGAAAGTGCCACTTGTAGCGGTGTGAGTAATTCTATAGTGCCGCTAAAATAATAATAGAGTGACATTTTTTTAATGCCAAAAGAAGTGGTTAAACTATTATTTATAAGTGTTGCTACATTATTTATCAGTGATACCTATAAATGACACTACAAGTAACATTGGTTACAATTTAACTAGCCATTACACCTTTGTATAGTGGCACTCCTAAAAGTCTGTGAATAAGTTTTAAATGACACTAAGAAATGCTCACTAATCACAAGGAAACAAACAAAAAAAATGATTTAGTTCCTTCAAATATTGAAGGAACTAAATCACAAAAGTCCATAATTATCACAATTGTATATGTAGAAAGATTGCACCATCGATGCCAAATCAACAAAACTCAACTTTTTTTACATTATGAAATTCAAATTCTATTTGACTAATCATAAAAGATACAAAACTCATATCACACATCAATTAACTAAAGTACTTGTACAAATTGCTCGAATTTCCTTTACCAGTCTTTACTAATTTCCTTTTCTTTGATCTGAAATTCAATGTTGTATTTTCTTCATTGTTCAACAAACTTACAAGCCCTGTCCCATTCACAAACATCTGCATAGAACAGAAAAAGAGTATATTAGGACCAATCCATCTCTAGGATATATAAATGAAAACTATAAAAATGATGTCATAAGAAAAGTCCATGAAACTTACAGTTTTAGCATAAAAGAAAAAGAAAACATTAATGCACCTTGCATTTACCGTTGGTGTGTGCGTTGAAAATAAAGTGAGACATAAAACCAATACGTTAATGAACCTTAATAATACCTGGGTAGAATCGAAAGACCAATTCATCAAAGGTCGGGTGGTGGTTTATCTGGAACTCCAATCCCCCACCGCTGAACCTATGGAACGTATGAAGGAGAGAAGAGAAAATTACACAAAGTTTCTACTTTCTTTGTACTAATAAGGTATGAGAATGTTTGAGATCAAATAAGTTTGAGAATGAAAAGATTTTCAAATCCTTAAATCTCTCCATAATATCTTTGGTCTTTCCTTATCAATTAAAAGTTCCAAAGTAAGTCATTTATTCCATACCAAACTCCACTTTTTATGCACTAATAAACGTTATTAACAAGGAAGAAAAATAATTTTTTAAATACCTAACCAATTAATTATCCGAAGTGCCACAATATTGTATTTAGATAATCTTTCTTTTTAGATATTCTAAAAAAAAGGATACTATTTCTCGGTTATAACTTTTAATTTATTTTGGCACTTACTTTAAATGTCATCTAACTAAATTATTGTGGCATTTAGAGTAAAGAATACCAAAAATATTATCCATATAAATTATGTTTATTGTAGCTTATATGTGACATTTTGACAAAATGTCATTTAACGGATACTTTGTGGCGTTCCCAAACTGAATGTCACTAACGCATGTGAGTTAATGTCACTAGTGGTTACTTATTGAGGCAATAATCAAAACTAACATGAAATTAAGATATTGCGGCATTCGAAGAAAAATGCCAATGGTATAATGTCACTAAAACCCATTTTTGTTGTAGGGTTAGTATGCCCTTAACCAAAGTGAAATCAGCAAACAAAGAGAGGTCAATAGCTTTAATCAGCAAACAAAGAGAGGTCATGATCACTTAACAAGATGTATGATCAAAATCATAACAAAGACACAATTTTATCACCAAAAGGATGACTACAAAACTCGACAAAACTTGGCACAAAAAATAAAGGAACACAAAGACATTTCCAAAAATCAAATATCTATTAAAGCAAAGGATAAGCGCAACAATGACGCAATGTCAACAGGAATATACTAAACAAATATCAACACCACAAGGACAAAATGTTAGAATGTGCAGAAAAAAGATAGTGGCACGCAGGCCCAAAAAATCACAGCAGGCTGGCCTAACAACTACTCAGCTATTTCTTCAAACGGAGACCAACCGACTTCAATGCACCTCGATTCTGTCGGGCAATATCCTCCATCGACTCATTCAGCGGGGACGTATCATCCTCAGGACGCACCCGGACCGGAGCAGGAGCAGGCTCAGAAACACCAACGACACCAGGATTAGCTCCGGGGTCAGGAGATGGCACTGAGTTAGTCACAAGGTCAGCAGAAGCAAGAGGAACCCCCAAGGGCATGTCGACAGGAACAGAGGAAGGCAGAAGTTCTCCCTCCTCGGGAACCTCACTTGAAGAAACCTGCGCGCGAGGAACTCTAGAAGTAGAAGCAACAGCAGCAGCACGTGAAGCAACTTCCTTCTTAGCTCTGGCTCTCGCCTGCGCTCGTAGGTGATCGCGGAGCCAGACAGATCTCATCCGTAGTACGCGCTGGAAAGCCTCAGAAGCACCAACGCTCTCAGTCTCTGAACCATCCTCGTCATCTGAGTCTTGCACTCCTTCAGCAAGTCGATCAAGGATATCAAACTCTTCCTTCTTGCGATCAGGAGCGAAGCCATCTTTGCGCTCCACATCATTCAAGGCATAATCGTATCCCTTAGATAAATCAAAACCTCCACACACAGTACAGATGGTTCCCCAGGCGGTAGAGCGTAAGAATTCAGCAACCGTTGCAACTTTATCATCCGCTGATAAACCCTGCAACACGACAAGAACAAGAAAGTCTAAATAAGGCAATTACGTACTAAAATCATGATAAAAGGAAAGAGGCGAAAGAGAACCTCAGCCTTAGCCCGATCATAGCCAATCTTCTCGGAGGTAGCCGCTCGCGCCAGCGCTGCATCACGCTCATCCTCCACAACCTTCAAACGAGCAGCTAAAGCAGTGAGCTCCCCCTTGGTGCGGATTTCTTTCATTCCTAAGTCGTCCTTGGCACGCTGAAGCTTGTCAAAGTCCTTGGATAACGCCTTCAGCTTGGCTTCACTTGCAGCATGAGCCTCTTTGGACTTCTTCAATTCTGCCTGTGCCAACCGGAGCTCCTCCACGACGCATTTCATGGAGGCTTCTACCTCACGAGTCTTCTTCTTGGCCTGCTCTTCGAGAATCTGAGCCTGCGATGCGGTAGACTTGTAATGGTCCAATCGAGAGTTGTACTCGGCTCGGGCATCATTAAAGATGTCAAAATTCTCCACCATGGTCTGCATATTCATCATCGCCTGAAAATCAAAGGTGGGAAAGTGTCAAGACAAGTATTTCGAAGACTAAAAGAAGTTATTAAAAGTAAAACACCAATATCACTTACAGTAGAGAAAGATAGAGCAGTGCGGCTACACAAGCCTTCAGGACCAACTTCTTCAAAGTACCTCTTCCTGTCAAAGGAAGAAAGGAAGCCCTTGCAAGCACGCATGGCAGCAGTGTCAGTCAGCTTGTAATAGCCAACATTCATGGAAGCGTGAGGTATCTCTTCGACATTGATGTCAAGGTCATCAGAAGTATATCTATTAGAATCGTCATGCGCAGGGCGCTTCTCGCGGCGGCGGTCATCTGAAGGTGCAGGGCGTTTGCGTGCATTTGGATCTGGACCACCAAGATTGCCCTCACGCACCGCTCTAATTACTGCAGGGTTGCGTTCCCGACCGCTAGTAGTAGTCAAAGGTGTAGGAGCCGGCTCCGAGGATTCGCCAGTCGTATTACTCCTAGAGCTCCGAGGTGGAACCGCGGATGAAGGAGCACTAGGTAACGAGGTGCCAGCAGGAGATGTAACAGTACCAGGGACAGTCGCTTCTGAAGAAGAAGGGACAACAGCAGGAGCAGGCTCTAGGACTCCAGTCTCGGCAGCGGCACTACCGGATGCCAGATCCTCAAATACCTCCCGCATAGCAGCGAGCTTACGCTTTGATTTGCTGATAACCATCTTTTCTGCAAGAAGCAAACAACAAAGGTAAGTATAATATTACAAAGTATAAGAATGACTTGGTAAAAGAGACAAGCAGGAATAAAAGACAAATATACCAAAATCAACTGTTCCCTTATACGGAACGACGGAGTACCCCCCCAGCACGAAGAATGGTGTTCTTTGTCAGGGACGATGCATCAAACTTATGACTCCTCAACATGAGTATGTCATCAGAAGATAAAGAGGCGGGAGGACACCCGGGAGCTTGAGCTCCATCAGTCCAGTCTCGCCTAAAGTTGAACTCTCCAGGCGTGGACTATTTAATATAGAACCACTGATTCTTCCACTCTTTCCCGAAACTAGACTGGAGGCCAGTTAGGAAACTATTGTTCTTCCTAGCAGTCAAGAAATAAAAACCCGCATCCTCACCAGTCGTTCTAAATTTGCTAAGGAACATTCGGAAGAAAGAATCAGCAGTGCATGGTAACTTGTATACCCTCATCAAAATAATAAAGGCATGAATGATACAGTAGGTATTGGGAGTGAAAAAGGATGGACAAGAAGGCAAACGAAGCAGAATTTGTCGAACTACATCATGGAGTGGAAATCTAAGCCCACAAGAAAGGAAATTGTGAAAGATGGTCAAACAGCCAGGAGGAGGAGTGTCTAATCGATCTTCAGGACCAGGAAAGATAATCTCATACGTTTCAGGTACATCATACATAGACCTATAGTATGAGGCTCCATGGGTGTTCATGGGACGAATACCAGCAAAGTTTAAAAGGTTATTCATAGGAGAGGGAGTGTCAAGATTTATACCCTCTTCAGCTAATTCCTGCATAGTTTCATCTACAATACTATCATTCACCTCTAAGGGAACAGGAACGTCTGATATACCTTCTATGGCGGGCGGTTCAGAAATGTTAGTCAGAAACTCATCATCAGAATGATCTAAAATGTTCACTTCCTTATCAGAACCTTGGGCATTAGAAGATGAAGCGTCACTATCAGACTCCCCACTACCCGATGATGACCCAGACCCAGAGCCCGATGACTCGACGACATCAGGAACACCTAAAGAGCTATTGGTTTCCATGTCTGACTAAGAAGCCATTATAATACTAAGTAGGAAGAAGTTAGTGATTACCGGTTCTAGGGTTTAAATCAATGACTCTTTCAAATTCAGGATCACGCCTCTCGTAGGACCTTTCCGCTGGAACAAATATTCTGGGGCACCCGAAACTGGGATTCTAGCGGGACGAGAAGGTCGGGTCGAACGTGTTGGGCTGGTCCTGTGAGTTGGGAAACGCTCACGATCGGCAGTGGCACGTGTGGATTGTGGATGGCGTTCGAAGTCTGAAGGTGGTTCGCGGTGAGAGCGATGCTGATTTGAACAAGCCGTCGTGAGGAATCTGCATGAAAATTTGTTGCACGAATCAGCTCGTAAAAGTTTGAAAAATTTCAGAAAATTTTTCTATGTTTTATAGCTCGAATACAAGGTATTTGACCTATGGCAATAAGTCGAAAATAAACATCATGGTGGGTGGTTCGACTTATCGAGTTATTTGTTATAGCTCGATTACAAACACTTTCGGCATATAGCACATACGTCGAAAGTAAATCTTGACGAGCATAGTTCGACTTATCGAGGTATTATCGAGTTATTTCACTTATCGAAATTTCTAGAAGTCATTCATGCAATTTCGAGTTATCATCCTTTGTAATCGAGTTATATGCCTAGTTCAAGCTATACCTTTGAAGAATCGAGTTATTTTATGGTATATTCGAGTTATTTGGACCTTCTCAGTGTATTCCAGCTATTTCTGTTCGAGTTATTTGCGAGAGCTCGAGTTATTTTCGAAAATCTGATGATGCGATGACTCGGTGCGGTGGGTATTTATAGAAGCGATCAGCGGTGAAATTACCGATATACCCTTGACTCGAGCTATAGCTCATTCGAGCTATAGTTCATTCGACTTATTTTTCAGACGACGATTTTTCGAAGTTTTTTCTCAAGATTTGGGTTTTGCAGTTTCACAGGCCCGACTCGTTGCATGATTACCGGGATTCTTACACTATTTTAGTTTGAACGACCAATGTTTTCACACATTACTCTTCCAAACTGGGGGACTCCATGATATGTCAAATCTCGGTATCGTCATATCTTAAAATTCGGTATCATATCTACGGGATTATTTCGGAATATTACGCCACGACAACACCATTAATTTTTAATGCAAAATTACAATTTAAGGAAAAACTCAAAATTAGGCCATGCAGGCCCAATTTTGAGTTATTTGGGGCCCAATTTGAATTTCACAAGCCCAATTCGACTTGTTCCAGGCCCAACTCGAGCTGTTTCTAGTTCATTCGAGTTATTTCTTTGCAGCTCATTCGAGTTATTTAGTGGAGGTCATTCGAGTTATTTTCTAGGAATCCTAGTTTGACTTATTCAACTCATAGTTCAACTTGGAGTGCACTTCTAGCTGAATAAGGACTCTTATGCCTATATAAAGGGATCCATTCTTTATTCTAAGGTACGTTTTACATTATTCCAAGCTCTAAGTTTGAGTTATATAAGTCGACCTTGACCTATTCCTCAAGCTCATTCGAGTTGTTCGTCAATAGCTCGAGTTCGACCTATTTTGGCTTGCATTCGAGTTGTTTTGTTCTGTGTTATTCGACTTGTTTGACACAGTTCATTCGACTTGTTTGGCCATTCACATTCGGCTTATGGCTTTCTGCTTATTCGACTTATAGCTCTCAGTTCATTCGACCTATTTTACTCAGTTCATTCGACTTGTTGCCTAGCTGAACAAGATCTCATATTCCGATCCGTCTGACTTGAGTGTCGGAGTGCCTTCGCCGGAGAAGGCACCGGCTTAGTTCACGTTTGGTGTTGAGTGTAGGTTCCGAACTCAAAAGCTGCTTGAGCATCCAGCAGGAACTGAAGCAGTCTGACGTGGAGTGTTGGAGGGAGGACACATATCCAGACGAAAATACCCCACATCAACAGTATTCAAGCAATATGGGATAAATCCCAACAATTTACAACATTAAACATATACACTATAAATCTTAAAAGGGGCTATCAGACTTGTAGATCAAAGCAAGATGCCAGGCTTCTTGCTGCCGCGTGCAAGATCTTTCAAGATTATGCATCTAAGGTAAGCCAAATGACACTTATTACTTCAGTAGTTCATCGATAAAGTATTCAACTGGTGTATATTCGAATGGCGAACCGAATTGAAAGTCGCAAATATGGTCAATCTACTCAAGTATGATGCTTATGATTTCGAACGCAAGACCGTCAAGGACAACCCGAAGTTCAAGAACCTGTTGATCTACACCACGAGCAAGTCCATTATTGTCCTCGAGGACATCGATTGCTTTCTCTATTTATCTGGTCAGAGGGACAATGAAAAAGCCAAGGAAGGTGAAAATAAGAGGAAAGATATTGCATAGGAGAACGACCAGGTTAAAGTGAAGATGAAGAACCTGATGGAAACTAATTCAAGCCAATTCACATTATCTGGGCTTTGGAACTTCATTAACGGACTCAGGTCGCTTTTTGGTGTAGTAAGAATCATTGTTTTTACAACAATGTATGTGGGGACGTTGCATCCTTCTCTCAAGATGATCAGTCTAAATAAGAAAAAAGAAAATGTCCAATAGATCAAATCCTTTTTATTCCTGTACCTATTAAGGTTTTGTATTTTGAGGATATTTAGCAAGTTAACGAAAATTTTAATTTCATAACTATAAACCTTTGACAACGTAGGACATTAATCGAATAAATTAATTCACTTTTACTTATCAAAAACACTAAACGAAAAACATATTTAATATTGACTAACAATTGTAATTTACAACTACTAACTTTAGCTTACTATATAATTCTAAATCCAACTGAAAGTTAACAATGCTGAAAGGCCCAACACAATCGATCAATGATTTTTCTCAAGAGCCACGTTAAATATAATAACATAGTTGACGTGCGAGGGAAACACATGGCAAAAAATAATGTAGTGTACTAGAAGATGCAAAAAAAATAAATTAATGCTATATTCGAAGTGGCATAACACACGTGTGAAGAGCGTTCAAGCCACGTGCTCAAACGGTAACCCTCGTTCCCCATATCTCGCCCAGATTTTGTATTTCTCAAATCAATATTTTTTCTATGCGGAGGAGAACGACCAGGTTAAAGACAAAATGAAGAACCTGGTGAAAACTAAATCTAGCCAGTTCACTTTATTTGGGCTTTGGTACTTCATTAACGGACTCAAGTCGCTCTGAGGTGGAGTAAGAATCATTATTTTTGCAACAAACTACGTGGTGACGTTGCATCCTTCTCTCATACAATGTGAGAGGATAGATAAGCGCATAGAGTTATCTTATTGTGGTTTTGATGCATTCAACGTTTTGGCGAATCCTTAAATTTCGCACCATCTCCCTTGTAGGCTCAAGATGATCGGTCTAAATACGAAAAAAGAAAATGTTCAATAGATCAGATCCTATTTATTCCTTTATCTATTAAGGTTTTGTATTTTGAGGATATTTAGCAAGTTAACGGAAATTTTAATTCCATAACTATAACCCTTTGAAAACATGGGACATTAATCGAATAAATTAATTAACTTTTCCTTATCCAAAATAGAAAACCAAAAATAGATTTAATATTGACTAAGAAATATAATTTACAACTACTAACTTTAGCTTACTATATAATTCTAAATCAAATCAAAATTTAACATTACTAAAAAGCCCAACACAACCGATCAATGATTTTTCTCAAGAGACACGTTAAATATAGCAACATAGTTGACCACCGAGGGAATTACATGGCAAAAAATAAAGTTGTGTACAGGAAGATGCAACAAAAAAAATAATGCAAGATTCGAAGTGGCACAACACACGTGTAAAGAGCGTGTAAGCCACGTGCGCAAATGGTAAACCACCCCATATCTCGCCCAGATTTTGTATTACTTAAATAAAAAGTTTTGCTACAGGGCTACGTTATCCATGGAAACCCTTTTAAAATTGAGTTCTCTAAACTAGCTAAACCTTGAAAAAGTTTGTGGGTGGGTGGAATCAGCCAACCTGTTTCTAAAGAATATTTGTAGAAAGAATTTCTCATATTTGGTAAAATAAAGTAATTGAGCTTCAACAGAGAATGAAACAATGCATTTGTTGATTATGACAGATTGGAAGTTGCCACTCAGGCACTGAATAGTATGAATGGGAAGCGAATTGGGGGTGACCAGATACGGGTGGTGTGGGGTTGATACCCAATTGAACGAGCTAGATAAACGGTTGAAACTTGAGCTAAGAGAGCTGCTAGCAGAGGCGGGAAAAGCTGTTAGTCGTTGGCTGTTAGAAGTTAGTTATAACCGTTAGTTTGTTAAGCGAGTTGAAAGCTGGTTTTGCAGTTGAATTGGAGGGCTTACTTCTCCGTGTATATAAGTCCGTTTTAGTTCAGATCTTTTGCATTGTAACACTTATCACTTCATCTAAAAACTCTCTGTAAACGCTCTTTGATTTTGTTGAATAAAATCGACAGAAAACTCCCTTGGATGTAGGTTGTGATTAGGTTGATCACAGTTCGAACCAAGTAAAATCTTTGTGTTCTTGTTTGCGATTCTTATAGTTGTCAATCTTGGATCTGTTGTGTGCATTATAGTTGTGTGCATTAACATCAAACTCAAGCATGATTTGATCTGCATTCTTAACAGGTGGATTTTCATAGATCACAGTCTTCAAAACGGGACCACGGTCCAGATTCAGAGGAAGCACGAGTTCATTCCCCAATAATATGGGAAAAATTCCAACTATTTACAACATTAAACCTATACACTGTAAAACTGAAAGAGGGCTATCTGACATGTAGATCGAAACAAGATCCCAGGCTTCTTGCTGCTACGTGCAAGATCTTTCTAGAGAATGCATCTAAGGTAAGCCAAAACACACTGATTGCTTCAGCATATCATCGATAAAGTACTCAACTGGTGTATAGTCGAATGGTGAACTGAATCGAAAGTCGCCAATATGGTCAATCTACTGAAGTATGAGATTTCTGATTTTGAACTCAAGACCGTCAAGGACAACACGAAGTTCAAGAAGCTGTTGATCCACACCTCGAGCAAGTCCATTATTGTCCTCAAGGACATCGGTTGCTCTCTCTATTTATCTGGTCAGAGGGGCAATGAAAAAGCCAATGAAGGTGAAGATAAGAAGAAAGATATTAAAAAGGAGAACGACAAGGTTAAAGAGAAGATGAAGAACCTGGTGGAAACTAAATCAATCGACTTCACTTTATTTGGGCTTTGGAACTTCTTTAACGCACTCACGTCGCTTTGTGGTGAAGTAAGAATCATTGTTTCTTCAACAAACTATGCGGAGACGTTGCATCCTTCTCTCATACGATGTGCGAGGATAGATAAGCACATAGAGTTATCTTATTGTGCTTTTGAATCCTTCAAAGCTTTGGTCGAATCCTAAAATTTCGTACCATCTCCATGGTAGGCTCAAGATGATCAGTCTAAATAAGAAAAAAGAAAATGTCAAATATATCAGATCCTATTATTCCTTTACCTATTAAGGTTTTGTATTTTGAGGATATTTAGCATTGTACATAAATTTTAATTCCATAGCTGTAAACCTTTGACAACTTAGGACATCAATCGAATAAATTAATTAACTTTTACTTATCAAAAGAGTTGACAAGACCATCAAGGACAACACGAAGTTCAAGAAGTTGTTAATCCACACCTCGATCAAGTCCATTATCGTCCTCGAGGACATCGATTGCTCTCTGTATTTATGGGGACACAGGGACAATGAAAAATCCAAGGAAGGTGAAGAGAAGAAGAAAGATATTGCAGAGGAGAACGACCAGGTTAAAGAGAAGATGAAGAACCTGGTGGAAACAAAATATAGCCAGTTCTATTTGGGCTTTGGAACTTCATTAACGGACTCAGGTTGCTTTATGGTGGAGTAAGAATCATGGTTCTTACGTGGAGACGTTGCATCCTTCTCTCATACGATGTGGGACGATATATAAGCGCATAGAGATATCGTATTGTGGTTTTGAAGCATTCAACGCTTTGGTCGAATCCTTAAATTTCGTACCATCTCCCTTGTAGGCTCAAGATGATAAGTCTTAATAAGAAAAAACAAAATGTCCAATAGATCAGATCCTATTTATTCCTTTACCTATTAAGGTTTTGTATTTTGAGCATATTTAGCAAGTTAACGGAAATTTTAATTCCATAACTATAGATTAGTCGAATAAATTAATTAACTTTTACTGATCAAAAATACAAACGAAACACAGATTTAATATTGACAAACAAATATAATTTACAACTACTAACTTTAGCTTACTATATAATTCTAAATCAAATTAGTATTAAAGAATGCTAAAAGGCCTAACACAATTGATCAATTGTTTTTCTCAAGATACATGTTAAATATAGCAACATAGTTGACAAGCGAGGGAAACACATGGGAAAAAAATTAAGTAGTGTAGTAGCAGATGCAACAAAAGTAATTAATGCAAGATTCGAAAGGGCACATCACACGTGTATAGGGCGTGGAAACCAGGTGCGCAACTGGTAACCCTCGTTCCCCATGTCTCGCCCAGATTGTGTATTTCTTAAATCAAAATTTTTGGTACAAGGACAAGTCATCCATGGAAACCCTTCTAAAGTCGAGTTGGTAAACCAGCTAAACATTGCAAAAGTTTGTGAGTAGGTGGAATCAGCCAATCTGTTTCTAAAGAATATTAGGAGAAAGAGTTTCTCAAGTTTGGTAAAATAAAGCAATTAAGCTTCAACAGAGAACGAAACAATGCATTTATTGGTTATGAAAGATTGGAAATGACACTCAGGCACTGAATAGTATGAATGGGAAGCGAATTGGGGGTTGCCAAATAGGGGTGGATTTTCTTTGATCACAATCTTCAAGACGGGACCACGGTCCAGATTCAGAGAAAATCCAAGTTCACTCCAGCAACATGGGATAAATCCCAACAATTTACAACATTAAACATATACACTATCAATCTAACAAAGGGTTATCTGACTTGTAGATAGAAACAAGATGCCAGGCTTCTTGCTGCCGAGTGCAATATCTTTCTAGAGAAGGCATCAAAGGTAAGCCAAAAGACACTTATTGCTTCAGCAGTTCACTGATAATGTACTCAACTGGTGTATAGTCCAATGGCAAAAGTCACCAATATGGTCAATCTACTGAAGCATGAGGTTTATGATGTCGAACTCACGACCGTTGATGAACAACAGAATCAAAAGGAATCAAAAGATTTTATTTCATATTGCAATAGCAATATTGTTTTGTAATTACAGAAGGAAAGATTACACATCATCGTGAATGAATAATTCACTGATCAAGCAATATATATAGGGAGAAAAACATGCAACTAATCTAATAAAGGAAAGATTACAACTAACGGCTATAAACGAATAATCAAATAAAAACCAAAAATAGAAAATAAAGGATCAAAACAACTAAGACCCCCCCTCAAGATGTGTGTGAATGTCTTGAAGACCCATCTTGGAGATCATTGTTTGATATGGTTTTAGATAGAGAGGCTTGGTGAGGACATCAGCTATTTGATGTTCGTTGCCAATGTGTAACACCTTAAGTATGCCTTGTTGAACTTTCTCCCGCACAAAATGGCAATCTATCTGGATATGCTTTGTGCGCTCATGATGAACCCGATTTGAGGCAATGCAAGCTGCACTTCTGTTATCTGTAAAGAGGAGAGGAGTGTTTGATTGTTTGATATGAAGATCTTGAAGCAACTGGATCAACCAAAGGAGTTCACAAGTAGTTAGTGCAATAGCTCTAGGTTCAACTTCAGTTGGTGATCTGCTGACTGTAGGCTGCTTCATGGCCTTCTAGGAGATGAGTGAATCACCTAAATAGACTGCATAACCAGTGACACTCCTCCTAGTATCTGAACAAGTCGCCCAATCACTGTCACAGAAGGATTTGAGCTGGAGAGTGGAACCTACTGAGTAGAATAAACCTTAGCCTGGTGTAGACTTGATTTATCTCAATACTTTATATGCTGCAGCAAGATGAGTGGAAGTAGGCTTGGACATGAACTGTGTGAGGCTCTGGATGCTGTAGCTCAAGTCAGGTCTTGTAATAGAGAGATACAGAAGTTTGCCAGCAAGTCTTCTATATACAGTGGGATCTTCAAGGTAGTCTATGTCAGAGTTGAGAAGTTTGATCTTTGGATCCATTGGAACTGATCTTGGTTTACAACCAAGGTACCCTGAATTATGAAGGATGTCGAGTGCATATTTTCTTTGAGAGAGAGTGATCCCTTTCTTGCTTCGAGCCACTTCAATGCCAAGTATGTATCTGAGAGGACCAAGATCCTTGATAGTGAAGTTGTTTTCCATTGTTTGCTTGATTTGTATGATTTCCTTCATGTCATTTCCTGTCAGGATAATGTCATCTACATACACACAAAGAAATGTGAAAGAAGAGCCATTAGTTTTAACAAATAAGGAAGAGTCACTAATAGTTTGAACATAACCAGAATGAATTAAACAAGTAGTGAGTTTGTGAAACCATTGTCTAGAAGCCTGTTTAAGACCATAGATGCTCTTTTTAAGTAAACTAACCCTGGAATCAGTAGAAGAAAGGTAACCAGGAGGTGGTTTCATGTATATTTCTTCATCAAGGTCACCATGAAGGAAGGCATTATTGACATCAAGTTGTTGAAGAAACCAGTTTTGAGAAGAAGCCAATGCAATGAGTGTCCTGACTGTGGTGATCTTGGCTACAGGGGAAAATGTATCAATGTAATCCAACCCCTCTTCTTGTGTGTAACCTTTTGCCACAAGTCTAGCTTTGTATCTTTCAATTGCACCATTTGCTTGATATTTCACCTTGAACACCCATTTGCAGCCAATGCAATGCTGGTTGGGAGACAAGGGAACCAGTTGCCATGTTTGAGTTTGATCATGTGCAGCCAGTTCCTATTTCATTGTTAATTGCCACTCAGGAGAGTTCTTTGCTGGAAAGGAAGAGGTAGGCTCAGTGATTTGAGAAATGGAAGCTGTGAAAACTCTATAGGAATCATTCAACTGATTAGTAGTGAGATAATTAGCAATTGGGTATCTGAGAAAGGAATTGTTAGCTTTATGCAGAGAGTTAGGCAAAGAGTAATTGTAAACACTTAGATAAGCAGGAGGAGTAGTATGTCTTGATGATCTTCGAAGAGGAAGATCATCAGGGATACCTGCTGGACCAGTGGAGTGATGCAGAGATGGTTGAGGCAAATCCTGAGGAATGGAATCAGGAACTGGAGAGGAATGCTGGGGCATAGGAGAGGGACTCTGTGGGTCCAAAAGAGCAGGATCAACTTATAGAGAAGCAGAAGAATCAGCAGGAGCAGGAACAACAAGTGCAGAATGGTTAACTGGAGCCTGCACAAGGGAAGTAGCTTCCTGAGTAGCCTGAGGATCAATGAAAGAGTCAGTACACAAATGAAAAGGAGGTGTATCATTGTTAGGAGGATTCTGCAGGAGAGTAGAATTAGATTTTAGGGGGAAAATATGCTCATAAAAGACAACATGTCTAGATATAAAACATTTATGAGTATTTATATCTAAAAGTAAGTATCCTTTAGTGCCCAAAGGATAACCAAGGAAGATGCATTGAGTAGCTCTTGCATCAAATTTCTGTCTGTGAGCTGAGAGAGTTGAAGCATAAGCAAGGCAACCAAAAGCTCTCAAAGGTGTGTAATCAGGTGGTTTGCTGAATAGCTTCTCATAAGGTGTATAGACCTTTGACAACTTAGGACATTAGTCGAATAAATTAATTAACTTTTACTTATCAAAAATAAAAAACGAAAAACAGATTTAATATTGACTAACAAATATAATTTACAACTACTAACTTTAGCTTACTACATAATTCTAAATCAAATTAGTCTAAAGAATGCTAAAAGGCCAAACACATGTGATAAATGGTTTTTCTCAAATGACATATTAAATATAGCTAAATAGTTGACGAGCCAGGGAAACGCATGGGAAAAAATTAAGTAGTGTAGTAGCAGATGCAACAAAATTAATTAATGCAAGATTAGAAAAGGCACATCACACGTGTAAAGGGCGTGCAAGCCACGTGCGCAGATGGTAACCCTCGTTCCCCATATCTCGCCCAGATTTTGTATTTCTTAAATCAAAATTTTTGCTACAAGGACAAGTCATCCATGGAAACCCTTCTAAAATCGAGTTGGTAAACCAGCTACACCTTGCAAAACTTTGTGGGTAGGTGGAATCAGCCAATTTTGTTATAAAGAATATTGGGAGAAAGAATTTCTCAAGTTCGGAAAAATAAAGCAATTTAGCTTCAACAGAGAACGAAACCATGCATTTGTTGGTTATGAGAGATTGGAAAATGCCACTTAGGCACTGAATAGTATGAATGGAAGCGAATTGGGGGTGACCAGATATGGGTGGATTTTCTTTGATCACAATTTTCAAGACGGGACCAGATTCAGAGAAAAGCCAAGTTCACTCATAAAAGACCAAAACAAAAGTTATTAGGACAACACCAATATTCTACACACAAATGATGTTTCGATATGTTATGTAATACGCAACTGGTACCACGATGGACATCACAAGTAAATTTTACATGCAAACTCTTTTTTTTTTGAATCTTTATACATGCAAACTTGTTGGTTGCAAGAACATGCGTTGCCAAGCCGGGATTTTCTGATGAGTGTTGCGACAAAGGCAAGAATACAATTACATATTCTTGCTATTTATATTAGGATCGTTATCCTAATTATAGTTTTACAGGAACTTTGGAACTCCTAGGTAATTTAGGTTCCTACTACCTAGACCAAGTAGGTATCCGTTTCCTAGAATAACTGGGGTCTCTGTTTCTCAAACTAACTAGATCTTTTGTTTTCTAGACTGACTGGGACTCCTAGGCAATTCAGACTCCACAACCCTAACATTATGCCCTGGGCACGATCTGGGCCGTTCAAGCGTGGTATCAAATTTTTTCGACACCACGTGATGCGGTCAGATTATTCTGACCGCATTATGTAGCGTCAAAAAATTTGACGCCACACATCAACGGCCCAGAACATGCCTTGGGCATGATCTGGGCCGTTATACCATGGCGTCAAATATTTTTGATGCCACGGTTTTAAGCCGTTGATGATCAACGGCTGACGAGCCAGATCATGCGATCTGGCCCGTTGATTCATGGCGTCAGAAAAATCTGACGCCATGCTTATTATAGACGCGTGGTGGGGAGAATTTTCTCTCCCCACCACCATTTTCATCTTCTTCACCCAAGTCGTGCAGCCCCCCTCAAAAACCCAAAAAAGGAACAATTTAAATCCATTTCAACCCTCTCCAATTTCACCATTAAATTAAGGTATGTTCTTGTACAACTTTAGGAGAACACTATTATGCAAACAAATTTGATTTTGTATGGTTGAATTATATGTTTTTGATATTATAAATTTTTCTATTTATAATCTTAATTTGTAAGTATTTTATATGTTGATATTGTTGATCTTGGAGTGTTTATAATTATTTGTTAGCAAAGTGTAGTTTTTATTGGATATTTTCTTGTGTTATTAACTTGTTGGCATATAAATATGCTTGTTTTATACTTTTTATTGAATATTTAGAATTTTATATATGTTTATGCAAAAGTGTTAATTACAATATTAAGCATGCACGGATAGCAATTTTAATTAGGATAGTTTTAATAAAAGTGATGGAATTGTTTTCTAAAAATTTGGAAAATTTAAGAAATATTATGAAACTTAGAAAAAAATTAAAAAATTAAACTTAAAATAGTGATTAAATTAAATGTCATGATTATATTAGTGATTAACATTTTTATGATAATTATTGCATAATTGGTAATTAAGTTATAAAATTTGAAATATTTTGATTAAAATTAATTAGTTAATTACGTTTAGATAGGTAAATTAGGATTATATATGTGTACTCAGTGATTAGGAGAATTTAATTTTAATTAGGCTAGTTTTAGTAAAAGCTATGGAATATTGTTATAAAAATTGAGAAAGGTTAAGAAAAAATAGGAATATTTACTAGAAGATTAAAATTTACTAGGAAAATCATGATTATAGTGAAATTACCACTTTTATGATAATTATTGCATAATTAGTAATGATGTAGGGTATTTTCGTCTAGATACATGTCCACCTGACAACACTCCACGTCAGACTGCTTCAACCCCTGCTAGATCCGTAAGCAGCTTTCGAATTCAGAACCTGCACTCAACACCACACATAAACTAAGCCGGTCCCTCCCCGGCGAAGGCACTCTGATGCTGATGCTTAAGTCAAATAAATCAGAATTTAGGATCTCGTTGTGGTAGGCAACAAGTCGAATAAAACAAGTCAAATTAAGCTAATAAGTCAAATTGAGCAACAGAAACAAGTCCGATAGTTGGCCAAAACAACTTCAATTGAGCAACCAAACAACTCGAACTGCGTACTGAAATAGGTCGAACCCTATCTATTCTAGACAAGTCGAATGAGACTTACAAACAAGTCAAATCAGACTTATATAACTCGAGCTTAAGGCTTAGAAATTATGAAAACGTACCTCATAATGATGATTAAGGCCTCCTTATACAGTATTAAGAGTCGTTAATTAGCTAGAATTTTAGTTAGAGTACAATTAGGAGTTAAAATCACTCGAATTAGAGTTGTTTTGAAATAACCTGAAATGAGCCTTTAGAAAACTCGAAAAGGCTTTGAAATAACTTAAACTGGGCCTAATAACTCGAATTAGAGCAAATCAGGTTGAATTTGGGCTAAACAGGTTGAATTTGGGCAAAACAGTTCGAATTGGGGCCAAATAAGTCGAACTGGAGCCAAACAGCTCGAATTTGGACTTGGTTTTCAGCTTTGCGCAGTCTCACGGCTTTTGTTATATCTCCTTTTCTAGAACTTGGAATCTCAATCTGTTTTTTTGATTTGAAAACTAGACTTCATAGGCTTTCCAGACATATAAAATTCATAAGATTTGGTTTTGAATTAAATGGTCGAAGTAACAACTCAAAATAACAGCTCGGGATTCACTCTTCAGAACTTCTCCTTCTCTTTTTATGTTGTGTCTTGGTTATTTATAGACATTTTGGTGGGCTTGGGCCGATAGGTTGAAATATAAGTTGGGTTGGACCCTAAAACAACTTAAAACTGGGCCTGGATGGGCCTAATTTGAGTTTTGCCTTGAATTGTAATTTTGCATTAAAAAATAATGGTGCTGACGTGGCATAATATATTTCGAAATACGCTCGTGGTATTATATCAAATATTATGACGTGGCGGTTCTGAAATATGATACCTCATGGTCCCCCAGTTTGTAAGAGTAATCTCAATAAACATTTGTCGTACAAACTAAAATAGTTCAAGAAACCCCAGTAATCGTGCATTGAGTCCGTAATCCAGGAAAGAGTCCAGAGAAAGGAACACTTGAAGTCAAAAAATTCAACCGAAAAAGAAGTCAAATTTTCCAAAGTCTTTACCAACTGAGCTTCATGGTCAGCTAAACTCCTTAGCTTAAGGTCTTATATTTTCATCAGCTAAGCTACTTGGCTTAGGGTGTTGGTCTTTATTGCCTAAGCTGCTTGGCTTAGGGAGTTGATCTTTATCGTCTAAGATGCTTGGCTTAGGTTTTTGTATGCTTTATGAGTTGAGGGTAGTGGTCATATCTCATATCTTTAATGTCAAAGCTGCTTGTGGCTTTGGACTTAATGTTTACCGACCAAGTTGCTTGTGGCTTAGGGTTTTATATGCTTTGTAAGTTGCGCTAGTGCTCATATCTCATTTGTCTAATGCCCAAGCTGCTTGTGGCTTTGGGCTTTGTGCTCTTCTTGAGTTGAGACTAGCGCTCATATCTCATTTCTGTAATGCCCAAGCTGTTTGTGGCTTATGGTTTATTGAGGGTTGTGCTCATCATATGCTCCATAATCGCTCTTTGTGGACGGCGATGATTACAGATGTTTGTGACTAGCTTGATGCTTGTGACCAAGTTTATAAGTTTCATGGCGCAACATAAGCAAGTGTCGTACTTGCCTATTGTATCGGTAGGGGGACAAAATAGAATATGAAATTTTATTAGTTTTCGGACTGAGCTCGAGCAACTTCGAGTTGCCTACGTATCTTGCCATGTTTAAATGGTCAAGAATCAATTTCACGTAGTTCAATGCTAACAATTACCATCGAGGCCCACATGCGGATACTCGTAATTTTTGAAAGCGAAAGTAATGATAACATCCAAACTACGACCCAACCATGCCAACAAGACAATTAGAATAATAGTGTCTTACCTGTAAGACCTTAGCAGGGGTGTGATAAACACTGTATTTTTTGCGCTTTGCATATCCATGAATTCAGATCTGAATTTGACTTGGATTGCATGGTCCACAGATTGATTAATTTGAGTAGTTGATACCAACATCCTTATCTCAGATTGGATCGCCTGATATCATATTGACCGCCGACTCATCAAAGTAGTTTAGATCAACCCGTCGAGCTATGTCCACAATTCTCTCAATGGTAGTAGTCGCCTCCAAAGTCAGTACTTCTACTAGCTTTTTGCTCTTGCTAGAGTTTTGCAGCACAGGGTGAACCAAATCCGTGGTTGGAAATTGCACCCCACCGATCTGCACATTCAGCCGTTCTATATACTTTCCCAAGCCTTCATCAGCTTTTCTGCGAATATTGAACAGAAGGCTTGGTGCCTTCTTCTTCAGTCGATAAGTTGCAAACTTATTGACAAACATCTCTTTGAACTGTTCAAATGATTCAATTGTGCGCGTTGGCACGTTCTTGAACCATTCTTTAGTCGTCCCTGTCAAGCTGATTGCAATAAATTTCGCCCCCAGGCCCTTGCAGTATCCCAAGATTTGCAGTTCCTCGTCCAAGTCATCGAAATGCCTTCCAGGATCATTCGTACCATCGTACTTGCACATCTCAGGGAGATTAACTCCTTCCTTCAGTGTCAGACTGCTAATCGCATCACATAATGGAGTCAGCTTCTCAAAGCATGGACTGTGTTCAGCAATCACTGGTTCAACCCTTTGTCCAACACGATCAGGCTAGTTCCTATTCCTACCAACTGTGTGACTTGCGGCTTGGCGCACTTCTGGACCTCTTTGCCTAGATGCGACCTCTCCATCTCTAGCAGTTTCTCAACTTGTAGCTCGATTCCTTCCAGTTCACACTCAACGAGGGTTCCTGCGCTCAAGCAATGCAGATGGTCCCTTCTGCTAGGCCTAGTGGTCCTTGAGTGGGTTAGCTGTCTTGATTCAGCACGATGCTGAGTCTGATTAGAACTTGTTCATAGTGCCAACGTGTGTTGTGCAGTTGGTGCTGGGACGTTCTGCTGCAGAGCTGTATTTGCCAGTTGTTGTACAATCATTGGCACCATATTCTGTTGAAAAGTTGTCATGATCTGATCCAACTCAGCAGGATTCAACAGTGGTTGTTCGAGGGGAGGCATTGCAGTAGGTTCCACTGCAACGCGTGGTTGGTCCAAGGGATCATTCGACGTGTGATCATAAGCATCTGCAGTTCTGACTTCCTCTTCCCTTTGAGACCTAGCCCTCGTGGCTGCTACGTTCTTCACCGTGAGTCTTCATTGAGCCATTGAATTAGTGATAGTGTTTGTTCCTAAGTGCATTTAGTGGTTCCCACAGACACCACAACTGATGTGCGGTATTTTCGTCTATATACGTGTCCACCTAACAACACTCCACGTCAGACTGTTTCAGTCCCTCCTGGATTCTTAAGCAGGTTTTGAGTTCAGAACCTGCACTCAACACCACATGTAAACTAAGCTGGTGCCTTCCCGGCGAAGCCACTCCGATGCTTAAGTCAGATAAATCGGAATTTGGGATCTTGTTGTGATAGGCAACAAGTCGAATAAAACTAGTCAAATTTAGAAAATAAATCGAATCGAGCAAGAGAAACAAGTCGAATAGTTGGCCAAAACAATTCAAATGAGCAACCAAACAGCTCGAACTGCGTTCTAAAATAGGTCGAACTCGATCTACTCTGGAAGTCGAATGAGACTGACAAATAGGTCGAATTCGACTTATATAACTCAAGCTTAAGGCTTAGAAATTATGAAAACGTACCTGATAATGATGATTAAGACCTCCTTATATAGTATTAAGAGTCCTTAATCGGCTAGAATTGTAGTTAGAGTACCATTAGAAGTTGAAATAACTCGAATTATAGTTGTTTTGAAATAACTCAAAATGAACCTTCAGACAACTCGAAAAGGGTTTGGAATAACTCAAACTGGGCCTAATAAATCGAATTAGAGCCAAACAGGTTGAATTTGGGTCAAACAGGTTGAGTTGAGGACAAACAAGTCGAATCGGAGCCAAACATATCGAATTTCGACTTTCTTCAGCTTTGCGCAGTATCACAATTTATGTTATATCTCCTTCTTTAGACCTCAGAATATAAATCCGCTTTTTCATTTGGAAAATAGACTTCAAAGTCTTTCCAGGCATATAAAATGCATAAGATTTTGAGTGGAATTAATAAGCTGAAATAATAACTTGAAATAACAGCTTGGCATTCGCTCTTGATAACTTCTCCTCCTCTTTTTATGTTGTGTCTTGGGGTATTTATAGACATTTTGATGGGCTTAGGCCCGTAGGTTGAAATATAAGTTGGATGGGACCCTCAAACAACTAAAAATTGGGCCAACATGGGCCTAATTTGAGTTTTGCCTTCAATTGTAATTTTGCATTAAAAATAATGGTGCTGATGTGGCGTAATATATATTCCAAAATTTGCTCGTGGTATTGTATCGAATATTATGACGTGGTGGTACTGAAATAGGATATATCAAGCAATGAAGTTATATATTTCAATGTAATTTGATTAAAAATAAATTAGTTAAGTTAAATTAGGTAGATCATGATTATATATGTGTACTCATTTTATCAGTGGTAATTATGAGAATTTAATTTTAATTAGGATAGTTTTAGTAAAAATGAGGAAATATTGTCATAATAATTAGAAAAGGATAAGAAACGTATGAAATTTAGGAGGAATATAGTAAAATTAAATTTGTAGTTAAATAAAATGTCATGATTATATTAGTAATTAACACTTTTATGACTATTACTGCATAATTAGTAATCAAGTGTAGCTTTTTATTGGAGCGTCAAATGTAATATGTTGTTTATTAAAAATTATTTGTATTGTTATATAACAGATGGCAGATACACGAAAGATCAATCCCTCGCAAAAAGGGAAAGGCAAAGGCTATGCAAGATCAGTCCCAGGCAAATAATGTTGCTTCTAGACAGCAGGTGGTCACTACACCGTATAACATGCCACAAGGTGTAGCTTCGACAGATGCTGTCAGTGCGTGCATTACAACAAGATACAGAGGGGGTCCATTTAGGGGATGACGTGGACTTAGGGGGTGATGGTGCAGATGGTCCAGTGGGGCATGAGGAGACGGGTGCCAGGGATGGTGGCGATGAAGTAGATAGTGTTGTGTATCATGGGGGGACTATCCCTGAGCATCCCCCCGCAGACCCATCCCAAAGGCGAAGGCTTTCTGTCAACCATTTAACTGGGGAAATAATTGGCAGTGACAAATTGGTTGGCACAATTTGCGCCAATTTAAAGGCGAATATGCATACATACACCCTACCTCATGTATGGTGAATTTTTGGATGCCGATAAGCAGGCGGCCTAGGACAGATTTGTGGTAATTATAATTTTTCATATTTATATGAAGTATAAATTTATATTATATGCATTATTAATATATTATATTAACTACGTGTGATCGGTTATTGAATTTCAGGCGAAGTATCAGTGGAGTGAGAGGGACGCTACAAGAATCAAAAGATCTTACCACAACAGTCGTTCCAAGAGATTTGGGGCTGAAGTGCTTCGTGCTAGGAGCTATTGGTTAATGAAGGAGAAGTATCCGCGGATGCCGAAGATCTGCAATTATTGGATGCACAAGGAATATGTCCGGCATTAAATTCATCACTAGAAGACTACCAAGGCCTACGCACGAAGAGAGATTGCACAGGCGAATAAGGTCAAGGCTCCGGAGCCAACTTGGTTTGGCGCGTCGAGAAGTATAGAAAAAGTAAAGGCAAAAATGGTAGGTTTTTAATTTATGTATAATTATCTATTACTGTTTATTTACTTTTGATTTAGTGATCTAACCGCTACTTCTGTGTGATTTATCAGGTTGAGAGTACGGGGGGACCCAAACACAGTCAAGCACCATGACGCCTGAAAGGCGGAAAAGTGCAAAAAACTTCAGGACAGACAGGAAGTTTGGACGAGCGAGAAGGACAAGAGGGCGTGGGTAAGTAATTTCAACCTTGAATTAAAGTAACAGTTTTAAATTTTCATTTGTGCCAAATGAAATTCGTGGTATTGACTTTTGTATAATTAATTTTTAAAAAAGGAAAATATGTTGCAGATCTATCAGCGGCATATCAGGATGCAGAATGACCCCGATTGGATGTTCAACAGTGGTGGGAGGCAAAAGGTGGCGGAAGTAAGACGAGGATTCCTTGTAATAACTTTATTTTTTCATGTTGTGATATTGTATATAGCTGGGTCATTATTGTTTGAAATTTGATACACATGTTTTGATTTTTAGGTATTTCGACGCATGTGGATCCAATGTACCCAGGAAAGTACCCAAGATGGAAGGACAACAGTTGGGCGTCAACGAGCAGCAACTGCTACAATCCCAAAGACGTGGAAATCGTGGACTTGCGGGAAGAGATACAGAGGAGTAACAAGAGACAAGACCGGATGGAGGCAATACTGCTAAGAGTAACCCCCCAAGTTTTCTTGGGTCAGGAGACTCCTGATTCTGGACAGCCTACGTTTCCCGATCAGCATGCAATGTTGAGTAGCTTCAACTTGCAGCGCGTGCAGATGACACCACAAGGGACTTCCAGTCCCCAGCCGCCAGAGACAAGGACTACTCAGGTTCATCATCCTGGGAGTCAACCCCCCGACCTAGGAGATGGCGCCGATCCCCTGGATTCCTATTTTGATACATTTTAGTTTAACAATTATTTACTTAGTTTGTACTATTAAATTGTGTTACTCTTGTGTTACTAATAGTTTTATTAGCTTTTAATTAAATTATTAATTAAGATGTTGTTGAATCGTCATTTTTTTCCTGTTAATTTCAAAATTCTGTAAATATTATAAATAGTCCACAAGTTCACACAATCATCTCATCATCAGTTCAAAAAAATACATGCATTACAAGATGAAATCAAGATGCTGAATCCAAAAAAAAATTAGGGTAGTCATTGATGTTGTCCTATTCAGGCTGGGAATCATCGTCCACCTCTTCATTTACATCGCCATCTTCACCCTCCTCATCCTCTTCATGTACATCATCAACTTGCTGAATTTCGTCGTCTACGAGAGGTACTGGACCCAAGTCAGGAACGGGTAGGACAACAGCTGCATTTTCGTCCTGATATATAGAAGTAGTATCGACGGCGTATCTTGCCCTTGTTGTACACACAGCCCACCACCCTCTTGTGCTCTTGTTTTGTTGGGAAACGTTTTTCGTGTAATACACTTGATGTGCCTGGCGTGCAAGTATGAACGATTCAATCGCTCTAGTTTCCAATTGCCTTTGCGGATTAATATCCACCAACCGGTAACTAGGATGTACTGTCATCCCCTCTTAGATATCTTACCAGTCACACTTGAACAGTACAATACTCTATAATTCACCACTACCCTAGTATTCCAACTCTATAATTTCCGGTGGAATGCCATAGTAGATCATATCATCTGATCCCCCAACATTTACCTTCAGATAAGCGCCACTATTCATCGTCTTTTTGTCTCTTCCATGCTCCTGAGTGTGGAAACGGAAAAAGTTTAATCTTAAATGCCTTGAATGCTTTTACTCTGAATAGTGGCTGTGTACTAAAGCGCGAAGGCGTTGGTCAACCGTGTAACACCCAAACTTGAAAGTCTCTTTGAATCAATACACAAAATAAGTGTTGCGCCTTTCCTGAATCACATGATCCGACACACATCTCATGTTCAAACAACCTGTCAGATATAAATAACTTAGCGTATGTACTTAAATTTACATATGTATAGGAACGCATGTAATGACAGATCATAATATAATAAATACCTTAGCTACGGTTCAACCTCAGTGTAGTTAAGAAGGACGTATAACTCAGCGGCTTTGTGCTCTACAAGTGTCAAATTGCGTGATCTGTCTCGGCTCCCCATAGGTTTTCCTTTATTTTGAAAGACAGACAACTCATTGCTCAAATTCAAAGACTTCTCAACATCATTCCTATTTAGACAGTTATGACGTGTTTCAAGTCCGGATCCTAAATAAAGTGCACAATGATTAGTAATTTCCCTCGTAATATTGGTCATCACAATCGACCCTTCTATTCTCGCTTTATTACCCGTTGATCTCTTCAAAAATAGCATGCACCTGGTACGAAACAATTCAATTTATTAAATATACTTATCTAACTAAAAATATAGAAATGAGTAATAAACCAAAAAATGTTACCTCTCAAATGGGTACATCCACTTATATTGGACCGGTCTGCCGACCTTCACTTCCCACGGTAGATAAATTGCTAAATGCTATATCAAATCAAAGAAAGCTGGAGGAAATATTTTTTTCAACTTGCACATCATCTCCGCTATTGATACCTCGAGTGTGGCCATATCGGGTTTTCGAACTTTAGGGGCGCTTAAAGCTCTAATAAAGTAGCTAACCTCCAATAATAGACCCCAAACACTATCCGGTAATAAGTCACAAAATCCAAGAGGCAACAATCAGTGCATGAGCACATGACAGTCATGACTTTTAATCCCAACTAGTTTAAGTTGGTCCATATGAACACATCGTGAAATGTTAGAAGCATACCCATCATGGAATCGCAAACCCCGCAACCATTCACATATTAATATCTTTTGCTCTTTAGCCAAGCATTACTCGGCCTTTTTCTTGAGAACTCTACCACCTCGACCCTCACGCAAGAACAACTCATGTCAGCTCATTAACAACTACAAATCTCTTCTCGCATTCAAGTTATCCTTAGTCTTCTCTGGATCATCCATCACCGTGTTTTTGATATTATCGAAGAAGCTCTTTTCGTAATGCATCACCTCTAAGTTGTGACATATCATGTTGGTCCACGAATATGGTAATTCCCAGAATATACTTCTCCGGTGCCATTTTTGCTACTTTTCAAAACTTTGAATGATCATATTTTTGTTGATGAACGAAATATTTGGCAAGAACTCTACCTGTTGTCGCATCTCTTCCCCTGATCTTCTCAACGAGGGCAAAGAATGTTATGTCTTGCCTTTTTAGGAAACCAGTGGTGTTATCCCTAAAAGGGTGATCAACTGGCAAGAAACGCCGATGACAATCGAAAAAACAGTTCTTTCTCCCGTGCTTCAGCTGAAATGCTTTACTCCCCTCCTTACAATATGGACATGACAACCTGCCATGGGTACTCTACTGCGAAAACATGCCATACCCTGAGAAATCTGTGATGGTCCACATAACAGCTGCAAGCATTATAAAATTTGGCTTCCTAAAGCTGTCGTATGTCTCAACCACGACCTCCACAGTGAAACATGTATTCTTGCCTCATGCAAAGATCAGGCGGAAGAGTATACTGTGTGTGTTTGATCACGGTCTCTACGACATTTTAGATGCCACGTCATGTGTTCTGCATTAAAGCAAAACATGTACAGTCGTTGCAGACGTGGCGCTAATGATAGGTACCACAGCTTCCTGTGACACACCAACTTCGCTCTTTTATGTGAATTCAGCCTCTCTTCCATCTTGTCTTCATTTGCATTCAGGACACACAGTATAATTACTATCTACATACTCGCATAAAATAAAAAGAAATTGTTAACGCATACATCTAATGTTTGGTAGCCCAGCTCTAATCGGTTCATATGTTTCTGCATGTTATACATACTGTGGGCATCCTCTATCGATCTTTAGGACTCAGCCATTGGCGCATCAGTTGTAAGTTCATTTCACACGCCACATTAGAGATAGAGTGGAGTACCTTGTTATTGAGAAATTCAGCGACGCATCCCAATACTATGTTTCCCTCACCCGCTCGTATGGGCTCCTCGGCCTCACACAACATTTGGAAATATTCTTGTGCCTCCGTATTCGGTTGCTTGTTTCTAATCTCAAAATCATTTATATTTTCAAATCGGCCAGCAAATGCATCTTCGACCATCTCTTTTTGTTGACCCCTTACGTTATGCCAAGACGACGACTCCCCCATATTTGTATCAAACCCCGAATTTCACCAAGCCCAGTCTATACATAGAAATGAGGTAAAAATCCATACTTGTAAAGATGAAATTGAACGCCATCTCTACTCCCAAATCTCCTGTTATAATAATTGTGGTGCACTAAATGGGTGGTCTAAAAAAATTCTCACACCGACTTCAAAAATAGGATTCAAATAACCATCATCACCACCAGTATTTAATCTTTCGTACATCCAACTTTGGTCTTCGTTGTTATACATTTTATAACCTATTACAAACAGCAAGAACTACCATTAATAAACAATTACGTGTACGGCTGTGTATTATTAAAGTGAGAAAATAAATATATCACTAGAACATTTATATACATATGCAAAAATATTTAACACTTAATTAAAATAGTTAACATGCACTAAAAAAGTACTTATAAATATACAAACATAACACTGATGATACCGCAACAAATTCAACAATTGTATTTCAATAATTTAATTGCATGCTAAAACTTAATAAATTTTAATAAATAGATATCTGTATTTTAGCAAGTAAAATGAAGCCAACAAAACACAGTAAATGTATTAAAATTACATACTAATTGCCTCGAATTGTGAGCAGTAGAGTCTCAACAAATTTTTGGAGAGTTTGTTGGATAAATGTTTTTGGAGATAGAGGTTCTTTGGGATGAAAACAGGAGAAAATGGAAGAAACTAAACTGGAAGACATCTCTACCAAGCTGGAAGAAACTAAAATGGAAGAAATAAAAAATTGATGCCATCTCTACCAAGCTGGAAGACATGAACTAACATTTAAATTATAACTAAATGTAATCATCTAATCACATTGCCAGCAAATATATACTGCGAGCTAGCATACATCACCAAAGATGAGAAATCTGGCTCCAACTGTTATAATAACTGAAGCATTTAGTTTTAATGTATTTTACCAATCGAAATATCATCTACAGAAGAAATGGAAAAGGAGGAACAACATAAAAATAAAAAACGAGCCTGCCGTACACATTTCATTTAAGCAATCACCTTCTGTGAAATCTTATGATAACATTGATAGAACAATAAAGGTGGTGAGACTATAGCTAACATTCAAAACACGATCTAGGTATTGTTATGTATTTGATCCCACAAATACTCGCCTCCAGGATTTGCCCATATGGAATATGAAGCAAAACGAATAAATATTGACAATAGTAACAACACAAGGATTTATGGACAACTCCAAAATCGGAGAAAAACCTCGGGACAAGAGCGCACATTCATTATATAGAAAATTATTAAAACCATATTGATGTACCATATTTCGGTACCGCCGCGTCATAATATCCGCTATAGTACCAAGAGCGTATTTCGGGACATATTATGCCGCGTTAGCACCATTATTTTTTAATGCAAAATTACAATTCAAGGCAAAACTCAAAAGTAGGCCCGAGCAGACCCAAATCAAGCCCAAGCAGCCCAGGCAGGCCCATTTCGAGTTATTTGGGGCCCATTTCAACTATTTGAGGCCCAATTCGACCTATTTGGGACTTATTTTGAGCTATTCCAAAATAGCTCTATATCGAGCTATTTTGAATTATAGTTCTACTTGGAGTGCATTTCTAGCCAAATAAGGACTCTTAATACTATATAAGGAGGTCACATACCTCATTTTCAGGTACGTTTTTCTTATTTCTAGCATCCATTTTGAGCAATATAAGTTGAATTCGAGCTGTTTTACATTCATTTTGAATTGTCTAAAATAGCTCTCGTTCGTTCTATATTGAGTGCATTTCGAGTTGTTTGAAGTCTTCATTTCGATCTGTTTGCAGACCTTCATTTCGACTTATTGGTGCCACTTTGAGTTGTTTGTTTCAACATGTTTCGTAGATTTCAACCTATTATTTTGATTTATTGCCTCGCACAACGAGATCTCACATTCCGACCCATCCGACTTCAGCGTCGGAGTGCCTTCGCCGGGAAGGCACCAGCTTAGTATAAGTGTACTGTGGAGTGCAGGTTCCGAACTCAAAAGCTGCTTAAGGATCCTACAGGGACTGAAGCAGTCTGACGTGGAGTGTTGGCAAGTGGACACATATCCAGACAAAAATACCCCACATCAATGGCGTCGTCTGTGGGGACCGCTATACGCACTTAGTAACAAATTCTATCACTAATTCATGGCTCATCGCAGAGTCACGGAGAAGAATGGAGTAGCTACAAGGACCAGATCACAAAGGAAGGATGAGAATCGGGTCACTGATGCTTTTGAGCACACATCAGTGGCAGTACCCAACACTCCCTTGGATTCACCACGCGCTGCAGCGGATCAACCTGCAGTGCCTCCCCCGGATCAACAACTGCTGAATCCTGCTCTATTGGATCAAGTCATGACAGCTTTTCAACGGACCATGGTACCGATGATTGTACAACAATTTGCTAACACTGCCGTGCAGCAGAATGTTCCAGCACCAACTGCCAATAAACATCAATGCAACAAGCAAGGTCTCATCAGACACCACGTCATGCGGATTTGAGACAACACACTCATTCAAGGATGACAAGAGCTACTCGGAGGGGACCATCACCCTCCCCTAAACGGAGGAATCCTCGTTCAGTGAGAACCACGGGGAAAAGAGCTCCTAGTAGAGAACTGTTAGAGATGGAGAAGTTAACTCAAGGCGAAGGGGTCCAGAACTCCGATAGGCCGCAAGTCATACAGCGGGGAGAAATAGGGATCTACTTAAAAGAGTTATGCCAAGGCCAGAACCAATTATTGCCAAACATATCCCACCAGTGGAAAAGCCAACTTCTTTCTGTGAGGCCATCAGCAAATTGACACTAAAGGAAGGAACTATTCTTCTTGAGATAAAGAAGTATGATGGAACAACTGATCTTGCAATGCATTTCGATGACTTGGATGCAGAACTGCAGATTCTGGGATACAGTGAGGACTTAAGGGCAAAGCTGATATCACTAAGTATGAGGAAAAAAACCAAAGAATGGTTCAAGAACTTGCTGCCACGCACAATTGGATCATCAGAACAATTCAGAGAGATGTTCATCAAAAAAATTTCTACGTATCACCTCAAGAAGAGATCTTCAAGTTGTCTATTCAATATTCACAAAAAACCTAATGAACCTTTGGGGAAGTACATAGAACGCCTCAATGTAGCGATTGGTCGAGTGCAATCTCCAACTGCAGACTTGATTATCTCTATACTAGAAAATTGGTGCCAGAGTAAAAAATTGATAGTAGTAATAACCTGGGAGGCACCAACTACTATTCAACAAATCATGGATCTTGCTCGGGGAGTTATTGACATAGAAGAGGCCACTCTGAATCAGTGTCTAATGGATTTACCAGAACCTCCCAGAGGAAAGGAGAACAGAAACTGGAGGAAGGATGGTAGAGGGAAAGATCGTGATTGAAATTGACCACCTTTTAAGAGGTTCGATAACTACACTCCTTTGAGAAAAGATATTGCTGAAATTTATGCTGTCACAAAGGATCAAGGGATATTCAAACCACCTAGACCTTTTAAAGAAACTGATGAGATAAAGGAGTCAAGGAAATATTGCAAATTTCACAGGCAGCATGGACATTATACTAATGAATGCAAGGCCATGAGGAATGAAAACGAACGACTTATTCAAGACGGGATACTCTTTGAGTATATCCTTGAGAATAAAGAACCGCGTGAGGACAAGTTTTCAGGAGGAAGAAAGCAGAGTCGATCTCCACATGAGAAGAAGGGTAATCCCAACGACGGGGACGAAAACATGATCAATGTTATCGCTGGAGGTCCGACTAGAGCCGATTCAGTAAAAAGTAGAAAGCAAATTTCTTGTGACATATATAACGAACGCTTAAAACGACGGGAGACTGATCTTGTTTTTGCTGTAGACAAGTTAGATATGCGGATCACATTCGATGATGATGATTTTGAGAGTCTGTCTTCACAATCTGAGGAGGCTCGGTACTTGAATTACCCTATGGTAGTTTCATCCATAATTGCAAATCATCCTGTCAAAAGGATCATGATAGACAATGGTTGCTCAGTCAACATTATCTTTATGGATGCATTGCAACAGATGAAGTTAGGAAGGTATGAGATCACTGAAGTAAATTCTCTGTTAATGGGATTTGGTGGAGGCGAAGTGAGACCTGTTGGTAAGGTTGTGCTACCAACGTCTTTTGGTGAAAATCCACGAAAGAGAACTTTGAATGTGGAATATCCCATTGTTGACATTCCTTTCGCGTATAATGTATTGATTGGGAGGCCCGGAATATCTGCATTCACTATGATCATATCAACGGTGCATCAAAAGATCACTCCTGGAGGAATTGCTGAGCTTACCACAAACTATCGTTATTCTTGGAGTTGTTATGTCACGTCAACGAAATCAATCAAGGCCAAGATGGATCCTAATGTTGCGATGATTGGGATTCATCTCTCAGAAATGCCTACAATAATTGAACATATGGATATAGAGATGGTGCTTGCAACACATGAGGATCATACAATGATGCCAGACAATCCTGACTCATTAAACGAGAAACTTATGCCACAGGAAACTAAGGATGAAAAGGAAGACACAACTACCTTGCGTTACAAGAAACAAATGGAGATTGAATGCATGAAACCCTTTGGAGAATTCAAGGAGGTCATTCTGGTGAACAATGAACCTGACAAGGTCATTAAGATCGGTAGCGAGTTACCATCTGAGATTGAGAAGGCATTATTGGAATGCTTGTGGAGGAATTTTGATGTATTTGCATGGACTGACTAAGATTTGACGGGAATTGACTCTCGAGTTACGGTACATCACTTGAATGTCAATACAAATGCCAAGCCTATTTCACAGAAGAAGAGACATTTCAGTGATGAAAAAAACAAGGCTGCAAAATTGGAGGTACAAAAAAAGTTAGCTGCGCGTCACATATTTGAAGTACGTTACTTTGAATGGCTCAGCAAAGTTGTACTTGTACCGAAGAAGCCGACTGTATGGCGTATGTGTGTGGATTACACTGATTTGAACAAACACTGTCCACGAGATCCTTTCCGTTGCCCAGGATCGATCGCGTGGTTGACTCCACTGCCGGGTGCGCATTACTAAGTCTCTACGATGCACAGAGCGGATTTTATCAAATCCTAATGGCGGTAAAGGATCAACACAAAATGGCTTTTATAACGGACAGAAGCATATCCTACTATAGGGTAATGCCATTTGGTTTAAAGAACGCAGGTGCAACCTTTGAGTGGATGGTGGCAAAGATGTTTTACCATCAAATTGGCAAAACTATGGAGGTTTACATCGATGACATGCTTATCAAAAGTCTAAGGGCAAAACAATACGGAATGAAGTTGAATCCAAAGAAGTATACATTCGGAGTCAACGCGGGAAAATTTCTCGGTTTCATGGTGAATGAACGAGGTATCGAAGCTAACCCAGATAAGATCAAATCTATAATAGATCTACCTTCCCCCATGTCCGTTCGATAGGTGCAACATTTGGTGGGAAGAATCACGGCGCTAAGCCGCTTTATTTCACACTCTGCTGAGAAAAGCTTACGTTTATTTAAGAAACTGCGAAAGACACCTAAGTTTGTCTGGACGGAAGATTTTGAATAAGCCTTTCGCCACCTAAAGGTTTATCTCACGACACAACCATTATTATCTAAGCCCAAGGATTATGAGATGATATATCTCTACTTGGCCATAACAAAGAACTCACTATGTACAGTACTGGTCCGTGAAGAAGATAGGAAGCATTTGCCAATTTATTACGTGAGTAAAGTGTTGAATGGGGCAGAACTAATCTATTTGGAAATCGAAAAGCTAGCATATGCACTCGTGATAACAACACGGAAGTTGAGGCCTTACTTTCAATCACATCCGGTCACTACCTTAACTAATCAACCATTAAAGCAAGTTATGGCGAAACTTAAAACATCAGTCAGACTAGCAAAATGGGTGATTGAGCTGGGAGAGTATGGTCTGGAATATCTACCAAAGACCGTTATTAAAGCACAAAGGTTGGCAGACTATGTTGCAGAAACTATCTCGGAAGCAGAACAGTCGTTGGACATCGCTATGGTGACGGATAAGGCTAAGGGGGATACGTTCGGGATAGCCAAGGAGACATGGACCTTGCATGTAGACGGATCATCCATAGTTGATGCTGGCGGGGCTGGAGTCTACTTAAGGTCGGCGGATGGAATTGAATTTGACTATGTAATAAGATTGAACTTTCAACATACTAATAATCAAGCAGAATATGAGGCTATGCTAGCGGGAATTCAAATGGCAAAATCATTAGGGATAACCAAACTTGTGGCATTCACGGATTCACAACTGATTGCTAATCAGTTCGAGGGGAGGTATGATGCTAAGGAGGCTGCAATAGTCAAGTATCTTGACAAGCTTAAGGAAGTTATTTTGAATTTTGAGACATTTACTATGTCGCGAACACCAAAATCAGAAAACGAGCGTGCTGATTCCTTGTCACGATTTGCAAGCACCACTGAAGTCTTTGTTGAAAGACGAGTTACTCGAGTGGCTAAAGAGCAACCTTCAATTGGCAAAGGGGGCGAAACGAATCTAACACAGGCATTAGAATACGCTCTGCAAGTGGAAGTTGAGGAATGCTGGAAGGATGAAATCATTAACTACTTACATAACGGAACTCTGCCGACTGATCCACAAGCAGTCAGGAGATTGAAATACAAATCGGCAAGATTCACAATGTTCAAGGGAGAACTTACAAAATATCTTTCGAAGGACCATTCTTAAGATGTCTGTCAGCAACACAGGCTAAACATGTCTTAAGAAAAATACAAGAGGGAAGTTGTGGAAATCATTCGGAAAGAGGATCCTTAGCACAGAAAATTCTCTAACAAGGACATTTCTGGCCAACTATTATGAAAGATGCGACGGATTATACAAGGAAATGAAGAAGTTGTCAACTACATTCGAAGATCATTCATACACCTGCACAACCTATAACTACTGTAAGCTATGGATGTCCATTCGATCAGTGGGGTATAGATATCGTCGGACTGATGCCAATAGCTTCTGGGGGTAGAAAATGGATATTGGTGGCAGTGGAATATTACACCAAGTGGGTGGTAGCCGAAGCACTGGTGTCAATAAAGGACGCCATTGTGAAGCAATTTATATGGAATAATAATGTGTGTCGATTCGGAATACCAAGGGTCTTAATTTCTACAATGGAAGGAAGTTCCAAAGAATTAAGATTCAAGACTGGTGCAAGGACATGAAGATTGAACAACGATTTACATCTGTCACGCATCCTAAAGCAAATGGACAAGTTGAGGCTACGAACAATACACTGGTGAAGAGTTTGGAGAAAAGGTTGGAAGGAGAGGGACGAAACTGGGCAGAGGAGCTACCAGGTATACTATGGGCATATTGCACTATGCCTCGAACTTCTACTGGAGAGACTCCATATTTGCTAACATATGGGTTCTGAAACAGTGATACCTGCAGAGATCGGGATGCCAACTTACCGTATTGTCACATACGATGAGGAACAAGCTCTAAGGGCAAAAAAAATGGACCTTGAACTGATAGGAGCAACAAAGGAGGAAGCTTACCAACGTACTCAAGCATACAAATCTATGATTGCTAAAGCATACGTTAACAAGGTTTGGTTTTGGAACTTCCAAGTGGGGGACTTGGTTTTGAGAAAAGTTTAAGCCACCAAGCATGTTATGAAGTTGAAGCCAAACTCGGAAGGACCATACAGGGTTGAGAGAGCAAGCGCCAAAGGATACTACTATTTGCAAGAGTTGGGTGGAAGGATTCTATCACGCCCTTGGAACGTCAAGAACTTGAGAAGGTTTTATAGTTAGGACACTAGCATTCTAACAGCCTTGTGGCACAATAGGACCGTAGTTTCCATGTTATTATTTCTTATTCTTTCACGAATTACGAGTCTCCGCATGTGGACCTCAATTGTAATACTTAGAACTCAAGTACGGGGACTTGATTCCTGACCACCTATATACGGCAGGATAAGTAGGCAACTCGGAAGTTACTCTAGCTCAGTCCCAAAACTTATAAAATTTCTTATTTTATTGAAGTTTGATTATTTGCCTACATCCTACATACATGTTAACGAGCACAAGCACTCAAACTCATAAGTATAAACACTTACAAATTTCGAGCACAAGCACTCGCAAATCGAGCACAAGCACTCGTAAAATTGAGCACAAGCACATGCAAATCGAGCAAAAGCACTCGTAAAATCGAGCACACGCACTCGTAAATTTGAGCACAAGCACTCAAAAGGATAAGTATAAACACTTATTAATTTTCGAGCACAAGCACTCGTAAATTGAGCACAAGTAGTCAAACACCTAAGTAAAAATGCTAACATAATAAGCCCAAGAATTCACGATACAAGCACAGGTACTTGGACAATAATCTACAAAGCATACAAGCATGGGAAACGCATTCATATCGTAAACAAAAGATGTAACAAAATAAGCATCAATCGAAACACACACAAGACAAAAGAAACTGAGCAATGTCAAAGTTAGTATGTACTAAAACGAGGGATAAGCGCTAAAAATGCACAAAATTAAACGACAAGACAAAAAATACTGTACGAATGTAAATTGATGTAAAAACAAAGGCACAGACGCCAAAAATAAGACACGCAGGACAGTCATAAAAGAGATCAAGGGTTGAAGTTCAACCCTAGGGACTCGACAGCACCCTGGCTCTACTCCTGAAGATCGGCATATGACCAGTGTCGTTGACAAGGGAGATCCGGCGCGGCACAGGAGCTGGAGCAGGAGCAACTGGCATGGCAAGAATGGTATCCATAGGAGTCTCCAAAACCTGGGGATCAAAAGCTAACTCACCCTCCTCGAGACTCGAGGCAGACGGAGCAGCAGTGGAAGTGCTAGGCTGATCAGCTAAGTGGTCCTTGAGCCACACCTGTTGTAATGGGCGAACAAGGGAAAAAAGATCATGCTTCGGCGAGCCAACATCCTCCTCTGGTGCAGGATTAGCAGCATCAGCAGAGACGCCTGACGTATCGCCAACCTCAGTATTGCCTTCCTTCAGACAGGTAAAGATGTCGAAGTCCTCCTTCTTGAATCCAGCCACGAGAGCACCTCAGGCTACGACATCATCCAAGGCCATGTTATAGCCCTTCGCCATGTCATATCCGCCTCTGATCGTAACAATATCCTCCCAAGTCTCTAAGCGGAGGAACTCCACGACCACTACCACCTTGTCATCATCACGGAGATCCTACAAGAAATACAATCACAATGTTAAAGTGTAACACGTTAAGAAAAATGCAAAGTTAAAGAAAAGAGCTAAAAATCAAAATCTACCTCGTTCATGGCCCTATCGTAACCAGCCTGCTCAGATGTAATGAGCATGGCTTTCACAGCAGCCAGCTCAGCCTCGAGCTTCGTGCACGCCTCGTTAGCAGCCAAGGCAACATTCCTCAAACTTAGGATCGTAGCATTGCGATCGTGGATCTCCGCATTAGCATGCACCAGATCCTGAGTCAGCTGCGCAACATGAATCTTGTACCCCTCGACCTCTCGCCTGGCGTCAGTAGTCGCAGCATGAGCAGCCTCCAACTCAGTAGTGGAGTGCTCCAACTCCCCAACAATGGTCTGCAAGTCCTTCTCAGCCTTGGCAGCGTCCTCCTTAGCCTTCTTTTCCGCAGAACGATGCCTCTCCAGAGTCGCATTATACTGGCCCTCAGCGTCCATCATTATGTCAAAATTCTCTAGCATACTCTGCGCATTGATGAAGAACTACATAAGACAAAGACAGAGTTAGCACAAAATACGATACAAATTGAAATATACAAGTTAGATAACCGCATACTAACCTCGCACATGGACAGAGCCATCCTGCTGATCAGCTTCTCATGGCCTAGCTCCTTAAAATACCTCTGCCTATCAAAAGCAGGCATAAAACCCTTCATCAGCCGGAGCGCTGCAGTGTCACTCATCTTGAACTGACCAGCCTCAATGGATGCCCGAACAGTCTCCTCCATGTCGATATCCAACTCACCAGGCTCGTAGGTGTTCGTCGTATCATGGGCGGGTCGCTTGCCAAGATGGCGATCCTCAGCAGTAGAAGGCCTCTTCCTCGCATTTTTAGCAGGACCAATCTCATTTCTCGCCTGACAGCATCCACTACAGGAGGAATCCGCACTTTCTTAGTCGAAGATGCGGTAGGAGAGTAGGCTCTGGCACAAAAGGTTCTGCATCGCCTGGCGAAGAAGAGGGTGCGGTAGTAGAAGCCGAATGGAAAGGAGCGGCGATGGAGCAGGTGCAGCACCCATGCCACGACTCTACTCCCTCGTCGAGCCAGTAGCAGCAGTAGCAGGAGTACGGGCAGTGGGAGCCATATAACGGGTACCAGCACCAGCAGACTTTGCGCCACGACGACTCATCTTCTCAGGAATCACCGTGTCAGTAGGGGCACATTGGCGTTCCTCTTTGCAGTAGCCAATCTCTTCTTGGTCTTGTCCATCACTATCCTTTCTGCAAAACAAAAATATTCAGAGGTTAGAAGACATAAAAAGAATAAAGAAAGCATAAAGAGGGAAACAATAACAATGCATAAATATATACCAAAAAGTGAAGACTCAACCGCATGATAATGAGTAACCCCCCCGGCCCGCAAGACTTCGGACTTCGTCAATTCAAAGGCATCAAATTGACTCTCCTTCAGCATCTCAATTACTGTTTGAGTGTAGATGGCAGCTGGACAAGGAGGAGACCGACACCCTTCCATCCAAAGTCTCTTAAACTGGAACTCTTGAGGCTTGGACTCCTTGACGAAAAACCGCTGCTTCTTCCAATGCGCACCAAAGCTTGATTGCAGGTCGGAGAGGAAGCAGTTGTTCTTCCGTGAACTCAGATAATAAAATCTCGCATCATCACCCTTAAGGTTGCGGAATTTGACAAGGAACAATTGCTAGAAACCGTTAAGGGAGCACGACAGATTGAAGACACCGGTGAGCATCACATAAGCATACATCTGAGTATATGCGTTAGGAGTGAAGTGAGAAGGGCAAGAGTTCAGGGAATTCATGATATCGGAAACCATGGGTTTGTTGGGGAACCTAAGACCACACTGAAGGTAACCGTTGAAAACGGTGAGACACCCCTCTGGCGGGTTACTCATCCGATCATCTGGCTCAGGAATTATCACTTGATAGGTGTCAGGAATATCAAAGGTTTCACGATAATAACTTACTTCATGAGGTAAAATGGAAGGATGCAAATCAAAGTTTAGTCTATTGCGAACAGGTCTAGGAGCAAGAGAATCTTAGTTAACACCTTCGTCAGATAATTCTTGAATGGTCTCTATAGTTCGTCAGATAATTCTTGAATGGTCTCGTCTACTATAGTGGGATTGAGAGATGGAGCATCAATGGTTGGTTCAGAGTTAGGATTGTCAGAGGATGGATTTACAAAAGGAACAATGTTATTCCTAACAGAAACATCATAATTATCATTGTCTTCCCCTAGGATGTCAACTTCCCTATCCGAGGCTCTATCTGTACTAGATGTAGAGTTATCAGATGATTCGTCGCTACTAGACTCAACAACCCTCGACCTATTAGATCTAGTGCTCTCACGGCTACTGTTACTAGCTGACTCACTATAGGAAATGTGCACCATTTTAAAAGTTCAAGGTAAGTCATTACCAAAACGGGGTCGAGGTCTATGAAGTACTCTTCAGATGGATCACCCCGCTTGTACGACCTTTCAGCAGGTATGAATAATTTTGGAGCACCGGGGATGCGGATCTTAGTAGGTTGCATCTGCCGAGGCCGATAAGGTGATGTTGGATGCCTGGAGTTCGAATGACGTGGATTGCTGTGATAGTTTTGGTAAGAACGTGAGGACAAAGGACGTGATTAATCTCGGGAATTATAGTTTGGACGAGGTCGAGATTGTGAAGTTGGAATGGATGGACGTCTCGGAGATCGATTGCAGCGTAGGCGAGCCGTTGTAGCAGAATCAGCAAGAAAATATCACGTTTAGTCACAACTGGAAAATTTCATAATTCAAAATAATATTACAAGTGTCATAGCTTGAAATAATAGCTCTCTTTCGACCTATTATTTAGAGTTATCTGGCTATTTCGACTTACGGAGGGTAAAATGGACAATCCAGAGGTTTTCGAGCTATTTTGGGGATTTTTCAATCTATTTTTTCACTCTTCACTCAATGGTTATTTCGACCTATCTATTTTGATCTATTTTGAAAGCTCTCTGGGTTGCAGTGCTTGCGAGAAATGGGAAAATGAAATTTTGCACAGAGTATTTATTGGCGAAATGATCCGGAAATTACAAAAATGCCATCATTTCGAACTATCGCCTATTTTGACCTATAATACTAATTTCTATCTATAGTATTTCGAGTTACTATTTCAAGTAGGTATTTCGAGCTATTCTATTTCGAGTTACTAGAAATAGCAAATTCGACCTATTTTCGAGTTTGGTTATTTTTGTCAAAAATGTTGGTTTTTTACACCAAGGCTGCTTTCGTTGCACGATTCTTGGTTACTTGACTTATTTTATAGTTTATATGACCAATTCTACACTTTACTCTTACAAACTGGGGGACTCCATGATGTACCGTATTTTGGCACCGCCACGTCATAATATCCGATATAGTACCACGAGGGTATTTCGGGACATATTATGCCACGTCAGCACCATTATTTTTTAATGCGAAATTACAATTCAAGGCAAAACTAAAAAGTAGGCCCGAGTAGGCCCAAATCAAGCCCAAGCAGGCCCAGTTTGGGCTCAGGCAGGCCCATTTTGAGTATTTGGGGGCCCATTTCGATCTATTTGAGGCCCAATTCGACCTACTTGGGAACTCATTTCGAGCTATTCCAAAATAGCTCTGTTTCGAGCTATTTGAAGTATAGTTCTATATAAAGGGGTCCCATACCTCATTTGCATGTACACTTTTCATATTTCAAGCATCCATTTTGAGCAATATAAGTTGAATTCGAGTTGTTTTACATTCATTTTGAGTTGTCTGAAATAGCTCTCGATCGATCTATATTGAGTGCATTTTGAGTTTTTTGAAGTCTTCATTTCGATCTATTTGAAGACCTTCATTTCGACTTATTGGTGCCACTTCGAGTTGTTTGTTTTCGACCTGTTTCGTACATTTTGACCTATTATTTTGTTCTGTTGTCTCGCACAACGAGATCTCACATTCTGACCCATTTGACTTGACCGTGGGAGTGCCTTCGCCGGGAAGGCACCGGCTTAGTTTACGCGTAGTGTTGAGTGTAGGTTCCGAACTCAAAAGCTGCTTAAGGATCCAGCAAGGACTGAAGCAGTCTGGTGTGGAGTGTTGGCAAGTGGACACATATCCAGACGAAAATACCCCACATCATATATAATTTTCCATCACTCTCAATGACACCCTCACAAATCTTTCTTAGTAACAACACTCACTGACACCTCAACCTAATATCTAATATCTAGAGGAATACAAGCTATTGCTAATACACTTGCTTTTGGGTGTGTTTAAAATGAGAACATCATGCATCTATTTATAGGATGATGTTTGGGGGGGGAAAAACCTATTTAACATAACCAAAGGGGCCTATATACAAATACATAGTAGGCCTCTATAGGTAATTTCTCATCTATACTTTTGACCGGCCAGTTACTCTCATTTTTTACCCCAACTGAGTTTTCCCATTCACTGAAATAATGCCACATGCACTCATTAATGGCATTTGTCTACCAACAATCTCCACCTCGAAGATTTGATTAGTGGTTCATCACATCTTCACACCATCTTCGTCTTGGCCTTTCGTTACCCCACAACGACTCCATCTCAACGATGATCGTCATAGCCTCTGTATCACTACAACGCAGCCATAGCTCTTTAGAACTACCATGCTCCACCTCAAAAACCACAACCACTCAGAATAAGCCCATTCCAAGGATTTCAGACCATGTCGAAAAATACCCCTGCTGATAATTAAGGTGCAACTCCCACTTCTGGACCTCCTAGAAGTCATCAGCCATCGACATGAATCTTCACCACACACCTTGCATCAATTCCAGAACAATGCCCGTGTTCAAATCAAGACCCACTAACATTAATATCCTTTATCATGGCAACTTTAGGGTTTCATGCCACCAGGATGTACATGCCACTTAAGAGACGGTATCTTCACAGTCAGCAATGTTAGTGTCACCGTGAGTATCTCGTTGTACTAACCCAGAGCCTGTTACCGAACCAGCTCCCCGATTCGGACAATTTCGTTTTTTGTGACCAGGTTGTCCGCACCCCCAACAGGCTTTCTTCCCTGAGTTCCTCTTCCCATCGCCATAGGCCACCATTGCATTATTTTCATGTGAAAAGTCACCCCCACTGAGCCTCCTCTCTTCAAAAAGACGTTTGCTAGTGACATCAGAAAAATTAATTTTCTCTTTCCCATGAATCAAGATCGGTTTCATGTGCTCGTATGAACGTGGAAGAGACAAAATGAGTTTCAAGGATTTCTCCTCCTCATCAATCTGAACTCTAATGGATTCAAGCTCAACAATAATTCCGTTAAGAACACTCAGATTGATCTGAGATACTCGAACCCTCGTTCATCCGAAGTGTGTGAAACTGCTTCTTCAGGTACACTCTATTCGAGACGCCGTTTGTCTGATTTAAATTCTCTAACTTTTCCCAGAATTCCATTGCCTAAGATATTCCATGCACGTTTGCCATAATATTTTTGGCTAGGCACAGACGGATTGCCTTGCAGCTCTCAAATCGAGATCCTCCCAATCATCATCGTTCATTGCAGCTTTGCCTGTTGCACTTACAAGGGTATCTCTACCTGATGACGCATACTTCGCACGAGAAATACGCTCGCTCTATGGTTCAATAGACGACCCCTCGGTACGTATTTTTATTGCCTAAACTATGATTAATTACCCTACTTAAATTTATTATTTGAAACTCCCAACACTTATTATGCTTACTCTCACCATGTGTCTCCACCACTACACACCACTTGTCTCTACTATAGCCTTCCACTTTACCCCCCACTTGTCACTTTAAGCTTTCACCACTTCCCTCCACCTCAAGCCTCCACATTGGCCCCCCATGTGTCTTCACCTTAAGCCTCCACCCATCACCCCTCTTACCACTTGTCTCACCCCCTCTCCCACTTGTCCTACATGCATTAAGTAAGAGCCCCTATATAAGGAGCCTTACCCCCCCTCTTGAAACCATGAAAAAGCACAAGAAAGACAAGCAAGAGCGCACAACACAAGCTCAAGTCTAATACCCCTCTATACTAAATTAGCTATATACACAAACCCCTATTCTTCTTCTTCTTCTCCCCTCTTCCCCCCTCTTCTACACTAAGGGGGTACATTCTTAGCTATAGTAGCACACACACACAAGAACTACGTTAGTTTGATTCCCCTCAGGGATACTTAGTGCAGCTTTGGAATATATCCGGGTCCAGCCATAATTCACGCACACACCCATGTTTGCCACAGGGACGAAGCCTCGCCAACGACTTCGTCCGACTCAACGACAATCCGAGGTCGAGAATGACATTTGAACAAAATAGTGACGCGCATCGGACCCCCTCGAGAAATTTGTGACGTCATCACTACCCTTCAAAGCCTTGTGTAAGCCTGACTGAATCAACACACCCTTGACTTGCACTTGCCACAAGCCAAAGTTGATTTTCCCGTCAAACTTCTCCACCTCAAATTTGATCGTTCCCTTGTTCCCTGACATTGCACTTGTGAGTTTTGGTGAATTTACAGTAGACCAGAATAGTACTCACTAAGTAAGCCCCTGAGAAGAGAGATGCTCAATCTTTCCCAAACAAGCTTCACGGTTCCTAGGTCACTGGCGGGGTCACAACTGTCCAACTTATAACCAGATTACTTTGCACAGAACCGCCTTAGACAATACGTATTCACAACTACTACCAACTCCACCTCAGCAATAACTCCATCTCAATAGGACACGAGCTCTGATACCACTGTTAGGTATTTGATCCCACAAATACGCGCCCCCAGGATTTTCCCATTATGGAATATAAAGTAAAACGAATAAATATTGACAAAGTAACAACACAAGGATTTACGTGGAAACTCCAAAACCAGAGAAAAACCACGGGACAAGAGCAGAAATTCACTATATAGAAAATTATTACAACTATATAATTTTCCCTCACTCTCAACGACACCCTCACAAAGCTTTCTTATTAATAACACTCACTAACACCTCAAACCCAATATCTATATCTAGAGGAATACAAGAGATTGCGAATACACTTTGCTTTTTGGTGTGTTTAAAATGAGAACAACATGCATCTATTTATAGGATGATGTTTGGGGGGCAAAACCCTATTTACCATAACCAAAGGGGCCTATATGCAAATACATAGTACGCCCCCATAGGGAATTTCCCACCTATACTTTTGACCGGCCAATTACTCTCATTGTTGACCCCAACCGAATTTTCCCATCAACTCAAATAATACCAAATGCACTCACTAATGGCATTTGAGTGCCAAGAAGTACAATGGCATAAAAGGTTAGAATATCAAAACCCTGTTAGCAGAAGCAAACCAAATGCGAGCATCTCATATTATCTTAACATCTACATGTTTCTCTTGACGAATTATAAACAAGTGGCAAGAAGAACGGAAATGAAATGACCAAAGTAAATGAGATAGCGGACAAAGAGTTAAAGGATTCATTTAGGTAAATACCGAAGCACACAATGGACATAGTAGGGATGGATTAATTGTAACGCCTACTCAGGCACGTAGAATACAAAAGACGATCCTGACAAATAGACAACGAAAAAAATCTAGTTTCCAGTGTCTAAAAGCAAAGCCTTCCAACGGTTTTTTCTTTCATGGTTTTTGGCATTTTCGTAGCAAGGAATTACGAAAAATTGTTATGGGGGTGATGTAACTTTATGGTATCACGTATTGGATAATGAGAACAATGGTTATTTTCAAGCGAGCACTTCCCACTTAAGCCCTATGGTCACTCGGTTGTCCAAAACTGAAAGATACATGGGATCAGATGAGAGTTTAATATAAATATGAGATTTTACCATGCAAAACAGTCAATTTCATTACAATCTCAAGTATTGGAGTATTTACAAGAAATCATTCTTTATCAAGGGAAAAAAATGTTTCATTGCCTGACTAGCATATTCTTCATCTGCTCAAACACTATAATTAATATACTCAACAGGAAGGGGAAGCTTGAAAAGGCAACAAAAAACAAGTTTACTGCATGATCATTTTCTTCTCTAGAAAATTAGAAGCAATTAAGCAAAACTAGATCATGTTAGGTACTACGTTCCTCAACAGTATTTAATTGGAAACAAGGAAAGTATGTTGCTTACTGATCATTTATAAATATGCCTCTACATATTCCTACTCATAAACTGATGTATTATTTGTTCATCTGTACGACATTAGATACACCTAAATTTGCATAGAATAAGTCTATGGTTATTAATGTACATTGTAACATGACATTTATAACATAAATCACAAGGTAACGGAATCTAACTTTATCTATATTCTCGGACTTTTGGCATAAAAAATTAGAGCATTCTCCCCTGTACTTAAAACCTAAGTCACATAGTGCGGGTGCGCGAGCGCGTGCGAGAGCGTGAGCTTGTGCGCCAGTGCGCCAAATATAAAATTACATGAATATGAGTGTGCCTTAGTGCGTTTATTAAAACTAATTAAATATATATTTAATAAATATAAATGATAAAAGTAGCTAATAAATAATTATATTTAACACACATAAGCCATTGATGTCTATTTTTCTATTCATAACTAGGAGTGAGTTTTGATTTCTAACGAGAGTAATAGAGTTATTTGTTTTTCTAATTTTATTTTGTCCTATTTTAGCTTCAACTTAGTCCAAGGAAAAGACACTACACACATTAAGTAGGTGAGAGGTGTAGCAAAATATAGATTTCAATGTGTATAAAGGAATAATTCTTAATACAAGAACTAACAATTTTTAGTGCGAGAACTAAGAATTCCTAATGCGTCCTAATGCGGAGCACGGGCACTCAATTTGCGAGAGCGCGACTAAAGCGCAGTGCGTGGGCCAATAAAGGAGGATTATGTGACTTAGCTTAAAACCCTGACTGTCACCTTCGAAATATTGGAAAACAAAAAAGTTAAAGGTGGTCTCTCCTACACGTAGCAACTTTTGAAATATAATTTGCAATAAATCAATGATACCCCACGTCATAAGTTTGCTTAAAATATCAGAATGATCATGATGACTTTAGAAAACTCTAGTTGCTCAAGGTTCTTGTGATATTTCACACTACATTTAATGATGCCTATATAATTGCAAGATATTAAAATAGTTTATTAAAATTAATAGCAGCCACAATTGAAGGCGGTAGTTATGTCTATAAATTGAAGACAAATCTAATTTGTAGAAGCAAGAAAAAGAAGTGGAAAGAGTGAGCAACAGCCGAGAGTATTGAGAGCATCACTTGTAAAATTCATTTCTATGTTATTGCAATTTTCAATCTAGCCCCAAGTTTTCTTTTGTTATTTTATTTTGATCCCTAAAGACCCAACATATTGATGGTATCAGAGCCACCCATTGGCCTGATATCTGTTCCCTAAATAAAATATGAATCCATCCCCAAACAACGAGCTCGCCTTCACATATTCCCAACAAGGTGTACCAATCTTTGTTGGACAAAATTATGAACTATGGAGCGTTTTAATGCAAACGTTACTCCAGTCCCATGAACTCTGGGACATCGTAAAGGAAGGCTATCAAAAATAATACGCCTGAGGAAGAAGCTACGTTCACGACACCAAAGAAGAAAGAGTATAAAGAGAACAAGACCAGAGATGCAAGAGCCTTGTCCTTTATAAACCAAGGGGTAAGCCGTTCCATTCTTTTGCGCATAATGGGTGTTAGAACTTCTAAAGATGCATGGGATATGTTGAAAAAACAATTTGGTGCCTATGAAAAAGTTTTCTCCATAAAATTAAAAAATTTATGGCGTGATTTTGATAACTTGTTCATGAAAGACCATGAGAATGCGCAAGAATTTTTCTCAAGAGTTACTGTTATTATTAATGAAATTCGCGCATAAGGAGATAATGTCGAAGACAAGAAAATTTTAAAAAAAGTACAACGGAGCCTGCCGGTAAAGTTTGAGCACATAGTTGCCGCCATTGAGAAATCTAAAGATTTATCAAAATTATCTTAAGATGAACTCATGGGATCGCTCGAAGATCATGAAAAAAAAATGACCAAATTTTCTAACCAAAACTTCGAACAAACTTTCCAAGTAAAAGATAATGCACGTGATGAGAATAATCAAAGCCAACAGGACAAAAGGAATGCCTCTACCTCAAGAGGGGGCAAAGGAAGAGGTCGCGCTAGAAATTAAAATTTCCGCAGACGTGATCCAGAAAAATGAGGTAACTCTCAAGACTCTCAAAATTCAGATTCAAGTTGCGGAATTTGCAGGAAAAATAATCATGCCACAAAAGACTGCCGATCCAAGTGCAAGAGGTGCGAAAATCCAAATCACTCATACAGGGATTGCTGGTACAGGGATGATGAAAAGGCAAAAGAAGCAAACATCACTGAAGCAGCAAATGAATATCAGGTATTCTATTCCAGCCTAAATTCTCAGCAAAAAATTGAGAATATATGGTATGTGGATGGTGTATGCAGCAATCACAATCGGAGATGGCAAAGAGTGCAAAATCAATGGAAAAGGCACAGTTGCAGTGAAGACAAGAAAAGGCAAAACAAATTTCATCAAAGATGTCTTTTATGTTCCAGGTCTGACTTAAAACATACTCAGTGTGGGCCAACTATTGCAGAAAAATTACAAAGTGGAGTTTAATAATGACCAATTCGTTATTATTGACAAAAAGAAAAATTTTATTATGGCTAAAGTTAAGATGAGTACAAATGAAGTATTTCCCCTTACTTTGCCACTAACCGAGAAGATGGTACTTCAAAGCACCACAAACGATGATCACACCATTTGGCATTTGAGGTACGAACATCTTAGTTATAAAGGCTTACATTTGTTAATGAAGAAAAATATTGTTCTTGGCCTCCCAAAAATTCCATATCGGGACAAGAAGTGTGAAGGATACATTTTTGAAAAATGCATCGCCTACCATTTCCGAAGATATCATACAGAGCCAAAGCTCCACTTCATAGTCCATGCAGACATATTTGGACCAACTCATAAGCCATCTCTAAACGACAACATGTATTTCCTCTTGTTCGTTGATGACTATACAAGAATGATGTGGATTTATATCTTAAAGCAGAAATTAGAAGCATTCACGAAGTTCATGGAGTTTAAAGCACAAGTGCAAAATCAAAGTGGGAAAAAAGATAAAGACCCTCAGAACAGATCGAGGTGAAGAGTTCATTGGCAGAGCTTTCATGAACTATTGCAAAGAGAAAGGCATCTACAGACAACCAACAGTTCCTTACAGCCTAAACAAAATGGAGTTGTTGAGCAAAAGAACCGAACGATCGCTGAAATGGCACGAAGTATGATGCCTGGAAAAGGACTTCCTAACAGCTTTTGGGCTGAAGCAGTAGTTAGAGCAGTTTACATTTTGAACCGATCACCGACAAAGGCCGTTCCAAACAAGACGCCATATGCACCATGGTTTCACCAAAAACCACAAGTAAGTAATTTCAAAGTTTTTGGATCCATATCATATTCTCATATTCCTTCCGAGCAGCGTGAAAAGTTTGATGAAAAAGGAGAAAAGTTAATCTTGACTGGTTATAGTGACGAATCCAAGCGATATCGTTTACTAAACCAAAGACAAATAAACTCATCATTTCTCGAGACGTTATCTTTGATGAGAAACAATCATGAAACTGGGAAGAGAACAACAAATAACAGTTATTTGCTTCCGCTGTCGACTACTCAACAAGACGAGCCAAGTCCAAGTGCTAGCCCAAGTTCCTCAGGACCATTTGAAGAGTTCTATCCAGAATCTAAAAGTCCAATAAGAAAGATACGCAGCTTACGAGAAATTTATGAATCATATGATGTAGCATTCTTCACTTGTGAGCCGCAAACATTCGAAGAAGCTACAAAGGAAGAAGTATGTTTGAATGCAATGGGTGATGAAATTGCTAGCATCGAGAAGAACAAAACATTGGAGCTTGTGTATCTTCCCGAAGGAAAGAGAGTATCGGGCTGAACTGGGTCTACAAAATAGAATTCAAAGAAGATGGCTCAACTCAAAGCACAAGGCACGCCTAGTCACAAAAGGATCTTAGCAACCAGGCGTTGACTTCAATGAAACATTTGCTCCATTTGCACGAATGGAGACAATAAGGCTCGTGCTAGATCTAGCTGCTCAACTTGATTTACCAATTTATCAGTTGGACGTCAAGTCAGCATTTCTAAACAGAGATTTGGAAGAAGAAGTCTATGTCAAGCCACCTTTAGGTTAAATCGTCAAAGGCAAAGAAGATAAGATCTATTGACTCGGAAAAGCATTATATGGAATCAAGCAAGCACCAAGAGCCTGAAATAGCAAAATCAATAGCTATTTCCAAAAGAATGGATTCGCGAGAAGCCAGAGCGAACCATCACTCTACGTGAAGAAGCAAGGTACTTTAGATTTTCTTATTGTTTGTCTTTACATAGATGACATGATATAAACGAGCACGAATCCAACAATGACGGAAGAATTTAGGAAGACAATGGTGCAAGAATTTGAGATGACTGATCTTGGCTTGATGAAGTACTTTCTTGGAATTCAAATTCGTCAGTCAAAAGGAGAAATATTTATTTTTCAAGAAAAATATCTTAAAGGAATTCGGAAGAAGTTCCAAATGCAAAATTATAAGCCAATATCTACTCCACTTGCAGTAAATGATAAATTGACGATGAATGATGAAGCAGAAGAAGTTGATCAAAATATGCATAGGAGTTTAGTAGGCTCTCTGATTTATTTTACAAACACGAGGCCAGATATCGTATATCTGGTTAGCTTGATCTCAAGGTTTATGCATGGTCCAAGTAAGTTACACTATGCAGCAGCAACAAGAATACTGCGATACCTACAATGTACAAAGAATTTTGGCATCAGGTATGTCAAGGAAAAAGATAGTAATCTCATTCGATACAACGACAGTGATTGGGCTGGATCAGTGGATGATCGCAAATGTACATCAAGAGATATATTTTGTCTTGGATCAAAGATAATTTCATGGACTTCTAAGAAGCAGAAGACTATATCGCATTCATCATCAGAAGCTGAATATATAGCCGCAATAGATGCCGCTCGGAAATTAGTTTGGTTAAGGAAGAATTATTGAGGATCTTCAGCAAAAACAAGAATTTCCTACGACAAGCTATTGCGACAATATGTCGACTATTGCAATGACGAAAAAATCCAGTTTTTCACGCAAGATCGAAGCATATCGAACTTCGTCATCATTTCATCAGAAATCTAGTCCAAGATCAACAAATTCAATTGGAGTTCGTCAACACTAACGAGCAACTTCCGGATAGCTTCACAAAAGCAGTCACCGCCAAGAAGATCACACAGTTTCGAAATGAAGTCTGGATGCAAATTAAGAGGTGGTGTTGAAATATAATTTGCAGTAAATCAATGATACTCCACATCATAAATTTGCTTAAAATATAAGAATGATCCTGATGACTTTAGAAAACTCTAGTCCCTCGCGGTTGTTGTGATATTTCACACTACAATTAATGATGCCTATATAATTGCAAGATATTAAAATAGTTTATTAAAATTAAGTAGGAGCCACAATTGGAGGCGGTTGTTATGTCTATAAATTGAAGACAAATCTAATTTGTAGAAGCAAGAAAAAGAAGTGGAAAGAGTGAGCAACAGCCGAGAGTATTGAGAGCATCACTTGTACAAATATTGCATTCATAATAGCACCAAGACTGGAAAAATACGAAGTTTATATAGGAAGACGATTGTGAAAGTTTCTGAAATATAATAAACTAATTGGGTAATATTGATTGAATTTGACCAAGTCATCTTATATGTAATTACTCATATGCAACATCTACCTGAAGTGCATGTTATATCACAAATTCATGCAGCTAAAATTACCATAGACATCTATTGTCAGATAAGATGTCAGTTCTAATCTACATAAACATGAACAATCAAAAGAGATTTATAATAGATTAAGTTTCTTACATGACAAAAGGAAAAAGATTGGATTATTATACTTTACCCAACAAAAGAAAGAAATGTTTTTTACATATTAAGTATGGCAAAAGAGATATATCACCTGATTTGCTATTAATTATTTCTTTTTTAAAGATTAATTTGTGAACAGCTTGGATCTGTGTTAACTATGTAGTTTATTCACTAGAAACTTCGAGTTGTTAAATATTTATTTTAGGAATATTTCTTGCTAATTTCTGAAAAGATGAATCAAAGACATCTTTTATTTTTCCTAATGCTAGCTTCTTATTAATTATTAGACTATTAGTTTATTATTAAATAACTTAACATTAACGACCAGCTGCAAGTCCAAGCAATACTGATGCATCAGTCCTCTTTTGAAACACAAAATTTGTTTTATTTATACTATACTAGTTTCGCTTTTTCTTGTCTTTAGAAATGGATGAATTAATGTCTTCCTTGTCTGCCCACTCACATACACGTCACTTCCTATGCTTTGCATATTAAGCGAATGAAGAAAGTAAGACGACATGGACGAATATGCACACGAATATGCTTGTTGTAAGAGAAAATCGACGAATATGGGGACGAATATGCTTGTAGTAGGTAAGGGGTACAATTGTCAAAATTATTCAAGGCACTTCTATATATACTTATTTATAAGGGTGCAATCACTCAAGAAAATAGTACATGGACGAATATGCTTGTTGCAGGTAAGGGGTACAATTGTCAAGATTAAAAAAGCTGCTTCTATATATACTTATTTATAAGGGTGCAATCACTCGCGAAAATAGTATATGAGTTTTTGGGTTTTTTTTTATTAACTACAAACTCGAGTAGTTAAACCCTAAATTAGTTTTAGCTTTACGTTTACGCCGTCATCAGTTCTCCACCGCTTGCTACCATCACGACAACAATCAATTATTGTCTATTATTCCCTATGCAATGATTCTAATTCTACATATTTTCTGCATCTCTATAAACCATAATTTTCAATCTTGATCTTAAACATAGTACCGTTCTTCTTTGTCGTACAAATCTGCTATTTTATGTAAACCTCACCTATATTTTCCATAGATTTCCAATTTATCAGTTGAATTTCAGTAAAATCTTTGTGGGGGAAGGTAAGGAAAGAGTGCGGAAATTCGGGAAGGCCTATTGCCATGTTGAATGGAAGATCTATTTGGTAGATGGTGATAAATCACAACTTGACGAGTATCAAGCAATTCTTTGATCATGTAAGGCTGAGGTTGCAACCAGATCCTGGATGAGGAAGTAAATAGTTGGAATGGATGGAATTGGAAAACCATAGATATTTAGTAAGTTCTCTTTTATTACACACATTTTTCATATATATCGTGGTAAATCTATACGTATTAAATTTATTTTTACGAAAATATATTAGTTATTACTTAAAACCATAAATTATTCACTCATTAATTATGAATGGAAAGTATATATTATGAATTGATTATTAGACTTTACCCTAGGCGCTTTGTTGCAGGAAGCTTGAAGAAGCAACAAGACAGGAATTCAAATGTACTGCATCATCATTATGTTTTCTAAAAGGGATAAAAGCATCAAACCCCCTATACTATAGGGGGTGTAGCGATTTGCCCCCTAAACTATTTTTTTTTTGGCAACAAGCCCCCTGTACTATAGATAAACAAGATTTTTTGTCCCCCGATCAAATTTTCGGCCAATTTTTGCCAGAATTTGAAACGTGAACATGAGGATTCGTTACTATTTAACCTCAAATTGAACAAAATGCCCTTTTTTCACTTCGATTTTTGTTATATTTTCTTAATTTTCAAACCTTAGACTAAACCGTTCTATCTCTGAATTTTTTCTTCTTTATCATATTTCCCTGCTTGTTCCATGGCCACCAACAGTCGTTATTCAAAGGTTGAGTAACTTGTGATGTATAAAGAGTGCTTTCATAACCATGCTGCACAGTAAACAATGTATGCTTCCTATCAAGTATATCTAGCAGTTCCATTTACGATGTAATCCTGTTATGTTATTTAGTTCAACTTACAAACATCTTGTAAACATCGAGGTTTCTTAAATATATTACATGCATTTGCATATCCATCTTGATCATCACCTCCAGATCCTTTATCAAAGGCGCTTGTAACTATACTGAATCTTTTTTGTGTATTTTCACTGCTTATCGCTGAATATTGTAAGGTTTGTTGTTGTAACATACTGATGTTTGAGTTCTATCGTCATTTTGATTAAAGAAGGAATGACGCATTGATCAGCGTCCAGCACATTTTTGTCAGTTTTTCGCATTCTTTTGTAATATCTGAAAGTATGAATGCACGTGGTATGTAGGACGTTTCAACGTGAACTCCCCTATACTTTACTGACGATGGAAAAACTTGTCTAACATTTTTCTCTGTTATTTTTTTTCTTGTTTTTCTTTTTCTTTGTAAATTGAGCTAAAAGTGAAATTGAGTTTTAATATAATCTTATTTCAATTTGCGAACTTATTATTTATTACTCATGTGATTTTCTGAATTCAGGTCATATAAAATTTGTTTATTTTATCTTTTATTTTATTTTTATTTTTTTGGAAAGATTGAAACGGTTTTCTTTATTAAATATATTAAACTGGTTTGGACTTAAATGTGATGCGGTTGATTTACTTTTAACTTATTGTCAAGTTATGTTTTTCCTTTGCTAATAAGCCCAAATATAGCCCATATTCTTAACGCATCCTTAACATTGATAACGTTTTATGTCGTTATAAAATTAATCATAGATAATAGATTAGGCCTTCATAGTTAGAATTGCACCGCTCTCCATTCTTCTTTTGCTAGTTTCGTTTCGGCAGCGCAGCCAAGGTAAATCCTCCAATACAAATTCTTTAACTTTGATCATACACTTGTAGTACTTGTCGGTAGTGGGGTTTTAAAATAATAGTATGGGTTGCATTAAACTATTATATTATATGCAATTTGGGGAAAGATCTCTTATTGAATTGATATTTGGAATTTAAGAATTTTGTATATGGTTTTAAGTGGGGTCCTCATCCTTTAGATCCTTTTAATATTAGAGTATGTAATTTAAGCATAGTCCATGTTCTTTAAAAATCTGAAAAATACATAACAGCACCGAAGCATCTATAAAGGGGTGTAATTTTTTTGAGTTTATTTTCTGGATGTTCTTCACCATTCAATCGGTTTTACTGCTTATTCCAAAATCTAGATAAAGCCACTCACTACACATTTAAATCATAAATGCAATAAAAAAAAAGGAGGGGATTATTGTATACTTTATGATATTCAGGCTTTATGCATATATAAGAAGAATTATAGTTTTCTTATTACCAAATAGTTATTTTTATGTGAGCATCATGCATATTTTGTATTACGTATATATGTGTATATACATAGATACTTTATATGTTGTGATATGTATGCATGAATAATAAATAGAGTGTATAGTATGTATCTGTATTGTTTTTGTATTATATATTAATTTAAGATTAGCTTCTCTATTTGTGTTAGGCTTTGTTTATAAGAGGGACTAGTTGAATAGATTTGGGGTTAACTTTTGTTTTGGTCAATAGGTAGTTCGGATTGATATTCAGGTGTTCTTTCCTCTCACATGGTGTTCAGGTGAGTGTTCCCAAAACTCTATTTATTTGCAAAACTGGAAGGAATGCTTGTATATGTATGTATGTCACTTATAAGAGTACCCTTACAATGCTTTTGTAAAGTAAACAATATGTTTGATTTAACTTGTAAAAGAAACTAAGTTGGTTATGATGATCACATTTTCGATTATGTTCAGTTCAATTATTAGTTAGTTGGATCCAACTTGGCTCGGTTAGGCATGGAGTATTGCTGGGCAGCAGAGGGTTGTCGGTGGTGCTTCATGTCCCCTTGCCCCTTCTCCTTAGACACCACGGGAGGTTCGTTGTGTCTCTGGAGATCATTCGTTACGCATGTACCATGGCATGTGATTAGTTTCCAGGGTAGCTCCTTGGACGGGGCGATAAGGAGTGTTCGTGTGTGGCGTTAAGGTTGACGGCATCAGCTATTTCGTTGATCATCATAACTAATTAAAACAATCGATATGCTTGTCTTAAGTTATTATTATTTAGTACCAACATTCATTTCTTTGTTTTGTAAAATGATGATCTTCTCTCGTTCTGTATTGTTTTGAAATTCTGAATTTTAAATAAATTATTGGTACCTAATAATAATATTCTTGAGTCACAGAAAGCATAATTTGCATGTATAGTTTAGTATGTTTTGAAAGAAAATGGTAATGTACTTTCACACACATCGAACACTCACTGAGATTTTTATCTCATTAGTTTTATTTTGTCCCTTCCTTCCAGAGTAGGGAACCTTCAGGACAAGACCTCAGAGATTTTGGTGTTTGGAGTTGACCAGCTCGGGTTATAGATTAGAGTAATTTATTTGAGATTTATTTTCTATACTTGTCACAACTGTCATGTCATTCTTTTAGTTATGAGATATTTTAGTTCTTCTTTTGATTATTTAGTTGTTCGCATGTTGTTCTTTTTAGGCTGTATTTTGGGGCTGTTACAATTGGTATCAGAGCCTGGATTAGCCCCCTGGCTCGTCAGGATAGGATCCTTGGACTAAGTTAGAATGTGATTGGGTGACCATAGATTAAGCTTCCGCGTAAGTGACAAGTTCTGCTTAGTACCATGGGTTGATGGATTATCATCGGGAGGCCTACCTTTTATACTCCATTGCGGACCAAGGTCTTGAGTAGAGGTTGTATAGAGGATTAGTATTGTTGTTTAAGATTGGTCTAGAATAATTTGAGCCTTCGAGTTATTAGTTTTGTTTTAGCTTCCGATTTTTTTTTTCCTTGTCTCTACTTGTACCCTGTTTGATTATTATTTTATTTTGAATTTTTTCCTCTGCTACGGAGTTTATTTTGAATATATTCTTGTCCATTCTATAATTTTAACATTTATAGCATGAAATAATATTTTATTGCATGAAGCTTCAATTTTTAAAGTCAACATGTCTATATATTAAAAAATTCTAAGCATGTGTGTGTTGATAATGTGAAATTCAAGTATTCTTGCTTGAGCATTAGGTGTAGGAAAATTTATAACATGAGTTTGTAATTTTTGTTCTTTAATGACTGTATTTTGATTTTATACGTGCATGAGTAAATACCAACGATTTAGGAATCTAAACCGTAGTATACCTTGGTGAGTATTACCTTCTTTTATTACAACTTAAAAGTGCTTGGTGCGAGTTCAATATATTCGTTTATAGATAGTTTAATAAGTATTATCCTTTAGTTTTATGTGAAAAATAGATCAGTATTTGGATAAAGGATTTGAATAGTTAAGTTATACCTTGTCTCTACTTCCACCCTGTTTCAGTTTTGATTTTTCTTCTTTTGTTTGGCTTGGGCCGCTGCTGCAAAACTTATTCTGAACATATTCACATTAATTCTATAAATCTCATGATTAAAAAAAAAAAGTATTCTTTTTCTACAATTTATTAAGTTGCTCTAGGGTTTGAAAGTTTCCAGAACTCAAGTTGATTCTCCTAGAATTCTTGAAAGTTATTGTCAATTTAAATCGTTTTTGCACTCTGCAATGTATTCCAAAACCATGGATTTTGTTTGTCGCATATTATTATTTGATACAATTGTTTTAGAAATCAAAATCTGTTTTGAACATGAACATTATTCTTGTGCCATGATGCATGTTTTATTAGTTTTTATTCAGAATTAGGTGCATGATAGTATAACTTCATGATATGCTACTTTATTTGGAAAGATTTTTATCTAGGCTCTTTAAATATGCATGTAAAATGTAAAACGTGGCAAATGAAATGCATAGTAGTTTGTTTGATTTATGCGTATACTAAGATTAGAATTTGGGGGCCAAATTCTTTTAAGGGGGTTGGATTGTAATACCCCAAAGTTTTAATATAATCTTATTTCAATTTGCGAACTTATTATTTATTACTCATGTGATTTTCTGAATTCAGGTCATATAAAATTTGTTTATTTTATCTTTTATTTTATTTTTATTTTTTTGGAAAGATTGAAACGGTTTTCTTTATTAAATATATTAAATTGGTTTGGACTTAAATGTGATGCGGTTGATTTACTTTTAACTTATTGTCAAGTTATGTTTTTCCTTTGCTAATAAGCCCAAATATAGCCCATATTCTTAACGCATCCTTAACATTGATAACGTTTTATGTCGTTATAAAATTAATCATAGATAATAGATTAGGCCTTCATAGTTAGAATTGCACCGCTCTCCATTCTTCTTTTGCTAGTTTCGTTTCGGCAGCGCAGCCAAGGTAAATCCTCCAATACAAATTCTTTAACTTTGATCATACACTTGTAGTACTTGTCGGTAGTGGGGTTTTAAAATAATAGTATGGGTTGCATTAAACTATTATATTATATGCAATTTGGGGAAAGATCTCTTATTGAATTGATATTTGGAATTTAAGAATTTTGTATATGGTTTTAAGTGGGGTCCTCATCCTTTAGATCCTTTTAATATTAGAGTATGTAATTTAAGCATAGTCCATGTTCTTTAAAAATCTGAAAAATACATAACAGCACCGAAGCATCTATAAAGGGGTGTAATTTTTTTGAGTTTATTTTCTGGATGTTCTTCACCATTCAATCGGTTTTACTGCTTATTCCAAAATCTAGATAAAGCCACTCACTACACATTTAAATCATAAATGCAATAAAAAAAAAAGGAGGGGATTATTGTATACTTTATGATATTCAGGCTTTATGCATATATAAGAAGAATTATAGTTTTCTTATTACCTAATAGTTATTTTTATGTGAGCACCATGCATATTTTGTATTACGTATATATGTGTATATACATAGATACTTTATATGTTGTGATATGTATGCATGAATAATAAATAGAGTGTATAGTATGTATCTGTATTGTTTTTGTATTATATATTAATTTAAGATTAGCCTCTCTATTTGTGTTATGCTTTGTTTATAAGAGGGACTAGTTGAATAGATTTGGGGTTAACTTTTGTTTTGGTCAATAGGTAGTTCGGATTGATATTCAGGTGTTCTTTCCTCTCACATGGTGTTCAGGTGAGTGTTCCCAAAACTCTATTTATTTGCAAAACTGGAAGGAATGCTTGTATATGTATGTATGCCACTTATAAGAGTACCCTTACACTGCTTTTGTAAAGTAAACAATATGTTTGATTTAACTTGTAAAAGAAACTAAGTTGGTTATGATGATCACATTTTCGATTATGTTCAGTTCAATTATTAGTTAGTTGGATCCAACTTGGCTCGGTTAGGCATGGAGTATTGCTGGGCAGCAGAGGGTTGTCGGTGGTGCTTCATGTCCCCTTGCCCCTTCTCCTTAGACACGACGGGAGGTTCGTTGTGTCTCTGGAGATCATTCGTTACGCATGTACCATGGCATGTGATTAGTTTCCAGGGTAGCTCCTTTGACGGGGCGATAAGGAGTGTTCGTGTGTGGCGTTAAGGTTGACGGCATCAGCTATTTCGTTGATCATCATAACTAATTAAAACAATCGATATGCTTGTCTTAAGTTATTATTATTTAGTACCAACATTCATTTCTTTGTTTCGTAAAATGATGATCTTCTCTCGTTCTGTATTGTTTTGAAATTCTGAATTTTAAATAAATTATTGGTACCTAATAATAATATTCTTGAGTCACAGAAAGCATAATTTGCATGTATAGTTTAGTATGTTTTGAAAGAAAATGGTAATGCACTTTCACACACATCGAACACTCACTGAGAATTTTATCTCATTAGTTTTATTTTGTCCCTTCCTTCCAGAGTAGGGAACCTTCAGGACAAGACCTCAGAGATTTTGGTGTTTGGAGTTGACCAGCTCGGGTTATAGATTAGAGTAATTTATTTGAGATTTATTTTCTATACTTGTCACAACTGTCATGTCATTCTTTTAGTTATGAGATATTTTAGTTCTTCTTTTGATTATTTAGTTGTTCGCATGTTGTTCTTTTTAGGCTGTATTTTGGGGCTGTTACAATTGGTATCAGAGCCTGGATTAGCCCCCAGGCTCGTCAGGATAGGATCCTTGGACTAAGTTAGAATGTGATTGGGTGACCATAGATTAAGCTTCCGCGTAAGTGACAAGTTCTGCTTAGTACCATGGGTTGATGGATTATCATCGGGAGGCCTACCTTTTATACTCCGTTGCGGACCAAGGTCTTGAGTAGAGGTTGTATAGAGGATTAGTATTGTTGTTTAAGATTGGTCTAGAATAATTTGAGCCTTCGAGTTATTAGTTTTGTTTTAGCTTCCGATTTTTTTTTTCCTTGTCTCTACTTGTACCCTGTTTGATTATTATTTTATTTTGAATTTTTTCCTCTGCTACGGAGTTTATTTTGAATATATTCTTGTCCATTCTATAATTTTAACATTTATAGCATGAAATAATATTTTATTGCATGAAGCTTCAATTTTTAAAGTCAACATGTCTATATATTAAAAAATTCTAAGCATGTGTGTGTTGATAATGTGAAATTCAAGTATTCTTGCTTGAGCATTAGGTGTAGGAAAATTTATAACATGAGTTTGTAATTTTTGTTCTTTAATGACTGTATTTTGATTTTATACGTGCATGAGTAAATACCAACGATTTAGGAATCTAAACCGTAGTATACCTTGGTGAGTATTACCTTCTTTTATTACAACTTAAAAGTGCTTGGTGCGAGTTCAATATATTCGTTTATAGATAGTTTAATAAGTATTATCCTTTAGTTTTATGTGAAAAATAGATCAGTATTTGGATAAAGGATTTGAATAGTTAAGTTATACCTTGTCTCTACTTCCACCCTGTTTGAGTTTTGATTTTTCTTCTTTTGTTTGGCTTGGGCCGCTGCTGCAAAACTTATTCTGAACATATTCACATTAATTCTATAAATCTCATGATTAAAAAAAAAAGTATTCTTTTTCTACAATTTATTAAGTTGCTCTAGGGTTTGAAAGTTTCCAGAACTCAAGTTGATTCTCCTAGAATTCTTGAAAGTTATTGTCAATTTAAATCGTTTTTGCACTCTGCAATGTATTCCAAAACCATGGATTTTGTTTGTCGCATATTATTATTTGATACAATTGTTTTAGAAATCAAAATCTGTTTTGAACATGAACATTATTCTTGTGCCATGATGCATGTTTTATTAGTTTTTATTCAGAATTAGGTGCATGATAGTACAACTTCATGATATGCTACTTTATTTGGAAAGATTTTTATCTAGGCTCTTTAAATATGCATGTAAAATGTAAAACGTGGCAAATGAAATGCATAGTAGTTTGTTTGATTTATGCGTATACTAAGATTAGAATTTGGGGGCCAAATTCTTTTAAGGGGGTTGGATTGTAATACCCCAAAGTTTTAATATAATCTTATTTCAATTTGCGAACTTATTATTTATTACTCATGTGATTTTCTGAATTCAGGTCATATAAAATTTGTTTATTTTATCTTTTATTTTATTTTTATTTTTTTGGAAAGATTGAAACGGTTTTCTTTATTAAATATATTAAATTGGTTTGGACTTAAATGTGATGCGGTTGATTTACTTTTAACTTATTGTCAAGTTATGTTTTTCCTTTGCTAATAAGCCCAAATATAGCCCATATTCTTAACGCATCCTTAACATTGATAACGTTTTATGTCGTTATAAAATTAATCATAGATAATAGATTAGGCCTTCATAGTTAGAATTGCACCGCTCTCCATTCTTCTTTTGCTAGTTTCGTTTCGGCAGCGCAGCCAAGGTAAATCCTCCAATACAAATTCTTTAACTTTGATCATACACTTGTAGTACTTGTCGGTAGTGGGGTTTTAAAATAATAGTATGGGTTGCATTAAACTATTATATTATATGCAATTTGGGGAAAGATCTCTTATTGAATTGATATTTGGAATTTAAGAATTTTGTATATGGTTTTAAGTGGGGTCCTCATCCTTTAGATCCTTTTAATATTAGAGTATGTAATTTAAGCATAGTCCATGTTCTTTAAAAATCTGAAAAATACATAACAGCACCGAAGCATCTATAAAGGGGTGTAATTTTTTTGAGTTTATTTTCTGGATGTTCTTCACCATTCAATCGGTTTTACTGCTTATTCCAAAATCTAGATAAAGCCACTCACTACACATTTAAATCATAAATGCAATAAAAAAAAAAGGAGGGGATTATTGTATACTTTATGATATTCAGGCTTTATGCATATATAAGAAGAATTATAGTTTTCTTATTACCTAATAGTTATTTTTATGTGAGCACCATGCATATTTTGTATTACGTATATATGTGTATATACATAGATACTTTATATGTTGTGATATGTATGCATGAATAATAAATAGAGTGTATAGTATGTATCTGTATTGTTTTTGTATTATATATTAATTTAAGATTAGCCTCTCTATTTGTGTTATGCTTTGTTTATAAGAGGGACTAGTTGAATAGATTTGGGGTTAACTTTTGTTTTGGTCAATAGGTAGTTCGGATTGATATTCAGGTGTTCTTTCCTCTCACATGGTGTTCAGGTGAGTGTTCCCAAAACTCTATTTATTTGCAAAACTGGAAGGAATGCTTGTATATGTATGTATGCCACTTATAAGAGTACCCTTACACTGCTTTTGTAAAGTAAACAATATGTTTGATTTAACTTGTAAAAGAAACTAAGTTGGTTATGATGATCACATTTTCGATTATGTTCAGTTCAATTATTAGTTAGTTGGATCCAACTTGGCTCGGTTAGGCATGGAGTATTGTTGGGCAGCAGAGGGTTGTCGGTGGTGCTTCATGTCCCCTTGCCCCTTCTCCTTAGACACGACGGGAGGTTCGTTGTGTCTCTGGAGATCATTCGTTACGCATGTACCATGGCATGTGATTAGTTTCCAGGGTAGCTCCTTTGACGGGGCGATAAGGAGTGTTCGTGTGTGGCGTTAAGGTTGACGGCATCAGCTATTTCGTTGATCATCATAACTAATTAAAACAATCGATATGCTTGTCTTAAGTTATTATTATTTAGTACCAACATTCATTTCTTTGTTTCGTAAAATGATGATCTTCTCTCGTTCTGTATTGTTTTGAAATTCTGAATTTTAAATAAATTATTGGTACCTAATAATAATATTCTTGAGTCACAGAAAGCATAATTTGCATGTATAGTTTAGTATGTTTTGAAAGAAAATGGTAATGCACTTTCACACACATCGAACACTCACTGAGAATTTTATCTCATTAGTTTTATTTTGTCCCTTCCTTCCAGAGTAGGGAACCTTCAGGACAAGACCTCAGAGATTTTGGTGTTTGGAGTTGACCAGCTCGGGTTATAGATTAGAGTAATTTATTTGAGATTTATTTTCTATACTTGTCACAACTGTCATGTCATTCTTTTAGTTATGAGATATTTTAGTTCTTCTTTTGATTATTTAGTTGTTCGCATGTTGTTCTTTTTAGGCTGTATTTTGGGGCTGTTACAATTGGTATCAGAGCCTGGATTAGCCCCCAGGCTCGTCAGGATAGGATCCTTGGACTAAGTTAGAATGTGATTGGGTGACCATAGATTAAGCTTCCGCGTAAGTGACAAGTTCTGCTTAGTACCATGGGTTGATGGATTATCATCGGGAGGCCTACCTTTTATACTCCGTTGCGGACCAAGGTCTTGAGTAGAGGTTGTATAGAGGATTAGTATTGTTGTTTAAGATTGGTCTAGAATAATTTGAGCCTTCGAGTTATTAGTTTTGTTTTAGCTTCCGATTTTTTTTTTCCTTGTCTCTACTTGTACCCTGTTTGATTATTATTTTATTTTGAATTTTTTCCTCTGCTACGGAGTTTATTTTGAATATATTCTTGTCCATTCTATAATTTTAACATTTATAGCATGAAATAATATTTTATTGCATGAAGCTTCAATTTTTAAAGTCAACATGTCTATATATTAAAAAATTCTAAGCATGTGTGTGTTGATAATGTGAAATTCAAGTATTCTTGCTTGAGCATTAGGTGTAGGAAAATTTATAACATGAGTTTGTAATTTTTGTTCTTTAATGACTGTATTTTGATTTTATACGTGCATGAGTAAATACCAACGATTTAGGAATCTAAACCGTAGTATACCTTGGTGAGTATTACCTTCTTTTATTACAACTTAAAAGTGCTTGGTGCGAGTTCAATATATTCGTTTATAGATAGTTTAATAAGTATTATCCTTTAGTTTTATGTGAAAAATAGATCAGTATTTGGATAAAGGATTTGAATAGTTAAGTTATACCTTGTCTCTACTTCCACCCTGTTTGAGTTTTGATTTTTCTTCTTTTGTTTGGCTTGGGCCGCTGCTGCAAAACTTATTCTGAACATATTCACATTAATTCTATAAATCTCATGATTAAAAAAAAAAGTATTCTTTTTCTACAATTTATTAAGTTGCTCTAGGGTTTGAAAGTTTCCAGAACTCAAGTTGATTCTCCTAGAATTCTTGAAAGTTATTGTCAATTTAAATCGTTTTTGCACTCTGCAATGTATTCCAAAACCATGGATTTTGTTTGTCGCATATTATTATTTGATACAATTGTTTTAGAAATCAAAATCTGTTTTGAACATGAACATTATTCTTGTGCCATGATGCATGTTTTATTAGTTTTTATTCAGAATTAGGTGCATGATAGTACAACTTCATGATATGCTACTTTATTTGGAAAGATTTTTATCTAGGCTCTTTAAATATGCATGTAAAATGTAAAACGTGGCAAATGAAATGCATAGTAGTTTGTTTGATTTATGCGTATACTAAGATTAGAATTTGGGGGCCAAATTCTTTTAAGGGGGTTGGATTGTAATACCCCAAAGTTTTAATATAATCTTATTTCAATTTGCGAACTTATTATTTATTACTCATGTGATTTTCTGAATTCAGGTCATATAAAATTTGTTTATTTTATCTTTTATTTTATTTTTATTTTTTTGGAAAGATTGAAACGGTTTTCTTTATTAAATATATTAAATTGGTTTGGACTTAAATGTGATGCGGTTGATTTACTTTTAACTTATTGTCAAGTTATGTTTTTCCTTTGCTAATAAGCCCAAATATAGCCCATATTCTTAACGCATCCTTAACATTGATAACGTTTTATGTCGTTATAAAATTAATCATAGATAATAGATTAGGCCTTCATAGTTAGAATTGCACCGCTCTCCATTCTTCTTTTGCTAGTTTCGTTTCGGCAGCGCAGCCAAGGTAAATCCTCCAATACAAATTCTTTAACTTTGATCATACACTTGTAGTACTTGTCGGTAGTGGGGTTTTAAAATAATAGTATGGGTTGCATTAAACTATTATATTATATGCAATTTGGGGAAAGATCTCTTATTGAATTGATATTTGGAATTTAAGAATTTTGTATATGGTTTTAAGTGGGGTCCTCATCCTTTAGATCCTTTTAATATTAGAGTATGTAATTTAAGCATAGTCCATGTTCTTTAAAAATCTGAAAAATACATAACAGCACCGAAGCATCTATAAAGGGGTGTAATTTTTTTGAGTTTATTTTCTGGATGTTCTTCACCATTCAATCGGTTTTACTGCTTATTCCAAAATCTAGATAAAGCCACTCACTACACATTTAAATCATAAATGCAATAAAAAAAAAAGGAGGGGATTATTGTATACTTTATGATATTCAGGCTTTATGCATATATAAGAAGAATTATAGTTTTCTTATTACCTAATAGTTATTTTTATGTGAGCACCATGCATATTTTGTATTACGTATATATGTGTATATACATAGATACTTTATATGTTGTGATATGTATGCATGAATAATAAATAGAGTGTATAGTATGTATCTGTATTGTTTTTGTATTATATATTAATTTAAGATTAGCCTCTCTATTTGTGTTATGCTTTGTTTATAAGAGGGACTAGTTGAATAGATTTGGGGTTAACTTTTGTTTTGGTCAATAGGTAGTTCGGATTGATATTCAGGTGTTCTTTCCTCTCACATGGTGTTCAGGTGAGTGTTCCCAAAACTCTATTTATTTGCAAAACTGGAAGGAATGCTTGTATATGTATGTATGCCACTTATAAGAGTACCCTTACACTGCTTTTGTAAAGTAAACAATATGTTTGATTTAACTTGTAAAAGAAACTAAGTTGGTTATGATGATCACATTTTCGATTATGTTCAGTTCAATTATTAGTTAGTTGGATCCAACTTGGCTCGGTTAGGCATGGAGTATTGCTGGGCAGCAGAGGGTTGTCGGTGGTGCTTCATGTCCCCTTGCCCCTTCTCCTTAGACACGACGGGAGGTTCGTTGTGTCTCTGGAGATCATTCGTTACGCATGTACCATGGCATGTGATTAGTTTCCAGGGTAGCTCCTTTGACGGGGCGATAAGGAGTGTTCGTGTGTGGCGTTAAGGTTGACGGCATCAGCTATTTTGTTGATCATCATAACTAATTAAAACAATCGATATGCTTGTCTTAAGTTATTATTATTTAGTACCAACATTCATTTCTTTGTTTCGTAAAATGATGATCTTCTCTCGTTCTGTATTGTTTTGAAATTCTGAATTTTAAATAAATTATTGGTACCTAATAATAATATTCTTGAGTCACAGAAAGCATAATTTGCATGTATAGTTTAGTATGTTTTGAAAGAAAATGGTAATGCACTTTCACACACATCGAACACTCACTGAGAATTTTATCTCATTAGTTTTATTTTGTCCCTTCCTTCCAGAGTAGGGAACCTTCAGGACAAGACCTCATAGATTTTGGTGTTTGGAGTTGACCAGCTCGGGTTATAGATTAGAGTAATTTATTTGAGATTTATTTTCTATACTTGTCACAACTGTCATGTCATTCTTTTAGTTATGAGATATTTTAGTTCTTCTTTTGATTATTTAGTTGTTCGCATGTTGTTCTTTTTAGGCTGTATTTTGGGGCTGTTACAATTGGTATCAGAGCCTGGATTAGCCCCCAGGCTCGTCAGGATAGGATCCTTGGACTAAGTTAGATTGTGATTGGGTGACCATAGATTAAGCTTCTGCGTAAGTGACAAGTTCTGCTTAGTACCATGGGTTGATGGATTATCATCGGGAGGCCTACCTTTTATAATCTGGGGCGGACCAAGGTCTTGAGTAGAGCTTGTATAGAGGATTAGTATTGTTGTTTAAGATTGGTCTAGAATAATTTGAGCCTTCGAGTTATTAGTTTTTTTTTAGCTTCCGATTTTTTTTTTACTTGTCTCTACTTGTACCCTGTTTGATTATTATTTTATTTTGAATTTTTGCCTCTGCTACGGAGTTTATTTTGAATATATTCTTGTCCATTCTATATGTTTAACATTTATAGCATGAAATAATATTTTATTGCATGAAGCTTCAATTTTTAAAGTCAACATGTCTATATATTAAAAAATTCTAAGCATGTGTGTGTTGATAATGTGAAATTCAAGTATTCTTGCTTGAGCATTAGGTGTAGGAAAATTTATAGCATGAGTTTGTAATTTTTGTTCTTTAATGACTGTATTTTGATTTTATACGTGCATGAGTAAATACCAACGATTTAGGAATCTAAACCGTAGTATACCTTGGTGAGTATTACCTTCTTTTATTACAACTTAAAAGTGCTTGGTGCGAGTTCAATATATTCGTTTATAGATAGTTTAATAAGTATTATCCTTTAGTTTTATGTGAAAATAGATCAGTATTTGGATAAAGGATTTGAATAGTTACGTTATACCTTGTCTCTACTTCCACCCTGTTTGAGTTTTGATTTTTCTTCTTTTGTTTGGCTTGGGCCGCTGCTGCAAAACTTATTCTGAACATATTCACATTAATTCTATAAATCTCATGATTAAAAAAAAAAAGTATTCTTTTTCTAGAATTTATTAAGTTGCTCTAGGGTTTGAAAGTTTCCAGAACTCAAGTTGATTCTCCTAGAATTCTTGAAAGTTATTGTCAATTTAAATCGTTTTTGCACTCTGCAATGTATTCCAAAACCTTGGATTTTGTTTGTCGTATATTATTATTTGATACAATTGTTTTAGAAATCAAAATCTGTTTTGAACATGAACATTATTCTTGTGCCATGATGCATGTTTTATTAGTTTTTATTCAGAATTAGGTGCATGATAGTACAACTTCATGATATGCTACTTTATTTGGAAAGATTTTTATCTAGGCTCTTTAAATATGCATGTAAAATGTAAAACGTGGCAAATGAAATGCATAGTAGTGTGTTTGATTTATGCGTATACTAAGATCAGAATTTGGGGACCAAATTCTTTTAAGGGGGTTGGATTGTAATACCCCAAAGTTTTAATATAATCTTATTTCAATTTGCGAACTTATTATTTATTACTCATGTGATTTTCTGAATTCAGGTCATATAAAATTTGTTTATTTTATCTTTTATTTTATTTTTATTTTTTTGGAAAGATTGAAACGGTTTTCTTTATTAAATATATTAAATTGGTTTGGACTTAAATGTGATGCGGTTGATTTACTTTTAACTTATTGTCAAGTTATGTTTTTCCTTTGCTAATAAGCCCAAATATAGCCCATATTCTTAACGCATCCTTAACATTGATAACGTTTTATGTCGTTATAAAATTAATCGTAGATAATAGATCAGGCCTTCATAGTTAGAATTGCACCGCTCTCCATTCTTCTTTTGCTAGTTTCGTTTCGGCAGCGCAGCCAAGGTAAATCCTCCAATACAAATTCTTTAACTTTGATCATACACTTGTAGTACTTGTCGGTAGTGGGGTTTTAAAATAATAGTATGGGTTGCATTAAACTATTATATTATATGCAATTTGGGGAAAGATCTCTTATTGAATTGATATTTGGAATTTAAGAATTTTGTATATGGTTTTAAGTGGGGTCCTCATCCTTTAGATCCTTTTAATATTAGAGTATGTAATTTAAACATAGTCCATGTTCTTTAAAAATCTGAAAAATACATAACAGCACCGAAGCATCTATAAAGGGGTGTAATTTTTTTGAGTTTATTTTCTGGATGTTCTTCACCATTCAATCGGTTTTACTGCTTATTCCAAAATCTAGATAAAGCCACTCACTACACATTTAAATCATAAATGCAATAAATAAAAAAGGAGGGGATTATTGTATACTTTATGATATTCAGGCTTTATGCATATATAAGAAGAATTATAGTTTTCTTATTACCTAATAGTTATTTTTATGTGAGCATCATGCATATTTTGTATTACGTATATATGTGTATATACATAGATACTTTATATGTTGTGATATGTATGCATGAATAATAAATAGAGTGTATAGTATGTATCTGTATTGTTTTTGTATTATATATTAATTTAAGATTAGCTTCTCTATTTGTGTTATGCTTTGTTTATAAGAGGGACTAGTTGAATAGATTTGGGGTTAACTTTTGTTTTGGTCAATAGGTAGTTCGGATTGATATTCAGGTGTTCTTTCCTCTCACATGGTATTCAGGTGAGTGTTCCCAAAACTCTATTTATTTGCAAAACTGGAAGGAATGCTTGTATATGTATGTATGCCACTTATAAGAGTACCCTTACACTGCTTTTGTAAAGTAAACAATATGTTTGATTTAACTTGTAAAAGAAACTAAGTTGGTTATGATGATCACATTTTCGATTATGTTCAGTTCAATTATTAGTTAGTTGGATCCAACTTGGATCGGTTAGGCATGGAGTATTGCTGGGCAGCAGAGGGTTGTCGGTGGTGCTTCATGTCCCCTTGCCCCTTCTCCTTAGACACGACGGGAGGTTCGTTGTGTCTCTGGAGATCATTCGTTACGCATGTACCATGGCATGTGATTAGTTTCCAGGGTAGCTCCTTTGACGGGGCGATAAGGAGTGTTCGTGTGTGGCGTTAAGGTTGACGGCATCAGCTATTTCGTTGATTATCATAACTAATTAAAACAATCGATATGCTTGTCTTAAGTTATTATTATTTAGTACCAACATTCATTTCTTTGTTTTGTAAAATGATGATCTTCTCTCGTTCTGTATTGTTTTGAAATTCTGAATTTTAAATAAATTATTGGTACCTAATAATAATATTCTTGAGTCACAGAAAGCATAATTTGCATGTATAGTTTAGTATGTTTTGAAAGAAAATGGTAATGCACTTTCACACACATCGAACACTCATTGAGATTTTTATCTCATTAGTTTTATTTTGTCCCTTCCTTCCAGAGTAGGGAACCTTCAGGACAAGACCTCAGAGATTTTGGTGTTTGGAGTTGACCAGCTCGGGTTATAGATTAGAGTAATTTATTTGAGATTTGTTTTCTATACTTGTCACAACTGTCATGTCATTCTTTTAGTTATGAGATATTTTAGTTCTTCTTTTGATTATTTAGTTGTTCGCATGTTGTTCTTTTTAGGCTGTATTTTGGGGCTGTTACAATTGGTATCAGAGCCTGGATTAGCCCCCATGCTCGTCAGGATAGGATCCTTGGACTAAGTTAGATTGTGATTGGGTGACCATAGATTAAGCTTCCGCGTAAGTGACAAGTTCTGCTTAGTACCATGGGTTGATGGATTATCATCGGGAGGCCTACCTTTTATAATCCGTGGCGGACCAAGGTCTTGAGTAGAGGTTGTATAGAGGATTAGTATTGTTGTTTAAGATTGGTCTAGAATAATTTGAGCCTTCGAGTTATTAGTTTTTTTTTAGCTTCCGATTTTTTTTTTACTTGTCTCTACTTGTACCCTGTTTGATTATTATTTTATTTTGAATTTTTGCCTCTGCTACGGAGTTTATTTTGAATATATTCTTGTCCATTCTATATGTTTAACATTTATAGCATGAAATAATATTTTATTGCATGAAGCTTCAATTTTTAAAATCAACATGTCTATATATTAAAAAATTCTAAGCATGTGTGTGTTGATAATGTGAAATTCAAGTATTCTTGCTTGAGCATTAGGTGTAGGAAAATTTATAACATGAGTTTGTAATTTTTGTTCTTTAATGACTGTATTTTGATTTTATACGTGCATGAGTAAATACCAACGATTTAGGAATCTAAACCGTAGTATACCTTGGTGAGTATTACCTTCTTTTATTACAACTTAAAAGTGCTTGGTGCGAGTTCAATATATTCGTTTATAGATAGTTTAATAAGTATTATCCTTTAGTTTTATGTGAAAATAGATCAGTATAGATTGGATAAAGGATTTGAATAGTTACGTTATACCTTGTCTCTACTTCCACCCTGTTTGAGTTTTGATTTTTCTTCTTTTGTTTGGCTTGGGCCGCTGCTGCAAAACTTATTCTGAACATATTCACATTAATTCTATAAATCTCATGATTAAAAAAAAAAGTATTCTTTTTCTAGAATTTATTAAGTTGCTCTAGGGTTTAAAAGTTTCCAGAACTCAAGTTGATTCTCCTAGAATTCTTGAAAGTTATTGTCAATTTAAATCGTTTTTGCACTCTGCAATGTATTCCAAAACCTTGGATTTTGTTTGTCGTATATTATTATTTGATACAATTGTTTTAGAAATCAAAATCTGTTTTGAACATGAACATTATTCTTGTGCCATGATGCATGTTTTATTAGTTTTTATTCAGAATTAGGTGCATGATAGTACAACTTCATGATATGCTACTTTATTTGGAAAGATTTTTATCTAGGCTCTTTAAATATGCATGTAAAATGTAAAACGTGGCAAATGAAATGCATAGTAGTTTGTTTGATTTATGCGTATACTAAGATTAGAATTTGGGGACCAAATTCTTTTAAGGGGGTTGGATTGTAATACCCCAAAGTTTTAATATAATCTTATTTCAATTTGCGAACTTATTATTTATTACTCATGTGATTTTCTGAATTCAGGTCATATAAAATTTGTTTATTTTATCTTTTATTTTATTTTTATTTTTTTGGAAAGATTGAAACGGTTTTCTTTATTAAATATATTAAATTGGTTTGGACTTAAATGTGATGCGGTTGATTTACTTTTAACTTATTGTCAAGTTATGTTTTTCCTTTGCTAATAAGCCCAAATATAGCCCATATTCTTAACGCATCCTTAACATTGATAACGTTTTATGTCGTTATAAAATTAATCATAGATAATAGATTAGGCCTTCATAGTTAGAATTGCACCGCTCTCCATTCTTCTTTTGCTAGTTTCGTTTCGGCAGCGCAGCCAAGGTAAATCCTCCAATACAAATTCTTTAACTTTGATCATACACTTGTAGTACTTGTCGGTAGTGGGGTTTTAAAATAATAGTATGGGTTGCATTAAACTATTATATTATATGCAATTTGGGGAAAGATCTCTTATTGAATTGATATTTGGAATTTAAGAATTTTGTATATGGTTTTAAGTGGGGTCCTCATCCTTTAGATCCTTTTAATATTAGAGTATGTAATTTAAGCATAGTCCATGTTCTTTAAAAATCTGAAAAATACATAACAGCACCGAAGCATCTATAAAGGGGTGTAATTTTTTTGAGTTTATTTTCTGGATGGTCTTCACCATTCAATCGGTTTTACTGCTTATTCCAAAATCTAGATAAAGCCACTCACTACACATTTAAATCATAAATGCAATAAAAAAAAAAGGAGGGGATTATTGTATTCTTTATGATATTCAGGCTTTATGCATATATAAGAAGAATTATAGTTTTCTTATTACCTAATAGTTATTTTTATGTGAGCACCATGCATATTTTGTATTACGTATATATGTGTATATACATAGATACTTTATATGTTGTGATATGTATGCATGAATAATAAATAGAGTGTATAGTATGTATCTGTATTGTTTTTGTATTATATATTAATTTAAGATTAGCTTCTCTATTTGTGTTATGCTTTGTTTATAAGAGGGACTAGTTGAATAAATTTGGGGTTAACTTTTGTTTTGGTCAATAGGTAGTTCGGATTGATATTCAGGTGTTCTTTCCTCTCACATGGTGTCCAGGTGAGTGTTCCCAAAACTCTATTTATTTGCAAAACTGGAAGGAATGCTTGTATATGTATGTATGCCACTTATAAGAGTACCCTTACACTGCTTTTGTAAAGTAAACAATATGTTTGATTTAACTTGTAAAAGAAACTAAGTTGGTTATGATGATCACATTTTCGATTATGTTCAGTTCAATTATTAGTTAGTTGGATCCAACTTGGCTCGGTTAGGCATGGAGTATTGCTGGGCAGCAGAGGGTTGTCGGTGGTGCTTCATGTCCCCTTGCCCCTTCTCCTTAGACACGACGGGAGGTTCGTTGTGTCTCTGGAGATCATTCTTTACGCATGTACCATGGCATGTGATTAGTTTCCAGGGTAGCTCCTTTGACGGGGCGATAAGGAGTGTTCGTGTGTGGCGTTAAGGTTGACGGCATCAGCTATTTCGTTGATCATCATAACTAATTAAAACAATCGATATGCTTGTCTTAAGTTATTATTATTTAGTACCAACATTCATTTCTTTGTTTTGTAAAATGATGATCTTCTCTCGTTCTGTATCGTTTTGAAATTCTGAATTTTAAATAAATTATTGGTACCTAATAATAATATTCTTGAGTCACAGAAAGCATAATTTGCATGTATAGTTTAGTATGTTTTGAAAGAAAATGGTAATGCACTTTCACACACATCGAACACTCACTGAGATTTTTATCTCATTAGTTTTATTTTGTCCCTTCCTTCCAGAGTAGGGAACCTTCAGGACAAGACCTCAGAGATTTTGGTGTTTGGAGTTGACCAGCTCGGGTTATAGATTAGAGTAATTTATTTGAGATTTATTTTCTATACTTGTCACAACTGTCATGTCATTCTTTTAGTTATGAGATATTTTAGTTCTTCTTTTGATTATTTAGTTGTTCGCATGTTGTTCTTTTTAGGCTGTATTTTGGGGCTGTTACAATTGGTATCAGAGCCTGGATTAGCCCCCAGGCTCGTCAGGATAGGATCCTTGGACTAAGTTAGAATGTGATTGGGTGACCATAGATTAAGCTTCCGCGTAAGTGACAAGTTCTGCTTAGTACCATGGGTTGATGGATTATCATCGGGAGGCCAACCTTTTATAATCCGTTGCGGACCAAGGTCTTGAGTAGAGGTTGTATAGAGGATTAGTATTGTTGTTTAAGATTGGTCTAGAATAATTTGAGCCTTCGAGTTATTAGTTTTGTTTTAGCTTCCGATTTTTTTTTTTCCTTGTCTCTACTTGTACCCTGTTTGATTATTATTTTATTTTGAATTTTTTCCTCTGCTACGGAGTTTATTTTGAATATATTCTTGTCCATTCTATATGTTTAACATTTATAGCATGAAATAATATTTTATTGCATGAAGCTTCAATTTTTAAAGTCAACATGTCTATATATTAAAAAATTCTAAGCATGTGTGTGTTGATAATGTGAAATTCAAGTATTCTTGCTTGAGCATTAGGTGTAGGAAAATTTATAACATGAGTTTGTAATTTTTGTTCTTTAATGACTGTATTTTGATTTTATACGTGCATGAGTAAATACCAACGATTTAGGAATCTAAACCGTAGTATACCTTGGTGAGTATTACCTTCTTTTATTACAACTTAAAAGTGCTTGGTGCGAGTTCAATATATTCGTTTATAGATAGTTTAATAAGTATTATCCTTTAGTTTTATGTGAAAATAGATCAGTATAGATTGGATAAAGGATTTGAATAGTTACGTTATACCTTGTCTCTACTTCCACCCTGTTTGAGTTTTGATTTTTCTTCTTTTGTTTGGCTTGGGCCGCTGCTGCAAAACTTATTCTGAACATATTCACATTAATTCTATAAATCTCATGATTAAAAAAAAAAAGTATTCTTTTTCTAGAATTTATTAAGTTGCTCTAGGGTTTGAAAGTTTCCAGAACTCAAGTTGATTCTCCTAGAATTCTTGAAAGTTATTGTCAATTTAAATCGTTTTTGCACTCTGCAATGTATTCCAAAACCATGGATTTTGTTTGTCGTATATTATTATTTGATACAATTGTTTTAGAAATCAAAATCTGTTTTGAACATGAACATTATTCTTGTGCCATGATGCATGTTTTATTAGTTTTTATTCAGAATTAGGTGCATGATAGTACAACTTCATGATATGCTACTTTATTTGGAAAGATTTTTATCTAGGCTCTTTAAATATGCATGTAAAATGTAAAACGTGGCAAATGAAATGCATAGTAGTTTGTTTGATTTATGCGTATACTAAGATTAGAATTTGGGGACCAAATTCTTTTAAGGGGGTTGGATTGTAATACCCCAAAGTTTTAATATAATCTTATTTCAATTTGCGAACTTATTATTTATTACTCATGTGATTTTCTGAATTCAGGTCATATAAAATTTGTTTATTTTATCTTTTATTTTATTTTTATTTTTTTGGAAAGATTGAAACGGTTTTCTTTATTAAATATATTAAATTGGTTTGGACTTAAATGTGATGCGGTTGATTTACTTTTAACTTATTGTCAAGTTATGTTTTTCCTTTGCTAATAAGCCCAAATATAGCCCATATTCTTAACGCATCCTTAACATTGATAACGTTTTATGTCGTTATAAAATTAATCATAGATAATAGATTAGGCCTTCATAGTTAGAATTGCACCGCTCTCCATTCTTCTTTTGCTAGTTTCGTTTCGGCAGCGCAGCCAAGGTAAATCCTCCAATACAAATTCTTTAACTTTGATCATACACTTGTAGTACTTGTCGGTAGTGGGGTTTTAAAATAATAGTATGAGTTGCATTAAACTATTATATTATATGCAATTTGGGGAAAGATCTCTTATTGAATTGATATTTGGAATTTAAGAATTTTGTATATGGTTTTAAGTGGGGTCCTCATCCTTTAGATCCTTTTAATATTAGAGTATGTAATTTAAGCATTGTCCATGTTCTTTAAAAATCTGAAAAATACATAACAGCACCGAAGCATCTATAAAGGGGTGTAATTTTTTTGAGTTTATTTTCTGGATGTTCTTCACCATTCAATCGGTTTTACTGCTTATTCCAAAATCTAGATAAAGCCACTCACTACACATCTAAATCATAAATGCAATAAAAAAAAAAGGAGGGGATTATTGTATACTTTATGATATTCAGGCTTTATGCATATATAAGAAGAATTATAGTTTTCTTATTACCTAATAGTTATTTTTATGTGAGCATCATGCATATTTTGTATTACGTATATATGTGTATATACATAGATACTTTATATGTTGTGATATGTATGCATGAATAATAAATAGAGTGTATAGTATGTATCTGTATTGTTTTTGTATTATATATTAATTTAAGATTAGCTTCTCTATTTGTGTTATGCTTTGTTTATAAGAGGGACTAGTTGAATAGATTTGGGGTTAACTTTTGTTTTGGTCAATAGGTAGTTCGGATTGATATTCAGGTGTTCTTTCCTCTCACATGGTATTCAGGTGAGTGTTCCCAAAACTCTATTTATTTGCAAAACTGGAAGGAATGCTTGTATATGTATGTATGCCACTTATAAGAGTACCCTTACACTGCTTTTGTAAAGTAAACAATATGTTTGATTTAACTTGTAAAAGAAACTAAGTTGGTTATGATGATCACATTTTCGATTATGTTCAGTTCAATTATTAGTTAGTTGGATCCAACTTGGATCGGTTAGGCATGGAGTATTGCTGGGCAGCAGAGGGTTGTCGGTGGTGCTTCATGTCCCCTTGCCCCTTCTCCTTAGACACGACGGGAGGTTCGTTGTGTCTCTGGAGATCATTCGTTACGCATGTACCATGGCATGTGATTAGTTTCCAGGGTAGCTCCTTTGACGGGGCGATAAGGAGTGTTCGTGTGTGGCGTTAAGGTTGACGGCATCAGCTATTTCGTTGATTATCATAACTAATTAAAACAATCGATATGCTTGTCTTAAGTTATTATTATTTAGTACCAACATTCATTTCTTTGTTTTGTAAAATGATGACCTTCTCTCGTTCTGTATTGTTTTGAAATTCTGAATTTTAAATAAATTATTGGTACCTAATAATAATATTCTTGAGTCACAGAAAGCATAATTTGCATGTATAGTTTAGTATGTTTTGAAAGAAAATGGTAATGCACTTTCACACACATCGAACACTCATTGAGATTTTTATCTCATTAGTTTTATTTTGTCCCTTCCTTCCAGAGTAGGGAATCTTCAGGACAAGACCTCAGAGATTTTGGTGTTTGGAGTTGACCAGCTCGGGTTATAGATTAGAGTAATTTATTTGAGATTTGTTTTCTATACTTGTCACAACTGTCATGTCATTCTTTTAGTTATGAGATATTTTAGTTCTTCTTTTGATTATTTAGTTGTTCGCATGTTGTTCTTTTTAGGCTGTATTTTGGGGCTGTTACAATTGGTATCAGAGCCTGGATTAGCCCCCAGGCTCGTCAGGATAGGATCCTTGGACTAAGTTAGATTGTGATTGGGTGACCATAGATTAAGCTTCCGCGTAAGTGACAAGTTCTGCTTAGTACCATGGGTTGATGGATTATCATCGGGAGGCCTACCTTTTATAATCCGTGGCGGACCAAGGTCTTGAGTAGAGGTTGTATAGAGGATTAGTATTGTTGTTTAAGATTGGTCTAGAATAATTTGAGCCTTCGAGTTATTAGTTTTTTTTTAGCTTCCGATTTTTTTTTTACTTGTCTCTACTTGTACCCTGTTTGATTATTATTTTATTTTGAATTTTTGCCTCTGCTACGGAGTTTATTTTGAATATATTCTTGTCCATTCTATATGTTTAACATTTATAGCATGAAATAATATTTTATTGCATGAAGCTTCAATTTTTAAAGTCAACATGTCTATATATTAAAAAATTCTAAGCATGTGTGTGTTGATAATGTGAAATTCAAGTATTCTTGCTTGAGAATTAGGTGTAGGAAAATTTATAACATGAGTTTGTAATTTTTGTTCTTTAATGACTGTATTTTGATTTTATACGTGCATGAGTAAATACCAACGATTTAGGAATCTAAACCGTAGTATACCTTAGTGAGTATTACTTTCTTTTATTACAACTTAAAAGTGCTTGGTGCGAGTTCAATATATTCGTTTATAGATAGTTTAATAAGTATTATCCTTTAGTTTTATGTGAAAATAGATCAGTATTTGGATAAAGGATTTGAATAGTTACGTTATACCTTGTCTCTACTTCCACCCTGTTTGAGTTTTGATTTTTCTTCTTTTGTTTGGCTTGCGCGCTGCTGCAAAACTTATTCTGAACATATTCACATTAATTCTATAAATCTCATGATTAAAAAAAAAAAAGTATTCTTTTTCTAGAATTTATTAAGTTGCTCTAGGGTTTGAAAGTTTCCAGAACTCAAGTTGATTCTCTTAGAATTCTTGAAAGTTATTGTCAATTTAAATCGTTTTTGCACTCTGCAATGTATTCCAAAACCTTGGATTTTGTTTGTCGTATATTATTATTTGATACAATTGTTTTAGAAATCAAAATCTGTTCTGAACATGAACATTATTCTTGTGCCATGATGCAGGTTTTATTAGTTTTTATTCAGAATTAGGTGCATGATAGTACAACTTCATGATATGCTACTTTATTTGGAAAGATTTTTATCTAGGCTCTTTAAATATGCATGTAAAACGTAAAACGTGGCAAATGAAATGCATAGTAGTTGGTTTGATTTATGCGTATACTAAGATCAGAATTTGGGGACCAAATTCTTTTAAGGGGGTTGGATTGTAATACCCCAAAGTTTTAATATAATCTTATTTCAATTTGCGAACTTATTATTTATTACTCATGTGATTTTCTGAATTCAGGTAATATAAAATTTGTTTATTTTATCTTTTATTTTTTTGGAAAGATTGAAACGGTTTTCTTTATTAAATATATTAAATTGGTTTGCACTTAAATGTGATGCGGTTGATTTACTTTTAACTTATTGTCAAGTTATGTTTTTCCTTTGCTAATAAGCCCAAATATAGCCCATATTCTTAACGCATCCTTAACATTGATAACGTTTTATGTCGTTATAAAATTAATCATAGATAATAGATTAGGCCTTCATAGTTAGAATTGCACCGCTCTCCATTCTTCTTTTGCTAGTTTCGTTTCGGCAGCGCAGCCAAGGTAAATCCTCCAATACAAATTCTTTAACTTTGATCATACACTTGTAGTACTTGTCGGTAGTGGGGTTTTAAAATAATAGTATGGGTTGCACTAAACTATTATATTATATGCAATTTGGGGAAAGATCTCTTATTGAATTGATATTTGGAATTTAAGAATTTTGTATATGGTTTTAAGTGGGGTCCTCATCCTTTAGATCCTTTTAATATTAGAGTATGTAATTTAAGCATTGTCCATGTTCTTTAAAAATCTGAAAAATACATAACAGCACCGAAGCATCTATAAAGGGGTGTAATTTTTTTGAGTTTATTTTCTGGATGTTCTTCACCATTCAATCGGTTTTACTGCTTATTCCAAAATCTAGATAAAGCCACTCACTACACATCTAAATCATAAATGAAATAAAAAAAAAGGAGGGGATTATTGTATACTTTATGATATTCAGGCTTTATGCATATATAAAAAGAATTATAGTTTTCTTATTACCTAATAGTTATTTTTATGTGAGCACCATGCATATTTTGTATTACGTATATATGTGTATATACATAGATACTTTATATGTTGTGATATGTATGCATGAATAATAAATAGAGTGTATAGTATGTATCTGTATTGTTTTTGTATTATATATTAATTTAAGATTAGCTTCTCTATTTGTGTTATGCTTTGTTTATAAGAGGGACTAGTTGAATAGATTTGGGGTTAACTTTTGTTTTGGTCAATAGGTAGTTCGGATTGATATTCAGGTGTTCTTTCCTCTCACATGGTATTCAGGTGAGTGTTCCCAAAACTCTATTTATTTGCAAAACTGGAAGGAATGCTTGTATATGTATGTATGCCACTTATAAGAGTACCCTTACACTGCTTTTGTAAAGTAAACAATATGTTTGATTTAACTTGTAAAAGAAACTAAGTTGGTTATGATGATCACATTTTCGATTATGTTCAGTTCAATTATTAGTTAGTTGGATCCAACTTGGCTCGGTTAGGCATGGAGTATTGCTGGGCAGCAGAGGGTTGTCGGTGGTGCTTCATGTCCCCTTGCCCCTTCTCCTTAGACACGACGGGAGGTTCGTTGTGTCTCTGGAGATCATTCGTTACGCATGTACCATGGCATGTGATTAGTTTCCAGGGTAGCTCCTTTGACGGGGCGATAAGGAGTGTTCGTGTGTGGCGTTAAGGTTGACGGCATCAGCTATTTCGTTGATCATCATAACTAATTAAAACAATCGATATGCTTGTCTTAAGTTATTATTATTTAGTACCAACATTCATTTCTTTGTTTTGTAAAATGATGATCTTCTCTCGTTCTGTATTGTTTTGAAATTCTGAATTTTAAATAAATTATTGGTACCTAATAATAATATTCTTGAGTCACAGAAAGCATAATTTGCATGTATAGTTTAGTATGTTTTGAAAGAAAATGGTAATGCACTTTCACACACATCGAACACTCACTGAGATTTTTATCTCATTAGTTTTATTTTGTCCCTTCCTTCCAGAGTAGGGAACCTTCAGGACAAGACCTCAGAGATTTTGGTGTTTGGAGTTGACCAGCTCGGGTTATAGATTAGAGTAATTTATTTGAGATTTATTTTCTATACTTGTCACAACTGTCATGTCATTCTTTTAGTTATGAGATATTTTAGTTCTTCTTTTGATTATTTAGTTGTTCGCATGTTGTTCTTTTTAGGCTGTATTTTGGGGCTGTTACAATTGGTATCAGAGCCTGGATTAGCCCCCAGGCTCGTCAGGATAGGATCCTTGGACTAAGTTAGAATGTGATTGGGTGACCATAGATTAAGCTTCCGCGTAAGTGACAAGTTCTGCTTAGTACCATGGGTTGATGGATTATCATCGGGAGGCCTACCTTTTATAATCCGTTGCGGACCAAGGTCTTGAGTAGAGGTTGTATAGAGGATTAGTATTGTTGTTTAAGATTGGTCTAGAATAATTTGAGCCTTCTAGTTATTAGTTTTGTTTTAGCTTCCGATTTTTTTTTTCCTTGTCTCTACTTGTACCCTGTTTGATTATTATTTTATTTTGAATTTTTTCCTCTGCTACGGAGTTTATTTTGAATATATTCTTGTCCATTCTATATGTTTAACATTTATAGCATGAAATAATATTTTATTGCATGAAGCTTCAATTTTTAAAGTCAACATGTCTATATATTAAAAAATTCTAAGCATGTGTGTGTTGATAATGTGAAATTCAAGTATTCTTGCTTGAGCATTAGGTGTAGGAAAATTTATAACATGAGTTTGTAATTTTTGTTCTTTAATGACTGTATTTTGATTTTATACGTGCATGAGTAAATACCAACGATTTAGGAATCTAAACCGTAGTATACCTTGGTGAGTATTACCTTCTTTTATTACAACTTAAAAGTGCTTGGTGCGAGTTCAATATATTCGTTTATAGATAGTTTAATAAGTATTATCCTTTAGTTTTATGTGAAAATAGATCAGTATAGATTGGATAAAGGATTTGAATAGTTACGTTATACCTTGTCTCTACTTCCACCCTGTTTGAGTTTTGATTTTTCTTCTTTTGTTTGGCTTGGGCCGCTGCTGCAAAACTTATTCTGAACATATTCACATTAATTCTATAAATCTCATGATTAAAAAAAAAAAGTATTCTCTTTCTAGAATTTATTAAGTTGCTCTAGGGTTTGAAAGTTTCCAGAACTCAAGTTGATTCTCCTAGAATTCTTGAAAGTTATTGTCAATTTAAATCGTTTTTGCACTCTGCAATGTATTCCAAAACCTTGGATTTTGTTTGTCGTATATTATTATTTGATACAATTGTTTTAGAAATCAAAATCTGTTTTGAACATGAACATTATTCTTGTGCCATGATGCATGTTTTATTAGTTTTTATTCAGAATTAGGTGCATGATAGTACAACTTCATGATATGCTACTTTATTTGGAAAGATTTTTATCTAGGCTCTTTAAATATGCATGTAAAATGTAAAACGTGGCAAATGAAATGCATAGTAGTTTGTTTGATTTATGCGTATACTAATATTAGAATTTGGGGACCAAATTCTTTTAAGGGGGTTGGATTGTAATACCCCAAAGTTTTAATATAATCTTATTTCAATTTGCGAACTTATTATTTATTACTCATGTGATTTTCTGAATTCAGGTCATATAAAATTTGTTTATTTTATCTTTTATTTTATTTTTATTTTTTTGGAAAGATTGAAACGGTTTTCTTTATTAAATATATTAAATTGGTTTGGACTTAAATGTGATGCGGTTGATTTACTTTTAACTTATTGTCAAGTTATGTTTTTCCTTTGCTAATAAGCCCAAATATAGCCCATATTCTTAACGCATCCTTAACATTGATAACGTTTTATGTCGTTATAAAATTAATCATAGATAATAGATTAGGCCTTCATAGTTAGAATTGCACCGCTCTCCATTCTTCTTTTGCTAGTTTCGTTTCGGCAGCGCAGCCAAGGTAAATCCTCCAATACAAATTCTTTAACTTTGATCATACACTTGTAGTACTTGTCGGTAGTGGGGTTTTAAAATAATAGTATGGGTTGCATTAAACTATTATATTATATGCAATTTGGGGAAAGATCTCTTATTGAATTGATATTTGGAATTTAAGAATTTTGTATATGGTTTTAAGTGGGGTCCTCATCCTTTAGATCCTTTTAATATTAGAGTATGTAATTTAAGCATTGTCCATGTTCTTTAAAAATCTGAAAAATACATAACAGCACCGAAGCATCTATAAAGGGGTGTAATTTTTTTGAGTTTATTTTCTGGATGTTCTTCACCATTCAATCGGTTTTACTGCTTATTCCAAAATCTAGATAAAGCCACTCACTACACATCTAAATCATAAATGCAATAAAAAAAAAAAGGAGGGGATTATTGTATACTTTATGATATTCAGGCTTTATGCATATATAAGAAGAATTATAGTTTTCTTATTACCTAATAGTTATTTTTATGTGAGCAGCATGCATATTTTGTATTACGTATATATGTGTATATACATAGATACTTTATATGTTGTGATATGTATGCATGAATAATAAATAGAGTGTATAGTATGTATCTGTATTGTTTTTGTATTATATATTAATTTAAGATTAGCTTCTCTATTTGTGTTATGCTTTGTTTATAAGAGGGACTAGTTGAATAGGATTTGGGGTTAACTTTTGTTTTGGTCAATAGGTAGTTCGGATTGATATTCAGGTGTTCTTTCCTCTCACATGGTATTCAGGTGAGTGTTCCCAAAACTCTATTTATTTGCAAAACTGGAAGGAATGCTTGTATATGTATGTATGCCACTTATAAGAGTACCCTTACACTGCTTTTGTAAAGTAAACAATATGTTTGATTTAACTTGTAAAAGAAACTAAGTTGGTTATGATGATCACATTTTCGATTATGTTCAGTTCAATTATTAGTTAGTTGGATCCAACTTGGATCGGTTAGGCATGGAGTATTGCTGGGCAGCAGAGGGTTGTCGGTGGTGCTTCATGTCCCCTTGCCCCTTCTCCTTAGACACGACGGGAGGTTCGTTGTGTCTCTGGAGATCATTCGTTACGCATGTACCATGGCATGTGATTAGTTTCCAGGGTAGCTCCTTTGACGGGGCGATAAGGAGTGTTCGTGTGTGGCGTTAAGGTTGACGGCATCAGCTATTTCGTTGATCATCATAACTAATTAAAACAATCGATATGCTTGTCTTAAGTTATTATTATTTAGTACCAACATTCATTTCTTTGTTTTGTAAAATGATGATCTTCTCTCGTTCTGTATTGTTTTGAAATTCTGAATTTTAAATAAATTATTGGTACCTAATAATAATATTCTTGAGTCACAGAAAGCATAATTTGCATGTATAGTTTAGTATGTTTTGAAAGAAAATGGTAATGCACTTTCACACACATCGAACACTCACTGAGATTTTTATCTCATTAGTTTTATTTTGTCCCTTCCTTCCAGAGTAGGGAACCTTCAGGACAAGACCTCAGAGATTTTGGTGTTTGGAGTTGACCAGCTCGGGTTATAGATTAGAGTAATTTATTTGAGATTTATTTTCTATACTTGTCACAACTGTCATGTCATTCTTTTAGTTATGAGATATTTTAGTTCTTCTTTTGATTATTTAGTTGTTCGCATGTTGTTCTTTTTAGGCTGTATTTTGGGGCTGTTACAATTGGTATCAGAGCCTGGATTAGCCCCCAGGCTCGTCAGGATAGGATCCTTGGACTAAGTTAGATTGTGATTGGGTGACCATAGATTAAGCTTCCGCGTAAGTGACAAGTTCTGCTTAGTACCATGGGTTGATGGATTATCATCGGGAGGCCTACCTTTTATAATCCGTGGCGGACCAAGGTCTTGAGTAGAGGTTGTATAGAGGATTAGTATTGTTGTTTAAGATTGGTCTAGAATAATATGAGCCTTCGAGTTATTAGTTTTTTTTTAGCTTCCGATTTTTTTTTTACCTGTCGCTATTTGTACCCTGTTTGATTATTATTTTATTTTGAATTTTTGCCTCTGCTACGGAGTTTATTTTGAATATATTCTTGTCCATTCTATATGTTTAACATTTATAGCATGAAATAATATTTTATTGCATGAAGCTTCAATTTTTAAAGTCAACATGTCTATATATTAAAAAATTCTAAGCATGTGTGTGTTGATAATGTGAAATTCAAGTGTTCTTGCTTGAGAATTAGGTGTAGGAAAATTTATAACATGAGTTTGTAATTTTTGTTCTTTAATGACTGTATTTTGATTTTATACGTGCATGAGTAAATACCAACGATTTAGGAATCTAAACCGTAGTATACCTTGGTGAGTATTACCTTCTTTTATTACAACTTAAAAGTGCTTGGTGCGAGTTCAATATATTCGTTTATAGATAGTTTAATAAGTATTATCCTTTAGTTTTATGTGAAAATAGATCAGTATTTGGATAAAGGATTTGAATAGTTACGTTATACCTTGTCTCTACTTCCACCCTGTTTGAGTTTTGATTTTTCTTCTTTTGTTTGGCTTGGGCCGCTGCTGCAAAACTTATTCTGAACATATTCACATTAATTCTATAAATCTCATGATTAAAAAAAAAAAGTGTATTCTTTTTCTAGAATTTATTAAGTTGCTCTAGGGTTTGAAAGTTTCCAGAACTCAAGTTGATTCTCCTAGAATTCTTGAAAGTTATTGTCAATTTAAATCGTTTTTGCACTCTGCAATGTATTCCAAAACCTTGGATTTTGTTTGTCGTATATTATTATTTGATACAATTGTTTTAGAAATCAAAATCTGTTTTGAACATGAACATTATTCTTGTGCCATGATGCAGGTTTTATTAGTTTTTATTCAGAATTAGGTGCATGATAGTACAACTTCATGATATGCTACTTTATTTGGAAAGATTTTTATCTAGGCTCTTTAAATATGCATGTAAAACGTAAAACGTGGCAAATGAAATGCATAGTAGTTTGTTTGATTTATGCGTATACTAAGATCAGAATTTGGGGACCAAATTCTTTTAAGGGGGTTGGATTGAAATACCCCAAAGTTTTAATATAATCTTGTTACAATTTGCGAACTTATTATTTATTACTCATGTGATTTTCTGAATTCAGGTAATATAAAATTTGTTTATTTTATCTTTTATTTTATTTTTATTTTTTTGGAAAGATTGAAACGGTTTTCTTTATTAAATATATTAAATTGGTTTGCACTTAAATGTGATGCGGTTGATTTACTTTTAACTTATTGTCAAGTTATGTTTTTCCTTTGCTAATAAGCCCAAATATAGCCCATATTCTTAACGCATCCTTAACATTGATAACTTTTTATGTCGTTATAAAATTAATCATAGATAATAGATTAGGCCTTCATAGTTAGAATTGCACCGCTCTCCATTCTTCTTTTGCTAGTTTCGTTTCGGCAGCGCAGCCAAGGTAAATCCTCCAATACAAATTCTTTAACTTTGATAGGATCTCTCCTGTTGACAACATTGGCCCTGTGAATGAGTCGTTTGAGGACATCCACGAGATGAGTCATGGTGCCGTGGAGTCCCTTGGGTTGGACCTTCGCCCTTGATCATATTTTGATTGGCATGCGCGCCTTATATTCGGCATTTGTGCCTTAGCATTTTTAAAACTTCTTTTTATTCGTTTAGTATTTCTTGATTTCGTACATTGTTGGCGCTTATCCCTCAATTTTAGTACATATTGACTTTGACATTGCTTAGTATCTTTTTGCCTTATGTGTTGTGATCTCTATCTTTTTGACTTTGACATTGCTTAGTATCTTTTTGCCTTATGCTTTGTGATTTAGTACTTGCGCATATATCATGAATACTCGTGCTTATTGTGTTAGCGTTGTTACTTTTTTCTTTGAAGTACTTGTGTTTTATTTACAAGTACTTGTGTTCGTTTTGCGAGTGCTTGTTCTCGGCTTTACGAGTGCTTGTGCTCGGCTTTACGATTGCATGTGCTTGTTTTATGAGTGCTTGTGCTAATTTTGCGAATGCTTGTGCTCGGCTTTACGAGTGCTTGTGCTCATTTTGCGAGGGCTTGTGCTCGGCTTTACGAGTGCTTGTGCTTGTTTTATGAGTGCTTGTGCTCAATGCATTCTAAGTGTTAATTATGCTTAAAACTCAACTTTAATTATGCTTGTGTTGATTAGCATGTAAGTAGGATGTAGACAAACCATCTAAGTTGAATAAAATAAGAAATTTTATAAGTTTTGGAACTGAGCTCGAGTAACTTCCAAGTTGCCTACGTATCCTGCTGTATATTGGTGGCTAGGAATCAAGTCCTCGTAGTTCGCTGTGAGTATTAAAATCGAGGTCCACATGCGGAGACTCGTGATTCGTAAAAGAATAAAAGATAAAGACATCAAAACTACGGTCCTAATGTGCCACAAGGCTGTTAGAATGCTAGTGTCCTAACTATAAAACCTTCGCAAGTTCTTGACGTTCCAGGGGCGTGACAAATTCCTTCCACCCATCTCTTGTAAGTAGTAATATCATTTGGCGCTTGCTTTCTCAACTCTGTACAATCCTTCCCAGTTTGGCTTCAACTTCAACATGCTTAGTAGCTTCAACTTTCCTCAATACAAAGTCCCCCACTTGAAAGTTCTGAAAACGAACCTTGTTATCATATGCTTTAACCATCATAGACTTGTAAGCTTGAGTGCGTTGGTAAGCTTCTTCCCTTGTTGCTCCTATCAGTTCAAGGTCCATTTGTCTTGCTCTTATTACTTGTTCCTCATCGTATGTGACAATACGATAAGTTGGCATCCCAATTTTTGCAGGTATCACTGCTTCAGAACCATATGTTAGCAAATATGGAGTCTCTCCAGTAGAAGTTCGAGGTATTGTGCGATATGCCCATAGTATCCCTGGCAGCTCCTCTACCCAATTTCTTCCTCCTCCTTCCAACCTTTTCTCCAAGCTCTTCACCAGTGTATTGTTGGTAGCCTCAACTTGTCCATTTGCTTCGGGATGTGTAATAGATGTAAACCGTTGTTCAATCTTCATGTCCTTGCACCAGTCTTGGATCTTAAATCCTTGGAACTGCCTTCCATTTTTGGGAATTAAGACCCTTGGAATTCCAAATCGACACACGATATTCTTCCAAATAAATTGCTTCACATTAGCCTCTGTTATTGACACAAATGCTTTGGCCAACCCACTCGGTGTAACCACTTCCACCAATAGCCATTTTCTACTACCAGAAGCTATTGACATTGGTCCAACAATATCTAACCCCCATTTATCAAATGGACATCCATAGCTCACTGTTGTCATAGGTTGTGCATGTGTATGAATAATCTTTGAATATAGTTGATAACTTCTGCAATCCCTCGTGTAATCCATAGCGTCTCTCATAATAGTCAGCCAAAAATATCCTTGCCGGAGTATTTTTTTGGGCCAAGGATTGTCCTCCTGAATGATTTCCACAGCTTCCCTCGTGAATCACTCTTAAGACTTGTTTAGCCTGTGTTAGCGACAGACACCTTAAGAGTGGTCCTTCGAATGACCTTTTGTAAAGTTCTTCATTGAACATTTTGAATCTCGCCGATTTGTACTTGAGCCTTCTGACCGCTTGTGGATCAGTTGGCAGATTTCTATTTTGTAAGTAGTCAAGAATTTCGTTCTTCTAATATTCCTCAACCTCCACTAGCAGAGCATAATCCAATGCTTGTGTTTGCTTTCATCCACCCCCTTTGCCAATCGAAGGTTGCTCTGCAGCCAATAAAGTAACCCGCCTTTCAACAAAGACTTCAGCGGTACTGCAAATCGCGATAGGGAGTCAGTCCGCTCATTGTCCGCTCGTGGGATTTTTGAAATAGTAAATGTCTCAAAATTTGATGTAACTTCCTTTAGACTGTCAAGATACTTCACTATTGCAGCCTCCTTAGCTTCATACCTCCCCTCGAATTGATTAGCAATCAGTTGTGAATCCGTGAATGCAACAAGTTTTGTTATCCCCAATGATTTTGCCATTTGAATTCCCGCTAGAATAGCCTCATACTCAGCCTGATTATACTCAGCTGATTATATGTAACTGGAAAATTCAATCTTATAGCAATATCAAATTCTCTTCCATCCGCCAATCTTAAGTAGACTCCAGCGCCACCAGCATCAACTGTGGAAGATCCATCCACGTGCAAAGTCCATGTTTCCTTTGCAATCCCAGAGGTATCGTTCTTAGTTTCCTCCGTAACCATGGCTACATCGGGCGCTTGTTCTGCCTCTCATATATTTTCTGCCACAAAGTCCGCCAACCTTTGTGCTTTAATCGCGATCTTTGGTAAATACTCCATACCATACTCCCCTAGCTCGATCGCCCACTTCACTTGTCTGCCTAATGTTTTCGGTTTTGCCATAACTTGCTTCAAAGGTTCATTAGTTAAGACAGTGACTGGATGTGATTGAAAATATGGCCTCAACTTCCGTGCAGTTATCACGAGTGCATATGCTAGCTTTACGATTTCCAGATAATTTAGTTCTGTACTTAATGAGTTTTTTGTTATGGCCAAGTAGAGATATAGCATCTCGTTATCCTTGGGCTTAGATAATAATGGTGGTGTCGTGAGATAGACCTCTAACTGGCAAAAGTCTTCCTTACAATCTTCAGTCCAGACAAACTTAGGTGTCTAGCGTAGCTTCTTAAAGAAAGGTAAGCTTTTCTCCACAGAATGTGAAATGAAACGGCTAAGTGCCATGATTCTCCCCACCAAGCGTTGCACCTCGCGAACGGACTTGGGAGATGGTAGATCCATTATAGCCTTAATCTTGTCTGGGTTAGCTTCAATGCCTCTCTCGTTTACAATGAAGCCCAGAAATTTTCCAGCCTTGACTCCGCATGTACACTTCTTTGGGTTTAACTTCATTCCGTATTATTTCATGATACTAAAAGCCTCATCAAGATGTTTAACGTGATCCTACGCCTTTAGACTTTTGATAAGCATGTCATCGATGTAAACCTCCATAGTCTTACCAATTTGATGGAAGAACATCTTTGCTACCAACCTCTAAAAGGTTGCTCCTGCATTCTTCAAGCCGAACGGCATCACTCTGTAACAGAATATGCTTCTGTCTGTGATAAAAGCCGTTTTTTGTTGATCTTTTACCGCCATTAGGATTCACTGAAAATCGCTTTGTGCATCGCAGAGACTTAGTAATGGGCACCCAGCTGTAGAGTTAACCACGAGATCAATCCTGGGTAAAGGAAAAGGATCTCGTGGACAATGTTTGTTCAAATTAGTGTAATCCACACACATTCGCCATACAGTCGGCTTCTTCGGTACAAGTACAACGTTACTGAGCCATTCAAAGTATCGTACTTCAAATATGTGACCCGCAGCTAACCTTTTTTTGTACCTCTAATTCTGCAGTCTTGTTCTTTTCATCATTCAAGTGTCTCTTCTTCTATCGAACAAGCTTAGCATTCAGATTGACATTCAAGTGATGTACCGCAACTCGAGGGTCTATTCCCTTCAAATTTGAGCATGTCCATGCAAATACATCAAAATTTCTCCGCAAGCATTCCAACAATGCCTTCTCAGTCTCAGATGGTAACTCACTACCGATTTTAATGACCTTGTTAGGTTCACTGTTCACCAGAATAACCTCCTTGAATTCTCCAGACGGTTTCGTACGCTCAATCTACATTTGTTTCTTGTAACGGAAGGTAGTCTTATCTTCCTTCTCCTCCTTAGTCTCCTCTGCCACAAGTTTCTCGTTCACGGAGTCAGGATTGTCTGGCATCATCGTATGATCCTCTTGTGTTGCAAGCACCATATATGTATCCATATGTTCAATTATTCCAGGTGTTTCTATGGGATGAATTCCGATCATTGCAACATTTGGATTGGTTTTTGCCTTGATTGGTTTCATTGATGTAATATAGCAACTCCAAGAGTCGCGATAGTTTGTAGTAAGCTCAGCGTTTCCCCCAGGTGTTGGAAATTTGGTCTTTTGATGCACTGTCGATATGATCACGGCAAATGAAGTTATTCCGGGCCTCCCAACCAACACATTGTATGCAAAAGGAATATCAACAATGAGATATTCCACATTCTCCCCAAAAGATGTTGGCAACATTATCCTTCCAACGGGTTTAACTTCGCCTCCACGGAATCCCAATAACGGAGAATTCACTTCCGTTATCTCATACTTCCCTAACTTCATTTGTTGCAATGCATCCATAAAGATAATGTTGGCTGACAACCATTATTGATCATGATCCTCTTTACCGCATGATTAGCAATTACTGTTAAAACTACCATAGGGAAATTTAAGTATTAAGCCTCCTTAGCTTGTGAAAACAGGCTATCAAAGTCACTATCATCAAATCTGATCCTTGTATCTAACTTGTCTACTGTGAAGACAAGATCAATCCGTTTTCTGCTCTTGGCTGAGTGTGCTCCAGTCGGTCCTCCAGCAATCACATTAATTCCGTTTTCAGCAGCGTCGTTGCCATTACCCTTCTAACGCCTAGGTTCATCTTTCTTCTCATGTGGAGATCGACTCTGTTTTCGTCCACTTGAGGATTTTTCCTCTCGCGGTTCCTTATTCTCAAGGACATACTCAATGAGTTTTCCATCTTGAATAAGTCGTTCAATTTCATTTCTCAAGGCTTTGCATTCATTAGTTTAATGCCCATTTTGCCTATGGAACTTGCAATATTTCCTTGACTACTTTGTCTCATCAGTATCTCTAAAGGGTTTAGGTGGTCTGAATATCCCACTATCCTTCACGATTGCATAAATTTCACAAATTTGTTTTCTCAGCGGAGTATAGTTATCGAATTTCTTGAAGGGTGGTCGATTACGATCACGATCATTCCCTCTACCATCCTTCCTCCAGTCTCTATTCTCCTTTCCTCTAGGGAGTTCTGCTGAATCCATCAGTCCCCTGATTTATAGTGGCCTCTTCAATGTCAATAACTCTCTGAGCAAGATCCATGATTTTCTCAATAGAGGTTGGTGCTTCCCAAGTGATTACTTCTATCAACTTCTTACTCTCGCACCAATTTTCTAACACAAAGATAACAAAATCAATAGTAGGTGATTGCACTCATCCAATCTCCACATTGAGACGTTCTATGTACTTTCCCAATGGTTCATCAGGCTTTTTGTGGATATTGAATAGAGTACTTGGAGATTTCTTCTTCAATCGATAAGTAGCGAACTTCTTGATGAACATGCTTCTGAATTGTTCAGATGATTCAATTGTGTGTGAAACCAAGTTCTTGAACCATTCCTTGGCAGCTCCCCTTACACTTAGTGATATTAACTTCGCCCTTAAGTTCTCATTGTAGCCCAGAATCTGTAATTCTGCATCCAAGTCATCAAAGTGTGCTTCAGGATCAGTCGTTCCATCATACTTCTTCATCTCAGGAAGAATAGTTCCTTCTTTCAGTGTCAACTTGCTGATTGCCTCACATAATGGAGTTGGTTTCTCCACTAGTGGAATATGTTCAGCAATGACATGTTCTGGCCTTGTGATAACTCTTTCAGCCAGATCCCTGTTTCTCCCCGCTGTATGACTTGCGGTTAGACGATCTTCGGGACCTCTATGCCTTGAATTAACTTGTCCATCTCTAATAGTTGCTCGGCTTGGAGCTCTGTTTGCATTGGTTCTCACTGAACGAGGATTTCTCCGTTCAGGGGAAGGTGACGGATCCCTTCGAGTATGTCTTGTCAACCTTGTATGAGTATGTTGCCTTGAATCAGCATGACGTTGTGTGTGATGAGTCCTTGCTTGTTACACCGATGTTTGTTGTGCCATTGGTACTTGAACATTCTGCTGCATGGCAGTGTTAGCCAATTGTTGCACAATCATTGGTACCATAGTCCTTTGAAAAGCTGTCATTATTTGATCCAATTGAGCAGGATTCAACAGTTGTTATTCTGTGGGAGGAACTTGAGGTTCATTTGCAGCATCACGTGGTGGATCTAAGGGACTATTGGGTGCTGCCACTGATGTATGCTCAGATGCATTAGTAACCCGATTATCATCCTCCCTTTGTGATATAGTCCTTGCTGCTACTCCATTTTTGTCTGTGGCTCTGCGATGAGCCATTGTATCAGTGATAGTGTTCGTTACTAAGTGCATATAGAGGTTTCCACAGGCGGCGCCACTGATGTGGGGTATTTTTGTTTGGATACGTCTCCACTCTCCAACACTCCACGTCAGACTGCTTTAGTCCTTGCTGGATCCTTAAGCAGCTTTTAAGTTCGGAACCTACACTCAACACCACACGTAAACTAAGTCGATGCCTTTCTAGCGAAGGCACTCCGACGCTCAAGTCAGATGGGTCGGAGTATGAGATCTTGTCGTGAGAGACAATAGCTCGAAATGATAGATCGAAATATGCTGAATAGGTCGAAAACAAACACCTCGAAGTGGCACAATACGTCGAGATGAAGGTCTTCAAATAGATCAAAATGAAGATTTCAAATAACTCGAAATGCACTCAATATAGGTCAAACGAGAGCTATTTTAGACAGCTGAAATGATTGTCAGATAGCTCAAATTCGACTAATATTGCTCAAAATGAATGCTTGAAAATATAAAAACGTACCTGAAAATGAGGTATGGGACCCCTTATATAGTATTAAGAGTCCTTATTCAGCTAGAATTGCACTCCAAGTAGAACTATGATTCAAGATAGCTCGAAATAGAACTATTTTGAAATAGTTCGAAATGGCCTCCCAAATAGGTTGAATCGGGCCTCAAATAGATCGAAATGGGCCCCAGATAGCTCGAATTGGGCTTGATAATAGCCCTGTTTGGGCCCAAATTGGGCCTGTATGGGCTTGATTTGGGCCTACGTGGGCCTACTTTTGAGTTTCGCCTTGAATTGTAATTTTGCATTAAAAAATAATGGTGTTGACGTGGCATAATATATCCCGAAATACGCTCGTGGTACTGTATCAGATATTATGACGTGGCGGTACCAAAATATGGTACATCAAAAAAAAAAAAGCACAGCAAATCCAAAATATGGTACGATAAAACTGAGTATTTTTCATCTACCTCCCCTGAGATTTTATATATTGGTATATACCTATATGATGTTTCATGCATTGCCATATATATAACCCTGTTAGATATGATATGCTGACAGACAAACCTTTAAGGTTTCAATTCTATTGCATATAGACACATCCCATCTATTTAACCTTAGTCAACTGATAATGGTGAGGTTAGATATATAACTTTTTGTACTTCAAAGTAAAAAAACTTATTTCAACTTAGTAATTCATTTAATTACCTTAAGCACGATCCATTTATTCTCATAATTTAAATATTCAAATTAAGCGTGGTTTATTTTTAATTATATTAGTTCATTTAGGAACTTTACAATTACAACTTTAAGATTTTATTAATTTTTTTATTATTTAAAGCTTGACAAGATCGTGAACATACAACAGCTTATTTTCATTTGCTTATTTTGTGATATTTTGCGTCATTTTTACTAGTAATTTGAACATTTTGTTTCTGCGTGCATTTTTTTATTATTATATTGACTAAATGGTGTTTTGTTAAATGTTGATCCTATTACCCTGTTATATATAAGATAAATAAATAAGAGACTGTAAGTTATTGTATTTTCATACTCTTGTCAACTTTTAACTAATGAAGAAATTTGTAAATATAAAGGCATTAAGTGAACCAATATGATTAAAATATATCATGCTTAATCTGGATATTAAGACTGAGAATAAATGGGTGAAACCCCTAAAATTTGAAAGAAAATAAAAGTATTTTTGAATTTCTGTTTTATTCCTTGTACTTTTGAAAATATTATTTTGACCCCTAACTATTTTAGAAACTTTTTAGTGTTGTCCAAAAGTTTAAATTAGCCCAAATATTTTAAAAACCCTTCATCTTTGTAAATCTCAACTGAATATAGTTATCTTAATTTCTTAATTTTGAATTAATATGAGATTAACGTACTTCCTAAAGCTATGTGTACGTTTAGTTCAATGTCTGAATAAAATAAAACTACAAACCATAGTTATGAAATTTCTTGGATCCATGTCACATGTGTTTCATGAGTCCATGACGACTTAAAGCTTTTTGGATGAGTTAACTAGAGTGAAAACTTTAACTAGGCTTCCGTTTCAATTTATTCTAGAAATTGATCTATTAATATTAATTCCACACTTTGGCCATGACTGTAAGAAAATTTCTTTATGCATAAACGTTATCCATTTCAAGCCTTTAAATGGTAGATCAAAGGTGAAAACCGTTGCCCGTCACTATTTCAGTTTTATGAATGACACCTTGTGGCATTTATAATTTCTTTTAAATGTGATGTACCATATTTCGGTACCGCCACGTCATAATATCCGATACAATAGACGAACGTATTTCGGGACATATTATGCCACGTTAGCACCATTATTTTTTAATGCAAAATTACAATTCAAGGCAAAACTCGGAAATCGGCCCAAGTAGGCCCAAATTGAGCCCAAGCGAGATTTATTTGGGCCCAAAAAGGCCCAATTCGAGCTATACAAGCCCAATCCGAGCTATATGGGCTCAAATAAGATCTATTTGAAGGCCCAAAAGCCCAATTCAAGCTATATGGGCTCAAATCCGATCTATTTGAGGCCCAATAGTCTAGTTCGAGCTATATGGGCCCAAATTCGACCTATTTGAGGCCCAATTTGACCTATTTGCAGGCCCAATTCGAGCTATTTCAAAATAGCTCTAATTCGACCTATTTTGAGTCATAGTTCTACTTGGATTGCACTTTTAGACGAATAAGGACTCTTATTACTATATAAGGGGGTCCCATGCCTCATTCTAAGGACGTTTTTATTTTCTAGCATCTAATTTCGAGCTATATACATCGAATTCGAGCTATAGAGCAATAATTCGAGGTATATTGCAATAGCTCTTGTTCGATCTATATAGAGTGTATTTCGAGCTATTTGAGAGTAATTCGATCTATTCGGGTTTTCTCATCACGGTTCTCAATACCATTTTGAGGTGTGCTAATTCGACCTATAGAGCTCAAATTGGACCTATTTGGGCATATTTCGAGCTATAAATTCGAGCTATTGTCTCTGACGACAATACCTCAAATTCTGACCTATCTGACTTGAGCGTCGGAGTTGTTGGAGAGTGGACACGTTGAGTGCAGGTTCTGAACTCAAAAGCTACTTAAGCATCCAGCAGGAACTAAAGCAGTCTGACGTGGAGTGTTGGAGAGTGGACACGTATCCAGACGAAAATACCCCACATCAGTGGCGCCGTCTGTGGGAACCTCTATACGCACTTAGTAACAAACACTGACACTCAATGGCTCAACGGAGAGCGACGGATAAGAATGGAATGGAAGAAAGGACTAGATCACAGAGGGAGGATGATAATCAGGCACCTGATGCTTCTGAGCGAACATCAGTGGCAGTGCACAGCACTCCCCTTGATCCTCCAACTCACACAGCGAATCAACCTGATGTTCCTCCCACGGAACAACAGCTATTGAATTCTGCTCAGTTGGATCAAATCATGGCGGCATTCCAAAGGACTATGGTCTCAATGATTGTGTAGCAATTTGCTAACACTTCTATTTTACAGAATGTTCAAGCTCCATTAGCACAACAACCAGCAACACAGACTGCGGCACCGCAGCAAGGAAGGACTCATTCGACCCAGCGTCGTGATGACTCAAGGCAGTATACGCAAACTAGGATGACAAGGCCAAGGGATCCATCTCCCTCGCCTGAAAGGAGGAATCCTCGCTCAGTGAGGACCAATGCTAACAGAGCTCCCAGTCGAGAAACTGGTCGAGACAGAGAAGTAAGGGATGGAGAAGTGAATTCTAGGTAGAGAGTTCCTGATCATCGACCTGCAGCAAGTCGAACTGCCGGAAGAGATAGGGACTTGCCTGAGAGAGTCGCACCCAGATTGGAACCTGTTGTAGCAGAACATATTCCAGTAAGGGAGAGGCCAAACCCCTTTTGTGAGGAGATCAGTAATTTGACGCTGTAGAAAGGAACTAATCTTCCTGTTCTGAAGAAGTATGATGGAAATACAGATCCAGTTGCACATTATGATGAGTTAGATGGAGATTTGCAGGTCTTGGGGTATGCAGAGAATATGAGGGCGAAACTTATTTTGCTCAGTCTTAGAGGTCCAGCAAAGGAATGGTTCAAAAACTTACGTTCGGGATCAATTGAATCATCTGAACAGTTTAGGACCATGTTCGTAAAGAAGTTTGCTACTTATCGCATAAAGAAGAAATCTCCAAGCACGCTGTTTAATATCTATAGAGGACCTGATGAACCTTTGGGGAGGTATATCGAGCGTTTGAATCTGGAGATTCGTAGAGTGAATGCTCCCAATGTTGACCTGGTCATCTCTGTATTGGAGCATCGTTGCCGGAGTAAGAAGCTCATAGAAGTGATAACATGGAACACACCTGATTCCATTGAGCAAGTGATGGACCTCGCTAGTAAGGTCATTGAAGTAGAGGAGGCAACCCTGAATCAAGGGTTGATGGATTCGCCGAGAATTCATGGGGGCAAGGAGAATAAAGATAGAGATTGGAGGAAGGAGTTAAGGGGAAAAGATCGTGATCGCAATCGACAACCCTTTAAGAAATTTGACAATTATACTCCGCTGAGGAAACAAATTGGCGAAATCTACGCCATAGAGAAAGATAGCGGGTTGCTGAGAACCCCTAAACCGTTCCGAGAGACAGAGGAGACTAAGGTGTCGAAGAAATATTGTAAGTTCCACAGGCAGAATGGGCATTTTACTAACGAATGCAAGGCTCTAAAGAACGAGATCGAACAACTCATTCAAGAGGGGAAACTCATCGAGTACATCCTTGAGAATAGAGAGTCATGTGAAGAGAAGGCGTCATCTGGACGCAAGCGAGATAGATCCCCACACGAGAAGAAGGATGAACCAAAGCAAAAAAGGGGAAATGGGAATGATGATATTGAGAATGGAATCAATGTGATAGCTGGCGGACCTACTGGCGCAGACTCAGCCAAAAGTAGAAAACGCATCTCACGAGATATATACAATGAACGACTGAAGCGTCCTGAGATAGATCTTGTCTTTGCGGTGGACAAGTTGGATACAAGAATCACATTTGACGATAGCGATTTCGACAGCTTGTCTCCACAAGCTAAGGAAGCACAATACTTGAATCGCCCTATGGTGGTTTCCGCAGTGATTGCAAATCACGGGGTAAAGAGGATAATGATTGACAATGGATGCTCGTCCAATATCATCTTCATGGATGCTTTACAACAAATGAAGCTTGGACAATACGAGATCACTGATGTTAACTCACCATTAGTGGGATTTGGTGGAAGTGAAGTTAAACCCATTAGAAGGATCATGTTACCAACGTCTTTTGGCGTGAATCCGAGGAGGAGAACACTAAATGTGGAATATCTTATCGTTGACATGTCGTTTGCATACAACGTGCTAATTGGAAGACCTGGGATAACGTCCTTTGCTATGATCATCTCTACGGTGCATCAGAAGGTCAAATTTCCAACGCCTGGTGGAGTTGCTGAACTCACTACGAACTATCGTGATTCTTGGAGTTGTTACGTGACATGCCGTTTGCATACAACGTGCTAATTGGAAGACCTGGGATAACGGCCTTTGCTATGATCATCTGTACGGTGCATCAGAAGGTTAAATTTCCAACGCCTGGTGGAGTTGCTGAACTCACTACGAACTATCGTCATTCCTGGAGTTGTTACGTTACATCAACTAAACCTATCAAGGCAAAAACAGATCCAAATATCGCGATGATTAACATACATCCATTGGAGACGCCTGAAATAGGAAAACAAGTTGATACGGAGATGGTGCTTGCTACGCAAGTAGACCAAGAGATGGTACAGGAGGATTCGACTCCTCCCATTGTTGAGGACTCCTTGAAGAAGGTGGAAGAGGAGAAAGAAGACAAAGCGACATTGCGCTATAAAAAGAAGATGGAAATGGAGCGTCTGGAACCTTCGAGAGAGTTTAAGGAGGTGATTTTGTCAAAAGACGAGCCTGACAAGATCATTAAAATTGGAAGCGAGTTGACTTCGGAGGTTGAGAAGGCACTGTTGGAATGCTTGCGAAGAAACTTTGATGTATTCGCATGGACGGACTCGGACTTGAAGGGGATAGATCCTCGAGTTGCGGTACATCACCTGAATGTTAACCCAAATGCTAAACCCATCCGACAAAAGAAGAGACACTTTAGTGAAGAAAAGAATAAGGCTGCGGAGTTGGAAGTACAAACAAAGCTTGCTGCAGGCCATATATTTGAAGTACGATATTCTGAATGGTTAAGCAACGTTGTACTTGTCCCAAAGAAGCCGACCGTATGGAGGATGTGCATGGACTACACCGACCTGAACAAACATTGCCCGCGAGATCCTTTCCCTTTGCCCAGGATCGATCTCGTAGTTGACTCTACAGCAGGGTGTGCGCTGCTAAGTCTTTGTGATGCACAGAGCGGTTTCCACCAAATACTAATGGCAGTAAAGGATCAACATAAAACGACATTTATCACTGACAGAGGGATATACTGTTACAAGGTGATGCCGTTTGGTCTCAAGAATGCAAGAGCAACCTTTCAGAGGTTGGTTGCCAAGATGTTTTATCATCAAATCGGCAAGACTATGGAGGTTTACATTGATGACATGCTTATCAAAAGCCTAAAGGCGGAAGATCACGTGAAACATTTGGAAGAAGCTTTTGGTATCATGAAACAATACGGGATGAAGCTAAATCCTAAGAAGTGCACTTTTGGTGTTAAGGCTGGAAAATTTCTGGGGTACATGGTCAATGAGAGAGGAATCGAAGCCAACCCTGACAAAATTAGAGCTATAATGGATTTACCATCCCCCAAATCCGTTCAAGAGGTGCAACGATTGGTGGGGAGGATCACGACACTTAGTCAATTCATATCGCATTCTGCAGAAAGGAGTTTACCCTTTTTCAAGAAGTTACGTAAGACACCTAAGTTCGTATGGACTGATGATTGTGAAGAGGCTTTCCGCCAATTGAAGGTGTACCTTACTACACCACCATTACTATCTAAGCCCAAAGACAATGAGATGCTATATCTTTACTTGGCCATAACGAAGAATTTACTAAGTACAGTATTGGTGCGCGAGGAAGACAAGAAACATTTGCCTATCTACTATGTTAGCAAAGTGCTGAATGGGGCAGAGGTGAATTACCTGAAAATCGAAAAGTTAGCATACGCACTTGTGATAACTGCACGAAAGTTAAGACCATACATTCATTCACATCCGGTTACTGTCTTAACTAGTCAACCACTGAAACAAGTTATGGAAAAACCGGAGACATCTGGGAGATAAGTGAAGTGGGAGATCGAGTTAGGAGAATATGGCTTGGAGTATATGCCAAAAACGGCGATCAAAGCACAAAGACTAGCGGACTTCGTGGCTGAAACTATCTCAGAGGCGGAGCAAGCGCTTGATGTAGCAATGGTGACGGAAGAGGTCAAAAGTGACAAACCTATAGTTGCAAGGGGAACTTGGACTCTGCATGTGGATGGATCGTCCACAAATGACGCTGGAGGTGCAGGAATTTACCTAAAATCGGCGGATGGTAGAGAATTCGACTATGCAATAAGACTAAATTTTCAAGTGACCAATAATCAAGCGGAGTATGAGGCTATGCTTGCTGGCATTCAAATGGCAAAATCGTTGGGTATAACGAACCTTGTAGCATTCACGAATTCACAATTGATTGCTAATCAATTTGAAGGAAGATATGAGGCGAAAGAGGCTGCAATAGTAAAGTATCTCGAAAAATTGAAGGAGGCGACATCAGACTTCGATACTTTCTCTATCTCGCAGATCCCTCGATCAGAGAATGAACGCGCTGACTCTTTGTCACGATTTGCAAGTACCGGCGAAGTGTTTGTTGAAAGGCGGGTAACTCTATTGGCTTCAGAACAGCCCTCTATCGGCAAGGAAGTTGAGTCAAAACCAACGCAAGCATTGGACTACGTTCTGCCAGTAGAAATAGAGGCATGTTGGAAGGATGAGATTGTTGATTATCTTCAGAACGGGAACTTACCTAATGATCCTCAAGCGATCAGAAGGCTCAAGTACAAATCTGCAAGATTTACTATGTTCAATGGCGAACTTTATAAATGGTCTTTCGAGGAACCACTCTTGAGATGCCTATCTCCCACACAGGCAAAACAAGTCTTACAAGAAATTCATGAAGGGAGTTGCGGAAATCATTCAGGAGGACGATCTTTGGCCCAGAAAATACTCCGACAAGGATATTTCTGGCCAACTATTATGAGAGATGCTATGGACTATTCAAGGAAGTGTAGAAGTTGTCAACTGCATGCGAAGATCATTCATACACCTGCACAACCTATGACAACGGTGAGCTATGGATGTCCATTTGATCAATGGGGAATAGATATAGTTGGACCAATGCCTAAGGCTACGGAAGGTAGAAAATGGTTATTGGTGGCAGTCGAGTACTATACGAAGTGGGTTGAAGCTGAAGCACTTGTAAACATTACGGAGGCTAATGTGAAACAATTCATTTGGAAGAACATCGTTTGTCGATTTGGAATACCAAGGGTCTTAATTTTCGACAACGGAAGGCAATTCCAAGGTTTTAAAATTCAAGACTGGTGCAAAGACATGAAAATTGAGCAACGTTTTACATTTGTTACGCATCCCGAAGCAAATGGGCAAGTGGAAGCCACTAACAACACATTAGTGAAGAGTTTGGAGAAAAGACTGGAGGGAGAAGGAGGAAATTGGGCGGATGAGTTACCAGGGATATTATGGGCATATCGCACAACTCCTCGTACCTCTACAGGAGAAACTCCGTACTTATTGACATATGGATCTGAAGCAGTGATACCCGCTGAGATTGGGATGCCAACTTATCGTATTGTAACATATGATGAGGAGCAAGCATTAAGGGCAAGACAAATGGATTTGGAGTTGATCGGAGCAACTAGGGAAGCAGCATACCAACGTACTCAAGCATACAAATCTATGATGGCGAAAGCATATGACAACAAAGTTCGTTTCAGGAACTTTCAAGTGGGGGACTTGGTACTTAGAAAAGTTGAAACTACCAAGCATGTTGGAAAATTGAAGCCGAACTGGGAAGGACCTTACAGAGTGGATAAAGCAAGCTCAAAAGGATATTATTACTTACAAGAATTGGGTGGAAGGACTTTGTCACGCCCCTGGAACGTCAAGAACTTACGAAGGTTTTATAGTTAGAACACTAGTTTTCTAATGGCCTTGTGGCACCATAGGACCGTAACTTCAATACTTCATTCGCTTATTCTTTTACGAATTACGAGTCCCTCTACGTGGATTCTCATTGTAATAGTTAGCAGCGAACTACGGTGACTTGATTCCTAGCCAACCTATATACGGCGGGATACGTAGGCAACTCGAAAGTTACTCGAGCTCAGTCCCAAAACTAATAAAATCTCTCATTTTATTCAAGTTTAGCCGTTGCCTACTATTTATCCGCAAGATTACAATCTATCAAGAAACATGAAGATGAACCCATACTGTCTACAAACTTTAAGTTCAAAAACTTAATCAAAAACGAACGTTAGCTTCGTATAACGAGCACTAGCCTCGTGGAGTCAAGCACAAGTCCTTGCACTCCCGCGAACACAGCTTCGCAAGCGCAAACATAGCTTTGCACAACGAGCACAAGCCTCGTGGAGTCGAGCACAAGTCCTTGTACTCCCGCGAACATAGCTTCGCAAGCGCAAACATAGCTTTGCCCAAGGAGCACAAGCCTCGTGGAGTCGAGTACAGGTCCTCGTACTCCCGCGAACATAGCTTCGCAAGCGCAAACATAGCTTTGCACAACGAGCCCAAGCCTCGTGGAATCGAGCACAAGTTCTCGTATTCCCGCGAACATAGCTTCGCAAGCGCGAACATTAGCTTCGCACAATGAGCACAAGCCTCGTAGAGTCGAGCACAAGTTCTCGCACTCTCACAAATACTTGTTTATAAAACTTAAGTGTTTTAACAAGTACCAAATTTAAACTTAAAAAGTAGACACATATGAGTGAAGATGTAACGAGACAGAATAAAGACATTCAAAAGACTTTTCAAGTCAAAACTGTACTAGCAAGCGATAAAGCGCTAAAATCGCGCAAATGATAGCAACATATACTGTACGGAAAGAATGTACTAAAGCTAAGGTTATATACGGAAAGTAAAGATGTTCAAGAATGTTAATAACAAGGCACAGAAGCCAAAAATAAGGGCACGCAGGCCACTCTAAAAGATCAAGGCAGCAGATCCAGCCCAAGAGCCTTCACGGCACCCTTGCTCTGCTCTTGGATATTAGCAAAAGACTCGTTCAAGGCCCAGTATCATCGATAGGGGAAATCTGACGAGGAGCAGGAGCGGCAACTGTAGCGTCAGGCATAGGCTGATCGCCGTCAGCAGGCTGATCCAAGACCAGAGGGTCGAAACCCATCTCACCCTCCTCCAAGGGCTCATCTGGAGCAGCACCAGCAGCAGCAGCGGCAGTGGACGTGGATGGCAGCTCGTCGGCAAAGTCAGAGAGCCATACCTGCCGAAGAGGATAAAAGGAGGTGAAGGGATCATGCTTTGGCTCATCATTGACCACAGTCGCAGCAGGTTCACCAGAAGGAGGATCGGCTAGAGTAGGATCCGCAGCAGCGGCACTAGAGGATTCGCCGACCTCCGTGTCATCCTCATTCAGGCAATTGAGGACATTGAAGTCCTCCCTCTTGAACCCAGGAGCAAGAGCACCGCGGGTGACGATGTCATCAAGGGCCATGTTGTAGCCCTTGGTCGTATCAAAACTGCCCCGCTCCATAGCAATCTGCTCCCATGTGGCTGAGTGGAAGAACTCGATAGCCACCATCACCTTGTCTTCATCAGGGAGCTCCTACGAAACAAGTAGAGGAAAAGTAAGTACGTAATACACAAATCTCAAGGAAAAAGAAATAAAGTCAAGTATAATAGGAATACCTCAGTCATGGCCCTGTTGTAGCCATCCTCTTCAGCAGTCGCGAGGCGAGCTTGTGCATCAGCCAGCTCAGCCTCAAGCCTCAAACGTTCGGCCTCAGCAACAGCAGCAGCATCCTTCATCGTCCGGATGGTGTCAACGTGATCGTCAACAAGGGCGGTGGCACTGGCAGTCGGTGGTGAGCTGGCTGGATAGTCGTTTTTCCTCGGCAAGCTCCCTGTCAACGGTAGCTTTCGCTGCCTTCAAGGCTTCCAGCTCAGCCTGCACTGCCTTCAGCTCGTCAACAGCGGCGACGAGATGCTTCTCCACTTCAGCCTTCGCCTCCTTGGCTTGTTTCTCCAGCCGTTGAGCCTGCAAGGCTGAAGAATGGTGCCTATCCATCAGAGCCCTCTGCTGATCCTGAGTTGTCATCACCATGTTGAAGTTCTCAGCCATGGTCTGGAAATTGACGAAGAACTACAAAAGAGGGAAGAAGTTAGTGATATTCAAGTATATATATAAAATAAAGATCAAGAAAAGCTCATAAATACACATACCTCACACAGAGACAAGGCAGTGCGACTGACTAGTTTCTCGTGGCCCATCGCCTGGTAATAGAGCTGACGGTCGAAGTCAGGCATGAATCCTTTGACAAGTCGAAGGGCAGTAGTGTCTTTCAGTGTGAACTGCCCTGATTCGACTGAAGCTTGCACGATCTCCTCCACGTCAATATCGAGATCGTCACCATCATAGGCTCGGTCCTGCGCGACGCGCTTACCCCGTCGGATCTCCTCAGCAGTAGCAACAGACCTCTTCCTCGTTGCTGCCTCAGGGTTGGCCTCATTGAAGCGACGAGCCGCTTCAGCAACGGAGGGAAGATGCACTCTTCCAGTCGAAGGTGCCGAGGAAGGAGAAAGATCCGGAAGGATCGGCTCAGAACCGCCAGGTGGTGATCCAGGAGCAATATCAGCGGTCGACTGAGAAGGAACAATCTCAGGCACTGGAGCTGGAGCAGGAACAGGGGCAGGAGCTGAACCTCTACCACGTCCAGACCCTCGAGTCGAGACAGCAGCATGAGCATTACCGCCTCTCGAACTGGTACCAGCCGTCTTCGCACCACGACGACTGGTCTTCTCAGGAATGGGCACTGAGGACTGAGGACCGTTTGCGCCACGCTTCATAGCGGCCAGCCTCTTCTTCGTCTTGTCCATAACGATTCGCTCTGAAAATCGTAAACAATGCAAAGGTTAGAAGACAACGAGGGAAGATTAAAAATCAACAAGTAAAAAGAACAAAAACATGCGTAATATTATACCAAAGACAGAAGGCTCAACGCCTGCATGATAAGTATAACCGCCGGCCCGCAACACTAGGGTGGTGGTCAACTCAAAAGCATCAAATTGATGCTCTTTCAAGTTTTTCACCACCGTCAAGGTGTAGATAGGAGGATCGGGGCGTCTCGGCGATGGACGGGCATCCGTCCAAAGCCGCTTGAATCGGAATTCCTGAGGCTTGGATTCCTTGATAAAAAACCACTGTTTCTTCCAGTGAGCCCCGAAGCTCGTCTGCAGATCAGATAGGAAGCATTGCTTCTTTCGCGAGCTCAAATAGTAGAACCCGGCGTCTACACCTCTGTTGCGGAATTTCACTATGAATAGTTGCCAAAAACCGGCTACAGAGCAAGGAAGGTCAAAGATGCGGGTTAGCATCGCATAAGCATACATCTGTGTGTATGCTTTGGGGGTAAAATGTGAAGGAGAAGAATTGAGAGAGGACATGATTTCTGAGACAATTGAGAAAATGGGAAAACGTAAACCACAGTGAAGGTAGCTACTAAATATAGTGAGACACCCTTCTGGTGGGTTGTTTATCCTATCATCTGGCCCAGGCACGATAATCTCATAAGTATCATGGATGTCATAGGTATCACGGTAATAAGCTATATCGTGAGGCAAGGAAGAAGGAAACTGATCAAAATTGATCAAGTTGGGCGGAGCAAGTTGTTCGGGAGAGTTAGAGGCAGGTATAGGCACATTATCAGCAAGAGGTAAATAAGGCACAATGGGAAGAGGGTTCGATTTATCCTCGTCAACTCCTAGGATGTCTACGTCTACCTCCATATCGGATGCCCTATCATTGCTATTTCTCTCATTACTAGATGAGGTCTCATCACTGGAGTCGTCACTATTGCCGCTAGTCGACGCCTTATCCTTAGCCCTAGACGACTTAGAAGACTCATAATTACTTTCTCCACTACTACTGGAAGATTCAAGATCAATAACTCGCGTCATAAAGAGGTTTAGGTGGAAAGTTTACCGGCACGAGGGTCTAGATCTACTGAAACTTCTTCGTTCGGGTGAATTTGCTCGTAAGACCTTTGCGCAGGTGCAAATAGCTTTGGAGCACCAGGTAATCGGACGCGGGCAGGTTCTGGTTGCCGAGGACGATTTGGGGATGATGGACGCCTTGTGTTTGATTCACGAGGATGCCGATATGACGAATCTCGTGATGGATTGCGTGCGTTATAGTAGGCCCGTTGGTGCGATCGTGGTGGTGATGGACAACGTGGAGACCGGTTACGTCGAAGTCGCGCCGTCGTGAACAAAATCTGCATAAAAGATTTGAATATTAGCATTTTTCAAAAATTTTCAAAATTTTTCAAAAAATTGAAAATTTTTCTAAGTGTTATAGCTCGAATTTCCCTATATTTTCGAGCTATCAGCTACTCACTACAGGATATACGTATTGGTGGATTTTCGAGCTATAGAGCAATAATTCGAGCTATTTAAGACAAATTTCGAGCTATTTGGAGGTTTTCGAGCTATTCTAGCAAACTTACTAAATTTGGAGGTTTTTTCGAGCTATTTCAGCGCGCTTTCTATTTTTGGCAAATTCGAGCTAATAATTCGAGCTATTTCTCGAGAGCTCTGGAGGAATGCTTAGGCGCGAAATGAGGAAATGAAGCTGGGAGTGGAGTATTTATAGGCAAAATGACGCGGGAATTACCAAAATGCCCCTAAATTCGACCTATTTCTAAATTCGACTTATTTTCCGGAAATTTTTCCGGCAAATTCGAGGTATCTTTTTGGAGGGCAATTTCGACCAATATGAAATTCGTTCTATTTTCTGTAAAATTCGAGCTATTTTACGGAAAATTTTATATGGAATTCGAGTTGTCTTTTTCAAAGATAAATTCGACCTATATCAATTCGGGTTACCAAAAATAGTAAATTCGACCTATTTTCGAATTTTGATATTTTTGGTCCAATTCTTGGTTTTTTACGCCGACGCCGATCTCGTTGCACGATTCTCGGTTATGTGACTTCTTTTTAGTTCGTATGACCAATGTTTGTACACATTACTCTTACGAACTGAGGGACTCCATGATGTACCATATTTCGGTACCGCCACGTCATAATATCCGATACAATACACGAACGTATTTCGGGACATATTATGCCACGTTAGCACCATTATTTTTTAATGCAAAATTACAATTCAAGGCAAAACTCGGAAATCGGCCCAAGTAGGCCCAAATTGAGCCCAAGCGAGATTTATTTGGGCCCAAAAAGGCCCGATTCGAGCTGTACAAGTCCAATTCGAGCTATATGGGCTCAAATAGGATCTATTTGAAGGCCCAAAAGCCCAATTCGAGCTATATGGGCTCAAATCCGATCTATTTGAGGCCCAGGAGTCCAGTTCGAGCTATATGGGCCCAAATTCGACCTATTGGCAGGCCCAATTTGAGCTATTTCAAAATAGCTCTAATTCGACCTATTTTGAGTCATGGTTCTACTTGGATTGCACTTTTAGACGAATAAGGACTCTTATTACTATATAAGGGGGTCTCATGCCTCATTCTAAGGACGTTTTTATTTTCTAGCATCTAATTTCGAGCTATATACATCGAATTCGAGCTATAGAGCAATAATTCGAGCTATCCTGCAATAGCTCTTGTTCGATCTATATAGAGTGTATTTCGAGCTGTTTGAGAGTAATTCGATCTATTCGGGTTTTCTCATCACGGTTCTCAATACCATTTTGAGGTGTGCTAATTCGACCTATAGAGCTCAAATTCGACCTATTTGGGCATATTTCGAGCTATAAATTCGAGCTATTGTCTCTGACGACAATACCTCAAATTCCGACCTATCTGACTTGAACGTCGGACTGCCTTCGCCGGAGGAGGCACCAGCTTAGTTTACGTGTGGTGTTGAGTGCAGGTTCTGAACTCAAAAGCTGCTTAAGCATCCAGCAGGAACTAAAGCAGTCTGACGTGGAGTGTTGGAGAGTGGACACGTATCAGGACGAAAATACCCCACATCAAAATGGATGGTAGAAATGCAATTTTCTTGAATATTTAAAAAATAGACAGATATAGTATTTGAACACGATGGATGGTGTTAAAACAATTCCTCGTTTCATAGGATTTTAAGGCCTAGGAAGATCATTAGGTGATGTAGTATTAGAGATTAGTTTTTCTACTTAGTAGTTTTAGGTGTTTTATGAAGTGTAGTTGATTGTTTAAGTAGCATTTAGTGATTAGGATACGTTTATAATGCTTTGGTTTATGTTTCTGTAAATTTTCAGATTTTGATCTTTATTATTACTTAGTTTGGCTGTCATAAGTACTAACATATCATAATCATCTCAATTATTGGGTAGTTTTAGATTTTGTATTTTTATTATATTCCTTGGTATGATACAACATAAATGTAAATTTTGTTCTATAAATCTCCTAATATCTTTAAAATGTTACTATGTTAGGAATATGTTTATTATTATGAAACAATTTATCTAGTTTTATAACCCCGTTGTTTTACATGTCTAATTAGACTATGATTATCCTAAACAAAATATTTTATTTTGACATATATCACTTATCATTATTTAATTTAATCCAAACTATTATTTGTGATATCTATAAAAATTAAAAATAGTTACACGCTATTATAAATTGTGTAAAATTAAAGTATCTTTATTAAGAAAAAAATATTATTATCTAATTAACGTATTTTTTCTACATATTTAGGAAACGACCAAATCTTAAGAATAAGACGAGATTCTACATACTGTTAAATGTGACTTCAGCTCCAGATTTGTTCAAACCCCATTTGGAACCCAGCCCAGAGGAACTTGGGCAGAGACAAACTTTGTCAGGTTCTTTGGAGTTGAATCTTGAATAATCTTCTATTTATGAGTTTCACATATTTATATTCTCATTGATTAGCTCGTTGCATGTTCTAACTCGGTCTGTTATTATTTTCTTTATTTATTCGATAATTATTCTCCTGTTGAATTCGATTTTCTGAATCGTTATATTAAGTTGGTTAAAATCATGTCAAAAATGTCCTAATATAACAACTCACCTTTTAGTTCTTCAACTTCCACGAGCAAGGAACTATATTCTTAACCTATTAAAAATTATTAAAAAAAATAAAATATGAAAAAGTACCTAGGAATACTCAGAATATAATTAGTTCAAAACTAACCCTAAAATTAAATTAAATCAAATAATAACTTAGGAATAATAATTTCATCATTCATCACTATTCACAACTAGAAGAAAAATCTGCCTAGAAAGACCAAGCCTCCTTCTTTATTTTCTTTGACAACATTCCACTAGGATTCAACTATATCTCACTAAACAAACTTTCTCCACTTGATCTCTAGTTTATGGGAAAATTATCTCAGCTGTTAAACTTGTTTTGATCCTGTAAGACCATCAAAATCGAGTTCTACAAAGTCTACCAGTTTTAGCGCAAATACTTTGAAGATCATAAAGACACATCAAAACTTTGTATTTTATACTGAACATTTACGACACACTCTCAAAGCGTTTCAAATAAAAGTCCTAAAAACAAACATTACATCTAAATAACAAAAAAAGCCGATTTGCATTCAAATCTTCCGGATTGCCAAAAGAAAAAAAAAAAGATACCTGGTTTCCTTTCAAAAAATTCCCAAAAATGGAAAACATTTTGTTTTAAACTAGAGTTTGTTTCACACTTTAGGCATGTCTGTTAGAAATATTATTCATGAACAAACTTTGTCCATTTGATGCCTTTGAATGAACGGTAGACCGAAGGTGAAAACCGTAGCCTGTCACTGTCTCGGCTTTATATAAGACACCTTGTGGCAGTTCTTTAATTTCTATCAGATAGAGGTTAGAATTACAATTTTCTTGAATAGTTGGACTAGAAACATATAGGATTTGAACTTGGTGGGTGGCATTGAAACCCCTCTTCGTTTCATACTTTTTAAGGCCTAGGTAGATCATTTAGTGATGTATCATTAGAGATTAGTTCTCTACATGGTAGTTTTAGGTTATTTAGATCATTGACTATGACCGAGATGCTGGATAGGCATGTACTTGAGCATGTCTCTTCATTTTATGCAAGGTCTATCCTCGTGGGGAGGTATAAGGTAGAATTTCAGGAGCCGTATGGTTTGAGTCATTGAGTCTGTTTATATGAACATGTTCATTGAACTTCTTGTCTTGAATATATCTTATCATGTCATAAACTTCTTCTAGTTTTTGTAGAGGATTCGCTCATGAACTTCTAATTTATTGACGTTCCATTCATTTCTCGATTTCCTTTCATTTATTATGAATCTCACTAAGTCATCAAAGACACTCTATTTCTTCTTTCTGTCCATTCTTGAGAAAATAAGTTGTTCACGACACGACTGAGTTGAAAGATCTAGGATTTTATTTAAGCCGTGGCAACTATTCACCATGAATTTAGGAAACATTTGCAAATTTATGAACAATCATGATTAAGATATCATTTGATGATGTAATAATCATTTGCAATTTCAAAAGACTTCCGCTATAATAATATAAAAGTTATTCTCAACATGTCTACTTTTGGTCTTGGAAAGTGAGGCAACAAATTGCTTGATATTGTATCGTAGATTCGTTGAAGGACAATGGTATCAAGTGTGATTGGGATGAAATTATGCACATTGGAGACCCCAAGAGCAGAATAAAATTTGGGATCTGTCATGAGAGAAGAGGAAAGCGCCAAGGAGGAGGAAGAAGAGAGGAGGGTGGCGGCCTGGGTGAACACATAGGGTTTAGACACGTGATACCATGTAGAAATGTGATTCTCTGTGTATTGCATTGACAATCAATAAAATATGCATATACCAAGTCCTGAAAAGGTAAACTCCCTAACTATGTCCATAAGATTAATATGCACAAGCAATATCTACAAAATTTTAACTATATCTAATAGTTTTAAACGGAAAATGTGGTAAAAGTTCTTAAGTCTCTGCTGGACAACATCTGTTGTATACAAAAGAGTTCTCAGACATTCCATTGCACTAATGCACAAAGATATATTCATAGAAAGCTAATATCTAGTAGGAAAATTCGTATGGTGGTGATTTCTGGATCAAAGCTGACTCATTAGGCTAACCACAGTTAACAACAAAACTTAACCATTGTGAACCATAAACTTCAATGAGAGTGGTGACAGATCACATTAATATAAGCATTTGGATGATGGCAGGGACGATACGTTCAGTGTAGGCTCGTCCGCATGAACGTCGTACACAAACTATTGGATATTTTGTGTGTAAAGAGAAGTAAAGAGCAACCCACATGAGAAGAAGACAACAAAAATTGTGAGTTTATTTGTAGATGCCAATAGAGTGTTTGTCTCAGGTGTTGGACTTTTGTATTGTGTTTGTGGCCTTGGGCTCTGATTTATAATTTTATAAATAAATTAGTAAATAAGTGTTATTGGACAAATTAGTTTTCATCCAAGTTTTTTACTTTTATCTCGAAATAAACCTTTAACCCTTGTTTTATTTTGTAGACAAATTTATGATTTTAAACTAAATGGTGGGAAAGATATTGCCCTTAAGAAGTTATTAATTCACGGCAAATTTTTTCAGTTTCTCTTCTTATGTCTCTAACACAGAAAACATTCAAATCCTACAAATTTTGCAGACTCATGATGGTTATGCAGTAAATGAAATTTACCTAAATTTTTAATTCAGATTCTGATAAGCTTGAATCTTTAACACTGGATGTAGTTGTCATAATATCAGATAATAAAATTTACTCAATCCATACTTCAGATTCTCGTATGAATAGATAAGAGTCTCACAATGGCTTTTGACTTTTTTTCCAGAAAGAGAATGGCAAATAAGGTAAAAATATTTTTCTGACTATTGAATAACATTAATGGCATGCATATTTTAATTTACTACAATGGAAAGTGTATTTCGAACTTACCAAACAAAATGTTAAATGCGGATGGTAAATACTGTTCCTCCTCAAAGTAAGCTTCACAAACTCAATCAACATTAATAAAATACCAAAATCTTGGATGAGTCTTGTTACTCCTCAACTAATATAATAAAAAATTGCAATATTTTCTTTCAATATTCATAGATTTATCGTACAATCAGAAAATTCAATAAAATAAAAAATAATAATAAAAACAAAAAGCACAACGAATCCAAAAGTCAATAAATACAAAATGCCCACCTACATTACCTACCCCAAATATCCAAACAAATTGCTCATCATCTTTAAAGTTAACTATGGTCAACGTTTGAACACCCACCCAAACAGGTTAGGATCCTCTTCTACATAATATCCTACACCTCCTACTACACAATCTAGATGATTAATATATGTCATTTTTATCATACACAAAAACCACTCAATTAAACTTCCATCTCTCTCCTAAATTGCGGCTCCCCTCTCTTTCTTCCCATATTTTTTTCTTCAAATCTCGGCTCGTCCTCTCTTTCCATCCCTTTTTTTTCCCTGGTACCAAATCTGATTTTCTAAACTCATATCAAATTTATATACAAATCTAATTTGTATGTTTCCTGTAAGTCGGTGAAGATCTTTTTCATTATCAAATCTTAAATATATTTATTTACTTTTTCACAGTATTTTTAACACAATAAAAAATCTTGAAAACTTAAGACCTTAAGAAGCATATATATAATTAAAAAAATTAAAAACTAACTATAAAGTAAAACAACTACATAGCTAAAATATTTAAAATAATTTAAAATTTAAATGACATAAATATACACAAAAAATATATTATAAAATAAAAATATTGTATACGCTCGTAAAAGTTTTCTCTTGTTTATATTCACTTAAAGTCACTAGTACTCACAAATTGTTTGATTGTTTATTGAGGATATTAATTATCTCTATATTATTAAGTATTTTGTTTATTAATTCTCAATGTTTGTACTAATGTTTTTTAATGAATTACACTTATCTTCAATGAATAACTTTATTTTCACCATTTCTTTTATCCTAAAATACACATTTCATTAAAAGAATTTAAGAAAAATATATTTCTATTTAAAATGAAATATAGGTTCAAATGAAATATTAGATGATTTCCTTTTCCTTAAATTACTACACGGAAAGAGTAAGAGACGATTAAGATAAAATCTAAAAATAGTAATTATGAATAAATCATTATGATATTAAATAATTAGATAAATCAAAGGAAATGAAACAAAAAAAGTTGCCTGCAAACTTGAATTATTTAAGTCTGAGAAAAACTATTTTGGGGAGTTATAACTCAAAGTTGACACAGGAAAGTGTAAGGAAAAATATAAATTAGATTTGTATCGAAATTTGATATGAGTTTAGGAATCCAATTTGGTAAAATAAAACAAAAATGGGATGGAAAGCGAGGAAGAGCAGTAAATTTGGAGAGAGGAGAGAGGAGAGAAATGGAGATTTAATTGGGTGTTTTTTGTGTATGTTAAAAAGAACATGTATCGTTCATCCGATTAGTGTAGGAAGAGATATAGGATAATACGTAGGAGATGATCCTAATCGCACCCAACGCTCCCCCAAAAAATGTAGATTTTTTGCTTGCTATATATACCCGAGTCCCAGTTCATCTTCCCCACCACAAAACCATTTGGTCAATAGTGAATTCTAGTAATCTGAGAACAGAGAAACTGTTGCACAACGAAATCTCATATTCTGACTTATTTGACTTAGTTCACATGTGGTGTTGAGTGTATATTTCGAACTCAAAAGCTGCTTAAGGATCCAGCAGAAACTGCAGCAGTCTGAGGTGGAGTGCTGACGAGTGGACACATAACCAGACGAAAATACCCCACATAAGAAACGTTTGCAAATTTATGAACAATCTTGATTAAGATATCATTTTATGATGTAATAATCGTTTGCATCTTCAAAGCCTTCCGTTATAATAATACGAAAGTTATTTTCAACATGTCTACTTTTGGTTCTGGAAAGTGAGGGCCATCCCAACAGTTGCGTTTTGTGTAAGTTAAGTAAAGTGTTTGATCTACAGCGAACCAACATAGCTGAAGAATGACTCGTGGGGCGTGGTCCTCACAAAGTAGATTATGTTTACGTTAATCAAATATATAATTTGAAATAATATTTCATATCTTTGAGTACAAAATTCACATATCTACCTCACTGTTAATAATTGGCTTAGAGCCAATGGATGAGAGAGGAATTAAACCCTTAAGGTGGTATTTATCGACACTTTCATGGTGTTATGCAGTAATCAGGATATTAAGAAACATGCACAAGAAAAGCGATAAAAAAGACACGAAATTTGGTAACCCAGTTCGTCAAAAGACTACGTCTGGGGGCGCTGCCAAGCCAGGATTTTCTCTACTAGTTTCTGATGAGTCTTACAATGAATCAATAGAATTACACATAGGTGGGCTATTTATAGTTTTACATAAACCCTGCAACTCCTAGGTATTTTAGGATTCTACTCCCAGGGTTTCCATATTAACTAGGTTTCCATATTAACTAGGATTCCTCTTCCTAGACTAACTGAATTCCTGTTTCCCAAACCAACTGGGTCTCCTCACTCCTAGGCAATTCAGACTTCACAACCCAACAATCTCCCACTTGAAGACTGAATCCATATGTAATCATCTCTCCAACTTCTCAATAGTAAAACCCGCAAGCATTGACAGCGCCATCCTCGAACTTCTCAAGTTCCAAGGCCAGTTGAAGCCATGCATAGCTTCAACTTCTCTAAGGTCACAACCTTAGTCAACATATCAGCAGGATTCTCACTTCCCGGAATCTTCACCAGCTGCAAAATCTTCTTTTCCAAGAGATATCGTATATAATGATACTTCAAATCAATATGCTTCGTTCTTGAATGAAAAGCCGGATTCTTAGCCAAGAAAATAGCACTTTGACTATCGCTGTAGAGAATGCTATTTGTCTGCCCTTTTCCCAATTCACACAAGAAATTTTGTAACCATACCATCTCTTTACTGGCCTCCGTCACTGCTACATACTTAGCTTCTGTAGTAGATAAAGCCACGATCTTCTGCAACTTAGAACCCCAAGAAATCGCTGTACCGCCCAATGTAAACACATACCCGGTATTACTTTTCCTACTATCCAGATCTCCTGCCATATCAGCATCAACATAGCCATTCAACTATGTGCTTTTGCCTGAAAAACACAATGCTCTGTTTGTGGTACCCCGCAAGTACCTAAAGATCCACTTCACTGCTTCCCAATGTTGCTTACCCGGTCTGCTCATGTATCTACTCACAACTCCCACTGCATGCGCAATATCTGGTCTAGTACACACCATAGCATACATAAGACTGCCAACTGCTGAAGCATACGGGATCTTCTCCATGTAAGCGTGCTCCAAATCACTGTTAGGTGACTCCTTCCTGGACAGCCTGAACTGACTACCTAATGGAGTACTCACTGGCTTTGCATCTTGCACACTGAACCTCCTCAAGACTCTCTCGATGTATTCACCTTGCGAAAGATACAACTTTCCTGCCATCCTATCACGATTTATACGCATACCCAGGATCTGTTTGGCTTCTCCAAGATCCTTCATAGCAAACCGTTCAGACAATTGCTTCTTCAACTTATTCACTTCTTGAACACAAGAACCCGTTATCAACATATCATCAACATATAATAGCAAAATAATAAAGCCAATGTCAAACTTCTTAACGTAGCAATAATGATCAGCATTGCATCTAATAAAATTAATATCATGCATGAACCCATCAAACTTCATATACCACTGCCTCGGAGCTTGTTTTAGGCCATACAAGCTCTTCTCCAGCTTACACACAAGCTCACTGTTACCTTTAGACAAGTACCCTTCAGGTTGTTTCATGTATATATCTTCCTCAAGATCACCATGAAGAAAAGCTGTTTTCACATCCATCTGCTCTAAAAACAAATTCTCTGCAGCAACTATACTCAAAACCATCCTGATGGTCGTTAGCTTCACAACAGGACAAAATATATCTGTATAATCAACGCCTTCTTTCTGTTGGAAACCCTTCACAACTAACCTTGCCTTGAAACGCTTGCTTCCATCTGCTTCCTCTTTAATCCTGTAAACCCACTTGTTATGCAGTGCCTTCTTGCCCTTTGGGAGCTCAACGAGTTGCCAAGTTTTGTTAGACTTCAGGGAATTCATCTCATCTTCCACTGCAAGCTCCCACTGGCTCGAATCATCACTCTTCATAGCTTCTGCATAACATTCTGGCTCACCACTATCAGTCAATAATAAATAGTGTAAAGAGGGAGAATACCTTTCCGGAGCCCGGTGTTGTCTACTCGATCTCCTCAAAGGAGCCTCCGGAGTACGCGGTTCTTCCTCAACAACAACCTGTTCATTAGGAACCTTTCTCACATCTGAATTAGAAATATCCAATTCCACAACTTTAGAGCATTCAACCCCAGTTCCTGCATTGTCAGTATTTGGTGCACCCAATCTGTCTTTGTACATAATTTGTTCATTAAATATGACATCCCTACTACGAATTATTTTCCGATTCTGATCATCCCAAAATCTATAACCGTATTCATCACCACCATATCCAATAAACGTACACTTCACAGATTTAGCATCCAACTTACTTCTAGCAGTACTATCAATATGCACGTAGGAAACACAACCAAAAACCCTGAGAAAAGATAGATTTACCTCTTTGCCACTCCAAGCCTCCTCCGGTATGCCATTATCCAGAGGAACTGATGGTCCTCGATTAATCAAGAAAGCTGCAGTGTTAACTGCATCTGCCCAAAACATCTTCGGTAATCCACACTTCAACCTCATACATCTAGCACGCTCGTTCAAGGTTCTGTTCATACGTTCTGCAACTCCATTCTGTTGCGGGGTTCCTTTAACTGTCTTCTCCATGCGAATGCCATTTACTGCACAATACTCTTTGAACTCAGCAAGTTCGTATTCACCTCCATTGTCAGATCTCAGACACTTCACATTAAGACCAGTTTCGGTTTCTACCAATGCTCTCCACTTTTTGAAAACATCAAAAGCTTCAGATTTATGCTTAAGGAAATATACCCATAATTTCCTCGTGGCGTCATCAATAAAAGTCATGTAATATGATGACCCACCAAGAGATTTCACCGGGGCTGGTCCCCATAGATCACTATGCACCAACTCCAACTTCTGCTTCTTCAGGGTTCTGCCAACCTTCGAAAAACTGACACTTTTCTGTTTTCCGAATACACAGTCCTCACACAAACCAATGTCAACTGTTTTAAGTCCCGGCAATTTACCTTTTGAACACAGATGTTTCAATCCCTTCTCACTCATGTGGCCAAGTCTGCAATGCCACAAATCTGCATCATTCTTTGCACCTGCAACAGCAAGACTTTCCTGATCGATGGTGGTCATATACAATGTACCCTTCTTCAATCCCCGAGCCAAAACCATGGCCCCTTTGGTTACCTTGTAAGCACCAGAACCAAAGGACACCTGATAACCGTCATCATCCAGCTGCCCTACAGAGATCAAATTTCTCTTTAAACCCGGAATATGTTTCACGCTACGCAACATCCACACAGATCCATTCACTGATTTAACCCGAACATCTCCCCTACCTACAATTTTGAGAGGTTCATCATCATCAAGATAAACCGTACCAAAATCTCCGGAAATATAATTCTCCATTATATCACCATTAGGGCAAGCGTGATAGGATGCTCCAGAATCCAAAACCCAGGATTCTAATGGACTGCACGCACTCAAGATTAATGCATCACTAATCTCATTAGATGCCGCGTTTGCTGAGTTTTCTTCCTTATTATCAGTGCTCGGAGCTTTACACTGGCGTCTGAGATGACCCATCTTATGACAGTTCCAACATTCAATGGAACTCATGTCCTTTTTTGGCCTGCTTTTATTTCTCGACTTTGATCTACCTCGATTCGACTTTCTTGTTTCTGATCTGCCTCTATTTTCTGTACTCAGAACTGATCCCGAAGAACTACCCGATTCTTTCCTGCGAATTTCTTCACTAATAACCAGGTCTCTCACTTCGTCAAACTTCAACTTTACCCTCCCCGCAGAAGCACTAACAGCTGTAACTGTCCCGCTCCAACTCTCCGGCAAAGAAGACAACAAAATTAGGGCTCTAACTTCGTCATCAAAATCAATTCTGACAGAGCTCAATTGTGATGTAATCAGATTGAACTCGTTCAGATGATCAGAAACTACCGAATTTTCTGTCATCTTCAGGTAAAACAGACGTCTCATCAGATGAACTTTGTTCGCTGCCGACGGCTTTTCGAACATGTCTGCTAAAACTTTTAGCACATCCTTTGTGGTTTTCTCTTTCGCCGTATGAAACGCCACGTTCCGCGATAGAGACAAACGCACCGCACTCATCGCCTTCCTATCCAGCACAGTCCATTCCTCTTCCGGCATGTCCTTCGGTTTGTCCTTCAGAGGTTTCCACAAATCTTTACCATACAGGTAATCCTCGATCTGCATCCTCCAGAACCCGTAATCCGAACCATCAAACTTTTTGATCGGTGATTTTCCCACATCCATCGTGATTACTCCCACTCAAACCTGAGCTCTTGATACCACTTGTTATGCAGTAATCAGGATATTAAGAAACATGCACAAGAAAAGCGATAAAAAAGACACGAAATTTGGTAACCCAGTTCGTCAAAAGACTACGTCTGGGGGCGCTGCCAAGCCAGGATTTTCTCTACTAGTTTCTGATGAGTCTTACAATGAATCAATAGAATTACACATAGGTGGGCTATTTATAGTTTTACATAAACCCTGCAACTCCTAGGTATTTTAGGATTCTACTCCCAGGGTTTCCATATTAACTAGGTTTCCATATTAACTAGGATTCCTCTTCCTAGACTAACTGAATTCCTGTTTCCCAATCCAACTGGGTCTCCTCACTCCTAGGCAATTCAGACTTCACAACCCAACACATGGAACTCAGAGATGGTATAAAATCAGATAAAATGTAACTACAGTGAACTATAAAACTTGAAAGGAGTATTGTGACACATCCTAGAAATCCAAGCGTTGGGGTATGGTGGGGAATTATTATTCCACTTCTTTTGCTTTTGTCTCAAAGTGAATTCTTAAGCTTTGTTATATTGTGTAGGAGAATTTCTTTCAGAATAAAATAGTTAGAGAAATATTACTTCAAAAACTGTCAAGGCAAATAATTTTTTCATATTCTGTTCAAATATCTCTAACATATACAACATTGAAATCCCACAGATGTTGCCACCTCATGATGGATATGCTGTAAATGCAATTTACCTAAAATTTTAATTCGTATTTTGATGATCTTGACTTCTCTGAATAAACTTTACTCAATTCATACATCAGATTCATATGAAAAGATGAGAGTCTCATCAACGGCTTTTGACTTTTTTCCAGAAAGAGAATGGCAAATAAGGTTAAAAGATTTTGCTGACTTTTGAATAACATTAATGGCATGCAGATTTTTATTTCCTAAAATGCAAAATATAGTTTGAACTTACGAAACAAAATGTTAAATGCGGATGGCAAGCATTTTATTCACATTAAAGTATGCTTTCAACATCAATAAAATCCCAAATATAGATTTATCCTTCATTCAGAAAATTCAATAAAATAAAATAAATAACAAAAAAGAACAGCAAATCCAAAAGTCATAAAATACAAAATGCCCACCAGCGTTACATACCTCACATATCCAAACAAATTGCTCATCAACCAAGGTTAAAAGTTAACTATGGTTAGCGTTTAAACACCCACCCAAATGCTCCCCCAAAAATTGTAGATTTGGCTTTCTATAAATACCGAGTTTCCAGTTCATCTTCAACACCACAAAACCATTTTGTCAATTGAAAATTCTAGTAATCTGAGAACTAGAGAAACTGCTGTACAAAGGAGGTATTTTTAATGTATATGTTATGAAATTTAACTGATATAACAGTTGATTGCTGTTTGAATCTGTATAAAATTCAGGTTTTCGATTGCATGTTGACAGGTGAGAAGGGCAATTGGTGAGTTTACCAAGGTTTTTTCCTGATTTGGTCAAACAAAATGGCAACAAGAAAAAGAAAGAAAAAAATAAATAGAAGAAGAGATTTTTTTTATTCATCTTGAGGAACAAACTAATAAAATATTTCTGCATCTCCCGTTAGGAATTTGAATCTAAAACGTACTGTGTTGTTGCTGAGATCTGTTTGAGTTCATGAACAAATGCTGTTTTCTCCTTGAAATAAAACTGTGTTGTTGCTGAGATCTGTTTGAACAAATGCTGTTTGAAATAATTTACTTGTTCTAAATAATAAAATGGCCATATATGGTCTGTTTCAAGCATCTCATGACTCAAAACTTTTGATTTCCTGGGTCAGTAATAAAATGAATTTGATGAAGTCCAGTTTAACTTATAGGAAATGTATTGAATTCAATACATTTCCTTTTACCCACTTGTTTTACAAAGAGCTAACACTGACCACGGACACCTTCTGTTTAAATCTTTTAGACAGATTGCAACTCTTCTAATAAAGTTACTTTTTCCATATTCACCATTGTTGTAGATTCTGATACATATATGATCACATATTAGACAAAGGTGGTAAAAAATGTATGCTTCCTATCAAGTATATCTAGCAGTTCCATTTACGATGTAATCCTGTTATGTTATTTAGTTCAACTTACATACATCGTAAACATCAGGGTTTCTCAATTATATTACATGCATTTGCATATCCATCTTGCTCATCACCTCCAGATCCTTTATCAAAGGATTCTCAATTATGTTATTTTTTGTTTGATTTTCACTGCTTATTGCTCAATATTGTAAGGTTTCTTGTTGTAACATACTGATGTTTGAGTTCTATCGTCATTTTGACGCATTGATCAGCGTCCACCACATATTTTTCAGTTTTTCGCATTCTTTGGTATTATCTGAAAGTATGAATGCACGTGGTATGTAGGACGTTTCAACGTGAACTCCTCTACACTTTACTGAGGATGGAAAAAGTTGTCTAACATTTTTCTCTATTATTTGTTTTCTTGTTTTTCTTTTTCTTTGTAGATTGAGCTAAAAGTGATATTGAGTGTAGTGGCTCCTAGGACATCGCCTGCAGATCGCAAAGACATATCACAAAAGAAACTGTTAGAGAGGAATATTGCAGGAGCCCAATGTTTTTGATAGTCATCAGAAAATGTCATCCACAACCACAGATTCTCACTTCATTCACAGAGATTCTGAACAAGGGTCCAGAAATCATCCATCGAAAACGAAAACTTTTTGGACAGTGTGCAGGAGGTGTCTGATGCAGTATGAATTCGAAACAATATTTTTAAATCAAAAAGTTATATGCTGCCACTGCTACGGGATCATTATTGCAGTGGAGTCTCCGGCGCCAGATCTCAGCAGTAGCAAAGGCAGAGTTCAAGGGACAGCAGGGAGCAGCTCCGGCCTCACCAAGGCATCTGTAAATCACGTGGAGGGCAATTCTGGAGCTCAACCAGATGTTTCATCCAAAGGTGGTAGTTTGGCTGAAAAAACGAAGATTCAGGATATGCTGATGGCGATGGCAAAGAAACAAATCCTTCAAAAGCTAGAGGAATGGAACAACATGGATGCAAAATCTTCAGACACGAAGATAGTTGAGACGGAAACTTCTGAAAATGATGTGTAGGATAAAGTAGAGACCTGAAGTTGGTTGTGAATTTGCTTTTCATTCGTCAAACGGCACTATATTAGGTCCAACTTCATGGCTAGCTCGACTTTATTGCACCTAAAGTTTCATCTACCCCACAAATGTGAGCTCACATCATGAAAAGGATATGGTACATTTCTTTGGATGGTCGGTTGCACCGGAAAGGGAAAAAGCGAATACGCTTTCCATCCCTCAGTCGGGAATTTCTGCGTGGGACTCCTCTATGAAGATGGATGTTCTAGATATATTGCCCGACAAGATTATGTACTTTCCAAGAAGTGACTATCATTAGAAAGTTAATACTTTTCAGTGTGTTTATTGAAGACGTTACAGAATCATATGCAGTGATTGATGTTTCCGTACATTACGAAATAAAAGCTGCATTTCTTATTTTAAATTGATCTTGTTCTACGCCTTCTTTTTGCATTGTTTTAAACGAAAAATATGGTAAAAGTAGTAAATATTAGATAGTATATATCTTGTATTTATTGTTTAGATAGTATATATCTTTTATTTAGTTTTGTGATATTGTGTAGTTTTTAGATTACTCCTTTCCTTATTAGGTCTTCTCTTGTAACTTGTATATAAACTCTTTTTCTGTGAATAATACGATCATCACATTCATATTACATTTTATAAACTCTTATGATGTACCATATTTCGGTATCGCCACGTCATAATATTCGATATCATATCACGATCGCATTTCAAAATATTATGCCACGACAACACCATTATTTTTTAATGCAAAATTACAATTTAAGGCCAAACTCAAAATTAGGCCCATGCAGGCCAAATTTAGAGTTATTCAAGGCCCAAGTTTACTTATAATTCTACTTGGAATGGACTTCTAGCAAAGGAAGGACTCTAAGTACTATATAAAGGGGAAGCGAACTTATAGTCCCACTTGCAATGTACTTCTAGCTAAGGAAGGACTCTAAGTAGTATATAAAGGAGTCCCATTCATCCTTCCTAGGGGGGAGAAGTTTTGGAGAGTGAATCCCGAGCTGGATTTTGACTAGTACATTTGAGCTATCGATTCAACTCCGAATTCAATGAATTATTTATGCCTGGAAAGCCTCTCAAGTCTAGTTTCCAGATGAAAAGGCGGATTAAGATTCCGAGGTTTAGACAAGTCAAGAGCCTGGAGTTGTAATTCGACAAGTTGTTTTGACCTATGAATTCAACTTCGAATTCAACAAATCTTATATTCATGGAAAGCCTCGGAATTCTAGTTTCCAAATCAAGAAGCGGATCTACATTCCGATGTCTACGGAAGGAGATATAACAAAAACCGTGAGACTGCGCAAAGCTGAAGAATAGGTCGGAATTCGACCTATTTGGCCCAATCCGACCTATTTGGCCAGTTCGAGCTATTTCAAAGTCAATCGAGCTATTGGACCCAATTCGAGCTGTTTCCAGGCCATTCGAGCTATTTTTTTGCAGTTCATTCGAGCTATTTGACAAAGGTCATTCGAGCTATTCCATAAGAGTCCTAGTTTGACTCATTCCACTCATAGTCCTACTTGGAGCCACTTCTAGCTGAATAAGGACTCTTATGCCTATATAAAGGGATCCCATTCTTCATTCTAAGGTACGTTTTACATTATTCTAAGCTCTAAGTTTGAGTTATATAAGTCGACCTCAACCTATTCTTCAAGTTCATTCGAGTTGTTCATCAATAGCTCGAGCTCGACCTATTTTGGCTCTCATTCGAGTTGTTTTGTTCTGTTTCATTCAACCTGTTTGATTCAGTTCATTCGACTTGTTTGGCCATTCTCATTCGACTTATTGCTCTCAGTTCATTCGAGCTGTTTTAGCCAGTTCATTGGACTTGTTGCCTTGCTCAACAAGATCTCATATTCCGACCCGTCTGAATTGAGTGTCAGAGTGCCTTCGCCGGAGAAGGCACCGACTTAGTTCACGTTTGGTGTTGAGTGCATGCTTGAGCATCCAGGAGGAACAAAAGCAGTCTGACGTGGAGTGTTGGAGAGTGGACACGTATCCAGACAAAAATACCCCACATTAGTGGCGCCGTCTGTGGGAACCACTAAACGCACTTAGGAGCAAACACCATCATTGATTCAATGGCTCAAAGCAGAGCCGCAAAGAAGAACGGAATGGCTGGAAGAACAAGATCACACAGGAGGATGAGAATCGGGTTGCTGACGCATCTGAGCACACATCAGTGGCCGCTCCAAATGCCCCTCTGGATCAAAAACGCACTGTGACGAACCAACCTGCAGTCCCTCCCACGGAGCAATAATTATTGAATCCTACTTAGCTGACTCAGATCATGACAGCTTTTCAACAAACCATGGTGCTAATGATCGTGCAGCAATTTGCTAACACCGGATTGCAGCAAAATGTTCCAGCACCAACTGCATGACAAACATCGGCACAGCAAGATAGATCTCATCAGACGCAGCGTAGTGCTGAGTCGGGACAACATCAATCAAGGATGACAAGACCTAATTGGAGGGAACCATCACCCTTCCCGGAGAGCACGAATCCTCGTTTAGTGAGGACTGCAGGTAACAGATCTCCAAGTCGAGCAACTATTGGAGATGGAGAAGTCCCAGCATCGAGGGCACAATAACTATCGGCACATCAAGCATAGTCTCATCAGACGAAAGCCCATGCTGATTCGAGACAACACATTCAGTTAAGGATGACAAGACCTACTCGGAGGGAACCATCACCATCCCCGGACCTCAGGAATCCTTGTTCAGTGAGGACTGCAGGGACAAGATATCCAAGTCGAGCAACTATTAGAGATGGAGAAGTTAACTTAAGGCAGAAGGGTCAAGAAGTCCGACAAGCCGCAAGTCATACATCGGGAAGGAACAAGGATCTGCCAGAACGAGTTGCACCAGGGCCAGAACCAATCGTTGCTGAACATATCCCACTAGTGGAGAAGCCAACTCCATTCTGCAATGCAATCAGCAGACTGACATTGAAAGAATGAGCTAATCTTCCTGAGATGAAGAAATACGATGGAACGAGTGATCCTGGGACGCATTTTGATGACCTAGATGCGGAAGTGCAAATTCTGGGATATTGCAAGGGCCTAAGGGTGGAATTGATCGCAATCAGCTTAACGGGGATAGCTAAAGTGTGGTTCAAGAACGTGCCTCCATGCATTGAATCATTTGAACAATTCAGGGATTACCAGAAGCTTACAAAACTGCTGGGAACTGAAACTGGAGAAAAGGTTGCAAGGAGAAGGAGGAAATTGGGCAGAGGAGCTGCCAAGAATACTATGGACATATCGCACAACACCTCGAACCTCAACCGGAGAGACTCCATATTTGCTAACATATGGTTTGGAAGCAGTGATACCCGTAGAAATTGCGATGCCAACCTACCGCATTGACACATACGATGAAAAACAAGAAATAAGAGCGAGACAAATGAACCTTGACTTAATAGAAGCAACAAGAGAGGGAACTTACCAACCCACTCAAGCTTACAAATCCATGATGGCTAAAGCATACGACAACAAGGTTCGTTTCAGGAACTTTCAAGTGGGGGACTAGGTCCTGAGGAAAGTTGAAGCTACCAAGCATGTGGGGAAATGAAAGCCAAACTGGGAAGGACCGTACAGAATGCAAAAAGCAAGTGCTAAAAGGTACTACTACTTACAAGAGTTGGGCGGATGGACATTGTCACGCCCCTGGAACGTCAAGAACTTGAGAAGCACAAGCGTGATTGGACCAACTACGTAAGACAAGCATCGCCTTGCAATCGCTTCGTAAGACGAGCATCGCCTTGCAATTGCTTCATAAGACGAGCATCACCTCATAATCGCTTCGTAAGACAAGCATCGCCTTGCAATCGCTTCGTAAGACAAGCATCGCCTTGCAATCGCTTCGTAAGACGAGCTTCATCTCGCAATCGCTTCGTAGGACGAGCATAGTCTTGCAATCGCTTCGTAAGATGAGCATCGCCTAGCAATCGCTTCGTAAGACGAGCATCGCCTTGCAATCGCTTCGTAAGACGAGCATCGCCTTGCAATCGCTTCGTAAGACGAGCATCGCCTTGCAATCGCTTCGTAGGACGAGCATCGCCTCGCAATCGCTTTGTAAGACGAGCATAGTCTCGTAATCGCTTTGTAAGACGGGGCATCGTCCCGCAATCGCTTCGTAAGATGAGCATCGCCTCATAATCGCTTCGAAAGATGAGCATCGCCTCGCAATCGCTTCGTAAGACAAGCATAGTCTCGCAACCGCTTCGTAAGACGGGCCATCGTCCCGCAATCGCTTCGTAAGATGAACCATCGCATTCACAACACAAGTACAAAGTATTTCAACAAAAGGAACAAGGATAGAACAACTAGAACGAAATGTCAAGGATGAATACAAAGTCTACAAAACATCCAAGTATGGAAATAACAAGCACGCAAGCTAAAGAACACAAAAGGCGATGCAACAAATCAATATGTATTGAAGCAAAAGGGATAAGCGCAACAATGGCGCAATGTCAATAGAAGAAACTAAGTGAGAACATCAACAAAACAAGTATCCAAACGTGCAAATGTACGACTAAAAGATAGCGGCACGTAGGCCCAAAAATCACAGCACACAGGCTGGTTTCATAAAGCGCTCCCCTACTTCTTTAGGCGCAGACCCACCGCCTTTAGGGCGCCTCTGCTCTGCCGAGCAATTTCCTCCATCAAATCACTCAACGGGGACGTGTCATCCTCGAGGCGCACAGGAGTTGGAGCAGGAGCAAGAACAGGAACAACATCAGGTGCAGCATCAACGGTGGCATGAGGAGGAACAACAGAGGGATCAGGGCGAGAAGCAGGAGATGGAACAGAAACAGTCACAAGGCTGGGAGAAGTAAGAGGCACTTCCTCAAGAACATCAGCAAGTGAAGAGGCTGTCGGTAGCTCTCCCTCCTCAAGGACTTCATTCGAAGGCACCTTCGAGGTAGAAACAAAAGCTGCAGCACATGAAGAGGAAGCCTCCTTCCTAGCCCTGGACCTCGCCTAAGCTCTCAAGTGATCGCAAAGCCAAACATCCCTCATCCGCTTTACGCTGAGGAAAGCATTTGGACGGCTGTTACCTTCACTCTCTGAAACATAATCGTCATCAGAGTCAAATACATCCTCAGAAAGCCGATGAATGATGTCAAACTCATCCTTGTTGTGGCCAAGAGGAAAGCCATCCTTGCGCTCCACATCGTCTAAGGCGTAGTTATACCCCTTAGCCAAATCAAAGCCCCCGCGCACAGTACAGATGCTGCTCCAAGTGGAAGGGCGCAGAAACTCAACCACCGCTGCAACCTTGTCATCAGTAGAAAATCCCTACAACAAGGCAAGAAAAAGCAAGTCTTAATAAAACAAATCAGAATAAAGACTACGACTAAGCGATAGGATAGAAGGAAAACCTCAGCCTTAGCACGATTGTAGCCGATCTGCTCAGAAGTAGCCGCTTGTGCTCGAGCCGCATCACGCTCATTCTCAGCAGCATTCAAACGGGCGGACAAGGAGGTCAACTTACCCTTGGTACAGATGTCCTTCATTTCCAAGTCATCCTTCACCCGCTGGAGTTTGTCGAAGTCCTTGGACTTCACGTCCGGACTCCTTGAACGATTACCGGGGTTTCTTACACTGTTTTAGTTTGTATGACCAATGCTTACACACATTACTCTTACAAACTGGGGGACTCCATGATGTACCATATTTCCGTATCGCCACGTCATAATATTCGATATCATATCACGAGCGTATTTCGGAATATTATGCCACAACAACACCATTATTTTTAATGCAAAATTACAATTTAAGGCAGAACTCAAAATTAGGCCCATGCAGGCCCAATTTAGAGTTATTCAGGGCCCAAGTTTACTTATAATTCTACTTGGAATGGACTTCTAGCTAAGGAAGGACTCTAAGTAGTATATAAAGGGGAAGAGAACTTATAATCCTACTTGGAATTTACTTCTAGCTAAGGAAGGACTCTAAGTAGTATATAAAGGAGTCACAAGCATCATTCCAAGGGGGGAGAAGTTTTGGAGAGTGAATCCCGAGCTGGATTTCGACTAGTACATTTGAGCTATCAATTCAACTCCGAATTCAATGAATCATATATACCTGGAATTCCTCTCAAGTGTAGTTTCCAGATCAAAAGGCGGATTGAGATTTTGATGTCTAGAGAAGGAGATATAACAAAGACGGTGAGGCTGCGCAAAGCTGGAGAATAAGTCGAAAGTCAAGAGCCTGGAGCTGTATTTCGACAAGTTGTTTCGACCTATGAACTCAACTCCGAATTCAATAAATCTTATACGCCTGGAAGTCCTCGGAAGTCTAGTTTCCAAATCAAGAAGCGGATCCACATTCCGATGTCTACGGAAGGAGATATAACAAAAACCGTGAGACTGCGCAAAGCTGAAGAATAGGTCGGAATTTGACCTATTTGGCCCAATTCGACCTATTAGGCCCTGTTCAAGCTATTTCAAAGTCATTCGAGCTATTGGACCCAATTCGAGCTGTTTCAAGGCCATTCGAGTTATTTTCTTGCAGTTCATTCGAGCTATTTGACAAAGGTCATTCGACCTATTCCATAAGAGTCCTAGTTGGAGTGCACTTCTAGCTGAATAAGGACTCTTATGCCTATATAAAGGAATCCCATTCCTCATTCTAAGGTACGTTTTACATTATTCTAAGCTCTAAGTTTGAGTTATATAAGTCGACCTCGACCTATTCTTCAAGCTCATTCGAGTTGTTCATCAATAGCTCGAGTTCGACCTATTTTGGCTCTCATTCGAGTTGTTTTGTTCGGTTTCATTCGGCCTGTTTGATTCAGTTCATTTGACTTGTTTGGCCATTCTCATTCGACTTATTGCTCTCAGTTCATTCGAGCTATTTTAGCCAATTCATTCGACTTGTTGCCTTGCTCAATAAGATCTCATATTCCAACCTGTCTGACTTGAGCGTCGGAGTGCCTTCGCCGGATAAGGCACCGGCTTAGTTCACGTTTGGTGTTTAAGTGCAGGTTCCGAACTCAAAAGTTGCTTGAGCATCTAGGAGGAACTAAAGCAGTCTGACGTGGAGTGTTGGAGAGTGGACACGTATCCAGACGAAATACCCCACATCAGTGGCGCCGTCGGTGGGAACCACTAAACGCACTTAGGAGCAAACACCAACATTGATTCAATGGCTCAAAGCAGAGCCGTAGAGAAGAACGAAATGGCTGGAAGAACAAGATCACAGAGGGAGGATGAGAATCGGGTTGCTGACGCATCTGAGCACACATCAGTGGCCGCTCCCAATACCCCGATAGATCAAACACGCACTGTGACGGACCAACCTGCAGTCCCTCCCACGGAGCAACAATTGTTGAATCCTGCTCAGCTGACTCAGATCATGACAGCTTTTCAACAAACCATGGTGCCAATGATCATGCAACAATTGGCTAACACAGAATTGCAGCAGAATGTTCCAGCACCAACTGCACGGCAAACATCGGCACAACAAGATAGATCTCATCAGACAGAGCGTAGTGCTGATTCGGGACAACATCAATCAAGGATGACAAGACCTACTCGGAGGGAACCATCACCCTTCCCGGAGCGCAGGAATCCTCGTTCAGTGAGGGCTCCAGGGAACAGATCTCCAAGTCGAGCAACTATTGGAGATGGAGAAGTCCCAGCACCAAGGGCATAACAAACATCGGCACATCAAGTGTAGTCTCATCAGACGAAAGCCAACATATTCAATCAAGGATGACAAGACCTACTCGGAGGGAACCATCACCATCCCCGGAGCGCAGGAATCCTCGTTCAGTGAGGACTGCAGGGAACAGATATCCAAGTTGAGCAACTATTAGAGATGGAGAAGTTAACTTAAGGCAGAAGGGTCCAGAAGTCGGACAAGCCGCAAGTCATACATCGGGAAGGAGCAAGGATCTGCCAGAACGAGTTGCACCAAGGCCGGAACCGATCGTTGCTGAACATATCCCACTAGTGGAGAAGCCAACTCCATTCTTGTGGAATGCAATCAGCAGACTGACATTGAAAGAATGAGCTAATCCTCCTGAGATGAAGAAATACGATGGAACGAGTGATCCTGGGACGCATTTCGATGACCTAGACGCGGAAGTGCAAATTCTGGGATATTGCAAGGGCCTAACGGTGGAATTTATCGCAATCAGCTTGACGGGGATAGCTAAAGTGTGGTTCAAGAACGTGCCTCCACGCATTGAATCATTTGAAAAATTCAGGCAGAACCATACAAAACTGCTGCGAACATAAACTGGAGAAAAGGTTGCAAGGAGAAGGAGGAAATTGGGCAGAGGAGCTGCCAGGATACTATGGGTATATCACACAACACCTCGAACTTCAACCAGAGAGACCTTGACTTAATAGGAGCAACAAGAGAGAGAACTTACCAACGCACTCAAGCTTACAAATCCATGATGGCTAAAGCACACGGCAACAAGATTCGTTTCAGGAACTTTCAAGTGGGGGACTAGGTCCTGAGGAAAGTTGAAGCTACCAAGCATGTGGCGAAATGGAATTCAAACTTGGAAGGACCGTACAGAGTGGAAAAAGCAAGCGCTAAAAGGTACTACTACTTACAAGAGTTGGGCGGAAGGACATTGTCACGCCCCTGGAACGTCAAGGACTTGAGAAGCACAAGCGTGATTGGACCAACTTCGTAAGATGAGCATCGCCTCGCAATCGCTTTGTAAGATGAGCATCCCCTTGAAATCGCTTCGTAAGACGGAGCATCACCCCGCAATCGCTTCGTAAGACGAGCATAGTCTCGCAATCGCTTCGTAAGACGGGCCATCATCCCGCAATTGCTTTGTAAGATGTGCTATCGCCTCAAAATTCCTTCGTAAGACGAGCATCATCTTGCAATCGTTTCGTAAGACGAGCATCGCCTCGCAATCGCTTCGTAAGATGAGCATCGCCTCGCAATCGCTTTGTAAGAAGAGTATAGTCTCGTAATAGCTTCGTAAGACGAGCATCGCCTTGCAATCGCTTCGTAAGACGAGCATCACCTCACAATCGATTTGTAAGACGAGCATCACCTCACAATCGCTTCGTAAGATGAGCATCGCCTTGCAATCGCTTCATAAGATGAGCATAGTCTCACAATCGCTTTATAAGACGGGCCATCGTCCCGCAATCGCTTCGTAATATGAGCCATTGCCTCGCAATTGCTTCGTAAGACGAGCATTGCCTTGCAATCGCTTCGTAAGATGAGCATCGCCTTGCAATCTCTTTGTAAGACGAGCATCGCCTCGCAATCGCTTCGTAAGACGAGCATAGTCTCGCAACCGCTTCGTAAGACGGGCCATCATCCCGCAATCGCTTCGTAAGACGAACCATCACATTCACATCACAAGTACAAAGTATTTCAACAAAAGGAACAAGGACAGAACAACTAGCACGGAATGTCAAGGATGAAGACAAAGTCTACAAAACATCCAAGTATGGAAATAACAAGCACGCAAGCTAAAGAACACAAAAGGCGATGCAACAAATCAATATGTATTGAAGGAAAAGGGATAAGCGCAACAATTGTGCAATGTCAATAGAAGAAACTAAGTGAGAACATCAACAAAACAAGTATCCAAATGTGCAAATGTACGACTAAAAGATAGCGGCACGCAGGCCCAAAAATCACAGCACACAGGCTGGTTTCATAAAGCGCTCCCCTACTTCTTCAGACGCAGACCCACCGCCTTTAGGGCGCCTCTGCTCTGCCGAGCAATTTCCGCCATCGAATCACTCAACGGGGACGTGTCATCCTCGGGGCGCACGGTAGTTGGAGCAGGAGCAAGAACAGGAACAGCATCAGGTGCAGCATCAGCGAGGACATCAGGAGGAACAACAGAGGGATCAGGGCCAGAAGCAGGAGATGGAACAGAAACAGTCACAAGGCTGGGAGAAGTAAGAGGCACTCCTTCAGGAACATCAACAAGTGAAGAGGCTGTCGGTAGCTCTCCCTCCTTTAGGACTTCATTCGAAGGCACCTTCGAGGTAGAAGAAAAAGCTGCAACACAAGAAGAGGAAGCTTCCTTCCTAGCCCTGGACCTCGCCTGAGCTCTCAAATGATCGCAAAGCCAAACATCTCGCATCCGCTCGAGTTCGACCTATTTTTTCTCTCATTCGAGTTGTTTTGTTCTGTTTCATTCGACCTATTTGATTCAGTTCATTCGACTTGTTTGGCCATTCTCATTCGACTTATTGCTCTCAGTTCATTCGGCCTATTTTAGCAAGTTCATTCGACTTGTTGCCTTGCTCAACAAGATCTCATATTCCGACCCGTCTAACTTGAGCGTCGGAGTGCCTTTGCCGAAGAAGGCAGCGGCTTAGTTCACGTTTGGTGTTGAGTGCAGGTTCTGAACTCAAAAGCTGCTAGAGCATCCAGGAGGAACTAAAGCAGTCTGACGTGGAGTGTTGGAGAGTGGACACGTATCCAGACGAAAATATCCCACATCATCTTATATGATATCAAGTCGCTAATTCTCTAATGAGATTTTTCAATCCTATGGCTCACGATCCACTAGCCTCCGCTACCTCTGCTGATGTGATCCCTGGTCCCGTGACCGGTGCGGCTCCGCTGTCTCCAACCCTCAACCCTAGTTCTGGATCTACGCCATTCTCCCAATTTGGGTGGGAGTTCTCTTATCCCGATCAATGCGCATCATCACCTTCTGCTGCATCAACGGAAACAATTTTCCGTCTTGGTGATCTCAGGTTCGCCACCTATTTTATGGATACGGCCTGTTTTGATTTCTTGATGGATCCACCCCGTGTCCACCTGTTGGTTCCGACCCGGCTGAATTGGACTCTCATATTAAGTTGACAAAATCATATCCATTTTGTCCTAATATAACAACTCACTTTTTAGTTCTTGAACTGCCACGAGCAAGGAACTATGTTTGGACTTATAGCTCATAGTACAACGGATTTTTTATGGTAAACTAGCTCACATGATATTATGTTACCCAGTAGGACGCCTTAGGAAAGTTGGACCAAGGGATTGGGATTATGTCGATTTACTGTTAGGCAACAAAGGGTTGTTTGTTTAAATATTTTCGTTCAATACCCATCGATCTTGGCGTTGGTTGCAGTCGGGAGTTAGCTATGACTCACGTGCAGGATAGGCGTGTACTCGATATTGAACTTTGGAATACGTAAGGTTGGATTCGTTATGTCTTGTTTGCATGCACATATTCACTAAACTTCTTATCTTAAATATTTCTTTTCTTGTCTTCAACTTCTCTTTGTTTTGCAAATGATTAGTTTATTTACTTGCTTTATTTGTAAGAATCTTACTAAATCACAAATAACTTACTCCTTTATTTCTTCTGTTTGTCCATTCCTTAGAAAAGCAGTAGTTGATAACAAGACTGAGTTGAAAGTTCGAGGATTTCATTTAAGGCATGGCGACTATTCAAAAACTTAGATTTAACATTTTTGCCTCTCAAATTTGTTTATTCCTCTTCTTGTAATGTGACGTGTGGCTTTTCATCCATTTATACCCGGTATTTATAAGCAAAGCAATAATAAGCGTGTCAAGAAATCTTTTGAAAGAGGAAGAATATAATGTTCACAAAAATAGTATTTTATTCAATGACTTCTTGTGCAATCTTAATCTTTTGGTTTAATTTTATGTTCTTCATTAAGAACACATTTTTTTGTCAAAATCTCAAACTAACATCATTAATGTTTTTCAAAAAAAATAATTAACCTTTGTTTTTTTCTCTGAAAAACTTTGTGCATTATTTTTGGAAAAAAATATAATTATTAATCTTATTGAGAAAACTGGAATATTGTGTTGTATACATTATTCGTCTCAAGTTATTTTCAGAGGAATCTTAGGAAAAAAAGTTCATTCGTTTATATCATGCCCATTTATATTTTTCACTTGAGATTCAATTCAAATTTTATTACATCAGATTATTAGTACACATTCCTATTGAGAAAACTGGAATATTGTGTTGTATACATTATTCGTCTCCAGTTATTTTCAGAGGAATCTTAGGAAAAAAAGTTCATTCGTTTATATCATGCCCATTTAATTTGGTATATTGCATTTTGACTAATAATGGTCTTACTTTAATTGTATTTGTATTTTTAATATAATTATTACCGTGGTCGAAACTGGACTGTAACTGTGACACAGTAAACAACATCGAAATTATTATACCTTGTAACAATGATGTCAAATTACATTTTGGCTTGCATACAGTTTTTAAAAAATGCATTAATATTTTTCTTCCAAAAGAAAGGGGTTTACGATTTTTCTATCTTGCTTAAGTATCAATCTTGATGGATGATTATTAGTTTTGAGGAAGTAGTTGAAAATATTTCTCTAAGGTATACATGGCGTTCGTTTGGGCTCAAGAGAGGCATTTTTAAGTGTTAATGACAAAGAGGTATTCATTTTGGAATATTGATGAATTATTGATACCATTATAAGGATATAAAGCAATAAGATTTAAGAAGCCAATATTAGAATTAGAGAGGATGGATTTTGATTAGAGAGGATGATATTCAAAAGTAACTATGGGACTTAATATTAGAGATGATGAATATTGGAAGTAAAGTTGAGATTTATAATTAGAGATGATTAATTTTGAAAGTAACTTTGGGATTTAGTATTAGAGATGATGAACTTTTGAAGTAACTATGGGATTTAGAATTAGAGATGATGAATTCGGAAATTACTTTCCAGATTAATACTAGAAACAATGAATTTTGGAAGTAACATTGGGATTTTGAATTAGAGATAATGAATTGAAAATTGAGGTGAAGATCTTATGAAACAATTTTATTTGGGATTTAGTGTTCAAGTCAAATTATGGAAATTTTTAAGTACTGAGTGTTTGGAATAGTATTAGTAGTAACCTCAAATTTAAAGTCAGAGAATGTGATATGAGCATCTTGGTTACCTAGATACGAAAAATTTAATTGATTGAAAAATCTTAAGAGTTTAGGAACCATAGGATGCAATTGCAATATAGCTAGGATAATTTCCAGGTTAGAAGAAGTTACGTTGGAGTAGGAGTACAAGCAAATGAAGCGTAACTCACAATCTTCACTAATAATCCAAGTATGAATCTACGGGCCATATTTTTTGTTTTTTGATCAAGCAAGCATTTTATAGAGAAACGAAGCACAAGGGGTGCTTCAACCCCGTACAAAAATTCGACAAAAGCAAAGCAGATATGGAGAAAAACCGGCCCTAGCCATAAAAAAGTAGCACCTTTCCATCCTAAACAAACCCGAGGGGCAATACACCAATCGACAAAAGAAAAGGAAAAGCCTGTAATATTCGCCTTAGCCCATGCCCATGAGTGAAGTTTAATCGACTCCACTGTCCTCCAAACATCAAAAGCAGCACCTTCAAAAATTGCTTTGTTCCGCACTGACCACAACGTCCAAATAACAACGCACCAAACTCCTTTCCACAAGGATTTATTTGTATTAAACGTTGCAACTTGTGCAAAAGAATGAAAACGGGAGCACGGGACATTAGGAAGTGCAATGCTAACCCCAATCCAACAAAACAGATTCATCCAAACTCGATATGCGAATCAAAGAATAGATGAACTATATTTTCAGGAACCACTCCGTAGAAAACACACCCTTCCGAGTTGCTCGGCAAAGCCACTCCCCTCTTGATCAAATTGTCCTTGGTAGGCAATCTGCCGAGAATTAATTTCCAAGCAGCCATAGACATTTTTACTGGAGAATCATGATCCCAAAATTCTCGAAACCACTCCACTTCTCGGCTGCCCTGTATATGATTTAATCTAACATATGCTGATTTCCCCGAGTAAACTCCTGTTGGTTCCAAACTCCATTTCCATGAATCCTTTTTAGAGTCGTCCAGCCTAACCTGTTGTAAATCATTCAGGAAGTCCCTATAAGACTCTTGTTCCCATTCAAAAAAGTTTCTTCTCCACTCAAGGTTCCAGTCCCCCGCTTCATTCCCGTGACCCTTAACAGATTGTATATTTTTTACTTGATCTCTAGAAATTGTGTACAGTCTTCCATACTTCCTATGAAAGGCCTGATCACGCATCCATTTATCCTCCCAAAGCCTTGTGTTTCTCCCATCTCCAATGATTCTCCTTGTTTCATTCGCGAACCAATCGCCATTACTGTTAGAGTGAAAAATTGAAGCAAGATCTCTCCACCAAATAGAGCATCTGTTCGAAGTAGTAGCTGCCCTTATTGAACCATTTGAAGAGGATTCTACTCCATACTTAGCCGTGATAATTTGTTTCCATAATGTCTCCTCTTCGCTCAATAAGCGCCACCTCCACTTACCGAGTAATGCGATATTAAACCATTTTAGGGGCATAACTCCTAAGCCACCCTCAACTTTATTCCTACATATATTTTCCCAGCTAACCCATGCCATTTTATCAACGTCCGCTGTCCCTCCCCATAGAAATCTCCTTTGAGTTTTAATGAGTTCTTTAATCACTTTGCATGGTGCCTTGTAAAAGGAAAAAAAATATGTTGGTAACCCCGTCAGCACCGACTTGAGGATTGTGACGCGACCTCCGAACGACAGATGCATGTTCTGCAAATTCATCAATCTTCTCTTCATCACTTCCATCAATGGCTGCCAAGTATGCTCATGTCTAGGACTAGAGCCCACTGGAATGCCCATATTTAAATTTTTAGTTTAGTCCTTGTACTTTTGAAAATATTATTTTGACCCCTACTTATTTTAGAAATTTGTTTGTCTAGTACAAAAAGTTTTAAACTAGCCCAAAAATTTTAAACACTCCATTCATTTGGAACATATTTTTATGAAGCTGAAATAAGTATAAGTAGTTTGTAAATCTATATATAATTTGTTTTAGTTCAATGTTTGAATAGAATAAAACAAAAAACTATAATTATAAAGTTTCTTTGGTCCATATAAGATTAATTTCATGGTTCCATGATGCATTAAAGAATCTTGGTTGAGATAACTGGAAGTTAAACTTAAACAAACTTGATTTCTATTTAATTCTAGAAATTAACCTATTAAAAATTATTCAAAAAAAATTAAAATATGAAAAAGTACCTAGGAATACTCAGAATATAATTAGTCCAAAACTAAACCTAAAATTAAATTAAATCAAATATTAACTTAGGAATAATAATTTCATCATTCATGACTAATCACAACTAGAAGAAAAATCTGCCTAGAAAGACCAAGCCTCCTTCTTTATTTTCTTTGACAACATTCCATTATGATTCAACTATATCTCACTAAACAAACTTTCTCCTCTTGATCTCTAGTTTATGGGAAAATTATCTCATCTGTTAAACTTGTTTTCTTGATCATGGAAGACCATCAAAATTGAGTTCTACAAAGTCTACCAGTTTTAGTGCAAAGACTTTGAAGATCCAAACGACACATCAAAACTTTGTATTTTATACTGAACATTTACGACATACTCTCAAAGAATTTCAAATAAAAGTCCTAAAAATAAACATTACATCTAAATAACAAAAAACGCCAACTTGCATTTAGTTCTTTCGGATTGCCAGAAAAAAAAAAAAAAAAAAAAAAAAAAAAAAAAAAAAGATACCTGGTTTCCCTTCCAAAAATTACCGAAAATTGGAAACATTTTGTTTTAAACTCGAGTTTGTTTCACACTGTGGGCATGTGTGTTACAAATATTATTCATGAACAAACTTTGTCCATTTGATGCCTTTGAATGAACGGTAGATCGAAGGTGAAAACCGTAGCCTGTCACAGTCTCAGCTTTATATATGACACCTTGTGACAGTTCTTTAATTTCTATCAGATAGAGGTGACAATTACAATTTTCTTGAATAGATGGACTAGAAACATATAGGATTTGTACTTCCTGGGTGATGTTTTAACCCCTCTTCGTTTCATACTGTTTAAAGGCCTAGGTAGATCATTTAGTGATGTATCATTAGAGATTAGTTCTCTACATGGTAGTTTTAGGTGGTTTAGATCATTGACTGTGACCGACATGCTGGATAGGCATGTACTTGAGCATGTCTCTTCATTTTATGCAAGGTCTATCCATGTGGGGAGGTATAAGGTAGAATTTCAGGAGCCGTATGGTTTGAGTCATTGAGTCTGTTTATATGAACATGTTCATTGAACTTCTTGTCTTGAATATATCTTATCATGTCTTAAACTTCTTCTTGTTTTTGCAGATGATCCGCTCATGAACTTCTAATTTATTGACGTTCCTTTCATTTCTTGATTTTCCTGTCATTTATTATGAATCTCACTAAGCCATCAAAGACACTCTATTTCTTCTGTCTGTCCATTCTTCAGAAAAGAAGTTGTTCACGACACGACTGAGTTGAAAGATCTAGTATTTTATTTAAGCTGTGGCAACTATTCACCATGAATTTAGGAAACATTTGCAAATTTCTGAACAATCATGATTAAGATATCATTTGATGATGTAATAATCATTTGCAATTTCAAAAGACTTCCGCTATAATAATATAAAAGTTATTTTCAACATGTCTACTTTTGGTCTTGGAAACTGAGGCAACAGATTGTCTGATATTGTATCGTAGATTTGGTGAAGGACAATGGCATCAAGTGTGACTGGGATGAAATTATGCACATTGGAGACCCCAAGAGCAGGATAAAGTTTGGGATCTGTCAGGAGAGAAGAGGAAAGCGCCAAGGAGGAGGAAGAAGAGAGGAGGGTGGCGGCTAGGGTGAACACATAGGGTTTAGACTCGTGATATCATGTATAAATGTGATTCTCTGTGTATTGCATTGACAATCCATAAAGTATGCATTTACCAGAAGAGTCCTGAAAAGGTAAACTCCCTAACTATGTCCATAAGATTAATATGCACAAGCAATATCTACAAAAATTTAACTATATCTAGTAGTTTTAAATGGAAAATGTGGTAAATGTTCTTATGTCTCTGCTGGACAACATAAGTTGTATACAAAAGAGTTCTCAGCCATTCCATTGCACTAATGCACAAAGATATTTTCATAGAAATCTCATTTATATACAAATCTCATTTATATGTTTCCTGTAAGTCGGTGAAGATCTTTTTCATTATCAAATCTTAAATATATTTATATACTTTTCCACAGTACTTTTAACACAATAAAAAATCTTTAAAACATAAGACCTTAAGAAGCATATATATAATTAAAAAAATAAAAAACTAACTATAAAGTAAAACAACTACATAGCTAAAATATAAAAATTAATTTAAAATTTGAATGACATAAATAAACGCAAAAAATATATTATAAACTAAAAATATTGTATAGGCTCGTAAAAGTTTTCTCTTGTTTATATTCACATAAAGTCACTATATTATTAAGTATTTTATTTATTAATTCTCAATGTTTGTACTAATGTTTTTTAATGAATTACAATTATCTTCAATGAATAACTTTATTTTCACCGTTTCTTTATCCTAAAATACACATTTCATTAAAAGAATTTAAGAAAAATATTATTTCTATTTAAAATGAAATATAGATTCAATGAAATATTAGATGATTTTTACTTAAATTACTACAAGGAAAGAGTAAGAGAAGATTAAGATAAAATCTAAAAATAGCAATTATGAACAAATTATTATGAAATTAAATAATTAGATAAATCAAAGGAAATAAAACAAAAAAAGTTGCGTGCAAACTTAAATTATTTAAGCCTGAGAAGAACTTATTTGGGGAGTTATAACTCAAACATAAATTAGATTTGTATGTAAATTTGATATGAGTTTCGGATTCCAATTTGGTAAAATGAAAAAAAAATGGGATGGAAAGAGAGGAAGAGCAGCAAATTTGGAGAGAGGAGAGAGGAGAGAGGTGGAGATTTAATTGGGTGTTTTTTGTGTATGTTTAAAAGAACACGTATCATTCATCCGATTAGTGTAGGAAGAGATATAGGATAATAAGTAGGAGATGATCCTAATCGCTGTTGGAGAATATTTTTTTGAAATACAAAATGGTATTGAAGACCAGGTTTTGTTTTGACCAATTGAGTGTGTGAATTGAATTGGTATTGAAGACCAATTCAATAGGGTGCCTAAAACCTATTTAGTGGGTGCATAATAAGAAAACCGTTACAAGACAAAATTCATTTTCTTGTAATGATGAAAATGAATTCTCCTAATGAATGCGTGTAATGGCATTTCAATTCTTGAAGCCTATAAAAGGAGCTCCATAAGCTAAGAGAAAATCATCCAAGCAACAAAACATTTTTCAGCATTACATTTCATACACTTAGAGTTTCTGCAACTATTACTAAGTCCGATTGAGGGGAGTAGCTTGAGCATCAAAGCTATTCTTTGTGACCAGACCTTGTACCTTGGATGTTCCTGTCTTTTGAGGGCGGAAGCTATACGCCGGACGTATAGAACTTAAGGGGAAAGGGGAATCTCTTAATTATTCTGCTTCTTCAACAAAATTGTAGAAATTTTGTATTATGGTTCATTTCATTTAATTTTCTGCACCTCTCGTTCTTGTTAGTTCTTGATTATTGTTACTCGTTACTTGTTATATATTTATATTCTAGAATTTATATGATGATTGTATGTTCTTTGATTTAAACGCAACTATTGTGAAGAATAAAATCAATTTTGTGGAACTATAATTGAGAAAATTTGTGCACTATTGTGAAGAATAAAATAGATTTTGTGGAATTATAATTGAGAAAATTCCAATTATTGAGACTTGTGAATTACTCAAGAAAAAAAAAAGAACATTCCAAGGATTGAGACTTGTGAATTATTTTTTAAGGAAAATAAATAAATAAAATGTTCCAAGTATTGAGACTTGTGAATAATTCAAGGAAAAGAAGAAAAGTTCCAAGATTTGAGACTTGTGAATTAATAATAAATCCAAGTATTGAGACTTGTGAATTATTTTGAAGAATATTCCAAGTATTGAGACTTGTGAATTATTGTGAAGAAAATTCCAAGTATTGAGACTTGTGATTTTTTTTCAAAAATATTCCAAGTTTTTGAGACTTTTGAATTGTTGTAAATTCTTGCGATAAAATTTCAAGTATTGAGACTTGGATTATTGTGATGTTTTGCGAAATTATTCCAAGTATTGAGACATGTGAATTATTGTGAAGAAAATTCAAAGTGAGAATACATATAAGGATTGTTCGGTCTAGAAAAGTGGTACTTAAGAGGATTCGTCCCGCCACCGGCCTGTGAACTTAATATTCTGTCTAGGATTCTGGTTCTAACACGGGCTTAAAAAACCCACCAGTCTAATCTAGGAATATCTGTATAATTATTTGAGTTGAGATTTTTTCAACTTAAATAGCTGATGTAAGTACAAACATGATGAACATTGTGAACGTGGAAACTCCACTGAACCAAGCTAGTGGTACTGAGGCCGTTATGCTAGTCATGAGGACTACCTGTAATATTCTCAAATAGAGAAACTACTGGATAAGTTGAAGGGTTCCAACTTCAAATGTTGGGAACAGAAGATTTTGTTCTTTCTAACTACCCTAAACTTGACTAGGTTTCTTAGTGAGGAGAAACCAGAGCAGGATCAAGAGGATCCTCAAACTGCTACATACGTAGAGATGTGGTTCAATGGTGAGTACCTCTACCGATCCTCTATTTAGAACTCTCTGAATGATGTACCTTTTCGCAAGGAATTTTTTTTTTTTTTTTTGGCATCATATGAGAAATAGAAAACAGTGGAGAATAAGAACAAGGGCAAACGTGCATATGAAAATTTGCATAAGCAAGTCAATAACTCTGATAATGACGTGCATTGGGAGTGCAGTTGTGTCAGAAGTGAATCTGGTTGAAGAAAACTCCAACTCACGGTGGGTAGACAATGGGGCTACTCTATGTACATTCAAGACCTATCAACTAGCGGAGAATAAGCAGTGTTACACAAAACAATCTGCAGTCTCAAAAGTTGAAGGCAAGAGATTGGTGTTGAAGATGACCTCGAGAAAAGAGTTAACTCTAAAAGAGATCCTTCATGTCCCAGAGATCCAGAAGAATCTCGTTTCGGGGGCAGTGCTGAAAAAAAAGTGATTCAGACTTGTGTCTAAGTTTATAAAGTCATCCTATCTAGGGGTGGGATGCTTGAGGGCAAGGGCTATTCGTCTAGTAATCTTTTAAGATGTCTACGATTATAGCACCTAAGGATAAATCTAGTGATGAGGCTAGTACTTATGTTGATGTGTAACTGTTATAGACAGTGATAAAATCGCCAAGTCTTCACTCAATAGAGAGAAGCACAAAAACAATGGATTTGATCCATACTAATCTAGACATTGCTATGTCTATTTACTGAGAAGTAAAGACGAAGCAATAGACATGTTCATTCATTATAAGAATGAAGTTGAAAACAAACTTGGTAAGAATATAAAGAATCTTCGAAGTGACCGAGGAGGTGAATATGAGTCTCCATTTGCACAACTCTGTGCTGAGAATGGAATCATTCATCATACTACGACGCCATATTCTCCCGTGCAAAATGGTATTGCAGAGAAGAATATAACGCTTATGTAAATGATGAATGCTATGATCATAAGTTCTGGTTTACAACACAACATGTGGAGGGAAGCTATTCTCTCAGCCAACTATGTGTTAAATAGACTACCGCACAAAAAGTTGGATAAAACGCCTTATGAATTGGGGAAAGGTTACGCGCTTAGCTACAAGTTCTTAAGGGTTTTGGGCTGTCTTGCAAAGGTTCTCATTCCTCCCCCTCAAAGAAAAAGGATAAGACCTAAGACAGTTGACTGTGTATTTATCAGATATGCGGAGGATAGTAGCAGTAGCGCCTACCGGTTTCTGGTACACAAGTCAGATAACTCTGAAATGAGTGTGAATACTATCATTGAAGCTCGGAATGCTTCTTTCTTTGAGGATATATTTCCCCACAAAACTGGATCCGTGAAGGAAAATGAAAGGAATGTGGGGAAAGAAGAACCTCTTCATAAAGAAGAAGAAATTCCGAGAAGGAGTAAGAGAGCTAGAAACGAGAAATCTTTGGCTCATATTTTTTGACATATATGTTTGAACCGACTACTTTCAAGGAATCTATGTCCTCTCCGCACTCAACTCTTTGGAAGGAAGCGGTGAATAGTGAGATAGATTTTATCTTAGAAAACCATACTTGGGAACTAGTGGATCTTCAAGGGGAAGATGAAAGTTGGTCGTACCATTGACAAATACAAAGCGAGGCTTGTAGTCAAGGGGTATAGAAAACTGAAGGTGTGGATTATTTTGATACCTATGCTTCTGTCTCCAGAAAAACGTCAATCAGGTTAATCATTGCTTTTGCGGCTCTATTTGATCTTGAGATCCATCAAATGGATGTGAAAATGGCGTTTCAAAATGAAGATTTAGAAGAGGAGATTTACATGGAACAACCTGAAGGGTTTGTGGTACCATGTAAAGAACATAAGGTGTGTAAACTGGTAAAATCCTTATATGGATTGAAACAAGCACCTAAACAGTGGCACGAAAGATTTAACTGTGTGATGCTTTCAAATGTCTTTCGTATAAATCAATGCGATAAACGCGTCTACGTGAAAGGAGATGAAAAAGATTATGTAATATTCAGTCTCTACGTAGATGACATGATAATCGTAGGGAATAATAATAATAATATAAATATTACCAAGAAGATGTTATCAAAGAGTTTTGACATGAAAGACTGAGGTCTTGCTGATGTAATACTTGGGATGAAAATCACCAAAAATTCAGATGGGTATATACTTTCCCAAAGACATTACGTCAAGAAAATCCTTGACCACTTTGACAAGGAAAGTAACACCATTGCGAGAATTGCAATTGACGCAGTTTGCAATATGCACAAGAACACTAGGGAAAGTGTGCGGCATTTGGAATATTCAAGGATCATAGGCAGTCTGATGTACCTCATGAACTGCGTTAGACCTGATATTGCTAATTGAGTGAATAGACTGAGTAAGTATACAATCAATCCCAGTGAAGAGCAATAGAAAGCGATAGTTAGAGTTCTTAGATATCTAAGACATACTGCTAACTTTGGATTGCATTATACCAGAGATCCAGCTATCATAGAAGGGTATTCTGATGCAAATTCGATTGCGGACTCGCAAAATATACGATCCACGAGTGGATATGTATTTACTATTGGAGGAGCTTCGATTTCATGGAAATCGTGTAAGCAAACCTGCATAGCAAGATCAATTATGGACTATGAGTTCATAGCGTTGGATCTCGCAGAAGAAGAGGCAGAGTGGCTTTGGAATTTCCTTAAAGATACTCCGATGTGGCCAAAACCAGTGCCACCCATTAGCGTGCATTGCGATATTCAAGAAACTATAGGTAGAGCCCAAAATAACGTGTACAATGGGAAGTCTCGACATATACGTCGAAGACACAAAAGCGTGCGCCACTTATTGAAAACTGGAGTGATATCTTTAGACTTTGTGAGATCTAAAGAAAATCTAGCAGACCCATTGACAAAAGGTCTACCGAGAGACCGATAGAGAGTTCATCGAGGGGAATGGGATTGAAGCCCATGAAAGACCTTCATCCATAATGGCAACCCTACTTGAATTAGAAAACCCAATTTTCAAGTTCAAAGGGACAACCGAATTGTGAGATTGAGGTCGAATAAAGCACTCGGGAACTTCAGTTCCTACCCTATTCCTATGATGAAAGAGTGATAGACCTGTACATGGTGAGGAAAACATTAAGTTTTAATGATCCTTATGACTTGTGAGTACAAGTGGGGTATGACAGAATACTCTTTATAAGAGATCACCTATATCGAATGTGACGGAGGCAGCTTCTATGAGATGAGTTAAGGGCTAAATCTCTAGAGTGTTCGATGAAATGTTCCAAGGCAGTCCACGGCCAAAATGGGCAACAATGAATGGACAAAAGTTATATTAGAATGAGTTGTGTGAGTATCATTGTCTTGGTATACACAAAACGCCGAGCAGTTCAAGGCATCGCGTCCACTGATTGGCAAGTATATCCGATGGTATTTCACTAAGGAACGATCAAGGCTGATAACCACCTCTCCTGATGCAACAAGTTCCAGCAGAACTCTTAAGTTGCATATAGCATTATTAGGCTCACGAGCATTTTTTGCCAATTACACTCATGTGGGGGATTGTTGGAGGATATTTTTTTGAAATACAAAATGGTATTTAAGACCATTTTGAATTGGTTTTGACCAATTGAGTGTGTGAATTGAATAGGTATTGAAGACCAATTCTATGGGGTGCTTAAAACCTATTTAGTGGGTGCATAATGAGAAAATTGTTACAAGACAAAATTCATTATCTTGTAATGATGAAAATGAATTCTCCTAATGAATGAGTGTAATGGAATTTCAATTCTTGAAGCCTATAAACGGAGCTCCACAGGCTAAGAGAAAATCATCTAAGCAACAAAACATTTTTCAGCATTACATTTCATACACTTAAAGTTTCTGCAAATATTACTAAGTCCGATTGAGGGGAGTAGCTTGACCTTCAAATCTATTCTTTGTGACCAGACGTTGTACCTTAGGAGTTCGTGTCTTTTGAGGGCGGAGCTATACGACGGACGTATAGAACTTAAGGGGAAAGGGGAATCTCTTGACTCGTTTGTTTCTTCAACAAAATTGTAGAAATTTTGTATTGAGGTTCATTTAATTTAATTTCTGCCCCTCTTGTTCTTGATTATTGTTAATCGTTACTTGTTATATACTTATATTCTGGAATTTCTATGATGATTGTATGTTCTTTGATTTAAGCACCACTATTGTGAAGAATAAAATCTATTTTGTGGAACTATAATTGAGAAAATTTGTGCACTATTGTGAAGAATAAAATAGATTCTGTGGAATTATAATTGAGAAAATTCCAAGTATTGAGACTTGTGAATTACTCAAGAAAAAAAAAAAAACATTCCAAGTACTGAGACTTGAGAAAAAAAATATATATATTTCAAGTATTGAGACTTGTGAATTTTTTTTAAAGGAAAAAAAAATTAATAAAATGTTCCAAGTATTGAGACTTGTGAATAATTCAAGGAAAAGAAGAAAAGTTCCAGGTTTTGAGAATTGTGAATTAATAATAAATCCAAGTATTGAGACTTGTGAATTATGTGAAGAATATTCCAAGTATTGAGACTTGTGAATTATTGTGAAGAAAATTCCAAGTATTGAGACTTGTGATTTTTTTTCAAAAAAATTCCAAGTTTTTGAGACTTGTGAATTGTTGTAAATTCTTGCCATAAAATATCAAGTATTGAGACTTGGATTATTGTGAATTTTGCAAAGTTATTCCAAATATTGAGAGTTGTGAATTATTGTGAAGAAAATTCAAAGTGAGAATTCAAAAGTGGTACTTAGGAGGATTCGTCCCGCCACTGACCTGGGAACTTAATACTCTGTCTAGGATTCTGGTTCTAACACGGCCTTAAGAAACCCACCAGTCTAATCTGGGAATATCTGTGTAAGTATTTGAGTTAAGAATTTTTCAGCTTAAATAGCTGAAGTAAGTTCAAACAAGATGAACATTGTGAAGGTGGAAACTCCACTGAACCAAGCTAGCGGTATTGAGGCCGTTATGCTGGTCATGAGGACTACCTGTTGTATTCTCAAATAGAGAAACTGGATAAGTTGAAGGGTTCCAACATTAAATGTTGGCAACAGAAGATTATGTTCTTTCTGACTACCCTAAACTTGACTAGGTTTCTTAGTGAGGAGAAACCAAAGGAGGATCGAGAGGATCATCAAACTGCTACATACGTAGAGACGTGGCTCAATAGTGAGAAATTCTATCGATCCTCTATTTAGAACTCTCTGCGCGATATACCTTTTCGCAAGGAATTTTTTTTTGGCATCATATGAGAAGAAGAAAACAGTGGAGAATAAGAACAAGGGCAAACGTGCATATGAAAATTTGTACAAGCAAGCCAATAACTCTGATAATGACGTGCATTGGGAGTGCAGTTGTGTCAGAAGTGAATCTGGTTGGAGAAAACTCCAACTCACGGTGGGTAGACAATGGGGCTACTCAATGTACATTCAAGACCTATCAACTAGTGGAGAATAAGCAGTGCTACACGAAAAACTCTGCAGTATCAAAACTTTAAGGCAAGGGATTGGTTTTGAAGATGACCTCAAGAAAAGAGTTAACCCTAAAAGTGGTCCTTCATGTCCCAGAGGTTCAGAAGAATCTCGTTTCGTGGGCAGTGCTGAAAAAAAAAAGGGATTCAGACTTGTGTCTGAGTTTATAAAGTCATCCTATCTAGGGGTGGGATGCTTGAGGGCAAGGGCTATTCGTCAAGTAATCTTTTAAGATGTCTACGATTATAGCACCTACGGATAAGTCTAGTGATGAGGCTAGTACTTCTGTTGATGTGTAACTGTTACATAAAGTGATAAAATCGCCAAGTCTTCACTCAATAGAGAGAAGCACAAAAACAATGGATTTAATCCATACTAATCTAGACATTGCTATGTCTACTTGCTGAGAAGTAAAGACGAAGCAATAAACATGTTCATTCATTATAAGAATGAAGTTGAGAACCAACTTGGTAAAAATATAAAAAAATCTTCGAAGTGACCGAGGAAGCAAATATGAGTCTCCATTTGCACAACTCTGTGCTGAGAATGGAATCATTCATCAAACTACGACGCCATATTCTCTCAAGCAAAATGGTATTGCAGAAAGGAAGAATAGAACGCTTAAGGAAATGATGAATGCCATGATCATAAGTTCTGGTTTACCACAGAACATGTGGGGGGAAACTATTTTCTCAGCCAACTATGTGCTAAATAGACTACCGCACAAAAAGTTGGATAAAACGCCTTATGAATTGGGGAAAGGTTATGCGCCTAGCTACAAGTTCTTAAGGGTTTTGGGCTGTCTTGCAAAGGTTCTCATTCCCCCCCCTCAAAGAAAAAGGATAGGACCTAAGACAGTTGACTGTGTATTTATCAGATATGCGCAAGATAGTAGCGCCTATCGTTTCTGGTACACAAGTCAGATAACTCTAAAATGAGCGTGAATACTATCATTAATGCTCATAATGCTTCTTTCTTTGAGGAGATATTTCCCCACAAAACTGGATCCGTGAAGGAAAATGAAAGGAATGTGGGGGAAGAAGAATCTCTTGAAAAAGAAGAAGAAATTCCAAGAAGGAGTAAGAGAGCTAGAAACGAGAAATCTTTGGCTCAGATTTTTTGACATATATGTTGGAACTGACTACTTTCAAGGAAGCTATGTCCTCTCCAGACTCAGCTCTTTGGAAGGAAAAGGTGAATTGTGAGATAGATTCTATCTTACAAAACCATACTTGGAAACTAGTGGATCTTCCTGAGGGAAGTAAACCACTAGGTCATAAGCGGATCTTCAAGAGGAAGATGAAAGCTGGTCGTACCATTGACAAATACAAAGCGAGGCTTGTACTCAAAGTGTATAGGCAAACTGAAGGTGTCGATTATTTCGATACCTATGCTCTTGTCTCCAGCAAAACGTCAATCAGGTTAATCATTGCTTTTGCGGCTCTGTTTGATCTTGAGATCCATCAAATGGATATGAAAACGACGTTTCTAAATGGAGATTTAGAAGAGGAGATTTACATGGAACAACCTGAAAGGTTTGTGGTTCCAAGTAAAGAACATAAGGTGTGTAAACTGGTAAAATCCTTATATGGATTGAAACAAGCGCCTAAACAGTGGCACAAAAGATTTGACAATGTGATGCTTTCAAATGGTTTTCTTATAAATTAATGCGATAAATGCATCTACGTGAACGGAGATGAGAAAGATTATGTAATAGTCTGTCTCTACGTAAACATGATAATCGTAGGTAATAATAATAATAATATTAATATTACCAAGAAGATGTTGTCAAAGAGTTTTGACATGAAAGACTTAGGTCTTGCTGATGTAATACTTGGGATGAAATTAATATTAATATTACCTCTTGTTCTTGTTAGTTCTTGATTATTGTTAATCGTTACTTGTTATATATTTATATTCTTGAATTGATATGATGATTGTATGTTCTTTGATTTAAACACCACTATTGTGAAGAATAAAATCAATTTTGTGGAACTATAATTGCGAAAATTTGTGCACTATTGTGTAGAATAAAATAGATTCTGTGGAATTATAATTGAGAAAATTCCAAGTATTGAGACTTGTGAATTACTCAAGAAAAAAAAAAAACATTCCAAGTATTGAGACTTGAGAGAAAAAAAAAATATATTCCATATTCACCTTTGTTGTACATTCTGATACTTATATGATCACATATTAGACAGAGGTGGTAAACAATGTATGCTTCCCATCAAGTATATCTAGCAGTTCCATTTACGATGTAATCCTGTTATGTTATTTAGTTCAACTTACAAACATCTTGTAAACATCGAGGTTTCTTAAATATATTACATGCATTTGCATATCCATCTTGATCATCACCTCCAGATACTTTATCAAAGGCGCTTCTAATGCTGCATTTACGATGGTATCTTTTTTTTGTTTGATTTTCACTGCTTATTGCTGAATATTGTAAGGTTTCTTGCTGTAACATACTGATGTTTGAGTTCTATCGTCATTTTGATTAAAGAAGGCATGACGCATTGATCAGCGTCCAGCACATTTTTGTCAGTTTTTCGCATTCTTTCGTATTATCTGAAAGTATGAATGCACGTGGTATGTAGGACGTTTCAACGTGAACTCCTCTATACTTTACTGAGGATGGAAAAACTTGTCTAACATTTTTCTCTGTTATTTGTTTTCTTGTTTTTCCTTTTCTTTGGACATCGCCTTCAGATCGCAAAGACATATCACAAAAGAAACTGTTAGAGAGGAATATTGCAGGAGCCCAAAGTTTTTGATAGTCATCAGAAAATACCATCCACAAACACAGATTCTCACTTAATTCACAGAAATTCTGAACAAGGGTCCAGAAGTCATCCATCGAAAACGAAAAATTTTTGGACAGTGTGCAGGAGATGTCTGATGCAGTATGAATTCGAAACAATATTTTTAAATCAAAAAGTTATATGCTGCCACTGCTGCGGGATCATTATTGCAGTGGAGTCTCCGGCGCCAGATCTCAGCAGTTGCAGTTCACACCTCTATTTCTATCGTGGAAAAGATCCATTTACCAATCCAAGTAGTTGCAAGCGTACCAGTCTCAGCTTCAAAAGATACTCGTGCTGCTGCAGCTCCTACAGTTCATCCATCAAATGTGAAACTGAAAAGGAAGCACGAAGGGACCGAAAATGTTGTGATGGGTAGCGTGTATAAGCATCTGGGCAGCACGAGAACAAAGCAAGCCGAAGCATGCGCAGATTCTGAGACTCGTCCTAGTTGTCTTAATAAAGAGAATCATGTAAAGAAGCGAAGAACGGATGGTCCGAATCAGAACAGTAGCAAAGGCAGAGTTCAAGGGACTGCAGGCAGCAGCTCCGGCCTCAACAAGGCATCTGTAAATCAGGTGGAGGGCGATTCTGGAGCTCAACCAGATGTTTCATCCAAAGGTGGTAGTTTGGCTGAAAAAACAAAGATTAAGGATAAGCTGATGGCGATGGCAAAGAAACAAATCCTTCAAAAGCTAGAGAACTGGAACAACATGGATGCAAAATCTTCAGACACGAAGATAGTTGAGACGGAAACTTCTGAAAATGATGTGTAGGATAAAGTAGAGACCTGAAGTTGGTTGTGAATTTGCTTTTCATTCGTCAAATGGCAACTATATTAGGTCCAACTTCATGGCTAGCTCGACTTTATTGCACCTAAAGTTTCATCTACCCCACAAATGTGAGCTCACATCATGAAAAGGATATGGTACATTTCTTTGGATGGTCGGTTGCACCGGAAAGGGAAAAAGCGAGTACGCTTTTCATCTCTCAGTTGGAAATTTCCTGCGTGGGAATCCTCTATGAAGATGGATGTTCTAGATATATTGCCGGACAAGATTTTGTACTTGCCAAGAAGTGACTATCATTAGAAAGTTAAAACTTTTCAGTGTGTGTATTGGATACAATTTTCTGCAGAAGACGTTACAGAATCATATGCAGTGATTGATGTTTCCGTACATTACGTAATAAAAGCTGCATTTCTTATTTTAAACTGATCTTGTTCTACGCCCTCTTTTTGTATTTTAAGTACTGATGTTGGGAATAGTATTAGTAGTAACCTCAAATTTAAAGTCAGAGAATATGATAAGAAGAATTTAATCGATTGAAAAATCTTAAGAGTTTAGGAATCATAGGGATGCAATTGCAATATAGTAATTTTTAGGTTAGAAGAAGTTACGTTGGAGTAGGAGTACAAGCAAATGAAGCGTAACTCACAATCTTCACTAAAAATCCAAGTATGAAACTATGGGCCATATTTAAATTTTCAATTTAGTGCTTGTACTTTTGAAAATATTAATTGACCCCTAATTATTTTAGAGTGTTTTTTGTCTAGTACACAAAGTTTTAAACTAGCCAAAATATTTTAAACACTCCATTCATTTGGAACATATTTTTATAAAGCTCAAATAAGTATAAGTATTTTAATTTTGTATTAATATGGTATTAACGTATTTTGTAAATCTATATATAATTTAGTTTAGTTAAATGTTTGAATAGAATAAAACTAGAATCTTTGATGAGATAACTAGAAGTTAAACTTAAACAAACTTGATTTTCATTTAATTCTAGAAATTAACCTATTAAAAATTATTCAAAAAAAAATTAAAGTATGAAAAAGTTCCTAGGAATACTCAAAATATAACTAGTTCAAAACTAAACCTAAAATTAAATTAAATCAAATATTAACTTAGGAATAATAATTTCATCATTCATAACTATTCACAACTAGAAGAAAAATCTACCTAGAAAGACCAAGCCTCCTTCTTTATTTTCTTTGACAACATTCCACTATGATTCAACTATATCTCACTAAACAAACTTTCTCCTCTTGATCTCTAGTTTATGGCAAAAATATCTCAGCTGTTAAACTTGTTTTCTTGATCCTATAAGACCATCAAAAATTGAGTTCTACAAAGTCTACCAGTTTTAGTGCAAAGACTTTGAAGATCCGGAAGACACATCAAAACTTTGTATTTTGTACTGAAAATTTACGACATACTCTCAAAGCATTTCAAATAAAAGTCCAAAAAAAAAACATTACATCTAAATAACAAAAAACACCGATTTGCATTCAGTTCTTCCGGATTGCCAGAAAAAAAAAAAGATACCTAGTTTCCCTTCCAAAAATTCCCGAAAATCGAAAATGGAAAACATTTTGTTTTAAACTCGAGTTTGTTTCACACTGTAGGCATGTGTGTTAGATATATTATTCATGAACAAACTTTGTCCATTTGATGCCTTTGAATGAACGGTAGATCGAAGGTGAAAACCGTAGCCTGTCACTGTCCCAGCTTTATATATGACACCTTCTGACAGTTCTTTAATTTCTATCAGATATAGATTAGAATTACAATTTTCTTTAAGAGTTGGACTAGAAACATATAGGATTTGAACTTCGTGGGTGGTGTTGAAACCCCTCCTCGTTTCATAATATTTAAAGGCCTAGGTAGATCATTTAGTGATGTATCATTAGAGACTAGTTCTCTACATGGTAGTTTTAGGTGATTTAGTTCATTGACTGTGACCGACATGTTGGATAGGCATGTACTTGAGCATGTCTCTTCATTTTACGCAAGGTCTATCCTCGTGGGGAGGTATAAGGTAGAATTTCAGGAGCCGTATGGTTTGAGTCATTGAGTCTATTTATATGAACATGTTCATTGAACTTCTTGTCTTGAATATATCTTATCATGTCTTAAACTTCTTCTTGTTTTTGCAGATGAATTGCTCATGAACTTCTAATTTATTGACGTTCCATTCATTTCTCGATTTTCCTGTCATTTATTATGAATCTCACTAAGTCATCAAAGACACTCTATTTCTTCTGTCTGTTCATTCTTCAGAAAAGAAGTTGTTCACGACACGACTGAGTTGAAAGATCTAGTATTTTATTTAAGTTGTGGCAACTATTCACCATGAATTTAGGAAACATTTGCAAATTTATGAACAACCATGATTAAGACATCATTTGATGATGTAATAATCATTTGCAATTTCAAAAGACTTCTGCTATAATAATATAAAAGTTATTTTCAACATGTCTACTTTTGGTCTTGGAAGCTGAGGCAACAGATTGTTTGATATTGTCTCGTTGATTCGTTGAAGGGCAATGGCATCAAGTGTTATTGGGATGAAATTATGCACATTGGAGACCCCAAGAGCAGGATAAAATTTGGGATCTGTGATGAGAGAAGAGGAGAGCGCCAAGGAGGAGGAAGAAGAGAGGAGGGTGACGGCTAGGGTGAACACATAGGGTTTAGACTTGTGATACCACGTATAAATGTGATTCTCTGTGTATTGCATTGACAATCAATAAAGTATGCACATACAGAAGAGTTCTGAAAAGGTAAACTCCCTAACTATGTCCATAAGATTAATATGCACAAGCAATATTTACAAAAAATTTAACTATATCTAATAGTTTTAAATGGAAAATGTGGTAAAGAGAAGTAAAGAGCATCCCACATGAGAAGAAGACAACAAAAATTGTGAGTTTATTTGTAGATGCCAATAGAGTGTTTGTCTCAGGTATTGGACTTTTGTATTGTGTTTGTGGCTGTGATTTAAAATTTTATAAATAAATTAGGAAATATGTGTTATTGGACAAATTAGTTTTCGTCCAAGTTTTTTACTTTTGTCTCAAAATAAACCTTTAACCCTAGTTTTATTTTGTAGACTAATTTCTAATTTTAAACAAAATAGTGGGGAAAGATATTGCCCTTAAGAAGTTATTATTTCACAGCAAATTTTGTCAGTTTCTCTTGTTATGTCTCTAACACAGAAAACATCCAAATCCTACAAATTTTGCCGACTGGTGTTGGTTATGGAGTGAATGAAATTTACCTAAATTTTTAATTCAGATTCTGATAAGCTTGACTTTTTAACACTGGATGTAGTTGTGATAATATCAGACTTATCTGAATAAAATTTACTCAATCCATCGTATGAATAGATAAGAGTCTCATCAATGGCTTTTGACCTTTTTTCCAGAAAGAGAATGGCAAATAAGGTTAAAATATTTTTCTGACTTTTGAATAACATTAATGGCATGCATATTTGAATTTACTACAATGGAAAGTATATTTTGAACTTACGAAACAAAATGTTAAATGCGGATAGTAAATATTGTTTCTCCTCAAAGTAAGCTTCACAAAGTCAATCAACATTAATAAAATCCCAAAAACTTAGATTTATCATACAATCAGAAAATTCAATAGTAAAAAAAAAAAAAAGCACAGCAAAGACAAAAGTCATGAAATACAAAATGCCCACCTACGTTACCTACCCAAAATATCTAAACAAATTGCTCATCATCTCAAAAGTTAACTATGGTCAGCGTTTGAACACCCACCGAAACCGGTTAGGATCCTCTTCTACATAATATCCTACACCTCCTACTGGATGATTAATATATGTCATTTTTATCATACACAAAAACCACTCAATTAAACTTCCATCTCTCTCCTAAATTGCGGCTCCCCTCTCTTTCTTCCCTTATTTTTTTCTTCAAAACTCTGCTCGTCCTCTCTTTCCATCCCATTATTTTTCCCTTTTACCAAATCTGATTTTCTAAACTTATATCAAATTTATATACAAATCTAATTTGTATGTTTCCTGTAAGTCAGTGAAGATCTTTTTCATTATCAAATCTTAAACATATTTATTTACTTTTTAATAGTATTTTTAACACAATAAAAAATCTTGAAAACGTAAGACCTTAAGAAGCATATATATAATTAAAAATAAATAAAAAACTAACTATAAAGTAAAACAACTACATAGCTAAAACATATAAATTAATTTAAAATTTAATTGACATAAATATACACAAAAAATATATTATAAGATAAAAATATTGTATAGGCTCGTAAAAGTTTTCTCTTGTTTATATTCACTTAAAGGCACTAGTACTCTGAATTTTTTTGATTCTTTATTGAGGATATTAATTATCTCTATATTATTAAGTATTTTCTTTATTAATTCTCAATGTTTGTACTAATGGTTTTTAATGAATTACACTTATCTTCAATGAATAACTTTATTTTCACCATTTCTTTTTATCCTAAAATACACATTTCATTTAAAGAATTTAAGAAAAATATTATTTCTATTTAAAATGAAATATACGTTCAAATGAAATATTAGATGATTTCCCTTTTTACTTATAATACTACACGGAACGAGTAAGAGAGGATTAAGATGAAGTCTAAAAATAGTAATTATGAACAAATTATTATGAAATTAAATAATTAGACAAATCAAAGGAAATGAAACAAAAAAAGTTGTGTGCAAACTTAAATTATTTAAGCCTGAGAAAAACTTATTTGGGGAGTTATAACTCAAAGTCGACAAAGGAAAGTGTAAGGAAAAATATAAATAAGATTTGTATCTTAATTTGATATGAGTTTAGCAATCCCATTTGGTAAAATGAAAAGAAAAATGGGATGGAAAGAGAGGAAGAGCAGCAAATTTGGAGAGAGGAGAGAGGAGAGAGATGGATATTTAATTGGGTGTTTTTTGTGTATGTTAAAAAGAACACGTATCATTCATCCGATTAGTGTAGGAAGATATATAGGATAATACGTAGGAGATAATCCTAATCGCACCAAAATGCTCCCCCAAAAAATGTAGATTTTCGCTTGCTATATATACCCAGTTCATCTTCCCCATCACAAAACCATTTTGTCAATTGTGAATTCCAGTAATCTGAGAAAAGAGAAACTGTTGCACAACGAAATCTCATATTCTGATTTATCTTACTTAGTTCACATGTGTGTTGAGTGTAGATTTCGAACTCAAAAGCTGCTTAAGGATCCAGCAGAAACTGAAGCAGTGTGAGGTGGAGTGTTGATAAGTGGACACATAACCAGACGAAAATACCCCACATAAGAAACTTTTGCAAATTTACGAACAATCTTGATTAAGATATCATTTTATGATGTAATAATCGTTTCCATCTTCAAAGACTTCCGTTGTAATAATACGAAAGTTATTTTCAACATGTCTACTTTTGGTTCTAGAAAGTGAGGCCCATTCGCAACAGTTGTGTTTCTGTCTAAGTTAAGTAAAGTGTTTGATCTACACCAAGCCAACTTAGCTGAAGAATGACTCGTGGGGCGTGGTCCTCAAAAAGTAGATTATGTTTAAGTTAATCAAATATATAATTTGAAATAATATTTCATATCTTTGAGTACAAAATTCACATATCTACCTCACTGTTAATAGTTGGCTTAGAGCCAATGGATGAGAGAGGAATTAAACCCTTAAGGTGGTATTTATCGACACATAATACCTGGGGGTATTCGCTCAAACATGGAACACAGAGATGGTTTAAAATCAGATAAAATGTAACCACAGTGAACTATAAAACTTGAAAGGAGTGTTGTGACACATCCTAGAAATCGAAGCGTTGGGTTATGGTGGGGAATTATTATTCCACTTCCTTTGCTATTGGCTCAAAGTGAATTCTTAAGATTTTGTTATATTGTGTAGGAGAGTTTCTTTCTGAATAAAATAGTTAGAGAAATATTACTTAAAAAATTGTCAAGGCAAATAATTATTTCATTTTCTGTTCAAATATCCCTAACATATACAACATTGAAATCCTACAGATGTTCCACCTCATGATGGATATGCTGTAAATGCAATTTACCTAAAATTTTAATTCATATTCTGTTGATCTTGAATTCTCTGAATAAACTTTACTCAGTTCATACTTCAGATTCATATGAAAGATGAGAGTCTCATCAATGGCTTTTGACATTTTTCCAGAAAGAGAATGGCAAATAAGGTTAAAAGATTTTGCTGACTTTTGAATAACATTAATGGCATGCAGATTTTTATTTCCTACAATGGAAAATATAGTTTTAACTTACCAAAAAAAATGTTAAATGCGGATGTTAAGTATTTTTTCACATTAAAGTATGCTTTCAACATCAATAAAATCCCAAAAATAGATTTATCCTTCATTCAGAAAATTCAATAAAATAAAATAAATAAACAAAAGAAAAGCAAATTCAAAAGTCATAAAAAACGAAATTCCCAGCAACGTTACCTACCTCATATATCCAAACAAATTGCTCATCAACCAAGGTTAAAATTTAAATATGGTTAGCGTTTAAACACCCACCTAAATGCTGTACCACAAGCTGTGAGTCGTTGTGGAAGTGAACCCCACTCATCACTCCTTCTTTGTCTAGCCTCATGGCAATCAACAGGGCTTCGTATTACGCTTTGTTATTGGGGACGGGGAACCCTATTTTTGCAGCAAAAGACAGGACTTTCTCTAGCTTATTTTCGAGGGATAGCTTGAAAACGATCCCTGCTCCTCCACTTTCATTGATGGAGGACCCATCTACATATGCTTTCGAAAGGTGGATCATGGGCTCCGGCAGGGATTCTTCACTGGATTCTACCATGAAATCTACTAGCACTTGGGCTTTTATGGTGGGTCGAGGGGCATAGCCGACGTCATATTCTCATAGTTTGACTGCCCATTTCACCATTCTGCCCGATACCTGTTTGTGGCTGAGTATTGCTCGTAACGGGTGCTGTGTGAGTACGGTGATGGGATGCACCATGAAGTAAGATCTTGGCTTGCGCGTCGTTGTAATGAGAGCATATGCAAATTTCTCGATACTGGTATATGTAGTCTCGGCATCCTTCAGAGATCGACTCGTGTAGTATATTGGCAAATGATCTCGCTCCTCTACTCTTACCAACACCGTGCTGACTACTTACTTTCCAACAGCTAGATATACATAAAGTCGTTCTTCTGGTTGAGGCTTGACGAGCAACGGGGGCTGAGAAGGTAACCCTTCAAATCGTCGAAGGATTTCTGGCATTCGTCCGTCCTTTGGAAGTTTTTCATGTTGCGTAATACTTTGAAGAACAGGAGCCCTTTTCTTGTCGCTTTTGAGATGAATCGGTTGAGCGAGGCCATCCTCCTTGTGAGGCGCTGAACGTCCCGTATCGTGCGTGGCGGTGACATATCAAGAATTGCTTTGGAATTGTCAAGATTGACTTCTATCTCGTGTTGAGTAGCAAGAAACCCAAGAAATTTTCCTCTGTGTATTCCAAACGAGCATTTCCGGGGGTTTACCTTCATTCCGAACTTGTCCATCATTTGGAAGGCTTCTATCAGGTCGGCATTGTGGCGGCTGGCCTCCATGATTTTCACCACAATGTCGTCTACGTAGACCTCCATCTTGCTCCCAATCAACGGTGAAAACGTAGTGTTCAGGATCCTTTGGTATGTGACTCCAGCATTTTTTAATCCGAAGGGCATTACCAGATAACAATAGGTGCCAAAATCTGTTATAAAGCTGGTTTTTTCTTGGTCTTTCTCCGCCATCGGGATCTGATTGTATCCTTGGTCTCTGTCTATAGTGGATAGTAGTGCGCATCCTGCTATTGAATCTACTAGTTGATCGATGTTGGGTAGAGGGAAGCAATCTTTTGGGCAAGTGTCGCTGAGGTCAGTGAAATCAATGCACACCTGCCATTTTCCGTCGGACTGTGGTACCAAGACCACGTTAGCTAACAATTCTGGGTATTGCACTTCCCTGATTTAGTTCAAACCAATAAGTCTTTGTATCGGAGCTTTGGTGACCTTATTTCGGTCTGGCCCCATCTTGCGTCTCTTCTGCTGAACAGGCTTAGCATCGGTTTGGACGTCTAGGTAATGCTGGAAGACGTCGAGACTGATCCGGCCAGGGGTCCTCCCTCCCAAGAAAACACGTGTTGATAACGACGCAATGTTTCCAGGAGCTACATCTCAATTGGGGGATCTATGTTGGCTCCTACTTTCACGGTCTTCTCGCTTTCCCAGGGAATCACCTCAACTATCTTTAGCTCCCCAGCAGGGAAGAGTTTGAGCTCGTTATACCTACAGGGCTCGTAGCAGTTCACTTTTTTGCTGCGATTTTCTCCTTCTTCAATTGTGGCGAAGGTATTCATCCGTCATTCGCGAGCCCAAGCTTGATTTCCCTTGACTTCTCCAATCCTCTTGGGGTTAGAAAACTTTACTTTCAGATGAAGGACTGAGGGCACGGCTTCAAACACCCTAAGGGAGGGTTGTCCACAAATGACATTGTATGTTTTTTCCAAGGCGTTTACCATCAAAATTTAACCTCTCTGTCCTTCTCAGGTGTCCCCCGCCCCAAGACATCAGTAATGCGACTGCTTTGAGGGTCTCACACTGATTTCAATCAAAACCTACGAGGGGGTAGTTTCTGGTACTATTTGCTCCATTTTAAGCCTGAGAACAAAATAAGTGGGCAAGAACATCACGTCCATAGCGCTTTCTGTATCTATTAAAATCCTCACAACTTTTGCTCCGTGTATAGTGGCCTGAATCACTATGGGGTCGTCATGAAGATGGACGATGTCAACAAGATCTTTGGGTCCGAAGGTAATATCCGGTGGGGCTGGTATGGCTGTAGAGAAGACGTGGTATTTTGAGTTGACTCGCTGAGTTTCCTTGATAAACTTCCTCTTCTTTCTTGCCGATGAAATGGATAATTGTCTCCCCTCGATCATGTTCACCATTCTTCTCGTGAGGGGATTATTGGCGTAGTTCGAGGGTGGGGGTGGCAGATGCTTATGGCGTCGGTGCTCTTCTTGCGTTTACTCTCCCTCGAGCCTTGTTCTTTGCCCTTGGGAATTTTCCCTCTCTTGTCGTTCGACACTTCTACGTTAACCCTCATGTCGGTCATTCTGGTGATCTGGTTCACGCTCTTCCACGCGCTAGTCGCACCTAGGAGAGACTTCTCTTCTTTCCACGTATCGGTGGAGGTACCCCAATTTTAAAAGGCGTTCAGTATCCATCCTTAGCTGGTTACAGTTTTCAATTTGATGCCCCCAGCTTGTATGGTACAAACACCGTTTTCCCGGGCTTGGGGTGGCCATCGGAGATCTTGATTTCCTCTTGTTACATTTTGCACTTCTGCGTTGGTAATTTTTAAAGGAGTTAGAGAAATGGGTTCGAGGTACCTTCTGACCACATCTCGTCGGCTGCGTGACCTTTTCCCCGTCCATGCTTGTTCTTCGTATGTTCATCCATCCCATGTATTCCCATCTTGGCTTGTCGGGTATCTTCTCGAAGCATCTACCGCTTAGCCCTTTGCATTAAATTCTCAAGGTTGCGAGCCGGGTGCCCCACCAGTGAATCAACGAATTCCAGTTATCGTGTGCCTTGGGCCATGAACTCAAAAAGGACGTGGGGATCGATGTCCTTTACATCTATCACCGCGTCCACGAACCTCCTCATATATTCTCGAAGGGATTCCTTTTCTCCTTGGACTATCGTCATTAAGCGCCCCGCTATCTTAGGATACCTACGATTACATGCAAATTGCTGGATAAACAAGCTGGCGTAAGTGGTCAAAGTTTGTTATGGATCTTTTTGGTAGCTGCGAGAACCATGCCTGCGCCCGGCCTGTCAATGTAGATCAACAAATTCGACACAAGGCGTAGTCAGGGGCATTAAGTATATCCATCACTGTGAGAAATTGGTTGACATGGTCCTTGGGATCCCTAGCATTCCAATCTCCTGTGTAAACCACAGGGTTGAACAGACGCATGGACACCGGGATTTCCGGTGCTAGTATGTGAGGCGCGCACTGGCTGGCACTCTCGTCTTCGTCGGCTGATCCATCTTGGTCTCTTTTCAGGGCTTGTACTTCTTTTCTTAGTTCAGTCATCATATCCATAAACTGTTGATTAGTTTCACTCTTACGCTCGAATCCCAGGGGTGCGCTATCTTCCGCCCTCCTAGGACGTCGAGACTCATTTCGCGGGTATGAGATCCCATTTATCGGTGCACAGTGGCTAGGGGGTGGTGCTCGTCTCTCTCTAGTTCACGTATCTTCTCTTTGTGCCCTGCGGGCACCCCTCTCTGTTGTTGTTTCCAATAAGAGATCCAATACCGTTTCTTCAGCCCTAACTTTGGGAGTTCTCTCCAGGTCTCAAGATATATATCCATGCGCATTTCGATCTCCGGGCGGGGATAAAGTGGATTCACTAGTAGTTTGGGGGGGAATTTCCATGGCTGCTTTTGAAAATAATCGTGTAGGATATTGATGGCTAAAAATGCTATTTGATGGGTGCAAACTTACAGAATCCAGGGTAATCACTAAGGCTATCTCAGGGACTTACTGGCGTTCCCACAGACAGCGCCACTAAAGACGCTGCGAATTTCTGAGCCTGGTCCTAAGGGCGTCACCAATGCCTGTTCGAACGCTAATCCCGACCTAGGACGGCTCTGGATCCGGCAAGCTTGGGAGGGGGGAGGGGGAGCGTTGAGAGCTCGTTGATGTGATTCCAGGTGTTCGTTAGAAGATCTTGGGGATCGTACTTCTCTTGTCTACTGAATTCTCCTATTCCTTCATGAAAACTCTCATTTATTCCTTCTTCACCTGCCTGTCTCTCCTTCTATTTATGGTGATCCCACTTCCCTTTTTTACAGTGCAAGGTGAGAGTATAGGTGTGATTTGCAAGGGGGCACGTGTCATCTTGCATGCTGATTCGAGGGTGCTAGGGTACTTGAGTGGTTTTGTAGAGTAGGGCATGTGGTGCCTGCATGTACCCCCAATGCGCGTCCTGCTCCATTTACACACTATAATTCCTCAGATCCTTGCCTCCGTAATGGGGAAGGGGGGGTGGTCGAAGCCTAAATGGGTGACAACGCATCCAGATAGTGGGTGGTGACATAAGGGCTTATGGCAGCCGCTCCCAATGCTTTCATTTAAATTAAGAAAAGATACCCCTGATTTACTTCCATTTGTTGAGAGACTCTTCAAATATAAGATATTAATTTCATAATGATTATCTATGTCGAGAGCCTCTTCAAGTGTATGATCTTAATTTTTTACATGGAATACATTAACTCGTGTGTTCCAAGTAACGTACAAGTAAAAATGGATAACATGGATTGCATATTGTCACTCACAATGGATTTAATGAGTAACAATAGTATGCATGCACTACATATGTACTTATGAAGTAAAATCTTAAAATGAAATTTATGTTTAAATTACAGATTACTGATAAAAGTGTATTATTTAGACGTGGAAAAAAAATAGTCTTGTAGGAAACAGAAAATTAGCTTATAAAACTGACTCGCAATGTTTTATTTTGCACATTCTGAATTCTTCGTCCATATTAGGGATCACGGACAGAGATTGGATGCTACATTGTAATAGCAAAAGGTAAACTACAATGTCAAGGTCTTGGCGGCTATTTGGTCATCCTCGGTACACAAAAAGGCAGAGTGAATTGCCAATCTAACACTTTCAAAAAAAATAATTCACAAACTATCACTCAACAAAATAATTCCTATAATATCATTGTTTTCTCAGTCTACCTTTGTGTTTTTGTCAAGTAATTACCAAAATAATTTTATGTACATATATGTAAAATTTTGTTAACTAACTTTAATTTAAAAAAAATATTACTCGTCTCCATCTCCAACCAACTCCACCACCCCACCCCCCGATCCTCCACCCCATCCCCCAGACAATCAATACTAATTAGTACGGTTTTAAGATGAACCACCAGCGTGTAGCCAGGGTTTTCAGATTATTAAGAGGGGAAGAAACAACAAAGGAAAGATGAAAGAAACAATATATATATTGTAGCATCTGTCGTAAAAGAATAGTAATGAAGATCATCAATAGCCAAGGTATTCATCAAATCATATTCTAAAGCTTGACAATCAATAAATTAAAAAACCTTCGATCATACGTCTTTCCAGGATCAACAAAACACGGGCATTCGCATCTCAGTCTGCAGCGGCACGGCCAAGGACGGGATTGGGGTGGGTTGAGATACGAATCATTATTTTTAATTAAATTATGTTCACAGAAAGTACTTATTTTTTAGCAAGAGACATATTAAATCTTATTTTCGCTAATTCTTCACAAAAGAAAAAGATTAATGGTAATGCTTTTATTAGCATGACAGGAAATACACTACGTCGTTCATTTGCGTGAACCATAACCATTTTAGGGTGAACAAAGAAAATTATCGCTATCGGCTTGGTTTAGGAACATTATAACCATAGCAATGTAGTTGTTGATCAATATGGTAAAGGTTTTTAGGATATGGCAATATTTTTTTTAGAAACTTGGAGTAATTCATATATTTTTTTAAAATATTGTGTCTGCTACTTTAGATGAATAAAACACAATTTGAACAATTAGGGGTTTATTCCTATTAATTCTAAAGCACTTTTTTTTGGTTTCTTTACATCAACCAATGACAATCTTTTCCCAGCCAGATGTTGAAAAGTTACTGCACTATGTACGCGTGGTTCATACTTCTTACCAAGACTTGTTATATGGTTTGTCAAATACATATTTTTCAACAGGTTGTGGCCTTACCCAGTATCAACCTGAGACTCAATCGAAGGTTTATATTGCATTTTCATTGTGTTCTCTCACAATCTCCGCCAGAAGTACCAGTTGAGACCAAGCCGCAACCATAAAATAGAACCTTCTGTCAACCTAGAAATAATGAAGTAAACAGGTCTATCAGTAGGCACTTTTGCATAATTATAAGTTATTTTTTAAGATGTGCTCTTCGATAGTCCAGACTATTTGGCACTTTCATATTGAAATATGAATCCACAGTTGTAACGACAATATTCATGGAAACACTTTATACTTGTTACCATTTCATTTCCTTGGACCTTCAAGTTAATTCCAGTAGTTCTTCAAAAAAAATCACCATACCATTCAAATAAATGTTTCTTGTTCATGCTTGAAAATTAGAAAGATAAAGTTAGAATATTAGGAAAGGAGCAAATAGTAGGAAGTATACATCAATACATAAGGTTTAAGGATACTAGTGCTTAACGAGAACGATATGATCATCATATCACATCTGTGTTTCCAAAGTATCTAGAAATGAGTGCTTAATGGTTCCCTTGTCAACATAAACCCTAACTAAGAAGTAGTATAAGTAAAATGCAGTATTGTTATGAGATCCTGATTATTTTCCACAAAATTCATGTCAAATTTAATGTTACTTGTTTCAATATTAGAAATATAAGGTTCGAGCTCAATAAAATAAGAAATAGAATGAAATATATGTCAATGCAAGAGGTTGTGGGGGGCCGGAGGGGGGGGGGGGGGGCGAACATATATAAACTGATATGATCAATATTCTACGTGTTATTTGTGTTTTTATTTGACATCCAGTGAACAAACCAATACTGAAGACCCATTATTGCAGTTTAAGTCACTTAACCAGCTAGAAACCTAAAGATGATTCTGCTGCCATGAGAAAAATTTTAAAGCTAGAGACTGTGTGCCTGATGGAGAAGGTAAGAGGATATGTCAGAAATCAAATTATGAACTTAAACATACTGTCCAAACTTTCCGTGAAACATCTGTTAAAAAGTAATACAACACAGTTGCCAAATTGTCGAAGGATTCGGTTGGTTATTTTTCCAATTTGCACTGAAGAAACTCATGGATGAATCCAAAGTTCCTTGCGTGTATCTATAAGAAAGTTCATGATCCTGGTCTAAGACTATATTTGATTGAAGAAGTTGGAAGTAATATGCTATTTTCTAGGTTTCTAGTTTATGTGGGTCATGATTCCTCACTTGAATTGACATATTGTCCAATGGTCTTATACGGTGCACAGTTATAAAAGGGGAATCTAGGTTATATGGATTTGCAATCTATTCACTCATGAATTTCATGATCTTCCTAGTGGCGGTTCATCTTCCGGTATTCAACATGTTTTGATTTTTTTTATCCTTATAACAATAAATACAAAGTCTAGCAATTTTTTGTGAAACTCTCGTGAAGGGAAGTTTTTATAACAAATGAAACATACACTTCTAATACTTAAGGTTGGATGAGAATCGGTGATGTGCCATGTCTATTCTTGAGTAACGTTAAATCTGATTTGTCATCTCAAGTAAACGTTGGTGGAAAAATATACTGGTGGGTATTTTGCAAAGAGGATAAAATGGGTCCCAACTTGCATCATCACAATTGACATGGAGAGTGAATTAACGAGTGTCGAATTACCAGTGTTTAAGAAATTTCACATGTTTGCGCACATGGTTGACTCTGAGAACCGTTTGTTGTTTATCACAGTGGATGATAAGAAGGACTGTTTTCAAACTCAACCAAGTGTGCAAATGGGAGTTTCTCAAACTCTGGTAATTTTACTTTACTAGATTCACACTCCATGTCAACTGTGAGGATGGAAGTAGGAACCCGTTCATCCTCTTTGGAGAAAACCAACCAGCATATTCTTCCACCAACATTTAGTTGAGATAAAAAGTCATATTCAACAATACTAGATACTAGACATGGCACATCAACAATTCTAATCCAACCTTAATTACCAGGAGTATATGTTTTACAGTTGTAATAAAAACATTCTAGAGGAAGGCACAAGACTTTGTATTTATGATTTACAGGATAAAAACAATCGATACATACTGAATACCAGAAGATGAACTACCACTAAGACGATCACAAAATTCATGAGTGAATGGATAGCAAATCCGTATACCCAACTTCCCCCTTCCATATCTGTCCGCTATGTAAAATCATTGAACAAATATGCCAATTAAAAAAATGGTATCACCATCATCATCAGAGAAGAATCATCAAGATAAGCAGGAAACCTAGAAAACCGCATACTACTTCCAGTTTCTTCATTCAAATATAGTCTTAGACCAGGATCAGGCATTTTCATATACATATATACACAATGAGTTTTGGGTTCATCCATGAATTACTAAAGTGCATCTTGGCAAAATAATGTTCGCCAATCAAACCTTTCAAAATCTTGGCAGCTGTCTTACATTTTAACAGATATATTCTACTTTAAGTTCACAATTTGAATTCTGACATATCCTCTTACCTTCCCCATCAGCCATACTCTCTCAGTTTATTTTATTTTTTTCATTGCAGCAGAACCACCTTTAGGTCACTGGCTGGTTAAGTGATTTCAACTGCAACAATGGGTCGTCATTAATTCTTTGTTCACTAAATTTCAACTAATCAGCCAACTAACAAGTAAACTATAGATCATACCAGTCTTGTTTACTTCTTTTCCTCCCCCACCCCCACATCTTGTATTGACATATATTTTACTCTATTTTCTTGTTTTATTGAGCTCGAACATTGTTTTTGTAACATTCAAACACAAACAAATAACATAAAATTTGACATGAATTTTTTGGAAAATAATCATGATCTTATGAAAATACTACAATTTACTTATACTACTTATTGGTTAGAGTTCATGTTGACAAGGGAACCTTTATGCTATCTTGTTGAAAAGGCCTTTTCCACTTGGAATGCTGCTATTGTTTGCTGAAAAGGGACTTCGTTGACATTTTGGTCAAACATAGGTTAATCTTGACTTTTAGCTATTTTTTGATAATAAATCTCCATCTTTCTACACCGCATTTGTGACGGAAGAAAAGAGTTTGAAATGCATATTTTTCACCTAATCACTCAAGAACTTAAAGTCCTTCCTGATTGGAGTCCATCTCTGATATATCCAAAAGTTCAAGTTGTTTTTTACTCAAAAAAACCATAAATACAATGTTTTGAATTGTTTCTTGGATGCTTTCTACACGCCAGTTGATAATTACGAATGCGAAATATATGGTCCTGGTAATGCAGCTTGGGTGAGAGTTGCTAATGTACCATGTACGTTTTCGAAACTCATTTACCTGTGAGGTCCACCTCCTGTAAATATCGGTGGCATAATGTACTGGTTGGTTTCGTCCGTCTATACATTTCCTAAATACATTCTATTAGTTGATATGGCGGACGATTTTACCAAAGATGATTACCCAAACATGTCATCACCTATATGTCGTTGAACATGTCCACATTCGTGGTTGAATTTGAAGATCGCTTGCTAGTTTTCACAGTTTGAACATTGGGGCTTGTCTTTGAAATAACAATCCTTTTCCAAATGATTTGTCCTTTTGCATGTAGGACATGGAGGATAGTCATTTTTATGAACCTTGTGTACGTTCACGACGGTTTTGAATACATTCTCCAAATCTCCACTTCTTCGGCTCAATCTTTGCTCATGTGCTTGCAAAGATCCCATAAGCTCTAACAGTGATAGAGTTGATAGATCCTTGGATTCTTCAATTGCCAACATGGTCATATTTTTCTGTGAGGCTTCTCAAGAATTTTTGCACAATTCTTGATTCTTCAATTGTTTCTCCATATGATCTCATTTGATTCACAAGATCAATTAACCTGGTGCTATAATGCATAACATTCTCAGAGTCCTTCATTTTGAGATTTTCCATCTCTCTTCTCAAGCTTTGTAGCTTAATGGTTTTGACCTTCAAACTCCCTTGGAATTCTTGCTGCAAGATCTCCCATGCCTGCTTGGAGGAGGTGGCTCCCATTATCTGAGGAAAGATAGCATCACTTACGGCTTGTTGAAGGAAAAACAGTGCTTTGGAATTTTTTTGTTGTCATATTTATCAACAGCAGTAGAGCTTCCTTCTTTTGGACTTTTCACGCTATCTTCTATCACATCCCATAGATCTTGTGATAAAAAAAAGTTCTTCATTTTGATAGTCCAATAATCAAAATTTTCACCCGCAAACATAGGAAGATATTGAGTTCCTTAATTAGCCATGAATGAAAATAGTATTGACGCCCAAATTTTGGATCGAACTTGCTCTGATACCACTTGTTGGAATATTTGAGTATAAACAAAGTTTTAATTGTGGTGCTGTTGCACTTACAAATATATTCTTATATATTTATTGGCTTTTTTGGCTTGAGTTACAAAATGGAATTTGGATGCTAATTTATAGTGCATCCTACAACATAAATTTAATACACAATAAATAGATTCATCTACTGAAACTTACTTAGGCTATGAACTTAGACTATGAACTTAGACTTATGAATTTGGACTAATGAATTTAGACTCATGAACTTAGGCCTATGAACTCGGACTTAAGAACTTGGACTTATAATTATTTTTGTCAAATTAGTGTGCTTTGGGAAAACACATTAACTTTCAACAGATGGTCCAAAACTCGATGGCCATGCACCAGATCACAGCTCAAAAGTTATTAGAAACTTTGGCGGGAAATGCAGCTATGCATTGCAGAAAGAATTATGCTTTAACAGAATTTCTAAGCTTGTAGGGAACGTGGATCCTTCAATCATGGAAACGACGAAGCATGATGTGCAGAAATTTCCTTATTAAATGACTCTGGTCTATGGAGATTAAGATGCGTGCTCTTCTTATGTAACAAGGCATGGATAAAGACAAGAATGAGAGGGCGAAGAAGATGGTGTTGGATAAAGCACATGGTGCGATCATCTTGAGTGTTTGAGATGAGGTGCTAAGGAAAGTTGTAAGGAGAAATCTGAATCTACGGTGTGGCTAGATCTTGAGAGCTTGTACATCACAAAGTCATCGGTAAATAACATCTTCACTAGATGTCGTAATTGTGCTTTGATTATTTCTTTAGAAACAAGAAATCCATATATTTCTAATGATATATAGAACTGTCCGTGATTTGTCCAGACCAGTTCCCAATAATTTCTGCTAGTTAGCGCTATAATTGTTCTTTTTTGCTTCATTTTGCTAACTAGACTCCTAAACACAGAAACACATGAATTAACAAACAAGCAATAAAGAAAAGTAAATGAGTGTGCAAAAAATGCATATTTTAGACACTCATCAGAATCTGAAGTTATTCCTTTTGGAGGGCTCACCACAAAACTCTACGAGATTGCTCGAGTTGGTGCATCCGTTTCTGATTCAACTCTCAGACCAGTAGTAGAACTGAATGAGAATTTAGTGGTGGAAAACTCTATTATAAATCGTTTCAAATCACCGCAGAGACAAATCCACGATCACTTTGTCGGAATTAGAAAGATAAAGCTTCCGGAGGAGCATGACATGGAAGACTTGGGGCAAGAGATAGATTTCTATCAAGAGGCAATTTACCAATAAGTGAAGATACTAAGGCAAGATGTATCTGAGTTGTATGCAATATTAACGACAGTTTCTCTAGGATACTCTCAAAATACAAGCATCAATCAGGAAGAGAAGACGGCTATCATCTCTCCATCATCAAACTGAGCTTCGGCTTGTAAGGGATTCCTACCGTTCTTATCATTATTTATGTATTGGGGACACTGCCTGTTTTTATGTTTGGGGATGGGGAGTACTTTCATGTATTAATTCTTTCACTAATTTATGTTTTTTTGTTTATTTCTACTTCTTTCATGTACTCTAATTTAATTCTATTAGTGTTATAGTCCATTTTTTTGTTTCTTTTTTGAGTCTTACTTTCACCATAGGTTGTTGGGTCGTTCATTGCTTCGAATACTGTCTAAAAATGTTTTAAAATAAAATTATTTATATAGAAGTGGTTGGACTTGATCAGTTTATCTGAATAAAAATACGTATATGTGACAATGCGAAGTATCAAAAGTATGCCTATTAATTACATTGTTGTTGATGCATTGTAAACATGTTCTTATCCATACCATCATTGTCTATGATTGAATTTAGAAGGAGGTACATTATTGATGACTAATTCAAAAGACGACCCGATCTTTGTGAGATTACCAAATTTTTTAATCTAGTTGAACACCTATCGAGGCAAGCCCAAAACCGTGTACAAATAAAATAACCCCTTCCACTCCACCAAAGCCTTTTTGTATGACTGAGCCTTTTTATGATCTTTCATATCTACCTACCCTTGTAAGACGAATAATGAATACTATCCTTACCCTTTCCTAGAGGATTTTATTTTTGTGTACCAACAAGAACAAAGGAGAAGAGAGAGGAGAATGAAGGGAGATGAGATGGGTTGCTCAGTAGAAATACCCATGTGTAGTCTCAAAATATCAATGAGAAAATGGGGAAAGTGAGGGAGAGTGGAGAGATTGTAGTCGCATAGAGCCCATAAAAATTCTTAGTTTTGGGGGTGCAACTAGAGAATAAATAATAGAGTTAGAGTTTGAAAAGAAAAAGAGGATATGAGCAAATAAAAAGAAAATTCCGCTTACAAAAAAAAATAAATAAATATATATATATATATATATATATGGTGCAAACGCTTTGAGAAAAGTTAATGGATCAGGGTGTTATATCGTGTATCCCTTATTTCAAGAATCATTTGACTATAGTTACATCATTAACTCATTTTTTTTTTTAAAGATTCACTGTTCTTTCACAAGGAAGAATCTTAAAGATTGGGGAAAATTTTATTGAATGGAATGTGGGGATGAAGTTTTTGTTATCAAATAAGGAAAGGTATATCTACGAATGTGAGGAAGAAGTACAAAAGAGAAGTAGTTTGAGTTTTTGCATGAATGAAAACTTTCTAGATCTTTGTGTTTTATTATCATGTATCCTTCTTCAGCCAACACCTTAGCTAAGCATTACAAGCTTATAAAGTCCCAAGTGTTCTTTGGTGGAACTTGTCTACGTTAGTAGAGAGAAAGTGTGAATCTAGGTCATAAATAAGGTGGTAGCTCACTGTGAAACTTATCGTTGTAAACTTGGTCAAGAAGTCACTTTTAATATGCATGAGAAACTATGTTTCACGCTATTTTAAATTATGGATGTGCATGTGGACTGTGTATTAACGTTTGATGTTTTGCATAATCCTCTTTGTTTGCATTTCATTGTTACATGGTTATTGGATGTTTTTGGGTGTTTGATAAGTCATTTTTGAACTCATAATACATATACCGGATAGCCAAATTTTTGATTGATTCTTGATTGTTTTGAGTCTTTTTACTTGTCTTCTTTTATTTTGTTGTTTAGGAGTCGTTTAGGTGAAAATGAACAAAAGTAGGTCAAAAAGTGGAATTCAGGGCAAATCATGCGAGCATGAAAGAAAAAGGAAGCAAAGACGAGAAATCGCTTAGGGCAAACGATCCTTTTGAAGTAAAGAAGAAGATGTAAGCGGTCCCTTATGCTAAAGATAACACAACCCTAAAATCAGCAGCAGCTGCATTCGATTGGTAAGCAATCGCATATGATTGCTTAGACTCGGGAGTTAGGTTTTTGATGCAGAATTGAAGAGTCAGACTTTCCAAACCCAAGAGAATATAAATAGAAGACCAAAAACTCGTGCAAAAAGGGGTTTGTAGAACTGGAGAGAAGGATATTCGTCGAGAAGAGTTTTTTGGAGATATTTGGAATATGGAGAAGAACGAGAATGAGAGCCATGACTAAGTTTATGTTTATTTGTATCTTTATTTCTGAATTGTAGTTTATTATTTGGATATTTTGAGTTATTTTCGTACATTGTTTTGGACAAAATATTTTTTTTAGTAATTTTATTGAAGACGATGGTTTGCTTTACTTGTGTTTATGTGTTTATTTCAATAATGAGTAGCTAATTTCATTGTGTACCATGAGGCGATGGGAGTATTTGGATAGAGATTATGTTGTGATCATTACATTGAGATGATTGTGTGAGGAATGATTAAATTTAATTTATAACTTGAGTGTAATGCTTAGATTCTCAAGAAAAATATGACAACCAAACTCATAGGATAGACCTCATAGGTTATACAATTCTACATGTCGTATGATGATTTGCGTCTAGTAATTAAGACGTAGGTAATTCTCTAAGATGAATTCGTTTGAAGAAACAGAGTACAAATAGCAACATCCTGAATTACAGAATGGTGAATCCACAATCATAGGAATACCTTATAGTTTAATGGGATAAAAGTGTAAACGCCCTATACTATAGGGGTGTAGCGATTTGCCCCCTGAACTATTTTTTTTGGCAACAAGCCTCTTGTACTATGGATAAATAAGAACATTGCCCCCTCAACTATTGGTTTGAAAAAATAATTTGCCCCTCATCTAATTTCAGGCCAATTTTCGACGGAATTTGAAACGTGAAAATGATGGTTCATTACTATTTAACCTCAGATTCAATAAAATGCCCCCTTTTCACTTCAATTTTTTTTATATTTTCGGAATTTTCAAACATTAAATTTGGATAATTTAAACTAAGGTTTGAGAATTAAGAAAATATAACAAAAATCGAAGGGAAAAAAGGGCATTTTATTGAATTTGAGGTTAAATAGTAATGAATCCTCATGTTCACGTTTCAAATTTTGGCAAAAATTGGCCGGAAATTCGATAAGGGGGCACAAAGTCTTGTTTATCCATAGTACAGGGGCTTGTTGCAAAACAAAAGGTTCAGGGGGCAAATAGCTACAACCCCTAAAGTATACGGGGTTTGATGCTTTTAGCTCTAGTTTAATGTATCCCACACATGATTCGATCATAATTCACCTCAACAATGGCTTGTCTATGATTCTTCGACCATATAGATCCAATGAAACCTAGTTACTTACAATAGAACTAGTTAATTATTTATTTCAATCTTTATTGATATATTAATCATAGTTATTAATTATTCAAATCAAAACCCCCCTTTGTTTATTTTATTTGTTGAGTCGTGTGTGTGAAAGGTGGCAACTTTCACATTCATTTGGCTTGTATATGCACAAATAAATAAATTAGTAGTTAAAGTCAAAACGTAATCCTCTCTTGGGTACGATATTTGTGGCTTGTAACTTACTTCCCTTGTATTACTTGCAACCGTGCACTTGCAATATTAATTTGCCAATAGAGTTAGGGCAGGTCAGATATTCCAGAGCAAGAGCAATTATTTTAGATTCTCTAATTTACCCTTTCTAAACTATTGAAATTCCCTTAGTAAGCCATTACATATTCCTAAATAAAGATTTCTCTATCAATTCTGAAGCCTACTAATAATAAAACAATAAAGGTAATCTTTCGAAATAAAGAAGTATTGTCTTTATCCCATAATCTGTAGTTCATTTACACATAACTCTTTTCAAAATAGAAGCTGGTTTAACTTGTAGTTCATTTACACATAACTCTTTTCAAAATAGAAGCTGGTTTAACTGGACTTATGTATACATCATGAAACCATTTTAGATTATATAAAATTCTAATTAATCAACGATAGATTTTAAGGTAGAATTACGGATCTTGGGACAATATTACAATATAGTTACACACTCAAAAGTATACAAGGTAATAGTTATAGAAGAAAGGGAAAAGAGTCACGTACATTAATGTTATGAAAGCAAACTGCATTAGATTATAAACTAATGAATAAAGGAAGTAGTATTGTACAACCTTTGTGTGACACCAAACTTTTGAGTTCCAATTTTACCTTATTATTTATCTTTTATTATGACATCTTATTATTAATTTATCAATTTAACCCGACAACTTAAGGTTGACTACATTAATTATACCATTTTCTAAGAAGGATGGTTTGATTTTCCTATGATTCATACTCTTTTAATACTCTTTTAATGATAATTACTTTTGCTTCCACTATGTACTTCAATTATGGTGATTCACTTTTCCACTAATTTAGACTTAATCTTTTTTCTTGCTTTATTTTTTTCAAATCTGGTGAAAAAGAAGAAAGTAGAAAAAAATAGAAAAAAGAGAAGTGCGCAACATGCACACACACCGCCAGCCACCATCACCACCACTAAGCTGCTCCTAATCCCGTTTCCAGTATCACCGTGTCCCCATAGTTGGTCAAGCAACGGGCAAATTCCATTGACCTCCCCTGAGGTTCTTTCTCTCTCCATCCACGTCCCCTCTAGTTTGAAATTTCTCATCCACCTCCCCTCCTTTAGTTGATTGTTAGTTAATAGTTTAAATTGGGGGGCAAAAGTGTCAATCAATACTAAAGTACTATAAATTATTGAATATCTATTCACAACACAACCAAATAACTTAATTAATTAACAACTATTAATACACAATATTAGATGTAAATCTTATATTTAAATAATTATTTAGTAATAAATACATATGTTCATTGCAACTAACATATACATATAATAAATGTATAAATGTATTTTGGCTTACCCTAACATATAATAAGGAGAACGTAAATAATTAAATAAATAAATACATAGCTATGTAGACGATAATTGGATTCAAACAATGTTTAATTTAGAAAAAAATACATAAGCATATTTTAGCATAAGTATAAAATAGAGTTGGACCCTAAAATTAGGGTCAAACATAACTAAATTACATACACATCGTTTCCACAATTTGATTTGATAATATAACATTTTTTGATTAATATCTTTTATTGGATACTATATATTTGTAAAACTATTAAGTTTGTTAGATGTGTTATAAATAGATTCGTATAACTAACAATTCAATATTTCATATATCTTGTAAACAATATAACAAAATTAATAATTTAATATAGTTGTACGGTTCAATGACTTTTAACTAGTAATAAAAAGATATATGAATTATTAAAATTTTAAGTTAAATGAACCTAATTATTTTCTTCTTATTTTTCATATTGAGATAAGCCCCATATGCGTGCGTATTCCAAATTAATTGTGTTTATGTATTGTCTGAACATGCATGTTATTACTAAAATATAATTATATAAAAACAAGTTTTTTTTATAGAATTTTCCATTCAATATTGCATATTAGCAATTCTTAATTTATTAAGTAATTTGGTTGTGTTGTGAATAACAATTCAATAGTTTTTTTCCTTATCAAGTGACACCTTTACCCCTCAATCATTTCTGAGCAAGTCTTGGTAATTAGCATTAGATCAATCATTTGAGAGACTCGTCAACTTTGTAGAATCATTGAAAGCAGAAATTCGTAAGGAACTCAAATCACGAGAAAGTGAGTTGGAAAAATTTGAGAATAATTCTTGACCAAAGCATGACCATGAAAGCTATATACTTATCTCTACATGATGCTTGTGATATTCCTAAAAAGATTAAGGTTGATATCCCTGATTTCGATAGCACCCATGAGTTGCCTTACACTGAACAGATCAGTACACTAACTTCCGTAATGTCACCCGCTAGTCGACTTAATTTTTATATGAGCAACATTCAAATGTTTACAACCACCACCCCATGTGAGAAGTTGTTGTTGTCATATAGAATTGATTGTAAGATGAATGTTAAGTCATCTTTTTTATTGAATGCACCATTATCTGTTTCAAACGATAGCTTGTTTGACTTGCCTCCAAATTCACTCGAGAGTCCTAATTTCAATAATAAAGATTTAGCTTCTTATCAGATTATTATTGGGCAACGTCAATTTTCTTCTAGTGCATCAAGAGGTTTTACATCTACATCAACATTAGTGTTTTAACTACTGCTTATACAGCAGTTAAACCTGAAGGAAGTCTATGGTCTTTTTGACACAAAAGATGGAAATTATTTGTATCTTATTCGATAGAATAGTCATCTCGATTGGGATAATATGGGAGTTTTGTTGTTGCACTCACTCAATTTCAATACTTCTTGACGAGTATCATTTTGCAAAACTCTGGGTGGGCAAGTTTTTCAAGTCTAAGAGAGTGATGGAAATCTAGAATAATATTTTAGAATTATAGAGTTATATATTTTAGAATTATACCTTATATGGTGTTTATTTATGTTTGGATGTTATTAGTTTAGATTCTAGTTTATCTTATTACTTCATTTAAGAATTCTAGTATGGTAGGTTTCTTTTGTATAGCTTATAAATAGAGGTCTAAGTCTTATTGTTAAACAAGTTTTGATGTGTTGATTATTATTATGGCTATTGCAATTACTTTCTCCTAATTTCTGTTTCTCTTCTCCATTTATTCTAATTCTTTCACTTGTTCTTCTAATTCTTTCTCAAATACCTTAAAATTTTGAATCTACTCTAATTGTCTAATCTCTGTTCTTTTAATTTTCCGATCTCTATCACCAGTACCATGTTCTATTGTTCGATTATAGTATTCGTTGTCTATTATATTAGTGAGGGTTGGGATATGATGAATGAATTGTACTATATTCCTGCTTGAGCACTCGATAGTTTCTAGAAAAGTGAAGCTTATCTTATCTCTCTCTTGGTAAACATATTTGGAGGAAACACTTTGGCATGAATATTAAACATATTATCTTTAAAAGTTTGTAAACTTCACTGCGGAGTTTGCACTTTCAGCCCGCGTAATGCAACTCAAGCCCGAACAACTTACTGTGGATTTTTTGTTTTTTAGAGAAGAGGATAAAATATACTTGATTTGCTACATAATTATATTATACAGATCGAGCATGTTCTGAAGCTACATTATACAAAAAGATCATTCGTCAGGGTTTCAGACTCAAGTGTGAATACCCAATAGTTTCAAGATCAGCATGAACTCCCCAACCTTATCCTCTAACTCCATAACCGTTCCACCGCCGGATATCCCCCCTGACCCACCTAACCCACCACCTCCTCCGATCAACCATGTCCATACAACCACTGATACCTCCCAGACCACTTCCCATGTTAATATCCCTCACCCCTTTTCCCCTACAGACCTTTCCTATAAATCCAAGTTGATCAAATCCTCACCGCATATTTACTTCCCTACCTGGCTTGAATCCTTCACTGTGAATCCACCGACTACTGGAGATTTCGTTGATAGCTCGCTCCACAAGTTCACTTTGAACAATCTGAACTTGATAAGCTCCGATTTCCATGGCGACAAGCACTCATCGTTCGTACGGTTGGTATCCGTAGATCTATTCCTAATATTGCCACAACCCTACAATCAATATGGAAAACTCAATTTCCACTACATACCACGGATCTTGGGCTTGGCAATTACATCATTAAAACTGAGAGTGCCGACGATTATTTTCTGGCGTTGGCGGGTGGACCGTGGTTTTTCAATAAACTATATCTCGCGGTCCAGCAGTGGACACCTAACTATTCCACAGAGCAAACACAGATGAATCGGGTTGTTTCATGGATTCAACTTCCGGGTCTTCCAATAGAGTTCTATGATGTTAGCGCTCTATTTAAAATTGCCCAGATCTTCAGAAGGCCTATAAAAGTGGATACTCACACATCCACAATCTCCCGTGCCAGATATGCACGAATCTGTGTGGAATTCAATCTCAAGAACCCACTCCCGCAGTTTATAATTGTGAATAACCGATGCCAAGAGGTCGCCTATGAACTGAAAACAGACATGTGTTTTCGTTGCGGATTTCTCGGTCATCCCACACGAAATTGTAATCAGAGTACCGATCCGATGGAGTCATCGGACAATCCGCAGAGCCCCCCGACGTTACATGGTGAAACGGGGTGGAAAATCATTTCTCGTCGGCCAATTCAACAGAATAACCACCGGCCTGGGGCTTCACAGGGGACACCTCACGGTCAAGGAGGCCAACCTCATGGACTGGGCTCACAATCCAATCCCAATCTCTCTCTGCCCAACCACTTGAAGCCAGCCCAAACACCCTTTATTTCGGCCCAGGTCAGTACTAAAATGCCTAATAATCCCCTTCCTAAAGCCCAACCCGTAGAAGCCCAATACCACACCCCAGAACCAGTCCACTACTTTAATTCCAAGCCCACAAACCTCTCTACAACTCGTAATCCAGCCCACCCAACAACCCTACCGATTAACCCTACCCATCCTCATAACCTATCTCGCTCGAACAAATCCCCTCCTACAACCTCTGCCTTCTCCACGTGTCCTCCACCTACGGACAAGTGTCCAACCCCTGTACCCCACTCTTGTGACTCACCCACACTAGCTAACCACGGTTCACCCCCAACAAACCCCTTAACCGCACCTATAAGTCCTCATAACCCATCTCTGCTCCTCTCACAACCGTCTGACCTGAGTTCCACGCCCAACTCCCAACCTTCTTCACCCCCTCTTCATGGCGCTCCCACCAACGAACAACCCCAACCAACAGCCACCGCCCGACCAACCCTCCCCGCCGCCATCGCCACCCCCTGTGACAATACCTTTGCCCACTCTGTCCACCATCCATCTCCCACCACTGTTCATACCACCCACCGAACCACCGACCTTCTCACCGCCACGATTCCCGGGAATCCTCAACCGCCGCCCACCCATACTCCCACCACGGCCTCATCTCATGCCACAACTCCCACCCCCTTTCGCCTTCACCGCCGCATGCCCAACCACACCGCGGTCCACCAGCCATGCCGGAACACCCGTTAGCCGGCACACATACCGAGTATATCCGGCCTTACGGCAGATTCCTTCCACGGGGCCATATGGGACACCTCATCCTGCCAACAGACACAAATCAAAGAATTTTCATAATCCCGTCTCACCTTCCACGGGTGATAGTCGAGGTGACACAAACAATGAGCCTACCGCACGAGGGACGACAGAGTCACTACCACATCAGAGTCCTCCCGACCACAAACGAACCAGCTCCGGCCCGTTGGCAGACTTACCCAACAAACGGGCCTGTGAGGATCGTAGAGAACGGCCCTCGTGCACCGCCAACACCTATTCCTCTCCTACCGATGAGGATTCTCAGCTGGAATGCTAGAGGTGCGGGGCGCCCAGAGTTCCTTATCGCTGCACGTACACTTATTGACGAGCACCACCCTTCGGTGTTTGTGATTCTGGAGACCCGGGTGAGAGGAGACCGTGCTTTGGAGGTTATCGATCAGCTTCCGTTTGATGGTCGCATAGTGGTGCCGACGATGGGTTTTACAGGAGGTATTTGGGTTCTGTTTGTTACTGAGCAGCTTACGATCCGTACGTTGACCTCGACCACCCGCTCTATCCATTTGGAGATCCTATTCCGTAATGCCGATCACTACATACTTTCTGCTGTGTATAATCCGCCCCAGTCGCCGCTCCAGGGACAGGTATGGCAAGATTTAATTACTTTTTCATCTACACATAATCTGCCATGGTTACTTGTCGGAGATTTTAACAGTATTTTAGCTCCTTGTGAAAAGCATGGTGGTCGACCTAAATTATGGCCTCTTATCGCTCGCTTTCAGAATTGTATGCAAGCTTGTCACTTAACAGATCTTGGCTTTACTGGACACCCATTTACATGGACTAATCGTCGTTTTGGTAAAGATTTTATTTGTGAAAGACTAGATCCTTATTTTGCTAATGCTCTTTGGATGAATAAATACCCTAATACTCGTGTGCGACACCTCCCTATGCACACATCTGATCACTCCCCTATACTATTAAATCTTATTAATAATCATAATCTCACCCCTAGGCCGTTTCGTTATGAAATAGCTTGGGACTTACATCCTAGTTTCCCTAGTTTAATTGCGCAGGTATGGAATTCATCACCATACACCTGGAATCATCATTCCTTTGCAGATAAGTGCTCTGAATTTTCCTTTGTTGCTCGCCATTGAAAACGGCATGTGTACGGTAATCTTGATAATCAAATTGCTCATGCTCGTAACCAACTTAGTTTGGTTCTTCATTACTTAGTTAACAATCCTACCCCCAATACTTTCCATACTGAAAATGAACTTCGTCATAAAATTACTTCACTCCTTAAACAAAAAGAAATCTACTGGGCTCAGAGATCACGAACCCAATGGATTAAAGATGGTGATAATAATACAAAATTTTATCATGCCTATGCCTCTAATCGCAGGCGATATAATTTTCTGCAAGGTATAAAAGATAACAAAGGACAGTGGGTCTATAACACTGAAGATATTATCAATGCATGTTATATCTTTTTTAATTCCCCACATCATACGAATGTGCAGGATTTCTCGTGCTTTCCGGTAGGTACAATTACCTCGTTACCGCACTCTAATCATGATGCCCTTATTGCTCCTATAACCGATAGCGAGATTTTTCATGCTCTAAAGAGCATAGGTACTACTAAAGCTCCAGGGCCTGATGGTCTGAACGGTCACTTTTATCAACGATACTGTCCTGCAACCTTTTGTTTGCAATTTTGTAAGAGGTTTCTTCGAAACGAATTGCATGCCGCACAATATTAATCTCACTAATATTATCCTTATATCCAAACGAGATCACCCTCAGGAGATAACTCATTTCCGCCCCATTAGTTTATGTAATGTTAGTTATAAAATTATTTCTAAAATAATCGTGAATCGTTTGCGGCCTTTTATGAATAATTTAATATCTCCCTTCCAAAATGCTTTTGTTCCCCATAGAACTATTACTGATAACATTCTTATTGCTCATGAGCTTATCCATACTCTTAATAACAAAAAAACTGGTCATAAAGGCTATATCGCACTTAAACTTGACTTAGCTAAAGCCTATGATCACCTTAACTGGGATTTTATACGCTTCACACTCCAACAGTTTAATTTTCCACCGTACCTTATTTCTGTAATTATGACATGTATTACTACTGTTAGATTTCAGGTTTCTATCAATGGTGCACTCTCACAGGTTTGGAACCCCAATAGGGGTATCAGACAGGGGGACCCCATTTCTCCATACATCTTTATCCTTTGCATGGAAATGCTTATAAATCTGTTTACTACTAGCACAGAGAAGGGGTCCTTTTTACCTCTACAGGCTAGTAAGAATGGGCCTAAAATTCCTATTCTTAGCTTTGCAGATGATTGCTTTGTTTTTTGTCAAGATAATCGACATAATGTTCGTCTCATTCAACACTTCCTTAACCTTTTTCACCGATTTGCAGGACCGGCTCTTAATTGCGATAAATCTAATATTATCTTCTCGCCTAATATCACACATTATCGCAGGCAAGGTATCTTATCGGATCTAAATATGTCTCTTTTGAAGTTTCCTGATAAATATCTTGGTATTCCTATATGGCGGGGCCGTTTAAGTCCACGTTTTTTTGATCCTATGATATCACGTTTAAACAATCGTGTAGGTTGTTGGTATAACCGTTTTCTATCTTATGCGGGCCGGTGTACGTTAGCAAACACTGCTATTCAAACTATCCCTGGGTTCACCATGGGAGTGTTTCGTCTTCCTAGAACGGTTCTCACTAGTATTACTAAAATTACGAAATCTTTTATCTGGAATGCGTCTCCTAATCAAAAAAAGAAACCTTTCATTAGGTGGACGCAAGTGTGTCTCCCTAAGAATTTGGGAGGTCTGGGACTTCGAAATCTCGAGCACCTTAATACAGCCTTTCTTATGAAATTAGGTTGGCGTTTACTCAATAATCCACCCACGCTATGGAGTCAGGTTGTCCAAACCAAATATCTGACGAACAAACACTTATTTTCTGTTACTCCTAAACCTCATAATAGTTGGGCGTGGAAGTCTATCTGTTCTACTACCCCTCATTAAAAAATCTCTGTTTTGGATTGTCAATTCTGGTGAAGATATAAATTTCTGGTTTAATCGTTGGCTTAGTGATTATATTATTGCTGATTATGTTGTGAAGGTTCCGACTCACCTTATTCATAAAAGGGTCAAACAACTCTTTAATACAAATCTTAATAAATGGGATTTAACTCTTGTTGCTCCTTATCTACCTGATAATGTTATTCGGGATATCCTGAGTCAACCCATTCCTCTTAATCAAAATCCTGATTCGTTCTACTGGGCATGGGTTCCAGGAGGACAGTTTACTATCAAAAGTGCGTACCGTTGGATCACTAGTCAGGATATGACTTCAAATCACCCAACACTCCCTTGGAATACCCTTTGGAGTACACCGGTTATTCCTCGAATCAAGTTCTTTACGTGGCTTTGGACACATAATGCCCTTGCCACTGCAGATAATCTAATCATAGTATCACTCATCTTTTTCGACATCATATACTTGAGACGGACATTTGTCCGCTTTGTCACAGTACTAATGATAGTATCACTCATCTTTTCTATCACTGCCCATTATTTCAGCCTCTACGCGATACTTTCTTTTATAGCTTTCCTAATAATGACCTTAATCCATCAATCTTTCTTCGTAACCTTAACATGGAACATAAACTTACATTCCTCATTTCTTGTTGGGTTATATGGCGGGCTCGTAATGAATCTATCTTCATCCATAAACCTATAAATAATATATATCTTGCACGATCCATAAGAACCTTGCTACGTGAAACCTCCAACCATATTCGTAAACCTGCACCCAAACACTTTATTACTCATGTTAAGTGGGAACCCCCTCCCCCAGGGTTTTTTAAACTGAATATAGACGGTGCATCCGTCGGCAACCCGGGCTTTTCTGGTATAGGTGGTCTTATTCGTAATCATACAGGAGAAATGGTAGGAGCCTTCTCTTCACCTATTGGTATCGGGACTAATAACAAAGCGGAACTCTGGGCAGTTAAACAGGGATTACTTTTTGCCAAGAAACTTAATATTACACATTTATATGTTGAAACTGACTCGTCTTTTGTTTACCGCAGTTTGATGACGAGGCAGGCCCATCCCATCCGCCTGCTGACACTGCTGATGGACATATGGAGGATCTGGACCGAGTTTGCTGAAACTCGGTCCTCTTTTGTGCTTCGGGAGAGCAACCGGGTAGCGGATGCGCTAGCAAAGTTGGGAGCCAGACAAGACGATTTTGCGGCCCTTGTCCAGCCGAACCTCTTATGTAAATTTTGGACCTTTTGTCCTGACTGGCTTGTACCACTACTTACATCTGACTTAACCTGCACTTTTAGCAGGCAATCCCGCATCCCCGATCCCCGTACTAGTGTATATAACTGTGTGGTTTGATAATAAAACTCCTGTTCAAAAAAAAAAAAGAATACCCAATAGTTTCTAAAGACTTAATAAATGATTGAAAAATTTCTATAGTATAAAAATAAACTTTTGCTTGAAATTTTCAGATATTTTGTTAGTTTCTTCAATTTTCAGATTTATCTTGTCCTATTCAGATATTTAGTTAGTCTTCTTAATTTTAAAATTTAAGTTGTCAGTGTAGCAGTTTAATTTTTATATAGGCTTTTCCTTTCCATTCTATTTTTAAATTTGTTCTAGATAAAGTTTTCTTATTTATTTTTGCATCACTAGTACTCTCTTCAGTTGATATTTGATTATTCTAGATGACTCTTTGTTTTTGAGTTATTTTACTTTTTGTTTTCTTGTTTATGTTGCGTAAGGTCTCCAACATTTATTTTATATTAGGTTTGTAATGTCCTGATTTTTTTTATTTTATCTTATTACTGTTGTAAATATTATCTTTGCATACTTTGTTATCAGTAATGAGTGACCTCTGAATTGTGTCATCTAGAATTATTATAATTTGGATTTAAAAGTGAGCCTTTTAATACTTAAATCTTTTAATTAGATGAATTGAGGCCTAATCATGATAAAAAATTTATACGTAAAGCCCATAAACACCCTCACCCTAAATATTGTAGGCCTATAAACTATTAGAGTTATATTAAACTAGGTTTTATTCTCATGTTAAATATAAATACGCAGACCAATCTCAACCCTTTCGATTTTCTTTCTAGCGTGGTTTACTTCTTCCTTTCTTTTGATCTCATTGCTTCTCCCTTAAGTGAATTGAAGTGAACCACGGGTGTAATTGCAAGAAGAGATTCATGTTCTGTAGTGTGTATATTTTTTTGAGTATAATTAATGAATAAAAGTGTATCTTTATATTGGTATCAACATTGGTGGATATATAGATATAAATTAGGATCAACTTTGCGTCTAGTTACATTAGTACTAGAGTATGATTGGCATGTTCATTTAGATTTCACTTTGTATAATAGGTGATCCAGGAAAGTCTTTTTTTTCGTTGTTCCTTCTGCAATTATTCAGATGAGTGTTACAAAACCATAATTATTTTCTAAAACTAGAAGGAATGCATGTATGTACAGTGGTGAAGCCAAGAATTAGAGTTAGGGGGGCCAGATTATGCAAAAAGAAAAGTGAAAAAAAAATCTTTTATTATAAACCATAACAATATAAATTTGATATTAAATATATTACAAGCAACATATAATCTATATTCACTTGTGCGTCATATTAGTGGTGCTCCACGTTTCTTCATGAGATTAAACTCTTTAATGATCGAATGAAAACCTTGAGCAATTTCTTTCTCAATATGCATTAATAAAGTACTAGATAAAAAACCATCTTCCATTTTACTACGCAGTCTTGTCTTTACAATCTTCATAGACAAAAAGGCACGTTCAGATGTTGCAGTAGAAACTGCAAGAGTTAAAAGAACACGGATCAACTTGTCCATAAAATGTTGCAGTAGAACATAAAATATGAATTAGTTGAATATGCTACAGTGGAAATTTTAAGAGTTAACAAAAGTAAACTCAACCTGTCAATTGAGTGCGTTACAACTTACATGTACTAAATTTTACTTTGATTTTGATTTTTAAATTTATTATGAGTATATGCTCATGTTTTTAAGGAAAGAAGAATTTTAGTGGAATCATGTTTCCTTTATTTTGATATATAAGCCGTGTGAGTTCTATAAAAAAAAAAGAAAAAAAAAAGAAAGACACATAAACCGTGTGTTTCTTAACTCTATACAAATTAAAATAGGAAAGAGAAGTTGTAGGCAACAACTCATTGTAGTGGTGGGCCATGGGATAAATCTCCTACTTTTTTGCATGTATTGTGAGTAAATCTTTTCCTTTTAAATTCTTGTAATATATGTATGTCTCTTATAATAATTCTTAACAATGTTTTTGTAAAGTAAGCCTGAGGTTTATTATATCAAACAAATTAAGTTGGTTATGATTATCACCTCTTGAGTTATGTTATGTTAAGTTATGAGTCGGTTGCATCCAACTTGATTTGGGTAGGCATAGAGTATTGATGGGCGGCAGAGGGTTATCGGTGGTGCTTCATGTCCCTTTACCCCTTATCCTTAGACAAGGCGGGAGGTTCATTCTCTCTCTGAGGATCACTCGTCACGCATGTAATATGTATGTGGAATAGTTTTTAGGGTAGCTCCTTGGACTGGGCGATAAAGAGTGTTCGTGTGGGGCGATAAGGGTGACGTTATCAACCATTTTTGATCATCATAATTAATTAAAATAACATTATATGCTTGTCTTAAATTATTAATATTAGGTACCAACATTATGTTTTGTACAAAACAATGATCTCGTCTTGTTCTGTATTGTTTTGTAATTCAAATAAATTAATAATATTTTTTAGTCACGAACTTCAAATAAATTATTGGTACCTAATAATAATATTTTTTAGTCACGAAAAACATAATCTGCATTTATAATTTAGTATGTTTTCGAAAGAAAATTGTAATTCACCTTCACCACACACCGAGCACATAGTGAGATTTTTATCTCATTAGTTTTGTGTTTCCTTGCTTTCAGACTAGAGAAACCTTTAGGACAAGACCTCAGAGACTTCAGTGTTCAGAGTAACTAGTACGAGTTATATTAGAGCAATGTCATCAAGATTTCACCGCAAGTGTATGGCACATGCAATAAAGGGAAGCAGGATTACGACCCTCAAATATCCATCCCTAGGAGTTGCACTTCACTTCATCTACTATTTTATCTATTTGCGTGTAAATAACAACTAATGCATGTGAAGCAGCCTTTCACACTCACGACTCAACAAGTAAAGTAATAAATTGGAGGATTTTGGATTGAATAATGGCCAATAACTAAAAACACATAATTAAATTGGATTTAATTCGATAATAAACTAAGGTATCGTAAGGAATTAGGTTTCTCTGGATAGATCAGATCAAAGGTTCATAGACAAACCATTGGTGTGACAAATTATGATTGATTCATGTGTGGAATATATTAAACTACGAGGTTGTGAGGGTCACTTCCCACGAGTCACAATTTGATCCGAGTTGCTAACCTAACAAACCCAACTCAGACCAAACTACAGCTCATGGGAAGGGGTCTCACTCACCAGAATCAAAAATCAAAGCATAATTTTTTATTTAAATACAGTGAAAGTCTTTGGATTACAAATAAATTTTACAATTTCAAAATAACTTATATACAATCAAACACTTAACAATTTTGCAAAGTTTTCAAATGCAGACTTGGCAATCGTTCATTTCATCCATGCTGCTATACCCATCATATTTTGAGTAATGGACAGTTAGAACAAAAGAGGACTAAGTCTTTAATGATTTAGTAGATTCTTAGAATATGACAATAATCGAACAGTAAATCAGAACAACGAACAAGAATGACTAGAATATTGACATCTGCATCAATGAACTGAAATTGTCGATTTTAATTATAATACTGAAATATGCAAACGATCAAGAAATCGAACTTGTCAATTACTTATAACACATCCAACCATACTCTCAAAATTTAACCGTATTCCTCCCTACGAGGAGCTACCTCGCAACAGAACACAAGACATGCTTGAGTACATGCCAATCTAGCACGCGTGATACAACCAACTTCTAGCTGGAAGCCTGCAAGCGGCGCTTAGACATAATGGTTATTAAGCAAAATTACCTAAACTGACAGCCCTTTGTGCTTAGCAGTAAATTATATCAATCCCTGGACGAAACTTCTCAAAGGCGTCCCAATGGGTGAAACCAGAAATATCAGATGAGCTAATAAACCGGATAACATCCATTGCTCGAGTTTGAGCTACATAGGCCGAACATAGTTCGTTGGTCGTTACAAAATTCAAGAACCAATAAGGTCATCATGATGTCGGCATAATTATGATTATGAAGAAATGTGTGATTATGAATTAAATGTTAGGTTTATTTCACCAATAGGTAACAAAAGCGTGATATGTAACAAGTTAACTAATATGAATGTAAGAGCAATAAAATGACGATGAAATGTTGCTCGTGATTCAAAACAAAGAACAACGACTATTATGTCCCAGTTTCTCAGGCTCGGTGCCAAACGGGGCTTGAACAAATCAGAAATCAAACATCACATTTTACCGTACGGCAAATTCTTCATTAACGTTGATACTTTTCACACCTTAAATATATTAAAAAGATGTAGATCAATCGATTGCTCATAGTTTACAGTATTAAAAACATATTTTCCTAATTTCAATATTTATCATATTTAAAGAAGTTCCATTAAAAACTAACTATAGTTAATTTTGGATAAATACCACATTTACCAATTTTAACCTTAATTATGGCATAAAATATAAATAATGAGACATCACATTTAAAACTGAGAAGTTGAAGATTAAGTGAGTTACTTAACTATTATTAAAGTCTCCATTTTTAAGTTAGTGACAACATATTTGATATTAATACACATATATGTTTTTAATACATACTTAAGCCTTTTAAAACTATATTGCTTGTGAAAACCCATGTAAATTCCTTATTAAATTATGATCTCCATCTAAACTGTACCATGATTGTAAAATTAATCAAACGCTTCATTAAGTCCTTGAACACAATCATATCTCATGTTTAGCTTTGGTAAAAAACTAATTTGTTTATAGTTATTAGCATTAAATTACATAATATTGCATAAATCACTAATAACCATTCAAAAAATATTATTAACATGTAGATATAATTAAATTACCATTTCAATAATACTTATGTTAATGCTAATCAACTTGATTGATGTTAGATCATAAGATAAATACAATACTTCACTTAAAGTTAAAGTAATTTAACAACCGTAAAACAGACTACATATGGTATCTAAATGTTGTAAGGTCCTTATAAATGTTAAACACAATTATAAATTATGATCAACTAATATAACATTGTTATAAGCATGCAATGAGTCCATATTAAAGGTCAATTTCACGATTTCGATATTCTTTGTAACATAAATTGGTTAAATAAAAGGTTAATGAGAATCTAAGGCTAAAAACTATGGCGAACTTTGAATTATCTTCAAACGGACTTTCAAACAATACGATAATCTCAAATAGTTCAATGATTTTAATCCTAAATATCATTAAGAGGACGTACTTAAAAATCAGATAAAAATGATAAGGTTTGGTATTTTAAATAAATGATGAAAGTTAGAAGCCATTTTCGGATTTTCAAGACAATGGTATTTATTTAACAAGTTTAGACCCCTCGAACTACTTTGTTTGATAAAGGTTTCAGAATAAAAAAAGTTATATTACACCGGGAAACGTAGGTGGTTAAAATTTGAGAGAGAAACAGGGGCGGAGCCAGGAATTCAAGTTAGGGGGGGCGAAACAAGACTTAAGAACTATTTCATGTTTTTCTAACTTTAAGTATGGAAATATCGCATAAACAACTACTTGTTATTTGCTAAAAAAACTATTAATTCGTCATGACAAACATAGTTAACTTTAAAGTAGATACTTAGTACAATAGAGTAGAGATCTATTAACCCAATCTAAAGTAGGATATATATATATATATATATATATATATATATATACTACTTACAAAAAAGAATAACATAAAAATATATAGATAACTATAAAACTATACTTCGTAAAAATAGGAATATTGCATATGTATGTGCCCTGAAAGATTATAAATCTGTAATATTGTTTAATATTGTTTAATTTGATCACTTGAGCATTTACAATTGTATCTAATACTTTGTGATGATGTTTAATTATAAGATTATAATTTTATTAATGTTCGACATTTGAGACTTCTCTTTCTTAATGTATCATATTAATGTAAGAAATTGTTATTGTTTTAGTCTATATACTGAAAAATACTTATAAAAACTGTTGTCAAACAAGTGGACTCAATCTACTATAAACACACTCCAATACTACTTGAGATATATTCTTCTAATATTATCTCTAAGCTTTTTATTGAAAGTGTAAGACAATAAAATACCCGATTAATTATCAAAGCTAAATCCCAGTGTAGTTCATTCCCATTTTCCTAAGAGACAAATGAATTGGTGTACAACTAAAATATTTACTTTCCATTTTGAAATATTTACTTGACTTATTTATGTGTGTGCTTTTCCTTTTTAAATAGAAAGAGAGTCTTGAATGCATATATTGAATACATATACAGTATACTACACGGTTTCGACTTTCAACTTATATGTGTGTGCTTTGATTAATATATATGTATATATATAAGAGGTATGGGGCTGGGGCTGGGGGGGGGGGGGGGGGGGCGATCGCCCCTGATGGCCCCCCTGCCTCTGCCCCTGGAGAGAAATATTAAGGTTTGATATGTAATCTGGACTTCTAAAGTTTCTGTACCAAAACTTGCAGTTTTGATAGAATTCGGTTTTGATTTTTAAGTAAGATGAAGAAGGTTTGAAGGGCTAGAGTAATTTTTCAGTAATCTCAGAATCAATAGAAGAAAGTTTGCAGAAGGAAATGAGTGTATATTCGGAGAGGAGAAGTGTGGAGAAATTATTGATGATGATAATCATTATATGGACAAGATTTGGAGACATGGAGTAATTATGTATACCCCATTTTTGTCCCACTTTATTTTATTTTATTTTATCTCGAATCAGATGATTTTTGATCAATACTTATACAGCTATATCGTTGTATTATAGCTGTACTTACATTATTAAAATTAAATACAAATTCTAATATTATTTACTTTATGCATGTATCACTTTTACTATTTCATTTTATGTAAAAACGTGAGACAATTAAGGTTTAAATCAAACTTTTCCCACATGCTTGATAACTCCAAAACCTTTCAATGCAAAAGAGGATTGAAACCAGTGTCTTTAAGATCAAGAAAACTTTATGATGAAAAGCTTTAAACTTTTCAAGAATCAATAAATAACTATATTGTAAAATAAAAATGATAAGTTCATTTAAAATCAAACTTAGGATAATTATACTAATTAGAACATAATATATCATTTTGGAACAAATATAGTGTCTACAAAATGTTTGGGGCTGATATGAAATAATCTTGGACTAAATTGTGACTTTTTCAAAACTTTTGGGGTCAAAATCCTATTTTCAAATAGTTTAATGACTAATGTGAAAATTCAAAAATACTTTTTATTTTTTTTCCAAATCTTAGGGGCATTAAAATCCTTCGTCCTTAGAAGAATCTCGTCCTCAGATCATTCCTGTTTTGTCTTGAAGGGAAAGGAGAAATGCTTCCGCCTTACGTATTCCGACTTCAAAGTGATATCTTTAAATAGGGGTGTGCGGAACGGTAAAACCATACCACCGGTACAAAATCAAAAGATGGGTTGGTGATACAAAATCAAAAGATGGGTTTCGGTATCGGTATGTTAAACCTTCGTACCGTGTACCATACCGCAGTGCTCGGTACGGTTTGGTACAAACTAAGACCGGTTCGGTACGATTCGGTTTGGTTTTCGATTTTATTTTTTTGTTTATTTTGAACGAGAAAATGCAATATAAAGTCTAAATAACTGAGTTTAAAATTGTAAAAACTAAATAAAAAAATAATGCAACAAATAATATAATTGTAAACATGATCAAACAATTTAATTATACATAAAAAATGAAAACACTTCCACATCTTATTTAATCATCTTACAATCATTCATTTACTAATAGAAAACAATTCAATCAACATCCAAACGTATTTGTCAATTATCAACATCATCACATTTGAGCGGATATAAAAACTTTTAGACTTGAAAGATTAGAGAAACAAAGTTTTTCCTCGTCTTTTAAATTGACTTCACTAGTAATTCTTTTTGTTCTAGAATCTCTCATTATATATATATATATATATATATATATATATATATATATATATATATATATATATATATATATATATATATAATTTTGGTATCAGAACCCTAAATTGACTTCGGTATTTGACCTTCAACCAAGTACCATACCATTTTTTTGGTTCTGTAAAACTACCGTACCAATCGGTCGGTTACCAACCGGTATGGTCGGTATCGGTTGTTTTGCACACCCCTATCCTTAAACTTGTCATCCACAAAAAAACGTATTCATAATCGAAATATTTTAATTCTCAGTACTCTCGGAATTATTGATCAATAATATCTTAGTATATAATGAAACCCAAGAATATCACTTTTCATCATTCTCAAACTTACTACTAACTCGATCCCCAAAATAATCAATTTCATTCCTCATATGATTCAAACCTAAGAACTCCAAGTAAATCACATGTGCGTCTGTAGGTTTGTAAAACTTTCTTCTATCGTGGCCATCCCTATATTTTTTTTATAATTTGAGCGGTATGATGAACCGAAACAAATGCAATTTTAGTGAGAAATTATTTATTCTTGTATGACAGCTTTTATCTTATAATAATGCAACTTCTTGTTTTAAATAAGACATAAATAGATAAGGATAACTATTTATATTCAAAACTTTGAAACAGTCAACATGGTTTAAATTTTTCCACTAAGGCATTTGGGCTATTGAATGGTTACAAGTATTTTTAAATTTAACATTTGAATCAATGATATAAATAATCAAAACTACAAACCAAGATGGAAAATATGCGATTAATATTTGACTTATCAAAATTTAAGATGTTAATACGTGACGATATAAAAATGACGTGAATTGTTTCCATTGGTTCTAAAAATAAGATTCAGAAGACTAAATATCAGTAATAGATAAAATCAAAGCATAAAAGATAGATTGCCGAAGACGCTTATTTAGTTAAAAAAAATTATATAATTCATCCTTCAAAAACTTTCTTGACACACTTAATTCAGGTTTCTTATCAATATCGCTTATATACCAGCAAAATCACAGCAACACGAGCACAAACATACATACAATATTAGAAAGAGGAAGAAAAGAAATCGAAATGGAGAAATCATGAACTTAAAGATTGCAAACCATTTGTGTCTTTGGTGGTTCTGGTTTTGGTGTTTTAAAGAAGTTTCGATATTGAATTAAGTGTTTTTGTCTTGAAGGGTTGTTTCTATTTAGGCTTGAAAAGTTGGGTTGTTATATGGTGGTTCTAGTTTTGAAAAAGATCCAGAGTTTATAAGGGTAGCGTGCAGTCTAGGAAATTTGTTAGCTACCAAGAAAATCAAACTAGTGTATGGGGAGAGTTCAGGGTTAATGAAGTGTGTGGTGAAAAGTGCACTCGCGAGTCAAGGTAAGGCGTTAGGGATCATACCAAAGGATTTACCTGACATGAATCTTGAGAATCCAACCTTAGGTGATGTGATTCAGGTACATAGAATACATGAGAAAATAGCAACAGTGTTGTATAATGCTGATGCATCCATAGACTACCAGGAGGCACAAAAACACTTGAAGAGGTATTTTGCAGAAGTTCATGGGCACAATCAAACATGCATAAAAACTTGTAGGAATGCTAAGTGTAAATGATTTTGACTAGATAGGTGCTCAATTATATTCACAGGATTAGTGGAATCAAAAATATCGGGTCGTCTCTATAACCGTTCGTCAATAATGTACAAACAACTAAGTGCAATAACTGAATTATGGTGTATATGAAGCATGCATGCTCAAATATAGATCAAACAACAAGTTATTATTGTAGCAACAAATCATGCTCATCAACATCACAATCTCACAACTAATTTGAAGGCTTGCTCATCATAGATCCACACTTTCCAAAATAGTTGTAGTGAACTAGACTCAAAAGCACGAAAAACTTTAATAAAAGACAAAACAATCATAGTTTTCTATTTTTATAATCGATTCTAAGTAATAACGCGTAGAAATCAATGAAACTGTTGGCGAAAGATCTGAAAGCATTAAGATCAATATTGAAAACTAAACAATGACTCGACAAATAAGTCAATAAAAAACTTTTTTTTTGTTTTTTACTCTATTAAACGGATAAATACTAATATAAGAAAAGACTTAACAAATGACTTCAACAACTCTAGACTACCTCCCCTAAATACCTCCAAACATTAAAATATGTGATGTCCTCACTGCATAAAATAAACTAAGATTAAGCGGACTCCCCTTGCAAGTTAAACTCATATGGAGGTATCTTGGCTTGAACTAAAACGATTATGAAGCATCCAGTTTGGAATGCAATTGCATCTCTGGTTTCTAAACTTCGAAAGTGAGTCTCAACCATTTGACAAGAGATGCAAATGCGATCGCTTTCTGCTGCTTATCTCCTTTCAAATATGCGACACGAAATTTTTACGCTTTTTAATCACCCAGATTAGCGGTCGCTTAGGACTTCGTCATTGAGGGTATGCGATCGCTTAGCCTAATTTTTTCTGCTTCTACCCAATATTTTCCTTCTCTCAATTTCTCCTCTCCAAAATCCACATCTGTTCTGATAAATTTCACACTTATAGTAGAATTTTAAAATCAAACAAAATAAATAGCAAAAACAAAATATCTAAAAATAAAAAGACATAAATCAATAAAAATTCATGGAGGATCAAAGAGTCGAGCTTCTTCCCATAGAACGGATGCTAGTAGTGAGCCCTCTTTTGATGGTTTATGATCTTCCCTCCATGGTGGATCTTTCAACATAGTGGAATCGTCTTGCTCGACTTCCCTCGCCACGAATTTTTTTCTCTGGCGCTCCTTATTTATTCTTTCTCTCATCTTATTCTTCTTTGTGCTCAGTACTTCACCATCTTTTGACTCCAACTTTTCTGCAAATTCACTATCAGATAGAGGCATATGATCACCAAGTGTAATTACATAAAAGAAAGATTTATCTAAATTAGAGGAACTAATTGCACGAGTTTTAACAAAACTCCCTGCGTTTTGAAGTTTTAGAGATGCTTGTTCTGGAAGTATTGTCGTGCAAGCCTCCGTGAGCATCACTTGTTCTTCATCAACCATAACTAGTTTTCCATTCATGTCATCCATGGCTTCAACATGCTCTATTGGGTTCTCTTTTGTGGTGCTCGACAAAGACTCTTGAGCCTCTTTTGTCCAACATTCCTTAATTTGGCCCAAATGTTTCTCAATGTTTTTGGCTGAAGCTTCTATGTCATTGAATAATTACTCCATCCCTGATAAACATTTCTCAGTATTTGCGGCATATTGAGTCAATAGGTCTTCATCCTCTTCAGCAGACTGAGGTCATTGGGTCTCCCAATATTGCTGATACTTTTGATTTTGCATGGAAGGTGGACCTTCTTGATGTTGCCATTAATATTGGTTGTCCCATGAAAAGTTCGAGTAGCTTTGCCAGTCATGATCATACGTGTCCTCATATAGATAGTTGGACCACTAAAAACTTCCATCATCACTCATCTCTCCAATGTGTGAATATGTACCTAAACCAAGAATAGTGGATATGAGAAAAAAGAATTAACCAAAATAAATTCTTTTTTTTTTTCCAAAACCAAATAAACAAGTAGAATAAGAATAGAAATAGTCAATAACAAAATTAGGAATAGTCACTGGCAACGGCGCCAAAAACATGACCTGCCCAAACTCTATTAGCAATGTTTTACCGCAAGTGTATGTGCGCAAGTAATATAGGGGAAGTCAGTTACGACCCACAAAATATCGAACCCAAGGGGCTATCTAACAATAATTATTAATGCAAACTACTTTTAATCAATTTAAGTGAAATAAATAACAAAATGGGATTTTGGTATTTTGATTAATAACTAAAAATGCGCAGAATTCTAAACTTAATAATAAGAAAAGGTATCATAAGGTACATAGACAAACCATTGCTGAGACGAATTATGATCATTCATGTGAGGGATATATTAACCTATGAGGAAAAACCTATAATTATGGGTTTCTCCTAGTGGAAAACACCATTGTAACCTGGAATGAAGATTTGTACTCTGTTCCTGCAAACGCATTTACCTCAATTAATTACCTACTTCTCAATTTCTAAACGCTACCATCACACGACATGTGCAATTGTATAACCTATGAAATCTATCCTATGCGTTTGGCTTTCGCATCTGTCACAAGAATCTAAACATCTATGTGGTGATTAAGCACACAAAGCATTAAAATTAAGTTATCAATTCAGGTTAATTGTTCCTCACACACAAATCGATTCACTACAATCACAACATAATCAAATTCCTTGCTAATTCCATTACCTCACAACATAAACTAAATTAGCTTAACATAATTGAAGTAATAATTAACAAGAACAATAACTAACAAGAAACAATAATACTAAAAACCTAAGATTACGGGTTTCACCATAATCATCTATAGTTGACCTGGATTGCTATCTAATTAATTTCATGAGAATACATAATTAAATGTATCATAGACAAGCACTACATCATGCGATAGGTTGTCAATCAACACAGTCAATGAAATATGTAGAAAATATGTTAATTAAATGATAATAAAACTATTACTTTCTTAAACAAAATCGTATTGAGTTTGAACAATTTGTAAAAACGAGCTAACTATCTAATTATAAGTAGTGATAAATTGGGTATGTCAAAATAAAATATTTAGGATAATCACAGTCTACTAAGTTTAATGGAGTTGTAAAACTAGTTAAATAATGTAGTAATAAACTATCTTTTCTTAAAATAGTAACCTTTAAAGATATTAGGAGATTTATAATATAAAAATTACAGCGAAGTCGTATCATTATCTTAACAAAGGTATAACAAAAATATGAAATGTAAAACTAATTAGTATTTGGTAAAAAATCTATTCTTCTAGTGCCAACCTATATTTTACTAGGTGTTATTATCAATACGAACTTACTAAAATTTATATCATAACTTAAATATACCTACTCTAAACTACCACTGATATATCCTAATATAGCTCCTCCTAGCACAAATTATAAGAACAAATATATAAATAGGCATATTACTATATAATAAGCACAAATTTCATGAGTAAGTTACTTAATGAGGTGATTAAGCTATGTTTATGATAGCCTAACTAACCGAATAAACCAAGACTAAATTCTAAAAATTTGCAGAAACAAAAACCAACGCATTATAAAGTTATACTAAACACTAAATCCTAGTTTAAGTATCAACTAAATTTCCTAGAATGCCTTAAACTACTAGTTAGAGAACTAATCTCTAATGATACATGACTTAATGATCTACCTAGGCCTTTAAACACTATGAAACAAGGAGGGGTTTTAACACCACCCACGAAGTTCAAATCCTATATGTTTCTATCTAACTATTCAAGAAAATTGCATATCTAACCTCCATCTAAGAGAAATTAAAGAAATGTCACAAGGTTTCATTCATAAAGCTGAGACTGAGACAGGCTGCGGTTTTCACCTTTGATCTACCGTTCATTAGAAAGCTTCAAATGGACAAAGATTGTTCATGAATCATGTTTCTAACATACATGCCTACAGTGTGAAACAAACCCCATCTTAAGACAAGACATTTTCCATTTTTGGGAATGTATGGAAGGGAAACCCAGGTATCTTTTTTTTTGGCAATCCGGAAGAACTGAATGCAAATCAGCCTCTTTTGTTGTTTAGATGTACAGTTTGTTTTAAGAATTTCATTTGAAACGCTTTAAGCGTATATGGTAAATGTTCAGTATAAAACATCAAGTTTTGATGTGTCTTTTGGATCTTCAAAGTCTTTGCATTAAAACTGACAGACTTTGTAAAACTCGGTTTTGATGGTTTTTGAGTATCAAGAAAACGAGTTTAATAGCTGGGATAATTTTTCCCATAAACTAGGGATCAAGAAGAGAAATTTTGTTCAGTGAGATTTAGTAGAATCAGAGTGGAATGTTGTCAAAGAAAATAAGGAAGGAGGCTTGGTCTTTCTAGAAATATTTTTCTACTAGTTGTGAATAGTGATGAATAGTGAAATAAATATTCCTAAATTTTAGATATTCTGAGCATTCCTAAGTAATTTTTCAAATTTTAATTTATTTTTAATTATTTTTAATAGGTTAATTTCTAGATTTGAATGAAAATCATGTTAGTTTAAGTTTACCTTCTGGTTATCTCATCCAAGAATCTTTAAACCATCATGGAACCATGAAATCAATTTTATATGGATCAAAGAAGCTTTACAATTATAATTTTTAGTGTTATTCTATTCAAATATTGAACTAAAATGAATTATATATAGCTTTACTAAATAAATTAATGTCATATTAGTTCAAAATTAAAATACTTATACTTATTTGAGATTTATAAAAATATCTTCGGAAGGAATGAAGTGTTTATAAAATATTTGGGTAAATTTAACATTTTTTGTACTAAACTATAAAATTTCTAAAATAATTAGGGGTCAAAATAATATTTTCAAAAGTACAAGGGCTAAAATAAAAATTTAAAAATGCTTTTATTTTCTTTCAAATTTTGGGGGCGTTGCAACATCCGTCCTTCATGAAATATGGTCCATAGATTCATACTTGGATTATAATTGAAGATAGTGAGTTATGCTTCATTTTATTGTACTCCAACTTCAACATAATAACTTCTTCTAACCTCAAAGTCATTATAGCTATATTGCAATTGCATCCTAGGATTCCTTAACTCCTGAGGTTTTTCAACCAATCAAATTCTTCGTATCTAGCTAACCAAGATGCTTATATCACATTCTTCGACTTTAATTCGAGCTTACTACTAATACTATTCCCAACAATCAGTAGATAAAAATTTCCATAATTTGACTTGAACAATAAATCCTAAATAAATTGTTTCATAAGATCTCCACCTAAATTTTCAATTCATTATCTCTAATTCAAAATCCCAAAGTTACTTCCAAAATTCATTGTCTCTAGCACTAAATTCCAAAGTAATTTCCGAAATTCATCATCTCTAAATCTAAATCCCAAAGTTATTCAAAAACTCATCATATCTAATACTAAATCCAAAAGTTACTTCCAAAATTCATCATCTCTAATTATCTCAAAGTTAATTCCAATATTCATCCTCTCTAATATTAAATCCCAAAGTTATTCAAAAACTCATCATATCTAATACTAAATCCAAAAGTTACTTTCAAAATTCATCATCTCTAATTATAAATCTCAAAGTTACTTCCAATATTCATCCTCTCTAATATTAAATCCCAAAGTTACTTTCGAATCACATCCTCTTTAATCAAAATCCATCCTCTCTAATTCTAATATCCGCTTCTTAAATCTTGTATGTACCATATTTCGGTATCGCCATGTCATAATATTCGATATAATACCACAAGCGTATTTCGGAATATTATGCCACGACAACACCATTATTTTTCAATGCAAAATTACAATTTAAGGCAAAACTAAAAATTAGGCCCATGCAGGCCCAATTTCGAGTTATTCAGGGCCCAATTTGGATTGCATAAGCCCAAATCGAGTTGTTTTAGGCCCAATTCGAGTTGTTTCAAGGCCATTCGAGCTATTTTCTTGCAGGCCATTCGAGCTATTTTGCAAGGTCATTCGAGTTATTCCAAAATAGCTCTAGTTTGACTTATTCAACTCATAGTCCTACTTGGATTGCACTTCTAGGTGAATAAGGACTCTTATGCTTGTATAAAGGGGTCCATTCCTCATTCCAAAGTACGTTTTACATTATTTCCAAGCCCTAAGTTCAAGTTATATAAGTCGACCTCGACCTATTCATCAAGCTCATTCGAGTTGTTCTCAAATAGCTCGAGTTAGACCTATTTTGCATTCATTCGAGTCTTTTGGACTGCCTCATTTGACTTGTTTGGCTCAGTTCATTCGACTTGTTTGTTGCTCACATTTGACTTATTGCTTTGCACTATTTTGACTAGTTCATTCGACTATTTGTCTTGCTCAACAAGATCTCACATTCCTACCCATCTGACTTGAGCGTCGAAGTGCCTTTGCCAGAGAAGCCTCCGGCTTAGTTTACGTGTGGTGTTGAGTGCAGGTTCCGAACTCAAAAGCTGCTTAAGCATCCAGAAGGAACTGAAGCAGTCTGACGTGGAGTGTTGACAAGTGGACACGTATCCAGACAAAAATATCCTGCATCAGTGGCGTCGTCTGTGGGAACCAGTATACGCACTTATTAACAAACACTATCACTGAACCAGTGGCTCATCGTAGAGCCGCGGAGAAGAACAGAGTGGCCGCAAGAACAAGATCCCAGAGGGAAGACGAGAACCGGGTTGCTGATGCGTCCGAACACACATTAGTGGCAGCACCAAACGCCCCTCTGGATCGATCACGAGTTGTAGTAGATAAACCTGCAATGCCTCCCCCGGAACAACAATTGTTGAATACTGCTCAACTGGATCAAATCATGACAGCTTGACAACAAACCATGGTACCAATGATTGTGCAACAATTGGCTAACACTGCCTTGCAGCATAACGCCCCAGCACCAACTGCACAACAGACATTGGTGCAACCAACTAGATCTCATCAGACACAACATCACGCTGATATGAGACAACATAATCAAACGAGACTGACTAGACCCACTCGGAGGGATCCATCGCCCTCCCCGGAATACAGGAATCCTCGTTCAGTGAGGAATACAGGGAACAGAGCTCCAAGCCGAGCATATGTTAGAGGTGGAGAAGTTAACTCAAGGTAGAGAGGTCCTGAAGATCGTCCAGCCGCAAGTCATACCGCGGGAAGAAACAGGGATCTGCCGGAAAGAGTTATTCCAAGGCTAGAACCTGTCATTGCTCAAAATATTCCACTAGTGGAGAAGCCAACTCCATTCAATGAGGCAATCAGCAAGTTGACACTGAAAGAAGGAACAATTCTTCCTAAGATGAAGAAGTATGATAGAACGACTGATCCTGCAGCACACTTTGATGACTTGGATGCAGAATTGCATATTCTGGCCTACAATGAAAACTTAAGGGCGAGTTATTCTAACGTATTTTTGAGTTATTTTTAGCCTTATTGAGTTATTACGTGATAATTCGGGCTATTAGAGCATATTCGACTTATTCTATATGTGTTAGAGCTATCGTGGGGTCATTCGAGTTATGAGAGGTTCATTCGAGTTATACCTAGATGTTTCGAGTTATTTTCAAATGTGTTCGAGCTATCTGAAGGCATGCAGTGTATTCGAGCTATTCGCTATTTGAGCTATTGCCGGAGTTCGAGTTATTTGCGAAAAAATTAAAATTGAAATGAATTCGTTTTCGGCGGGTATTTATAGGAGCAGTTGGCGATAAAATTACATAAATGCCCCTATTCGAGTTGTTTCACATTCGAGCTATCAGTGTAATCGACTTATTTTTGGGAAAAATTTTCAAATTATTTTTCGAAGAGTTAGGTTATGTTTCTTCACTGCCAGACTCGTTGCACGATTATCGAGGTTTCTCGCAATTTTTTTAGTTTGTATGACCAATGTTTTCACACATTACTATTACAAACTGGGGTACTCCATGATGTACCATATTTCGGTATCGCCACGTCATAATATTCGATATAATACCACGAGCGTATTTCGGAATATTATGCCACGACAACACCATTATTTTTTAATGCAAAATTACAATTTAAGGCAAAACTCAAAATTAGGCCCATGCAGGCCCAATTTCGAGTTATTCAGGGCCCAATTTGGATTGCATAAGCCCAAATCGAGTTGTTCTATGCCTAATTCGAGTTGTTTCAAGGCCATTCGAGCTATTTTCTTGCAGGCCATTCGAGCTATTTTGCAAGGTCATTCGAGTTATTCGAAAATAGCTCTAGTTTGACTTATTCAACTCATAGTCCTACTTTGATTGCACTTCTAGCTGAATAAGGACTCTTATGCCTATATAAGGGGGTCCCATTCCTCATTCCAAGGTAAGTTTTACATTATTTCCAAGCCCTAAGTTTGAGTTATATAAGTCGACCTCGACCTATTCATCAAGCTCATTTGAGTTGTTCTCAAATAGCTCGAGTTCGACCTATTTTGCATTCATTCGAGTTGTTTTGGACTGCCTCATTCGACTTGTTTGGCTCAGTTCATTCGACTTGTTTGTTGCTCACTTTCGACTTAGTGCTTTGCACTATTTCAACCTATTTTGACCAATTCATTCGACTTGTTTCCTTGCTCAACAAGATCTCACGTTCGGACCCATCTAACTTGAGCGTCAGAGTGCCTTCTTGTGGTGTTGAGTGCAGGTTCCGAACTCAAAAGCTGCTTAAGGATCCAGAAGGAACTGGAGCAGTCTGACGTGGAGTTTTGACAAGTGGACACGTATCCAGACGAAAATACCCCGCATCAATCTTATTCCTTTATATCCCAAAATGAAAACCTCTTTGTCATTTAATACTTAAAAATGCCTCTCTTGAGCCCAACCGAATGCCATGTATACGTTAGAGAATATTTTCAACTACTTCTTCAAAATTAGTATCATCCATCAAGATTGATACTGAAGCAAGATAGAAAATCGTAAACCCCTTTTCTTTGGAAGAAAAAATATTAATGCGTTTTTGAAAAAAGAAATGTATGCAAGCCAAAATGTAATTTGACATTATTGTCACCTGGTATAATAATTTTGATGTTGTTGAGTGTGTCAGAGTCACACATTCCAATTTCGAACACGGCAATAACTATTCATTCCAATTAAAATAAGATCATCATTATTCAGAATGCAATATAACAAGTTAACTAAAGCAATACCAAATTCAGTCCAAAAATGAAGATTCACGTACATGATATAAATGGTATTTGTTTCATTTTTTATCATAACAACAAATATAAATAGCTAAATTTGTAATAAAAACAAGGTAAACTAGAGAATTGATCTTCTTCTTTTCTTCTTTCGGTAGAGACAAATGAGAAAGGATGAGTGTTAGTATTATGGAGATAAATTTGTCAATTTACAGAAGACGGTTTACCTAATGTAGCCACTTGTAGCCGGTGGGTTGGAGTAAATAATCATTTTGAACTATTTAAAAGATATGTTGGTGAGAATATCTGAATTGAATGAGTATATGTTTATTTTTATGGAGATAAATTTGTCAATTTACATAAGACGGTTTACCTAATGTAGCCACTTGTAGCCGGTGGGTTGGAGTAAATAATCATTTTGAACTATTTAAAAGATATGTTGGTGAGAATATCTGAATTGAATGAGTATATATTTATTTTTTCAAATGCATCTAAATTTTGAAAATGTGAAATGGTAACATATACTTTTCCATTTGAAGTTATAAACATTAAAATAAAATAGCTAAAAATCTGTTTAATACTTTTAAAATAACTGAGTGATGATATTTATTCTTAAAAAATAGTATTTCTACTAATAATTAGTTTTAAATAAAATTATAAAATCACTACTAAACTGAGACACGAATAATTGTAATTAAAGTTCAGGTAGAAAGTTTTGAAAAATTTCATAATACATATTTCTTTTCCCAAAAATGTGATATTTGAAAAATTCACTTCTTTTCAAAGTTTCTAGAGTATTTGATTATTTTCCACAAATTTTTTTAAGAAGGAACATCAAGAGCACATATATTTTACTTCATAAGTGTTTCTGAAACACATGCATTATGTAAGAATTGAAACAAGGTCAATGCTGGAAACGGCTTACCTTAATTAATAAGATGAAGATTAAACCATAAAAGATGGATTTCTTGATACAGTGTTTAAAATTATTTCAAAGACGGTTATAACCGCGAGAACGTATGTGTTTCAATTCACCGAGCAAAACCAAAACTAAAAAAACTCATAAATACTGAAAGTAGAAGATGATCAAACATTTATAAATATAAAATTAAGAGAACTCCACATCAATTTAATCTTCATCAATAACCCATAAACAAGAAAAGAATAAATTTTACATACCTTATTTCATATTGCAAAAGGGAATTTCTCCAAGGTGTCTGTGAAAACATGGAAACAAACTTCAAAACAAGGAAACAATTTACTATAATCTTCATTTGAGTTTTTGTATCCCGCCAAAATTTTATACACTCCCTCTCTCTACATATTCCGAATTTTGGAGAAAGTTGGAGGTAGAAGACGTTATAATCTCCTCCAATATTCAAATATTAAAAACGAAGTTTGGAGATGAATCTTAAATCTTTGGAATCTTTCCCATATTTAAAATTAGATATGACAACTACTAAGTGATAAGGTTGAGAAAACTATGGCAACACAATCAAGAATTATTCAGATTATCTCCATTCTTACCTTCTATTACTAAGATTACCTCCATTCTTAAGTTGAATGTTGAAGCATAAGTTGAAGCATAAACGTGTGCTTGGCATTGATAAAAAAATTCCAAACAAGAATCAAGACATTGATAACTGCTTTAAAAGCATTAAATTAGTTAGTCTAAATTAAATTTTCATTTGATAATAATGACCAATCAAACAAAATATGATAAACTATAACTAAAATAGCCAATCAATACTCATATTATTTGTGACATTTTATGATTATTAAAATAATATCATATTATGGCATCTTGTAAAAAAAGTCATCATATTAATTTATATTGACATTTTAAGACTAAATGTCATTAACTACTATAAGTTAGTGCCACTAATGAATTTATTTATTATTTGTGGCATTTTATAAATAATACCGCTTGTTTCTTTAAATTAAGGAATTTGTACTAATAATCTGATATAATCAAATTAAAAATAAATCTTGAGTGAAAAATACAAAGGCGCATGATAAAAACGAATGAAGAATCTTTTTTTGTTCTTTCTTTGATTCCGTTCGAAATAACTTGAGAAGAATAATATATATGACAAAATATTTCAGTTTTCTCCGTAAGATTAATAATCATAGTTTTTTTTTTTTCAAAAATTACGCAGAAATTTTTTAAGAGAGAAAAAACAAAGGTTAATAATTATTTGTAAAAAACATTAAAGATGTTTGTTTGAGATTATACAAAATTGACAAAAAATCATTTTGTTAATTAAAAATATAAAATTTAAACCAAGAGATAAAGATTGCACAAGCAGTCATTGAATAAAATATTATTTCTGAAAACATTATATTCTTGTTTCTCCAAAAGGTTTCTCGACACGCTTATTATTGCTTTCCTTATAAATACCATTATAAACGGATGAAAAGCCACACATTCACTAACATCACATTACAAGAAGAGGAAGAAACAAAGTTGAGAGGCAGAAATCTTCAACTTTAGTACAAAGAATTTGCGCCTTTTGTGGGTTTAGTTAAGGAAAAGGTCGAGAGTTTATAATTGTAGCAAATAGCATTCGGAGTCTGTTGGATGCAAGAAAATAAAGATTGTGTACGGAGGAGGAAATACTGGGTTAATAAGGTGCTCTGCCACAATTGCATATTTAGGTATCAGTAAATTGTTGGGCATCATGCCAAAAGCTTTAGTTGACAAGACTTTCAAATGTAGGACTCTATGTGATCGGTTTTTAGTTCTTGGGATGGACAAAAGAATAGCGAGTATTTTGTAAAATGTTGATGTCTTCATAGCACTACCAGGTGGTTTGGGAATACATAAACAGTTATTTTGCATAGTGTCATATATGGGTTCAGTTAAAAAACACGTAGCCCGAAGAATTGTAATGGTTGCCCCGTACCGTGGAAAAACACCTATGCACCAAAATTGGATCCACTACCATCACAAATTGATTGGCACTCTAGTTAGAAAAGAAAGCTAGATATGACACTCTAGTTGTACCTGCTTTTATAATAAATCAATTTTACTTTTTGCAACTAATTTTCTTTGTTGTAAAATTTTCTATCTCTATAAATATATATTTAAAACTTTTCCTTTGAAATGCTTAGAATGTTTAACAAATTTTTTAAAACATTACGCTTTGATACTATACTTGTGACGATCGCACCCCACGAATAATGTTTCACCCCAAGTTGCTTCAGTACTCATCAAACGCATTACCTAACTCAAACTAAATTGCAACAATTGGGAAGGGACCTCACTTTCTATTGAAACCATACATAATAAAAATAATTTTTATTTTTATTACAACGGAATTTTTTGAAAGTACAAATGATTATTACATCTTAATAAAATATTTACTTAATCAAGATTGCTCATAAATTTGCAAAAGTTTCCTCATTGTATAGCGAATAGTCACCATGCCCTAAATAAAATCTTGGGACTCAACTCAGTCGTGTTATCAACTGCTTCTTTTCTAAGAAATGGACTGACAGAAGAAATAGAGGAGTAAGTTTTTGATGATTTAGTAAGATTCTTACAAAGAAAAAAAGTAAATGAATGAATCATCTGCATAAACAAGAAGAAGTTGAAGACAGCAGGGTTGTGCGTTTCGATTAAATCGAATCGAATCGATCAGATCAGCTAGGATCATTCGATTCTGGTTGTGGGAAAATGAGAATCAAAATCAAATCGTTTGAAACGATTCGATCCGATTTAAATCGAGCTGGTTTCGATTAGATTTGATCCGATTTCATTTATGAGCCTTTTATTTATTGTATTTAATTTTGAAAGATTAAGCAATATAGCGCTTCGAATTTATATAAATTTAAAACTAAAGAAAATTCGTACGAAACAGTACTACAAAAATAATGTACACTCTTTAATACATCAATCATTGAAAATTCACAATTCAAAAGTGATACTTCTACTCAAGTCAACGCAATTCACAAATTATAAAATAATAAACTCAAACATCATTAAATATAAGAGAAATAAGTCACACTTCAAAATTAATAAATATTCAAGACCACATTAAATTCATTATGTTCTATACATATATATTAAAAATAAAATATAGATTCGATCTTCGATTCGATTCGATGATCGACCCCTAAAATCGAAATAAAATCGAAGAGGGTTTCAATTTTTCTATGACAACCAAAAATCGGATCGAAAATTCGATTCGATTTTTAAATCGGATCATTCGATAGATTTCGAAACGATTCGATCGATTCGATTATGTTTGCACACCACTAGAAGACAGGATAAGACATATTCAAGATAAGATGTTTAGTGAACATGTGTATTTAAACAAGACGTCACGAATCCAACCTTATGGTTTCAAAAATTCAATATTATACTTCCTCGTGAGAAGCGCCCTCGCACAAAACAATAAGAGATGCTCGAAACACGCCTATCCAGCAACTCCTATCGGTGCATATTGAGCAAAATTATTCAAACCAACAATCCTTTATCACCTAAAACTAAATCGACATAATCCCTTGGTTCAACTTTCCAAAGGCGTCCTATTGGGTAACAAAATATCATGTGAGCTAGTTTACTATGTAAAATTGGATATAGGATAAGAATACAAAATTCTAGAAAGCTTTTGTTGATGCACAAACTTAAACTACCAAGTTGGACTCCACATGGAAAGAATAATAAAAAATTAATTCTTATAATTAAAAAAAAGAAAAAAAAACCTAATCACTAATGTACCATATTTCGGTACCACCACGTCATAATATCTGATACAGTACAATGAGCGAATTTCGGGACATATTATGCCACGCCAGCACCATTATTTTTTAATGCAAAATTACAATTCAAGGCAAAACTCGGAAATAGGCCCAAGTAGGCCCAAATCAAGCCCATGATGGCCCAATTTGGGCCCGAACAGGCCATTTCGGGCTATTTCAAGCCCATTCGAGCTACCTGGGGCCCAATTCGTTCTATCATGAGGCCCAGTTTGACCTATTTGGAAGCCCAATTCGAGTTATTCCAAAATAGATCTAGTTCGAGCTATTTTGAATCATAGTTCTACTTGGAGTGCAATTCTAGCTGTATAAGGACTCTTAATACTATATAAGGGGCTCTCATGCCTCATTTTTAGGTACGTTTTATTATTTTCAAGCATTCATTTCAAGCAATATTAGTCGAATTCGAGCTATAGAGCAATCATTTCGATCTGTTTGAAATAGATCTCGTTCGACCTATGTTGAGTGCATTTCGAGTTACTTAAGGGTCATTTCGATCTATTTGAAGACCTTCATTTTGACTTATTGTGCCACTTCGAGGTGTTTGTTTTCGACCTATTCAGCATATTTCGATCTACCTGTTCGAGCGATTGTCTCTCACGACAAGATCTCAGATTCCGACCCATCCGACTTCGGAGTGCCTTTGCAAGGAAGGCGCCGGCTTAGTTTACGTGTGGTGTTGAATGCAGGTTCTGAACTCAAAAGCTGCTTAAGGATCCAGTAGGGACTAAAGCAGTCTGACGTGGAGTGTTGGAGAGTGGATATGTATCCAGACAAAAATACCCCACATCAGTGGCGCCGTCTGTGGGAACCTCTATACACACTTATTAACAAACACTATCATTGATACAATGGCTCATCGCATAGTCACGGAGAAGAATGGAGTAGCAGCAAGGACTAGATCACAAAGGGAAGATGATAATCGCGTTACTGATGCAACCAAGCATACATCATTGGCAGCACCCAATACTCCCTTAGATCCACCACGTGATGCAGTGAATCAACCTGAAGTTCCTCCCCCGGAACAACAACTGTTGAATTCTGCTCAATTGGATCAAATCATGACAGCTTTTCAAAGGACTATGGTACCAATGATTGTGCAACAATTGGCTAACACTGTTATGCAGTAGAATGTTCAACCACCTATTGCACAACAAACATTGGCGCAGCAAGCAAGGACTCATCAGACGCAACGTCGTGTTGATTCGAGGCAACATACTTATACAAGGTTGACGAGACATACTAGGAGGAATCCGTCACCTTCACTTGAACAGAGAAATCCTCGTTCAGTGAGAACCAATGCAAAAAGAGCGCCAAGCCAAGCAACTATTAGAGATGGAGAAGTTCTTAAGGCAGAGAGGCCCTGAAGATTGTCAAGCCGCAAAGTCATACAGCGGGGAGAAACAAGGATGTGCCCGAAAGAGTTACTCCAAGGCCAGAACCTGTCATTGCTGAACATATTCCACTAGCGCAGAAGCCAACTCTATTCTATGGGGCAATCAGCAAGTTGACACTGAAGGAAGGAACTATTCTTCCTAAGATGAAGAAGTATGATGGAACGACTGACCTGCTGCACACTTTGATGACTTGGATGCAGAATTCCAAATTCTGGGATACAATGAGAACATAAGGGCGAAGTTAATATCGCTAAGTCTGAGGGGAGCTGCCAAAGAATAACAACTTGCGTTCGCGCACAATTGCATCATCTGAACAATTCAGGGGCATGTTCATCAAGAAATTTGCTACTTATCAATTGAAGAAGAAGTCTCCAAGCACTCTATTCAATATTCATAGAAAGCCTGATGAACCATTGGGAAAATACATAGAACGTCTCAATGTGGAGATTGGACGAGTACAATCACCTACTGTTGATTTGGTTATCTCTGTATTGGAAAATCGTTGCCAGAGTAAGAAGCTGATAGAAGTGATCACTTGGGAAGCACCAAACTCTATTGAACAAATCATGGATCTTGCTCTAAGAGTGATTGACATAGAGGAGTCCACTATGAATCAGGGATTGATGGAATCACCAGAAATCCCTAGAGGAAAGAAGAATAGAGACTGGATGAAGGATAGTAGAGGGAAAGATCGTGATCGTAATCGACCACCCCTCAAGAAATTTGACAACTATACTCCATTGAGAAAACAAATTGGTGAAATTTATGCAATCGCGAAGGATACTAGGATATTGAGATCACCTAAGCCCTTCAGAGAAACTGAGGAGACGAAGCAGTCAAGGAGATATTGCAAGTTTCATAGGCAGAATGGGCATTATATTAATGAGTGCAAAGCCTTGAGGAATGAAATTGAGCGACTTATTCAAGAAGGGAAACTCATTGAGTACGTCCTTTAGAATAAGGAACCGCAAGAGGAAAAGTCATCAGGTGGACGTAAACGGAGTCGATCTTCACATGAGAAAAAGGATGAACCTAGGCGTACGAAGGGAAATGACAATGATGCTGCTGAAAACGACATTAATGTGATTGCTGAAGGACCGACTGGCGCTGACTCAGCCAAAAGCGGAAAATGGATTTCACGCGACATACACTATGAGCGTTTGAAACGGCCAGAGATTGATATTGTCTATGCAGTAGACAAGTTGGATACAAGAATCACATTCGATGATAGTGATTTTGAAAGCTTGTCTTCATAAGCTAAGGAGGCGCAATACTTAAATTGCCCTATGGTGATTGCAAATCATGCAGTAAAGAGGAAATTGATAGATAATGGTTGCTTAGCCAACATTATCTTTATGGATACATTGCAACAGATGAAGTTAGGACAATATGAGATCACGCAAGTGAATTCTCCGTTATTGGGATTTGGTGGAGGCGAAGTTAAACCCGTTGGAAGGATAATGTTGCCAACATCTTTTAGAGTAAATCCAAAAAGAAGAACTTTGAATGTGGAATATCTCATTGTTGATATTCCTTTCGCATACAAGGTTTGATTGGAAGGCCCGGAATAACTGCATTTGCTATGATCATATCGATGGTGCATCAAAAGATCACACCCGGGGGAATTGCTGAGCTCACTACAAATTATCGCGACTCTTGGAGTTGCTATGTCACATCAACGAAACCAATCAAGGCAAAAACCGATCCTAATGTTGCAATGATCGGAATTCATCCCTTAATCATTCATCCCTTAGAACCTTGGAATAGTTGAACATATGGATACAAAGATGGTGCTTGCAACACAAGAGGATCGTACGATGATGCCAGACAATCCTGACTCTCTAAACGAGAAAATTGCGCCAGAGGAAACTAAGGAGGAGAAGAAAGATAAGACTACCTTGCGTTACGAGAAACAAATGGAGATTGAGCGTGTGAAACCCTCTGCAGAATTCAAGGAGGTTATTCTTGTGAACAATGAACCTGACAAGGTCATTAAGATCGACAGTGAGTTGCCATCTGAGATTGAGAAGGCGTTGTTGGAATGCTTGGGGAGAAATTTTGATGTATTTGCATGGACAGACTCGGATTTGAAGGGAATAGACCCTCGAGTTGCGGTACATCACCTGAATGTCAATCTGAATACGAAGCTTGTTCGACAGAAGAAGAGACGTTTCAGTGATGAAAAGAACAAGGTTGCAGAATTGGAGGTACAAACAAAGTTAACTGCAGGTCACATATTTGAAGTACGATGTTCTAAATGTCTTAGCAACGTTGTTCTTGTACCAAAGAAGCCGACTGTTTGGTGAATGTGTGTGGATTACACTGATTTGAACAAACATTGTCCACGAGATCCTTTCCCTTTGCCTAGGATTGATCTCGTGGTTGACTCTACAGCTGGGTGCGCATTACTAATTCTCTGTGATGCACAGAGCGGTTTCCATCAAATACTAATTGCGGTAAAAGATCAACACAAAACGGCTTTTATCACTGACAGAGCCATATTGTTACAGAGTGATGCCGTTTTGTTTGAAGAATGCAGAAGCAACCTTTCAGAGGTTGGTAGCAAAGATGTTCTATCATCAAATTGGTAAGACTATGGAGGTTTACATCGATGACATGCTTATCAAAAGTCTAGAGGCGGAGGATCATGTTAAACATCTTGGTAAGGCTTTTGGTATCATTAAACAATATGGAATGAAGTTAAATCCAAAGAAGTGTACATTCGGAGTCAAGGCTCGAAAATTTCTAGGCTTCGTGGTAATCGAGCGAGGCATTGAAGCTAACCTAGAAAAAATGAAGGCTATAATGGATTTACCGTCTCCCAAGTCCGTTCACGAGGTGCAACGCTTGGTGGGGAGAATCACGACACTAAGCCGTTTTATTTCACATTTTGCAGAGAAAAGCTTACCTTTCTTTAAGAATCTACGCAAGACACCTAAGTTTGTCTGGACTGAGGATTGTGAGGAAGCCTTTCGTCAATTAAAGGTCTATTGCACGCCACCACCATTATTATCTAAGCCAAGGACAACGAGATGCTATATCTCTACTTGGCCATAACGAAGAACTCATTAAGCACAGTACTCGTGCGCAAAGAAGATAATAAAGATTCGCCAATCTATTATGTGAGCAAAGTGTTCAATGGGGCAGAACTAAATTATCTGAAAATCGAAAAGCTAGCATATGCACTCGTGATAACTGCACGAAAGTTGAGGCCATATTTTCAATCGCATCCGGTCACTGTCTTAACTCATCAACCATTGAAGCAAGTTATGGCAAAACCAGAAACGTCAGGCAGACTAGTGAAGTGGGCGATCGAGCTAGGCGAGTATGGTTTGGAGTATTTACCAATGACTGCAATTAAAGAACAAAGATTGGCGGACTTTGTGGCGGAAACTATATCAGAGGCGGAGCAAGCGCCTGATGTAGCCATGGTGACGGACCAAAAAGGATTCATCTGGGATTGCAAAGGAAACATGGACTTTGCACGTGGATGGATCATCCACAGTTGATGCTGGTGGCGCTGGAGTTTACTTAAGATCGGCGGATGGAAGAGAATTTGCCTATGCTATAAGATTGAATTTTCAAGCTGCTAATAATCAGGCTGAGTAAGAGGCTATGCTAGCTAGTATTCAAATGGCAAAATCATTGGGGATAAAAAACTTGTTGCATTCACGCATTGACAATTGATTGCTAATCAGTTCGAGGGGAGATATGAAGCTAAGGAGGCTGCAATAGTGAAGTATCTTGGCAAGCTAAAAGAAGTGACATCAAACTTCGAGACATTTACTATCTCACAAATCCCACAAGCAGAAAATGAGCGGGCCGACTCTTTGTCGCGATTTGCATGTACCGCATAAGTCTTTGTTGAAAGGCAGGTTACTTTATTGGCTGCAGACCAACCTTCGATTGGGAAAGGGGGCGAATCGAAGCCAACACAAGCATTGGACTATGCCCTACCAGTAGAGGTTGAGGAATGTTGGAAGAACGAGACTATTGACTACTTACAAAACGGAAGTCTGACAACTGATCCACAAGCGGTCAGAAGGCTCAAGTACAAATCAGCAAGATTCACAATGTTCAATGGAGAACTTTACAAAAGGTTGTTCGAGGGACCACTCTTAAGGTGTCTGTCTCCACCACAGGCAAAACAAGTCTTAACAATATTTCTTGAGGGAAGCTGTGGAAATCATTCAGGAGGACGATCCTTGGCAAAGAAAATACTCCGGCAAGGATATTTTTGGCCAACTATTATGAGAGATGCTATGGATAACACTAGGAAGTGCAGAAGTTGTCAATTACATGTAAGGATCATTCATACACCTGCACAACCTATGACAACAGTGAGCTATGGATGTCCATTTCATCAATGGGGGATAGATTTTGTTGGATCAATGCTACTATTGGTGGCAGTGGAGTATTACACACAGTGGGTATAGGCCGAAGCACTTGTGTCAATAACGGAGGCTAATGTGAAGCAATTTATATGGAAGAATATCGTATGTAGATTTGGAATTCCAATGGGTCTTAATTTTCGACAATGGAAGGCGGTTCCAGGGATTTAAGATCCAAGACTGGTGCAAGGACATGAAAATTGAACAGTCGTTCTGTTACGCATCGTGAAGCAAACGGGCAAGTTGAGGCTACAAACAGTACACTTGTCAAGAGCTTGGAGAAATGGTTGGAAGGAGAAGGACGAAAAGGTTTGAAGGAGAAGGACGAGATTGGGATGCCAACTTATCGTATTATCACATACGATGAGGAACAAGCAATAAGAGCATAACAATTGGACCTGGAACTAATAGGAGCAACAAGGAAAGAAGCTTACCAACGCACTCAAGCTTACAAATCTATGATGGCTAAAGCATACGATAACTAGGTTTGTTTTGGAACATTCAAGTGGGGGACTTGGTACTGAGGAAAGTAGAAGCTACTAAGCATGTTAGAAAGTTGAAGCCGAACTGGGAAGGATAGTACAGAGTAGAGAAAGAAAGCGCCAAAGGATATTACTAATTAGAAGAGTTGGGTGGAAGGACTTTGTCACGCCCCTGGAACGTCAAGAACATAAGAAGGTTTTACAGTTTGGACCCTAGCATTCTAACAGCCTTGTGGCACGATAGGACCGTAGTATCAGTGTTTTATTCGCTTATTCTTTTACGAATGACGAGTCTCTGCACGTGCACTCCAATTGTAATACTTAGCAGCGAACTACAGGGACTTGATTCCTAGACACCTATATACGGCAAGATACGTAGGCAACTCGAAAGTTACTCGAGCTCAGTCCCAAAACTTATAAAATTTCCTATTTTATTCAAGTTTCATTGTTTGCCTACATCCTACTTACATGTTTATCAACACAAGCATAATTAAAATTGAGTTCAAACACTGTAACGTATAAGTATAAACACTTAGAAAAATTGAGCACTAGAACTCGTAAAGCTGAGCAGAAGCCCTCGCACTCATAAAACGATAAGAAGCACTCATAAAGCCGATCACAAGCCCTCGCACTCATAAAATGAGCATAAGCACACGTAAAGCCGAGCCACAAGCCCTCGCACTCATAAAACGAGCACAAGCACTCGTAAAGCGGAGCACAAGCCCTCTCACTAATAAAACGAGCACAAGCACTCGTAAAGCCGAGCACAAGCCATCGCACTCATAAAACGAGCACAAGCACTCGTAAAGACGAGCATAAGCACTCGCAAAATAGATACAAGTACATGTAAATAAAGCACAAGTACTTTAAAAAAGAGTTACAAACGATAACACAATTAGCATGGAATAGAAAGATAGATGCACAAGTACTCGATCACAAATCATACAAGTATGGAAAACACATTCATCAACAAAAGAAACAAAAAGATAAAATGACATAAGGCAAAAAGACACTAGGCAATGCCGAACTTAATATGTACTAACAATGAAGGATAAGCGCCAAAGACGCGCACAAGTCAACATAATGTACTGAATCAAAAAATACTGTACGAATGGAAAAATACTATACGAGTGAGAAGATGTTCTAAAAAAGCTAAGGCACAAGCACCGGATATAAGGCACGCAGGCCAATCAAATCAGCATCAGGGGAGAAGTTTAATACTATACGAGTGAGAAGATGTTCTAAAAAAGCTAAGGCACAAGCACCGGATATAAGGCACGCAGGCCAATCAAATCAGCATCAGGGGAGAAGTTCAACCCAAGCGACTTCATGGCACCCTGACTCTGCTCCTGGGTGTCCTCGAATGACTCATTTAGGGGGCAGTGTCGTCAACAGGAGAGATCCTACGCGGCGAGGCGACAGGAGCGGGAGCATCTGCCATCACTTGATCCATCTCCATCGGAACCTCAAGAACCTGAGGGTCGAAGGCCATCTCACCTTTCTCCAGTGGCGCAGACGACGCAGCAACAACAGTGGAAGTAGAAGCCTGCTCATCCAAGTAATCCTAAAGCCACACCTGCTGCAAGGGGAAAACAGGGGCAAATGGATCATGCTTGGGTGGACCAACCTCTTCTGCATGAGCGAGATTAGCAGCAGTGACGGCAGTGCCTGAGGTCTCACCAGCCTCAGCGTTGTCCTCCTTCAGGCAGTCGAGGATGTCAAACTCCTCCTTCTTGAACCCCGAAGCAAGCGCACCTCGGGATATGACATCATCCGAGGCCATGCTATAGCCCTTTGCCGTGTCATACCCGCTCCTGGTCATCGCAATCTCCTCCCAAGTCGCAGAGCGGAAGAAATCGATAGCCACAACCACCTTCACATCGTCAGGAAGCTCCTACATTAACATAGTCACAAAAGATTGAAGTATAAACACAAGATAAAGAATAAAGAGTGAAAGAAAAAGTTAGAATAAAAAGGGGTTACCTCCCGCATCGCCCTCTCATAGCCATCCTGCTCAGCAGTAACGAGCGCGACCTTCACAGCAGCTAACTCAGCTTCGAGCTTTGCATGTGCCTCATCAGCAGCCGCAGCGGCGTCAGTCAAGGTCTTGATCATATCAGCATGATAATCGACCACCGCATTGGCATCGATAAGATCCTGAGTAAGGTGACCAACATGAAACCTCTCCTCCATAAGCTTCTACTCAGCGGCAGCAGTAGCAGCGCGTGCGGCCTCCAACTCAGCACGTGTGGCCTTCAACTCATCAACGGCCACCAGCAAGTTCTTCTCAGCCTTAGCCGCCTCCTCCTTAGCTTTATTCTCGAGGTTCTTAGCCTGGACCGCTGAGCTGTGATGCCTCTCCAACATTAAGTTGTACTGGCTTTGAGAGGTCATGGCAATGTCAAAGTTCTCCGCCATAGTCTGGGCGTTGATAAAGAACTGCAGAAGACAAGGAAAGTTAGTACAAATGACAAGACACATCAAAGAGAGCGACCGGCATAAAAACGTACTATGTACAAAACTATTAAGTCTACTAACCTCGCACATGGAGATTGCCATGCGGCTGATCAGCTTCTCGTGGTCAATCTCCTTAAAGTACAGCTTGCGGTCGAAGGCAGGCATGAATCCCTTCATCAGACGAAGAGCAGTGGTGTCAGTCATCTTGAACTGACCCGCTTCAACAGAGGCCCGAACAATCTCATCGAGGTCGATATCAAGCTCGCCCTCCTCATACGTGTTTGACGTGTCATGCGCATGCCGCTTGCCATGACGACGGTCCTCAGAAGAGAACGACCTCTTCCTCGCAGCAGGGTCAGGACCCACTTCGTTCCCTTGACAAACTGCCTCCACAACAGGTGCAATCCTCACTCTCTCTGTCGAAGGTGGAGGTGGAGGAGAGTGCTCCGGGACGAATGGCTCAGCATCGACCGACGGCGAGGAAGGAGCAGCCGTGGAAGTCGACTGCGAAGGAGCCGGAGACGAAGCGGGAGCGGAACCCCTACCACGACTCGATCCCCGTGTCAAACCACCAGCACCAGCAGAGTTGGCACCTCGACGACTAGTCTTCTCAGGGATGGGCGCCGTAGTCTGTGGTGCATTGGCACTCCTCTTCATAGCCGCAAGCCTCTTCTTTGTCTTGTCCATGACTATGCGCTCGCCAAAGCAAAAATAATCAAAGGTTAGAAGACAGCAAAAAACTAAGGAAATAGCAAACAAAAAATGGTAAACATTCATCATAACATACCAAAAAGGGTAAGAATCAAAAGCAGCATGATGAGTAAAACCACCGGCTCGCAAGACTGCGGTCGTGCTCAACTCAAAGGCATTAAACTGATGCTCCTGAAGCGCATCAATCACCGTCTGAGTGTAGACAGAAGCAGGACATGGGGGCGACTGGCGCGCGTCAGTCCAAAGCCTCTTGAATCGGAATTCCTATAGCTTGGACTCTTTCACGAAGAACCATTGCTTCTTTCTCTGCGCCCTAAAACTCGACTGCAGCTCATACAGGAAGCACTGCTTCTTCCTTGAACTCAAATAATAGAACCCGGCGCCGAAAACCGTTCACCGAATAGGGCAGGTTGAAGACGCGGGTGAGCATAACATACGCATACATCTGAGTATACGCGTTCGGGGTAAAGTGTGAAGGGAAGGAGTTCAAGGAGCTCATTATCTATGATACTATGCTGTCGATGGGAAACCTAAGACCGCACTGAAGGTAACCGTTGAAAACAGTGAGACACCCCTCAGGCGGGTTGTTCATCCTATCGTCTAGCCCCGGCACTATGACTTGGTAGGTATTAGGGATATCGTAGGTTTTGTGGTAATAACTTATGTCCTGTGGCAAAGCAGAAGGAAATTGGTCAAAATTAAGAATATATAGGGCTTGGAGCAGGAGATTTTAAATTAACACCCTCGGCGGCTAACTACTCGATAGTCTCATCTACTATGGTGGGATTAATAGAAGGAGCATCGGTAGTCGGGATAGGGTTTGGGGCATCACAAGGTGGGGCTACATACAGAACAATGCTAGTCTGAGCAGAAGTAACCTCATGGTCATCCTCACCTAAAATGTCTACCTCCCTATCCGAGCCCCTATCGTCACTAGATGAAGTATTATCCGAGGAATCGTCGCTACTATTGCTAGTGGACTCGTCGTCATTAGACCTATTAGACCTTGTACTCTCTCGGCTACTATTGCTGGAAGACTCGCTATCGGAAATATGCTCCGTAAAAAGGTTGAAGGTAAAGGATTACCGGAACGAGGGTCAAGGTCGATGAAGAGTTCCTCGCTCGGATCACGCTGCTTGTATGGCCTCTGAGCAGGAACAAACAGCTTCGGTGCACCAGGAACTAAGATCTTTTCAGGTTGTGATTGCCGAGGCTGGTAAGGAGATGCCGGGCGCCTTATGTTTGAATTGCGAGGATTGCTGTGATGGTTTTGGTAGGATTGCGAGGAAGACGGACGAGATTGGTCGCGCGAATTGTAGTACGGTCGAGGACGAGACTATGACGGTGGGATAGAAGGACGCCTCGGAGATCGGTTACACCGAAGACTAGCCATTGTAGCAAAATCTGCAAAAAACTGACTCGTTAAGCACATGACAAAAATTTTCAAAACTTGAAATTGTTTTACAAGTGTGGTAACTCTAAATAATTGGGGTCTTTTGACCTATTATTTCGAGTTATCAGAGTCATTTTGACTTACGGAGGGCAAACAAGTAAAAATGCAGGTTTTCGAGCTATTTTGGGATATTTTCGAGCTATTTTGATGTATTTCGATCTATCTACACGGTTCACTCTGGGAGTATTTTGACCTATTTTAGCGTGCACGAGAAATGAAGAAATGAATTTCACCGCGGAGTATTTATAGGGGAAATGATGCGGGAATTACGGAAATGCCCTCATTTCGACCTTAAGCCTTTTTCGAACAATTTTTCAAATTCGATCTACTGAATTTCGAGTTACTACTTTGGGTACGTATTTCGAGCTATTCTTTTTCGAGTTACCAAAAATATAAAATTCGACCTATTTCTGAGTTTTGTTATTTTTGCCCAAAATGTTGGTTTTTTACACCGAAGCCGCTTTCGTTGCACCATTCTCGGTTACTTGACTTATTTTATAGTTTGTATGACTAATGTTTCTACACATTACTCTTACAAACTGGGGGACTCCATGATGTACCATTTTTCGGTACCGCCACATCATAATATCCGATACAGTACCACAAGCATATTTCAGGACATATTATGCCACATCAGCACCATTATTTTTTAATGCAAAATTACAATTCAAGGTAAAACTCGGAAATAGGCCCAGGTAGGCCCAAATCAAGCCCATGCAGGCCCAATTGGGGCCCGAACTGACCCATTTTGAGCTATTTCAAGCCCAATTCGAGCTATCTGGGGCCCAATTCGATCTATCTTGAGGCCCAGTTTGACCTATTTGGAAGCCCAATTTGAGCTATTCCAAAATAGCTCTAATTCGAGCTATTTTGAATCATAGTTCTTCTTGGAGTGCAATTCTAGCTGAATAAGGACTCTTAATACTATATAAGGGGGTCCCATGCCTCATTTTCATGTACGTTTTATTATTTTCAAGCATTCATTTCGAGCAATATTAGTCGCATTCGAGCTATAGAGCAATCATTTTGATCTGTTTGAAATATCTCTCGTTCGACCTATATTAAGCGCATTTCGAGTTATTTGAGGGTTGTTTCGATCTATTTGAAGACCTGCATTTCGACTTATTTTGCCACTTCGAGGTGTTTGTTTTCAACCTATTCAGCATATTTCGATCTATCTGTTCGAGCTATTGTCTCTCACGACAAGATCTCATATTCCAACCCATCTGACTTGAGGATCGGAGTGCCTTCGCCGGGAAGGCACCGACTTAGTTTACGTGTGGTGTTGAGTGCAGGTTCTGAACTCAAAAGCTGCTTAAGGATCCAGCCGGGACTAAAGCAGTCTGACGTGGAGTGTTGGAGAGTGGACATGTATCCAGATGAAAATACCCCCCATCAATCACAAAAAAAAAAAAATTCTCATTTCATATTAGTGTAAACTAACTTATAATTGTAAATCTTTTAGCTTGTCATATTTTTATAAATTTAATAATAAAAAACATAATAAAATTAAAAAATTAAAAAGAAATCAAGGAAGTCGTCTTGGCCGATTAACCGAGCCACCCCCACCCTACTCCACACCCTCGTTGCCACCCACCCAGCCCAGCGCCGTCAGAGTGATTTTCTGTTTGTGTATTTGCGATATACGGTCTAATGTTGAAATAAGTTAAAAAGTGAAAGAGTTACAATTAAATAAGTTCAGAATCTATCAGAATTTGCTGTATATATCACAATTTCTGTGTTTGTTTCTATATATTGATTAATTTACTTAATTGCTATTGAAATGTAGAGAACTGGTCTTCTCCCGCCGAAATCACTTCATGCTAGATGATTTGCATCATTTTCCGTTACTTCAAAGAAAAGTGTTGAGGGTAATTAAGCACACGATTTTGGGGATCCACAGAGGAAGGGGAATGGACGGCAGTTGGTGGGATGGATGAGTGGAAGGGTGTGGGGTGGGGTGGGGCGGTGGTCCCCTAATATTTTTATTTTGTTCTTTTTCAATTTTACTATGTTTTTCAACTATATATTTAATTTATGAGTTTGGAACCTTAAGCAGCTTTTGAGTCTGGAACCTGCACTCAACACCACATGTGAACTAGGTCGATGCCTTCCCGGCGAAGGCACTCCGATGCTTAAGTCAGATAAGTCGGAATTTGAGATCTTGTTGTGCGAGACAACAAATCGAAATGATCAAGTCAAAAAATAACAAACAAGACAAAATGCACTTGTCACAAGTCGAAATGAAGAGTCCACAATAAGTCATAATGAGCCTCTTTAAAATCTCGAAAAGCGTGCAATTATATATCGAATTAGAGTTATTGTGTCAAGTCGGAATGCTTGCCCAACAGGTCGAACTCGTGCTATATAACTCGAAATGAATGCTGAAAATATAGAAAACGTCCCTTAAAATGAGGTATGGGACCCCCTTATATAGTATTAAGAGTCTTTCCTTGGCCAGAATTGTTGTTCAAGTACAACTAGGATGCCAAGTAACTCGAATTAGAGTTATTTTGGAATAAGTCAAAATGGTTGCCCAAATAGCTCTAACAGGCCAAGAATAAGTCAAATTGGGCCTGGAATAGCTCTACATGGGCCTGATTTTGAGTTTTCCTGAAATTGTAATTTTGCATTAAAACATAATGGTGCTGACGTGGCATAATATATCCCGAAATACGCTCGTGGTAGTGTATCGAATATTATGACATGGTGGTACCGAAATGGTACATCATGGAGTCCCCCACTTTGTAAGAGTAATGTGTAGAAACATTGGTCATGCAAACTATAAGATACTTCAATGAACCGAGAATCGTGTAACGAAAATGACGTTAGTGTGAAAAACCACCGTTTTTGTCTCAAATAACTTAAAGAAGAATAAGTCAAAAAACACAGTATGTGCAAATGAGGTAAGCGAATTGGACAACTCGAAATAAGTTACCCGAAGTAGTAACTCGAACAACATAACTCGAAATAGGCGGATAAGTCGAAATAGTGGCATATCACAACTATCTCAGCAATCCATCACGTCCTAACACAGCATGACCAGCGTCGCCGTACCGTCCATGTAACCAGCGACCTGCTACTATTCAAGCACCGGGAGCCTTAAAGATATTTGTTCTGGCTCAACAGTCATACGAGCGACGCGACCCTAGCGGAGAACGACTGATTGACCTCAACCCCCGTTCTGGTAACTACTGACCTTGCTCTATATTGCCAATGACGTCTACATCTGATAGTGAGTCCACTAGCGGTAGAAGTCGTGAGAGTACTAGGTTGAATAAATCGAGAGCAAGTGAGTCAAGTAGTGGAGACTCGTCTGATAGATCTTTACGAAATTCTGATAGAGCCTCAGATAGGGAAGTAGAGATAGTAGGTGACGACGTAGATGACTATGTTATTTTTGTTAGAGAAACTGCTCTTCCAACAGTAGATCTTTCTAATATTGTCGCAACTATGAGTACCGAGGAATCCCTCCCCATTGATCCTGAAAGTAGGATAATTGAAGAAACCTTCCAAGAATTAGTAGATGAAGGGGTTAACCTAGAGTCTCCTGCTTCGAGTCCTCCACCATGAAATATGTTAAACTTTGACCTGCACCTTTCAATTTTGCCTCATGATGCTGATTACTATCGCGAGTCTCATGACATCCCGCACACGTACCAAATTATCATCTCGGGACTAGAAGATAGGATGAATAATCCGCCCGAAGGATGCATGGCCGTCTTCAACAAATATCTTCAGTGTGGTTTGAGATTTCCTATCAATCCGATGGTTGAACCATTGATGAATTCCTTAGTTTAATGTCCTTCAAATTTTACTCCAAACACCTACACGATCATGTCTGCCTTTGTCATGTTGAGCCGAGTATTCCACCTGCCGTGCACCCTAAATGCTTTCTACCAACTGTTTCTCATCAAGTTCAGAAAACAAAGGGAGGATGTTGGGTTCTAGTTTTTGAGTTCCTGAAAAAACAACTTTTTTGAGTCCGATCTTCATTCTGCGTTTGGAACGCATTGGAAGAAACAATGGTTCTTTGTGAGAGAGTCCAAGCCCCATGAGTTCAAGTTCAAAAGACTCGGGGTTGATAGTAGTGATCTCCGCCATGCCGGGCAGCTGTCTATCCCAAGGCAGTGATTGATATGCTCAAAGAGCATCAGTTTGATGCCTTTGCGCTAACCACTTCTGATGTTCTGCAGGCCGGCGGATATACTCATTTGCCTACTGTTGAGTTCGAGCTTTTTGGTATACAGACCTGCATGTTTTATTGTTGTTGTGTGTTTTATGCCTTTACTTTATCTGAACACCTTCTGACCTCTAATTGTTTCTTGTTGCAGAAAAATGGTGATGGAGAAGACAAAGAAGAGATTAGCTGCAGCAATGCGGAACGCCAATGCTCCCCCTACTGAAGTTGTGATCTAGAGAAGATGAGCCGGCGAGGGGCTAAGGCTTTGGCTGCGGGTTCGAGTTCTAGGGCTCCCGCTGCTCCTACTGCCCCCACTACTTCTTCTGGCTCGATTAGGGGATCGAGCCGCAGTCAAGCTACACCATCTGCTGCACCAACTCCGTCTGCTTCTACTGCTCGTTCCTCTCCTCCAGTGCCCGTTGAGCCAACTGTGTTTGATACGACTCCTCATTGTACCTCTTCAACCGCTAGAGTGCGTATCCCTGCAGTGGTGAATGTTGTGGCTGCTGGGAACGCAATAGGTCATGATCCTGCGGGGTTGAAACGTCACTCTTCTTCTGAGGATCATCGTCAGGGCAAGCGACCAGCTCATGACACGTAGAACACATACGACCTAACGACCTGGACATCAATGTTTAGGATATCCCTCAGGCATCCATAGATGATCGAAACTTCAAGATGACCCACACTGCTGCTATGCGCCTCTTGAAGGGATTCATGTCGGGGTTTGACCGCAAAAAATAATATGAGGAGCTGGGACGAAACAAGCTCTGTAGCCGGACTGCTTTGGCTACCTGTGAGGTGAGTATCCTCCCTAGCAATGTGTTTGACTTTTTATTTTGTATGTATTAACTTTGTCTTTTCCTATCTTGCAGTTCTTTGTCAACGTGCATACCCAGATGGAGAACTTTGATATGGCCACGGATGGACAGGAGCAATATGCCGCTCAATTGGAGAAGCACCAATCTGCAGCAACTCAGGTGCAGGTTCTTGAGTCTCGAGCTAAGGAAAAGACTCGCGAGGCGGCGAAGAACCTACAGGTGATGGCGGGCGAGTTGCAGTGCACTGTGGAGAACATGGAGAAGGCGAATGAGGCGACTGCTGCTGCTAAGCGCGAGGCCGAGGAGTATAAAGTGCATGTCACTCAGCTTACTCAGGACCTCAGAAAGGCTAACAAGGAGATAGACGATATCAACATTACCGTTCTAAGGAACCAAAACAGTGCTTCTACGGTCGAGGAGAAGCACGCAAAGCTGGAGGTTGAGTTTGTTGTGGTAAAGGCGGCGGAGGAGGATGGGTGCGATCGGGCCCTGAATGAGGTAAGTCTGAAAAATTCTCTTATGTGCTTTCTCATTTACTTCCTTTCTGCGATGATTTGGACTTTTGATCTGCATGTTGTCAATATATACTTCCATCATTTTGCCAATTTGATGGTAGAACATCTTTGCTACCTATCTCTAAAAAGTTGCCCCTGCATTCTTCAAACCAAACGGCATTACCCTATAGCAGAGTATGCCTCTGTCTGTGATAAAGGCCGTTTTATGTTGGTCCTTTACCGCCATTAAAATTTGATGAAAACCTCTTTGTGCATTGTAGAGACTTAGTAATGCGCATCCTGCAGTGGAGTCCACCATGAGATCGATCATGGGCAACGGAAAAGGATCTGGTGGACAGTGCTTGTGGCCAGCCGCCAACTTTATTTGTACCTCCAATTCTGCAGCCTTGTTCTTTTCATCACTGAAATGTCTCCTCTTTTTTCTAACAGGCTTAGCAATCGGATTCACATTAAGGTGATTTACTGCAACTCGAGGATCTATTCCTTTTAATTCTTAGTCATTGAAATGCTTTCTCAACCTCGGATGGCAACTCGCTACCGATCTTAATAACCTTGTCAGGTTCATTGTCTACCAATATCACCTCCTTGAATCACCAGAGGGCTTCATTATTTCAACCTCATTTTGCTTCTTATATCTCAAAGTAGTCTTGTCCTCCTTTTCCTCCTATGGTATTTCCATCGTGAGCTTTTTGTTAGATAGCTCAGGAGCATCTGGTATTTTCGTTTGATCCTTCTGTGCAGCGAGAACTATCTCTATATCGTTATATTCTCCAAGTTCAGGCGTTTTGGAGACGTGTATCCCAATCTTTGTGATGTTAGGGTCTGCCTTTGCCTTAATAGGTTTTGTCGATGTGACATAGCAATTCCAAGATTCACGATAGTTTGTGGTAATCTCGGCTACTCCTCCTCGTGTAGGAAATTTGATCATTTGATGAGCAGTAGATAAGACAATAGTGAATGCAGCTATTGTAGGCCTTCCGATCAACACGTTATATGCGAAAGGTATGTCAACTATGAGATACTCCATGTTTAAAGTCCTCATCCTTGGATTCTCGCGAAAAGAGGTTGGCAGCATGACCTTGCCGATTGCTCTCACTTCGCCTCCACCAAATCCCTGTAATCTCATACCTTCCTAGCTTCATTTGTTGCAACGCATCCATGAATATGATATTGACTGAGCATCCAATATCTTCCATAATCCTCTTCAGTGGATGATTTGCAATCACGGCAGTCACTGCCCTCGGGTAGTTCAAGTACTTGGCTTCGTTAGCTTGAGAAGAGAAATCCTTATAGTCGTCTTCATCAAACATGATTTTCATGTCTAATTTGTCAACTTCAAAAACAAGATCAGTTTCTGGTTGTTTCAGACGTTCATTGTATATATCTCCGGTTGGTCAGCCTAAAATTACATTGATCCCATTTTCGTCACCCTCATTGGGATTACTCATTTTATTCCTTGGTTCATCCTTTCACTCTTGTGGATAACGACTCCTCTTTCTGCCTCTAGAGGGTTTGTAGTCTCATGGTTCTCAATTCTCAAGGACAAACTGAATAAGTTTCCCATCTTGAATGAGTCGTTCAATTTCGTTCCTCAAGGCCTTACAGTCATTGGTGTAGTGACCGTTCTGCTTGTGATATTTGCAATATTTCCTTGATTCCTTCATCTGATCTGTTTCCTTGAAAGGTCTCGGTGTTTTGAATATCTCACGATCCTTTGTCACGGTAAAGATCTCTGCAATATCCTTTCTCAGTAGAGTATAGTTATCAAACCTCTTGAAGGGTGATAGTCGATCTTTGCCTCTGTCTTCCTTCCTCCAATTTATGTTCTCCTTACCTCTGTAAGGTTCCGGTAAGTCCTATAAACCCTGGTTCTGAGCGGCCTCTTCCATGTCCGTAACACGTCGAGCAATGTCCATAATGCTCTCAATGGTCGTAGCAGCCTCCCACGTCAGTACTTCTACTAGATTTTTGCTCTTGCTACAGTTTTGCAGCACAAAATTAACCAAATCCGCGGTTGGAGATTGCACCCAACCAATCTCCACATTCAGTCGTTCTATATACTTTCCCAAGCCTTCATTAGGACTTCTACAAATATTGAACAGATGGCTTGGTGCCTTCTTCTTTAGACGATAAGTTGCAAACTTATAGATGAACATCTCTCTGAACTGTTCAAATGATTCAATTATGCGCGTTGGCACGTTCTTGAACCATTCTTTGGCCGTCCCCGTCAAGGTAATTGCAATCAATTTCGCCCTTAGGGCCTTGTAGTATCCTAGGATTTTCAGTTCCTTGTCTAGGTCATAGAAATGCCATCCAGGATCACTTGTACCATCATACTTCCACATCTCTGGAAGATTAACTCCTTCCTTCGGTGTCACTCTACTGATCGCATCACAAAATGGAGTTGGCTTCTCCAAGTGTGGACTATGTTCAACAATCCCTAGCTCAACCCTTTGTCCAACACGACCTGGATGGTCCCTGTTCCTCCCAGCTGTGTGACTCGCGGCTTGTCGCACTTCTGGACCTCTCTGCCTAGAGTTGACATCTCCATCTCTTGCAGTTGCCCGACTTGGAGGTCCATTCCTTCCAGTCACCAAACGTGGGTTCTTGCGCTCAGGCCATGCAGATGGTTCCCTACTGTTAGGCCTAGTTGTCCTCAAGTGGGTTTACTGTCTCGATACAGCACGCCATTACGTCTGATGAGACCTTGTTCGTAGTGCCGACGTCGGTTGTGCAGTTGGTGCTAGGACATTCTACTACAAGGCAGTATTCGCCAATTGTTGAACAATCGTCGGTACCATAGTTTGTCAAAAAGTTGTCATGATCTGAGCCACTTGAGTAGGATTCAACAGTTGTTGTTCTGCGGGAGGCATTGCAGTAGGTTCCACTCAACGCGTGGTGGATCCAAGGGAGCATTCGACATGTGCTCAGAAGCACATGTAGTTCTAACTTCCTATTCCCTTTGAGACCTACCCCTCGTGGCTGCTCCATTCTTTTTTGCGACTCTTCGCTGAGCCATTGAATCAGTGATAGTGTTTATTCTTAAGTGCGTTTAGTGGTTCCAACAGACGCCGCCACTGATTTTAGGTGTTCTCGTCTGGATACGTTTGCACTTGACAACACTCCACGTCATACTGCTTCAGTCCCTGCTGGATCCTTAAGTAGCTTTTGAGTTTGGAACCTGCACTCAACACCACACGTGAACTAAGTTGGTGCCTTCCTGACGAAGGCACTCCAATGCTTAAGTCAGATAAGTCAGAAATTGAGATCTTTTTGTGCGAGGCAACAAGTCAAAATGATCAAGTCAAAAAATAACAAACCAGTCAAAATGCACGTGTCACAAGTCGAAATGAAGAGTCCACAATAAGTCATAATGAGCCTCTTTAAAATCTCGAAAAGCGTGTAATTACATATCGAATTAGAGATATTCTGTCAAGTCGAAACACTTGCCAGACAGGTCGAATTCGTGCTATATAACTCGAAATGAATGGTGAAAATATAGAAAACGTCCTTTAAAATGAGGTATGGGGTCCCCCTTATATACTATTAAGAGTCCTTTCTTAGATAGAATTGTTGTTCCAGTACAACTAGGATTCAATATAACTCGAATTAGAGTTATTTTGGAATAAGTCGATATGGTTGCCCAAATGGCTCTAAAAGGCCAAGAATAAGTTGAATTAGGCCTGGAATAGATCGAAATGGACCTGCATGGGCCAGATTTTGAGTTTTTCCTGAAATTGTAATTTTGCATTATGGCCTCCATCGTTTCTTCAATCCGTTTATGAGTCATATGCTTTCCTTCATGCAGATTTTCCCAAGCCAGTTGTTTCCTCACTATTACCGATGCCTGGTGGGTTACATTCTTCTGTGCAATTACTTCAACATCCCCATATCTCCCGCTTTACTGTTCGGGGCCTTTTCCCATTCGGCCGGTGAGACAGGGCTACCCGTTTTTCCAACTGGTGGCCCGTCAATCCGTTAACTTCTTTCTGTCTGGAGTTTCAACTACCTTTCCTTCCTACCGCAATTGGAGGAGCCGCTATTTCTTTATCCGCCCTCACAACTATGTGGACTCCCTCAACCCTGCCGAGGAGACTGTCTTCTTGCAGAACCGTCGGTTTTTTTCCTCAACCTACGACATAGTGTCCATTCATGAGTGCCCTCGGGCCATGGTGATGGCGGGTCTTCAAGCCGACCCGAACTATATTTATTTTGTTGGCGCACAGATGGGGAGGGGCACTCATTTCAGTAAGCTTTGACCTTTTGAATTCTGCAGTTCCTTTTGTACTTACTTGCTTGATGCTAACTCTAATTTTTGTTGCCAGGGGTCAATTGCCCACGCATGCATTGGGCAATTCCTCCGTAGAGGTTGCTCAAGTGATTTCCTCTGACGACGATGCTTCTGCGCGTGATGTAAATGCTACCTCTGAGAGACGCCACTTTAGTCTATTGGCTCCCTTCGATCCCATCTCCTCGGAAAGCGGTATGGCCCCTTCATCTCCTTTGTCTAGCCCTACTCCTGGGGTTAGTGTGACTCTGCCAGGTCGTACTTTTTCTATTAGTGACTCTCTTCGTGGCTCTTTCGAGGATTGATCTGGTGGGCAAATCGGTGTGCCGTTTCCGTTGACCCCGAGGCCTCCAATATTCCACAAGCTCCGACCCCAGTAGTCCCCTCGGGCGAAGGAACGAGCAGTACGCCTTTTATGCCTCGTGACATCCGAGCCATGTACTCCTCGGGTCGTATGAACGGTCTCTGGGATCTGGTTGACAGCCTCTTAAAACCAGAGGAGAGAAAACTCCTAGGCCAGGACGACGGCGCTGGCTTGCTGGTTCGCATGTCTCGTAACCTTTTTGATGTACGATGGTTTCTTCTTCTCTCTTTGTTGACTTTTCTTTCTCACGAACTTTTCTAACTCATTTTCTCTTCTTTTAGGCACTGTTTATTGCTCGCGAACTTGATTCGTGGGAGATCTTGTCGTCACGAAACTCCCAGCGGGTGCAAGGGGCTCAGGCGATGGCACACTTGCATCCAGAAGTGGCCGACAAATACCGCGAGGAGTTGGAGGAGATGAGGGCTTCTTGGCATGAGGAGTCGCTCAGGTTGAGGGGCGAGATGGAGGCCTTGAGGAAGGCTCTTGAGGCGGCTGTTGTGAGGGAGCGTCTTTTGTTGGAGCAGGTAGAGAACCTGCTGGCGATGGAGGAGGATTCTCGGGCTATAGTGGATTCGTTGATGGTGGATCGGGTATAGAGGGATGCCCGGAGGGGGGAGTTGGTGCAGGCTGAGGCTCGTGTGGCTGAGGTGGAGGCGGCTTTGGTGAGGGAGCATACTGCAAGGGCTGAATTTGAGGCCAAAAAGCAGGCGGAGCTAGACTCGGCCCAGGCTAACTTTGAGGAGAGATTGCGGATGGAGCTGTTGGTGGCTCGTGCAGAGGTGGTACAGAAAGAACGAAAGGCGAAGCCTACTGAGCCTATCTCTTCCAAGGATGTCCACAAATTCATGAACATGGGATATGACATGTGCTTGAGTGTTGTGCAGAATCTGCTTGGTGCGCCCCGAGGTTTGGTGATCCCCCTGTTCGAACTTGCCCGTCGGACGAAGGTCAAAGCCATTTGTATTTGATATCGTACTCCTACCCCTGCTGCTGCTACTGCTGCTCCCGCTGCTCCTCTACGTGAATCAAGGAGTCCCTCTGAGAGAGAAGTGAGGGAGGTGATGGAGGAGGAGCGCCGAATGGCTATCCGTGCCGGGAAGCACCGAAGAGATGAGCGTTGATGAGGATGGATGGTGGTGGCCCTTTGTGGCCTTAGTTTTCAGATTTTTATTCTTCTTTCTTGTCTCATTTTGTATTTCTTTGTCCGTCCTTTCAGTGGGTGGTGGGTGAAGTAGATCGTTGGGGCCTCGCCCCCTATCTTGTAAAAACCCACTCCTTTTAAATGGAATGTTTCTTTTGTGTACCTGTAGTGTTAGTTACCTTCGTGCTTGTGTGTTGGTGTACATAAATTATTTTTTATTTTTTGGGGCTGAACTCGAGTAACTTCCGAGCTACCTACATATCCGTTGCAGTAAAATTGGGAATCAAGCCGAATGTAGTTCTCCTGCTTACATGATACTAAGTAGTAAATACACACTTAAAACATGCAACATTTATTTATGTACCTAGGTCAGTTTCTTCCTCGTTTTTTCAAGAAGGAAGACAACCTTCGTTGTGCAAACCGTCTTCAAGGGTAGAATTTCCTTAGGCTGAGTGCATGCCACGAGTGCGGATAAGTCCGACCTTCCATATCCTGCAACTGGTAAGTTGCAGCCCCGAGGATGCGGGATATTTGGTAAGGCCCTTCCCACGCGGGATCAAGTTTTCCCACATTTTTTGACGCCCCTACTTTTCGTCAGACCAACTCGCCAACCTGGTATGTTCGTTCTTTAACACGTTTGTTGTAATATCTGGCCATGCGGGCTGTGTAACGGGCGCTTCGGAGCACTGCTTGTCTTTGGTGCTATTATAGTAGATCCAGTTCAAGGATCATGTGCTCTTCATTGCGATCTTCCTCGTATTCTTGAATTCTCCATTTGGGGGTTGATATCTCTGCAGGAATGACTGCTTCGTGTCCGTATGCCAGGCTGAAGGGTGTTTCACCGATAGAAGTTCTTGTGGTGGTTTGGTAAGCCCACAGGAGGCCAGGGATTTCCTCGAGCCACTTCCCTCTTGATATGTCATGAGACGTGCTTTCAGTCCTTGAATCAGGGTGCGGTTCGTGACCTCGACCTGGCCATTGGATTGTGGATACCCAACGGAAGTGAAGCGGTGCTGTATCTTCTAATGGTCGCACCATTTTGACAGCAGATCACTAGTGAACTGTAGTCAGTTGTCGCTGACGAGGATTTGAGGCACTCTGAATCTGCACACGATGTTTCTCCATGGGAAGTTGATGACCGCTGCCGAAGTGATTTGTGCCATCGGCTCGGCCTCGACCCACTTGGTGAAGTAATCCACGGCCACCAAGAGGTATTTCTTCTGTCCTGGATCCTATATCAGTGGCCCAACGATGTCGATCCCCCAATTATCGAAGGGGCAGGGAACGTGGTTAGGTTCCCATGCGGCTGCGGATAGATGGGACATCGTCGCGTGCCTCTGACATTGCTCACATTGTAGAGTGAAGGCTTTGGTATCTCTCTGCATGGTGGGCCAAAAGTAACCCTGCCAAAGTATATTTTGGGCGAGACTTCTGCCTCTCGAGTCATTTCCACAACTTTCTCAAAGTACTCCTCGCATTACCTCGGTTTCTTCGTCTTCATTCAAACACCGCCGGTAGGGTTGTGAGAACCCTTTCTTGTACAACACTGCTTCTTTTAGAAAAAATCAGGCGGCTCTCTTACCTATCTCATTGTCATGTTCGTACTTCTCCGAGTTTTGCAGATACGCCATAGTTTCGGTCATCCAACCCTTACCATCATCTCTTTCTTTATTCAGCGCCTCTAAAGCTACATGGCTTTTCTCTGACGAGTTAATGGTGAGGAAGGTTACCTGTCGAGTGCCGATTGGATGCATGCCTATTGCTGTTCTGGACAAAGTATCAACTTCTTCGTTTTCTGCTGGGGGGATCTACTCGAGAGCGAATTCTTCAAAGCTCACTCGTGATTTGTGCACTACAGTCAAGTAGTCTTTCATCCTTTGATCACGAGCTTCGTACGTGCCTCCCACTTGCTGTACCACCAGCTGTGAGTTGCTATGGAAATGAACCCGGGTCATCTTTCCTTCCTTGGCCAGCCTCATCCCAATGAGCAAGGCCTGGTATTCTGCTTCGTTATTGGGCACAGTGAACCCCATCTTCACAGCGAAGGACAGCACTTCTTTGGGCTTGTCTCCATGTAGCAATTTGAAGACGATGCCAAGTCCCCCGGTACCATTGCTAGATGATCCGTCCACATATGCTTTCTAAAGGTTCATCACAGGCTCTTTAGCGGGTGCTTTGTTGGTTTCTATCATGAAGTCGGCTAACACTTGGGCTTTGATAGCCGGTCCCAAAGCATAATGGATATCATACTCTCCGAGCTCTACTGCCCATTTAACCATTCTCCCTGACACATGCGGATGACTCAATATGGCTCGTAAGGGGTGCTGTGTGAGTATGGTGATGGGATGGGTTAGGAAGTATGACCTCAGCTTCCGAGCGGTTGTGACATGAGCGAATGCGAACTTTTCAATGAGGGTGTATCGTGTTTCGGCGTCTTTCAAGGTTCGGCTGGTATAATAAATAGGAAGGTGATCTCGGCATTCATCTGTCCATTGGAAATTCTTCACGTTACGAAGTATCTTAATGAAGGGGAGTCTCTTTTCTGCTACTTTCGAGATGAATCGGTTGAGCGAGGCCATCCTTCCGGTGAGTCATTGTACGTCTTGGACCGTGTGAGGTGGCGGCATATCCAGTATCGCTTGGGCTTTCTCCGGATTGACCTCGATTCCTCGCTGGGTGACAAGGAATCCCAAGAACTTTCCTCCATGCATTCTGAATGAACATTTCTGAGGGTTCACCTTTAAGCCAAACTTATCCGTAATCTGAAAGGCCTCAATCAGGTCGGTGTTATGCTGACTTGCGTCCTTGCTTTTGACCACAATGTCATCTACATATACTTCGAGGTTGTTTCCGATCATCGATGAGTTCATGGTATTCATGAGCCTCTGGTACGTTGCTCCAGACAATACGTACCGAACTCCGTGATAAAGCTAGTCTTCTCCTGATCCTTCTCTGCCATCGGGATCTAGTTGTATCCCTGGTCACCATCCATGGTAGAGAGTAAGGCACATCCCGCTGTGGAATCAACAAGCTGGTCTATGCAGGGCAAAGGGAAGCAATCTTTCGGGCAAGTGTCGTTGAGATCAGTGAAGTTGATGCACATCCGCCATCTTCCTCTGGATTTTGGTACCAGGACCATATTGGCTAGCCACTCGGGGTATTGTACTTCCCTGATTTGGTTCAGGCCGATAAGCCGCTGTATCTTAGATTTAATTAACTTGTTCCTCTCCAGCCCTATCTTGCGTCTTTTCTGCTGGACGGGCTTGGCATCGGGGCGTACGTCGAGGCAGTCCTCTTTCCCAGGAAAACACATGTTGGAAGCGTCACAGCTTCACAAGGAGTTGCATCTCGACAGGAGGGTTTATTTTTGTTCCCATCTTTACAGTCTTCTTGTCCTCTCCGGGAATAACTTCAACCATCTTAAGTTCCTCAGCTAGATAGATTTTGTTTGCGTCGGTCCACCATGGCTCGTATGGGTTTTTCTTGTTGCTGCTCTCTCCTTCTTCGATCGTGGCGATTGTGTTCAACCGACACTCGTGTGATCGAGCTTGGTTTCCTTTATTTTCTCCAATTCCATTAAGAGTGGGGAACTTTACCTTTAGATGGAGGCCGGAAGGTGCCTCTTCGAACAGGCGGATGGACGGTCATCCGCAAATCACATTGTAGGTCTTGGCGAGTGCATTTATGATCCAGAACTTGACTTCCTCAGTTATCCGCAGATGTCCCGCTCCCCATGACATTAAGAGTGGAATGGAACCCAGAGTCTCGCAGGGACTTCCGTCAAAACCTACTAGAGGGGTCGTCTCTGGTACTATCTATTCCATTTTAAGCCCCAAGGCCAGAAACGTGGGCAGGAACATCACATCTACTGAACTTCCTGTATCAATCAGTACCCAGGCTACTTCTGCCCCATGGAAAGTGGCTTGAATTACTATAGGGTCAACGTGATGATGGACGATGTCTATTAGGTATGTCGGTCCAAAGGTAATTGCAGGGGGCGTAGAGATAGTAGTGGAGAAAACATGATATTTTAAGCTAACCCGTTGAGTTTCCTTGACGAATTTCCTCTTCTTCTGGGGTGACGAGGCTGACAGTGGACCTCCCTTGATCATATTGACTGTTCTACCTGTGAGGGGTTGTGTCCATAGTTCGGAGGTGGGGGCGGCAAGTCCTGGTGCCGAGGTTGCTCTTCTAGTGCCGATCTATCTTCGTACCTCCTTCTCCTGCTCTGAGATCCTTCCCTTTCCTGTCGTTCCTCACTCTTGCACAATTTCTGCACATGTTCTCGAGGTCGGCTTCCTTCCTTCCATTCCCTAGGCCGCTCGTTTCTGGGGGAAGTTTCCTTTCTTTCGATGAATTGGCGCAAGTACCCCATATTCAAGAGACACTCGATCTCTATCCTCATATGATTGCAGTTTTCCATTTTGTGCCCCCAACTGCGGTGAAATAAACACCACTTTTGCGTATGGCGCATGGCTTCTGAGTTTCGGGCTTGGGGCAGCCAACGGACGTCTTGGTTTCCCTCCATTATGTTTAACACCTCGATGTTAGAGATTTTTAAAGGAGTCAAGGAGAGAGGTTCTAAGTACCTTCTAACCACGTCTCACCGACCACTAGCGTTTTCTCCTCGCCTGCTCCTCGAACAATCCTCATGCCCCGGCAATCCCAATTTCTCTAGCCGCGTATCTTCTAGCACCATGTTCCTCTCCGCTCTTTGCATGAGTTCTTCCAGGTGCGGGCAGGGCGCCCCACTAGGGAGTCAGCGAACTCTACAGATTGGGTACCTTGTGCTATGAATTCAAAGAGGATATGAGGATCCACATTCCTTACATCAATCACAGCATCTGCAAATCTCTGCATGTAGTCCCGAAGGTTCTCTCCTTCGGCTTGGATCATGGTCATAAGGTGCCCGACTGTTTTTGGGTATCGGCGATTGCACGCAAACTGTCACAACAACAGCTATAGGAGTTGATCGAAACTTCTAATGGATCCTCTGGGCAACCAGGAGAACCAAGCTTGCGCCCTCCCCGTTAGAGTGGATCGAATCCGACAGAGAGCGTGATCAGGGGCGTTGAGTATATCCATCACCGCCAAGAATCTGGTTGATATGGTCTCGGGGGCTCGGAAATTGCGATCTCCAGTGTAGACTACGGGATTAGAGAGACGCATGGAGACCGGGATCTTGAGAGCCAGCATGTAGGGGACAAATAGGTTTCCCTTCCCGTCTTCTTCTGTGGTCCCATCTCGGTCACTTTTTAGGGCGTGCACCTCCCTTTTAAACTCAGTCATCATATCCATAAATTGCTGGTTGTTATTAACCATACGTGGGAATGGGCGATAGGTCCCGTTGCGGTGATTTCCGATGGGTCGTTCACCACGGCTACAGGTATGCTCTACTTCTGCTCTCAGCCGCCTAGGCTCGGATCCACCGGCATGTTTCCATCAGCATGTCTGGAGTTAGGAGGAGGTGGAACCCTTCTTCCTCTGGCACGGGCCTCTTGTTGTCGCACGCGTTGGGCTCCTCGCTCCGCAGCAGTCTCCAACAAACAATGCAACTCGCGCCCTCGGGCGTGGAGGAAATAGACTCACCGGAGATTTGAGGCGAAATTGCCATAACAACTTGGGAAAGTATACGGGTAGGGTATTGAAAGCCAACAACTCTACTTGAAGAATGAGAACTTACCAAATCCAGGCTCATTACTTAGGCTACCTCAGGGACTCTGATGATGTTCCCACAGACATCGCCACTGATGATGCCTCCGGATTGCCATGCCCATCACCGAGGCAGTTTGCACACCGATCTCGACATAAGATGACCCTGGACCCGGCAAGCTCTTGGGGGAGGGAGCGTTGGGAGCTCGTTATGGGGACTCCTACAGCTCTTCAGTGACCCGCGGGGGGTTCGCACTTTGTTCGCACGATTTCCCTTTGATCCTCCGCTACAGGGGCTCGTGCTCTTCCGACCTTGCTCGCTTCCTCTCTCTCAAGCTCTCTCTAGGTGTGGACTTTAGCTATATGCTTGCTTGGATTGCCTTTATGACAAGCCTGCTTTCCTATTTATAGGGCAAGGGGAGGGTATAGATGTAATCTTACCGGGGGCACGTGTCAGCATGCATGTTGGTTTCGAGGGTAATAGATTACTTCTGTGTCTTCGTAGAGTAGGGCATGTGGTGCTTCAGAGTCTTGTCGAAATAGGCACGCGATGCTCGAGTAGGCTTGTAGAGTAGGGCACGTGGTGCCTGCATGTTACACTCGGTGCATGTCGTGCTCCGCTTACAGACTCTAACCCCCGATGCCTCGCTCTTCATTGCGGAAGCAGGGCGGTCGAGCACCGAGAGGGCGACAACGCACTCAGATAGTGGAGAATGACGCCGGAGCCAACGCTAGCTGCCTGCTCTGGTTGGCCAGAGGATGCGGTGGTCTTTGCTTAGCGGCTAAGGATTGCTTATACGATCCCCCCCCCCCGTTGATTCAACGAGGGGTGATTGAGTAAGATATTATATTATAACACTTACCAGGGTCGGGAAGACGAGAGGGGGTCGTGAGATAGACTAGGATTAGAGGTATAGGCCACGTGGATTGGTACAATCCCAGGAGGGAGAGTATGCGTCATCATTCTGTATTTGCTCAACATGAGGGAAGCGATTGCTTTCAGTCGCTTTCATCATTTCTAAAATCCTGCAGAAAAATTTCCTGACTTTCACCACACATATGATAAGAAACCGCTTAAGTTTATGTGCATATGGAATGGGATCACTTCCACGGCTAATTTTTCTGCATCTTTTTGCTTTTCTCCATCACCCATCTGCTTTTGAACTCCTCTTAGGCTCTTACAACATACTTTTTTGCATAAACAATTCATCACTACTCAGATCAAAATACTTGATTGAATTGCAAAAAAAAAAACAAATAGAATCAAAATAAAGTAGTAAACATCATGGGTCCTCTCCCAGTGGAGCTCTTGTTTAACGTCCTTGGCTCGACAGAATGAGAGAGTAATGGTTAGTTTAACATTTTCTCTTGCTCTTTATAGCGCAAGGTGACAGGTCCTTTCTCAACATCAATTAAAGAACTAGCCGTGGCTAAAAAAGGACTTCATAAGATTAAAGGTTAAGAATGTGCATCCCCAAATTGCATAACCATTAAGTCAGCTAGGAACAAGAAACTTCCTATCTTGACACTAACATTTTCAACTTTTCCATTTAGTCTTTTGGTTGAATGATCACAAAATTGGAGTGGTGCTCTAGACGGAGTGATTTTTGTTAAGATCAAATTCCTATAAATAGTCAAAGACATGAAATTAACACTTGCACCTAAATCACAAAGTGCATCTTCTAGAGTGACATTGTTTACAGTGAAAGGAACTGTAAAACATCCATGGTCGTTCAAATTCAGTTACAAATACTCGAACTTATTCTTCAGTTGTCTTGGTTGCTAAGCCACTCTAGAGACATCAATTTTTTCACCTTTGTCTACCTCAATTGCCCTTTCTACTGGTGTCTTAATGGCCTTCACAGTTTCACCTTCAGTCGATCCCGCTTTCTTCTTTCTTTGATGATCCTTCCATTGAGTGCTTCATCTTTCCTATATCAAGCTTCCAAGTATCTTTAAATATGAATCATATCAACACACTCAGTGTTAAAGAATTTGAGATCATTTTTACCTACTCTCTATGGGAAAGGTAAATCCTTGGGATACTCCCTCAAGTGACGTGTCTTAGCTTCTCTAAACGTATCCTCATATGTCCATATTCTACGTGAGATCATGTTCCCCATTTCCTTAGTATTTCTTTCAGTGTTGCTTGGCAAAGCACCTGGTGGTCGGTTAGTTGATTGGGCTCCCACTTGGCATATTTGCTGCTCAATACTCTTCAATATCATAGTTGTCTAATGTGCCCATACTTCCAACTTCGCCCCTCTACTATGGGATTGCGTCATGTGGTGTTCGAATTTTTGCCTCCTTTCACTGGGTTGATATCCGGACTATTGCTGTCTTCGTGGGCATGAATTTTATTGTTTCCTCCCTAAGAATTATAGTTTTCTCTCGGGTAGCAAAGGACAAATGGGCTTGAATGCTTATTATTTCTTCCTTTGAAGTTGGCACTATCCACTTGCTCCATTTGTTCATCGTGTATTTCTCTGCGTTTGGTCTTTCATCAATCTATTTCACCCAACAAGTCATTACATCGAATATGGCCAGATTCCTGTCCATATCAAACAGTCTTTCTTGTTATTTCTTGGTCACTATCCGGCCTCCATTTCCTACACCCGTTCTCAATTGTCTCCATCACATCTAAAGATTCTTCGTCAATCAAAGCCATGCAGCTTCATCCAGGGGTACCATCTAAATGCTTCCTTTCTCTTGCATGTAGCCCTGAATAAAAGTGAGATAACAGAGCATACTGGCTCATATTGTGTTGGGAACAATTTTGAACTAAAAGTTTAAATCTATCCAAAGCTTCATAAGTTTTTCCAATTCTTTCTGAAGAAAACTCGTTATCTCACACCTTGTTTCATCACCATAGATGGTTGGCAATACTCATTAATAAATAGTCTTTCCATCTGCTCCCATGTTTCAATGTTGTTTGTTGGTACCTTATCAAACCACTTCTTTGCCGGATCCCTTTATGGAAACTGAAAAATTTTGCATTTTCAAAAATCTTCCCCATATGCATATCCTATGCAAGTCTACAGAAAAGACTTCAAAATTTCCTTCTGGTTTTCAGCTGGAAACCCCCAAATTGACTTTGTGATACCAGTTGAATTGATCCTCCTTTCAGTGAATGATTCCCTGGTAGAATCCTTAAACATGTACTCACCATGTCATCCATATTTGACAACACTTTTTCTCTTCTCTCTCCAAAGTGTCTCAGCGGGTCATTCCTCCTCACTGGTGGAGCTGGTGATAGGATTGGTTGTGGACCTTCCTCTGCTCTCGATACTTCGTTTCCTTCCTCGTTCCCTGCCATGGATTTCTCAGTTTTCAACTTCTTCCTACGAGTTCTTTCAGTCACAAGGTCAAGCGTTATTGTGTCGACCCCTGAATTCCTGGTCCTGCACTAATGTTCTTTTGCTTGAAAAACCACAACATAGTAACCAACTCAAAAACACGATGGAGTTGTCACCTTTCACAGCTACTATTAAACAGAATGTAAATGAAATATATTTTGGATTTTTGGTATGAGTAGCAACTAAAACACTTCATAAATTAAAGGCTTAAATCAATGATATAAAGATGATATCATAAGGACTATGTTTCTTTGGATAGATACTGATCAGAGACTCATAGAGAAGGCATTTTTTAGATGAATTATGATTGACTAGTGTGTGGGATGTATTAAACTGTGAAGAAAAACCAATGATTATGGGTTCCCGTAATTGAAAATACTATTCTGTACGTTGTTCTTCCAAACGCATTTACCTGAGTGAATTGCCCACGTCTTCTTGTTGTCGACGCTATCATCACACGACATGTGGAACTTTATGTGTAACAACGATCCAATCTGTAGTGTTCAGGACACACATAAAGCATAACTCAAGTTATAAGTTCAGTTTAATTATTCCTCACACACTCATCTCAAGACAATCATCTTGACATGATCTCTACCACAATAGTCCCATCGCCTCACGACACAAGATAGGTTTAGCTATGCATAATTAAAGTAAACATGAAAACATGAATAAACTAAACCAATATCTTGAATAAAACAAACTAAAGCAAAGATCTCGTCCAACCAAACCTACGGAAATAAAGAAATATTCAAATCAACTCCATTCAAGTGTACGAATAACTAGATAACATCAACTCAATCACAGCTTTGATTTTCGCTCTTCTCTATCTTCTTTGATCTTCACAAAAGTTTGACTCTAGGACTCTTATCCAAAAGTATTCACTAGTTTCTCAACTAGATTCTTCTAATGGCTACTTTCGCTTTCCATTATCAGTATTTATGTCTTCCTTTTATATCCTCTCTGGCTTGGAAAGTGTCACTTTTTATTTCTCCTCAAAACCTAACTTATCAAGTCAAAGGGATTTCGAAGCTATCACTTTCAGTTCGCATGTGACGGCTGCTGAATTAGGGTTGCGTCATTCTTCAGTCAGAAGTAATCGCTTCAGGTTCCTCTTCAATGTCAAGTGATCACATTCACAACCGATTGCCCCTCTTCGCATTCCCTCGCTTTCCTGCTCGCACGAATTGCGTAGAATTCCTCTTTTTAGCTCATTTTCATCCTTTTTCACCAAAATGACTCCTAAATAATAAAATAGAGGAACACAAGTAAAAATACTGAAACAATTCAAGAAACATAGAATAAAATGGTCTGTTTGACATATGAATAATGATTACAAAATGGACTCATCAACCAACAACCTTCTACTGCCTAATAGTAAATCGACAAAATCCCTTGGTCCAACTTTCCTAAGGCGTCCTCTTAAATAACAAAATATCGTGTGAGGTAGTTTACCATAAAATATCCGTTGCACTACAAGATATAAGTCCAAAAATAGTTCCATGCTCGTGGTAATTCATCAACCAACAGATGAGTTGTTTTATTAGAACATAATAAATATAATTCTAATCAACTTGAATAACGATTAAGAAAAGTAAGTTCCACATGAGAATAATTTCTCTGATAAATATGAAAAAAATAAGAGAACGAGTTAGAAGATGTGACGAGCTAATCAATGAGAATTACAAATATGTGAAACTGATAAATAGAAGATTGTTCGTGATTCGAACGCAAAGAACCAGAAATAGTATATCTATGTCCAAGTTCCTCAGGGCCGGGTTCCAAATGGGGTTTGAACAAATCTGGAACTGAACTCACCTTTTACAGTATGTAGAATCTTGTCTTATTTTTATGATTTTGTCATTTCCTAAATATGTAGAAAAAATATGTTACTAAGATAATAATAATATTTTATTAATAAAGGTACTTTAAATTGACACAAGTTATAATAACGAGCTAGTTGTTTTTCAGTATGATAGACATCACAAATATTAGTTTAGATGATATTAAATAATGATAAGATAAATATGTCAAAATAAAATATTTTGGCTAGAATAATCATAGTCTAATTAGACATGAAAAACAGTGGGGTTATAAAACTAGTTTTATTAATAAAGAATAATAAACAACATATTCCTAAAATAATCACTTTTTAAACATATTATGAGATTCATACAATAAAATTTACAACTACATTGTATCATCATCATATCAAGGAATATAATAAAAATATGAAATCTGAAACTACTCAGTATTTGAGATGATTATGCTATATTAGTACTTATGATTGAAAAACTAAGTAAATAAATAAAGATTAAAATCAAAAAATTTGTAGAAACATAAACCAAAGAATTATAAACGTATTAAGCACTAAATGCTACTTAAGCTATCAACTACACTTCCTAAAACACCTAAAACTACTAAGTAAAAAACTAATCTCTAATACTACACCACCTAATGATCTTCCTAGGCCTTAAACCCCTATGAAACGTGTTTCAACACCATCAATCATGTTAAAATACTATATCTGTCTTGTTTCTAAATATTCAAGAAAATTGCATTTCTAACCATCCATTTAAGAGAAATTGAAAATGCCACAAGGTGTTATTCATAGAACTGAAATCATGACTGTCGACGGTTTTCACGTTCGATCTACCATTTAAAGGCTTGAAATTGATAAGGTTTATCCATAGAGAAATTTTCTTACAGACCCCATCTTGAAATAACACGCTTTCCTTTTCTGGGAATTTCTGGAAGGGAAATCCAAGTTTTTGGTTTTCTGGCATTTCGGAAGAATGGAACGTAAATTTGCCGTTGTTTGAATGTAAAGTTTGTTTTAGGGCTTTGATTCAAAATTCTTTGGAGAGTATGTGGTTAAACATTTAGAATAAAATACGAAGGTTTGGAGTGTCTTTTGGATTTTCAAAATCTATGCAACAAAACTGGCAGATTTTGTAAAACTCAGTTTTGATGATTTTGAAGGAGGAACAAGACAAGTTTAATGGCAGGGATAACTTTTTTTCCACAAATTAGAGATCAGGGGAGAATTTCTTATAGAGAGCTAGCTGAATAAGAGTGGAAGGTTGTCAAATGAATTGGAGAAGGAGGCTAGGTTTTTATAGGCGGATATTCTATTATTGTGAATAGTGAAATTACCATTCCTTATTTTTATGTGATTTATTTTATTTTTATTTTACTTTTAAATTAATTATATTCTGAGTATTCCTAAATATATGTTTTCAAATTTTACTTTGTTTTGAATTATTGTTAATAGGTCATTTTCTAGAATAAATTGAAATGCAAGCTTAGTTTAAGTTTAATCCAAAAATCTTTACGTCACCATGGAATCATGAATATATGCTACATGGATCCACAAATACATGTATCCGCTTTTTCCCTTTCAGGTGCAACCGACCAGCTAAAGAAATGTACCATATCCTTTTCGTGATGTGAGCTCACATTTGTGGTGCAGATGAAACTTTAGGTGCAATAAAGTTGAGCTATCCACGACGTTGTACCTATTATAGTGCAATTCGCCGAATGAAAAGCAAATTCGCCACTAACTTCTGGTCTCTACTTTATCCAACAGAGCATTTTCAGAAGTTTCCGTCTCAACTTTCTTCGCATCTGAAGATTTTGGGTCCATGGTATTCCATTTGTCTAGCATCTGTTTGATTTCTTTCTTTGCCATCGCGATCATCATATCCTTAATCTTCGTTTTTTGAGGCAACCTACCACCTTTGGAGGAAACATCTGGTTGAGCTCCAGAATCGCCCTCCACATGATTTACAGATACCTTGTTGAGGCAGGAGCTGCTCCTTGCTGTCCCTTGAACTGCTTCTTTGCCACTGTTCTGATTCGGACCATCCGTTCTTTCGCTTATTTAATTGATTCTCTTTATTTAGACAACTAGGATGAGTCTCAGAATCTGCACATGCTTCGCCTTGCTTGCTTCTCGTGCTGCCCTGATGTTGATACACGCCACCCATCACAATGTTTTCTGTCCCTTTGTGATTCCTTTTCAGTTTCTCATTTGATGGATGAACTGTATGAGCTGCAGCAGCACGAGTATCTCTTCAAGCTGAGACTGGTACGCTTTGGCAACTACTCGGATCTTTTCCACAATAGAAATAGAAGTGAGAACTGCAACTGTTGAGATCTGGTGCCGGAGTCTCCACTGCAATAATGATCTCGCAGCAGTGGCAACATATAACTTTTTGATTTAAAAATAGGGTGAATTGTGATCACCCCCCTATCGTTTGGGGCGTTTTGCGATGTGCCCCCTATCGTTTCAAATTTTGCACTTTGCTTCCTAACGTTCGTTAAGTGTGCGGTTTGCCCCATGGAACGTTGACCGGTGGAATATTCCACCGGAGATTCCAAAACGTGCTCAACACGTGCCCCACGGAAGGGCATTTTTATCCGACCACTTTTGACTACTAACCCCTAACCTTTGGTACGAACGTTTCCCCTTAATGTTTTGACTCTGCCCCCTAGCATTTGCAGACTTTGAGCAGTATACCCCCTAACGTTTGTACAATATGAGCATAGTGCCCCCTATATGTAGAGAGTGAACTGATAAAATAATTGTTTCACAAAGAAGAAGTGATAAATTTATTCAAAGATTTGTAGTAAAAATCTATTGAGCATAAATTAATTTAAATGTAAATTTGTATACCTATATGTAGAGAGAGATGTGTTTGTGTGGGGTACGTAGCTCACATCTCTCTTGTTTTTTTTTTTATAAAAAAACAAAAAAAAAAAAAAACTAGAATCTCTCTTAAATAAATTTGCGGGGTCCACAATCCACCATACTCTCTTTCTTTCACACGTTTTCTTTCTAAAAAACAAAGAAACCCATGTTCTTCCCCTTTTTACCGATTTTACACAGCAAACCCCAGCAAACTCAGCCTTGTATGTACTACGGGAGGGGCGGGGGACGATAACAACATCCAATGTTATGGAGTAAAGATTATCAGAATCTGAATTAAAAATTTAGGTAAATTTCTTTTACTGCATAGCCATCATGAGGTGGCAAAATCTGTAGGATTTGAATGTTGTCTATGTTCAAGATATTTCAACAGAAAATGATAATATTATTTGCCTTGACAATTTCTGAAATGGTAATATTTTTCTAACTATTTTGTACCGAAAGAAATTCTCCTACGAAATATAACAAAGCTGAAGAATTCATTTTGAGACAAAAGCAAAAGAAAGGATAAAAAATTCCCTATCATAATCCAATGCTTGGATTTCTATTATCTGTCACAACACACCTTTCAAGTCTTATAGTACACTTTGGTTAAATTTTTTCCACGTATTTCATATCCACCTCCACTAAGGTTTCATATCTTATTTTATACTCCCTCTAGGTTCCATGTATTAACAAATACCCCCATGAAGTATGATATGTTGATAAACACCCCCCTTAAGGGTTTAATTCCTATCTCATCCATTGGCCCTTTTTCATTTAATTAACTTAAACATAATCTATTTTGCAAGGACCCCGACCCGTTCCACAAGTCATTCTTCAACCAGGTTGGTTTGGTGTTGATCACAAGTTTACCTAACTTCGACTAAAACGCAACCCTTGGGAATGGGCCTCACTTTCCAGGACAAAAATCAGACATGTTGACAATAACTTTTATATTATTATCGCGGAAGTCTTCTAAAATGCAAACGAGTATTACATCATAAAATGATCTCTTAATCAAGATTGTTCATAAATTGGAAAACATTTCCTAAATGCATGATGAATTGCTGCCACAGCTTAAATAAAATTCTAACTCTTTCATTCTAGTCGTGTCATCAGCTGCTTTTTTCTGAATAATGGACAAACAGAAGAAATAGAGGTGTAAATCTTTGATGACTTAGTGAAATTCATAATAAAACACATGTAAATCGAGAAATAAATGGAGTTTCAATTAATTAGAAGTTCATGAACGAATTATCTGAAAAAACAAGAAGAAGTTTAAAACATGATAAAATATATTCAATACAAGAAGTTCAAAGAACATGTTCATATAAACAAGACATAACGAGTCAACCATTCGGCTCCTAAAATTCAGCCTTATACCTCCACACGAGGAGAGACCTAACATTAAAGGAAGAGACATGCTCAAGTACATTCCTATCCAGCATGCCGGTCAGAGTCAACTCATAACTGTAACGAAGTTAATTAAATAGATCGTCCATTTCTGTGCAACAGTAAATAGACATAATCTCTGGGCCCAACTTTTCAAAGACCTCCTAGTGGGAAACAAAATATCCTATGAGCTAGTTTACCATATTTAATTCGTTGCTCTATGAACTATACATCCGAACAAAGTTCATTGCTCATGACAATGTTCAAGAACCAACAAATGAGTTGTCATATTAGAGCATAGTTGATATGTTTTTAATCACCATGATATAACGATTACGAAAATTCTCTTCAACAGGAGAATATTTATCCTAATAAGGAATTTTAAGAGAATGAGATAGAACATGTAGCGAGATAATCAGTCTGAAATATAAATATGTAAAAGTGATCAATAGAAGGTTGTTCGTAATTCAAACGCAAAGAACCTTGAATAGCCGGTCCAATATCCTTAGGGTCGGGTGCCAAATGGGGCTGAACAAATCAGGAATCAAACCTCACTTTTTACCGTTTGAATAATCTTGTCTTAGTCATATAATGTTTTTGTATTCTAATTATGTAGAAAATATGTTAATTAAATAATAATAAAAGTATTATTTTTGAATAAAACTACTTAAATGTAAAGAACTTATAATAACGAGTTAACTATCTATGATAAATATCACAAACATATATTTTCATTGAAATAACTAGTGATAAATTAGGTGTGTTAAAAAAAATATTTAGGATAATCATAGTCTGCTTAGTTAAATGACGTTGTAAAACTAGTTAAATGGTTTAATAGTAATAAACAATCAATTCTTTCAATATATATTTATAAATTAAAACGTACAACTAAGTTGTATCATCATCTTATCAAGGGTCTAGTAAAAATATCAACTTTAAATCTAATCAGTATTTGGTAACTAATCATTCTTCTAGTGCTAACCTAAATATTACTAAGTGTTATTATCAATACGAAAATCCTAAAATTTATAATATAACTTAAATATACCTACTCTAAACACCACTGCTATATCCTAATAGTTCTGCTACAAACACCAAGTTAGAAGAGAGAAATTAATACTCATATAAATATAGAGTTAAATGCAAGAACCACCCCTGTATAATCTCTAATTGGCAGAAACCCCCTGTGTAATTTTAATTGGCAAAAAACCCCCTGTGTTATTTAGTCAAAGGCAAAAACCCCCCTAATTGCTAAAAGTGTAATACACGCGCGTGAGTTGCATCTGGGGTAATTTTTTTTATTTGAAATTACCTTGTTATCCTTGTATGTAAATTATTTGAACCAAAAAGCAAGAAAAAGAAATGGGTCCATGGCAGAAAATATAATGGTTTAATCGCACATCAAAAGGCAAGAAAAAAGAAACCAATTTGTTTCATGGCAGCCGCTGGAGGAGGCGGAATCGGAATCAAACCTTTATTCCCAAAACCAGTCTCTTTTCTCCGGCGTTAATTAGTCGGAATCGGAATCACAACTATGGTTTAATTTGCTTCTTCCTCAATCTGCTTTTGGTTTGGATTTTTTATGTTAATGGGCTTTGGCCGTTTGGGGGTATGAAGGAGAAGTACCTTCATTTCTTTTTTCTTTTTTTATTCTTTCTATTTTATCTGATATTTTAATTTGGAAAAAAGGACTTTTAAACTTTTTTTTAAAATTCAAAATTCCAATTAAAATGTTTTTGTTATTTCCAATTAATGATATAATTATTATCATGAATGATTTTTTATTTATTGTGCTTTCTTTTAAGTAAATATAGATAGTAAAAAGGAATTTAGTTTCAAAAACTTATAATTCAAATTTCAAAGTAAATTGGTGGCTATTACCATAAGGGTAAAAATGATATTTCCTATCAAGTCAATGCCAAAAGTGAATTTGGGGCAAGTATGCTAATTATTGAATTACACAGGGGGGTTTTTGCCAATTAAAATTACTCAGGGGGTTTTCTGCCAATTAGAGATTACACAGGGGTGGTTCTTGCATTTAACTCTATAAATATATAATAAGCACAAATGTTATGATTAAGTTGCTTAATGACGTAATTAAGTTATGTTAGTACTTATAATAGCCAAACTAGGTGAATAAACAGAGATTAGAATCTGAAAATTTGTAGAAAACAAAATACTAACTGTTAGGACCAGGATTCGGTCCGTTGGTGTTTGAACTATTAAATTAACAGGATTCGGTCAGTCGGTGTTTGAACTATTAAATTGTCTGATATTATTTAAACAAGCATTTGTGATGAAGTTATTTATTTTAAGCGTTAGTGTACGACTTACACTATTTATCTCTTAGAACTTTTGAATTGATATAGCAAGACTTAGTTAAGAGATTCTTATATGCTGTGTTTATTTCGACCTTAATTAGGTAAACGCGTAATTATCTTTTATGATTTAGAAGGTTTACCTATTGAACGATTTACGGAACGAAAAGATATACTACGAATTATATATGGCTACATATTGACTAAGACTCGTCGAAGATTACGTAAATAAAATCCTTGCCTTATTTGAGTAGTATTCGACTATTACCTTATCCAAATATCCTAGGTGATTGTGTATATCTTTATTCTTATGTAAATGTACTTAAAACTTAGGAATCTTTATTTCAAAGCTATTTAATTAGTATGAATTAGTTTTACATGTCTTATTAGGTTAACTATGTATGGAATTCATATTCTATAAAATTAACCTGATTTAACTTATCTTGGATTTATTTTGATAAACTAAAAAACTTACCATCTCCGTTTAGATAATCTTTGTTCTGCAGAAAGAAGATTATCGTTATCATTTGAAGATTGTTCTCATCCTATAGCTATAAAGACTATTATAAATAGAAGTCGCAGTTTAGGATTCAAGCTCGTTGGGTTTAGTTTTTATTTCAATAGTGTTTCAAGTTCTTTTAGGTTTCATTCTTGAATGAATATTCATAAGTGTACTTCTGTTTAAAACTAAGTTGAAACTTGTTCAGAATAGTCAAGCAAGATTGAAGGAGAGCTCTAACGAGGCATGATATCCTAAATCAGACACAGTAGAAGTATAAAAGGTGTGTCTTATAGGTTTTAACTATAGAAGGGGTTCGGTGGTTTAAAGTCAACTCCTATAAGAGTGATTCACTTTGATACTTTCAATGAGGTTTGGTTTATAGGCAAAAGCCTCGTGAATTAGGACAGGTGTCCGAAGCACGTAAAAATTCTGGTGTTATTTACTTTCTGTCTTGATATTGTTGCAACTACAATATTCACTGATTAAACACCAAAACTTTAAGTTATTTAGAGTTATGTTTAATCAGAACATTTATATACAAAGGCTTCATAAGTGATCACTCTTCAAGATAACATACTTCATCCCCTTCTTCTCTTCAACCGACTTTTCCGTCAATTCTCAAGATTCAAGCTTTGCAGGCACATGAATATCTTAAAAGGTTAGGATAAAGTGTATTTTGGTAAAGTGGATTAGGTACATGGGACAAAAAGTTCAACTTACAGATCAAACACCTTCTTCTCATACAAGTTTTCCTTTCTTTCTTTCTTTTTTCTCTTTCTCATTTATTTTATTCTCTTTCTTTTGTTTTGTATTCAAGCTCTCACCCTCTTTTCTTTTCTTTTTGAAGTTGTACCCCCAACCTTAATACGTTTTTATGGGCTTTGTACATTTAATCTCTCCACTCTCCCTCAAATTGGCCTTTAATTTTTCTTTTTATGCTCATGGCCTTTGTACTCATCAACTTCTTCACCTTTCCCCACTTGTGTTCTTAGTTTTTCACAAGTTTTCATTTCGTGCATAAACAAATCCTCTAGAAAAGGGTAAGGATAATTCATATTGCGGCTAAATAGGTGGGTAAATGGGCTAAATCTGACAAAAAAGTCCTATAATCAAAAAGGCTTCAGAGGGGTGCAGCGGATTATTTATTTGTAAAGGGTTTTGGGCTTAAAAGGCTCAATAGTAAATCAAAAGATGGCCTAGATCACTTCCTCGATGGTTCTTTATTTAGGATTTTACCTAGATAGGTGCACAATTAGTTTCACAGAATTAGTGGTCAGAGAAAGATCGGGTCGTCTATATAACTATTCGCCAATAATGTACAAACAACTAAGTTCAATAACTAAAACGATGGGGTATATGAACAATGCATGCTAAAATATAGATCAAACAATAAGTTATTACCGTAGCAACAAATCATGCTCATCAACATCACAATGTCACAACTAATCTTAAGGCATGCCCATCATAGATCCACATTTTCCTGAATTCATGAAGTGAACTAGACTCAAAAGCACGAAAAAACATTAATAAAAGACAAGAAAATTCAAAGTTCTCTATTTTTATAATCGCTTCTAAGCAATAAAACATACGCAATGATCATGCGTAGAATAAAAATCAATGAAAGTGTTGCACCTCAAAGCATTAAGATCAATATAGAAAACTAAACAATGACTCGACAAATGCGACTATAAAAATAAGAACTTTTTTTTGTTTTTTACTCCATTAAACGGATAAATACTAAAATAATAAAAGACTCAATAAACAAGGAAAATTATCAGCATAGAGAACTATGATTGCAACAACTCCAGACAACCTCCCCTAAATACCCCCCCAAACATGAAATATGCCATGTCCTCATTGCATAAAATAAACCAAGATTAAGAGGACTCTATTGCGAGTTAAACTCATATGGTGGTACTTGGCTTGAAGTAAAACGGGTATGAAGCACTCCAATTTGGTAGTCACCGCTATCCATCCCTTTCACCATTCTTCCTTAAGTGGCATAAGACAATTGTTAGTAGGAAACAATTTTTTTTCACAATAAATGACAAAGTAGAAGAGAATAGTTACCAAATACCGTGCAAGTAGAATTCAAATGAGATTGTGAAAAGTAAAATTTGCTACTGTGAAAAGATTTGAAAATCATGTCATAACAAATATTAAAGATTGGAGAAGGAACAAAAAAGATTTTGGAAGGAATATTTCATTTTTAAAATTGAGGACACAAGCGATCACTTTCCTTCATGAGCAGCCGCATGGTTGGGAAGTGATGTGATAGCTTTTTTAGGATATGCGTTTGTTTTCACCTGAGAAATTTCCTTCATTCTATTCCAAGTGATGAGTGAACAGAGGGATGCAATTGCTTTGAGTAAAGGGATGGTTGGTATGCATTTGCATGTCTGGTCTCTAAACCTCGACAGTGATTTTAAACCCTCTAACAAGCGATGTGGATGCAATCGCTTTTTGCCACTTTTTCCTTTCCAAATTTCAACATAAATAATTTTTTATTTTTAATCACTCAGGTAAGCGATCGCTTAGGATTTCTTCTTTGAGTGTATACGATCGCGTGGCCTAATTTTTTTATGTTTTTTTGCTTCTTCCCAATATTTTATTTTTCTTAATTTCTCCTCTCACACATCCGCCTTTATTCTGCTAAATTCCACACTTAGATTATGATTTTAAGGTAAAAGAAAACAAACTGAAAAACAATATCTAAAAATTAAAAGATAAAGAAATAAAAATTCATGGGTTGCCTCCAAAGAAGCGCTTTTGTGTAACGTCTTTGGCTCGACAAGTTCATCGGTCTATGAAGGATCAAAGAGTCGAGCTTTTTCCCACATAATGGGTGCTATTAGTGAGCCCTCTTTTTATGGATTATGTCCTTCCCTCCATGGTGGATCTTTCCACATAGTGGAATCGTCTTGCTCGACTTCTCTAGGCACCAATTATTTCCTTTGACGTCCTTATTCGTTCTTTTTCTCGTGTTATTCGATTTGTGCTTGGTACTTCACCATATTTTGACTCCAACTTTTCCGAAAAATTCACTATCAGACAGAGGCATAGGATCACAAATTGCAATTACATCAAAGCAATATTTATCAAATTAGAGGCACTAATTACACAAATTTTAATGAAACTCCCTGAATTTTGAAATTTGTCGTGCAAGCCTCTCTGAGCATCACCTCTTTTTCATCAACCTCAATTGGTTTTCCATTCATGTCATCCATGGGTTTGACATGCTCTATTAGGTTCTCTTCTTTGGTGCTCGACAAAGACTCTTGAGCCTCTCCTGTCCAACATTCCCTAATTTGGCCAAAGTATTTCTCAATGTTTTTCGCTGAAGCTTCTATGTCATGAATAATGACTCCATCCGTGACAGCTCAATATTTGCGGCATATTGAGTCAATAGCTCTTCATCCTCTTTAGCAGGCTGAGGCCATTGGGTTTCCCAATATTGCTGATATTCCTGATTTTGCATGAAAGGTGGACCTCTTGATGTTGTCATTAATACTGGTTGTCCCATGAAAAGTTCAAGTAGCTTTGTCATTCATGAAAAATACGTGTCCTCATATGGATAGTTGGACCACTAAAAACTTCCATCATAACTCATCTCTCCAAAGTGTGAATAAGTACCTAAAACAAGAATAGTGGACATGAGAAAAAATAATTAACAAAAATAAATTACTTATTATAAAATAAAAAAATAAAAAAATAAAATAACCTAAACAAGTAGAATAGAAATAGAAATAGTCAATAACATTGTTAACAATAGACCCCGGCAACGGCTCCAAAAACATGACCTGCCCAAACTCTATTGGCAATGTTTACCGCAAGTGTATGGGTGCAAGTAATATAGGGGAAGTAAGTTACAACCCACTAAATATCGAACCCAAGGGATTATCTAACGATAATTATTGACGCAACCTACTTTTAATCTACTTAAATAAATTAAATAACAAAAGGGGATTTTGGGTTTTTCATTAATAACTAATAATGCTCAAAATACTAAACTTAATAATAAAGAAAATGTATCGTAAGGACTAGGTTACACTGAGAACTAAAGATTTAAGGTGCATAGTCAAACCATTGCTGATACGAATTATGATCCATTCATGTAAGGGATATATTACACTAAGAGGTAAAGTATAGTTATTCCCCTAGTGAAACACCACTCTGTAATTTGGAATATTACTATTTGTACGTTGTTCCTTCAAACGCGTTTACCTCATTGAATTACCCACGTCTCAATTGCTAGATGCTACCATGACACGACATATGGAATTGTACCTTTGTACCTAAGAGATCTATCATATGAGTTTGGCTTTCGCTGTAGTTAGGGCGACATTCTGGAGTTTTTGCATGACTTTAGAAAGCAGTAAGGAATCGCTTATAATTGAATAGAGTTTGAATGCGATCATTTAGAATGTTGTTCAGCGACAGTTTACCATTTGCTTTCCTTTGATGTGTTGAACTCTTCTTTCATTTCTCTACAACTTTCATGCTTATGACATCTTCAGATAATGATTTTATCATCCCCGTATTTAGCATCAAAGTCGTCTCTTGTGTGTGTCCAACAGCTTTCCAGCTTCGCGCGTTTTCACCATTTCGGCTATAAATTCTTCACTAGATGTCGGAATTGTAATTTGCGTCTTGTGTTAGTAACTAGACATCTATATCTTTTGAAAGGTATATAGCACGTCCCGTGACTTGTCCAGATCTGCTCCCAGTAATTCCACAAGTTAGTGCTGAAATTGTTCCTTTTTGCTTCTTTTTGTCAACTAGACTCCTAAACACTATAACATAGGAAATAACATGAAAATACTCAAAACACATAAGAAAAATGTAATAAAACAAGTAAATAAGTGTACTAAAAGTGCATATCCTAGACACTCATCAGTAGGAAGAATCTCGTCTTATTCAGATTATTTTGTTTTATTCTAAATATGTAGAAAATATGTTAAAGGGATAATAAAACTATTACTCTCTTTAATAAAATTGCATTAAGTTTAAACAATTTATAAAACGAGCTAACTATCTTATTTTCATAAAACATCACAAATATTTATTTTGATAAAAATAAATAGTGATAAATTGAGTATGTCCAAATAAAATATTTAGGGTAATCATAGTCTACTAAGTTAAATGAAGTTGTAAAACTAGTTAAATGATCTAATAGTAATAAACTATCTATTCCTAAAATAGTAACCTTTTAAAGATATTAGGAGATTTATAATATAAAACATAGAACTAAGTTGCACATCATCTTATCAAGGGTATGATAAAAATATGAAATCTAAAACTAATCAGTATTTGGAAACAAATCTATTATCAGTACGAACTTACTAAAATTTATAATATAACTTAAATATAGCTACTCTAAACACCACTGCTACATCCTAGTATCACTCCTCCTAGAACAAAGTATAAGAACGAAAATATGAATACTCATATAACTATATAATAAGCACAAATTTCATGATTAAGTTACTTAATGAGGTGATTAAGCTATGTTAGTACTTATGATAGCCAAACTAAGTGAGCAAATAGAGATTAAAATCTAAAAATTTGTATATTAAAAAAGAAACGAATTATCAAGATATACTAAACACTAAATCTTACTTAAACTATCAACTAAATTTCCTGGAACACCTCAAACACCTAAAACTACTAAGTAGAAAACTAATCTCTAATGATACATCACTTAATCATCTACCTAGGCCTTTAAACAATATGAAACGAGGAGGGGTTTCAACACGACCCACAAAGTTCAAATCCTATATGTTTCTAGTCTAACTATTCAAGAAAATTGCAATTCTAGCCTCCATCTAGGAATGCCACAAGGCGTCATTCATAAACACTGAGCATAGTTAACTTTAACCCTGGTTGATGAGCACATTGTTTGGATATTTGGGGTAGGTAACGTAGGTGGGTATTTTGTATTTAATGACTTTTCTATTTTCTGTTCTTTTTTGTTTATTTTATTGAATTTTCTGATTGTATGGTAAATCTGTAATATTGAACGAAAATATTCCAATTTATTTATTAAATTAGTTAAGGAGTAACAAGACTCATCCAGATTTTTGGGGTTTTGTTAATGTTGAAAGCTTACTTTAAATGAGAAACAATACTTACCATCCGCATTTAACATTTTGTTTGGTAAGTTTGGAATATATGTTCCATTGTAGTAAATAAAAATCTGCATGCCATTAATGTGATTCGAAAGTCAGAAAATCTTTTAACCTTACTTGCCTTTCTCTTTCTGAAAAAAAGGTCAAAAAGCCATTGATGAGACTCTCATCTACTCATATGACAATCTTAAGTATGAGTTGAGTAAAGTTTATTCAGATAAGTCTGATATTATGACAGTATCCAATGTTAAGGAGTCAAGATTATCAGAATATGAACAAAAAATTTAGGTAATTTTCATATCCTGCATAGCCATCATGAGGTGGCAAAATATGCAGGAATCGAATGTTTTATGTGTTGTAGATATTGCAAGAGAAACTGAAAATTTTATTTGCCTTGAGCTGTGACATAATAATTTATTAAAGGAAATATCTCCTCCACTATTTTGTTTAAATGAAATTATTCTACAAACTAAAACAAGGCTTAAAGGTTCATTTCGAGACAAAAGCAACAAAATTGGATGAAAAATAGCTTGTCCAATAACACATATCTCCTTATTTATATATTAAATTTGAAATCAAAGCCCAAGGCCCAATCTACAATCCAAAAGTCCAATACCTGAAATAAACACTCTATTGACATCTACAATTAAACCCACAAATTTTTGTTGTCTTTTTCTCATGTGGGATACTCTTCAGTTCCCTTTATACACAAAGTATCTAAAAGTTTTTATGTGACGTTCGTGGGGATGGGCCTACACTGAATGTGTCGTCCTGACCATAATCTAAAGGCTTGAATTACTGTGATATGTCACAACTCTAGATTGAAGTTTATAGTTCACAATGACTAAGTTTTATCGTTACCTACGGTTAGCCTAATGAGTCAGCTTTGATCCATAAATCAACCACCATACAGATGTTTCTACTCGAGATTAGCTTTCCATGGAAAAACTTCATGCATTAGTGGAATGGAATGGCTGAAAAATCTTTTGGTATGTATCAGATGTTGTCGTCGAGCAGTGACTTTAGAACTTTTACCATATTTTCATATTTAAAACTATTAGCAATAGTAATATTTTTCTAGATATTCCTGGTGAATATTATTCGTCTGTACATAGTTTAGGTTATTTACATTTTTAGGACTCTCCTGGTGTAGATATACTCTATTGATTGTGAATGTAATACACATAGAATTACATTCCTACATGGTATCACGAATCTAAACCCTACGTGTGCACCCCAGCTGCCGCCCTCCTCTCTTCTTCCTCTTCCTCCTCGTTTTTTCTCTTCTCTCATGGCTGATCCCGAATTTCATCCTGCTCTTGCGGTCTTCATTGTCAGTAATTTCATTCCCGATCACCCTTGAAATGGAGAAAGGCCAATACTCATCGTATTAGGAGTTGTTGAAGGTTCACTGTCGTGCTTATTACGTTATCCACCACATCCTCCCTTTCCCACCGTCACCCTCTGGCTCTTAGATGACACTGAGGCTCTCTGGTCCTGTTTTGATGCCAATGTCATACAATGGATCTTTGGTATAATCTTGAACGATCAGTTGCACACTATTTTGGAACCTCATTCCTCTGCTCAACAACCATGGCAACGTGTCTAGAGTATTTTCCAGGATAACAAACACTCCAAGGCGGTTTATCTGGAAAATAAATTCACCCATGTCCTCATCGATGATTTTTCAAATGTTTCTTCCTACCCTGTCTCCAACCAATTGCTTGTTCTCCAGCTGATTCCCACAGTCAATGAGAATTTTGACGGGGTTGCCACGTACATCCAGCAAAGTGATTCCCTTTCACCATTCTATGAGGCACGTTTCTAAACTTATTCTCATGGGAACACACAAAGCCAAGCAAGTCGCGGCGTCTTTGATGTAGGACAAGATACCTCAAATTCTGAAGATTCCTGCAGTAAAAATAATGACGCATGAAAACCACCATAACTTTTGACTCGACGATCCGTTTTGGGCCAATGAGTTATCAATTTATACGTCTTTAAGTTTTCTACTATCTTATCAGAGGTTAAGGTCAAAATTAGGCTGTTTAAGGCAGCTACAAAGCATTAGAAATTTATGTCGTTTTATTTTATTATTGTTTCTTGTTTTTCCTATTTTGTTTAGGACTCTAATTATTTATTTCTTTATTTCATTTCAGGATTTCTTGGACACTTTAAACACTTTGTTTCTTATCATCTTCCAGAATCTTTTGATATATTATTAATAAGATTAGGATTTTACTCTTAATTTTTGGTGGATTCCAGTTATCTTTCATCGATTACACGTTGGTATGTCAATTGTCACGTTCTTGTTCTGCATTAAGTGGTATCTAGAGCAAGAATTTGCCTTGTCCAAAGGGCTGGGAGAGGCACAAATGATGAAGTATCCAATGTCGTTGGTCAAAGGAGTTTGGACGCCAAAGATCTGAGACGGGTGCTTGAAGGAGATCTGCGCGGGCCAAGACAATGTTGGTGGCGATGATTCAGCAGAAAAACAACACCCTGCAACCCATGCTCAAGAATCTAAACCTAAACCCTAGTGCTACTAAAATTATCGTTATGAACTGCAACCCAAATCAAAACCATGTCCATCAATATAGGGGAAGACAAACACCTGAGTTCAATAATTCCAGCAGCGATGATTCGGAAGGAGACACCACTGGAATTACTAACCATATATTTGGTGAAGATATACATAATTGAATTCAAGTAAACTCGTAAAATAGTTTAGGTTTGGCTGTCACGTTCCCTAAACCTTACATAACCAAGTAACTTAGTCGACCAAGTTACGAAACTAAGCCTCCTGCATTCTACGTGGATTTAAGCACGGTCATAAGCATTAATATCGATGAACACACCTTCAAAGAGCATCACAACATCATGGAATAGGTTTCAATCTACAGATTCAATACATTTTTTATAGGTTTCAATCTACAGATTCAATATAATGTTAATATATCTTATGATATCTATCATATACCGACAACTGAGCTCATGCATATAACATCAAATCATTCATGTGTTCGTCACGTACATAAAGGCATTAAGAACAAGATATATAAATAACCTAAAACTCAATCAGTCCATCAAATCAGTTGAAAATTCACTTTTCAGGCCAAAGAGATTGCATGCTGCGGGTGCTGATTTTAGGGCAAACTACTGTCATTATTTGGAAAGCAGAATGATGTTGCATGAAATCGTATTCGGCCAAAGTTCACCATTTTCTTCATAGCTTTCTCTACAGACCTTGAATTTCAATTCCGTTTGCTATGTTCTCATCGTTTTACAGCTTTAATGTTTAACAACTTCTTTAGATTCGGACGTCATGATGCCCATATTTAACATAAAAGTCGCTTTTTGTGCACGGCTAACAACAACAGTTTTCCATCTATGCGCGTCTTCATCATTTTGGTTGTAACTTCTTCGACGAATATTGGAATTGTGATTCGTTTCTTGATTTAGCAACTAGACATCCTTATCTTTCTAATGGTATGTAGCACCTTCCGTCATTCATCTCCCAGTATATTCTAAAACTTACTGTTGTAATTGTTCCTTTTTACTTCTTTTTGCCAACTAGACCCCTTAAGACAAAAACATAGGAATTAACATCAAAACAGTCAAAACACATAAATACAGGCAATAAAACAAGTAAATGATTGTGATAAAAGTGCATATCTTAGACAATCATCACACCCTCAAACTTATATTTTTGCTCGTGCTCGAGCAAATAAAACAAAATTCTGTTGAAAGGGTAAGTATAACTCATTTTGCTGCTAAATAGGTAAGAAAATAGGCTAATTCATGAAAATGGCTTATAGTCAAAAGGACTCGGAGGGGTGCAACGATTTATTTTATTTGTAAAGGGTTTTGAACTTGAAAGGCTCAACCTCAAATCAAAACATGGCCTAGATAACTTCCTTGATGGTTCTCTATCTAGGACTTCACGTCGACATGGGCTCAATTAGTTTCACAGGATTAGTGGTATTAAAAAGATTGGGTCTCTATAACCATTCGTCAATAATGTACAACCAAGTGCAATAACTGAAATGATGGTGTATATGATGAATACATGCTCAAATATAGATCAAACAACAAGTTATACCCATAGCAACAAATCATGCTCATCAACATCACAATGTCACAACTAATCTTAAGGCATGCAGTGAACTAGACTCAAAGACACAAAATACAAAACAAAAGACAAAAACTCAAAATTTTCTAATTTTATAATCGGTCCTAACCAATAGCGCATAGGTAGTGATCATGCCTAGAATACAAATCAATGAAAGTGTTAGCTAGACACCTCAAAGCATTCATATCAATAGAGAAAACTAAACAATGACTCAACAAATAAGACAACTAAATAAGGTTTTTTTTTTAATGACACTAATGAAAGCTTTAAAGACTCACAAATAGAAGACTCAACACACATGACAAAATATCAGCAAAGAGAACTATTATTGCAACAACTTTGGACTACCTCCCCTAAATATGCCCAAACTTTAAAATATGCAATGTCCTCATTGTATAAAATTAATTAAGATTAAGAGAATTCGCCTTGCGAGTTTAATTCATATGGTGGTATCTTGGCTTGAGGTAAAATAGGTATGAAGAACTCCAATTCGGTATCCACCGCTACTTGCCCCTTTGAGAAATTTTGACCTTCAATGGCATACGAAAGTTGTTAGTGAGAAACAACTATTTCACAATGAATGACGAAAGAAATCTACTTCGTAAGAAAATGCTACTCTAACTACAAGTGAGAGAGAACAGTTACCAAATAATGTACAAGTAAATTCAAATAGTATTGTGAAAAGTAATGTTTCCAACTTTGAAAAGATTTTGAAAATCATGCTATATGAAATACTAAAGATTGGAGAAGGAGCAAGAAAGAATTTGGAAAGAAATTTCGTTCACCAAAAAAAGAATGAAGGAAAATCTCATTTTTAAAATTGGCGACACAAGCGGTCGTTTTCCTTCTCAATCGGCTGGATTGCTGGAAAGCAATGCGATCGCTTTCTTAGGAAATGTGTTCAATTTCACCTAAGAAACTTCCTTTGATCTATTCCAAGAGATGAGTAAGCGGACAGATGCGATCACCGATGGTATGGGATCACATGTCTGATTTCTAAACTTTGACAATGATTTTCAACCCTTTGACAAGCGATGCGGATGCAACTGCTTCCTATCTTCTTAGCGTTGAGTCACTATAATAACGGCAAATGATACCTTCTATGGAATATAGGAGAATCGACATCTTCTTGTATTGAGTCGACAGAGTGTTCTATTTCCTCGTTATGTTTGCATATTCCCATACTCCATTTTCATCACCTTTGTTATCTAGCTTGACGTAATACGAATTGATCATCACATTAAAAACCATAGTGTTGGGGGTGTGGGGCGTGGGTGGCTGGATGGGGTTAGTTAAATGATTGGCGAGTAAACACACACACACACATATATATATATATATATATATATATGTATATATATATATATATGTATATATATATATGTATATATATATATATGTATATATATACATACATATACATATACATATATATATATATTCTTATCTACCATTGGGAAATTTTCAAAGCTTAAAATCATTTTTCTCATCAATCCCCTCAGTTGTGCGTTTTCTTTTCCTGATTTGTCCTTTGGTTGAAGGTTGTTGTTGTAAGTCATAGTTATGTTAATAAGACAACTAGATTAAGGAAACATGAAGTGCGTAATGTAGCAATTTTTTTTCCTAGGTCCACTGATAAATTTTAGATGATCATGAAAATTTTTGCAATTCTAATTTATATATCAGAATAAGATTTTTATCATCAAACTAGTTTCAAGCGTAGCGCATTAATTAGAAAATAGAGTGCTAGTTTAAATATTTTGATAGTTAACTGTAGATATGTCCATTGCATCTTAATGTAATATATAACGTCATTAACAATTCATTGCTAAATCTAAATTGCAATTAACTCTGAAACAGTCCATTACAAGAATACATATATTCTGGCATACGTAAATTATAACATGTAGAGAAGATATACATATAATGAGAATTTTTCTGTTATGTACTCAAAGAAGATCACAAACTCAATCTTATACAAATAATACCTTATTTGGTCCGACCAAACCGGTGTCAAACAAAAACGAAAAATTGTATGGTGTTATGCTTATTTTTTTAAAAATAACAAATAATTAATAACCCCATATATTTTGTCAGGATTTTTTCTCAAAAGTTCAAGTCAATAATTTTGGCAATTTTTTTTTATATGTTCAAGGCTAGTTAACTAGTTTGACAAGTTAAAACATAGTGGAATTGATTTAACGCTTTAGAGTCTCATAAGAAAATATTATATAGATATTGAATATCTAAAACATGATCTTTTATCACTGAAAAGTATATTATTTTTCCATGAATACCTTATTCCAAAACAATTCACTTTAATCTCAAGCCTATAAAATAATTAGGGAAATGTAATCTCAAATGACGCCATAATACAATCAATCAGATGTATAGAGATGAATGGCGCAACATTTAATCTGTTTTATGTTCAACAGTTTAATGTTTACAAAATATACTGATTATTATTTACTTGTATTGTAACAACCCAAATATTCATTGAGCGGAAGCTAATATCCAAAAATTCATTTTTATTAAATTTCTAGTTTCAACCATGTATCATGTATTACTTCGCACCAACTGCTAATTACCTCCTACTGCATGAAAGCTAAGTCAACTGCGACTGAGATACCCTGAGCCCATCAACAAATAAATCTGGAATGAAATCATGAAAATAATTTTTATGAGTCCAAAGGACCTAGTTAGGTTCAATATAATAAATTTTTAATAATAATTGCTTTAGAGAATTTTCAATAAAATGTGAACTTTATGAAACATTCTTTCGAAAGAATATTTAATAAATACTTTTAAAATACTCTCATGCCAAATCATAACACGTATAAGATCAATCATGTTTTATGATTGTCTTATGTCTCCCATTCGGCTTATGCCTCCCCTCCAGGTGCGACCCTGATAAAAGACGAGGACGTGCCCAGGTACATGCCTCAACTCTCATTCACCCCGCTGGAACGTTGCGTCCAGACGTAGAATAGAGTTTGATTGGGGTTCGGCGATAGAACTTCTCCAATCGCCAGATGCTACCCAGGCATATTCCATCAATCCAAGCCAGGGCCCATAATAACAGCTATCGAAGTGGCCTTTAATAAGATAACAGTCATGAAACTAATTCATGTACGATATAGGCATGCTTTAAAACAGAAAGCTCAATACAGGGATCATTAATCCACCAATACATTTTGAACAAGATAAAGTAGCTTCAATGTACTTGATACATAATCAAGTTATAAAGAAAAGTACTTGAGCATTCCTTAGAATTTGCAAACTTCACAAATAACTATTTTCTAAAAGGTAATGCATGCGGATTTTCAAGATAAAGCACTTTGATGTATATAATATAATTTTTGTTTCAACGAAAATTATATAATATTAGCCTCACCTCGATGTGGTAGATTCCATGTGTTTTCCTTATCCATGATCTCATAATTCAATTGTGATCTATTAATTCCAAACTACTTACAATAGATGTTTATTTGGATGGTAAGAACAACTCTAATGGTATAATAGACTATAGAGTCCAACCCCAAAACCTCGTTTATTAATATTCATCTATCTACACTAACTTAACTACTCATTTGGTTTGTGTTTTACCTATTAGGTACCTTTTATTTTAAATCAAATGATTTCTAAGCAAAGAAGGTTATTTAGGATTGTCTCGTTCATTTTTCTGATTATTTTCCATGATGTAGTAAACAAAGCACTTTGTGTTGAGTTCTAATTAACCCAAGACCAGCAAGCACAATAGCTTACTTGTATTGTACGGTAATCCACAAATCTTTAAAACACTTGCTTATATTTTGTAAAGCTAATTGACTCTTTATTAAGGTCTAGTGAGATAGCATGAAAATGTAGTCAACTTATTTATTTAACTAAATTGATTCAATTTGAAACTAATGGAGTCCATCAAACATCATCAAGTTAGTTGAAATAAACTAGTGTCGTATTTCACTAAAAATATGGTATATAACACTGAACATCTAGTGCTAAACCAACTCTTTATCGCATTAACTTAAGGATGCATTTAGTTCTTAAAATACAATATTTTCGGGAGCACTTCTATTTGAAGTGGTAAAACCAACAGAAAATTGTTTCAATAATTTTAAAACTCAAGCATAAACAGGATGGTGGATGATTCCTATGTTATGTGATTCAAAACTAAATTAATAAAGTAACCCCAAAGTAATCAATTACCTAGTTGAGTAGCTTAGTCTAGATTAAAAGTTACCTCAAGTTTGGGATCATGTTCTTCCATCTCTCTTTCCCTCTTGGCAGCATGTGCTTGTGGGCGAATTCAATTAAGTGTAAGGGTACTTATATAGCTAAGACAAAAGAGATGAGACAAAAAGTGATGAAACTGACTGTTCAAATTCCCATTTCATCTTAGCCAGCCATGTGTTCTATATTTTGGGTGAATAACCATATGACGTGTCAATGGGAGGAAGCTTGAGTACATGTATGTCTATCCCTAAATCTATTTTATAATTTGTATATGTATATTTGATTGCATGTGAGCTTTGGAGCAACTAGAGGTAACGGGTGGAATCAAATATGATAGATATATAATGCTATGAGTTTGTCATTATGTACAAGACTAATTTATAATTAAACTACTTAAAAGAAATTGTAAATAAATTTAGTTTTAGTGGTTTAACTATGCCATTGGTAATTTCAGTATTTTGTATGTTACAAAATAAAATTTAACTATATAAAAACTTCGTTATCTCATAATCTATGTGAGACAACATTATGAAGAAAATAAATAATAAATATTAATTCATTCACAATGTTTGGAATTAAGATAATACAAAAATGTATATATTTTCATTTTTTAGGGATGGGGTGTTACAATCTTCCCTCCGTAAAAGAATTTGGTCCCCAAATTCTAGTTTAATATAATTGACTCTAAGTCCACAACACAAGTTATGTGACTATAACCTCTAGTGCCACAATATACTACTAGAAATTTAATTGATGTTTCTAAAAATCTCAATATCTATTGATTTCTTATCTAATAAGACATAAGGTAACATGGCATGAAAATGTTGCGGTTGAGTCTGAAGAAAATATATAGTGGACTATGATTCAATAATAAAGGGTTACTGAAAGGATTCCGCAAAGGATCCAGACAATGAGTATGCCCAAGGGACTTCAGTGGATTGACATCTAAGGAGATAAGAAATGAAAGAGTTTAGAGAAAAAAAAAAATTAAGAGAATACGGTGAGTTTGAAGGTGTCAATAAATCACTTATAATCTAGTTAAACTAAGGGTCGTACAGGAATTATGATGGAAGGATATCATAGAATTTGTAGATACAAGATTAACTAAATAGCAAGGGTATGAGACACTAAGGGGTCAGAATCAAATGTATGTGAAGACCAAGTTTAGAGTTTAACAAGAAATCCCCAAAAGTGGAATGATGGTTAACGGGTAAAAGATATATATGGTTACTATAAAAGACTCAAGCATAGTTCAAGAACGTTACTTGAGGAGGAACACCAACTCAACAGGTGAACAAAATGTTGTTAAAGGACATTTATGCATGTTCTGTTGTTTATGATAATCACGACTGAGGAGTAGAAAAGAAAGTAGGATGTATCATATTTATGTGAGAATTAAGAGATTGAATCATAGAATATGGAAACCCAAGACTTCATGGATGGATTAGAGAATCGGGAAAACATGGTTCGAAATAAAAGTTAAAATTGGAATTAGAGCTTTGTGCCTGAAGGTCCACATTCAGGGGCCATACCTGTCTTAATGGCTTGAGAAATGAAAAGGTAACATTTGGACAAGAACTTCTATTTATGATCGAGTCAAGTGAAAGTCCTACAAGGATGGATCTGAATATAATTTCTATGTTGAGTTCTATATGGGACAATATTCAATAACTTGTATCATAATTAAAGGATGAATGCTAGAAAAGGGTTTCCTTACTTTAGAGAGATTGTGGTAAATGAATAATAATGTAATATTTGATTTTACTAGTGCAACTATCGGTGATTTATTTATTTATTTTATAGAATTTATGATATCATGTAGTATGATAAAGTTAGTGATACTCCACATATACTGTGAGGATTGCTAGTTACTACGATAATAAGTTATTTGAGAAAATTTTGTTCAAAGAAGAAAAATGTGATTAGGGCAAAGTTTTACTTATTTTTTGAGTAGGACTAGGAACACAGAAAGATAGAGTATATTCATAAGATGAGTGAAATGAACAAATTAGGAGGGTGACTTAGAGTTCAATATAGTTGGATGATATACGTGTAGGAGACATTGAGTAATATTTCAAAATAGATACTCAAAAACGTATCTTAGATTTCTCATAAAAAGAATAAAGGGAGAAACTAAATAGCAATGTTTAGAATTAGAATCGAGGCTTTCCGAGAACAATAGTATTTGAAATAAAGGGTTTAGGTCAAACCAATTTTACGGGTAGTAAATGGATAGCTATTCGAAAACAAACAAAGAAAAAGAAGTACCAAATAGGGCATGATGTAATACATGGTATGTATGTTTAGAGAATATTATGATTCTTTAGGTTGGTAAACCTATGGAGGGTATAAGGATTCAAATTTTTTGAATGATTTAAGATGTACTAATGCAATGAGTCTAAGATTCAAATAGAATGAGACATTGGTTAAACTAAAGTGAGTAATTCATAAGTGCTATGAGCGTGGTATTTAAGTAAAGAATAGATTCTCGAGTTTGAAGAAAGCCGGTTACTAAATGCTCGTTCAGCTTGGAATTTGACAGATGGACACAAGGGGCGTATTCAATAACCCAAACTTTGGAAGGATCCTTAAGCATGAGAATCTCCAAGGATAATATTGGAGTACAGTTGAGTTGTCTAATAATGTTTGGCCCAATAAAGGAGGACTACTGGAGTGACACTAATCACTACTATCAAAATGGTTAAGTTCACAGTATAACAATACCCGTAATATGAAATATAGGGTATGATAAAATAATATCTAGTGTCAGAGAAGATCTTAAAAAAATATAGTTATATCTTAATAGATCTTAAGAAAAGGTTAATGGGGCGAAAGGGTGTTTAAGATAAAATCAAGGGCGGAGCCAAGGGGGGGGGGGGCCATTAGGGGCCCCTGCCCCCCCCCCCCCCCCCCTCCCCCCCAAGCTTGTTTACTGAAAAAAATAAAATGGTGATTTTCTTATATAACAGTTGAATCTATAACTTCTTCTTAAACATTTTTTACGAAAGTTCACTTTTTTAATAAAAATATTTGTGGAGACAAAGTTATAGATTAAAACTAAAGTTATTTCATTTCATATTTCATTAATAGTACATCATATTAAGAAAGATATTACTTAATATTTTGGTATAAATTTAGTTACAGTTTAATACTCAACAAACATGTGACACAATTATAAATGTCTAAATGGACATAAATAATACAAAACTCCTAGGGACATAAGCAAAACATCTCTTTTTTATGACATGTTCTATATATATATATATATATATATATATATATATATATATATATATATATATATATATATATATATATATTTGTGTCGTTTTTATGTTAGTTCTTTTTGTAAATTTTTGCTATAATTATAGTAACTTTTATCATTTGTTTTAATTGAACATAAGTTTCTTAAGGTACTTATGTTTTTAAGATGATTTGTTATTTTGAAAGTAATTAAAAATAATCAATAATAAAAATAAAAACACGTGATCTCGCCCCACCCCTAAGCCAAATTCATGGCTCCGCCCCTGGATAAAATATTTATAATAGGTGGGATAGAAGTTTCAAGGGTATGCAGGAGATGACGAAATGCACTAGACAAAACAGTAAATTATAAATTTATGATAATCAATAATTTTAATGGAGAGAATATGTTAAATATAAACTTTAGTAATTAATATGTGTCATATAAAGTGTAGTTAACTAAATGAAACTATATTGGAAATTATGTAGCGGGGATTCTATTTCTTATGACTTGAATTTTCTTTGCATATTATACTTTTTTTTTAAGTATGGATTACGAGGTTTATAAATTTGAAGTCATTTGCTTCTCGAAAAGCAACTACTATTACCATAACTTATTAGTTTCTATAAATAACAACCCAAATTTACCTATATGAGTCATCTTTCCTTGCTTATTGGTCTTCTCGTCCGACAACCAAAACTCACTAAGCACTTCTATACATAATATCTTAAGTACTAACGACCATATTTCCAGTATTGAAATTTAAAGTAGCTAAGCTTCATTGAGTAATGAATTCTCCGAATTGCTACATTTCTCTACTCTCATTTACACCTATACAACATTAAGTTTATAGTGACGTTCTCTCTTTCCACGAATAACTGCCCCGTTGAATCAAATCAATACTTCACCCTTATAACATCAAATTCTTCATTATCTCCCAAAATCACTTATGAACAACCAATGCAATGATTTCTAGCTTACCTCCATAATCATCTGTTTCAGTTTTATATAAACAAAGTCGTACTAGAACTTATCACGAATGAGGTCCTTGCTAATAGATTCTTACATGAGTATACTCAATCGGACAATAACCATTTTCTCTTTGATCCCCAAATCCAACCTTGGCATTAGCTAAGCACAACACAAACTTAATGAAAGATAATTGACAAGTCAGCATTGGCCTAACATTAGCCCAATTCAAACTTAATGAAAGATAATTGACATCTCTAGGTCCTACATTTAGAGGTTACTACCCAGCATAGTATCCAAGCCATGACAAATGAAGTACCGGTTGGCCAGTCCGACACAATTCCGCCACAGATCGGAACTGGTCTAAGTAGCAACCACTGAAATTCAACCTTAAATAGATCAATCATCCTCTTAATTCCATTAAATCTAGAACCAAGATCTTATTCCCGCTCTGATACCACTTGTAACAACCCAAATATCCATAGAGCGGAAGCTAATATCCAAAAATTCATTTGTATTAAATTTCTAGTTTCAACCATGAATTACTTCGCACCAACTGCTAATTACCTCCTACTGCACGAAAGCTAAGTCAACTGCGACTGGGATACCCTGAGCCCATCCACAAATAAATCTGGAATGAAATCATGAAAGTAATTTTTATGAGTCAAAAGGACCCAGTTAGGTTCGATATAATAAATTTTTAATAATAATTGCTTTAGAAAATTTTCAATAAAATGTGAACTTTATGAAACATGCTTTCGAAAGAATATTTAATAAATACTTTTAACATACTCTCATGCCAAATCATAACACGTATCAGAACAATCATGTTTTATGATTGTTTTATGTCTCCCATTTGGCTTATGCCTCCCCTCCAGGTGCGACCCGGATAAAAGACGAGGACGTGCCCAGGTACACGCCTCAACTCTCTTTCACCCCGCTGGAACGCTCCGTCCAGACGTAGAATAGAATTATATTGGCGTTGGACGATAGAACTGCTCCAATAGCCCAATGCTACCCAGGCATATTCCATCAATCCAAGCCAGGCCCTTAATAACATCTATCGAAGTGGCCTTGAATAAGATAACAGTCATGACACTAATTCATGTAAGATATAGGCATGTTTTAAAACAGGAAGCTCAATACAGGGATCATTAATACACCATTACATTTTTAACAAGATAAAGTAGCTTCAATGTATTTGATACATAATCAAGTTATAAAGAAAAGTACTTGAGCATTCCTTAGAATTTGCAAACTTCACAAAAAATTGTTTTCTAAAAGGTAATGCATGCGGATTTTCAAGATAAAGCACTTTGATATATATAATAATTTTTGTTTCAACGAAAAATATATATTATTAGCCTCACCTCGATGTGGTAGATTCCATGTCTTATCTTTATCCATGATCTCATAATTCGATTGCGATCTATTAATTCCAAACTACCTACCATAGATGTTTATTCGGATATTAAGAACAACTCTAATGGTATTATAGACTATAGAGTCCAAACCCAAAACCTCGATTATTAATATCCATCTATCTACACTAACTTAACTACTCATTTGGTATGTGTTTTACCTATTAGGTACCTTTTATTTTAAATCAAATGATTTCTAGGCAAAGAAGTTTATTTAGGATTGTCTCGTTCATTTTTTTGATTATTTTCCATGATGTAGTAAACAAAGCACTTTGTGTTGAGTTCTAATTAACCCAAGGCCAGCAATCACAATAGCTTACTTGTATTGTACGGTAATCCATAAATCTTTAAATCACTTGCTTATATTTTGTAAAGCTGATTGACTCTTTATTAAGGTCTAGTGAGATAACATGAAAATGTAATCAACTTATTTATTTAACTAAACTGATTCAATTTGAAATTAATGGAGTCCATCCAACTTCATCAAGTTAGTTGAAATAAACTAGTTTCGTATTTCACTAAAAATATGGTACATAACACTGAACATCTAGTGCTAAACCAACTCTTTATCCCATTAAATTAAGGATGCATTTAGTTCTTAAAATACAATATTTTTGGGAGCACTTCTATTTGAAGTAGTAAAACCAACCGAAAATTGTTTCAATAATTTTAAAACTCAAGCATAAACAGGATGGTGGGATTATTCTTATGTTATGTGATTCAAAACTAAATTAATAAAGTAACCCAAAGTTATCAATTACCTAGTTGAGTAGCTTAGTCTAGATTAAAAATTACCTCAAGTTTGGGATTATGTTCTTCCATCTCTCTTTCCCTCTTGGCAGCATGTGCTTGTGGGGGAATTCAATTAAGTTTAAGGGTACTTATATAGCTAAGAGAAAAGAGATGAGACAAAAAGTGATGAAACTGACTGCTCAAATTCCCATTTCATCTTAGCCAGCCATGTGTTCTATATTTTGGGTGAATAACCATATATCAGTGTCAATAGGAGGAAGCTTGGGTACATGTATGTCTATCCCGAAATCTATTTTATAATTTGTATATATATATTTGATTGCATGTGAGCCTTGGAGCAACTAGAGGTGACCGGTGGAATCAAATATGATAGATATATAATGCTATGAGTTGTCATTATGTACAAGACTAATTTATAATTAAACTACTTAAAAGAAATTGTAAATAAATTAAATTTTAGTGGTTTAACTATGCCATTGGTAATTTCAGTATTTTTTATGTTACAAAATAAAATTTAACTATATAAAAACTTCGTTATCTCATAATCTATGTGAGACAAAATTATGAAGAAAATAAATAATAAATAGTAATTCATTCACAATGTTTGGAATTAAGATAATACAAAAAGTATATATTTTCATTTTTGAGGGATGGGGTGTTACAAGTATATAGACAACCAAATAAAGCCAAAGAATGTGATATAAGCATCTTGGTTACCTATATATGAAGAATTAACTTAATTAAAAAATCTCAGGAGTTTAGGAATCATAGGATGCAATTGCAATATAGCTAGGATACCTTTCAGGCTAAAAGTAATTATGTTGGAGTTGGAGTACAAGAAAATGAAGCGTAACTCACAATCTTCAATAAGAATCCAATTATGAATCTATGGACCATATTTCATGAGGGAGGGATGTTGCAACGCCCCCGAAATTTGGAATAAAATAGAAGTATTTTTTTAATTTTCACTTTAGTCGTACTTTTGAATAATTATTTTGACCCCTAATTATTTTAGAAAAAATTAATTCAGTACAAAAAGTTTTAAATTAGCCCAAATATTTTAGAACACTTCGTTCCTTTCGAAGATATTTTTAGAAAGCTCAAATAAGTATAGAAGTATGAGTTGCGACGTTCAGGCATGAAAAAAAAAATTTACGAAATTGAGGTACAGAAATCATGAGTTGCGACAGTAACCATGAAAAAAGAAATTTTTCGAAGTTAAGGTATCAAAATTGCAATTAGTTGAAATCATAACTTCTTTTCTTTCTAATATCATAACCCATAAATCAACTATTATACAAAAATTTATATAAAATAAGAATATGCCAACTCAACAAAAAAATATCTTGAAATATTTAAGGTAAATTTAGAAACATCTACATATAATATTTGTTCTTTAATCACACATTCCAGACCAATAAGTCATCTCTATATTTATCAAAAGATTTAAAGCGTCATTAACTTTTATACCTAACAGCGCTTTTGCCTTTATGCATCCTTCCAAAACCCTTACAAACGATACTACAATTATTATATAGTTGTATCCTCCCAACAAAGCACAAATCCAGAAATGGCAACTCACAGGGAAGAGCAATACTCTTACCGAGAAACTAGGATAAAACTCCAACCAGTTCAGGATCCGTTGAGAAAGAGGTTGTTTCCACAGAGAGACAACAGCTTCATGAACAGGTATCCTTATAAATCTTGTGCTTAACTTTGGACAACATTTATCTTAGTAATAATAAATTTCAATTTTCTTTTTCCTATATGATTTCTAGAACATTAAAGTTCATTACAAGCAACCGATTCAATTTTTTATGTTATTGTTAAGAGGAGAATGCATAAATTGCCGTTACATTTTTCAAACCCTGCATTAAATCCCCATATATGTTTTTTTATTTCTGCCGAACTCTCCTTGTGGTAATTGAAACCGTGCATTAAGGATTGACGAAGCAAGCAACCAAATAATCGGATGATGGAACCCAAAATTTTGTGGTAAAGCTAAATTATTCATGAATGTTTTGCGGACTTTAATCAAACTTAATTTATATTATGACTGGTTAATTGTTATGCTCTATGTGTTTGGTGTATTTCCAACATTAAAATATCTTCTAATTTGAAAACGGATTGTCAGTTATGCAACAACATAAGAATAAAGAATATTTTAGTAACTTTCCGTTGATGGGTCTTTTTCACAGGAGTGCTTAAATGTTTCATACAGCTGGGAAGGTTATACATCATGGAATTAAAATTTTTAGGTATATTTTAGAAAATAATAAATGCATACGTCAACCTGCACCAATTAGTGCATTGACAGAGGTTTTCACGACACCAATCCATTTGTGTGCAAGACTTACCTATAGATTCATCACTACATGAGTGCCCAAACACTATGACCAAATGGATCTTGGGCACTTCCGCTGAGTGTGGTTCAACACTCTTAAAAGCGTTATACACCAGCCAAAACACGACTACATGCAGAGTTTTTCAGCTTAGAAGATAGGCGGGAAATTTGGTTATGCTGAGTTAGATAGGCGGTTATAACTAACTTCTGTATGCGTTTAATTGAGCTCAGTTTGATGCGTATATTAGCAGCTGTGATGTGGGTATTTTTGTCTGGATACGTGTCCACCTGACAACATTCCACGTCACACTGCTTCAGTCTCTGCTAGATCCTTAAGCAGCTTCTGAGTTTGGAATCTGCACTCAACACTACACGTAAACTAAGCCGGTGCCTTCCCGGGGAAGGCACTCCGACGCTCAAGTTAGATAGGTCGGAATGTGAGATCTTGTTTTGCGAGGCAACAAGTCAAATAAAACAAGTCGAATTAAGCAAATAAGCCGAGTTGAGCAAGAGAAACAAGTCGAATGGTTGGCCAAAAGAAGTCGAATTGAGCAACCAAATAACTCAAACTGCGTGCTGAAATAGGTCGAACCAGTTCTATGTTGGGGCAAATCGAATGAGACTCACAAATAGGTCAAATTCGACTTATACTTAGGGCTTAGAAATTATGAAACCGTATCGTGGAATGAGGAATGAGACCCCTTTATATAGTAGTAAGAGTCCAAGTACAATTGTAAGTTGAAATAAGTCAAATTAGAGCTATGTGGAATAAATAGAATTGACTTGTGAAACAACTCAAATTGCGCTATAAAATAGCTCGAACTGGGCCTGAAAACAACTTGAATTGGGCTTGTGCAACTCAAATCGGGCCCTAAAATGACTCGAAATTGGGGCTGCATGGGCCTAATTTTGAGATTTGCCTTAATTTATAATTTTGCATTAAAAAATAATGATGCTGATGTGGCATAATAATCTGAAATATGGTCGTGGTATTGTATCGAATGTTATAACGTGGCAGTACCGAAATTTGGTACACCATGGAGTCCCCCAGTTTGTAAGAGTAATGATTAGAAACATAGGTCATACAAACTAAAATAGCTCAAAAAGCCCTAGTAATCGTGCAACGAGTCCGTAAGTGAAGAAACTGGACTAAAATAACGAAGAAAACACTCCAAATTGTTTTCTGCAAATAGGTCAAATTATCCAATAAGTCGAATTGAAAAAACTAAAAAAATGGCAGTTCTGTAATTTTATTGCCGCCCACGCCAATAAATACCCGCTGAAATGATTTCATTTCTCATTTTCTTTTTTTGCAAACAACTCGAAGCTCGCGCGAAAGAGTGCGAATTGCGATAGCTCGATAACTCGAAAAACCTTTGAAAACTCAAAATAAGGTAGATAACTCGAATAGCCTTCCTCCCGAGTTATTTCTGATAAGTCGAATGTGAATAACTCAATAAAGCAGTGAATAACTCGAATATACTTGAATAAAAAATAACTCGAACAGATCCGAGCTATGTGTAAATAACTTGAATGACCTACATAAGCCATCAAATAACTTGAAACACTGAAATAACTCAAAATACCTGGTTTTTCGAGTTATTACACTTAGAAAAAATTTCTGAAATTAGATGAAAATTTTCAACTAAGTTCTGCTTGAACCTTTTGCAGATTTGTCACGACGGCTCGTTCCAATCAATACCGGTCCCGTCGTAATGCACCTGCTCGTTTCGACCGTCGTCCGCATTCATCACGTTCCAACTCAGATCGTGATCACAGTACTTCACGGAGACCTAGTCCACCTCGTTCCTCACACCTTGTGCATCCTACAAAAATCAGAGTGCCTCGACTCGGATCTTCGTCCCAATTGCTCCATCTTACGAGAGGAGAGACCCTGAGCTAGAGCGAGTCCTAGATCTTAACTCTAGATCCGGTAACTTCTAATTGTCCTTCTTCTCCCTATGGGTTCAGAATCTGATATAGAGTGTACGAGTCATAGTGAAGTCCCAGTTGTCGTTGAGACGTCAGTGGTAGTTCTGATAGTGGTAGTGCATCTTCCAATGCCCAAGGGTCGATAGGGATATAGACAACATGGACGGGTATAATAGCAAGGGGTTTATGACGAATATTAGTAAACTGACCCTCTCAGCACCGTTAGTCTTAGATGAGGCCCCTGCTCCCCCTAACGTAGAACCTGATAATTCTATCGTTGAGGAGACTGTCCAAGAGTTAGCGATTGAGGGTATAGACTTGGACACCCCCCGACGTCTGACTGATTTGTTTTAGTTTGATAAAATTTGCCCGATCAATAGTCATAGCGAGTCATTTTATCGTTCCACGTATGATATCCCTAAAACCAATGCTATTATCTTTCATGGCCCGGATGATCACATGGATAACCCGCCAGGGTGTTTTACTGTCTTCCATAATTATTTCTCTTGCGGCCTTACGTTTCCATTGAATGACGTCGTTAGACAAATCCTGGATAGGTTGTCTTCTTCTCCTTCCCATTTCACACCCAACACTTATACTTTGATCTATGCCTACATCATCTTGATGAGGGTGTTTATGTTGCCTTGTACCCCCGATTCCTTCTTCCAAATGTTCCTTAATAAGTTTAGGAGAAAGAGAGAGGACGTGGGCTCTTACTTTTGGACACCAAGGAAGAACAACAGCTTTCTGTCTGATCTCTAGTCAAGCTTCGGGCACACTTGGAAGAACCAGTAGTTTTTCATCAAGGAGTCCACCCCTGGAGAGTTCAATTTTAGGAGGGACCGGACAGACAGTGCTAAAGCCCTCCCACCGTGTTGATAGACAACACTGTGGAGATGTTGAGGAGTCATCGGTTTGATGCCTTCTCGCTGACCAAGACTCTTACTCTCCGTGTTGGGAGTTATACCACTGTGCCTTATAATTGCACCAGAGTTTTTGGTACACAGTTCGTTTTTACAGCTTATTGTTTGTTCTTCTAACATTTGTGAACTGTCATTTTTGCTCTTGTACTGATACTTCAAATTTTATCTCTTTTGCAGAAAAGTTGGTGCTCAGCAAGTCAAAGAAGAAGTTAGCTGCGATGGTGGAGACTGATGACGCTCCTGCTCCAGGTACCACCAGTCGTGGCGAGGCGGCTGCTGCTGCTCTCGTTGCTCCTCCTTCAGATGCTGCTCCCACTCCTGACGCCGTCTCTACTCTTGTTGATGCCACTCCTACTAGTGCTGCACCTCCAAATGGTGATCCTTTCTCTGCTGGTGGCGGTGCCTGACGCAGTTCGAGGAGCAAGACTGCAGGTGGTTCTTCGCGTAGAGTTGCCACTCTTCCCGAGTGTGCATTCCTTCCATTACCGCTGCATCTGCAGCATACAGGTCACAAGGTGATGATGCTCTAGGGCTCAAGCATCCGTCTTCCTGCGCATGACACCTCCAACACATTCTAGCCCGATGATCTTGATATTAACGTTGAGGACTTGTCATGCGCTTCATGGAGGCGGGGAGCTTCAAGATTACCAGCACTACAGCCTTGAGGATGCTGAAGGGCTTCATGCCGAATTTTGATTGGAATAAGTACTTTGAGGAGGTTGGCCCTGAGGGCTTGTGCAGCCGCACATCACTGAGCATTGTTGATGTAAGTTTCCTCATTTGCTTCCTTTGACTCTATTTTTTACTGTAATGTACATGAAATTAATAAGTATTATGTTTTCCTTTGATTGCTGTCGTTGATGAATTTCCAGACTCTAGTGGAGAATTTTGACATCTCCATGGACGCGCGCAATGAGTACACTGCACATTTGGAGGGGTTCGAGACTGCTGCTGTACAGTCCAAGATTCTGAAAGATCAAGCCAAGAAGAAAGCTTGTGATCTTCAGGAGACCATGGACATTGTGGTTGCGGAGCTCCGGGTCTAAGGAAGAGCTGAAGAACTCCAGTAATTGCTCTAGCTGCTAGAAACGAGAAGGTGCGCACTGTCACGAAAGAATTCAACCAGATGCAGCGGTTGAAAGACGACCTTTCTCTGACGCCAGTGAGGACGTAGCGGGAGAATGACAATTTGGCGGCTCGTCTGAACGCGGCCGAGGAAGAGCGCTACGCGGCTAAGGAGCAACTGGCAGCTACAGAGAAGACTGGCTATGATCGAGCCAAAGCCGAGGTAAGTAGTTTCCATATCTTTTTTCCCTGTAGTATATCTTTAAAAAATTGTCTTGTAATCGAATTATCTTGTTTGTGCAGGACTTGTCTAATGACGACAAGGTTGCAGTAGCTATAAAGTTTCTTTTCTCTGCTACCTGGGGCCACATTGCTATGGCGCACGGTGGCTTCGACATGAAGAAGGGGTACAGATACGCCATGAAGGATGTGGAACCAAGGACGCCTTTGCTGTTGGTTGTGGTCGTGCAGACTTCGACATCCGGGATAGGTTGAAGGGAGAGGTGTCAGAATCTTACAAGGAGGAGGATTCAGATGATGATGAGGATTCCTGGCATGACTCCTTCCTCAGTTTGCGCCGCATGAAGGAGGTGTGGCTGCGCGTCTACTTGAAGAGCAAGTCCAAGGCTAGCACGTCCGGAGTGAAGGCGAGTGCCTCTTGGGCAAAGCTACCTGAGTGGGTTCCTCTGCTGAATTCCAGTGATAGTGTGGATCCCGACAGTGCGGTCACTGTTTCCTCTCATGCTCTTGCTCCGATAGTCACTATGCATGATTCTATTCTTGAGGCTGCACCTGATGCTGATCTTGATGCTGCGCCTAGTGCCCCTCATGTGAGGCCTGAGGATGACACATCTCCTTCGTCAGAGCAGAGGCGCCTTGAAGGCTGTTGGCTTGAGATTGAAGAAGTAAGGATGCAAAAGGCGGTCTGCGAGTCATTGCTTTGGCATGTGTGCCCCCTATCATTTTCTTTTCTATCTATATAGTTAGAACAATTTATTTTACCTTGTTAATTTTTATTGACTTAGCACCTCTGTTGTGCCTATCTTTCGTATATTCTAAGACAAGATTTTTGCATACATCATAGTTTTCTTCCTTATTTGTTTTGAATTGTTGTTGATATATGTATGCTTTTCTGTTTCCTTCCTTGTATTGTACATGTGTGCTTGTGACATCAATGCTTTAATTCGTCGCATGACTGCTAGTGCTTAAAGTTTTGAGTGCTTGTGCTCGATTTACAAATTTCTACTTGTTAACTATATGTATTATATATGTAATGTACAGAGGAACAAACTTGAATAAAATGTAGAAGTTTTGCGACTGGGCTACCTATCCTGCCATATATAGGTGGTCAGGAATCAAGCCCGTGTAGTTCAGTGCTAAGTATTACAATTGAGGTCCACATGCGGATACTCGTAATTTGTGTAAGAATACGTAATAATAACATCAAAACTATGGTCCTACAAGGCAGTTAGAATGCTTGTCCTAACTATAAAACCTTCTCAAGTTCTTGACGTTCCACGGGCGTGATAAGCTCCTTCCACCCAACTCTTGCAGATAATAGTATCCTTTAGCTCTTGCCTTGTCAACTCTGTATGCACCTTTCCAGTTTAGCTTCTACTTGCCTACGTGCTTAGTAGCTTCCATCTTTCTAAGGACCAAGTCCCCGACTTGGAAGTTTTGAAACCGCACCTTATTGTCATAGGCCTTGGCCATCATAGATTTATATGCTTGTGTTCTCTGATAGGCCTCTTCTCTCGTGGATCCTATCAATTCAAAGTCCATCTATCTTGCCCTTATCACATGTTCTTTGTCATATGAGACAATCCGGTATATTAGCATTCCAATTTCCGCTGGTATCACTGCTTCAGAACCATATGTTCGCAAATATGGGGTGTCTCCTGTTGAAGTTTCAGGTGTCGTACGAGAGGCCCATAGTATACGTGGCAATTCTTCAGCCCAGTTTCGTCATTCACCTTCTAACCTTTTCTCCAGACTCTTAATCAGCGTGTTATTGGTGGCCTCTACATGTCCATTAGATTCAGGATGAGTGAGAGATTTGAACCGTTGTTTGATCTCCATGTCCTTGCACCAGTCTTGGATCTTAAATCCTTGGAACAGTCTTCCATTGTCAGATATCAAAACCGTTGGAATCCCGAATCTGTATATAATGTTCTTCCATATGAAGTGCTTCACGTTTGCCTCTATTATTGACACCAATGCTTTGGCTTCGACCCACTTGGTGTAATATTCCACTGCTACCAATAGCCATTTTGTTCCTCCAGACGCTATTGGCATGGGTCCAACAATATCCATGCCCCATTGATCGAATGGACATCCATAACTCACAGTTGTCATTGGTTGAGCAGGCGTATGTATTATCTTTGAGTGTAATTAAAAAATTCTGCACTTTCTTGTGTAGTCCATAGAGTCTCACATGATAGTAGGCCAAAAATATCCTTGGCGCAGTATTTTTTGTGCTAAGGATCGCCCTTCTGAATGATTTCCACAGCTACCTTTATGTATCTCTCTTAAGACGTGTTTTGCCTGTGCTGGTGATACACATCTTAAGAGTGGTCCCTAAAACGACCTTTTGTAAAGCTCTCCATTGAACATAGTGAACCTTGTCGACTTATATTTCAATCTTCTGACCGCTTGTGTGTCAGCCGGTAAGGTTCCGTTCTATAAGTAGTCGATGATTTCATCCTTCCAACACTTCTCAACCTTAACTGGCAACACAAACTCAATAGTTTATGTTCGTGTTGTTCTTTCTCGATGGCGGGTTTGTCGGTAGCGAGTAGCGTCACTCGCCTTTCGACAATGACTTCAGTAGTACTCGCAAATCGAGATAAGGAATCAACGCGCTCATCTATGCTCTGGGTATTTGCGAGATAAGGAGTTTACTTGCTCTAGGTATTTGTAAACGTTTCAAAGCTTGTAGTAGCCTCCTTGAGCTTATCTAGATACATCACTATTGCGGCCTCCTTAGCTTCGTATCTCCCTCAAACCGATTTGCAATCAATTGTGAGTTTGTGAATGCCATAAGTTTAGATGTCCCCAATGATTTTGCCATTTGAATTCCTGCTAGCATTGCCTCATACTCAGCTTGATTGTTAGTAGCTTGAAAGTTCAGTCGTATTGCACTGTCAAATTTTGTTCCGTCTGCGGACCTCAAGTAAACTCCTTCTCCGCCTGCATCGACCGTGGATGATCCGTCCACATGTAAGGTCCAGATCTCCTTAGCTATCCCAGAGATAGCTCCCTATTCATCACCACGGCGAAAGGCCTCTTCACAATCCTCCGTTCACACAAACTTTGGTGTCTTCCATAGCTTCTTGAAGAAATGTAAGATTTTCTATGCTGAATGTGAAATAAAGCGGCTAAGCGTTGTAATTCTCCCTACCAAGCGTTGTACCTCGTGTACGGACTTGGGGGATGGAAGATCCATTATAGCCTTGATCGTGTCTTGGTTAGCTGCAATACCACGCTCATTAACCATGAACCCAAGAAATTTTCTTGCCTTAACTCCGAATGTGCATTTCTTTGGGTTCAACTTCATCCCATACTGTTTCATTATACCAAACGCCTCATCAAGATGTTTGACATGATCTTCCACTTTTAAACTTTTGATCAGCATGTCGTCAATACATACTTCCATCGTTTTGCGGATTGGATGGTAGAACATCTTTGCTACCAACCTTTGAAAGGTTGCCCGTGCATTCTTCAATCCAAATGGCATTACCCTATAGCAGAATATGCCTCTATCCGTGATAAAGGCCATTTTATGTTGGTCCTTTACCACCATTAGTATTTGATGAAAACCGCTTTGTGCATCGCAAAGACTTAGTAATGCGCATTCTGCATTTGAGTCCACCATGAGATCGATCCTGGGGAACGGAAATGGATCTCGTGGAAAATTATTGTTTAGATCAGTATAATCCACACACATACGCCAAACAGTTGGCTTTTTGGCTACCAGAACAACATTGTTGAGCCATTCAAAATATCGTACTTCGAATATGTGGGCAGGCGGAAACTTTGTTTGTACCTCTCAACAACATTGTTGAGCCTTGTTCTTTTCATCGCTGAAATGTCTCTTCTTTTGTCTAACAGGCTTAGCGTTCGGATTCACGTTAAGGTGATGCACTGCAACTCGAGGATCTATTCCTTTTATGTCTGAGTCTGTCCATACAAATACATCAAAGTTCCTTCGTAAGCAATCCAATAATGCTTTTTCAACTTCGGATGGCAGCTCGCTCCCGATCTTAATGACCTTGTCAGGTTCACTGTCTACCTGTATCACCTCCTTAAATTCAACTGAGGGCTTTATTCTTTCAACCTCCATTTGTTTTTTATATCTCAAGGTAGTCTTGTCCTCTTTTTCCTCCTTTGGTTTTCTCAACGTGAGCTCTTCGTTAGGTAGCTCAGGAGCGTCTAGTTTCGTTGTTTGATCCTCCTCTGCAACAAGCACCATCTTTGGATTCGTCTTTTCACCAATCTCAGGCATTTTGGAGACATGTATCCCAACCATTGCGACGTTAGGGTCTGCCTTTGCCTTAATTTGTTTTGTCGATGTGACATAGAAACTCCAAGATTCACAATAGTTTGTGGTAATCTGCTATTCCACCCGGAGTGGGATATTTGACTTTTTGACGAGCTGTTGATATGATCATCGTAAATGCAGCGATTACATGCCACGATGAACATGTTCTATGCAAATGTATGTCAACTATGAGATATTCCACGTTTAAAGTCCTCCTCCTTGGATTTTCCGCAAAAGAGGTTGGCGCATGACCTTGCCAATTGCTCTTACTTTGCCTCCACCAAATCCCAAAAGAGAAGAGTTTACTTCTGTAATCTCATACCTTCCTAGCTTCATCTGCTGCAACGCATCCATGAATATGATAATGATTGAGCATCCATTATCCACCATAATCTTCTTCACTGGATTATTTGCAATCACGGCATTTACTACCATTGGGCAGTTCAACTACTTAGCTTCGTTAGTTTGTGAAGATAAATTCTTATAGTCATCTTCGTCGAACGTGATTCTCATGTCAAATTTGTCAACTGCAAAAACAAGACCAGTCTCTGGCCGTTTCAGACATTCATTGTATATCTCTAGAAATACGCTTTCCACTCTTTGCTGAATCGGCCCCAGTTGGTCCGCCTAAGATTACATTGATCCCATTTTTGTCACCCTCATTGGGATTACCCCTTTTGCGCCTCAGTTTATGCTTCTTCTCTTGTGGAGAACGAGTCATCTTTCTGCCTCCAAAGGATTTGTCGTCTCGTGGCTCTCGATTCTCAAGGACAAACTCAATAAGTTTCCCATATTGAATGAGTTGTTCAATTTCGTTCCTCAAGGCGTTACAGTTATTGGTGTAATGACCATTCTGCTTGTGGTATTTGCAATATTTCCATGACTCCTTCATCTGATCCATTTCCTTGAAAGATCTGGGTGTTTTGAATATCCCACGATCCTTTGTCACGGCAAAGATCTCTGCAATATCCTTTCCCAGCGGAGTATAGTTACTGAACCACTTGAAAGGTGATCGTCGTTGTTCTTTGCCTCTGTCATCCTTTCTCCAATTTTTGTTCTTCTTCCCTTTGTAAGGCTCCGGTAAATCCATTAGACCCTGGTTCAGAGCGGCCTCTTCCATGTCAGTAACCCGTCGAGCAATGTCCTTAATGTTCTCAATGGTTGTATGCGGTTCCCAGCTCAGTACTTCTACCAGCTTTTTGCTCTTGCTACAGTTTTACAGCACAGAATTGACAAAATCTGCGGTTCGAGACTGCACCCGACCAATCTCCACATTCAGCCGTTCTATATATTTTCCCAAGCCTTCATCAGGTTTTCTGCAAATATTGAATAGATGGCTTGGTGCCTTCTTCTTCAGACGATAAGTTGCAAACTTGTTGACGAACATCTCTCTAAATTGTTCAAATGATTCAATTGTGCACATTTGCACGTTCTTCAACCATTCATTGACCGTCCCCGCCAAGCTAATTGCAATAAGTTTTGCTCTTAGGCCCTTACAGTATCCCACGATTTGCAGTTCCTCGTCTAGGTCATCGAAATGCCTTCCATGATCACTTGTAACATCACACTTCCGCATCTATGGGAGATTAATTCCTTCCTTCAGTGTCAGTCTACTGATTGCATCACATAATGGAGTTGGCTTCTCCAAGCGTGGACTGTATTCAGCAACGACTAGTTCCAACCTTCGTGCAACTCGTTTTGGCAGGTCCTTGTTCCTCCGAGACGTGTGACTTGCGGCTTGCCGAACCTCTGGACCCCTCTACCTAGAGTTGACCTCTCCATCTCTTTCAATTGCCCGAGTCGGGGCTCCGTGTCTTCCAGTTTGCACTGAACGAGGTTTCTTGCGGTCAGGTGATGCAGAAGCCTATTTGTCCTCGAGTTGGTTTGCATCTGATAAGACCTTGTTCATAGTGCCGACGTCTATTGCACAGTTGGTGTTAGGACTTTCTATTGCAGGGCAGTATTCGCCAGTTGTTGCACAATCATCGGTACCGTAGTTTGTTGAAAAGCTGTCATGATCTGATCTAACTGAGTAGGATTCAACAGTAGTTGTTCTGAGGAAGGCATTACAGTAGGTTCTGCTGCAACGCATGGTTGGTCCAAGGGAGCATTTGATGTTTTCCCAGAAGCATCTACAGTTCTGTTTTCCTCCTCTCTTTGAGACCTAGCCCTCGTGGCTGTTCCGTTCTTCTCCGCGACTCTTTGCTGAGCCATTGAATCAGTAATAGTGTTTGTTCCTAAGTGCGTTTAGTGGTTCCAACAGATGGAGCCACTGATGTGGGGTATTTTCCGAGCCGTTAAAAAATAATGATGCTGACGTGGCATAATAATCCGAAATACGCTCGTGGTATTGTATCGAATATTATGCTGTGGCAGTACCGAAATATGGTACATCAAGTTGAGCTGTCAGTTAGTTTGCAGTTTAACACACACGGATTCATCACTTGTAAACACTAAAATCTTAAGAAAAACTATCTCTCCCTTCGCCCTTGGATATAGATTAAAGATCACATTGATCTTCAAATCGATCCAAGTAAACATTTTGTGTTGCTTTTGTAATTTGATTCCTTTGTTCTTAGTGAGGTTGAGAGCATATCATATGATTGGTTTTGAGTACATTTTATCAAGTAGATGCAATTTCAATCGGTTAATTCACAACATATTAGTGTGGTGAATGTGGAGATCAAATCATGGCCATCTGCAAAATTCAATGTGGAGAAGTTTACAGCTCAAAACAATTTTTGATTGTGGAATGTACAGATGCGAGAACTCTTAGTTCACCAAGGTCTTCTTGATGCGTTAGATGAATCATCCATTGATAAAGAAATGGATGAGAAGGAGAAGAAAATGATGCTAAAAAAAGGATCGTAGTGCAATTAGTCTATGCCTTGGAGATAAGGTGCTTCGACAAGTCTCAAAAGAGAAATCTGTTGTTGTGATTTGGCTCAGATTGGAGAGTCTCTACATGATAAAATCATTGGTAGATCATTTATACCTTAAACAACCTCTCTACTCTTTCAAAATGCAAGATGATAATCCTGTTGAAGAAAAAATGGATGTGTTTAATAAGTTGATTTTAGATCTGGAGAATATTGATGTTACTTTGGATGATGAAGATCATGCTCTATTGTTGCTTAGATCTTTACCTAAATCACATAGTCACATTAGAGAAACTCTGATCTATGGAAGGGAATCTCTGTCTTTGATTGAAGGGCAAGCTGCACATAAGTCTAAGGAGTTGAATAAAAATGAATGAGGATAAAACCACTGTAAAAGGTGAAGTCCTTATTATGAAGGGCAGTAATCAGAAGAAACACAACAATTTTGATAAAAAGAAGGATAGTGAGACACCTATGGAGGATCATAACAGTGAAAGGAAGTGTTAGCACTGCCATAAACCATATCATATTAGGAGATTTTGTCCTGAGAGGCAAAAGGGAAAGAATCCTGAGAAATCTGGTGATCCTGGTGATGCAGCAATAGCACAAGATAGCTATAAGTCTGCTGCATTGGTTCAGTGAGGTTTGAAATGCATGATGGACAAACAAGATTACTCACTAAAGTAAGATATGTACCAGATTTAAAGATAAATTTAATCTCCCTTGGTGAACAAGACAAGAAAGGATGTTAGTTTAAGGGAAATGAAGGAATTCTGAGAGTGGTTAAAGGATCTATCCTGGTGATGAAGGGTTTGAGAAAGAATGGCTTGTATAACCTACGAGGATAAGTGATTTTAGGCTTTGCAGCAGTTCTAAGGCGACGTAGTTTGAGCTGGAGCTTTGGCACAGGAGGTTGGCTCATGTGAGTGAACGAGGTTTGGTTGTACTGACTTGCAAGGTTCGTTTGGTACCAGAAAGCTCCAGAAGCTCATTTTTTGTATAGTAGATGAACTGACTTGCAAGGTCCTTCAAGAACTCCATCTCACTCTGCTGCAAGGTACTTTCACTGTATAGTAGATGACTATTCTAGAAAAATATGGTTATACACTCTGAAAACAAAGGATGAAGTCGTTGACACATTCAAGTCTTGGATAACTCTACTGCAAAACAAGACATCAAAGAAAGCTAAAAGACTTAGAACTGATAATGGTTTGGAGTTTTATTTTGTAATGTTCAACAATTTCTGTAAATAACATGGCATACCAAGTCATAGAACAGTAGCAAGAGCTCCACAACAGAATGTGTTAGCTGAAAGGTTCAATAGAACCATAAGTGAAAGAGTGAGGTGCATGTTTCACAGTGCAACACTACCAAAGGTGTTTTGGGCTGAAGCTGTTAGTTACCTGATAAATTGATGTCCATCTACTACGCTGAGTATGAAGAAACCTGAAGAGATATGGTTAGGACATCCTCCTGGTTTGAGTAAACTAAAGGTATTTGGATTCTTGGCTTATGCACACATCAAACAAGACAAGTTAGAGCCAAGAGCTCTAATATGCATGTTCTTTGGATATCCTAAAAGAGTTAAAGGATACAAGCTACGATGTCTAGATGATGGTCATAGGAGGTGCATAATCAACATGGATGTGGTATTCAATGAATCTGAAATGGCCTTCAAGAAATAGGATTTAATGAAGGATACAGAAAGGAACAAAACTCAAAGCTCACTAGAGAAATACCACCTCAACCAAGAGCTTGGCAGCAGAGGGTGTGCCTCTACTGCGGCTCGAACCGCTAGTCAAGCCCGAGACAGCAGTGAGGGCGGAAGAAGCAGTAGGAGCCCTGAAACTTGAACCCGCAGCTGAAGCCTTAGCCCCTCGTCGGCTCATCTTCTCAGTAGTCACAGATCCAGTAGGCGGAGCATTGGCTTTCCGCATCGTCGCAGCAAGCCTCTTCTTGGTCTTATCCATCACCATCTTTTGTGCAAAACGAAAGAATTTGAGGTCAGAAGTTGTCAAGATAAAATAGAAGGCGTAAAATACAAAACTACAATCAAGCATGCATGACTGTATACCAAAACACGTGAACTCAACAGCAGGCAAATGCGTATATCTGCCTGCCCGCAGAACATCAGAAGTCGTTAACTCAAAGGCATCGAATTGATGCTCTTTGAGCTTATCAATCACTACCCGGGGATAGACAGCAGCCGGGCATGGCTGAGATCGATGACCATTGGCCCTGAGTCTCTTGAACTTGAACTCATGGGGCTTGGACTCCTTCACAAAGAACCACTGCTTCTTCCAATGTATCCCGAACCCATACTGTAGATCGGAGAGGAAGCAATTATTCGTTCTAAAACTTAAAAAATAGAACTTAGCGTCCTCATTAGTCTTTCTAAACTTAATGAGAAACAACTGCCAAAAACCATTTAGGGTACAAGGAAGAAGGAAGACTCGGGTCAACATAACATAAGCGCACATCATTGTGTAAGTGTTTGGGGTAAAATGAGAAGGGTGGGAGACTAAGGAATTCATCAACTGCTCTACCATCGGATAAATGGAAAACCTCAGGCCACACTCAAGATATCCGTTAAAAATGGTTAGGCATCCCTCGGGCGGATTATTAATCCTATCATCGGGTCCATGAATTAAGATCTGATATGTGTTCAGGATATCATAGGACTCGCGATAGTAATCGGCTTCATCAGGTAAGATGGAATGGTGCAAATCAAAGTTTTTGAGTTGGACTAGGGGCGGGAGATTCTAGATTGACCCCTTCCTCTACTAACTCTTTAAAGGTCTCCTCGACTATCCTACTCTAAAAGTATATAGGAGTGGATTCATCAGCATTTATGGCGATGGCAATATCAGAGGGATCTACGGCAGGGGAAACAGTATCCCTAAGAGAAATAACATAATTATCTACATCATCGCCCAATATGTCTACCTCCCTATCTGAGGTCTATCCAAACTACATGAAGACCTATCAGGTGAGTCTCCACTACTTGACTCACCCGCTCTCGACCTATTTGACCTAGTGTTGTCATGACTACTACCGCTAGTAGACTCACTATCTAATGCAGACCTTTGAGCTGGGGTCAAAGATCAAGGTCAGTAGTTACCAGAGCGAGGGTTGAGGTCAATGAAGCGTTCTTCGTTGGGGTCGCGTTGTTCATAAGACCTTTGAGCTGGAACAAAGATCTTTGGAGCTCCCGGTGCGTGAATCTTAGCAGGTTGTTGTTTACGAGGACAGGACGACAAGACTGGTCGTACTAGATTTGAACGTCGCGGATTGCTGTGATAATTGTGATGCGGACGGTCGAGACTGGTGACCTCGGGAGTTGTAGTGGGGACGTGAGTGAGATTGAGACGTTGGAGTGGATGAGCGGGTGTGTGATCAATTATGGCGTAGACGAGCCGTCGTAACAGATCTGCACAAAAAGGTCACAATTAGTTAACACCGAAAATTTTCAAAATTTTTCAAAACAATCACAAGGCAATAACTCGAAATAATAAGTCAAACATTTAGGGCAAAATTTTTGACTTACTTATTTTGAGTACTTAAGGAGTTAAAAAAGGAGCAATTTTGAGTTATTTCTCATAAATACTCTTTTCGACTTATGAGGGGTAGAAGAGTCATTTTAGAGGTTTTCGAGTTATACCTCACTGTTCACTGATGAGCTTTTCGAGTTATGCTATTTCACTTATTTTTTTATGCTCTCTCGGTTGCAATGCTCACGAGAAGAGAGGAAATGAAGGATTTCCGCGGAGTATCTATAGGCAGAAATGATTTTTATTTACAGAAATGCCAGTATTTCAACTTATTCGCCTATTTCGACTTATTTGCCTTATTTCGAGCTATATGAGTTCCAGTTAATATTTCGGGTGACTCATTTCGAGTTATTTATTTCGACTTACCCGATTTAGCAGTTTTTTGACTTATTCTTCTTTGAGTTATTTTAGGCGAAAACGTTGGTTTTTTCACACCATTGCCGTTTTTGTTGCACGATTCTCAGCTCGTTGAAGTATTTTATAGTTTGTATGTTTCTACACATTACTCTTACAAACTGGGGGACTCCATGATGTACCATATTTCGGTACCGCCACGTCATAATATTCGATACAATACCACAAGCGTATTTCGAGAATATATTATGCCATGTCAGCACCATTATTTTTTAAAGCAAAATTACAATTTCAGGAAAAACTCAAAATCAGTCCCAAGCAGGCCCATTTCGAGTTTTCTAAGGCCCATTTTGAGTTGTTTGAGGCCCATTTTGACTTATTTGAGGCCCATTTTGACATATTTGGCCAGCTATTTCGACTTATTTCAAAATAACTCTAATTCGAGTTATTCTGAATTATAGTCCTACTTGGATAAGACTTCTAGCTAAGGAAGGCCTCTTAGTAGTATATAAGGTGGCCCCATACCTCATTTTCAAGTACGTTTTCTTTATTTTAAGCATCTATTTCGAGTTATATAGATCAAATTCAATTTGTTTGGCAGCTTGATAGAATAGCTCTGATTCGAGATATATTTACAAGCATTTCCAGTTATTTTAAGATCTACATTTGGACTTATTGTGACTCTCCATTTCGACTTGAGACTTGTGCATTTTGACTTATCCATTTCGACTTTTCGCCTCGCACAACAAGATCTCACATTTGGACCCATCTGACTTGAGCGACGGAGTGCCTTCGTCGAGAAGGCACTGGCTTAGTTTATGTGTAGTGTCGAGTGCAGGTTCTGAACTCAACACCAAAACTGGCAAATTTTGTAAAACTCGGTTTTGATGATTTTGAAGGAGGAAGAAGACAAGTTTAATGGCTGGGAGAGAAATTGTTTTAGAGAGCTAGGTGAATCAGAGTGGAAAGTTTTCAAATGAATTGGAGAAGGTGACTTGGTTTTTATAGGCGGATATTCTATTATTGTGAATAGTGAAATTACTATTCCTAAATTTTTATGGGATTTATTTTATTTTTATTTTAGTTTTAAATTAATATATTTTAAGTATTCCTAAATATATGTTTTCAATTTTTTTTAATTATTATTAATATGTCAGTTTCTAGAATAAAGTGAAACGCAAGCTTAGTTTATGTTTTAACTCTAGTTAACTCATCCAAAAATCTTGAAGTCATCATGGAATCATGAAATACATGTTACATGGCTCCATAAAATTTCATGAATACGGTTTGTAGGTTTATTTTATTCAAACATTGAACTAAACTTATACATAGCTTTGAAAAGTACGTTAATGTCATTAATTCAAAATTCAGATAACTCTATATTCAGTGAGATTTACAAAACCGACGGGTTTCTAAAATATTTGGGCTAATTTAAAACTTTTGGACTAAACTAAAAAAATTCTAAAACGGTTAGGGGTCCAAATAATATTTTCAAAAGCACAAAGACTAAAGTAAAAATTCAAAAATACTTTAGGTCTCTACTTTATCCTACACATCATTTTCAGAAGTTTCCGTCTCAACTATCTTCGTGTCTGAAGATTTTGGGTCCATGGTATTCCATTCTTCTAGCTTGTGAAGGATTTCTTTCTTTTCCATCGCCATCGCTTAAACTCTTCCTTTGCTACTGTTCTGATTTGGACCATCCGTTCTTCACTTCTTTAATTGATTCTCTTTATTAAGACAACTAGGATGAGTCTCAGAATCTGCGCATGCTTCGGCTTGCTTCGTTCTCGTGCTGCCCTGATTCTGATACTAGCTACCCATCACAACATTTTCTGTTCCGTCGTGCTTCCTTTTCAGTTTCTCATTTGATGGATGAACTGTATGAACTCCAGCAGCACGAGTATCTTTTGAAACTGAGACTGGTACACTTTGGCAACTACTTGGATTGGTTAATGGATCTTTTCCACGATAGAAATAGAGGTGTGAACTGCATTTGCTGAGATCTGGCGCCGGAGTCTCCACTGCAATAATGATCCGGCAGCAGTGGCAGCATATAACTTTTTGATTTAAAAATATTGTTTTGTGATATGCCTTTGCGATCTGCAGGCGATGTCCAAGGAGCCACTCAATTTCACTTTCAGCTCAATCTACAAAGAACAAGAAAAACAAGAAAACAAATAACAGAGAAAAATGTTAGACAAGTTTTTCCATCCTCAGTAAAGTATAGAGGAGTTCACGTTGAAACGTCCTACATACCACGTGCATTCATACTTTCAGATAATACGAAAGAATGCGAAAAACTGACAAAATTTTGCTGGACGCTGATGATGCGTCAAGCCTTCTTTAATCAAAATGACGATGGAACTCAAACTTCAGTATGTTACAACAAGAAACCTTACAATATTCAGGAATAAGCAGTGAAAATCAAACAAAAAAGATTCAGTATACTTAGAAGCCTTTGATAAAGGATCTGGAGGTGATGATCAAGATGGATATGCAAATGAATGTAATATATTTAAGAAACCTCGATGTTTACAAGATGTTTGTAAGTTGAACTAAATAACATGACAGGATTACATCGTAAATGGAACTGCTAGATATACTTGATAAGAATCATACATTGTTTACCACCTCTGTCTAATATGTGTTCATATAAGTATCAGAATCTATAACAATGGTGAATATGGAAAAAGTTACTTTGTTAAAAGAGTTTCAATCTGTGGAAAAGATTTATACAGAAGGTAGTCCGTGGTCAGCGTTAACTCTTTATAAAACAAGTGGGTAAAAGGAAATGAATGAATTTAATACGTCTTTGTAAAAAGGATGTCGTTTTTAACAGATTTAACCAAATAGAATCCTTAACCAAAACAAAAGAAGATTTGGAGAGCTTTCTCGTCAGTCAAATATTACATCAGCAAACGCAGAAGCTTTCTCGTATTCAAATATCTTAGTTATCTTCTTATCCATGTTATTTACCACCATAAACATGTTCATCCCAATCCTCATCAAATCTAGCTCACGAGCATAAGCAAGTAACAACCTGACGAGTATCATTTCAGTGTTATCTCGTCCCAAGTTGTTGATCTTGATATAAGATACACTACGAAAACTGGCCTCATCATCAAAATCTATAAAATGGTCATCCACACCAGGCAATTCACGAATTTCTCTTTCTGACACCTACCAAAGCAAAGCACGTCAAAACGTATTTAAAACTCAAACAGGAAAGTTACAAGAGAATACAAAAAATCATCTTTACCATTATTGCAAGATAAAGTTCAACGAGGCATGGGCATCTGGAGATGAGCAGCATCATTGTTCTAACGTGCTCCACGACTGGCCATATAGTGATTTCCAAATGTATCATGTACTTGAACACATCAACTGCCATATGTCTTGCCAGATCATGAACCATGGAAAGATACTTGTTGTGATGGTTAGAATAGTAGTGATGGTTTGAGGAACTTGTTGAGTTACAGTCTGAGAAACCTGGACTCCAGTCCGATGATAGAGAGGTTGTTGATGAGATGGGATGACAACAGTCATGCAAAGACGTCTGAGGAAGTTGAGTCCCTACCTGATTGTTGGATAACCGATGAGAAGGCGACCCTTCATTCTGGGGGTTAACCATGCCTCTTGCAGCTGCAGCAGCGGGCGACAGCCAGACATTTGATCCAGGCCTACAATTGGCGGCATGTACCAGTAGGGCCATGTTTGCCTGGTATTGATATGCATTCAAGGCCGGCACTGGATTCCTCCTCTTATTTTTATGACGTTTACGAGGTTTCTTCTTTTTTGTTTTCCCACCCTGTGTAGAGTCCATACTGCATTAAGATGATCATCCGATGGATTATCTAAGGCAGGAAATGAATGAGTCATAACACAGGTGTGCATCCACACCCATGCATGCGCACACGTGGGTTACATGCAGCGGGAACCTTGCCAAATGCCACCAAACAAGGGTGGTGGTCGGGGTCGGGGTTGAGCAAAATTAATTTGATCGCTTCGAATACATCGAAAACAAACCACGTGATGTCCGATACATGGTTGTGGAAAATGACCCTTCTGTCCACATTTGGAGCACAAATGAAGGTTATTATTGGCAACTTCTTTAATATTATGCAGTCCTACATAGACATGCATGATAAGTAAGTAAATAGAACTCTGCGGTAGTTATTGATAGGATCCGTGAGAACTATAAAATAAGAGGGTTAATTACCGAACCAAAGTGGCCAGATTCCCCACAGTAATAGTAAGAAGATACGTTTATTCCTTCCATTGTATTGTCAACACAACAAAGATACAGATATAACACTGAATACCCTGTCTTCTAACAATGATTTCAGCATGCATAGAACATAAGTAAGCTTGTTAATCTTCTAACAAAGTTAACATGGCTTGAGATCTTCAGAGTTGTAGGCATTACTGCACGAGAATATGTCATGGCCTGTATTCCCACATTTTAAACACAGTCTAGAAGGGCTATCCACTTCTACATTTTTCATCGGACAGTCTGAGATCAGGTGCCCTTTCATTTAGCAGATACAAAAAACACAGGAAGCAGATACTAAAATAGGAGAATGGCCAACAACTTTCTCTAGTGAATCAGTAGAAGGCTTAATCACAGATCTAAAACCATTTTCAGTTCATTAAAATAACCCTTCTCTTAAAAAAAAAAAAATAGTTACCAGATAAAAATATTTATCCGGATAAACATATCTACAGCTACCAGCTTAAAAGTTGACAATATGCACAGAAGAAACCCATTTTTCAATTTAAAGCATCGTATCGTGATAACTATTGATCATCACAATGGAACTCTTTTAACACTTAATTGCAATATAAACTAACAAGGAAAGATGAACTTCACTAGTATGAGGCAATTATGGAATAGAAACAAATATGCAGAGCAAGCCAACAATGATTTATCTGAAGCATGTGTTGAACTAACCCTTTTACACTGTTTTCCTCCGTGCCCGACATTACCGCAATTATAGCACCGCTTCCTCTTTTTCTTCTTCTTACGTTTCTCGCCTCCACTGGGTTCATCGCTTGATGGCAAACTGCATTCAGGGGGATCAAAGTACCTTGGAGCTCTCTACATCATTCGTATAATTAGTTAATGAACCCAAATCAGCAATTACATATGTGTACAGTTTGCAAGTACGCGAAGCCTCTGCTGCACCATGTTATCAGTTATGATACCACGTTCTGTTTCAGACAACGATCTTGGTTTGATACCATAGCAAACTTTTTCTGGACATATTTCTTCCATATTTATCTGCAACGTGGCTATAGATACAGGATGAACAAAAAAAGTTAAGGAGTTTCCAGAATATTCTTAATCAAATTTTGGTGTGACTAATTCTTGAAAAAGCTAATACAAAGCATATGGCAAAAAATGAACTTATACTTCAGTCTGGTCTGTAAACCACAAAAGTCAAAACCATATGAATTTATAGGATTAGATAAAAATGATGGCACAATCCCAGGAAGAATGCATGATGTGTTAATATGGTAACTATTAATTTATGCAACTATTATGCAAATATAATACTTTGGTGACGAATTGTAATCACATGCCTCAGCTCTTGTATACATGGTATAAGTTCTCAGAACTAACTCATCACTTTTGATAGACAAATTGTAATCACATGCCTCAGCTCTATTGCCACGTTCCAGATAAATATTGAAGAAATATCTCCAGGAAAAGTAATCTGTGGTGTGAAACCAAGATCGTTGTCTGAAACAGAACGTGGTATCCTAACGGATAACTTGGTGCAGGAGAGGCTTCGCGTAAGTGATGTGCAATTAACTTGAGAACTTGTGTACTTCAATTTATTACTGTATTCATATGTATTTGCTGATTTGGGCTCATTAACTAATTATATGAATGATGTAGAGAGCTCCAAGGTACTTTGATCCCCCTGGATGCAGTTTGCCATCGAGCAATGAGCTCAGTGCAGGCGAGAAACGTAAGAAGAAGAAAAAGAGGAAGCGGTGCTATAATGTTGGTAATATCGGGCACGTAGGGAAACAATATAAATGGGTTAGTTAAACACATTCTTCAGATAAATCATTTTTGACGTGCTCTGCATATTTGTTTCTATTCCATAATTGCCAAGATTTTTGTGTAAAACTTATACTAGTGAACTTCATCTTTCCTTGTTGGAATATATTGCAATTAAGTGTTAGAAGAATTCCTTTGTAATGAATAATAGTTATCATGATACGATGCCTTAACTTGAAAAATGGGTTTCTTCTGTGCATATTTTCAACTGTTAGATATGTTTCCCTGATAATTTTTTTTTTCTTTTAATTCCTTTTTGGGCAGCGTAAATGCTTCATCTGCTCAATGAAAGGGCACCTGATCACAGACTGTCCGATGAAAAATGTAGAAGTGGATAGCCCTTCTAGACTGTGTTTAAAATGTGGGAGTACAGGCCATGACATGTTCTCGTGTAGCAATGCCTACGACTCTGAAGATCTCAAGGCATGTTAACTTATTGTACTCATATCGAGTCTATTCTTTCTTTCTTTGTCCAATTAATATGCACAACAATTAGTTACTGAATCTAAACATTTCCAAATTTTGTTATTAACTAAAATGAATTTATGTATATGGTACTAGTTTGAAGGGTTATTGAATACAAACCCTTTTGGTGGTTTTCATTGATTAGAAAAGGTTGGTTGGTGTCGGTTTCCTGGCCTTGAACTGATTAATTTTCACTCTTTGATGAAGAAATTCGTAAATTATTTAGTGTTTCACACTTCAGGCATGGACGAATGAAAATGGTCTTGTACTGTCATCAATTTCTTGGTAAGAAGATTAACAAGCTTACTTATGTTCAATGCATGTTGAAATCTTCTACGTGGATAGGGTATTCAGTGTTATATCTGTAACGAGTTTGGTCATCTTTGCTGTGTTGACAATACAATGGAAGGAACAAACGAAGCTTCTTGTTATTACTGTGAGGAATCTGGCCACTTTGGTTCGGTAATTAACCATGTTATGTTATAGTTCTCAAGGATCCTATCAATAACTTCCACAGAGTTCTATTTACTTACTTATTATGCATGTCTATGTAGGACTGTATCAAATTAAATGAAGTTGCCAATAATGACCTTCAGTTGTGCTCCAAATGTGGACAGAAAGGTCATTTTCCACAACCATGCATCGGACATCACGAGGTTTGTTTTCGATGGATTCGATGCCATCAAATTAATTTTGCTCGCCCCCAACCCCAACCACCTCCCTCGTTTTGTGGCTTTTGGCAAAGTTCCCCCTGCATGTACCCCACGTGTACGCATGCATAGGCGTGGATGCACACCTGTGTTATGACTCATGCAATTTTCGCCTTATATAATCCAAATGAGGATGATCTAAATCAGTATGGACTCTGAACAGGGTGGGAAAGCAAAAAAGACGAAACCTCGCAAACATCATGAAGATAGGAGGAGGAATCCAGTGCCGGCCTTGAACGCATATCAATACCAGGCAAACATGGCCCCCTATTGGTACAGGCCGCCAGTAGTAGGCCCGTATTATGGAAGGCCAGGATCAAACGTCTGGCTGTCGCCCGCTGCTACAGCTGCAAGAGGCATGGTTAACCCCCAGAATGAAGAGTCGCCTTCTCATCGGATTTCCAACAATCAGGTAGGGACTCAACTTCTTCAGACGTCTTTTCATCCTATGGCTCTTTTCATCCCATCTCCTCAATAGCCTCTCTATCATCAGACTGGAGTCCAGATTTCTCAGACAGTAACTCAACAAAGTTCCTCAAACCATGATTAGTCAAATTGCATCATTTGACATAGATCAGTTTTGGGGGAACACAATATGTCCGTGAATAACCTCGTAGCTATGAAACTGGGAATTTGATTACTGGGCAGAAACTCTAATTAGTTTTTAACCAACAGGCTACAGGTTTAGGTGAAGGTGCAGGTTCAGATCAGGTTTTGGCCAAACATAGCAACAACCCGGCTGGAAACCTGGACTCTGCTTCCTGGTCGGATTTCCGACAATAGCTCAGCCTCCGGTATATAAATCTGATACCGTAGGAACGCTGGAAATTATATACAGGCAAGAAGGGTTCCAGTGGCGATTTGTCAAACATAGAAGAATCCGAAGAGCCATACGAAAACAATTAGTGAGCAGTCCAGCTAGTGATGGACCCTTCTTTTTTGATAAAATTTGGAAATTTGTGTTCATGTACATTAAAATAGTGTAAGTATACGAACAATTTCTTCAAGCCAGTTTTGATGTACATGAACACAAACTTCCAATTTTATCAATTGATCAAACAAGGAGTATGAAAACGCCAGCCTTGGTGGTGACAAAATAGTGAAATAATGTGTAACCCTTAGGCCAGAAAAAATAGACACCAATGTAAATTTGAGATTACTTAAGACGAGGCCTTTTTCTTTTTTTTTTTTTTCAGGATGTGCAATTCTTGTGCATGCATGTGATGCATTATTTCTCGTTCTGTTAGTGCGTATATTTCTCTGGTAATTTAATATCTTACACATCAAACTATGTACCTCATTTTGGTCATTTCCCTCGCATTGAGTACTCCAACACTAATATTTTTAATTTTGTTCCAAAAATGAGCGTTCCACAAGCACATTTCTTTCAGATTGAGGAGTTTGACCCACATTTTCCCCACAAATGACACATGACGGTAATGTTATAAAGATATTTTTAGATGACGTGGCATGTGAGAGGTCTGGAATTTTATCCATATCTCTATACTAAAGGTCATTTGCTTGTCACATGCTCTATTTACGGACAAAAAACTTAAAGTTTCTAGCGTGGGGAGTGCTCAATGTCAAGGACATGACCAAGATTGAGAATGAAGAATGGTGCGCAACAAATCAAGGTGTGTAGAAAAATATCGTGACAAGTTAGGGTACGAGAAATGGTTTTTTCCCTTCACCCTGACCCCATCCCGTCCTCCAGCCTGGATGTTGCTGGCATTGGAGGTGGCCACACAAAGTGGTACCCAAATCATCAAACCCCTAACTCAAATCTAAAAAATTTCAGAATTTCAATGTCGTAGCTTCTCATATTCACCAAATATTCAAACGTATCTACCTTCCCCCTAATTTATTCATATTTAACCAAAAAAGAAAAAGAAATAGTCCTAGCTCCCATCAAGTATTCTTATATAAATTCTTTAGGTTTATCGTTTTTGTATTTATAACTGGAAAATCCAACAGCAACAAAAGGAAAGGGCTGACGATGCTTTGGTTAGTTTTGAACATGTTTAGGGAAATTCTTCTAGTTCTCATTTAGGTTTCATTGGGAATTTAAAGATATTATTCGGCCACATGTCATGTGTGGGGCTAGAATTTGGTCACAATCCAAATTGAAGGTCACGTTCTTGTCACATGATAGATATTCAATCAGAACTAAATGTCCTAGCGTCAGTGTACTCAATATGATAGACATGACCAGGATAACTGATAGACTATAAAGTTAATGTCTAACAAATGAAAGTACGAAAATATATATTGTGCAACGTTAGGGTATTAACCATTATTTGTTCCATTGTATACGAAAATATTGCTATATTTTGATCTGACGATTTGAACCTCCTGTTCGATCGCCACCCCCCGCAACCCACATAACCCGCATGTATTGACAAATTGATAATCCAAAAAATATGAGTATGGTCATTTTGTTTATAACAACCTGCTCAAGACCAACCCCTGTACACCCCTAAAACAAATCACTAGGGAAAATTGCAGTTTGGTACTTTCACTTGGTACAATTTATTTTTTCATGCATGAACTTGATAGTTGGCAATTTTGGTACTTCGATTTGGAAATAATCTCAATTTGGGTACTTCGCTGTCGGCGACTTAAAAATGTGACCTATATTTTTTACGTGGCACTGAATTTGGGGATTTTGACCGCAGTCAAACTAACAATTCAACAAAGTTGCCTGGACTCGACATGGAAAGAATAAACAAAAATTAATTCTTAAATAAAAATTAGAAAAATGAATATAATTACAAAAATAAGTTCTGATTTCAAATTAGTATAAACTAAATTAAATTTGTAGAAACTATTAGGTTCTCATAATTTTATAAATTTAATATAAAATAAAAAAACATAATAAAATATTTAAAAAAAAAAAAGAAATCAAGGAAGTCGTCTTCCCCGATTAATCGCACCACCCCCTCCCCACCTAAAATCCTCGTTGCCACACATCCCACCTACCGTTGTTCGAGTGATTTTGTTTGCGTGTATTTGCGATATATGGTCTAATGTTAAAATAAGTTAAAATTTGCAAGAATTACAGTTCAATAAGTTTAGAATCTATCAGAATTTCTATGTTTGTGTCTATGCATTGATTCATGTACTTAATTGCTGTTGTAATGTAGAGAATTGGTCTGCTCTCGCCGAAATCACTTCCTGTTAATTGAATTGCATCATTTTCCTTACATTAAAGAAAAGGGTTTAGGTAATTAATCACACAATTTAGGTGAACAACAGAGGAAGGGGAATTGACGGAAGTTGGTGGGGTGGGTGGTTGCGATGGTGTGGCGTGGGGTGGCGCGGATGTCCCCGATTTTTTTTTTGTTTTTCAATCTTATTATGTTTTTCAATTATATACTTAATTTATGAAATTTAGAAAAACCTAATTATTTTAAATATTTTAATTTAGTTTACATTAATTTGAAATGAGATTTTTGTTTTGTAGTTTAATAATATTGCTTTTGTAATTTTAGTAGTTTCTGCTTTTTTCTTCTTATTTTTATTTTAAGAATTTAATTTTGTTTATTTGTTCCGTGTGGAAACGTTGCAATTTTGTTGACTTGTCTCTTTGAGTGCGGTTAATATCCTAAAATTTCGTGTCCTGTGAAAAATTTAGGCATAATTGTTTAATCGCCAGCACCAGAGTACCAAAATTGAGAAAATTGCCAAACTGAGGTACCAAATCATGAGCTGCGACATTAAGACATCAAAAAGAAATGGTGCCAAATTAAGGTGTCAAAATTGCAATTTTCCGAAACCGTAACTTCTTTTCTTCTAATATTATAACCCATAAATCAACTGTTATACAAAAATTAATATGAAATAAGCATATGCCAACACAACAAAAACAATATCTTGAAATCTTCCTGGTAAATTTAGAAACCTCTAGATATAATACTTGTGCTTTAATCACACATTCAAGACCAATAAATCGTCTGTATCTTTATTCAAAAGAGATAAAGCCTCACTAATTATTATATCTAACACGGCTTTTGGCTTTGTGCATCGGTACAACGTGATTTCAGAAGCGTTTTACCTAAATTTTCAGAGACACATTTATATAAAACGAGCCCCCTGACCACAATCATATATTTCCATAACGCTTACAAACAATACTACAATTATTGGGATAGTTGTATCCTCCCAACCAAGCAGAAACCCTATTACTCCAGAAAGTAAAATGACAATTCACAAGGAAGAACAACCAGGTGTCCCTGTAAATCTTTTGCTTAACTTTGGAAAACATTGCTCTTTATAATAATCAAACCTGTTTTCAGTTTTCTTTTCCCTATATGTTTTTCAGAACATTAAAGTTCGTTAACAGTAAAAGATTCAATTTTTTATGTAGTTATAAAGACGAAAATGCAAAAATCGCTAGTACATTTTTCATACCCTGCAGTAAATCCCCTTGATTGGCTGGATCCATATAAGAAGCTAAAAATTTAACAAAGTAGCCATGTCGGACTCCACATGGAAAGATTAAACAAAAATTAATTCTTAAAATAAAAATAAGAAAAACGAATATAATCCTGAAAAAAAAATTCTCATTTCCAATTCATGTAAACAAAGTTAAACTTGTAAAATTATTAGGTTCTATTAATTTTATAGATTTAATGTTAAATAAAAAACATAATAAAGTATTTAAAAAAAAAAAATCGAGGAAGTCATCTTCCCTGATTAACCGCGCCACCCCCACCCTCATTGCCACCCACCCCACCCAGCGCCGTCTGAGTGATTTTGTGTGTGTGTATTTGCGATATATGGGCTAATGTTAAAATAAGTTAAAAATTGCAAGAATTGCAGTTCAATAAGCTTAGAATCTATCAGAATTTCCTGAATATATCATAATTTCTATGTTTGTGTCTATATATTGATTCATCTACTTAATTGCTGTTGAAATGTAGTGAACTGGTCTATTCTCGCCGTAATCACTTCCGGTTAGTCAATTGCTTCATTTTTCGTTACATTAAAGAAAAAGGTTTAGGTTAATTAATCACACGGTTTTGGGGATCAATCAGTTATGCGTTTTTCCTGGCTGGTTTGTCCTTTGGTCGAAGGCTGTTGTTGTAAGTCATAGTTGTGTTAATAAGACAAATAGCATAAGGAAACATGAATTGTGTAATGTAGCGAAAAAATTTAATTACTAGGTGTCTATTGATAAATTTTAGATGATCATGAAATTTTTTGCAATTCTTATTTATATATCAGAATAAGATTTTATCATCAATAGTTTCAAGCTTTAACGCACTAATTAGATAATAGTTTGCAATTTAAACTATTTTGATAATTGACTGTAGATTATGTCCATTGAATCTTAATGTACTATAGAACATCATTAACAGGTCATTGCTAAATCTTAATTCCAAATTAGTCTGAAAGACTCCATTACAAGAAAAAATATACTATTGCAGACATAAGTTATAACCAGCAGAGAATATATACATGTAATGAGAATTTTGTTTGTTATAGTACTCAAGAAATATCATAAACTCAATCGTATAGAAACAACACCTTATTTCGAACGACCAAAACAGTGTCAAACACTAACGCAAAAATTGTATAGTGTTATTCTTCCTTTTTAAAAAAAAAATTAATAACCCCAGATAGTTTTTGTCATAATTTTTTTTTTCAATAGTTCAAGTCAATAATTATGGCATTCTTCTTTTCTTTTGTTCAAATCAAGTTAACTAGTTCGACAAGTTAAATATAGTGGAATTGAATTGAAGTGAAAATTGTTTTTAAGCTTTTCAAAATTCCAAATGGTATAGAAGAGTATATCCTAAAAGCAAAGGAGGTATATATATGTTTACTCGCCAGCCATTTAACTAACCCCACCCACACCACCAACACCATGATTTTTAATATGACGATATTATTATGTGTATTTAGATCACATGACAAGGAAATAGAGCACTCTAACAACTCCATAGAAGAAGATGCCGATCCTCCTATATTCCATAGAAGGAATGATTTGCCATTATTAGAGAGACTTAGTGGGTGGACCCTGGAGAAAAGGAAACGTAAGAAAGCCGCCGTAGATAAGGTTTGCAATTTCATCTATATTTGCAATCTGTAATAGTTATTGCTTACAAGGTTTGTGCAGTTTATGTGTGTTGATGTTCTATTTTGAAACAATTCTATTACCATAAGAACATACAATTTAGATCATTGGTTGAGGTAGTAGAATTCTTACTGTACTCAAGTAAACCGAAGGATCGTAAACCTCTAACGATGATGGTGAGGGTACTGGTAAGTACATATTCTTTATGGCACTAAAATTTCATTTTAAGGTTTTTTCTTTTTTTTTTTTGTTAACAATGGTTCTTTAACTTAGTTATGAATAACCAGCATGAATTTGACTTTTAGTTATTCATAGTCATCCCCTCTGTCGAACCTAGAATATTATTTAAAGATTGTGTTGAAGAAGCAGATGAAGCATTGATATTGTTATCAAATGTTAAAGCATACGATACTCGTGCATCAAGATCATATAAATGATCAAACAAGGAGTATGAAAACGCCAGTCTTGGGGTTAACGAAATAGTGAAATAATGTGAAACCCTTAGGCCAGAAAAAATAGGAATGAATGTAAATTTGAGATTAATGAAGAAGAGGCTTCTTTTTTTTTTTTTAAGGATGCAATTCTAGTGAATGCATGTGCTGTTGTATTTCTTGTTCTGTTAGTGCGTATATTTCTCTAGTACTTTAATATCTCACACATCAAAATTGTACCTCACGTTGGTCATTTCTCTCACATTGAGTACTCGGACATTAATATTTCTAGTTCAATTGCATCATTTTCCGTTACAGTTAAGAAAGAGGTTTAGGGTAATAGTCACAGGGTTTTGGGGATCAACAGAGGAAGAGGAACCAAAGGTGGTTGGTGGGGTAGGTGACTGTGAGGGTGTGAGTCGCGGCTAGGGTGTGGGGTGGGGATTGGAGGCGTAGTGATCCGTGATTAATTTATTTTTGTTTTTCAATTTTATTATGTTTTTCAATTATATTTTTAACTTATGAAATTAAAAAAACATAACAAATATGAATACTTTAATCTAGTTTACATCAATTTGAAATGATATATATATATTTTTTTTTAAGCTTGTAATATTGCTTTCCTAATTTTATTAGTTTCTTTTTTTTCTTCTTGATTTTAGTTTAAGAATTAAATTTTGTTTCTTTTTTTCATGTGGAGTCCAATGTGGCGATTTAGCTGACTTGACTCTCTGACTGCGGTCAAGTCTCCAAATTTTTTGCATCGTAGAAAATTCCGGCGAGATTTTATAGTCGCCACCACCGGAGTAACAAAATTTAGAAAATTGTCGTATTGAGGTACCAAAATCGTGAACTACCAAGTTAAGGTATGAAAAGAGAAATTGTGCCATGTTAGGGTATCAAAATCACAACTTCTTTTCTTTCCAATATTATAACCCATAACCTAACTGTGACTCGAAAACTGTTATCAAAACACAACAAAGAAAATATCTTGAAATCTTGAAGGTAAATTTATAAACCTCTATATATACTATATATACGTGTTTTAATCACACAATCCAGGCCAATAAATTGTCTATATAGTTATTCAAAAGAGATAAAACCTCATTATTTTTATACCTAACAAGGCTTTTGACTGACACATCTATACAGATGAGCCCCCTGCCACAATCATATATTTGCATAAAGCTTACAATTTTTGACTAACTACAATTTTTATGATAGTTGTATCCTCCACCAAGCAGAAACCCTACTACTCCGAAAGTAAAATGGTATCTCATTAGGAAGAGCTATTGTCTTACCCAGAAACTAAGATCAAAACTCTAACCAGTTCAGGATCCACTGGGAAAGAACTCACTTTCACAACGAAACCACAGTTTCATGAACATGTGTCCTTACAAATCTCGTGCTTAACTATGAACAACATTTCTTTTATTAAAAATAAACTTGTTTTCAAAAAAAAATTCCCGCTATAGAACATTAAAGTTCATTACAAATAACCGATTCAATTTTTCATGTATTTTTTAAGATAAAAATGCATAAATCACCATTACATTTTTCAAGACCTGCACTAAATCCCCATATATGTTTTTGATTCCTGCCCGAATCTCCGTGTTGTTTTTGATGCTCTGCACCAAATCTTATATTTTTCTTACATCCCTAAGTGTGTTTTAAAAACTGCACCGAATCTTCTCCTTTGGTTTTTCCTTTCAAAAATACTATATTTCAAATGTGTAATTGTCAGTTTCTTTTTCATTGCCGCATGAAGGAGAAGTATTGAGTGTGAAGTAAGTAAATGAATTTTCGGATGATGGAACAAATAATTTTGTGGTAGAGCTATTATTCTGACTGGGGAATTATTCTAACTAGTTTGTATTCTAACTGGTGAATTATTATTCTTTAGGTGTTTGATGTATTGCTAATACTAATTTATTTCTAATTTTAAAATGTATCTTTGGCTATGCAATAACATTAGTGGCCCAAGGAACAAGAACATACAAGTAAATAATAATCAGTATATACTAAAAACCTTAAACTGTTTAACATAAAACAGATTAAATGGTTGCGCCATTCATTGCTATACATGTGATTGATTGTATTATGGCTTCATTTGAGATTAAATTTTCCTAATTTTTTTATAAGGCTTGAATATAAAGTGCATTGTTTGGGAATAACGCATTCAAGGACAAATAACATACTTTTCACACTGATAGTAGACTTTGTTTCAGAAATTCTCTCTCTCTCTCTCTCTCTCTCTCTCTCTCTCTCTATATATATATATATATATATATATATATATATATATGTAAAAATATGACACTCTAGAACGTACCACCAATTGCACTATGTTTAAACTTTTCTAACTTGTTAATTTGTTTTGAATAATAAAAAAAAGAAAAGAATGGCAATATTATTAACACAACCTATCTGGGTTACTTGTTCAAGAAAAAAAAATGCGAAACACAATATAGGTTTTTCCGATTTTTATTTTGACAATTTTTTATCGGTTGAAATAAGGTGTTATATGATTTAAATTGTGATAATTATTGAGTTCTATAAAAAAAAATTCTCATTACTTGTACAGCTTCTCAACAGGCAATGAATTATTAACGATTTGATGTATTAAATTAAAATGCAATGGACATAATCTACAGTAAATTATCGAAATTGTTTAAATTGCAAACTATTTTTCTAATTAGTGCTTTATAGCTAGTTTGATGTTAAAATCTTATTCTGACATATAAACTATAATTGCAAAAAATTTCATGATCGTCAAAAACATTATCAGTAGACCTTCAAATTAAATTCTTTGCTACATTTCGCACTTCATGTTTCCGGAGTTTAGTTGTCTTATTAACATATGTTTGACTTACAGCAACAACTTTCAACCAATGGACAAACCAGCAAGAGAAAACGCACAGCTGAAGGGAACAATGATAAAATTGGTTTAAGCTTTTGAAATTTTCAAATGGTAGAGAAGAATATCTATCAATAATAAAAGGGAACATGTTTTGTGAGAAGAATTGGAAGTGTTGTTCCACTGTTCAAAAAACACAAGAATAACATAGAAAAACAAAATAATAATTCATCTCTTCATGAACAAAGATTAGATATTATCTCAATTCTTCAATGGATGAATGTTTACCTCGATTTGTCAATTGATGAAGGTTACCTCGATGCCAGTAATTAGTTAATTACCGGACAGTAATACTTTTATAATCGTTGGGATGAGTCACGGACTAGGTCCGCCCTCTTAAAGACGGTTTCGCACCCCTACGGATTTACTTTATCCGATACAGTAGGCTATCGACACGCCCGTCTCCAGGATACAACGGCCCAACCTTCCTTGTTGTAACTTCGCTCTAAGTCTGCACTACTTGAGGAAGTCAAAGCGTGGCCTAACACTCATCTTTGCGCATAGGTTTTTTTCTCATATACACACTCATACAATGTTTATACATATAATAATAGAAAACACTTGTTCAAGAGAGAGCTATGTTCTATATTTTCTCTTGTTCAAAATAATATGCAAGACCACTATTTATAGTGTTAAACATTAGTCTTGTAACTTCCTCAAATAATTAGAGGTTCAATATATATTATTACACTATATAAATACGATAATAACAGGGAATGTTAATCAGATATAAGTGGGTACGTAGTAAATGTGTGGATTATGGGTCTCAATCCATTAATCTCAATAATATCAATATTTTTAACCATCAACATAATAACCCCCACTAACCAAGACAATGAAGTCTTGTAAATATTTCTCAAAAATATTGTTTTTATTAAAATACTTCAACTATCCCCCACTTATTTTAATAAAAATAACCAAATGGGCAAAGATACAACATCATGCATCATGAAAGTGGCAATGCCTTTAAACCTTCACTTAGTGTCACACAATCTCGTACTAGAGTCAGAGTGGACAAAGCCTTTAAACAATGACCTTTGAGGGCACGTAGAATCGTGAAACACACATGACACTCAAAGTGTTCTAATTCGCTTCACAAGCCAGCACGTTAACGACCTTGTGCTTTATCCCAGTTTTCATGAATGATCTAGAGAATTAGCCCGTATTCTCATAGAAAGCGGCACCACTTCCACACTCATATAGGTGAGTCTATCAAGGATGCTCCCATGACTAGTACACCCCACTCATAAGGGCTATAGAACTCATTAAGAGATTCAAAGATCTAAACCTATTAAACGTCGTAGGAAACATGCGCATACACCATAGGGAGGGACATTAATCAAATGATTTTCAAAGTGCATGTATTATTCTCCAAACTACTCTATGATTCATTTTTCCCTTCAATCTAGTGATTTTCAGTCCCTAGGTAGGGTATCCTCATAGGAAGTTTATTACATAATTGGGCAAGTCCCTTCCCCCGCGATTTCCTTAGACCTTTAACTCAAGCTTGAGTTTTTCACATAAAAACATTAAAGGCCAAGGATTTCAGCACCGATGCTAATATTTTGAGCTCATCTCATTTACTTATTTTTTCAAAAATAATGCATCTCAAGCATTAACGTTTGTTTCACACAATTTTGTCATCATTCAAGTGACAATGAGCTTCTGATGCTCAACAAACTTTTTAAGGTACCAAATGTATTTCTCATTCATCAATCCATGGAATGTCACCATATGATAATGGCCAATAGTCCTGACACCTATTAGGAGTCATATATTTCAAGTGACTACAATGCTTAATCATATGACCACAAAGAATCATAAAATATCACCAATAGATTTTCTCACACATCTCATCAAATAATTCATGTATTATTCACAACCCATTAAAAACATTTCATTCAAAGATGTGGTCATAATAATTTCACATTACTAATGCATAATGAGTGCAGGTGAGTTTTCATTCCCTTCTGATTTTTTCAACTCTTCATGAAATGCCAAAGCATTAATAACTACATTTTTTCCTTACAAAAACGCATAACAACATGCATTCACTTTGTCATAAATAAACTTCTAAACACAAGTAAGTGCTCACATATAGTCATAATCACATAGAGGAAAATGATAGAATTTCTCCTCATTTTTTCTCAAGAAATTCACCCCCGCTATTTAAGAAAATGTGTCATAAACAGAATATCATTGCATAGCATAGCATAACTGGGGTATCTGCAGCTCAATGACCAATTAGGATCACACCTCATAATATATCACTCGACTGTTTTGTCTCTTTTGCTATGCAAGTTAGGCATTTTTTTACATATTTTCTATCTCACGGTTTTATAAATGCAATGAAGCATAAGCACATGTAAGAAATCATATAAGAAACAAAAATATTTCTTAGTCTTGCAATGCCTTGTATTGTGAGTAGCCCGTTCACTTTACATTTCACAATAGAATTTATAATAATGATACTTGCACAGAAAGTCTCAACCTCACAAAAATAACATCTCATGCATGTAAATAAGAAAATAACGTCCACTAATCAATATGATGTCTCCTGATTAGTTTTTTCATTGCTCGGGAGTATTCAAGTAATATAAAATCTCAGCAAATTCATTAGTTACTAGCATGGTCTATTAGCAGAGTTGCAAGTAACTCCCACATCATGTTAATTGCTGGAAAAAAAAATAGAGTACATACCTCAATCTAAAGGTTTAAGCAACCTTATTCACTACTCAATTTGGTTGTCATTGTCCTTCTGACCTACTAAACAATACTGCTCACACAAGTGTTATCCATTTAATCAAAGAGTATAGAGCAAACTCATGAATATGGCTAAACCATCTCTAATCAACATTATCACAATTAGTTTTTATCATCATATAAATATGAATGATGAATACTCCCTGTCCATAAAGACCCTTCAACAAATTAATTTATCCAAGAGGCAATTTTATCTTTTATCACATAGCAGAAGACATCGAAATATTAAGCCCATGAGGTCTCTTAATCTTTGTGGACTTTAATCACCTCATCAGAGAGTAAGTTTTAGGATACATGATTCTGAAAAGAAGTTATGACTTTTCTAATGATCATGCGAGTAACTTCGGGTTTTGTTTTAAATATAATGAAAATATGGTGGTCTTATAAATATATTCACCGTTTCACAAGAAAACTGAGACATTTAAGATCATAAAAATGTCCATCAATACATGTTTGACCACCGTTTCATGATTTTCTAACATGTACTAAAAAGAAGTTTGACCTCATGAATTTTTCACATGCTACTAACTATCTCAAGAATGCAAACAACGGGATAACCATTATAAAAATAATATTGACATAAACAAGTTTCTGATTCCACCAAACAACAATGAACAGATAAATCCAAAAGTTGAGGTCTTACCGAATAATTCACGAGGCTCAAAAATTTCTTTTTTATCCTCATTGGCTTTTAGCCTTTTATCTCACCGGAAGTAAAAGTAAGTCAGAATCACATATATCTCAATTGATGATTTTTCAACCATCGACTCCAAATTATGTTTCTGCCTAAATTCTGATGGTTTGTAAAAATTCATTTCGACATAGGCATTTTAACAATTCATTTTTTCTGCATGAAAACTCTTTTGTCAATTATCGCCAAGGTTCTCAAATCATCAAGAATATATTTAGTTTTAACACAAATCTAGTTTAACTTAAGAGCTAAACCGTCTTTAAATTGTTGTTTCCCTGTTCAAAAAACACAACAATAACATAGAAGAACAAAATAATAATTCAGCTCTTCATGAACAAAGATTAGATATTACCTCAATTCTCCAATGGATGAATGTTTACCTCGATTTGTCAATTGATGAAGGTTACCTCGATGCCGGTAATTAGTTAATTACCGGACAATCATACTTTTATAATCGTTGGGATGAGGCACGAACTAGGTCCACTCTCTTAATGACGGTTTTGCGCCCCTACTGATTTTCTTTATCCGAGCAGTAGGCTATCGACAAGCCTCCTCCGGGATACAACAATCCAACCTTCCTTGTTGTAACTTCGCTCTAAGTCTGCACTACTTGAGGAAGTCGAAGCGTGGCCTAACACTTTTCTTTGCCCATAGGTTTTTTTCTCATATATACACTCATATAATGTTTATACATATAATAGAAGAAAACTCTTGTTGAAGAGAGAGCTATGTTCTATATTTTCTCTTGTTGAAAATAATATGCAAGACCACTATTTATAGTGTTAAACATTAGTCTTGTAACTTCCTCAAATAAATAGAATATATAATATTATTACACTGTATAAATATGATAATAATGGGGAATGTTAATTCACATATAAGTGGGTAGTAAATGTGTGGATTATGGGTCTCAACTCATTAATCTCAATAATATCAATATTTGTAACCACCAACATAATAACCCACTAACTAAGACAATGAAGTCTTGTAAATAATTCTCAAAAAATATTTTTTTTATTAAAATACTCCAACAGGAAGTTATATTAAGATTATGTTATATTTGAAACAATTCTTTTAACATCAGAATAGACAATTTAGATCATTGTTTGAAGTAGTAGGATTCTTACTATACTCAAGTACACCAAAGGATCTTAAACCTCTAATAGTGATGGTAAACGTAGTGGTAATTACATATTCGGTATGGCACATAAAATTCATTTCAAGGTTTTTTATTTCCATAGTTTGGATAATATAGTTTTTATGAGTTTTCATTTATTTATTTTTGTATTTTAGGGTATATATAAACCCCAGAGGCAGGTGATTGTTTTCTAGATAATATTTTATGAGAGTATTTTATATTTCTTGTTGGAATCTCGTTATTTTATGGAGTCACCGTGTTTTGACTCTCAAATTATCGGTAATTCATGTTTTCTATGAATTCTGAAATATACATCACTTTTCCACTTCTCCTCCCCCACCAACCTCTTGTATTGACATATATTTGACTCTATTTTCTTGTTTTGTTGAGCTTGAACATTATCTTGTAATATAAAAACACAAGCAAGTAACAAAACTTTGACATGAATTTTGTGGAAAATACTCATGATCTCATGACAATACTGCAATTTACTTATACTACTTTTTGGTTAGAGTTCATGTTAACAAGGCAACCTTTATTAACATATATTTGACTGTATTTTGTTGTTTCATTGACCTCAATCTTTTATCTTTGTAATAGTCAAACACAAAAAGGTAACATAAAATTTGACATGAATTTTGTGGAAAATAATCATGATCTCAATATAATACTACAATTTACTTATACTACTTCTTGGTTAGAGTTCATGTTAACAAGGGAACCTTTATTGGTATCTTGTTTAGATGGTCGTTTCCACTTAGAAAATTGGTATTGTTTGTTTCAACGAACTGTTTTGACGTTTTGGTCAAACTTATTAAAACAATTACGGTTTTGAGGAGTATCATTTCAAAAATAATAAGGGGATTGTTGTTACTGGATGAGTTAATTTCGTGGCTTAATGCATTTGATTAAATGTTCTTTCACTCTCCAGGGTTTCATGCTTAAAATCAGCAGTATAAATTTTTCCTGCAAAATTATGTGAAATCTTGCACGTCCCCGCCTGTTTGTGAAACTTTTGATCTATAATTGCTATACTCTTACTTGTCTATGGATCATCGAAGGGGAAAGGACTTGCCAAATTATGTAATAAACTTCCTATGAGGATACCCTACTTAGGGATTCGAGATCCCAATAACTAGGTTAAAGGGAAAAACGAATCATAGAATAGTTTGGAGAGTAATACATGCGCTTTAAACATCATGTGATTAATGTCCCTCCCTATGGTGTATGTGCATGTTTCCTATGACGTTTAGGAGGTTGAGATCTTTGAATCTCTTAATGATTTCTATAGCCCTTATGGTGGGATGTAATAATCATGGGAGCATCCTTGATAGACTCACCTATATGAGTGTGGAAGTGGGGCCGCTTCCTATGAGAATACGGGCTAATTCTCTAAAGTACTCAAAAAAATTGGGATAAAGCACAACGCCGTTAACGTGCTGGCTTGTGAAGCGAATTAGAACACTTGGAGTGTCATGTGTGTTTCACGATTCTACGTGCCCTCGAGGGTCATTGTTTAAAGGCTTTGTCCACTTTGACTCTAGTACGAGATTGTGTGACACTAAGTGAAGGTTTAAAGGCATTGCCACTTTCATGATGCATGATGTTCTTGCCCATTTGGTATTATTATTTTTATTAACATAAGTGGGGGATTGTTGGAGTATTTTAATAAAAACAAATATATTTTGAGAATATTTACAATACTATATTGTCTCGTGTTAGTGGGGGTAAATGTTTTGTATGTTACAAGTATTGGTTGTTATTGAGATTAATGAGGTGAGACCATTACCTTCACATTTACAACCCTTTTTATTGTGTGAATTAAAACACCCCCATTATCATCATATTTATGTGGTATAGTAAAATAAATATTTATGCTATATATAAAATATATAATTATTCTGGAGTTTCAAGACTAATGTTTTTTCACACTATAAAAATAGTGGTCTTGCAAAATATTTTCAACAATGAAAAATCTAGAAGATTTTAGCTATCTCTTCACAAATGTTCTTCTCCTATTATATGTAAATATTATGAGTGTAATATGTGAAAAAAAAAAACCTATGGGCAAAGAGAGTGTTGGGCTACGCTTTGACTTCCTCAAGTAGTGCAGACTTTAAGCGAAGTTACAATAAGGAAGGTTAGGCTGTTGTATCCCGCAGACGGACGTGTCGGTGTCCTATGGCATCGGATAAAAGAATCCATAGGGGCGGGAAACGATCTTTAAGAGAGCAGGACCTGGTCCGCGCTTCATCCCAACGATCAAATTGTGTCATTGTTGGTAATTAAATAATTATCGACATCAAGGTACTTTCATCCAATTCATGAATCAAGGTAATATCTATTTATATATTAAAGTATGGTTAATTACGTTATTTTGTTCCTCTATGTTATTGCTGTGATTTTTGAACGGGGGAACAACACATCTTTCATCTTGCACCATTGAATTGATTCGATGAGCCTAAACAACATGAATCAATATGAGAGATAGCAATCATAATATGTCAGACAAATTACCATGAGATTCATATTAATCCCTGTTGAAAACAATAGTGCACCAATCGAATTAACCACTAAAACTTGGAGCTAAAAGTTTGCGGGAAAAGTTGTTATTCCAGCTGGCAACATGAATCACTTAGTTAGTTATGGTGAGTTGGTTTTGTAACTGATTTGGAGCGTGTGAAAGGTGTATGTATATGCGAGATACACACTTTTATATATAGCTTAGAATCAACTGATAACATAGCAAGTTAGAGGCATTTTAATTCCTCTTGTAGTTTTCAGAAAAATTCTCTCAAATCAATAGAAGAAGACCACTCCCTTGGATGTTGATTAGAGTCCACTTTGAGTTCCAATTCAAACCAAATAAATTTTGTGTTGTGTGATCTGTTTCGATTCCATTTGTTCTTTGGTTTTAGCTCTGGTTTATCTAGTCAGATTTATTCAATTTGATCATCACACTGAGATTGAATCCCTAGTAATTGCATTGGTGAATTGTGTAAGGTTGATCATTGTATTTATTGGTTTTGTTTGTGCTGTGATTCACTACAAAGTGGTGCGGTGAGTGTGGATCAACAAATTATGGCATCTACCAAATTTGATGTGGAAAAATTCACTGGATCTCATGAGTTTGGGCTGTGAAGGTTGAGGATGAGGGCTCTATTCATTTTGTATTTCTATTTACTGAGAGCCTTTTCAAGTGTAAGGCTTCTACTGGAGATTCCCATTAACTTAAGTTCTTCAACAACATATGCGACCGATTTTATACTCATGAGAGAACATTATCTGGTAAGTTATAAATCTCAAATCTTTTTCACTTTTCTTGTATTATTTTCTCTTAAGTGTTTTTTGGACTGAAATATTGAGGACTGCTCCGGCTTGCTGAGAGTGTGGCCTGTGATGAACCCTTTAGCACCAGGAAATTTTTCTTGAAAATGGTGGAACCTGTGGCTCTTTCAAATGGATTTTGTGAATGAACTATATTTTCTCTTTTTATGACTTTTTGTTTCGATTTTCAGCTTGTTTGGTTAGTGATTTGCAACATGTTATGCTGTTGAGAAATGAGATTGGTTTGTTGCCTATTTTTCCAATCAACTACGACAAATTAATTTATTGCTCCTAAATAATGATACATATAACTTTTTAATCTATGAGGTGTAAAGTGTCAATACTATATTTTTTAGATGAAAAGTGAAAATAGGTAAGGTGTTAGTACCAATTTCTTAGTTTGAGTTTCAGACCAAATGTAATTTTAAAGTTGTCGTTACTTTAAATTTTAGTATTTTCATGAAATTTAATGTAATTAAGGAGTAATTTTGTAGGCCAAAAGGTTATTTTTGCCTTTTTAAAAGATAGCTCAAACCCTTTCATCATTGTTATCAACCCTTTCATCATTTTTTAATGATATTTTGACATTACTAAGAGTAAACGTGTGTATATATATATATACCAAGTTATCAACCCTTTCATCATTGTTTACTTTTTGACTGCCTGGGTTTCAAATATACTCCTTAGAACTTCACTACTTAAGAGCAAGTTCACGGAGGAGTGGCAATGGACGGGAGAAGAAGCTTCGACTGTGAGGAGCAACGATGACGATTGACGAGGAACGGCGATGAAAATCAGGAACGAGGGTTTTTTCTTTTTTTGTTAAACACCGTGGGCCTTAGAAAAACAATTGGGTGGGCCTGAGAGAAATAGTCTGGAGCTTTGCAAAAAGGCCGAAAATTAGAAAATAACTCCAATTTTCCCGGCGACTAGCCTCAGCGCCAGGTAAAAAGCGCCGGCGGAAAGCATATTTCTTGTTGAAAACATTATGTGTTGCTCAATTTGATTTACATATAGAAAAACATAAAAGGAACAAATTATTGTCACAAATTATATATATATACTTGATACTTTCATGTTTCAATCCTCTATAACTCACAGCGGTTTCGTGTGTTTCCATATAATACTTATTGGGATATTTTTCGAACAAATCTGATATAGAAAAGCATTTGCTAACACTATTGATTCATAAACAATCATATATATCGCAAAGAGTACATCAACAAATTAAAACATGTCCGGTAGTCTTCCTCATCATGTGGATACATAAACAAATTATACCTCAAGAAAGCTTCAGATAATCTGGACTAAAATATTAAGAACCAAAAAGACAGATAATAAACTTGGCAATATTCACAGAAACACAAGAGCTTGAATCCAAGATTATCATGTGACGGCCTACAGATGAAAGTCGATTATCGTCTCTACTACTTGAGATCCACACTAAGAAGAAGATTGCAAGTTTTCAAATGGTATGACCTTCACAGTACACGTCCAACGAAGAAGTTAAAAACACCATCAGATAAAGTCACTACGGCACTCAAGGTTCGGCATCCAATATGAGATGTTTCGATGCCAGAGTAAGCAATCGATCCTTCCTTGACAAACTGTTCATCTGCTACATTTATCCAAATCATCAAAACTATTTTCATGCAAGATAAGTGTAATATCTGAGGGAAAACAGATAAGTAGAACCTGGAAAAGATTTGTAATATACGTACAGACAGGTATGAACGCTAGTACACAACGACCTCTTCAAAGTTCCTTTCTGTCGACTGGATAAATGGCAGAACCCACTGACCAAAATAAATTCATTTCCTTCAAACCAACCGCATTTTGGAGCAGAAACTCCATGAAACGTATTTCTGCATTAGTCCCTTTGAGATTGTAGTAGTTAACTATCTTGCGAGTGGACAAAGTACAATTTTCTCCCAGTTCCATCCCACTTGACTCTGCATATTGGTTGAGACCCTGAATACAAAATCAGTCGTCTGTAGTTGAGTATGTAAAACCTAACTTATTTAGGATACACACTCTGCTATTTCTCCTATTGACAATGTTGCTTGTAATAAAGATACAGACTATGATATTTGTCATTGAGCCAAGCAAAAGAAGCTATCTTTGTCACGCCCCTAATTTAAATCATGACGTGATGGCCACGCTACCATAAAATCCGACAACGTGAAGCCTTTCAAAATAGCTTTTGAGAAAAATAAAACTCAATATTTTGCGAAAGCGTAAAATAAAGACTTTGATCAAAATTAACCAACTCAAAGTTAAAGATAATCTAATAAAATACTTTGGTACAGAGCATCTAAAGTCCTCAATAAGAATCCCAAAAAAATAATCCTCAATGATAAATAAATAAATCAAATTCAAAAGTTGGACTAGAAGTAAATAATGCTAATCATAAACTCAAAAACTCGATCTTCAGGTACTCCGTATTGCTTGACCTTAGCTCCAAAAGACAACTAATTCTCTAAAAAGATGACAACGATGCGAGGGGTGAGCCGCAAAACTCAATAAGCAGTTCAATGATAACTCTCTTAAAAATCAGGCACGAGATTTTTGAAAACAATTATTCAATAATTCATTCGATTCAAATCGAGTATTAAATAATGATGCATGCGCAAAATGTTAATTTAATCATGTTTCAAAACATAAATGTTAAGCTCATAGACTAACAATACGACCACTATTTTAACCCATGGCACGAGCCGTCAATTAAATGGATATCCATCCAGCGATAAGCCCGCTAGCATCCCAACTTTAAGCAAGTTGGCATCCCAAAAGTATTCCAACTTTAAGCAAGTTGGTAGCCCAAAACAAACGCATGTCTTTCTAAGAGCTCAACAAAACAATACCAATATATAAATTCGAAACCAATTTTTTCTTTCTTTTACATGCAAACGGTGGAAGATAATTTACATGCCTGATCAATGGTTTCCAAAAGAATTGTCAAAGTCTTTCTAAAATAATTTTATTTAATCTTTTATAAATAACTCCAAAGATAATAAAAACGAGCAAATTCTTATGCAATAACTTTATAATGCAATAATTACAATAATTTATATCAAAATACCAGTAAGAAGTATTAAGAAATACTTACTTCAAACCCCAAATGTATGATGAATCAAAATCCAAGGTCAACCTCTAACGCGTCTTTTTACCGGCACCGAAAGAGTAGACACAACAAAACTCTCTCCGTCCCTTTCTACTTAATTTATGCTTATTTTTAATTGTCTATACAAGAAAAATGCAAATTATGTAGGAACAGATATGTACCTTATAAGTGTTAATCTGTTTCTATTGCTCATTAGGGGCAAAAAAGTTGTATCTAAAATCTGTGTTTACTGCCCAAGTCCCTATTGCTATGTACAAAATATGGAAGGCTTACCTAGTATAGGTACGGAAAAAGATGTACCTAATTAGATACAGAAAACATCTGTATCCAAATATAGGTACCAATAAAGTGTTGTACCTAATGTAGAGAGAGATATAATATTGTACCTAAAGTAGATACAGAAAAAATTAAGAAAAAAGATTAAATTATGAAAATTACCAATAGGTACCAAAAAAGTTGTATCTAATTAGATACAGACTAGCATTATACTGTATCTAATTTAGATAAGACAAAATCCGCATCTAAGTTAGATATAGAGTTAGTCTATATCTAAGTTAGATATAGATATTTCCGTATCTAAACAAAGAACCTCTTTTTTTTTTAAAAAAAAAAAAGTGGTACCAAAACCACCACTTTTCACTCGTTTTACGTGTATATATAGATATTATACATCAAAATTAATATATTTCAGTAAATTATATATATATATATATATATATATATATATATATATATATATATATATTTCAATAAATGATATCTATTTCACAAATAAGAAATAAGTATTATACATTAGATTAAAAAAACATATAAATAAAATGATATATGGAAAATTAAGAAGTTAAAAATAAAACATAAAGAAATATTCGTACTATATGTTGATATATATTCTGATCTATATGTAATATTAAGTAGAGAAGAAGGTGATTGAAGAAGTAGAGAGTGTATTTTGTAGGAGAGGTAGAGAAGAAGTAGAAGAGAAATGAAGAAACGATTGTGAAGATGGGTATTTATAAGCAAGATTATCAGTTTGGAGTGAAATTTAGGTAGGGAAATATATGTCCTGTCATGTATGGGCGGGTAAGTAAAAATTTGAATTTCATTAGGAGGTATGGATTACATTTCTCTCAAAGCTATGGGTAAAAATTTTATTTGTCCCTAAAAGATTAGGGAAGGAATATTAGGTACACATTTCCTTCCCTAATGTTTAGGGACAAGTTAATTCTATTTGATAAAGTTTAGGCACAATTAATAGTTATGTTGAAATATAGAATTTTACTAGAGTCGATTACTCCTAATTAAAGTTTAACTAAATCGAAACAACCATTTTAATATAATGAATCAGCTCATCTATATCATATATAAGTAGAGTGGTGGTAGATCTAAATAAATTTCTCCTAATCTTGATTTTTGTTCAATTAATTGAGCTTCTTTGAATCAATAACTCCTCGTTACATGAGAATTTGAAATATAAAGAACTAATCTTGATTTTGTTCAATTAATTGAGCTTATTTGAATCAATAACTCCTCGTTATATGAGAATCTGAGCTATATTTAAACTAATTTTGATTTTGTTAAATTAAGAGAACTTATTTGAATGAATAACTTCTAATTACATGAGAGTTGAACTAAATAGAACTAATCTTTATTTTTGTTTAATTATATGAACTTACTAGGACCAACAACTTCTCATTCCATAAGAATTGAACTAAACAGAATCGCTCTTGATTTCGATTAAATAATTTGAACTTATTTAAATTAATAACTACTAACTACGTCACAATTGAACATAATATAACTAACCAGTTAAGTTAATTGAACTTATTTGAATCAATAGCCCCTCGTTACATTAGGATTGAACTAAATACTAAATTTTATTTGTTAATAAATTACTTGAACTTTTTTAATGAATAACTTCTATTTACGTAAGAATTGATATAAATAAAACTAATCTTGATTTTTGTCACATTAATTGAACTTAGTTGAATAAAAATTACGTAATAATTAAACTATATATATATATATATATATATTATTTGAATGAATGACTTGTAAATCATAATTACATAAGATTTGAACTAAATAGAACTAATCTTGATCTTTGTTAAATTAATTAATAAAACCTATTTTATTGAATAATTCCTAATTACATAAGAAAATAGAACTAATCTTGATATTTATAACCTATGTAAACTGATTTGAATGAATAACTCCTAATTACATAAGAAAATAGAACTAATCTTGATATTTATAACCTATGTGAACTGATTTGAATGAATAACTCATAATTACACAAGAACTGAACAAAATAGAATTAACCTTGATTTTGTTAAATTAATAAATTTATTAGAATCAATAACTTCTCATTACATAATAATCGAACTAAACATAACCATTCTTGATTTTTGTTAAATTAACTGAAATTATATAAATGAATAACTCTTAATTACATAAGAATTAAACTACAAGGAACTACTCTTTATTTTTGTTGAATTAATTAAGTTTTGAATTGATAACTCAATATTACATTAGAATTGAACTAAATATAACTAATCTTAATTTTTAATAAATTAATTGAACTTGTTTGAATGGAAAACTCCTAATTACATAAGAATCAACTAAATGTAACTAATCTTGACTTTTGTCAAATTAGATTAACTTAATTGAACTAATACTACATAAAAACTAAATTAAATAGACTAAATCTTGATTTTATATCAGTAGATGTTATTTGAATGCATTACTCCTAATTATATAAGACTTGAACTAAATAGAACTAACTTGATTTTTGCTAAAATAATAGAACTTATTTGAATGAATAACTCCAAGTTACATATGAGTTGAAATAAATATAACTAATCTTATATCCTATTAAGTTAATACAACTTATTGCAAGAATAGCTTCTAAATATATAAGAACTGAACTACATAAAAATAATCTTGATTTTTGTTAAATTTATTGAACTTATTAAAAATTATGACTTCTCATTTGAACTAAACAGAAAGAACAACTCTTGATTTCAGTAAAATAAATTGAACTTGTTTGAATGAATATCTCATAACTCCATAACAACGTCTAAACTAAATAGAACTAATAGGAAATAATAACTCCTAATTAACTAAGAATTGAAATACATAGAAAAAAAATCTTGTTTTTGTTATATTAATAAAAGGTATTTGAGTAAATGACTCTTAATTACATTAAACTGAACTAAATATAACTAATTTTGATTTTTTTTTCAATGGGACTTATTGAAATGAATAAGTCCTTGTTACATAGGAATCAAACTAAACATAGCAAATCTTGATTTCTATTACATTAACAGAACTTTTTTGAGATATTTAAAAAAAAAAAAAACAAATTAGTTTTACTTTTAGCTCGTATTATTGTTGTTATTGTTATTATTTCAAAATTTGAAATAGATCAAGAGTAGTAAACTCATACTAATTGTTAATTATTAAAAACCTTACACTAAATACATTTTCTTTCTTTATTTAACTTTTCAAAAAACAAGGAAAATAAGAAACAAAAAACATATAAAAGAACACACGCTACAAAATCACCGTAATCAATGATTCTGGATAATTTCATTGATCAAAATCATCAGTAATATTATTCACGTAAAAGCTATATATGAACAACACCATTGCTAATAAAAAAACTTATCATGGCCTCGTAGAACTCCATTTCTATGAGGAAGAAGAAGAGCCATGAGCTATGCTCTGTAGGTACGAATTAATCCGTCCCATTTGGGAGTTGAGCTATAGATACAGGTAATTCCGTATCTATATTGGATACAACCTAGTTCCGTCTCCACTGACACTCTATAGATACAGGTAATTCCGTATCTATATTGGATACAACCTAGTTCCCTCTCCACCAACACTATTTGTCTCCAAGATTGGGCGCCAAGCTTAGCACGTAACGTTTCTTTATTTTTCTTCTTTTTACTTTTTAATGAATTAAATCAGTAGATAGGGACTTATTGGTATCTAAATTAGATACAGATAAATCTGTATCTACTAATTTGCAAAGTTCCATATAGGGACAAGTGAATATAATCTGTCCCCGTTCATCATTTTTAGGTAGGAATTGTGTGTCCTTGCCCAATTATGTGTACCTAATTAAGCTTTTTCTTGTAGCTTTTTCTATATATCCTCATAAACAATGAGGACAAAAGAAGAAATAATGTATGCAGCCTTTTATTCCCTCAACGTGTAAATATATATATACACAAAGGCAAGGTCACAAAATTAGAATAAATAACAATAAGATACAGATAAGTACAAATAAGTACTAGTAGATAAATACAAATCATCTATAGAGGCAAAGAAATCAATTTTACAAATAAGTACTAGTAGATAAGTACAAATCATCTATAGAGGCAAAGAAATCAATTTGATGATTTGATAACCGTGAATGAGAAAACATAAATACGGATCAGTTTCATTACCCAAATTATCAGTTCCTAATTAGTCTATTCTTTATTGGTCAAACTCATACACTCTTATAATTTAAAAGGATACTAACTAAATTACTTACACATATTTTTATTCTAATAATCGGTGAACTTCACATAACAAATTTATGGAACGAGGACATGTAATAACTTAAATGATAATCACTACTTAAGAAAAATAGACAACCCATAAATCACCATTCAATTAAAGAAACATCTATGCCTGTGCAACTAAACAAATATATAATCAAGTAGGCAATATAGTTTGTAAAACATAAAAGTAAGGATAATAACTAATTAAATTATCTATAGATGGTTTTGAAATGCAATTTAACATTGAATGTATTCATAATCATTCAGTAAATTAAACTATCAAGTAAACACAGCAAAAAAAAATATAACATAATTTTGGGTCATTACAATCTTTCCCTCTTAGTACTTCTAAGTCTGAAATTGCTTTTGACTTAATATATTGTGATGTATGGGTCTTTTTTCTACTACTTGTCATGATGGAATTAGATTTTTTCTCATTATTGTAGACCATCACACAAGATGCAGCTGGTTATATATTCTTAAAACCAAATCGGATGTTAAGTGCCATCTGATTAATTTTTATAATCTGGGTATAACTCAATTTTCCATTAAGATTAAAGTCATACGGATAGACAATGACACATAGTTTATCATAAAAGGTTGTTATGCCAACTTAGTAGAAATTCCTCAACAGAATAACCTATCCTATTTTGTGCGATTTGCCCCCTGGAGCATTGATCAACCGTTGATTTTGGACACGTGTTTGAGGTTTTGTTCGTTAGATTTGGCATCAGGGGCAAATTGAACAAAAAGCAATAGGGCAGAGGGCATCTCACATAAATCAATAGGTTAGGGGACACAATGCAAAAGCACCCATAGATTGGGGGGTTTGCCGTAGGTATCCCTGAAATAAACCATGGTCATGAATAAACTGAAGCAAAGATCTCGTCCGATCAAACATACGAAAATAATAAGCAATATCCAAATCAACAAAACAATGTAAAAGTGTACGAATATCTAAAGAACATCAACTCAATCACAACTTTTATCCTCATCCTTCTCCTTCTTCTATGATCTTCACCAAAGTTCAACTCCAAGACTCTTCTCCAAAAGTATTCACGAGTTCTCTACAACTATTCCTATTGGCTGCTTTGGCTCTCTTTTCTGAGTGTTATCATGTTTTTCCCCTCTTCGATGTAGCTTCAAAAGCCTCACTCTTTAATTGTCACAAAACCTGAATTTCCGAGTCAAAGAAATTTCTACGCGATCTCTTTCATTTTGCATGCGACGACTGTTGAATTACGGTTGCATCATTCTTAAGTCAGAAGCGATAGCTTCTGTTTTCTCTTCAATGTTAATCGATCGCTTTCACAAGCGAGTGCTTCTCTTTGCATTCCTTCGCATTCTAGCTCGCATGAATTGCCCAGAATTCCTCTTTTTATCTCATTTTCATCCTTTTTCACCAAAACGACTCTGAAACAATAAAATAAAGGAAAAACAAGTAAAAATACTCAAAACAATCAAGGAACATGTAGTAAAACAGTCTATTTGACACATGAATAATGAGTACAAAATGGAACGTCAAACACCCCTAAACTTACCTATTTACTCGTCCTCGAGTAAACAACACAAGACTCAAATATTTTGATAGGTGGTATTGGCGGAATCTTTCTTCAGAATATCATGAGAATTTATAAACCATGTGACGACACAAAGCAATCTAAAAGCATCATTCAACACATCCATCTTTTACACACAGTCCAAAAATATATCGTGTCAACTCCTTCATCAACATTTTGCTCTTGAATATCCATCAACTAGCCTTTTGATCTTCAATAAAATAAAGAAGATTGGATAAGAATTTTGTGTCGTACTTAATATGTTGTATATACACACATTCACACACATATGGTGAAATATATAGCTCCTAACTACACAGATAATCTCAACGCGTATATAGAAAAAATAGTAAGATATAAACATTTGGTATTCTTAATCACCGAGGAAGCAACAGTTAAATTATTAAATTAAGGGAAGAGTTAAATTAAAATGTAGTGATCAGTTAAAGGAAAAAGATCCTTCTTTTTTGCTTATTCGAGAAATAGTTATATGTCGAATGATGTTTGGTATAGTGTATATCTAACCACAAAAGGAGAAAGGTTACAAGGAATAGACAATCTACCTTTAACCAAACAAAACCCTCTATTATAAATTGAAATGCAGTGATCAATTATAGGAAAGGATCTTTCTTTCTTGCTAATTCAAGAAATAACTAGCTATACATATCCCTTGAAGTTTGCAAATGTGTATCTAAAAGAGATGAGAAAGGAGTATATTAATTCGAAGAATCAAAGAAACAAATTTAACCAAACAGAATCCTTAACCAAAAGAAAAGAAGAATTGGAGAGAGAAAGATGATTTATAACAGAAAAACGAAGAAACTAGTCAGATTCTAGTATAAGCAAAGACATGCAAAAAGATATATAGAAAAATCTTACAGACAGCTAGAGGAGAAGATGACTGCTTTTGTCAGTGATTCTGTGTGAATTGTTCGAAGCGGCTGCATGAGTAAATACTAAATTGATGCTCGGAGTCTAATCATGCTGCACCCTAAACTGAACAGTGACCGCGCTCCTTTGCGTACTGAAATGATGACACGACAAGAAGGCTTTAGTCATGTTTTCTCTACATTACAGCCCCAGCAAGAACCGAATAACAAAACCAAGCAACAAACAAATTGAGAAGTCAAAAACTAAGTAATTTAGCAAGTCAACCATATTGGTAAATACTGCGCCAAAGTAACACTAGTCACCTATGCTGAAAGATATAGTTAAGAAGTCGAGTAGACCTCTTGCAACAACACAACACGGACACACACACACACATGGAGATAGATAGAGCCTGAGAGAGAGAGCTTACAGTCGTGCACGTCCAATAGTCGTCAGTCAAATATTACATCAGCATACGCAGAAGCTTTCTCGTATTCAAGTATCTTAGTTATCTTCTTATCCATGTTACTTACCAACGTAAACATGTTCATCAAAATCCTCATCAAATCTAGGTCACGAGCTTAAGCAAGTAACAACCTGAAGAGCATCATTTCAGTGTTATCTCCTCCAAAGTTGTTGATCTTGATAAAAGATAAGCTACGAAAGCTGCCCTGGTCATCAAAATCTATAAAATCGTCATCCACACTAGGCAAATCACGAATTTCTCTTTCGGACTCCTACCAAAGCAAAGCACATCAAAACGGATATAAAACTAAAATAGTAAAGTTACAAGAGAATACAAAAAATAATCTTTACCATTATTGCAAGATAAAGTTCAACGAGGTATAGGCATCTGGAAGCGAGCAGCAATTAATCTAATAAATTTAGGGAAAGAAACTTTAATTGAATGGAAATGCTATGATCAATTGGAGGAAATAAATATTTATTTATTGCTAATTCAAGAAGTAATTACATATCCCTTGATGTTTGCAAATGTGCATCTAAAACAAATGATTTCAACAATAGACAACCTTTATCTTAAAAGACTGTTTATTTATAAATCATAACAGATGAACAAAGCAAGTCCAATTCTTTTAAAAGCAAGTACTGAACACCAAAATGATATGTAGAAAAATCTTACATAGAAGAAGATGACAGTGATTTTCTTGCTAATTTCTAAATTCCAGAGGAGGCTTCTTGCTATTTAAAATAACTTGTAGAGCTATTTTCGGATTTGAACAACACTCCCTATTAAAATAACACATGGAGTTATTTTCCAATTAAGATAATGCTAAATTTGTTTTTGCTATAACCCCACAAATGCACTAGTATTTTTTACAATACTATTTGCTTGAGTGCACAACAAAATAGAATGAAAGAGTTCTTAGTCACGATGAGTGAAAGAATGTCTTCTTGTAAGCAATAACTAGGATACTAATCGATTTCGGAAAAAGGAAACCCTGTATATGAGATAAAATTTACGTTTCACTGGTCGCTCTTTAGATAAAATTGATGTAACAAGATAGAACTTACAGAGGGGAAGGTCGTCGTTTTTCCAATTCCATCCATTCCAAATATCTTTTTTGAATTCGCCATCACAATAAGGATAAAATCGAACCTTGTCGCAACCTCAGTCTCACCATTATACAATAGTGACTTGACGCTAGACACGTTATAAGTTATATCCATCAAATAAACAGATCTTCCCATCAAGAAAGTTGGATGCTTTGCCAACTATATTTCCACTCTGATGTTTACATCGTCACCATCAAATCTGGCGGAAGTTCATTAATCAATTTGAGATCCGTGAGCAACGGTAACTGATGTTGATTTGCAGGGGAGAATATATGATGGTAAGCTCGGATTTACACTGATGATGGTGGCGGAAAATGCGATTGATCAGATGCCTTGATGATAGCAAGAGCTGATTAAGAAATGAAGGCGACTTAACCTAGAGCAAAAATTGACCTAGGGTTTAGGGAGGTCGCGGCTACTAAAAAAACTTAAAGCGGCAAAAATCGTGTAGCATCTATTAGAGTGATTGTAAATATAAAAGAAGAAATTACCAAAAATACACTGACTACTTTTGACAGTTGTACCCCTAAATCTCAAAAACATTTCTTCGTCCATGCTGTCTTACTTTCTTCCTTTGCCAACTCTAAACATGCTTATTTTGTAATTACTTGGACCCGAATGGCAGATAGTGGAGACACGCATTCATGCATATATGAACATAAGAAAAAAAATAGAACTAGCAATACATTAATTTAGAAAAAGATTAAATTGCATCAAATCCCCATCCTATGCCCCATTTTACATATCGTCACCTAACCTTTAGATTTTTACACTTATCAACCTAAAGTCTCATAAAGCGTGTGAACTGCCCTAGTCAAACTTCTATTCATTTTTTTAATAATCTTGGAGAATATTCTGTCAGTCTATCCAAGGCTTAAGGGTATTTTTGTCACATTCTTCATGTCTTTTAAAGTTTGAAGTTGAATAGGCTAGGGGGTAAACTTCTCATTTTGTAAGTTAGAGAAAAGAACAGGGGCCAAAATCAGGGATTAGAAAATTCTTCCAATTTCTCATTTGAGATTGCATTGAGGTATGATTCTGCAAAAAATGACTTGGAACTTGAGAATAAGCCGACGAGATGTGTGAGGGGCGGAATGCACCTCATTATGGTAAAAATAATTCACCTTCCATCCTGAGTTTAGTTTTTCTTTATAATGCTCTATCTTTTTACTCAAAATAAATAAATGAATCTATGTACTTTTGTTTTGATTTTGTACTCTTTTCCCCAGATTTTATCGACTAGTTCAGTTAAATTTAGTGTTTTGGACTTCAAAGTGGTCTGGAATGATTATTTGGTTATATTTACTTATTCGCAAAATTATGAGACTAAGTCACTTTATTCTGTAATTGCAAGTGCTTACTGCGATGATTTCACAATCAGAATGCACAAACATGCAAATTCATGAATCAGGATAGGCATGTATACTGTAATGTTGAGATTGCACATTTCGATTTCTTTTATAGAAATAAAATGAGCGTGTTAGAAATTGAAGAGATGGCTAATTTAGATTAATATCCTGATGATCGTAATGTAGATTAATATTTTCCTACATGTGAAATTGATCATCCACTGAATTTATAGTTCATGAAAACTGATGATGTTAGTTTAGAGACCAATGACCACAAAGATATAAGTTGCCATATTGGGTGGGTAGTGTGAACCTAGATCAAATATAACCTAATCCTGGGTGCGAAGAAGTGAGGTTAAAGGACAGGATGAGGTCTTATCTGACAATTATGGGAAAGGTTTAAATGCTATTTTCTCTTTTTATGACTTTATTTCGGTTATCAAGTTGTTTGGTTAGTGATTTGCATCATGTTATGCTGTTGAGAATTGAGATTGATTTGTTGCCTATTTTTTTCCTATGAACTACTACAAATTAATTTGTTGGTACTAAATAATGAAACTTATAACTTTTTAATCTTTGAGGTGTAAAGTGTAAAAACTATATTTTTTAGATGAAAAGTGCTAAAAGGTAAGGTGTTAGTACCGATTTATTAATTGATTTTCGGACCAATTGTAATTTTGAAGTTGTCGTTACTTTAAATTTTAGTATTTTCATGAAATTGAATGTAAATATGGAGTAATTTTGTCGGCCAAAAGGTTATTTTTGCCTTTTAAAAGATAGCTCAAGGGAGAAAGCAACCTATTGCTTCAAACCTTAAGCAATTCTCTGTTAAGGATATTTTGACATTATTAAGACTAAACTTGGAATCTGCCTTTGTAACATAGTAAAAATTTAAGGGATAAAAGCATCAAACCCCCTATACTATAGGGGGTGTAGCGATTTGCCCCCTGAACTTTTTTTTTTGGCAACAAGCCCCCTGTACTATGGATAAACAAGACTTTTTGCCCCCTGATCGAATTTCCGGCCAATTTTTGCCAGAATTTAAAACGTGCACATGATGGTTCGTTACTATTTTACCTCAAATTCCATAAAATGCCCTTTTTCACTTCGATTTTTGTTATATTTTCTTAATTTTCAAACCTTAGTTGAAATTATCCAAATTTAAGGTTTGGAAATTCTGGAAATATAACAAAAATCGAAGTGAAAAAGATGCATTTTATTGAATCCGAGGTTAAATAGTGATGAACCATCATGTTCACGTTTCATATTCTGGCGAAAAATGGCCGAAAATTCGATTAGGGGGCAAATTAGTTTTTCAAGTCAATAGTTGAAGGGGAAGAGTGTTTATTTATCCATAGTACAGGGGGCTTGTTGCCAAAAAAAATAGTTTAGGGGGCAAATCTCTACACCCCCTATAGTATAGGGGGTTTAACGCTTTTATTCCAAAATTTAATAAACAATATGATAATTTTAATATGCTTACCATTAAAATTTTATGAATGTTTATAGTGTTGTGATAACTGAGGAAATTACAGGGTAACCATATTAAATCATGTACAGGAAGATGTTTCGGAAACTACTTGCATGTTTCAATATAATTTTCTTTAAGAAATTATAAATTCGTCAGTGTTACAATATTATATAACCAATACGGATTTGCTTTCAACAAAAATTGGTGTTTCTGCTTTTGGGAATAATCCATGAAAGAACAGAGGGAATAAAAAGAAGAAAGAGAAAGTCCACGAAAAGCATTTCTTTATGTTGATGGTTTGTAAAATTAGGAAGAATAATTTGCAACTAAAAATAACAAGTGGCAAATGTGGAAAGAATTAATGAAATAAAATCAAATTGGACCCGTAAGCACAAATTGTTAGAGTTGAATCTTCAAGAGAATTGCTGTATAACTGTAGTGAAGAATCAGGTACTCGTCGATTGAGAATACCAAATGAGTTACAACAAAATGAAGTGAAGGGACTCTCGGGCGAGAGGCCCAAATGAGATAATAATTAAGCCCATGGTGCAAGGGACGGAGCCACCCACAAGGCTTGGGTGGACTATCTAAACAATCAGTAAGGTATCTCATTACTTAAAGGATAACATGATAAGTCACAAAGAAACTGACAAATACAAAAGAATCTTAATTACATTACACTAAACTATAACCCGAACTGGTTAACTCCAAACACTTATGATATAAATATCTCAGTGAGTGCTCGATGTGTGTGAATGTGCATTACCATTTTCTTTCAAAACATACTAAACTATACATGCAAATTATGTTTTTTTGTGACTCAAGAATATTATTATTAGGTGGTTGAAAGATACCACAAGTTATGCGGCGGTGGATGTAAGTCTCTGAGTTGCTATAGTATGTGCCCCTTTTGACATGTTTTCACCTTCGTTTTTCTTCTTTTTGCCAGTTTGACATATCCAAGCTTTGGAGGACCAGGTGGCTGAGTTAGAGTCATCTTCGCACGGGGATTCGGATTCCCTGGTGTAGGAATTAGTGGAGCTGAGACTCAATCATTCCTAGACATCTGTCAAATTACATGTGGCTCCGGCGGATTTAGAGGCCCGGTTGAGAAGGTTTCGAGAGTGGGAAGCACATGCAACCCAGCTTGCTGAAGAACGGGATCATGCATTGGAGCGTCTTTGGCAAGTAGAGGGAGAAAGAGATGACTCTGCCGCGGAGAATGCGGCGTTGAAGAAGGCTCTAGAAACGACTTTCCGTTCGAAGTTGGAGGCTGAGGTAGGGTGTGCTGAGGCGATGAAGGCTGCTGAGAGCCTTCAGGGTGAGTTGCTGGAAAGTCAGGCAAGAGTGATGCAGAAGGTAGCAAAGCAGATGCAGAAAGTTGGTGAGGAGTGGAGGACACAGAGTGCGGCGGTGGCCAGGAAGGATGCGTACCTACACATGATAAGATATATTGGCTCCCCACTCCATCATGGATTCTTCCGCAAGGTGTTTATTTACTTCCTTATGGTCGGCTTTGGCGGGCCGATAAGGATATTGCAGGGTAAGAACTTGATCGTGCCTGTGGTCGATCTATCCACCCTTTGTCCTCAGGCCATTGACGTTTTTAGCAAGATTCCACCAAGTTCTCCACCCAGCCCTTTTGAATTACGGGCAATTTGCGAAGCTTGCAATGCTAACCTTCCTGCCCCATAGGTCCTTATCCACGAGGCTGGAGGCCTGACTTCGCGTGGTCCTTTTCCCAACTCCAGAGCACGCAGGGTAGAAGCTATGGCTTCTGAAATCATGTCGGGTGGTCCTGTGGTTATCGGTTATGACCATCTGGGCGTTCGAGGTTCTGATACCCGTGCGCCTATGCCAGCTATCACTTCCCTACGGATTTTATAGGTAACCTCTGAGCCCAAGGATTCGGGAATTACTTCGACGCCTCAAGAGCCTGGAAAGCAGTGAAAGAAGAGAAGCGCCCGTCATGAGGAGTAGCGTCATGCCCCGCTTCTTTTTTTTGTTGTGCTTTCTTTATTTCCTACTCATGAGTATTAATAAAAGAGTTTTTCGGATATCCCTTGCATTTTTTTAATTCTGTCTCTTGCTCATATATAGATTTTTCACTCCTCTGGTTTACTAGTCTAGGTATAGTTTCGAGGGATTGGCATCGGGTCAACACGGAATATTTCACCCATCGTGAGCATGTTTCAACAAGAATCGTCGATTGACTCCTTGGAAGTATGCCTGTGTAGCTCTAAGGTTCGTGGGGACACCATGTGGAGCAGTTGGCTCAAACCATCTGGGTGTACTACAAGGATGATTCTACTCGCGATACCACTAGAGGGGTTGTTATTGGGTCAACAGGGAATATTTCACCCCTCTATATTTCACCCCTCGTCAGTATGTCTCGGGCTTCGTATGCGCCATTAACTTGTTGTACCACAAGCTGTGAGTCGTTGTGGAAGTGAACCCGATTCATCTCCCCTTCTCTGGCTATGCTCATACCAATCATCCGGGCTTTGTATTCCGCTTCGTTATAGTAGACGGGGAACCCTATTTTTGCAGCAAAAGATAGGATTTTCTCTGGCTTATTTTAGAGGGATATCTTGAAACAGATCCCTGCTCCTCCACTTTCGTTGCTGGACGACCCATCTACATATGCTTTCCAAAGGTGGATCGTGGGCTCCAGCAAGGATTCTTCACTGGCTTCTACCATGAAATCTGTCGTTGTAACGATAGCGTATGTGAATTTCCCAAGAGTGGTATACCGAGTCTCAACATCCTTCAGAGTTCAACTCGTGTAGTATATTGGCACTCTGCTCTTACTAACACCGTGCTGACTACTTCCTTTCCAACAACTAGATATACATAAAGTCGTTCTTCTGGCCGAGGCTAGACGAGCAACGGGGGCTGAGAAGGTAAGCCTTCAAATCGTCAAAGGCTTTCTGGCATTCATCCGTCCATTGGAAGTTTTTCACGTTGCGTAATACTTTGAAGAACGAGAGCCCTTTTCCTACTGCTTTTGAGATGAATCGGTATAGCGAGGCCATCCTCTTTGTGAGGCGCTGGACGACCCGGATCGTGCGAGGCAGTGAAATATTGAGAATTGCTTTGGAATTCTCAGGATTGACTTATATCCTGCATTGAGTAACATGAAACCCAATAAATTTTCCACCTTTTTTATTCCAAACGAGCATTTCTGGGGGTTTACCTTCATTTCGAACTTGCCCATGATTTGGAAGGCTTCAATCAAGTCGGCAATGTGGCGGCTGGCCTCCATGATTTTTACTATAATGTCGTCTATGTAGACCTCCATCTTGCTCCCAATCAACGGTGAGAACATAGTGTTCATGAGCCTTTGGTATGTGGCTCTGGCATTTTTCAATCCGAAGGGAATTACAAGATAACAATAGGTGCCGAAATCTGTTATAAAGCTGGTTTTTTCTTGGTCTTGGTCTCCGTCCATAGTGGATAGCAGAGCGCATCCTGCTGTTGAATTTACTAGTTGATCAATGTTGGGTAGGGGGAAGCAATCTTTTGGGCAAGCATCGTTGAGGTCAGTGAAATCAATGCACATCCGCCATCTTCCACCGGAATTTGGTACCAAGACCACGTTAGCTAACAATTCTTGGTATTGCACATCCCTGATTTGGTTCAAACCAATAAGTCTTTGTATCTCAGCTTTGATGACCTTATTTCGGTCTGGCCCCATCTTGCGTCTCTTCTGCTGAACAGGCTAGCATCGGGTCAGACATCTAGGTAATGCTGGCAGACGTCGGGACTGATCCAGTCTGGGGGTCCTCCCTCCCAAGCGAACATGTGCTGATAATGCCGCAATGTTTCCAGAAGCTGAATCTCAATCGGAGGATCTATGTTGGCTCCTACCGTCACGAGCTTCTCGCTTTCCTCGAGAATTACCTCAACTATCTTTAGCTCCCCAGCGGGGAAGAGTTTGCGCTTGTCATACCTATGGGACTCGTAGGAGTTCACTTTTTCGCTGCGATTGTCTCCTTCTTCAAATGTGGAGATGGTATTCATTCGTCATTTGCGAGCCCGAGTTTGATTTCCCTTGACTTCTCCAATCCCTTTGGGGGTAGGAAACTTTACTTTCAGATGAAGGACAGAGGGCACGGCTTCAAACACCCTGAGGGAGGGTCGTCCACCAATGACATTATACGTTTTTCCCAGGGCATTTAAAAGCCAAAATTTTACCTATTCTGTCCTCCTCAAGTGTCCCCCGCCCCAAGACATCAGTAATGCGACTGCTCTGAGGGTCTCATATTGATTTTTGTCGAAACCTACGAGGGGGGAAGTTTCTGGTACTATTTGCTCCATTTTAAGCCCAAGAGAAAAATAAGTGGGCAAGAACATCACGTCCATAGCGCTTTCTGTACCTATTAAAATTCTCACAACTTCTGCTCCGTGTATAGTGGCCTGAACCACTTGGGTCCAAAGGTAATATCCGGCGGGGATGGTATGGCTGTAAAGAAGATGTGGTATTTTGAGTTGACTCGTGAAGTTTCCTTGATAAACTTCCTCTTCTTTCTTGCCTATGAAACTGATAATGGTCTACCCTCAATCATTTCCATCATCCCTTCCATGAGGGGATTATTAGCGTAATTTGAGGGTGGGGTGGTAGATGCTCATGGCGTCGGTGCTCTTCTCGCTCTGACTTCCACTCGAGCCTCCTTCTTTGCCCTTGGGAATTTTCCCTTTCATGTCGTTTGGCACTTCTATGGTACCCCTCATGTCGGTCATTATGTTGATCTGGTTCACGCTCTTCCCTCTGCTAGTCACGCAGGGAGAGACTTCCTCTTCTTTCCACGTATTGGTGGAGGTACCCATATTTTAAAAGGCGTTCAATTTCCAGCCTTAGCTAGTCACAGTTTTCGGCCCCCAGCTTCTATGGTAGAAACACCTTTTTTCTGGTGTGACGCATAGTTCTGTGTAGACCATGGGGTTGGACAGATGCATGGACAACGGGATTACCGGTGATAGTATGTGAGGCGCAAACGGGCTGGCACTCTTATCTTTGTCGATTAATCCATCTCGGTCTCTTTTTAGGGATTGTACTTCTTTTCTCAGTTCAGTCATCATATCTAGAAACTGTTGGTTAGTTTTGGTCTTGCAACCCCCTGGTCTTGCATGTCACTCGAATCCCGGGGGTGCGTTATCTTCCTCCCTCCTAGGACGTCGAGACTCATTTTGCAGGTATGAGATCCCGTTTACCGGTGCACTGTGGCTAGGGGGTGGTGCTCGTCTCTCTCTAGTTCGCATATCTTCTCTTTGTGACCTGCGGGCAACCCTCTCTGCTGCTGTTTCCAATAAGAGATCCAATTCCTCCACGGTGAGGTGGACCTTCGTTTCCTTAGCCCCAACTTCGGGAAATCTCTCCAGGTCTTGAGACATATATCCATGCGTGATGACGCATACTCTCCCTAAGGGATCGTACCCGTACACATGGCCTGATCCCCTATTCCTAGTCTATCCTACGACCCCCTCGAATCCTTTGCCGTCTCGTAAGTCTCGTAGTATAACTATCAATCTCGCTTACCCCTCGTTGAACCAACGAGGGGGAGTGATCGTATTTTTCTCGTGCAGGAATGTCTTTCTTGACCGCTACAAAATATCACCGAGCAACTTGACCAACCAGCACGAGGGCTACCATAAGCCCCTGCGTCATTACCCACTACCAGGATGTGTTGTCACTTCGACCGAAAGAGGAGGCGAGAATCCGACGTGTTAGAGTGTAAATGGAGCACGGCATACATCAAGGGCTACATGCAGGCACCACATGCCCCACTCTACAAAACCAGTCAAGCACCCTTGTACCCTTGAATCAACATGCACGCCGGCACGTGTCCCTTGGCAAATTACACCTATACCCTCACCTCACCCTATAAAAGAGGAACTAGGCTTAAGAGGACAAGGAGACAGGTGAAGTAGGATTAAATAAGAGTGAGATAGGTAGAAAGCAAGAGGGTTTAGAGAGAGAAAGAAAAGGCATGAGCCCCCGCTGCCCGCTAAGGTTTGGAGGGGTAGCAGGCAAGGCACAGATCCTCACGATCCGCTGAAGAACACCTGGAATCACATCAACGATCTCCCAATGCTCCTGACCCCAGAGCTTGCCGGATACAGGGTCACCTAGGTTGGGATTGGCGTTTGAACAAGCCTCGGTGACAGGTCCGAAAAATTCACGTCGTCGTCAGTGGACCCGTCTGTGGAAAACATCAGTATGTCCCTGAGATAGCCTAAGTAGCATAACTTGGATTCGCTAAGTTACATTCGTTAAATAGCATTCTGAGTCATCATTGCCCTACACAAATATTTTCCCAAGAAGTTATGGCAATCTCCCACCAAATCACTGATGAATCCACCTCATCTCCACCCGAGGACCCAAATTTGGATGAGTACATGTCTCCGAACCCCAAAACGACCCCAGAGACAGGGATTAAAGAAACCAAGGTTCACCTCACCATGGAGGAACTAGATCGCTTACTGGAAACTGCTGCAGAATGGGGAGCCCGACGAGCTTGACAACCAGACCTACGGTCTAGAGGAAGATGGGCACCACCCCTAGTCACAACGCCCCAGTCAATGGAATCTCGCAAGCAAGAAATGAACCCCAACGCTCAATGACGGAAGATGAGAGTGCACCCCTTGGGTTCGAGCGACATGCAAGAATAGGGAGTCGCCGAAACGATACCCACTAGCAGTTTCCAGGTAGAAGCAAAACACACCAGCATTTCATGGACATGATGACTAAATTGAGAAAGGAGGTACAAGCCCTAAAAAAGAGATCGAGATGGGTCAGTTGACGAATATGGAAATGCCAGCCCGTTCGCGCCTCATATACTAGCGCAGGAAATCCCGGGGTCTATGCGTTTGTCCAACCCCGTAGTTTATACTGGAGATCGGAATGCAAGGAACCCTATGGACAATGTTAACCAATTTTTAGCAGTAATGGATATACTTAATGCCCCAAACAATGCCTTTTGCCAAATGTTTCGATCTATCTTGACAGGCCAAGCACAAGAATGGTTATCCCAATTTCCGAAGGGATCCATCAAAAATATCGAAGAACTACTCGTCCTGTTCATACGACAGATTGCATGTAATTGCAGCCGCCGTGATTCTCCTTTAGTTCTAGTACTTAGTCATACTAGAACTAAGCTCTTGTTCCATCACAAAACACTAATAATCCTACTGGACTGCAGCCTGCCCCTTGGTCAAACGTTAGGCACCACATATTCTGCTTAGATTTTTGATCATTGTATTAGAGGAGCAAGGTTAGGAAGAAAGAAATGACAATGAGGTCCTATATCTCAAACATATATACAAGGATTAGAAGATGAGTTTGAACTTTCATTCTCGCCTTAGGTGGTATCATAAAATGTTTTATTACTTTGCTTGTGTTCATGTGAAGCAATGCGGTGTATGTAAGCTGGTAATTATTTGATTCTTTTACATTAATATGGTTTTATTTTGTAAATTAAAATCATGCATGTAAGAGCAAGAGATTTGAGCAGAGATGATGCAACTAGTTCTCTCCAATTCTCTATTTATAACTTATGGTTTTAAAATTTTATTCATAAATGTAAATGTGCTAATGAAGGAATTTATATTAAAACCTCTTGGAAATGCAACAAGTATCAATTGTTCTAAATAGAGAAACATGCGCGCGCGGTTAAAAATTTCACCATTAGAAATTACAAGAAAAAGCTTAATGTCATATCTTCAACCTACCACTAAGATAAACCATTTAATTAATTTTAGTGTAATTAATCAGATCTTCTCCTAATTCTTTTACAAAGTGCGCAGAAGACTGATTTGCTTGATTCTGCTGCTGTGCCCCATTTGGAGAGTGAACATGAATCATGGGAATCATCTTCAGAAGAAGAGGAAGGGACTGAAGAGGATGAATCTTCCAGCCCCAGTCAAATGGTTTTAGCCCAAGCTTTGGCTGGTGACGATAAGATTGAAGAATGCAATGACAATGTGAGTGTAATGTAAGGTTGAGATAACATTATCTAATGTTTTATATGTATTACTCTTGGAGACAAAAAATATATATAACTGCATTAAAGGGTGCAGAGCTTTTCCAGCACATTAACCATGATGAGAAGGAAAAAGTATTCTGATGTAAACACGAGGCTGGATATTTTACCAATTTTCCCACATATCTGTCAAGACATCATGTTATGTCTTAAACTTTTTATAAAGCATCTTATATGGTGAGAAAGTATGTCGTAATTCCGTTTGAACAGTTTCTCAGCTACGGTTCGGCAGTTGTGCTGTAATTTCAAGTTTTGCAAAAGCAACTGTTGGATCAAATGTTGTTAAATCATACTGTACAAATTTGGCAGCTGCTTTACTACTGCTTCAGATGAAGCCTTTTTCTATGTATTCTTTACAGAATGAGATTAGTGAGGTTAATTCTGAATCATGATTTAAAATGTCGACCACTAAATATTCTATCTTCATTTCTGTCTCTATTGGTTGTGGAGTAACCTTAAATTCATTGGAATACTGGATAAATTGATACTCCTTTTCAATTTATTGCTTATGTTGTTCTACCAGGTATTGCAACACCAGACAGATAATTTTTTTATCGTACTCTGTACTACGTAAGGTCCCTGGTTTTTGTCCACATATTATTATTGTTGCACTTAAAGACTTTGAAAATGGAGATAAAATGTAAGAATATCTTACCTCCTCATTTTTAAAAGGTAAGATACAATTGGAATTGTTTCACATGATCTGCAATGTATTTAATATAGTACTGGAAAAGAAAATGCCGTCAATATACTCCTTAAAGTAAGAAATCCTGTTTAAGGATCGACAAGTATCTCATACCTTTACCGAGTGCGACAGGCTGCAAAGCCAAATATTTTGGAAATGAAGATCCGATTTGGACATGAAGCTTCTATGAGAAGTAAATAAATAAAATTTGAATTGTCAGAAATATTGGGTGCTAGTAATATTGTAAGAGCTGGTGCAACTAATTTTTTAAATAATGTTTGTAAAGTAACGAGGAATGAGCGACCACATTTATCTAAAGTTTTGGCAAGAGCACGAGGGGGAGGGGATGTTCTTCTTGACTATAGCTAATAACCATAAACATAACAGAAACTTGATCAGAGCTCGGGAGTCTCATATTTGGTCACTGGAATGTTATAGTTTTATTGGTCTTCGGTTTTATGCTTAAATCCTCGTGAGGCATTATGTGTAAACACTTGATGAAGATTGTGTGACGCACACTTTCTTACTTGGGATACCAATCCATGACACATGTGCGGAATGCACTTTGCTTTTCAATAAATTTATACTGAAGATATTTCGAATAAAATCTTTATTGTTCAATAAGTGGATATCATGGATTTGGGTCAGATGTTTTGTAGCATCAAGATGTCTCGACTTCGGTCCATGTTATGTTGAAAATGGTATAAGAGCTGAGGCATGTGATTACATTTTGTCTATCAAAAGTTTTGAGTTAGTTCTTAGAACTTATACCATGTTTAGCAGTCAGACGTTTCTCGTTTTGGACATATGGACATCGTCACCAAAGTATTATAGTTGCATAAATTAATAGTTACCATATTAACACCTCATGCATTCTTCCTGGGATTGTGCCATCATTTTTATCGCGTCCTGTAAATTCATATGGTTTTGATGGTTTACAAACCAGAATGAAAGATATTTTAATATTTTTCCTTATGCTTTGTATTTTACTCACTCAATTTTATCTTCAAAAATATTTAGTCACACCAAAATTTGATTAAGAATATTATGGAAACTCCTTAACTTTCTTTTGTTCATCCTGTATCTATTGCCACGTTCCAGATAAATATTGAAGAAATGTCTCCAGAAAAAGTAATCTATGGTGTCAAACCAAGCTCGTTGTCTGAAGCAGAATGTGGTATCCTAGCGGATAACTTGGTGCAGCAGAGGCTTCGCGTAAGTGATTTGCAATTAACTTGAGAACTTGTGTACTTCAATTTATTACTGTATTCCTATGTATTTGCTGATTTGGGCTCTTTAACTAATTATATGAAGGATGTAGAGAGCTCCAAGGTACTTTGGTCCCCCTGGAATCTGGATGCAGTTTGCCATCGAGCAATGAGCTCAGTGCAGGCGAGAAACGTAAGAAGAAGAAAAAGAGGAAGCGGTGCTATAATTGTGGTAATATCGGGCACGTAGGGAAACAATGTAAATGGTTAGTTCAACACATTCTTCAGATAAATCATTTTTGACGTGCTCTGCATATTTGTTTCTATTCCATTATTGCCAAGATTTTTGTGTAAAACTTATACTAGTGAACCTCATCTTTCCTTGTTGGAATATATTGCAATTAAGTGTAGAAGAATTCCTTTGTGATGAATAATAGTTATCATCATACGATGCCTTAACTTGAAAAATGGGTTTCTTCTGCGCATATTTTCAACTGTTAAGCTGGCAGCTGTAGATATGTTTCCCAGATATTTTTTTAATCTTTTAATTCCTTTTTGGGCAGCGCAAATGCTTCATCTGCTCAATGAAAGGGCACCTGATCACAGACTCTCCGATGAAAAATGTAGAAGTGGATAGTCCTTCTAGACTGTGTTTAAAATGTGGGAGTACAGGCCATGACATGTTCTCGTGTAGCAATGCCTACAACTCTGAAGTTCTCAAGGCATGTTAACTTATTGTACACATATCGAGTCTATTCTTTCTTTCTTTGTCCAATTAATATGGACAGCAATTAGTTACTGAATCTAAACATTTCCAAATTTCGTTATTAACTAAAATGAATTTATGTATATGGTACTATTTTGAAGGGTTATTGAATATAAGCTCTTTTGGTGGTTTTCATTGATTAGCAAAGTTTGGTTGGTGTCGGTTTCCTGGCCTTGAACTGATTAATTTTCACTCTTTGATGAAGAAATTCGTAAATTATTTAGTGTTTCACACTTCAGGCATGTGCGTATGAAAAATGGTTTTGTACTGTCATCATTATCTTTGTTAGAAGATTAACAAGCTTACTTATGTTCAATGCATGTTGAAATCTTCTTACGTGGACAGGGTATTCTGTGTTATATTTGTAACGAGTTTGGTCATCTTTGCTGTGTTGACAATACAATGGAAGGAACAAACGAAGCTTCTTGTTATTACTGTGGGGAATCTGGCCACTTTGGTTCGGTAATTAACCTTGTTATGTTATAGTTCTCACGGATACCCCAGAGTTCTATTATCTTACTTATCATGCATGTCTATGTAGGACTGTATAAAATTAAAAAAAGTTGCCAATAATGACCTTCAGTTGTGCTCCAAATGTGGACAGAAAGGTCAGTTTCCACAACCATGCATCGAACATCACGAGGTTTGTTTTCGATGGATTCAATGCCATCAAATTAATTTTGCTCGCCCCTAACCCCAACCCCCACCCTCGTTTTGTGGCTTTTGGCAAAGTTCCCCATGCATGTGCCCCACGTGTACGCATGCATGGGCGTGGATGCACACCTGTGTTATGACCAGTGTTTTTGAAACCGGACCGAACCGGCCGGTCGAACCGGTTCGACCGGTGACCGGCCGCTGTTCCGGTCTGGTTTGCTGTTTTGGGCCGGTTGAAAACGGGCCTGGAAAAAACCGGCCAAAACCGGGAACCGGTGGCCGGTTTTGGCGGTTTGAACCGCTGAATCACTTTTTTTTAAAAAAAAAAAAGAGCAAAATTACAAAACAACCTCTAAAAAATAATCAGCTAACGTACGTAATCTCAAAAAAAAAAACCCCAAAATCTCACAATTTCAAAACCCTAGCGATCTCACACCTCCCCTCCGCCACGCGTCCACCGCGCGCGTCTCTCTTTTCCAGCGGCGCGTCTCTCTTCTCCAGCGGCGCGCCTCTCCTCCTCCAGCGGCGCGCCTCTCCTCCTCCAGCGGCGCGCCTCTCCTCCAGTCCTCCTCCAGCGGCGCTCTTCGTAATCGTACGTACTCTGCTCTGCTGTTATATTATTTATTTTGTAAATTGATTAATTTTATTTTCTAAAGTGATTAATTGATTAATGATTATTTGATTATGATGTGTTATGTGTATGAATTGTAAGTATTAATTATTAAATCAACTAAAGATTTTATTCTTGTATTAAATATTAGTCACTATTTGATAATTTTATTTGTTGTAGACTGTAATTCAAGCTTAATCACTCCTCTTTAAGTTGATTACTATTGTTTTTAGTTTTTACTTTATTTGTAGATTACTGTAATTGGCTGTCTATTTACTATTTTAACTTTTAAGTTCATGCTTTAAAATAGTTTCTTTATTGATCATGCTTTAAAGTTATTTCATAAGGTTAACTATAGATGATTAAGGAAGTTGAATGATAATCTTGAGATAAAAAATTTCAATTTTCAATTTTTCAGGTTCTTACATTTTGATTAGCTCTTCTATTTGTTCGTTGAGTGGTATTTTGAATATTCAAATATTGTTTGTGTTATTGTAGCACTTTGTTAAAGGAATTTGTCATTGTTAAGTGTTAACCTCTTGTTTGTCATGATTCATTCTTAAGATGGTCTAACATTTATTGTTAATAATTGAAATAGGCAATGGAGGAAAATACATCAAGTGCACAAAATTCAGCAAATGTATCAGTTACTGCTAGCAATCAAAATCCTAGGCGTAAAGTTGATCCAGCATGGGATCATTGCAGGGAGATGCCAACAACTCAAGGGAAGTCAAAGAGTCTCATGTGTATTCATTGTCACCAAATAATCAGTGGTGGTGGGATTAACCGCATGAAGCAACACCTAGCAGGAGTAACGGGTAACGTAAAGAGTTGTAAACGTGTGACTGATCTAGTTAGGCATGAGTTTCTTTCAGCACTTAAAGAGCAAGAAAAGGCTAAAAAAGATAAAAGACCATCTCTTTCTTCACATGAAGAACATGAAAGTGAAGAAGCTCCAAATTCTTTAGAAACAGATGGTACTTCTAAGAAAAGAAAGACAAATGAAATAGCCGGTTATATGAAAGGAAAAGCAGGGGTAAACTCTTCTCAGCCTAGCATTAAGGTTAGAATGCAAAGTAAGCAAATTTATCATGATAGAGATATGGCATTTGCTATGTGGATGTATGATGCTTGTATACCTATGAATGCTGTGAATTCTCCATATTTTGAACCAGCAATTACAAGAATAGCAGCAATGGGTCATGGGTATACGGGTCCTACCTTTCATGCTTTAAGAATTCCTTTGCTTCAAGAAGCGAGGAATCAAGTGGATTCGACAATGAAAGAACTTAAAAGTACTTGGGCTACTAGTGGTTGCACTATTATGGGCGATGGTTGGTTAGATAGGAGCCATGGACAACATTTCTTTTTGCAATAATCAAACATTTCTTTGATTAATTTTATGGTTTATTGTCCAAAGGGGATATCATTTATCAAGTCTGTTGATGTATCTACTATAGCGTCAAGTGCTGAGAATTTATGCAAACTTTTTTCTGAAATTGTTGAATATGTTGGTGTCGAACATGTTGTGCATATGGTTACTGATAATGCAAGTAACTATAAGAAAGCTGGAAAATTGCTCACAGAAAAGTATCCAACAATTTTTTGGTCTCCTTGCTCTGCCCACTGCATTAATTTGATCTTGAAAGATGTTTGTGAGCTACCACTTGTTAAAAAATTGGCACATCATGGTTCACGAATTACTTGTTTTGTTTATAATCGTAAGTGGGCTCATGCATGGCTTAAGCAAAGGCCTGGATGGACTGAAATAATTGTTCCCGGTACCACACGATTTGGCACAACATTTCTAGCTTTAAATAGTTTGTGTGATCACATGGATTTTTTGCAAGCAATGGTGATAGATGCAGAATTTAAGAGGTTTGAGAAAGATGCAAAGGCTCAAGAAGTTAAAGATATTGTTTTGGATAGAAATTTTTGGAAGGATTGCAAGATTGTTGTGAAAGTTATGAGTCCTATCATGAGATTGTTGCGTATGTGTGATACGGATGAGAAGCCTTCATTAGGCTATGTGTATGATGGTATGGATAGGGCAATCAATGGGATAAAAGAATTATTCAAAGGTAAAGAGCAGCTTTACAAACCATATGTTGACATTATCAATGATAGGTGGGATAAAATGCTACAAAAAAGTCTTCATTCGGCAGCTTATTTTCTTAACCCAGTTTTCCAGTATGCTGATGGTAACCCATGTCAAAAAGTTGAAATCTTGAAATGTGTATACACGATTTTCGAGAAGCTTCTGCCAGGAGTTCTCGATGCATTGAAAGAAATGATGATGTTTCGAGATCGTCAAGGAAGTTTTGGAATACCATTAGCAGTTCAGAATGTTGATCGTGTTTCTCCATGTATGTATATTTATATTTATATGTATTGGTATTGTTTTAATTTTAATTTGACTGTTGACTATACTATTTTTTTTCATTGTCTTAGATATATGGTGGGAACTATTTGGTGGCGATGCACTAAATTTGCAAAAGATTGCTATAAATATCTTAGGTCAGACATCAGCATCATCTGGATGTGAGCGCAACTGGAGTGTGTTTGAGCGGATTCATACAAAAAAGAGGAATAGGTTGGAGCATCAAAGACTGAATGAGCTTGTATTCGTGCATTACAACTTACTCTTGCAGAGAAGGTACAATTTACATCTATGTTATTCTTTTATACAAGTCTTTAATTTATTATAGTATTAACTTATTAGTTTATGCTATCTTATAGAGGTGAAGAAAAAAGAAGTCGTATGATCCAATTGACTACGAGCACATTGATAACGTGGGAGACTGGTGCTTTGAGGAAAATCGAGGTGAAGACCTTAATTATGATGATTTGGAAGAAATGCTCGATGCAAAGTAGCAGAATTCTACGGAGGAACAGAATGCAACGGAGCAACATAATGCTACAACTTCAGAACCACCAATTGGTAATTAATTATATGTTCAAATTATTACGTTTATCCTCGTAGATCTTCAATTATTATCTCTAATGGACCATTCTTTATTTATTTTTTAACTTTTGTACTACTTTGTTTGATGTTTAGGTGATCCAAGTGCGGATGTGATAAATGCCGAAATGAATTTGACGAATTATGGAATGGGTATAAGCGCTTTTGGTATTTATGCCGATGATGATGTTGATGTTTTAGGAGAGAATTGACAATTTTGTGTTTTAACTTTTATGAGATGTTTATGTGAGATGTTATAACACATTACATGTGACATTTTTATGGGTTTTGTTGTTTTGGTGATTTCGCAACTTCGAAAATTGAAATGTTTTGTGTTTCAGAATTAAGTTGGTTTGTATTATCAATTACGGATATTGTGTACTAGTGTGATGTTTAATGTTAAAGTTGCTGTTAATTTTGATGAGATGTGTATTTTTTTTACTTTTTTAGTATATAATTGTGAATAGTTTGAGAATCTTAAGAAATATAGTATAAGATATATTTGTTGACTATGTTTTAGATTTTTAGGTTGTTGACTTTGTATACCGGTTCAACCAGTGGTTAGACCAGTTCGCCCTGTAAAACCTATAACCAGTAAGGCCACCGGTTCGGTGACGGGTCCGGTTTTAAGAACACTGGTTATGACTCATGCAATTTTCGCCTTATATAATCCAAATGAGGATGATCTAAATCAGTATGGACTCTGAACAGGGTGGGAAAGAAAAAAAGAAGAAACCTCGCAAACGTCGTGAAGATAGGAGGAATCCAGTGCCACCCTTGAATGCATATCAATACCAGGCAAACATGGCCCCCTATTGGTACAGGCAGCCAGTAGTTGGCCCGTATTATGGAAGGCCAGGATCAAACGTCTGGCTGTCGCCCGCTGCTGCAGCTGCAAGAGGCATGGTTAACCCCCAGAATGAAGAGTCGCCTTCTCATCGGATTTCCAACAATCAGGTAGGGACTCAACTCTTCATACGTCTTTTCATCCTATGGCTCTTTTCATCCCATCCCCTCAACAGCCTCTCTATCATCAGACTGGAGTCCAGATTTCTCAGACAGTAACTCAACAAAGTTCCTCAAACCATGATTAGTCAAATTGCATCATTTGACATAGATCAGTTTTTGGGGAACACAATATGTCCGTGAACAACCTCGTACCTATGAAACTGACAATTTCATTACTGGGCAGAAACTCTAATTAGTTTTTAACCAACAGGCTACAGGTTTAGGTGAAGGTGCAGGTTCAGATCAGGTTTTGGCCAAACATAGCAACAACCCGGCTGGAAACCAGGACTCTGCTTCCTGATCGGATTTCAGACAATAGCTCAGCCTCCGGTATATAAATCTGATATCGTAGGAACGCTGGAAATTATATACAGGCAAGAAGGGTTCCAGTGGCTATTTGTCATACATAGAAGAATCCGAAGAGCCATACGAAAACAATTAGAATTAGTGAGCAGTCCAGCTAGGGATGGACCCTTCTTTTTTGATAAAAATCGGAAGTTTGTGTTCATGTACATTAAAATAGTGTAAGTATACTAGTATACGAACAATTTCTTCAAGCCAGTTTTGATGTACATGAACACAAACTTCCAATTTTATCAATTAATCAAACAAGGAGTATGAAAACGCCAGCCTTGGGGGTGACAAAATAGTGAAATAATGTGTAACCCTTAGGCCAGAAAAAATAGACACGAATGTAAATTTGAGATTACTTAAGATGAGGCCTTTTTCTTTTCTTTACTTTTTTTTTTTTTTTTTTTTTCAGGATGTGCAATTCTTGTGCATGCATGTGATGCATTATTTCTCGTTCTGTTAGTGCGTATATTTCTCTGGTACTTTAATATCGCACACATCAAACTCCGTACCTCATTTTGGTCACTTCCCTCACATTGAGTACTCCAACACTAATATTTTTAATTTTGTTCCAAAAATGAGCGTTCCACAAGCACATTTCTTTCAGATTGAGGAGTTTGACCCACATTTTCCCCACAAATGACACATGACGGTAATGTTATAAAGATATTTTTAGACGACGTGGCATGTGAGGGGTCTAGAATTTTATCCATATCTCTATATTAAAGGTCATATGTTTGTCACATGCTCAATTTACAGACAAAAAACTTAAAGTTTCTAGCGTAGGGAGTGCTCAATGTCAAGAACATGACCAAGATTGAGAATGAAGAATGGTGCGCAACAAATCAAGGTGTGTAGAAAAATAATGACAAGTTAGGGTACGAGAAATGGTTTTTTCCCTTCACCCTGACCCCATTCCGTCCTCTAGCCTGGATGTTGGTGGCATTGCAGGTGGTCGCACAAAGTGGTACCCAAATCATCAAACCCCTAACTAAAATCTAAAAAAGTTCCGAATTTCAATGTCGTAGCTTCTCATATTCACCAAATATTCAAACGTATCTACCTTCCCCCTAATTTATTCATATTTAACCAAAAAAGAAAAAGAAATAGTCCTAGCTCCCAGCAAGTATTCTTATATAACTTCTTTAGGTTTATCGTTTTTGTATTTATAACTGGAAAATCTAACAGCAACAAAAGGAAAGGGCTGACGATGCTTTGGTTAGTTTTGAACATGTTCAGGGAAATTCTTCTAGTTCTCATTTAGGTTTTATTGGGAATTCAAAGATATTATTAGGCCACGTGTCATGTGTGGGGCTAGAATTTGGTCACAATCCAAATTGAAGGTCACGTTCTTGTCACATGATAGATATTCAATCAGAACTAAATGTCCTAGCGTCAGTGTACTCAATATGATAGACATGACCATGATACTGATAGACTATAAAGTTAATGTCTAACAAATGAAAGTACGAAAAAATATATTGTGCAACGTTAGGGTATTAACCATTATTTGTTCCATTGTATACGGAAATATTGCTATATTTTTATCTCACGATTTGAACCTCCTGTTCGATCGCCACCCCTCAACCCACATAACCTGCATGCATTTATCATTACTGACCTTCTCGTATTGACAAATTGATAATCCAAAAAATATGAGTATGGTCATTTTGTTTATAACAAACCTGCTCAAGACCAACCCCTGTACACCCCTAAAACAAATCACAAGGGAAAATTGCAGTTTGACACTTTAACTTGGTACAATTTATTTTTTCATGCATGAACTTGGTAGTTGGAAATTTTGGTACTTCAATTTGGAAATAATCTCAATTTGGTACTTCGCTGTCAGCGACTTAAAAATGTCACCTATATTTTTTAAGTGGCACTGAATTTGGGATTTTGACCGTAGTCAAACTAACAATTCATTAAAGTTGCCTGGACTCCACATGGAAAGAATAAACAAAAATTAATTTTAAAACAAAAATTAGAAAAATGAATATAATTACAAAAATAAGTTCTGATTTCAAATTAGTATAAACTAAATTATATTTGTAGAAATTATTAGGTTCTCATAATTTTATAAATTTAATATAAAATAAAAAAAACTTAATAAAATATTAAAAAAAAAAAAAAGAAATCAAGGAAGTCGTCTTCCCGATTAATCGCACCACCCCCTCCCCACCTAAAACCCTCATTGCCACACACCCCACCTACCACCGTTAGAAGGATTTTGTTTCCGTGTATTTGCGATATATGGTCTAATGTTAAAATAAGTTAAAAATTGCAAGAATTACAGTTCAATAAGTTTAGAATCTATCAGAATTTTATGTTTGTGTCTATATATTGATTCATGTACCTAATTGCTGTTGAAATGTAGAGAATTGGTCTGCTCTCGCCGAAATCACTTCCTGTTAATTGAATTGCATCATTTTCCTTACATTAAAGAAAAGGGTTTAGGTAATTAATAACACGATTTACGTGATCAACAGAGGAATGGGAATTGATGGAAGTTGGTGGGGTGGGTGATTGCGACGGTGTGGCGTGGGGTGTCGCGGATGTCCCCGAATTTTTTATTTTTTCTTTTTCAATTTTATTATGTTTTTCAATTATTTACTTAATTTATGAAATTTAGAAAAACCTAATTATTTTATATATTTTTAATTTGGTTTACATTAATTTGAAATGAGATTTTTGTTTTGTAGTTTAATAATATTGCTTTTGTAATTTTAGTAGTTTCTGGTTTTTTCTTCTTATTTTTATTTTAAGAATTTAATTTTGTTTATTTGTTCCGTGTGGAAACGTTGCAATTTTGTTGACTTGTCTCTTTGAGTGCGGTTGATATCCCAAAATTTTGTGTCCTGTGAAAAATTCATGCATAATTCTTTAATCGCCAGCACCAGAGTACCAATTGAGAAAATTGCCAAACTGAGGTACCAAATCATGAGCTGTGACATTAAGACATCAAAAAAGAAATGGTGCCAAATTAAGGTGTCAATATTGCAATTTTCCGAAACCGTAACTTCTTTTCTTCTAATATTATAACCCATAAATCAATTGTTATACAAAAATTAATATGAAATAAGCATATGCCAACACAACAAAAACAATATCTTGAAATCTTCCTGCTAAATTTAGAAACCTATAGATATAATACTTGTGCTTTAATCACACGTTCAAGACCAATAAATCGTGTGTATCTTTATTCAAAAGAGATAAAGCCTCATTAATTATTATATCTAACACGTCTTTTGGCTTCGTGCATCGGTACAACGTGATTTCAGAAGTGTTTTACCTAAATTTTCAGAGACACATCTATATAAAACGAGCCCCTTGACCACAATCATATATTTCCATAACGCCTACAAACAATACTACAATTATTGGGATAGTTGTATCTTCCCAACCAAGCAGAAACCCTACTACTCTAGAAAGTAAAATGACAATTCACAAGGAAGAACAATGTTCTTACCTAGAAACGAAGATTAACATTCCAACCAGTTCAGGATCCGCTGAGAAAGAGGCTGTTTCCACAGAGCAACAACAACTTCCTGAACAGGTGTCCCTGTAAATCTTTTGCTTAACTTTGGAAAACATTTTTCTTTATAATAATCAAACTTGTTTTCAGTTTTCTTATCCCTATATGTTTTTCAGAACATTAAAGTTCGTTAGCAGTAACAGATTCAATTTTTTATGTAGTTATTAAGACGAAAATGCAAAAATTGCCAGTACATTTTTCATACCCTGCATTAAATTCCCTTGATTGACTGGATTCATATAAGAAACTAACAATTCAACAAAGTCGCCATGTTGGACTCCACATGGAAAGAATAAACAAAGATCAATTCTTAAAATAAAAATAAGAAAAATGAATATAATCATGAAAAAAAAATTCTCATTCCAATTAATGTAAACGAAGTTAAACTTGTAAAATTGTTAGGTTCTATTAATTTTATAAATTTAATGTTAAATAAAAAACATTATTAAGTATTTTAAAAAAAATCGAGGAAGTCGTCTTCCCCGATTGACTGCGCCACCCCCACCCGCATTGCCACCCACCCCACCGAGCGTCGTCTGAGTGATTTTGTGTGTGTGTTTTTGCGATATATGGGCTAATGTTAAAATAAGTTAAAAATTGCAAGAATTGCAGTTTAATAAGTTTAGAATCTATCAGAATTTCCTGAATATATCATAATTTCTGTGTTTGTGTCTATATATTGATTCATGTACTTAATTGCTATTGAAATGTAGTGAACTGGTCTGCTCTCGCCGTAATCACTTCCAATTAGTCAATTGCATCATTTTCCGTTACATTAAAGAAAAAGGTTAGGTTAATTAATCACATGGTTTTGGGGATCAATCAGTTATGCGTTCTCCCTGGCTGGTTTGTCCTTTGGTCGAAGGCTGTTGTTGTAAGTCATAGTTTTTTTAATAAGACAAATAGCATAAGGAAACATGAATTGTGTAATGTAGCGAAAAAATTTAATTACTAGGTGTCCATTGATAAATTTTAGATGATCATGAAATTTTTCGCAATTCTAATTTATATATCAGAATAAGATTTTATCATCAATAGTTTCAAGCTGTAACGCACTAATTAGTGTTGTAAAATGGACTTGTTAACCCATGTTTTGACCAATTTTTAAATAGGCTTCAAATTATAAAATTGAGATTTCTTTAGCTTATTGGAATCTACATGTTGTGTAAATGAATTCGGAATATTATGTTGGGATGAATGAGAAATTACATGCTAAAGTTAGCTATTTAACACAAAAAGTGGCAAAACAAAAATAGGTGGGAAGGTGAAAAGTCACCATCCCACATGGAAAGTTTGTGCTTGTGTTTTCATGTTTATTAATGCATTCCTTGGACAAGGGTTTGGGCCCCTTGGGGGTACCAAAGTGTTTAAAGGGCGGAAGACCTATGTACTATGTACTATGGGTCTTTCTTCCAAATCCCACACGCGCGCGCCGTCCGGCCTAGCCTGGGCTTGGGTTGAGTTGAGCATAGCTTAGATTGAGCTCTCCTTAAAAGAATTATTCTTTTTGGAGAAAATTTAATTAATTAATATTTTAATTTAATTTTGTTCAATTAATTATTTCTTTTAATGCATTTAATTAAATACGAAAAAGGAAAAGTTTTGACTGATGGGTGTGGCCAGTCAGCGAATAGCTGCATGAGTCAGCAAAAGGTTTCCTGCCTGTTTTGGCACCCAGTCAGCGGCGAACAGCCTTCACCTTTTCCCGCCATGTCACCGAATAGGTGTGACTAGGGGTATGGACGTACAGTCATGGCCGTCCAGTCAACCCCAAAGCAACTTTCCAGTATCTATAAATAGACCCTCAGACTGCTGTCAAATTCATTCATTCAGTACATTCTTTCTTATCTTCTGCATTCTTTCGAGAGTTCTAAATTTCTTTTGATTTGCTGTTTCTTAGTAATAGTAGTGCTACTTTATTAAGATATTAGTGTCGTTGTATCTTGGGAAACAATTGCCTAGTAATATATTCCGTTAGCACCGTTGCGGAGCAATATCGTTTTAAAGACAAATAGTCCAACTCTTGCCTCGACACTCTGCCCGATTTTTCGCTCCATTTTCAATACATTCCAGTCAAAACTCTGCCAAATTTCTGCCTGTTTTCTACACTGCCACCAACAATTTTTAAACGATATTCTGCCAAAAGTTTTGAAGGTGGTGACTATAACTCCAACACATGGCGGTCATGAAAAACCGGAGAAGTTTACCGGTACTGATTACAAAAGGTGGCAACAGAAGATGTTGTTCTACCTCACGACCCTGCAACTAACTCGGATGTTGTCCGAGGATGCCCCCACGGTGCCAGACGATGAACCAGATAAGAAGAAGAGGGCTGCTTTCGACGCATGGTCCCAAAGTGACTTTCTCTGTAAGAACTATATACTGAATGGTTTAAATGACTCACTTTACAATATATATTGTTGAACAAAAACTGCAAAGGAACTCTGGACCTCCCTGGACAAGAAGTACAGAACGGAGGATGCTGGCTTGAAGAAATTCATAGTTGGCAAATTTCTGGACTTCAAGATGATTGACTAAAAGACATTGACGAGTCAGGTCCAAGAGCTGCAACTGATCATGCATGACTTAGATGCTGAGGCTATGAAGCTCAACGAATCTTTCCATGTAGCTTGCTTGATAGAAAAGCTACCACCTTCCTGGAAAGATTTGAAGAACTATTTGAAACACAAAAGGAAGGAAATGGATCTTGAAGACCTAATTGTCACACTTCGGATTGAAGAAGATAATAGGATGTCTAAGGCCAAAGCAAACACAACTCAAATGGAGGCTAGAGCCAACGTGGTAGAGACAAAGCCGAACTCTAACAAGAAACGGAAGCCACAAGGGAATGGTGGTGACCTGAAAAAGAAGACAAAGAAGTTCAAGGGGAACTGCCACAACTGTGGGAAGCCAAACCACATGGCTAAAGACTGCCGATTGCCTAAGAAGGATAATCAGCAGCAGCAGCAGCAGCCGAAGAACCAAGTCAGTGTAGCTGAAGACAAAACCGTCCCAATTGACATGGGTGATCTCTTGCTCACTGTTGTGGTATTTGAAGCCAACATGGTGGATAATGTGATGGATTGGTTCGTTGATACTGGTGCAACTCGCCACGCCTGTGCCGACAGGGAAATGTTCTCATACTACAAAGCAATCAGTGAAAGGAAGCTGTATATGGGATATTCAAACACCTCAGATATTGTGGGGAGCGGCAGAGTGGTGCTGAAGATGACTTCTAGAAAAGAGCTGACCCTAGTTGATGTAATGCATGTCCCGGATATACGAAAGAATTTGATATCCGGTTCTGCACTTGTTAGTAATGGTTTTAGACTAGTGTCTGAGTGTGACAAGTTTGTGCTCACTAAGAATGGGCAGTTCATAGGCAAAGGCTATGTAGTGAACAAAATGTTCAAAACAAATGTAATGGTTGTGAAACGCAACATCGTTGACATTGCTAATAAAGACAAAGATTATATTTACTTGGCTGAGTGTTCAAATTTATGGCATGTTAGATTAGGACATGTTAATTTTAATACTCTTCGTGAGCTTGTAAATTTACGATTATTGCCTTCATTTAATTTTGATTCTCAGAATATATGTGAGATTTGTGTAGAGGCAAAATTAACTAAAACTCCGTTTCCTTCTGTGGAAAGAAACACTAAACCTCTAGACTTAATTCATAGTGATATTAGTGACTTAAAATTTGCACAAACTAGAGGTGGCAAAAAGAACTTCATTACTTTTATTGATGATTGCACAAGATATTGCATTGTTTATTTACTTAGAAGCAAAGATGAAGCTCTTGAAGCTTTTAAAGTCTACAAACTTGAGGTTGAAAATCAACTTAGCAAAAGTATAAAAACTATCCGCAGTGATAGAGGTGGAGAATATGGAGCTCCATTTGATGAATTTTGTGCTTCCTCAGGCATTATTCATCAAACGACAGCTCCTTATTCACCGCAATCAAATGGTATAGCTGAACGCAAAAACCGAACTCTTAAGGAGATGATGAATGCTATGTTGATAAGTTCTGGCTTACCCCAGAATTTGTGGGGGGATGCAATCCTCTCAACAAATCATATACTAAATAAACTACCTCATAAAAGTAGAAATAGAACCCCTTTTGAATTATGGAAAGGACAAAAACCTTCCTATAAATACTTGAAAGTGTGGGGGTGTTTAGCTAAGGTAGAAGTACCTAAACCTAAGCAAGTAAAAATAGGGCCAAAGACTGATGTTTGCATATTTATTGGACATGCTCAAAACAATAGTGCCTATCGCTTCTTAGTACATAAATCACAAATTCTTGATATCAATGAATATATGATTATTGAATCAAGGAATGCAGTATTCTTTGAAAATGTCTATCCTTGCAAAGAATGGAAAGAGTCTGGTTCTCTTAAAAGAACAAATGAAGCTATAAGAGGTGATCACGAAGAAAATGAAGAACCTCGATGCAGTAACAGGGACAAAACAGCTAAAACATTTGGTCCTGAATTTCTGACATACATGTTAGAAAACGAACCAAGGACATTAAATGAAGCATTGTCCTCACCTGAAGCTCCTTTATGGAAGGAGGCTATCAACAATGAAATAGAGTCCATTTTGCACAACCACACGTGGGAATTAGTTGATCTCCCTCCTGGTAGCAAACCTTTAGGCTGCAAATGGATACTGAAGAGAAAGTATAAAGCAGATGGATCTATTGACAAATACAAGGTTAGATTGGTAGCTAAAGGGTATCGAAAAATGGAAGGCCTTGATTTTTTCGACACTTATTCACCAGTGAGTCAGTGACTAGGATCACTTCGATTAGAGTGCTCATTGCTATTGCTGCACTGAAAGGTCTTGAAATACATCAACTGGATGTCAAGACAACATTTCTTAATGGTGAATTAGATGAAGAAATATATATGGAACAACCCGAAGGGTTTGTTGCTCCTGGAAAGGAGAAAAAGGTTTGGAAACTCATTAAGTCATTATATGGGCTTAAACAAGCGCCAAAACAGTGGCACGAAAAATTTGATAGAGCTATGCTGTCAAATGGTTTCAAAATTAATGAATGTGATAAATGCGTATACGTAAAAGGCACACCTAATGATTACGTGATAGTTTGCCTATATGTTGACGACATGTTAGTCACTGGAAGTAGTAATGATGCTATCATGACTACAAAGAAAATGTTAACCAAGCATTTTGACATGAAAGACTTAGGTGTTGCTGATGTCATATTAGGGTTTAAGATCACTAAGACATCAAAAGGAATCGTACTATCACAGTCTCATTATATAGAGACAGTGCTTAAGAAGTAAAATGAATATGACTGTCCTCCAGCTAAGACTTCAGTAGACTTGAGTTTACACCTAGGTAAAAACCATGGTGAACCTGTCTCTCAAATATAATATGCCAGGATAATAGGCAGTCTGATGTACATCATGAACTGCACTCGTCCAGATATTGCTTACTCAGTTAATAAACTGAACAGACTCACCAGTAATCCAAATAAAGATCACTGGAAGGCGTTGATTAGGGTACTAAGATACCTAAAACACACCTTCGATTATGGATTACATTATGAGAGATATCCAGCTGTAGTAGAAGGATACATTGATGCTAACTGGAGATCAGATACTAAGGACACTAAATCCACAAGTGGTTATGTATTTACCATTGGAGGTGGAGCTGTGTCATGGAAGTCCTCAAAACAGACTTGTATAGCTCGATCCATGATGGAGTCAGAGTTTATTGCTATAGATAAAGCTGGTGAAGAAGCTGAATGGCTTCGTCACTTCTTAGAGGATATTCCTTGTTGCAATAAGCCAGTGCCTGCAATTATGATACATTGCGATAGCCAATTAGCTATTGGAAGGGCACAAAGTGGCATGTATAATGGTAAGTCTAAACATATTCGTCGTAGACATAATACCATAAGGCAGTTGATCTCTAATGGTGTCATTTCCATTGATTATGTAAAATCAAAGGAAAACTTATCGGATCCGTTGACTAAAGGCCTACCAAGAGATCAAACATAATGCTTATCGAGGGGAATGGGTCTAAAACCTAAAAGTGAAGAACATTTGTAATGGAACCCAACCTTGTTGACTGGAGATCCCAAGATCTTGGTTCAATGGAAAAACAAAATTATAAAGGTTCAGTGTAGCATAAAGAAGTTAACTCCAACTCATTCCCGTGTACGATAAAATGCTATATGCAGAGTGGGTAAGGATAAGATTTAACTTTTAATGATTCTTATGCTTAATTAAGCGAAGTGTGGCAGGACACTCTTGATAGGAGATCACCTATATAAGTGTGAAGTGCGGGCCGCTTCATAAGAAAACACTTATGAATCCAAGAATTGTCCACGGCCAAAATGGACACAACTATGAGAATAAAAATTAGTTAGGGGAGTTGCTGTGTGGATACAGTTGTCTTGGTTTACACCAACGGCTGAACAGTTCAAGGCATCATGTTCACTGATTAGCCAAGTAAATCCGATGTATTCCACTAAGGAAGGTTCAAAGCCAAAGGCAACCTTTCCTGATGCAGTTGCTCTCCGCCTGAACTCTCGAGTGTACGCATTGAATTTTCATTCATGTGGGGGATTGTTGTAAAATGGGTTTGTTAACCAATGTTTTGACCAATTCTTAAATAGGCTCCAAATTATAAAATTGAGATTTCTTTAGCTTATTGGAATCTACATGTTGTGTAGATGAATTTGGAATATTTAATTGCTCAAATCTTTTTTTTTTTTTTTTTGACTAGAATGACGAGTTTATATCATCAATGACAAAAAACAGAGCCATGAAGCTCACATAGTGCACAAAAGCTGAACAAAACAACACCAAAAGAAAGCAAAAAACCAGCAAAAGAAAAGGAAACTCGCAGCAGCAGGTCAAAGAAACCAGTCCCCGTTTGAAATTGCATTCCTTGCGAAGTGATGGGCTGTGGAATTAGCTGATCGACACACAAACTGGAAAAGATGAGCCCGCCACAAACTGTTCGATGAATGTCCTCAATGAAAACGCCAATGAAGCTTGACATGGAACCTTCGACTCAATTGCACGAACAACAGTCAGACAATCACCTTCAAAAATAATGTTACTCCAGCCCCTCTCCACCACCATTTCCACCGCCAACTTGGCTGCCATAGCTTCAACACACTCAGGGTCAAGTTTACCCGATATCCTCCGTTGTTTCCATCCAATTAACACACTCTTCTCGTCATGAGCAACCACACCCAAGCCACACTCATCTGACTCCTTGAATAAAGCTCCGTCAAAATTAACCTTGATGCAATTGGGAGGAGGGGGACTCCATGCCTGAGTACACATTGGATACCAAGTTTTCAGCCGTGGTCGCGAGCAAATAGGAGGTATGATAATTGATAGCAAATTCACAAACTGAAGCAGGGGATTGAAACTCAGAATTCGCCTGCACCTTATTACGGTTCCACCACAAAGACCAACAGAAACAAAGAAATCTGCTCAACTCCAAGCTATCAAGCTCTGATGCAGCATTGTAAAACCATTCATAAACTGATGTAGAGAATTGAGACGTGATGATGTGCTGGAAGCCTGATAATGCCCACACTTGTCGTGCAAGATGACATGTGATCAAGGTATGTTCAATAGATTCCTCCCCACCCTCACATACTTGGCATTCAGCATTAGAAATCAGATGTTTTTCGACAAGATTCTGTAGTTTAGGAACGACATTACAACAAGCTCGCCACATAAAGAACTTTAGTTTCGATGGGAGCTTCACAGACCAAAGTACATTCCAGTTGCGATTAGATGGGCAACTGGTGCCCCCTTGCAACCATCGAGAAGCCATTCCCCTGTCGAAAATAAGATGATAAGCGCTCCTTACCGAGAACAGCCCATCTTGCTATAATTCCACACAATCCTATCAATGTTATTCCTACTACCAACCGAAATTTGTAGAATTGCATTCACATCTTCTGGCCATAACAGGTTGTTTATTTTCTCCCAGTCCCACGTACCTGTTTCCGGGTTGAACAACCAGCTGACTTTATGGTGTTGTAACACAACGATAGGGGGGGTGCTCAATTGTAAGCTAACTGGTTTTGGAAGCCATTTATCACCCCAAATCCGCACCTTTTCACCATTGCCAATCCTCCATCGTGAACCTGCTTCAATGACTCCCTTTGCTTCGAGAATGCACCTCCAAGTGTAAGAAGATCCACCCTTGCAAGTCGCCTCCAAGAAATCTGATTTAGGAAAATACCGTTCCTTGTAAAGGCGAGCAATCAAAGATTCTGGACAAGTATCGATGCGCAACGCCTGTTTGGCTAGGAGAGCAAGGTTAAAGCTTTTGAGATCTCGAAAGCCGAGCCCACCATCCTGCTTACTCTTACACAATGTACGCCACGACAGCCAGTGAATACGCTTTTTGTCAACATTATTCCACCAAAAATCCCGTGTAGTTTTCTCTAAATCCTCACATAGGCTATCTGGAAACCGAAAACAACACATAGCATAAGTTGGTATTGCTTGCATGACTGATTTAATTAACACATCCTTACCACCGATTGAAAGAAAAATTTTATTGCAGCCTTTAACTCTAGCCCACATGCGTTCCCTGTTATATGCAAACACCTCTTTTTTTGATCTACTAATGAGAGCAGGGAGTCCCAAATACCTATCATGTTTATCCGCAACAAGAAAACCCAGGAAATGCGTCACATGTGCTTTCTCTTTAGAAGTGCAAATTTTACTAAAAACGACCAGTGACTTCCTCTGATTGATCATGTGACCTGACGTCTGCTCAACACTGCTTTAATAGTTGCTGCCGCCTTGCTATTTGCTTCACAGCAAATAAAAGTATCATCGGCGAATAATAGATGCGAGATGCATGGGGCCCTATGACTGATCCGAACTCCTTGGATTGAGCCCGAAACTTCAGCTGCTTTTAGAAGACCTGTCAAAACCTTTGAACAAAACAAGAAAAGATACGGCGAGAGAGGGTCTCCCTGACGAAGACCTCTCGTCGGATGAAAAAATCCACATTGATTACCGTTAAGCAAGATAAAATACGACACTGAGCGCACACAAATCATGATAAGTGTCACAAATCTCTCAGCAAAACCCAATCTAAGTAAGACTTTCTCAAGGAAATCCCATTCGACCCTATCGTAAGCTTTAGTCATATCTAGCTTAAGGGACATGTAGCCTTTCTTACCTTTTCTCTTGTTATTTAGGTAGTGACTGATTCCAAAAGCAACAAGAACATTGTCAGTAATCAAGCGCCCTGGAATAAAAGCAGACTGAGATTCTGAAATTATATTATTCATAAGGGGTTTTCGGCGATTAGCTACAGATTTAGCGGCAAGTTTATAAATGACATTACCAAGGCTTATAGGACGGAAATGAGACTTTAGTTTTGGTTCGGAGACCTTTGGAATAAGAACGATGTGCGTGTAATTAATCTTTGGGAGGAACTCATGATCATTGAGGAATGCTAACACACATTTAAGGACATCAGGGCCAATGATATTCCAAAAATTTTGAAAAAAAATCACTGGCATTTCATCAGGGCCAGGGGATTTAAAAGGAAACATAGAATCAAGAGAAGTCTTTACCTCGCATTCTGAAAAAGGTCGAAGCAATTCCTGATTTACTTCTGGTGTCACTTTTACCTCCAAAACTTCAAGAGCTTTTTGAATGGAGTCTGAATCCGGGCACGAGGATGTGAAAATAGATCGGAAGTAGTCAACGGCTATGCGCTCCATATCTCCAGGTTCTGTGCACCAAGTTCCATCAACATCTTGCAATCCTGTAATCGTATTTTTCCGTTTCCGTTGCGAAGCTCGGGCATGAAAAAAGGATGTATTGCGGTCACCTTCTCGCAACCAGTGAGCCTTACTTCTTTGTTTCCAAAAAATTTCCTCTTTATCTAATATATCCTCGAGCTCCTTAATACAGTCTTTCTCCATAAATTTTGACTCTTCTATAATAACTCCCTGCCGGAGAATGACAATTTGTTTATTGAGCGCTTCTACCAAGTCCTTAATTCTGCCATTGCTTTTTTGATCCCATCGCAGTAAACCCCAACGGCAGTTCTGTATTTTAGACCACAAGTTTTCCCCTGCTCCGCTATCTCCTACCTCACGCCAGGCCTCCTCAATAACTTGCTTACACTCCAGGTTCTTAATCCACATTGCCTCAAAGCGGAAACGGCGGAAACGTGAGTTCAAATGTCTATTAACAGCTAGCGGAGTAGTAGATAATTGCAATGGATAATGATCTCAATGACGACAGTTGATGTGGTTAGCATGTGAAGCCGGAAACAAAGACATCCACTCCGTATTAGCGCAAATTCGATCCAACCTAGCCCAAACTGTATCCGGATGTAACCTCTTGTTACACCAAGTGTATTTGTATCCTTCAAAGCCTAAATCACGGAGGCCACTTTTGGTAAGAGCGTCACGAAAGTTTCGCATTAACCATAAATGTGATCATCCCCCCTCTCTTTTCATCTTGGCTTAGAATCTCGTTGAAATCACCGCCGCAAATCCATGGCTTACTTGATAAAGTACTTAGGTGGGTCAGTAAACTCCAAGAGTCACGTTGTTTGGAGGCTTCTGGATTCCCATAAAAACCCGTGATTCGCCATTCCGAAGAACCATCAGAGGGATACACTATTGCGTCAATGTGATTTTTTGAGAAACTAAGAATGAGAATATCAATATCTTTTTTCCAGAACAACGCCAAACCCCCACCCTTACCAACTGAATCCACAGCCAAACCAAATAAATTGAACTTTTGTTTGATTTTTTCAATCTTTCTCGATGAACACTTTGTTTCAATTAAAAAGATTATATCAGGGTCGAGCCTCTTACGGAGCACATTAAGCTCACGAACTGCCCAGGGTGACCCCAGCCCCTGGCAGTTCCAAAAAAGTGGATTCATAATGCTCGGCGGGGCTGTAGAGCAGCACCCGCCGTTTCTTGGACAGAGTTAGACCATACACCATTCTCTGGAAGCACTTTTGCTTTCTTTAAGATAGGATTTGGTTCACAATCCCCTTCCTTTCTCTTACCCGTACAATGCTCCTGATTCATACTCTCATGTTGCATCCCTTTTAATTTTTTTGGACGTATGTGTACTTTCTCCTTTCTGTTATTGATGAAGTCCATGTGAACAGGTACTGGAGTGATGCCCTTGTCAAAAGTATAAGCAGGGTTTAATTCTTCTTTATTGTGGTAAGAAGTGGTGGCTTGGAAGCATGACTCTTCGTTCTCTGATTTGATCTTAACAGGGTCTGGAGAACCGGATAATGTAGTAGAGTTGAAACTGTCCATTTGACTTGATCCGTTACTCAAAAGTTGAAGTGGAGGCGGCTCACTGAGGCTAGAGAGATTTACTCTTGAGTCCCATTTGCACAGGTCCTAGAGTTTGTTGCGCAGGGGCTTTTTTGAGAACATTACCCACCAAGGAATCCCTTGGCACCTGTGAAATAGATATAGTAGATGTCTCAGTCAATGTAATTCCAACTTCTGTGGGATGTTGTTGAGAAGAACCAGGCAACAATTTTTCCTTCTTGATAGCAGGCCCAGCGTGTTGAATAGAATTGACTTGCGTTACCACACAATTCACAGCTTTATTAAGTAAGTCTCTACTACCATTACCCCTATCTGCTTGAGTTTCGTAACGGTCAGGCCCATAGTTTTTAGGTTGAGGTTGCTGATGTTGATTCTCATTCCTTATGCTATATCCTGTATAATTAACTTCCGGCGACGATCTCGGCTCTGATCTGTGATTTGTAGAATATTGGTTCAGGTTACGCCGTCCACCCACTGCCCTCAGCCAAGCTCCATACGGCAGTTCGCTGCCGTGACGAGGGTCTTCCTGATCAAAGCTGGACTCACACTCCCTCTCAATGTGTCCAAGTTTACCACAGACATAACAGAAATTGGGTAGACGTTCGTAAGTGACCGAGACCAGACACTCCACTCCATTCGTGCTTCGGATTTTCATAGCCCGCTTAAGAGGTTTGTTAACATTCAGTCTTACTCTAATTCGTAAGGATTCACCCAACGACTGTGAAAGGTCAACATCCTCAAAAAGACCCAAGTGATTTCCAACGGCTACACCCACATCTTTGGTATGACGAGATAAGGGTAAACCGTAGATATGAACATGGAAACTACACCACTCAAGGTTCACTTGATCCGGGCTCTGGTCATCTGCCATGTTTGTCAAATGACCAAGGGCTCCCATTTAACACTCTTCTTTTGTCAACCTCATGAAATAATTGAAATAAAATACGATTTGATGAGATCTTAGTAATTTCAATGCCTTTTCGGGGGCTCTTATTCTTGTCATTCCAAACAGCCCCTGACATGAACATACCATCTCCTTCCTCCTCATTAAGTGATAGTCGCTTCCCCAACCATTCTATTTCCACATCCATTGCCCAAAGTGCACCTCAAAAAAATCAACTCTATCAGAGTAGAGGCAAAAGAGTCACCGAAAGAGCAGAAATAACTGCAACCTGGCATTACGTAAAAAGACTAGAAATAAAAAAGAGAAGAGAAAAAAGGAAAAGCGAGGTAATTGAGCAAAAAATAGTAATAAGAGAACAGAAAGAAACCAAAAGAACAGGACAACATAGCTAAGATAAAACAAAAGAAAGTTAACAAGACAGGATGTCACAATGTTCCTACGCAGAACTGAGGAAAACTATGATAGATCAAAGGAATTTCACCCAACCAGTCACTCAAAAAAGCCTCTCACTTGAAAGAGAAAAACTCTCAATACGAGAGAAACATTCCCTCGTAGCACACATTTCAATGTGATAGGGACCTACCTTTCCTAACCCATTATCAAACATATTTAATTGCTCAAATCTATGTTGGGATGAATGAGAAATTAAATGTTAAAGTTAGCTATTTAAAACAAAAAGTGGCACAACAAAAATAGGTGGGAAGGTGAAAAGTCACCATCCCACATGGAAAGTTTGTGCTTGTGTTTTCATGTTTATTAATGCATTTCTTGGGCAAGGGTTTGGGCCCCTTGGGGGTACCCAAGTGTTTAAAGTGGGGAAGACCTGTGTACTATGTACTATGGGTCTTTCTTCCAAAGCCCACACGCGCGCATCGCTGTCCGTCCGGCCTAGCTTCGGCCTGAGTCTGGATCGGGGTCGTGGGTCACGGGCCTGGGCCTGGGCTTGGGCTTGGATTTGGGTTGGGTTTAGTTGAGCTTAGCTTAGCTTGAGCTCTCCTTAAAAGAATTATTCTTTTTGGATAAAATTTAATTAATGTTTTAATTTAATTTTGTTCAATTAATTATTTCTTTTATAATTAATTTAATTAAATATGAAAAAGGAAAAGTTTTGACTGATGGGTGTGGCCAGTCAGCGAATAGCTGCCTGAGTCAGCAAATGGTTTCCCGCCTGGTTTGGCACCCAGTCAGCGGCGAACAACCTTCTCCTTTTCCCGCCATGTCACCAAATAGGTGTGGTTAGGGGTACCGACGTATAGTCATGGCTGTCCAGTCAACCCCAAAGCAACTTTTCATTATCTATAAATAGACCCCCAGACTGCTGTCAAATTCATTCATTCAGTACATTATTTCTTATCTTCTGCATTCTTTCGAGAGTTCTAAATTTCTTTTGATTCCGCTGTTTCTTAGTAATAGTAGTGCTACTTTATTAAGATATTAGTGTCTTTGTATCTTGGGAAACGATTGCCGAGTAATATATTCCGTTAGCACAGTTGCGGGGCAATATCGTTTTAAAGACAAAGAGTCCAACTCTTGCCTCGACACTCTGCCCGATTTTTTGCTCCGTTTTCAGTACATTCCCGTCGAAACTCTGCCGAATTTCTGCCTATTTTCTACACCGCCACCAACAATTAGAAAATAGTTTGCAATTTAAACTATTTTGATAATTGACTGTAGATTATGTCCATTGAATCTTAATGTACTATATAACATCATTAACAAGTCATTGCTAAATCTTAATTCCAGATTAGTCTGAAAGACTCCATTACAAGAAAAATATACTCTTGCAGACATAAGTTATAACCAGCAGAGAATATATACATGTAATGAGAATTTTCTTTGTTATAGTACTCAAGAAATATCATAAACTCAATCGTATACAAACAACACCTTATTTCGGCTGACCAGAACAGTGTCAAACACTAACGCAAAAATTGTATAGTGTTATTCTTCCTTTTAAAAAAAAATTAATAACCCAGATAGTTTTTGTCATAATTTTTTTTTCAATAGTTCAAGTCTATAATTATGGCATTCTTCTTTCTTTTTGTTCAAATCAAGTTAACTAGTTAGACAAGTTAAAATATAGTGGAATTGATTTGAAGTGAAAATTGTTTTTAAGCTTTTCCAATTTCCAAATGGTATAGAAGAGTATATCCTAAAAGCAAAGGAGGTATATATATGTTTACTCGCCAGCCATTTAACTAACCCGACCCACCCACCCACCCGCACCACCTACACCTTGGTTTTTAATATGACGATATTATTATGTGTATTTAGATCACATCTAGTGATGTCAATTCCTATCACGTCAAGCTGGAGAATAAAGGTGGTTAAGAATGGAGTCTGGGAATATAAACATGACAAGGAAATAGAGCACTCTAACAACTCCATAGAAGAAGATGCCGATCCTCCTATATTCCCTAGAAGGGATGATTTGCCATTATTAGAGAGACTCAGTGGGTGGACCCTTGAGAAAAGGAAACGTAAGAAAGCCGTCGTAGATAAGGTTTGCAATTTCATCTATATTTGCAATCTATAATAGTTATTGCTCACAAGGTTTGTGCAGTTTATGTGTGTTGATGTTCTATTTTGAAACAGTTCTATTACCATAAGAACAGACAAAATTTAGATCATTGGTTGAGGTAGCCGAATTCTTAGTGTACTCAAGTAAACCGAAGGATCGTAAACCTCTAACAATGATGGTGAGGGTACTGGTAAGTACATATTCTTTATGGCACTAAAATTTTATTTTAAGGTTTTTTCTTTTTTTTTTGTTAACAATGGTTCTTTAACTTAGTTATGAATAACAAGCTTGAATTTGACTTTTAGTTATTCATAGTGATCCCCTCTGTCGAACCAAGAATATTATTTAAAGATTGTGTTGAAGAAGCAGATGAAGCATTGATATTGTTATCAAATGTTAAAGCATACGATACTCGTGCATCAAGATCATATAATTGATCAAACAAGGAGTATGAAAACGCCAGTCTTGGGGTTAACGAAATAGTGAAATAATGTGAAACCTCTTAGGCCAGAAAAAATAGGCATGAATGTAAATTTGAGATAAATGAAGAAGAGGTTTTTTCTTTCTTTCTTTTTTTTTTTTTTTTTTTTTTTTTTTTTTTTTAAGGATGCAATTCTAGTGCATGCATGTGCTGTTGTATTTCTTGTTCTATTAGTGCGTATATTTCTCTAGTACTTTAATATCTCACACATCAAACTTTGTACCTCACGTTGGTCATTTTTCTCACATTGAGTACTCGGACATTAATATTTCTAGTTCAATTGCATCATTTTCCGTTACCGTTAAGAAACAGATTTAGGGTAATTAGTCACAGGGTTTTGTGGGTCAATAGAGGAAGAGGAACCAAAGGTGGTTGGTGGGGTGGGTGACTGTGAGGGTGTGAGTCGCGGCTAGGGTGTGGGGTGGGGATCGGAGGCGTAGTGATCCGTGATTAATTTATTTTTGTTTTTCAATTTTATTATGTTTTTCAATTATATTTTTAACTTATGAAATTAAAAAAACCTAACAAATATTGATACTTTAATCTAGTTTACATCAATTTGAAATGATATATTTTTTTTGTAAGCTTGTAATATTGCTTTTCTAATTTTATTAGTTTCTTTTTTTTTTTCTTCTTGATTTTAGTTTAAGAATTAAATTTTGTTTCTTTTTTTCATGTGGAGTCCAATGTGGCGATTTAGCTGACTTGACTCTCTGACTGCGGTCAAGTTCTCCAAATTTTGTGCATCGTGCAAAATTCCGGCGAGATTTTACAATTGCCACCACCGGAGTAACGAAATTTAGAAAATTGCCGTATTGAGGTACCAAAATCGTGAACTACCAAGTTAAGGTATGAAAAGAGAAATTGTGCCATGTTAGGGGTATCAAAATCACAACTTCTATCCTTTCCAATATTATAACCCATAAATCAATTGTGACTCGAAAATTGTTATCAAAACACAACAAAGAAAATATCTTGAAATCTTGAAGGTAAATTTATAAACCTCTATATGTACTATATGTGCTTTAATCACACAATCCAGGCCAACAAATTGTCTATAAAGGTATTCATAAGAGATAAAACCTCATTATTTTTATACCTAACAAGGCTTTTGACTGACACATCTATACAAATAAGCCCCCTGCCCACAATCATATATTTGCATAATGCTTTCAATTTTTGACTAACTACAATTTTTGAGATAGTTTTATCCTCCACCAAGCAGAAACCTTAGTACTCCGAAAGTAAAATGGCATCTCATTAGGAAGAGCTATTGTCTTACCCAGAAACTAAGATTAAAACTCTAACCAGTTCAGGATCCGTTGAGAAAGAACTCGCTTTCACAACGAAACAACAGTTTCATGAACATGTGTCCTTACAAATCTCGTGCTTAACTATGAACAACATTTCTTTTATTAAAAATAAACTTGTTTTCAAAATAAAATTCCCGCTATAGAACATTAAAGTTCATTACAAATAACCGATTCGATTTTTCATGTAATTTTTTTAAGATAAAAATGCATAAATCACCATTACATTTTTCAAAACCTGCACTAAATCCCCATATATGTTTTTGATTCCTGGCCGAATCTCCGTGTTGTTTTTGATGCTCTGCACCAAATCTTATATTTTTCTTACATCCCTAAGTGTGTTTTAAAAACTGCACCGAATCTTCTCCTTTGGTTTTTTCTTTCAAAAATACTATATTTCAAATGTGTAATTGTCAGTTTCTTTTTCATTACCACATGAAGGAGAAGTATTGAGTGTGAAGTAAGTAAATGAATTTTCGGATAATGGAACCAAAAATTTTGTGGTAGAGCTATTATTCTGACTGGTGAATTATTCTAACTAGTTTGTATTCTGACTGGTGAATTATTATTCTTTAGGTGTTTGATGTATTGCTAATACTAATTTATTTCTAATTTTAAAATGTATCTTTGGCTATGCAATAACATTAGTGGCCCAAGGAACAAGAAAATACAAGTAAAAAATAATCAGTATACACTAAAAACCTTAAACTGTTTAACATAAAACAGATTAAATGGTTGGGCCATTCATTGCTATACATGTGATTGATTGTATTATGGCTTCATTTGAGATTAAATTTTCCTAATTTTTTTATAAGGCTTGAATATAAAGTGCATTGTTTGGGAATAATTCATTCAAGGACAAATAACATTCTTTTCACACTGATAGTAGACTTTGTTTCAGAAATTCTATATATATATATATATAATATGACACCCTAGAACGTAACACCAATTGCACTATGTTTAAACTTTTCTAACTAGTTAATTTGTTTTGAATAGTAAAAAAAAAAAAAGAAAAGAATGGCAATATTATAAACACAACCTATCTGGGTTACTTGTTCAAGGAAAAAAAAATGCCAAACACTATATAGGTTTTTCCGTTTTTTTTTTTTTTTTTTGACAATTTTTTATCGGTTGAAATGAGGTGTTATATGATTTAAGTTGTGATAATTATTGAGTTCTATAAACAAAAAAAATCTCATTACTTGTACAGCCTCTCAACAGGTTATAATTTGTGTATGGAAGAATATCTTTTTCGTGCAATGGAGTACTTCAGAAAAAAATGGGAGTGAGATTTGGCAATGAATTGTTAACGATTTGATGCATTAAATTAAAATGCAATGGACATAATCTACAGTTAATTATCGAAATTGTTTAAATTGCAAACTATTTTTCTAATTAGTGCTTTATAGCTAGTTTGATGTTAAAATCTTATTTTGACATATAAACTATAATTGCAAAAAATTTCATGATCGTCAAAAAAATTATCAGTAGACCTTCAAATTAAATTTCTTTGCTACATTACGCACTTCATGTTTCCTGATTTTAGTTGTCTTATTAACATATGTTTGACTTACAGCAACAACTTTCAACCAATGGACAAACCCGCAAGAGAAACGCACAGCTGAAGGGAACAATGAGAAAATTGGCTTAAGCTTTTGAAATTTCCAAATGGTAGAGAAGAATATCTATCAATAATAAAAGGGAACATGTTCTGTGAGACAAATTGGAAGTTATATTGAGATTATGTTACATTTGAAACAATTCTATAACATCAGAATAGACAATTTAGATCATTGTTTGAAGTAGCAGGATTCTTACTATACTCAAGTACACCAAAGGATCTTAAACCTCTAACAGTGATGGTAAACGTACACTGGTATACATATTCGGTATGGCACATAAAATTCATTTCAAGATTTTTTATTTCCATATTTTGGATAATATAGTTTTTATGAGTCTTTATTTATTTATTTTTGTATTTTAGGGTATATATAAATCCCAAAGGCAGGTGATTGTTTTCTAGATAAAATTTTATGAGAGTATTTTATGTTTCTTGTTGGAATCTCGGTATTCTATGGAATCACCGTGTTTTGACTCTCAAATTATCGGTAATTCATGTTTCCTATGACTTCTGAAATATACATCACTTTTCCACTTCTCCTCCCCCACCAACCTCTTGTATTGACATATATTTGACTCTATTTTCTTGTTTTCTTGAGCTTGAACATTATCTTGTAATATTCAAACATAAGCAATTAACAAAAAACTTGACATGAATTTTGTGGAAAATACTCATGATCTCATGACAATACTGCAATTTACATATACTACTTTTTGGTTAGAGTTCATGTTAACAAGGCAACCTTTATTAACATATATTTGACTGTAATTTGTTGTTTCATTGACCTCAATCTTTATCTTTGTAATAGTCAAACACAAAAAGGTAACATAAAATTTGACATGAATTTTGTGAAAAGTAATCATGATCTCATTAAAATATGCAATCTACTTATACTACTTCTTGGTTAGAGTTCATGTTAACAAGGGAAACTTTATTGGTATCTTGTTTAGATGGTCGTTTCCACTTAGAAAACTGATATTGTTTGTTTAAAACGGACTATTTTGACGTTCTGGTCAAACTTATTAAAAAAATTGGGGTTTTGAGGATCATTTCAAAAATAATAAGGGGATTGCTGTTACTGGATGAGTTAATTTCGTGGCTTAATGCATTTGATTTAATGTTCTTTCACTCTCCAGGGTTTCATGCTTAAAATCAGCAGTATAAATTTTTCCTGCAAAATTATGTGAAATCTTACACGTCCTCGCCTATTTGTGAAACTTTTGATCTATAATTGCTATACTCTTACTTGTCTATGGAACATCGAAGGGGAAAGGACTTGCCCAATTATGTAATAAACTTCCTATGAGGATACCCTACTTAGGGATTGGAGATCCCAAGAACTAGGTTAAAGGGAAAAACGATTCATAAAGTAGTTTGGAGAGTAATACATGCACTTTAAAAATCATTTGATTAATGCCTCTCCCTATGGTGTATGTGCATGTTTCCTATGACGTTCAGGAGGTTGAGATCTTTGAATCTCTTAATGATTTCTATAGCCCTTATCGGTGGGATGTAATAGTCATGGGAGCATCCTTGATAGACTCACCTATATGGGTGTGGCAGTGGAGCCGCTTCCTATGAGAATACGGGCTAATTCTCTAAAGCACTCAAGAAAACTGGGATAAAGCACAAGGCTGTTAATGTGCTGGCTTGTGAATCGAATTAGAACACTTGGAGTGTCCTATGTGTTTCACGATTCTACGTTCCCTCGAGGGTCATTGTTTAAAGGCTTTGTCCACTTTGACTCTAGCACGAGATTGTGTGACACTAAGTGAAGGTTTAAAGGCATTGCCACTTTCATGATGCATGATGTTCTTGCCCATTTGGTATTATTACTTTTATTAAAATAAGTGGGGGATTGTTGGAGTATTTTAATAAAAACAAATATATTTTGAGAATATTTACAATACTATATCGTCTCGTGTTAGTGGGGGTAAATGTTTTGTATGTTACAAGTATTGGTTGTTATTGAGATTAATGAGGTGAGACCATTACCTTCACATTTACAACCCTTTATATTGTGTGAATTAAAACACCCCCATTATCATCATATTTATGTGGTATAGTAATATAAACATTTATGCTATATATTAAATATATAATTATTTTGGAGTTTCAAGACTAATGTTTTTTCACACTATAAATAGTGGTCTTGCAAAATATTTTCAACAATGAAAAATCAGAGAAGATTTTAGCTATCCCTTCACAAATGTTCTTCTCCTATTATATGTAAATATTATGAGTGTAATATGTGAAAAAAAAAAAAAAACCTATGGGCAAAGAGAGTGTTGGGCTACACTTTGACTTCCTCAAGTAGTGCAGACTTTGAGCGACGTTACAACAAGGAAGGTTAGGCTGTTGTATCCCGGAGACAGACGTGTCTGTGTCCTACGGCATCGGATAAAAGAATCTATAGGGGCGAGAAACTGTCTTTAAGATAGAAAGACCTAGTCCGCGCTTCATCCCAACGATCATACTGTGTCATTGTTGGTAATTAAATAATTATCGACATCAAGGTACTTTCATCCAATTCATGAATCGAGGTAATATCTATTTTATATTAAAGTATGGTAAATTACGTTATTTTGTTCCTCTATGTTATTGTTGTGATTTTTGAACAGGGGAACAACACATCTTTCATCTTTGCACCATTGAATTGATTTGATGAGCCTAACCAACATGAATCAATATGAGAGATATCAATCATAATATGTAAGCCAAATTACCATGAAATTTATGTTAATCCCTGTTGAAAACAATAGTGCACCAATCGAATTAACCACTAAAACTTGGAGCTAAAAGTTTGCGGGAAAAGTTGTTATTCCAGCTGGCAACATGAAGCACTTAGTTAGTTATGGTGAGCTGGTTTTGTAACTGATTTGGAGCGTGTGAAAGGTGTATGTATATGCGAGATACACACTTGTATATATAGCTTAGAATCAACTGATAACATAGCAAGTTAGAGGCATTTTAATTCCTCTTGTAGTTTTCAGAAAAACTCTCTCAAATCAATAGAAGAAGACCACTCCCTTGGATGTTGATTAGAGTCCACTTTGAGTTCCAATTCAAACCAAATAAATCTTGTGTTGTGTGTGTTGTTTCGATTGCATTTGTTCTTTGGTTTTAGCTCTGGTTTATCTAGTCAGATTTATTCAATTTGATCATCACACTTGAGATTGAAGACTTAGTAATTGCGTTGGTGAATTGTGTAAGGTTGATCATTGTATTTATTGGTTTCATTTGTGTTGTATTCACTACAAAGTAGTGCGGTGAGTGTGGATCAACAAATTATGGCATCTACTAAATTTGATGTGGAAAAATTCACTGGATCTAATGAGTTTGGGCTGTGGAGGTTGAAGATGAGGACTCTATTGGTTCAACAAGAAGGCAACACGTTTTGTATTTCCATTTACTGAGAACCTTTTCAAGTGTAAGGCTTCGACTGGAGATTCCCATTAACTTAAGTTGTTACTTTGATTTTCTTCAACAACATATGCGACCGATTTTATACTGATGAGAGAACATTATCCGGTAAGTTATAAATCTCAAATCTTTTTTACTCTTCTTGTTTTATTTTCTCATAAGTGTTTTTTGGACTGAAATAGTGAGGACTGCTTCGGATTGCTGAGAGTGTGGCCTGTGATGAACCCTTTAGCACCAGGAAATTTTTCTTGAAAATGGTGGAACCTGTGGCTCTTTCAAATGGATTTTGTGAATGAACTATTTTTTCTCTTTTTATGACTTTTTGTTTCGATTTTCAGCTTGTTTGGTTAGTGATTTGCAACATGTTATGCTGTTGAGAAATGAGATTGGTTTGTTGCCTATTTTTTCAATCAACTACTACAAATTAATTTATTGCTGCTAAATAATGATACTCATAACTTTTTAATCTATGAGGTGTAAAGTGTCAATATTATATTTTTTAGATGAAAAGTGAAAATAGGTAAGGTGTTAGTACCGATTTCTTAGTTTGAGTTTCGGACCAAATGTAATTTTAAAGTTGTCGTTACTTTATATTTTAGTATTTTCATGAAATTTAATGTAATTAAGGAGTAATTTTGTAGGCCAAAAGGTTATTTTTGCCTTTCTAAAAGATAGCGCAAGAGAGAAAGCAACCTTGCTTCAAACCTGAAGCAATTATTTGTTAATGATATTTTGACATTATTAAGAGTAAACGTGTATATATATATATATATATATATATATATATATATATATATATATATATATATATATACCATGTTATCAACCCTTTCATCATTGTTTACTTTTTGACTGCCTGGGTTTCAAATATACTCCTTAGAACTTCACTACTTCCTAAAGCTGCAGCAAGGTTCGGTTGAAAATTCCATACTAGACATGGATGTTGAATATGTGTTGCTCAATTTGATTTACATATAGAAAAACATAAAAGGAACAAATTATTGTCACAAGAATTAAGAAAACGATATACGTACTTGATACTATAACTCACAGCGGTTTCGTGTGTTTCCATATAATACTTATTGGGCTATTTTTCGAACAAATCTGATATAGAAAGGCATTTGCTAACACTTTTGATTCATAAACAATCATATATATCGCAAAGAGTACATCAACAAATTAAAGCACATCCGCTAATATTCCTCATCATGTGGATACATAAACAAATTACACATCAAGAAAGCTTCAGATAATCTGGACTAAAATATTAAGAACCAAGAAGACAGATAATAAACTTGGCAATACTCACAGAAACACAAGAGCTTGAATCCAAGATTATCATGTGACGGCCTACAGATGAAAGTCGATTATCGTCTCTACTACTTGAGATCCACACTGAGAAGAAGATTGCAAGTTTTCAAATGGTATGACCTTCACAGTACACGTCCAACCAAGAAGTATAAAAACACCATCAGATAAAGTCACTCAAGGTTGGGCATCCAATATGAGATGTTTCGATGCCAGAGTAAGCAATCGATCCTTCCTTGACAAACTGTTCATCTGCTACATTTATCCAAATCATCAAAACTATTTTCATGCAAGATAAGTGTAATATCTGAGGGAAAACAGATAAGTAGAACCTGGAAATGATTTGTAATATACGTACAGACAGGTATGAACGCTAGTACACAACGGCCTCTTCAAAGCTCATTCAGCAAATCAAGAAGCTCCTTTCTGTCGACTGGATAAATGGCAGAACCCACTGACCAAAATAAATTCATTTCCTTCAAAACAACCGCATTTTGGAGCAGAAACTCCATGAAACGTATTTCTGCATTAGTCCCTTTGAGATTGTAGTAGTTAACTATCTTGCGAGTGGACAAAGTACAATTTTCTCCCAGTTCCATCCCACTTGACTCTGCATATTGGTTGAGACCCTGAATACAAAATCAGTCGCCTGTTGTTGAGTATGTAAAACAATGGTCAGGTAAAGTTATAACGATTCCCCCATTATGTTACCTCGTGGACATGAAGAAATTCTAACTTAGGCAAGCAGCTCAGTGGAAGGCTTCCACAATTTCCCTGTCAAATCCAGAAGAGTCAAGTTCCAGATGTCGGGACATTGTCTGCTAGAAAAAGGTACTGCATCGAATAAACCTAACTTATTTAAGATACACACTCTGCTATTTCGCCTATTGACAATGTTGCTTGTAATAAAGATAGAGACTATGATATTTGCCAATGAGAAAGCAAAAGAAGCTCTCTTTGTCACGCCCCTGATTTTAAATCATGACGTGATGGCCACGCTGCCATAAAATCCGAGAACGTGAAGCCTTTCAAAATAGCTTTTGAGAAAAATTAAACTCAGTATTTTGCGGAAGCGTAAAATAAAGAGTTTGATCAAAATTAACCAACTCAAAGTTAAAGATAATCTAATAAAATACTTTGGTACAGAGCATCTAAAGTCCTCAATAAGAATCCCAAAAAAAATAATCCTCAAAGATAAATAAATAAATCAAATTCAAAAGTTCGACTAGAAGTAAATAATGCTAATCATAAACTCTAAAACTCGATCTTCAGGTACTCCGTATTGCTTGACCTTAGCTCCAAAAGACAACTAATTCTCTAAAAAGATGACAACGATGCGAGGGGTGAGCCACAAAACTCAATAAGCAGTTCAATGATAACTCTCTTAAAAATCAGGCACGAGATTTTTGAAAACAATTATTCAATAATTCATTCGATTCAAAACGAGTATTAAATAATGATGCATGTGCAAAATGTCAATTTAATCATGTTTCCAAACATAAATGTTAAGCTCATAGACTAACACTACGACCACTATTTTAACATGTGGCACGAGCGTCAATTAAATGGATATCCATCCAGCGATAAGCCCGCTGGCAACCCAAAAGTGTTCCAACTTTAAGCAAGATGGCAACCCAAAAATATTCCAACTTTAAGAAAGTTGGCAGCCCAAAACAAACGCATGTCTTTCTAAGAGCTCAACAAAACAATACCAATATATGAATTCGAAACCAATTTTGTCCTTTCTTTTACATGCAAACGGTGGAAGATAATTTACATGCCTGATAAATGGTTTTCAAAAGAATTGTTAAAGTCTTTCTAAAATAATTTCATTTAATCTTTTATAAATAACTCCAAAGATAATAAAAACGAGCAAATTCCTTTGCAATAACTTTATATTGCAATAATTACAATAATTTATATCAAAATACCAGTAAGAAGTATCAAGACCTACTTACTTCAAACCCCAAATGTATGATAAATCAAAATCCAAGGTCAACCTCTAACGCGTCTTTTTACCGGCACCGAAAGAGTAGACACAACAAAACTCTCTCCGTCTCTTTCTACTTAATTTATGCTTATTTTTAATTGTCTATACAAGAAAAATGCAAATGAGGTAGGAACAGATATGTACCTTATAAGTGCTAATATGTTTCTATTGCTGATTAGGGGCAAAAAAGTTGTATCTAAAATCTGTGTTTACTACCCAAGTCCCTATTGCTATTGGGTACAAAATATGGAAGGCTTACCTAATATAGGTACAGAAAAAGATGTACCTAATTAGATACAGAAAACACCCGTATCCAAATATAGGTACCAATAAGGTGTTGCACCTAATGTAGAGAGAGATATAATACTGTACCTAAAGTAGATACGGAAAAAATTACCTATATTAAGATATTTAAGAAATAGATCAAATTATGAAAATTACCAATAGGTACCAAAAAAGTTGTATCGAAATTAGATATAGACTAACACTATACTATCTAATTTAGAAAAAGACAAAATCCGCATCTAATTTAGATATACAGTTAGTCCATATCTAATTAGATACATATATTTCCGTATCTAAAACAACAAACTTCTTTTTTTTTTATTTTTAAAAAAGGTGGTGCCAAAAGCACCACTTTTCACTCGTTTTACGTGTATATATAGATATTATACATCAAAAATAATATATTTCAGTAAATTATATATATATATATATATATATATATATATATATATATATATATATATATTTCAATAAATGATATCGATTTCACAAATAAGAAATAAGTATTATACATTAGATTAAAAAAACATATAAATAAAATGATATATGGAAAATTAAGAAGTTAAAAATATAACATAAAGAAATATTCGTACTATATGTTGATATATATTCTGATCTATATGTAATATTAAGTAGAGAAGAAGGTGATTGAAGAAGTAGAGAGTGTATTTTGTAAGAGAGGTAGAGAAGAAGTAGAAGAGAAATGAAGAAAGGATTGTGAAGATGGGTATTTATAAGCAAGATTATCAGTTTCGAGTGAAATTTAGGTAGGGAAATATGTGTCCCTTCATGTATGGGCGGGTAAGTGAAAATTTAAATTTCATTACTAGGTACGGATTACATTTCTCTCTAAGCTATGGGTACAAATTTTATTTGTCCCTAAAAAGATTAGCGAATGAATATTAGGTACACATTTCCTTCCCTAATGTTTAGGGACAAGTTAATTCTATCTCTACAGCTTGGGGATAAAATTTAGACGGGAAAAGTTTGTCTCTACAGCTTAGGACATTATTTGGATAGGAAAAGTTTGTCTCTACAACTTGGAGATGGACTTTAGGTATAAATTGCCTCTACAACTTAGAAACAAAATTTGGGTAGTAATAATAGGTCTCTACAGCTTAGAGACAGTATGTAGATAGGGATAATCATTTTTTTGTCTCTCTAATTTACTAAATTAAGATGTAGTTTATATATTTCTTGACTATTTGATAAAATTTAGGCACAATTAATAGTTATGTTAAAATATAGAATTTTACTAGAGTCGATTACTCCTAATTAAAGTTTAACTAAATTGAAACAACCATTATAATATAATGAAGGGATAAAAGCGTCAAACCCCCTATACTATACCCCTTGTTGCACTTTGCCCCCTGAACTATTTTTTTTGGCAACAAACCCCCTGTACTATGGATAAATAAGCACTTTGCCCCCTGAGTCCAAATTCAACGGCAAAAAGTGTTGACACGTATTCAAATCCAATGGTGAAAAAGCGACTCAGGGGGCAAAGTGCTTATTTATCCATAGTACAGGGGGCTTGTTGCCAAAAAAAAATAGTTCAGGGGGCAAATCGCTACACCCCCTATAGTATAGGGGGTTTGACGCTTTTATCCCTATAATGAATAGGCTCATCTATATCATATATAAGTAGAGTGGTGGTAGATCTAAATAAATTTCTCCTAATCTTGATTTTTGTTCAATTAATTGAGCTTCTTTGAATCAATAACTCCTCGTTACATGAGAATTTGAACTATATAGAACTAATCTTGTTTTGTTCAATTAATTGAGCTTATTTAAATCAATAACTCCTTGTTATATGAGAATCTGAGCTATATTTAAACTAATTTTGATTTTGTTAAATTAAAAGAACTTATTTCCATGAATAACTTCTAATTACATGAGAGTTGAACTAAATAGAACTAATCTTTATTTTTGTTAAATTATATGAATTTACTAGGACCAACAACTTCTCATTCCATAAGAATTGAACTAAACAGAATCGGTCTTGGTTTCGATTAAATAATTTGAACTTATGTAAATTAATAACACGTAACTACATGACAATTGAACTTAATATAACTAACCAGTTGAGTTAATTGAGCTTATTTGAATTAATAGCCCCTTGTTACATTAGGATTGAACTACATACTAAATTTTATTTTTTAATAAATTACTTGAACGTTGTTTAATGAATAACTTCTAATTACGTAAGAATCGACATAAATAAAACTAATCTTGATTTTTGTCACATTTATTGAACTTAATTGAATAAAAATTACGTAATAATTAAACTATATACATATATATATACATATATATATATATACACACACACATATATATATATACACATATATATATATATATAAACATATATATATATATATATATATATATATATATATAGATATATATATATTATTTGAATGAATGACTTGTAAATCATAATTACATAAGATTTGAACTAAATAGAACTAATCTTGATCTTTGTTAAATTAATTAATAAAACTTATTTTATTGAATAACTCCTAATTACATAAGAAAATATAACTAATCTTGATATTTATAACCTATGTGAACTGAACTCCTAATTACATAAGAACTGAACAAAATAGAATTAATCTTGATTTTGTTAAATTAATAAATTTATTAGAATCAATAACTTCTCATTACATAATAATCGAACTAAACATAACCATTCTTGATTTTTGTTAAATAAACTGAAATTATATAAATGAATAACTCTTAATTACATAAGAATTAAACTACAAGGAACTACTCTTTATTTTTGTTGAATTAATTAAGTTTCGAATTGATAACTCAACATTACATTAGAATTGAACTAAATATAACTAATCTTAATTTTTTATAAATTAATTGAACTTGTTGGAATGGACAACTCCTAATTACATAAGAATCAATTAAATGTAACTAATCTTGGTTTTTGTCAAATTAGTTTAACTTAATTGAACAAATACTACATAAGAACTAAATTAAATAGATTAAATCTTGATTTTATTATCAATAGATGTCATTTGACTGCATAACACCTAATTATATAAGACTAGAACTAAATAGAACTAACTTGATTTTTGCTAAAATAATAGAACTTAAATGAATCAATAACTCCTAGTTACATAAGAGTTGAAATAAATATAACTAATCTTATATCTTATTAAGTTAATACAACTTATTGCAAGAATAGCTTCTAATTATATAAGAACTGAACTACATAAAAATAATCTTGATTTTTGTTAAATTTATTGAACTTATTAAAAATTATGACTTCTCATTTGAACTAAATAGAAAGAACAACTCTTGATTTCAGTTAAATAAATTGAACTTATTTGAATGAATATCTCATAATTCCATAACAACGTCTAAACTAAATAAAACTAATATGAAATAATAACTCCTAATTAACTAAGAATTGAAATACATAGAAAAAAATCTTGTTTTTGTTATACGTACTAATAAAAGGTATTTGAGTAAATGACTCTTAGTTACATTAAACTGAACTAAATAGAACTAATTTTGAATTTTTTTCAATAGGACTTATTCAAATGAATAAATCCTTGTTACATAGGAATCGAACTAAACATAGCAACTCTTGATTTCTATTAAATTAAGGGAACTTTTTTGAGATATTTCAAAAAAAAAAAAAAACAAATTAGTTTTACTTTTAGTTCGTATTATTGTTGTTATTATTATTATTTCAAAATTTGAAATAGATCAAGAGTAGTATACTCATCCTAATTGTTAATTATTAAAAACCTTACACTGAATACGTTTTCTTTCTTTATTTAACTTTTCATAAAAACAAGGAAAATAGGAGAAAAAAAAACATATAAAAAACACACGCTACAAAATCACCGTAATCAATGATGCTGGATAATTTCATTGATCAGAATCAACAGTAATTTTATTCACGTAAAAGCTATATATGAACAACACCATGGCTAATAAAAAAACTTATCATGGCCTCGTAGAACTCCATTTCTATATCTTTCACCAAGGTTTTGTCAAGAATAAAGTTCCGAAGGTATATCAGAGATGGCGCAGGAAGAAGAAGAAGAGGTATATGACAATGGCGGAGGAAGAAAGCTCACTAAAAATGGCGAGTGTACATGAGGAAGAAGAAGAGCTATGAGAGATGCTTTGTAGGTACGAATTAATCCGTCCCATTTGGGAGGTGAGCTATAGATACAGGTAATTCCGTATCTATATTGGATACAACCTAGTTCCGTCTCCACTGACACTCTATAGATACAGGTAATTCCGTATCTATATTGGATACAACCTAGTTCCCTCTCCACCAACACTATTTGTCTCCAAGATTGGGCGCCAAGCTTCGCGCGTAACATTTCTTTACTTTTCTTCTTTTTACTTTTTAATGAATTAAATCAGTAGATAGGGACTTATTGGTATCTAAGTTAGATACAGATAAATCTGTATCTACTAATTTGCAAAGTTCCATATAGGGACAAGGGAATATAATCTGTCCCCGTTGATCATTTTTAGGTAGGAATTGTGTGTCGTTGCCCAATTATGTGTCCCTAATTAAGCCTTTTCTTGTAGCTTTTTCTATATATCCTAATAAACAATGAGGACAGAAGAAGAAATAATGTATGCAGCCTTTTATTCACTCAACGTGTAAATATATATATACACAAAAGCAAGGTCACGAAATTGGAATAAATAACAATAAGATACAGATAAGTACAAATAAGTACTAGTAGATAAATACAAATCATCCATAGAGGCAAAGAAATCAATTTTACAAATAAGTACTAGTAGATAAATACTAATCATCTATAGAGGCAAAGAAATCAATTTGATGATTTGATAACCGTGAATGAGAAAACTTAATTACGGATCAGTTCATTACCCAAATTATCAGTTCCTAATTAGTCTATTCTTTATTGGTCAAACTCATATATTCTTATAATTTAAAAGGATACTAACTAAATTACTTACACATATTTTTATTCTAATAATCGGTGAACTTCACATAACAAATTTATGGAACGAGGACATGCAATTACTTAAATGATAATCACTACTTAAAAAAAATAGACAACCCATAAATCACCATTCAATTAAAGAAACATCTATGCCTCTGCAACTAAACAAATATATAATCAAGTAGGCAATTTAGTTTGTAAAACATAAAAGTAAGGATACTAACTAATTAAATTATCTATAGATGGTTTTGAAATGCAATTGAACATTGAATGTATTCATAATCATTAACAGTAAATCAAACTATCAAGTAAACACAGCAAAAAAGATATAACATAATTTTGGGTCATTACAATCTTTCCATCTTAGTACTTCTAAGTCTGACAATGCTTTCGACTTAATTTTGGGTCTTTTTTCTACTACTTGAGATGATGGTTTTAGATTTTTTCTCATTATTGTAGACCATCACACAAGATGCAGCTGGTTATATATTCTTAAAACCAAATCGGATGTTAAGCGCCATCTGATTAATTTTTATAATCTGGGTCTAACTCAATTTTCCATTAAGATTAAAGTCATAAGGATAGACAATGACACATAATTTATCATAAAAGGTTGTTATGCCAACCTAGTATCATTCATCAAACCTCATGAGTAGAAATTCCTCAACAAAATAACCAATCCAATTTTGTGCGATTTGCCCCTGGAGCGTTTGATCAACCGTTGATTTTGGACAAGTGTCTGAGGTTTTGTTCGTTAGATTTGGCATCAGGGGCAAATCGCACAAAAAGCAATAGGGCAGAGGGCATCTCACACAAATCAATAGGTTAGGGAGCACAATGCAAAAGCACCCATAGATTGGGGGGTTTGGCGCAGGTATCCCTAAAATAAACCATGGTCATGAATAAACTAAAGCAAAGATCTCGTCCGATCAAACATACGAAAATAATAAGCAATATCCAAATCAACAAAACAAAGTAAAAGTGTACCAATATCTAAAGAACATCAACTCAATCACAGCTTTTATCCTCATCCTTCTCCTTCTTCTATGATCTTCACCAAAGTTCAACTCCAAGACTCTTCTCCAAAAGTATTCACCAGTTCTCTACAACTTTTCCTAGTGGCTGCTTTGGCTCTCTTTTCTGAGTGTTATCATATTTTTCCCCTCTTCTATGTAGCTTTGAGAGTCTCACTCTTTAATTCTCACAAAACCTAAATTTCCGAGTCAAAGCAATTTCTACGCGATCTCTTTCATTTTGCATGCGGCGGCTGCTGAATGACGGTAGCATCATTCTTAAGTCAGAAGCGATCGCTTCTGTTTTCTCTTCAATGTTAATCGATCGCTTTCACAAGCGAGTGCTTCTCTATGCATTCCTTCGCATTCTAGCTCGCATGAATTGCCAGAATTCCTCTTTTTAGCTCATTTTCATCCTTTTTCACCAAAACGACTCTTAAACAATAAAATAAAGGAAAACAAGTAAAAATACTCAAAACAATCAAGGAACATGTAGCAAAACGGTCTATTTGACACATGAATAATGAGTACAAAATGGAAAGTCAAACACCCCTAAACATACCTATTTACTCGTCCTCGAGTAAACAACACAAGACTCAAATATTTTGATAGGTGGTATTGGCAGAATCTTTCTTCAGAATATCATGACAATTAATAAACCATGTGACGACACAAAGCAATATAAAAGCATCATTCAACACATCCATCTTTTATACACAGTCCACAAATATATCCTGTCAACTCCTTCATCAACATTTTGCTCTTGAATATCCATCAACTAGCCTTTTGATCTTCAATAAAATAAAGAAGATTGGATAAGAATTTTGTGTCGTACTTAGTATGTTGTATATACACACATTCACACACATATGGTGAAATATATAGCTCCTAACTACACATATAATCTCAACGCGTATATAGAAAAAATAGTAAGATATAAACATTTGGTAGTCTTAATCACCGAGGAAGCAACAATTAAATTACTAAATTAAGGGAAGAGTTAAATTAAAATGTAGTGATCAGTTAAAGGAAAAAGATCCTTCTTTTTTGCGTATTCGAGAAATAGTTATATGTCGAATGATGTTTGGTATAGTGTATACCTAACCAGAAAAGGAGAAAGATGACAAGGAATAGACAGTCTACCTTTAACCAAACAAAACACTATATTATAAATTGAAATGCAGTGATCAATTATAGGAAAGGATCTTTCTTTCTTGCTTATTCAAGAAATGACTAGCTATATATCCCTTGAAGTTTGCAAATGTGTATCTAAAAGAGATGAGAAAGGAGTATATTAATCCGAAGAATCAAAGAAACAAATTTAACCAAACAGAATCCTTAACCAAAAGAAAAGAAGAATTGGAGAGAGAAAGATGATTTATAACAGAAAAACGAAGAAACTAGTCAGATTCTAGTCAAAGCAAAGACATGCAAAAAGATATATAGAAAAATCTTACAGACAGCTAGAGGAGAAGATGGCTGCTTTTGTGTGTGATTGTGTGTGAATTGTTCGAAGCGGCTGCATGAGTAAATACTAAATAGATGCTCGGAGTCTGACCATGCTGCACCCCGAACTGAACAGTGACCGCGCTCCTTTGCTTTATGAAATGACGACACGACAACAAGGCTTTAGTCATGTTTTAGCAAGAAACGAATAACAAAACCAAGCAACAAACAAATTGAGAAGTCAAAAACTAAGTAATTTAGCAAGTCACCTATGCTAAAAGATATAGTTAAGAAGTCAAGTAGACCTCTTGCAGCAACACAACACGGACACACACACACATGGAGACAGATAGAGCTTACAATCGTGCACATCCAATAGTCGTTAGTCAAATATTACATCAGCGAACGCAGAAGCTTTCTCGTATTCAAGTATCTTAGTTATCTTCTTATCCATGTTATTTACCAACGTAAACATGTTCATCAAAATCCTCATCAAATCTAGCTCACGAGCTTAAGCAAGTAACAACCTGATGAGCATCATTTCAGTGTTATCTCCTCCAAAGTTATTGATCTTGAGAAAAGATATGCTACGAAAGCTGCCCTGGTCATCAAAATCTATAAAATCGTCATCCACACCAGGCAAATCACGAATTTCTCTTTCTGACTCCTACCAAAGCAAAGCACATCAAAACGGATATAAAACTCAAACAGTAAAGTTACAAGAGAATACAAAAAATAATCTTTACCAGTATTGCAAGATAAAGTTCAACGAGGTATAGGCATCTGGAAGCGAGCAGCAATTAATCTAATAAATTTAGGGGAGAGAAACTTTAATTGAATGGAAATGCTGTGATCGATTGGAGGAAATAAATATTTATTTTTTGCTAATTCAAGAAGTAATTACATATTCCTTGATGTTTGCAAATGTGCATCAAAAACAAATGATTTCAACAATAGACAACCTTTATCTTAAAAGACTGTTTATTTATAAATCATAACAGATGAACAAAGCAAGTCAAATTCTTGTAAAAGCAAGTAATGAACACCAAAAAGATTCATAGAAAAATCTTACACAGAAGAAGATGACAGAGATTTTCTTGCTAATTTATAAATTCCAGAGGAGGCTTTTTGCTATTTAAAATAACTTGTAGAGCTATTTTCGGATTTGAACAACACTGCCAATTAAATAACACATGGAGTGCACAACAAAATAGAATGAAAGAGTTCTTAGTCACGATGAGTGAAAGAATGTCTGCTTGTAAGCAATAACTAGGATACTAATCGATTTAGAAAAAAGGAAACCCTGTATATGAGATAAATTTAAGTTTAACCGATCGCTCTTTAGATAAAATTGACGTAGCAAGATAGAACTTACCGAGGGGAAGGTCTTCGTTTTTCCAATTCCATCCATTCCAAATATCTTTTTGAATTCGCCATCACCATAAGGATAAAATCGAACCTTGTCGCAACCTCAGTCTCACCATTATACAATAGTGACTTGACCCTTGGCACGTTATAAGTTATATCCATCAAATAAACAGATCTTCCCATCAAGAAAGTTGGATGCTTTGCCAACTATATTTCCACTCTGATTTTTACATCGTCACCATCAAATCTGGCGGAAGTTCATTAATCAATTTGAGATCCGTGAGCAACGGTAACTGATGTTGATTTGCAGGGAGAATATATGATGGTAAGCTCGGATTTACACTGATGATGGTGGCGGAAAATGCGATTGATCAGATGCCTTGATGATAGCAAGAGCTGATTAAGAAATGAAGGCGGCTTAACCTAGAGCGAAAATTGACCTAGGGTTTATGGAGGTGCTAATAAAAAAACTTAAAGTAGCAAAAATCGTGTAGCATCTATTAGAGTGATTGTAAGTATAAGCACATAAGAAGAAATTACAAAACATACACCGACTAGTTTTGACAACTGTACCCCTAAATCTTAAAAACACTTATTCGTTCATGTTGTCATACTTTCTTCCTTTGCCAACTCTAAACATGCTTATTTGGTAATTACTTGGACCCGAATGGCAGATAGTGGAGCACGCATTCATGTATATATGAACATAAGAAAAAAATAGAACTAGCAATACATTAATTTAGAAAAAGATTAAATTGCATCAAATCCCCATCCTATGCCCCATTTTACATATCGTCACCTGACCTTTAAATTTTTACACTTATCAACCTAAAGTCTCATAAAGCGTGTGAACTGGCCTAGTCAAACTTCTATTCATTTTTTTAATAATCTTGGAGAATATTCTGTCAGTCTATCCAAGGCCTAAGGGTATTTTTGTCACATTCTTCATTCAAGTTTGAAGTTGAATAGGCCAGGGGGTAAACTTCTCATTTTGTAAGTTAGAGAAAAGAACAGGGGCCAAAATTAGGGATTAGAAAATTCTTCCAATTTCTCATTTGAGAGTGCATTGTGGTATGATTCTGCAAAAAACTGACTTGGAACTTGAGAAGAAGCCGACGAGATATCTGAGGGGCGGAATGCACCACATTATGGTAAAAATAATTCACCTTCCATCCTGAGTTTATTTTTTCTTTATAATGCTCTATCTTTTTACTCAAAATAAAATAAATAAATCTATGTACTTTTGTTTTGATTTTGTATTCTTTTCCCCAGATTTTATCGACTAATTCAGTCAAATTTAGTGTTTTGGACTCCAAAGTGGTCTGGAATGATTATTTGGTTGCTTTTGACGGTTTCATACCTTTATATTTACTTAATCGCAAAATTATGAGACTAAGTCACTTTATTCTGTAATTGCAAGTGCTTACTGTGACGATTTCACAATCAGAATGCACAACCATGCAAATTCATGAATCAGGATAGGCATGTATTCTGTAATGGTGAGATTGCACATTTCGATTTCTTTTATAGAAATAAAATGAACGTGTTAGAAATTGAAGAGATGGCTAATTTAGTGGGATAAACTGATATCCTGATGATCGTAATGTAGATTAATATTTTCCTACATGTGAAATTGATCATCCACTGAATTTATAGTTCATGAAAACTGATGATGTTAGTTTAGAGACCAATGACCACAAAGATGTAGGTTGCCATACTGGGTGGGTAGTGTGAACCTAGATCAAATATAACCTAATCCTGAGTGCGAAGAAGTGAGGTTAAAGGACAGGATGAGGTCTTATCTGACAATTATGGGAAAGGTTTAAATGCTATTTTCTCTTTTTATGACATTTTTGTTTCGGTTATCAGCTTGTTTGGTTAGTGATTTGCATCATGTTATGCTGTTGAGAATTGAGATTGGTTTGTTGCCTATTTTTCCTATCAACTACTACAAATTAATTTGTTGGTACTAAATAATGATACTTATAACTTTTTAATCTTTGAGGTGTAAAGTGTAAAAACTATATTTTTTAGATGAAAAGTGCTAAAAGGTAAGGTGTTAGTACTGATTTATTAATTTGAGTTTCTGACCAATTGTAATTTTGAAGTTGTCGTTACTTTAAATTTTAGTATCATGAAATTGAATGTAAATAAGGAGTAATTTTGTCCGCCAAAAGGTTACTTTTGCCTTTTTAAAAGATAGCTCAAGAGAGATAGCAGCTATTGCTTCAAACCTTAAGCAATTCTTTGTTAAGGATATTTTGACATTATTAAGTCTAAACATGGAATCTGCCTTTGTAACATAGTAAAAATTTAATAAACAATATGATAATTTTAATATGCTAACCATTAAAATTTTATGAATGTTTATAGTGTTGTCTGAGGAAATTACAGGGTAACCATATTAAATCATGTAAAGGAAGATGTTCCGGAAACTACTTGCATGTTTCAATATAATTTTTTTTAAGAAATTATAAATTCGTCACCGTTACAATATTATATAACCAATATGGATTTGCTTTCAACAGAAATTGGTGTTACTGCTTTTGGGAATAATCCATGAAAGAACAGAGGGAATAAAAAGAAGAAAGAGAAAGTCCACAAAAAGCATTTCTTTATGTTGATGGTTTGTAAAATTAGGAAGAATAATTTGCAACTAAAAATAACAAGTGGCAAATGTGGAAAGAATTAATGAAATAAAATCAAATTGGACCTGTAAGCACAAAATGGTAGAACTGAATCTTCCAGAGAATGGCTGTATAACTGTAGAGAAGAATCAGTTACACGCTGATTGCGAATACCAAATGAGTTACAACAAAATGAAGTGAAGGGACTCTCGGGAGAGAGGCCCAAATGAGATAAAAATTAAGCCCATGTTGCAAGGGACGGAGCCACCCACAAGGGTTGGGTGGACTATCTAAACAATCAGTAAGGTATCTCATTACTTAAAGGATAACATGATAAGTCACAAAGAAACTGACAAATACAAAAGAATCTTAATTACATTATAGTAAACTATAACCCGAACTGGTTAACTCCAAACACTTAAGTCTTTGAAGTCTTGCCCTGAAAGTTTTCCGAGCCTGAAAGGAAGGAAAAACACAAACTAATGAGATAAATATCTCAGTGAGTGCTCGATGTGTGTGAAAGTGCATTACCATTTTCTTTCAAAACATACTAAACTATACATGCAAATTATGCTTTTTGTGAATCAAGAATATTATTATTAGGTAACAATAATTTATTTCAACTTGAGAATTACGAAACAATACAAAACGACACTAGATAATAATTTTATAAAACAAAGAAGGTTGGTGCCAAATAATAATAGCTTAAACAAGCATATACTGTTATTGAATTAATTATGATGATAAACAAAATAGCTGCAGTCCTTATCGCCCCACACGAACACTCCTTATCGCCCCGTCCAAGGAGGTACCCTGTAGACTAATCACATGCTATGGTACATGCTTAACGAATGATCTACAGAGACACACCGAACCTCCCGCCATGTCTACGGAGAAGAGGCAAGGGGACATGAAGTACCACCAACAGTCCTCTACCGCCCAGGAATACTCCTTGCCTACCCAAGCCAAACTGGACCAACTAACAAATAACTGAATAAAACATAACTGAAGAGGTGATCATCATAACCAACTTAATTTTTTTCTCAATTTAAATCAAACTTTAGGCTTACTTAACAAAATCAGTGTATTATACTCTTATAAGTGACATACATACATACATATACAAGTATTCCTTCCAGTTTTGCAAAATAATAGATTGTTGGAACACTCTCCTGATGTTGGATTACAGAGATGACAGGAAACCCGAAGGTCAAATCGAACTACCTGTTAGTCGAATCAAAATATTAACCACAATCTTACTAAAATTCCAATTCTAATTTATGTAAGGCAAAACTCTATAAATATATATATATATATATGTGTGTGTATATATATATATGTATATATATATATATGTATATATATATGTATATATATATATATGTATATATATATGTATATATATATATATGTATATATATATATATGTATATATATATATATGTATATATATATGCCAAATTGTATATAAACACACATACACACACACAAACACACACACACATTATATATAAAGTATACATACGCCAATTTCATAAGGTTAGAGGGGTGCTATGGGGTTAAGCCTAAGATTTATTTATGTAGAACACTGTGATCCTAAACACGACGATTGCATAACGAAGCGTACTTCGCACACAACTGAGATGGGGGTATACTTTCTGAGGTGAATTAAAGGAGAAGATCAAGTTCAGAGCCCCCTTCTTGTGATGACTTGTGTGCGTATTTATAGTACTTGTTTTTTGCTTAGTCGGTAAGAAAGTGAAAGGCGGTGGTGGCAAAGAAGTGGTGATAGAGATAGGTGATGAAGAGAGTTTATTAGCCAACTTAACTGGCTAGTTGTCAAGAGGGGAGAGACAGGTGTGTCAAAAGGAGGTATGAACGGAGGTGATAGAGGAGGGTGAAGTAGAGTGGTTACTAAGCTAGTAATGGAGTAGATTAGTGACTAAGGCAGAGGAATGATGAATAAGGGTGGTGACAAAGGTGGTGAAGTAGGCATTTTGGTTGCTTACTGTTCAAGTTTTGACCCTCAGGTTTTTCCCGTGGGCTTTCTAAATGTCATGGTGCCTGATTCATGCGAAGCGCCTCAAGTTCCTATGTATTTATTGCTTGGATAGCGTCACTACCAATGCAAGTGTCATTTAGTGGGTTGATTTGTTAGCTCTTCGTAGAGGGGTAAGATGGGTCTAAATATGAGTTATTCGTGGAGGGGCAAGAGGGGTCTGAATATGATCCCTTTTGGGAGGGTAAGAGGGGTCTAAATATGAGTCCCTTGTGGGGGGTAGGAGGGGTCTAAATATGAGCCCCTTTTGGATGGGTAAGGCGGGGTCTGAATACATGTCCCTGACCTTTGCTTCGACCCTGTGGCCTCGAGCCCCTGATCTGAGCTAGTTATGACTCTCGTAAGACAATGAGGGGGAGATAGGTACTTGTAGGCTAATGAGGGCACTGTATGGTTTATTTTATAATGTTCGTGAGTCCTCTTTATTGGAGGCTTAATTAGAGCTTAGTAAAGCTTGAGCTTCTTACTTCATCAAAAAGAAAGAGAAAGATTACATATCTGCAGTCGGCGACAAGTAGTGGAGAAGAAAAATTTACAAGGTATGCGTTATTTTCTTTTGACGATTAGAAAGCCTAATTTCATTATAAATGCAATAATTAGGGCTATGATTATTTTATGGGCTTTACATATAACTTGTTCGTATTATGATATGGCCCAAATTAATTTGAATGATGGTCTATTTTAAAAGATTGAGTTGCATCACTGTTAAGTCCAAAGTAATTTTACATATACAATAAACAAATCTTTCCAAAAGGGATAAAATAAACACAATTTATAATACCTAAATTCAGAGAAATACATGAATAAAATAATAAGTTTTCAAATTAAAATAAGAATATTTTAAAATTACGGGGTATTACAATTCCCATGGCAAAAGTCTTGATTGAGGCTACTTCTTCCTACGGGAGTTGGAAGTCTTCTTATTCTTCGTGAAGCCCACGGGCCTTAACTGCGAGGCCTGGGGGGTGAAGAACGATTGGTTGGCCGGTCTAACAGAGTTTGATTCCTCTCGCTTTGAGGGGACTTGTCTTCAGATGAAAGAGGAAGCTACTTCCAGATGAAGTACAACATGGTAAAGCTGGCGAGAACCCCAAGGCTATTTTAGCTTTGTCGTCTTCAGGACGGGACTCCTTCCGTCCATTTTTCCAATTTGAGTGGGGATTCTTAGTTTTGTAAGTATTGAAGCTTTATCTTCTTTGCGTTACCTCTGTCTTCACCTCGTGATCTTGACTCGTGCCTTCTATGTTTTAGGTGCACTGATGGCCTCGTTTGTGGATAGGGCTTCAGACAAGGCGGCGCCAAAAGTTCCAAAGGAGGGTAGATCCTCACAAGTTAAGGCACAATCGTCTCGTTCAATTGCTGCGACTCGGAGTGAGGATCCTTCCTCTATGCCCCACTCTTCGGCTGAAGCTCTTCTAGAGGTTAGTTCTGGTCTTGAAACTTTTGGCGAATTCCAAAATTTACATGAGGGTGATTTTGAAACTTACTAGGCCCCTGCTTCTCCTTCACCTAACCCCGTATCTGATCTTGGCTGGATCCCAGGGTCACTTCCGACGACCTTCGATTTAAGTTTCCTTTTTTTTCAACCCATCGGCTTTGAGGTGGGGGCAGTGTCTCATGTTTCTTCTACTCACGCTTCTTCATCTTTGTCTGCTCCCCAGCTTGATGTTTCTGAAAAGAAGGCTGGGGAATCTCTTCCAATCAAGGGTATAGGCGAGATGAATGCTCCTGAGCCCGTTTCTCCGACACTTTGAGAGGGTTTGGCACAGGTGATGGGGGATCTCTCTGACGAGGCGGACAGGGACCGACCGCTAGTTCTTCCTTGTCCTGACGACGGTGCTGCTTTGAGAACGTTTGAGGCTGTTCTTCCCAAAATTTTGGCGGGCGAGGGTCAAACAAACGCATGGGGTTCGTGATGTCGTGGTAAGTGATGGGGAAAGTTCCCCAGTGGACAAATGGTAGGCGGGACCTTCCTCTCGGGGAGTGGTGAGTCCAGGAGTTTGTCATAGTTTCGTGGAGGCTCCCTTGGTAGAGGATTTAAGGCGTGTTTGTTCGGGCTTAGCACATGATGTTGAAGCTCTTCCGAATCGAAGGATTCAGTGGTTGAAAGATACCACATGATACGCGGCGGTGGATGTAAGTCCATGAGTTGCTACATGCGTTGGAGCGTCTTTGGCAAGTAGAGGGAGAAAGAGATGACTCTGCCCCGGAGAATGCGGCGTTGAAGAAGGCTCTAGAAAATACTTCCCGTAAGAAGTTGGAGGCCGAGGCAGGGTGTGCTGAGGCGATGAAGGCTGCTGAGACCCTTTGGGGTGAGTTGCTGGAAAGTCAGGCAAGTATGACCCAGAAGGTAGCAGCTCAGATGCAGAAAGTTGGCGAGGAGTGGAGGACACAGAGTGCGGCGGTGGCCAGGAAGGATGCGTATCTAAACATGATAAGATATATTGGCTCCCCACTCCATCATGGCTTCTTACGCAAGGTGTTTATTTACTTCCTTATGGTCGGCTTTGGCGGGGCGATAAGGATGTTGCAGGATAAGAACTGGATAGTGCCTGGGGTCGATCTATCCACCCTTTGTCCTCAGGCCATTGGCGTTCTTAGCGAGATTCCACCAAGTTCTCCACCCAGCCCTTTTGAATTACGGGCAATTTCCGAAGCTTGCAATGCTGGCCTTCCTGCCCCACAGGCTCTTATCCACGAGGCTGGAGGTCTGACTTCTTGTAGTCCTTTTTCCAAATCCAGAGCACGCAGGGTAGAAGCTATGGCTTCTGAAATCATGTTGGGTGGGTCCTCTAGTTATCGGTCCTGACCATCTGGGAGTTCGAGGTTCCGATACTCGTGCGCCTATGCCAGCTATCACTTCCCTACGGGTTTTATAGGTAACCTCTGAGCCCGAGGATTTGAGAGTTGCTTCGACGCCTCAAGAGCCCAGAAAGCACTGAAAGAAGAGAAGCGCCCATCATGAGGAGTAGCATCGTGCCCCCCTTCTTTTTTTTGTTGTGCTTTCTTTTTTCCTACTCATTGTATCTGCATTTGTCAGTATTAATAAAAGTGGTTTTCGGATATCCCTTGCTTTTTTTTATTCTATCTCTTGCTCGTATACAGATTTTGCACTCCTCTGGTTTACTAGTCTAGGTATAGTTTCGAGGGATTGGCATCGGGTCAACACGGAAATTTCACCCCTCGTGAGCATGTTTCAACAAGAATCGTCGATTGATTCCTTGGAAGTATGCCTGTGTGACTCTAAGGTTCGTGGGGACACCATGTGGAGCAGTTGGCTCAAACCATCTGGGTGTATTGCAAGGATGATTCTACTCGCGGTACCACTAGAGGGGTTGTTACCGGGTCAATAGGGAATATTTCACCCCTCTTCAACATATTTCACCCCTCATCAGTATGTCTCGGGCTTCGTATGCGCCATTAACTTGTTGTACCACAAGCTGTGATTCATTGTGGAAGTGAAACCGATTCATCTCCCCTTCTCTGGCTAGGCTCATGCCAATCAGCCAAGCTTCGTATTCCGCTTCGTTATTGGAGACGGGGAACCCTATTTTTGCACCAAAAGATAGGACTTCCTCTGGCTTATTTTCGAGGGATAGCTTGAAACCGATCCCTGCTCCTCCACTTTGGTTGTTGGACGACCCATCTACATATGAAATCTGTCATTGTAACGATAGCGTATGTGAATTTCCCATAGTGGTAAACCGAGTCTCGGCATCCTTCAGAGTTCAACTCGTGTAGTATATTGGCAGATGATCTCGCCCCTCTGCTCTTACCAACATCGTGCTGACTACTTCCTTTCCAACTGCTAGATATACATCAAGTCGTTCCTCTGGCTGAGGCTAGACCAGCAACGGGGGGCTGAGAATGTAAGCCTTCAAATAGCAAAGGCTTTTTGGCATTCGTCCGTCCATTGGAAGTTTTTCACGTTGCGTAATACTATGAAGAACGACAGCCCTTTTACTGCTGCTTTTGAGAGGAATCGGTTGAGCGAGGCCATCCTCTTCGTGAGGCGCTGGACGACCCACATCGTGCGAGGTGGTGAAATATCGAGAATCGCTTTGGAATTCTCAGGATTGACTTATATCTCGCGTTGAGTAACATGAAACCCAAGAAATTTTCCACCTTTTATTCCAAACGAGCATTTCCGGGGGTTTACCTTCATTCCGAACTTGTCAATGATTTGGAAGGATTCTATCAAGTCGGCGTTGTGGCGGCTGGCCTCCATGATTTTTACCACAATTTCGTCTATGTAGACCTCCATCTTGCTCCCAATCAAAGGTGAGAACATAGTGTTCATGAGCCTTTGGTATGTGGCTCTGGCATTTTTTAATCCAAAGGGAATTACAAGATAACAATAGGTGCCAAAATCTATAATAAAGTTGGTTTTTTCTTGGTCTTTCTCCGCCGTCGGGATCTGATTGTATCCTTGGTCTCCGTCCATAGTGGATAGCAGTGCGCATCCTGCTATTGAATCTAGTAGTCAATGTTGGGTAGGGGGAAGCAATCTTTTGGGCAAGAATCGTTGAGGTCAGTGAAATCAATGCACATCCGCCATCTTCCACCGGACTTTGGTACCAAGACAACATTAGCTAACAATTCTGGGTATTGCACTTCCCTGATTTGGTTCAAACAAATAAGTCTTTGTATCTCACCTTTGATGACCTTATTTCGATATGGCCCCATCTTGCGTCTCTTCTGCTGAACAGGCTTAGCATCGGGTCAGACGTCTAGGTAATGCTGGCAGACGTCGGGACTGATCCGGCCTGGGGGTCCTCCATCCCAAGCGAACACGTGCTGATAATGACGCAGTGTTTCCGGGAGCTGCATCTCAATAGGAGGATCTATGTTGGCTCCTACCGTCACGATCTTCTCGCTTTCCTTGGGAATTACCTCAACTATCTTTAGCTCCCCAGCAGGGAAGAGTTTGCGCTTGTCATACCTGTGGGGTTCGTGGGAGTTCACTATTTCGCTATGATTTTCTCCTTCTTCAAATTTGGAGATGGTATTCATTTGTCATTTGCGAGCCCGAGTTTGATTTCCCTTGACTTCTCCAATCCTGTTGGGGGTAGGAAACTTTACTTTCAGATGAAGGACAGAGGGCACGACTTCAAACACCCTGAGGGAGGGTCGTCCACCAATGACATTATACGTTTTTGCCAGGGCATTGACAATCCAAAATTTTACCTCTTCTGTCCTCCTCAGGTGTTCCCCGCCCCAAGACATCAGTAATGCGACTGCCCCAAGGGTCTCATACTGATTTCTGTCCAAACCTACGAGGGGGGTAGTTTCTAGTACTATTTGCTCCATTTTAAGCCCGAGAGCAAAATAAGTGGGCAAGAACATCACGTCCATAGCGCTTCCTGTACCTATTAAATTCTCGCAACTTCTGCTCCGTGTATAGTGGCCTGAACCACTATGGGTCATCATGAGGATGGACGATGTTGACAAGATCTTTGGGTCAGAAGGTAATATCCGGCGTGGATGGTATGGCTGTAAAGAAGACGTGGTATTTTGAGTTGACTTGTTAAGTTTCCTTGATAAACTTCCTCTTCTTTCTTGCCGATGAAACTGATAATGGTCTACCCTCGATCATGTTCACCATCCTTTCCATGAGGGGATTATTAGCGTAATTCGAGGGTGGGGGTGGCTGATGCTCATGGCGTCGGTGCTCTTCTCACGCTGACTCCCCCGCGAGCCTCCTTCTTTGCCCTTGGGAATTTTCCCTCTCATGTCGTTCGGCCCTTCTATGGTACTCCTCATGTCGATCATTTTGCTGATCTGGTTCACACTCTTCCCTCTGCTAGTCACGCAGGGAGAGACTTCTCTTCTTTCCACGTATTGGTGGAGGTACCCATATTTTAAAAGGCGTTCAATTTCCATCTTAGCTGGTCACAGTTTTCGTCCCCCAGCTTCTATGGTAGAAACACCATTTTCTGGTGTGGCGCATAGTCCTGTGTAGACCACGGGGTTGGACAGACGCATGGACAGCAGGATTACCGGTGATAGTATGTGAGGCACAAACGGGCTGGCACTCTTATCTTTGTTGATTGATCCATATCGGTCTCTTTTCAGGGATTGTACTTCTTTTCTCAGTTCAGTCATCATATCCAGAAACTGTTGGTTAGTTTTGGTCTTGCAACGCCCTGGTCTTGCATGTCGCTCAAATCTCGGGGGTGCGCAATCTTCCTCCCTCCTAAGATGTTGAGACTCATTTTAGAGGTATGAGATCCCATTTATCGGTGCACTGTGGCTAGGGTGTGGTGCTCGTCTCTCTCTAGTTTGCATATCTTCTCTTTGTGACCTGCGGGCAACCCTCTCTGCTGTTGTTTCAAATAAGAGATCCATTTCCTCCATGGTGAGGTGGAACTCCGTTTCCTCAGCACCAACTTTGGGAGATCTCTCCAGTTCTCGAGACATATATCCATGCGTGATGACGCATACTCTCCCTAAGGGATCGTACCCGTGCACGTGGCATGATCCCCTAGTCCTAGTCTATCCCACGACCCCCTCTAATCCTTTGCCGTCTGGTAAGTCTCGTAGTATAACTATCAATCTCGCCTACCCTACGTTGAACCAACGAGGGGGAGTGATCGTATTTTTCACGTGCAGGAATGTCTTCTTTGGCCGCTACGCAAATATCACCGAGCAACATGACCAACCAGCGTGAGAGGCTACCATAAGCCCCTGCGTCACTACCCAGTGCTAGGATGTGTTGTCACTTCGACCGCCCCTCTTCCCCAATGTGGAGGCGAGGATCCGACGAGTTATAGAGTGTAAATGGAACACGGCATACACCGAGGGCTACATGCAGGCACCACGTGCCCAACTCTACAAAACCACTCAAGCACCCTAGTACCCTCGAATCAACATGCACGCCGACACGTGCCCCTTGGCAAATTACGCCTATACCCTCACCTCGCCCTATAAAAGAGTAAGTAGGCTTACCATAAATAAAAGGACAAGCAGGCAGGCGAAGTAGGATTAAATAGGCAGAAAGCAAGAGGGTTTAGAGAGATAAAGAAAAGGCACGAGCCCCCGCTGCCCACTAAGGTTCGAAGGGGTAGCAGGAAAGGCACAGATCCTCACGATCCACTGAAGAACACATGGAATCACATCAACGAGCTCCCAATGCTCCCCGACCCCAGAGCTTGCCGGATCCAGGGTCATCCTAGGTTGGGATTGGCATTCGAACAAGCCTCGGTGACAGGTCCAAAAAATTCACAGCGTCATCAGTGGAGCCGTCTGTGGAAAACGTCAGTAAGGCCCTGAGATAGCCCAAGTGATGAACCTGGATTGGCTAATTTCGTTATCGTCAAATAGCATTCTTAGTCATCATTGCCCTACACAAATATTTTCCCAAGTAGTTATGGCAATCTCCCACCAAATCACTGATGAATCCACCTCATCTCCAGCCGAGGACCCAAATTTGGATGAGTACATGTCTCCAGACCCCGAAAGGACCCCAGAGACAGGGATTGAAGAAACCGAGGTTCACCTCATCATGGAGGAACTAGATTGCTTACTGGAATCTGCCGTAGAAAGGGGAGCCCGACGAGCCCGACAACCAGACGTAAGGTTTAGAGGAAGATGGGCACCACCCCTAGTCACAACGCCCCAGTCAATGGAATCTTGCATGCAAGAAACGAACCCCAACGCTCAAGGACGGAAGATAAGAGTGCGCCCCTTGGGTTTGCAAGAATAGGGAGTCACCAAAACGATACCCACCAACAGTTTCCAGGTAGAAGCAAAACACACCAGCATTTCATGGACATGATGACTAAATTGAGGAAGGAGGTCCAAGACCTAAAAAAGAGATCGAGATGGGTCAGCTGACGAAGATGAAAATGCCAGCCCGTTCGCCCCTCATATACTAGCGCAGGAAAACCCGGTGTCTATGCGTTTGTCCAACCCCGTAGTTTATACTGGAGATCGAAATGCAAGGAACCCTATGGACAATGTTAACCAATTTTTAGCACTAACGGATATACTTAATGCCCTAGACAATGCCTTGTTCGGAATGGTTCGATCTACCTTGACAAGCCAAGCACAAGCATGGTTCTCGCAACTGCCAAAGGGATCCATAAAAAATATCGAAGAACTACGCAGCCTGTTCATACGACAGTTTGCATATAATTGCAGGTACCCAAAAACGGTAGGGCATTTGATGACGATGATCCAAAGAGAGAGGGAAACCCTTCGAGAATATATGAGGAGGTTCACGGACGCAGTGATAGATGTACGACACGTAAATCCCCACATTCTCTCCGAGTTTGTTGCGCAAGGCACGCGATCGGTGGAGTTCGCTGATTCGTTGGTGGGACACCCGGCTCGCACCCTGGAGGAGCTCTTGCAGAGTGCGGAACGGTACATGCTTCAGGAAGATACGCGACTGGCTAAGATGGGGATGCATGTTCTAGAGGAACACTCACGGAACAAGCAGGGATGAGGAGAAAGTTCTTGCAATCGACGGGACATGGTCAGAAGGTATCTCGAACCTCTTCCCTTACCCCTTTGGAAATTACCAACGGAGAGATGATAAATATAATGGGAGGAAACCAAGATCTTCGATGGCCACCCCAAGCCCGGAACCCAAATGCTATGCGTCACACGGGAAAATGGTGCTTGTACAATAGATGTTGGGGGCATAGGGCCAAAAACTGCGATTACCTTAGGTTGGAGATTGAACGCCTTTTAAAAATGGGATATCTCCACCAATACATTGAAAGAAAAGGAAGGTCTCTCCTAGACATGATCAGAGAAGAGAGAGGCGAGAGGTTGATCAGCCTCGGGAACAACCAGAGGAGCACCGCAGAAGCACCAAACGACAAGAAAAGGAAAGTTCTCAAAGTCGAAGGAGAAGCTTTGAGGAGGAGTCGGCACAAGAAGAACGTCAATGCCATCAGCATCTGCCACCCCCTCTGTCGAATTACGCTAATAATCCCCTCACGGGAAGGATGGTGAACATGATCGAAGGAGGTCCAGAAGAACATGGATTGGAGGTCCCGTGGAGAAAATCCAGGGTTGCTGGGGCCTTTGCCCGAAGGAGCAATCGGTTCCTTTGAAGATAGTACACTAATTGGCTCAGAAGCTGTAAGGGGAGGACTTTGCGAACCGCCATCAACAAACCTCTCCTCGGAAGACGAGCTTCAAAAAAAGGCGTCTACCGGAAAAGTACTATCAGGCGCAGTTACGCTCACTCTCGGAGTAGGGCTTGGCAGATGAGATTGACGAGCCGTTCTGTTTTTCGAGGAGGCGGGATCGAACGGAACAAACAAGCTGCTAGTACGATGTTTCAAAATTACTTCACCCCCGGTTGGGAGAAACATTATCTGAAGAAGAAATTTCGTGAACCCCCTCCATGGATGAATCACCCAAAGCATGAGAAGCCACCTCAACCACTGCAAACAAAGTAAGTAACTGTCGTTAATACAAGCAAAAGAAGATATGGAACAAAGAGACAAAACTCCACATCGTGGAGATGGGTTTACCAAAAAGACTGTTCATGCCAAGCTGAGCATCTGGAAACTCCAAGCAGTCGACATTTGTCTGAACACCTGCCATTATCATGGGCTGGGGATTTCCTAGCATGGACACCACATCGAACGCTCCCAAAACAATCGTTCTTCGTTCAGGGTCGCCACCGACTCAACAAAGTCCAAGGGGTCCACATAGTTTGTACCCATCTTGTGGGCACTCCCCAATCAGCAGCTTCCCCATTTCGAGGGCGAACGAAGAAATAGCAGGTCCTCCAGCTACGATAGGTCGGGAAGGCCAAAGCCATTCCCGAAAGGAAGAAGTTGGTAGACTGGCGAGCCATCAGTTGAAAGAATGGATAGCTTTGGTTCACAGGGGGAAGGGCAAAAGCACCCAGAATAAGCACGGGGGTCAGAGGAATATTGAAAAAGTTGTAGCAAAGAATGAAACCCACCAGGCAGCGGTATGAATGAGGGACCAGTTGACTGGGACAATCTCTCAAGAAGGTAAAAACTTGACTGAGAAACACGCAGAAGAAATAACGAAGGCCATTGTGCACTTGCTCGGAGTACACGGTCATGAAGCCTGTAGGCGGATCAAAAGATCGCTCCTTGGGGGTCGGGATGCGCACCTCCAAGTTTTGAACCCCATATTGGCTCAACAATTGGGCCACAAACAGGTCATCCTCTGTTGAAGGGGTCGACCCAGCACGACCTTGGCCAAGCATCATACCACCCTCCAAACCCTGTGTCACCATTGGAAAACCCTCGGGAGGATTTTCATAAGGAGCTCGACGATAAAATGCAGCAAAAATCCCTTGATCCACCCCACCGTTGGCGAGATGAACCTCATTAAGAGCAGCAGCCGTCGCTCTACGACTTCAAAAAGCTGCGGCAAGTTGGCTTTTTGTACCACGACGAGTACACGAAGCTACCCCAACAGACAAATTCCCGGTCGGCAACGGCACTAGAGTTGGACTAAAAACTTCCCGGATGTCATAGGAAGTGGGCAGAGTGGAATCTGGTGAAAGAGGAGTTTCAGACGATGAATTCACAGAAGAGTTAGAGAAGGCCATTGTTGAAGGAGAGAAGAAAGAAGGCAGGAGTGCTTAAAGCTTGAAGAAGGAAAAGTTAAAGTGCCGAGAAAGGTAAGTGGGGGACTTACTTATAGCCCCAGTGGTGACGCTTCAATCGGGCGGGAATCCAACAAGCGCTAAAAGAGAAACCATTACAAATATTACCGCCCACGATTCACCAATAAAAGAAGGGATGACAGAGGCCACGCGTCGGTTACCCAAAACTAGCCATCATTAATGCACCTTCTCGAGGAGCTATGATGGCTTTAGGATCTTTTGCGTACCAAAGTTAATAAATTCAGAAGAAACGCGATAATCGAGAATGCCAGATGAAACGTTTTTGGCATCAGGAAGCGACAAACGGCTAAAAGACAAAAAACAGAGAGGCTTCATGAGCCGTCACAGTTTATCGAAGAAGCCACACAAAAAGGCTTCACAAGCTGTCACAGCTTCTCAAAGAAGACATACAAAGAGGCTTCACGAGCCATCACAGCTTCTCAAAGAAGACACACGAAGAGGCTTCACGAGATCCCGCTCTTCCTCGTTCCGCCTACCAAAGGCGCTCCAACGCGAGATCTCGCTCTTCCGCAAACTATGTCGCGTGAGCTCCCCATTCTCGGTACCTTTTCGACCGGGCTTCCAGATCTGCCCGGACCTCCTGCAACTCAGCAACCGCTTGAGAATAACTGAGCCTTAGTCCCTTTAATTCCTACACCAAGGAATCCGACACAGAAGACTCCAACTCAGCCACACGATTCTCCGGAGCCTGGATATGTTCCATCAACACAAACCGTCGAGTGCCAAACAGATAAAAGAAAAAACGAAGGTAATAAAAGGATGGGAGAGTGGAAAACACATAGTAACAGGTCAAGAGCTTACATCCACAACAGCATAACATGTGTATCTTTCAACCACTTAATCCACGATTCTGGAGCGCCTCAACCTCGCGAGGATCAATTGCTTGGCACAACTATGCCAAACTTGAGCCAGCGCATCTTAAATCCTCCACCAAGGGAGTCTCAATAGAACCACGATGAGCCACTGGATCTGTCGCCCCCAGAAGGAAGTTCCCGCCTCCCATCTGTTCAATGGGGCCTCCACTCGACAACTAACCTCACCGTCTCGCGCCTCAGGAGCCCCTTCCTATCCCCCACCCATCAAAATCTCGAGGAGGACAGTTTCAGACGTCCTCAAAGAAGCACAACCATCAAGATTAAGGAGGGACAAACGAGCGGTCCCTGTCCATCACACCAGAAAAACCCCTTGTCACCTCCGCAAAACCTTCTTGCATCGTCGAAGAAGAGGGCTCAGGGAAAGTGGCCTCCCCTTTGCCCTTGATTAGGGGAGATGCTCCCGCCTCCTTCTCAAAAGATCAAGTTGAGCGGACAAAAATGAAGAAGCATGGGTTGAGGAAACAAGAGACACCGTCGCCACCTTGTGACCACTAGGTGGAACAGAAAGAAACTCAAATAGAAGGTCGTCGAAAGTGACCCTCGAATCCAACTGAGATAAGAGACGGGCTTTGGTGAAGGGGAGCAGGATTATGGAAAGCTTCAAGATCGCCCTCCTGCAAGTTTTGGAATTCACCGAAAGCCTCCAGAAGAAGGATCCTTACTCCGTCAAGACTCTCGCCATAGGAACTGATTGAGAAGGACGAGGAGTTAAATAAAAGAAGGGAGCCATACTTGTCCTAACGTCGTATCGAGCAAGGAAAAGCTCCATGAAACAGAGAAGTCCCCAACTCCAACACACGAACTCAAACCCCGCCATAATAGAAAAAGCGTTGGGCGTCCATTGGCTCACGTAAAGCCCTGGGGCCTGGGTCACCTCACCAAAAACAGGCGGCAGAAACTTCCTCCACCCCGCCTCAAACTGTGGAAAATACACCATCAGATATCCCTCAGGAGGGTTATTGGCCCTCTTAGATGCTTCCGAAAGCAGCACCGCCATGTCCCCCACCGCTACATTGTGCTTGGTAAAGTGATGATCAATCATCGACTGCGTAAGATCACAAGCCACTTCATCCACAATGACAACCCACTTTTTGGGCTCCGGGCCCTTACCGCCACCCTTCTTGGAAGAAGCACCAGCCGCAACAGAGCGCTTGCGATGTCGAGTAAGAGGAGGAGACGGGAGCAGATCTGGACGGAGAAGGAGGCGGAGTCGAGCCTAAATTAGCAGTCTTGGTAGTATCAGAAGACGACAAGATGGGATGAGCAGAAAACGATAGACAAAAAGCAAGCAGGCAAACAAAGAAGTGGAAGCGGATAGTGTGTATACCCAAAAACGTAGCATGAAGAACATAAATAGGTGGACAAAAGAGAGGTTTAATTCCCGCCATTCTCCAGTGCGACAGGTGTCTGACACGTTCCCTCCAGCGTACGAAGGAAGCTAGGCAAATCTCAATAAATTAGGGTGTGGGATAGACGCACGATTAGATGATGAGGCATCGAAGAGCTTATTCTCTGCCACGTTCTGCGAACTGCGACAGAGTGGGGGACTTATGATGACACCTAGTCTCCCAGAGGGATAGTACCCGTCCATGTGGCCTGATCCCCTAGTCCCAATCTATCCCACGACCCCCTCTAATCCTCCGCCATCTGGTAAGTCTCGTAGTATAACTATCAATCTCGCATACCCCTTATTGAACCAACGAGGGGGAGGGATTGTACTTTTCATGTGCAGGAATGCCTTCCTTAGCCGCTACGCAAATATCACCGAGAAACCTGACCAACCAGCGAGCGGCTGCCATAAGCCCTTACGTGACTATCCACTACCAGGATGCGTTGTCATTCAACCGCCCCTCTTCCCCAATGTGGAGGCGAGGATCCGAGGAGTTATAGAGTATAAATTGAGCACGGCGTGCACCGAGGGCTACATGTAGGCACCATGTGCCCTACTCTACAAAACCACTCAAGTACCCTAGCACCCTCGAATCAACATGCATGACGACACGTGCCCCCTGGCAAATTACACCTATACCCTCACCTCGCCTTATAAAAAGGGGAGTAGGCTCACCATAAATAGAAGGACAGACATGCAGGTGAAGCAGGAATAAATGAGAGTTTTTAGGAAGGAATAGGAGAATTTCAGTAGAGAAGAGAAGAGAAGTACGATCCCCACAATCCGCTGAAGAACACCTGCAATCACATCAACGAGCTCTCAACGATCCCCCAAGAGCTTACCGGATCTAGAGTCGTCCTAGGTCGGGATTGGCATTCGAACAGGCATCGGTGACGCCCTTAGGACCAGGCTCGGAAATTCCTGGTGTCATCATGCCTATATGACCAAAGCTTCTTCTTCATCTTTTTCACACCATTGTATTCAAGATTAGGCTCTCATTGTCTCTGAAAAATTTCTCTCCTTTCATTCAATAGAATCAAGACTATCGAAAAATTATCTCATGCCTTAAAACCTCCTTCTTCGTCCTTCAAAATCACAAAAATTGAGTTTTGGAAAATTTCTCAAAAGAGATATCAAAATGTGATATTTTTATCTGAAATTTTAAGAACATACACTACAAAGAGCATAGAAGGAAAGCCCCCATCCAAACAACATAAAGGGTCGATTTGAGTTCTCTGGTCCTTCTAATTGCATTGCCAGAAAAAATAGAAACCTGCATAGTTCTTCCAAGAATTTCCTGAAGTAGCAAACTTATTATTTTGACCTGGGGTTTGTTTCATAGCATAGTCGTACGTGTTAGGAACATTTTTCATGAACAAACCTTGTTTGGTTGAAACCTTTCAATGGTAGATCAAATGTGAAAACCTCAACATGTCAATGTTTTGACTTCAAAATAACACCTTGTGGCATTTCTTTAATTTCTGTTAGCTGGATGGTAAGAAGTGTAAATTTCTTGTTGATTTAGAAACTTGACACACATACATTTCGAACATGGTGGGCGGTGTTGAAATTTCTCCTTGTTTCGTAGTGTTTTAAGCCCTAGGAAGATCTTAGATGATGTAGTAGTATATATTAATTTGGTGCTTAGTAGTTTTAGGTATTTTAAGAGGTTTAGCTACTAGTTTTAGTATGATTTAGTGATTAGGGTATACTTAAAATGATTTGGTTTATGATCATGCAGTAGTTCAGATTTTTATGTTAGATTATTAACTTCATCTGGCTAATAAGTACTAATTACTTAATCGCCTTTTAAGTAACTTAAGTCAGATGGGTCGAAATGTGAGAACTTGTTGTGCGAGGCAACAAGTCGAAATGGATAAGTCGAAATGCAGCAAACAAGTCGAAATGCACAAGTCTCAAGTCAAAATGAAGAGTCACAATAACTCGAAATGTAGATCTTAAAATAACTCGAAATGCTTGTAAATATATCTCGAATTAGAACTATTCTGTTAAGTCGAAATTATTGCCGAACAACTCGAATTTGATCTATATAACTCGAAATAGATGCTTAAAATAAAGAAAACGTACTTGAAAATGAGGTATGGGGCCACCTTATATACTACTAAAAGTCCTTCCTTAGCTAGAAGTCTTATCCAAGTAGGACTATAATTAGGAATAACTCGAATTAGAGTTATTTTGAAATAAGTCGAAATAGGTCCCCAAATAAGTCAAAATGGGCCTCAAATAAGTCAAAATGGGCCTCAAACAACTCGAAATAGGCCTTAGATAACTCGAAATGGGCCTACTTGGGACTGATTTTGAGTTTTTTCTGAAATTATAATTTTGCTTTAAAAAATAATGGTGCTGATGTGGCATAATATATTCCCGAAATACGCTTGGGTATTGTATCGGATATTATGACGTGGCGGTACCGGAATATGGTACATCATGGAGTCCCCCAGTTTGTCAGAGTAATGTGTAGAAACATACAAACTATAAAATACTTCAACGAGTTGAGAATCGTGCAACGAAAAGGACAATGGTGTGAAAAAACCAACGTTTTTGCCTAAACTAACTCGAAGAAGAATAAGTCCAAAAACTGCTAAATCGGGTAAGTCAAAATAAATAACTCGAAATGAGTCACCCGAAATAGTAACTCGAACTCATATAGCTCGAAATAAGGCAAATAAATCGAAATTGGCGAATAAGTCGAAGTAGTGGCATTTCTGTAAATAAAAATCATTTCCGGCTATAAATACCCAGCGCAAATCCTTCATTTCCTCATTTCTCGTGAGCGTTGCAACCAAGAGAGCAGGAAAAATAAGTCGAAATAGCATAACTCGAAAAGCTTATCAGTGAACAGTGAGGTATAACTCGAAAACCTTTGAAATGACTCTTCTACCCCTCAAAAGTCGAAAATAGTATTTTTGAGAAATAACTCAAAATTTTTAACTCGAAATTACTCCATTTTGTCTCCTTAATTACTCGAAATAAATAAGTCAAAACATTTGCCCTAAATGTTCGACTTATTATTTCGAGTTATTGCCTTGTGATTTTTTTGAAAATTTTGAAAATTTTGTGTGTTGACTAATCGTGACCTTTTTGTGCAGAATTGTTACGACGGCTCGTCTACGCCATAATTGATCACACATGCGCGGCTTGTCTACGCCATAATTGATTACACAATCGCTCATCCATTCCAACGTCTCAATCTCGCTCACGTCCCCACTACAACTCCCGAGATCACCAATCACAACCGTCTGCATCACGTGCGCATCACAATTATCACAGTAATCCACGACGTTCAAATCCAGTACGACCAGCCTTGCCGTACCATCCTCGTAATCAACAACCTGCTAAGATTTGCAACCGGGAGCTCCAAAGATCTTTGTTCCGGCTCAAAGGTCTTACGAACGACGCAACCCCAGAGAAGAACGCTTCATTGACCTCAACCCCCGCTCTGGTAACTACTCACCTTGATCTCTAATGAAGTCTGCATTAGATAGTGAGTCTACTAACGGTGGTAGTCATGAAACCACTAGGTCAAATAGGTCGAGAGCGGGTGAGTCTAGTGGAGACTCATCTGATAGGTATTCACGTAGTTTGGATAGAGCCTCAGATAGGGAGGTAGACATATTGGGCGATGATGTAGATAATTATGTTATTTCTCTTAGGGATACTGCTTCCCCTGCCGTAGATCCCTCTGATATTGCCACTGCCATAAATGCTGATGAATCCACTCCTATTGACTCTGAGAGGACGATAGTCGAGGAGATCTTTCAAGAGTTAGTAGAGGAAGGGGTCAATCTTGAATCTCCCGCCCCTAGTCCAGCTCGAAATAGGTTAAACTTTGATTTGCACCGTTCCATCTTACCTCATGACGCCGATTACTATCGCGATTCCTATGATATCCCAAACACATATCAGATCATAATTCATGGACCCGATGACAGGATAAATAATCCGCCCGAGGGATGGCTAACCGTTTTTAACGGATATCTTCAGTGTGGCCTGAGGTTTCCGATTGACCCGATGGTAGAGCACTTGATGAATTCCTTAGTCTTCTGCCCTTCTCATTTTACCCCAAACACTTACACAATGATGTACGCTTATGTTATGTTGACCCGAGTCTTTCTTCTTCCTTGTACCCTAAATGGTTTCTGGCAGTTGTTCCTCATTAAGTTTAGGAAGACAGGGGAGGATGCTGGGTTCTATTTTTTAAGTTTTAGAAAGAATAATTGCTTTCTCTCTGATCTACAGTATGGGTTCGGGATACATTGGAAGAATCAGTTGTTCTTTGTGAAGGAGTCCAAGCCCCATGAGTTCAAGTTCAAGAGACTCTGGGCCAATAATCATCGATCTCCTCCATGCCCGACAGCTTTCTATCCCTGGGTAGTGATTGATATGCTCAAAGAGCATCAATTTGATGCCTTTGAGTTAACGACTTCTGATGTTCTGCGGCCAGGCACATATACGCATTTGCCTGCTGTTGGCACTTTTTGGTATACAGTCATGCATGCTTTATTGAAGTTTTGTATTTTATGCCTTCTATTTTATCTTGACAACTTCTGACCTCAAATTCTTTCGTTTTGCAGAAAAGATGGTGATGGATAAGACCAAGAAGAGGCTTGCTGCGGCGATGCGGAAAGCCAATGCTCTGCCGACTGGATCTGTGATTCCTGAGAAGATGAGCCGACGAGGGGCTAAGGCTTCAGCTGCGGGTTCAAGTTCCAGGGCTCCTGCTGCTTCTTCTGCCCCCACTGCTGTCTCGGGCTCGACTAGCGGTTCGAGCCGCAGTAGAGGCACACCTTCTGCTGCCAAGCTCTTGGTTGAGGTGGTGTCTCCACAAAACCTGACTCCACCTCAATCTGGTATTTCTCTAGTGAGCTTTGAGTTTTGTTCCTTTTTGTATCCTTCATTCAATCCTTTTTCTTGAAGGCCATTTCAGATTCATTGAATACCACATCCATGTTGATTATGCACCTCTTATGACCATCATCTAGACATCATAGCTTGTATCCTTTAACTCTTTCAGGATATCCAAAGAACATGCATTTTAGAGCTCTTGGCTCTAACTTGTCTTGTTTGATGTGTGCATAAGCCAAGAATCCAAATACCTTAAGTTTACTCAAACCACGAGGATGTCCTAACCATATCTCTTCAGGTTTCTTCATACTCAGCGTAGTAGATGGACATCAATTTATCAGGTAACTAGCTGTGCGCAAAACACCTTTGGTAGTGCTGCACTGTGAAACATGCACCTCACTCTTTCAATGATGGTTCTATTGAACCTTTCAGCTAACACATTCTGTTGTGGAGTTCTTGCTACTGTTCGATGACTTGGTATGCCATGTTATTTACAGAAATTGTTGAACATTTCAAAATAAAACTCCAAACTATTATCAGTTCTAAGTCTTTTAACTTTCTTTGATGTCTTGTTTTGCACTAGAGTTATCCAAGTCTTGAATGTGTCAACGACTTCATCCTTTGTTTTCAGAATGTATAACCATATTTTTCTAGAATAGTCAACTACTATACAGTGAAAGTACCTTGCAGCAGAGTGAGATTGAGTTCTTGAAGGACCTTGCAAGTCAGTTCATGTACTATACAAAAAATGAGCTTCTCAAGATTTCTGGTACCAAAACGAACCTTGCAAGTCAGTTCAACCAAACCTCGTTCACTCACAAGAGCCAACCTCCTGTGCCAAAGCTCCAGCTCAAACTACGTAGCCTTAGATCCAACTGTTGCAGAGCCTAAAATCACTTCTCCTCGTAGGTTATACAAGCCATTCTTTCTTAAACCCTTCATCACCAGGATAGATCCTTTAACCACTCTCAGAATTCCTTCATTTCCCTTAAATTTATCTTTAAATTTGGTACATATCTTACTTAAGTGAGTAATCTTGTTTGTCCATCATGCATTTTAAACCTCACTGAACCAATGCCAACAATCTTGCAAGATTTGTTGTTTCCTAACAATGCTAAACCGCCCTCCTTCTCTGTATACTCCTCAAACCACATTCTGTTTGGTGTCGTGTGGAATGAGCACCATGAATCCATCACCCCACTCCCTATCTCGATCATTTTCAGATACCATAATCACATCAGCAGACTCATAGCTATCTTGTGCTATTGCTGCATCACCAGAACCACCAGATTTCTCAAGATTCTTTCCCTTTTGCCTCTCACGACAAAATCTCCTAATATGACCTGGTTTATGGGAGTGATAACACTTCCTTTCACTGTTATGACCCTCCTTAAGTGTCTCACTATCCTTCTTTTTATCAAACTTATTGTGTTTCTTCTTATTGTTGCCCTTCATAATAAAGACCACCTTTTACAGAGGTTTTACCCTCATTCCTTTTTATTCAACTCCTTAGAGTTAAGTGCAGCTTGCCAGATAGAGATTCCCTTCCATAGATCAGAGTTTCTCTAAAGTGACTATGTGATTTAGGTAAAGAGCTAAGCAACAATAGGGCATGATTTTCATCATCCAAAGTAACATCAATATTCTCCAGATCTAAAATCAACTTATTAAACGCATCCATTTTTTCTTCAACAGGATTATCATCTTGCATTTTGAAAGAGTAAAGAGGTTGTTTAAGGTATAAGTGATTTAACAAAGATTTTATCATGTCGAGACTCTCCAATCTGAGCAAAATCACAACAACAGATTTCTCTTTTGGGACTTGTCGAAGCACCTTATCTCCAAGGCACAGACTGATTGCACAACGAGCCTTTTTGAGCATCATTTTTTTCTCCTTCTAATCCATTTCTTTATCAAAGGATGATTCATCTAACGCATCAAGAAGACCTTGGTGAACTAAGAGTTCTCGCATCTATACATTCCACAATTAAAAGTCGTTTTGACCTGTAAACTTCTCCACATCGCATTTTGCAGATGCCATGGTTTGATCTCCACATTCACCACACTAATATATTGTGAATTAATCAATTGAAATTGCATCTATTCAATCAAATGTACTCAAAACCAATCAGATGATATGCTCTCAACCTCACTAAGAACAAAGGAATAAAATCACAAAAGCAGCAAAAAAATTTTACTTGGATCGATTTGAAGATCAATGTGATCTTTAATCTATATCCAAGGACGAAGGGAGAGATAGTTTTTCTTAAGATTTTAGTGTTTACAAGTGATGAATCCGTGTGTGTTAAACTGCAAACTAACTCAGCTTGATGTACCATATTTTGGTACTGCCACATCATAATATTCGATACAATACCACGAGCGTATTTCGGATTATTATGCCACGTCAGCATCATTATTTTTTAATGCAAAATTGCAATTTAAGGAAAAACTCAAAATTAGGCCCATGCAAGCCCAATTTTGAGTTATTTTAGAGCCCGATATGAGTTGCACGGCCTAGTTAGAGCTATTTTACAACCCAATTTGAGTTGTTTCATAAGTCAATTCGAGTTAGTCCAAGTAGCTCTAATTCGACTTATTTCATCTTTTAATTCCACTTGGACTACAATTCTAGCTGAATAAGGGCTCTTACTACTATATAAAGAGGTCCCATTCGTCATTCCACGGTTCGTTTTCATAATTTCTAAGCCCTAAGCTCGAGTTATATAAGTCGAATTTGACCTATTTGTGAGTCTCATTCGACTTGCCCCAAAATAGATCTGGTTAGACCTATTTCAGCAAGCAGTTTGAGTTATTTGGTTGCTCAATTGGGCTTGTTTTGGCCAGCCATTTGACTTGTTTCTCTTGATCAATTCGACGTATTTGCTTAATTCCTTGTTTTATTCGACTTATTGCCTCGCACAACAATATCTCACATTCTGAACTATCTGACTTGAGCGTCGGAGTACCTTCGCGGGGAAGGCACCGGCTTAGTTTACGTGTAGTGTTGAGTGCAGGTTTCGAACTCAAAAGCTGCTTAAGGATCCGGCAAGGATTAAAGCAGTCTGACATGGAGTGTTGTCAGGTGGACAAGTATCCAGACAAAAATACCCCACATCAGTGGCGCCGTATGTGGGAACCACTAAACGCACGTAGGAACAAACACTATCACTGATTCACTGGCTCAGCAAAGAGTCGCACAGAAGAACAGAACAGCCACGAGGGCTAGGTCTCAAAGAGAGGAGGAAAACAGAACTGTAGATGCTTCTGGGAAAACATCGAATGCTCCCTTAGACCAACCACGCGTTGCAGCAGAACCTACTGTAGTGCCTCCCCCGGAACAACCACTATTGAATCCTACTCAGTTAGATCAGATCATGACAGTTTTTCAACAAACTATGGTACGGATGATTGTGCAACAACTGTTGAATACTGCCCTGCAGTAGAACGTCCCAACACCAACTGCGCAATAGACGTCGGCACTACAAACAAGGTCTCATCAGATGCAAACCAACTTGAGGACAAATAGGCCCAGCAAAAGGTAACCATTTGCATCACCTAAGCCCAGGAATCCTCGTTCAGTGCAGATTGGAAGGAACGGAGCCCCGAGTTGGGCAATTGAAAGAGATGGAGAGGTCAACTCTAGGTAGAGGGGTCCAGAGGTTCGGAAAGCCGCAAGTCACATGGCTCGGAGGAACAAGGACCTGCCAGAACGAGTTGCACCAAGGTTGGAACCAGTCATTGCCGAATACAGTCCATGCTTGGAGAAGCCAACTCTATTATGTGATGCAATCAGTAGAGTGACACTGAAGGAAGGAGTTAATCTCCCATAGATGCGGAAGAATGATGTTACAAGTGATCCAACAAGGTATTTTGATGACCTAGATGAGGAACTGCAAATCCTGGGATACTGTAAGGGCCTAAGAGCAAAATTTATTGCAATTAGCTTGGCAGGGACGACCAATGAATGGTTCAAGAACATGCCAACGTGCACAATTGAATCATTTGAACAATTCAGAGAGAAGTTCGTCAACAAGTTTGCAACTTATTGTCTGAAGAAGAAGACACCAAGCCATCTATTCAATATTTGCTAGAAAACCTGATGAAGTCTTGGGAAAATATATAGAACCGGTGAATGTGGAGATTGGTTGGGTGCAGTCTCAAACCGCAGATTTGGTCAATTCTGTGCAGCAAAACTGTAGCAACAGCAAAAAGCTGGTAGAAGTACTGAGTTGGGAAGCGCATACAACCATTGAGCACATTATGGACATTGTTCGACGGGTTACTGACATTGAAGAGGCCGCTCTCAACCAGGGTCTAATGGATTTACTGGAGCCTTACAGAGGGAAGGAGAATAGAAATTGGAGAAAGGATGACAGAGACAAAGAACAACAGCGATCACCTTTCAAGAGGTTCGATAACTATACTCCACTGAGAAAGGATATTGCAGAGATCTTTGCCGTGACAAAGGATCGTGAGATATTCAAAACACCCAGACCTTTCAAGGAAATGGATCAGATGTAGGAGTCAAGGAAATATTGCGAATACCCCAAGCAGAATGGTCATTACACCAATGACCGTAAGGCCTTGTGGAACGAAATTGAACAACTCATTCAAGATGGGAAACTGATTGAGTTTGTCCTTGAGAATCAGAGCCACGAGACGACAAATCCTCTAGAGGCAGAAAGAGGAATCGTTCTCCATAAGAGAAGAAGCATGAATTGAGGCGCAAAAGGGGTAATCCCATTGAGGGTGACAAAAATAGGATCAGTGTAATCTCAGGCGGACCAACTGGGCCAATTCAGCAAAGAGTAGAAAGCGAATTTCTAGAGATATACAATGAACGTCTGAAACGGCCAGAGACTGGTCTTGTTTTTGCAGTTAAAAAATTAGACATGAGAATCACGTTCGACGAATATGACTATAAGAATTTATCTTCTCAAACTAACGAAGCTACGTACTTGTACTGCCCGATGGTAGTAAATGTCTTGATTGCAAATAATCCAGTGAAGAAGATTATGGTGGATAATGGATGCTCAATCAATATCATATTCATGGATGCGTTGCACCAGATGAAGCTAGGAAGGTAGGAGACTACAGAAGTAAACTCTCCTCTGTTGGGATTTGGTGGAGGCAAAGTAAGAGCAATTGGCAAGGTCATGCTGCCAACCTCTTTTGCGGAAAACCCAAGGAGGAGGCCTTTAAAAATGGAAATATCTCATAGTTGACATACATTTGCATAGAACGTGTTCATCGTGGCCTGTAATCGCTGCATTTACAATGATCATATCTAGAGCTCATCAAAAAGTCAAATATCCCACTCCGGGTGGAAGAGCCGAGATTACCACAAACTATCGTGAATGTTGGAGTTGCTATGTCACATCGACAAAACAAATTAAGGCAAAGGCAGACCCTAACGTCGCAATGATTGGGATACATGTCTCCGAAACGTCTGAGATTGGTGAACAAACGGATACAGAGATGGTGCTTGTTGCACAGGAGGACCAAACGACGAAACTAGACGCTCCTGAGCTACCTAACGAACAGCTCACGTTGGAAATGCCAAAGGATGAAAAAGAGGACAAGACTACCTTGTGATATAAGAAACAAATGGAGGTTGAAAGAATGAAGCCCTCAGGATAATTTAAGGAGGTGATACTCGAAGACAATGAACCAAACAAGGTCATTAATATCGGGAGCGAGCTGCTATCCGAAGTTGAAAAAGCATTATTGGATTGCTAACGGAGGAACTTTGATGTATTCGTATGGACAGACTCAGACATAAAAGGAATAGATCCTCGAGTTGCAGTGCATCACCTTAACGTGAATTCGAACGCTAAGCCTGTTAGACAAAAGAAGAGACATTTTAGTGATGAAAAGAACAAGGCTGGAGAATTGGAGGTACAAACAAAGTTGCCGCCTGGCCACATATTCGATGTACAATATTCCGAATGGCTCAGCAATGTTGTTCTGGTACCCAAAAAGCCAACTGTTTGGCGTATGTGTGTGGATTATACTGATCTTAACAAGCATTGTCCACGAGATCCATTTCCGTTCCCCAGGATCGATCTCATGGTGGACTGAAATGCAGAATGCGCATTACTAAGTCTCTGCGATGCACAAAGCAATTTTCATCAAATACTAATGGTGGTAAAGGACCAACATAAAACGGCCTTTATCACGGACAGAGGCATATTCTGCTATAGGGTAATGCCGTTTTGATTGAAGAATGCAGGGGCAACCTTTCAAAGGTTGGTAGCAAAGATGTTCTACCATCAAATCCGCAAAACGATGGAAGTATGTATTGACGACTTGATGATCAAAAGTTTAAAAGCGGAAGATCATGTCAAACATCTTGATGAGGCGTTTGGTATAATGAAACAGTATGGGATGAAGTTGAACCCAAAGAAATGCACATTCGGAGTTAAGGAAAGAAAATTTCTTGGGTTCATGGTTAAGGAGCGTGGTATGGCAGCTAACCTAGATAAGATCAAGGCTATAATAGATCTTCCATCCCCCAAGTCCGTACGCGAGGTACAACGCTTGGTAGGGAGAATTACAGCGCCTAGCCGCTTTATTTCACATTCAGTAGAGAAAATCTTACATTTCTTCAAGAAGCTACGGAAAACACCAAAGTTTGTGTGGACGGAGGATTGTGAAGAGGCCTTTTGCCAGCTAAAGGTTTATCTCACACCACCACTATTAATCTCTAAGCCCAAGGATAACGAGATGGTATATCTCTATTTGGCCATAACAAAGAATTCATTGAGTACAGTACTTGTGCGTGAGGAGCTTAGGAAACATCTCCCAATCTACTATGTGAGCAAAGTATTAACGGGAGCAGAACTTAATTATCTAGAAATTGAGAAGTTGGCATACGCGCTAGTTATCACAGCAAGAAAATTGAGGCCATATTTTTAATCACACCCGGTCACTGTCTTAACTAATCAACCCTTAAAGCAAGTTATAGCAAAACCGGAAACATCAGGCAGACTTGTGAAGTGGGCGATTGAATTGGGAGAATACAGCCTGGAGTATTCCTAAGACTGCGATTAAGGCACAAAGGTTAGCAAATTTGGTGGCGGAAACTATCTCGGAGTCTGAGCAAACACCGGATGTTGCCATGGTGACGAACGAAACTTAGGGAGCTATCTCTGGGATAGCTAAGGAGATCTGGACGTTACATGTGGACGTGTCATCCACGGTCGATGCAGGCGGAGCAGGAGTTTACTTGAGGTCCGCAGACGGATGTGTTAGCTTCTTTCGTGCATGTGTGTCGGTGTACATTAATTATTTTTATTTTTGGGGCTGAACTCGTGTAACTTCTGAGCTACCTACGCATCCCTTGTAACAAAATTAGGAATCAAGCCGAACGTAGTTCTCCTACTTACATAATACTAAGTACATGCTAAAACTTAAAAAACTTATTTATGTACCTGAGTTCATTTCTTCCTCAGTTTTCCGAGGGTGAAACTACTTTCTTTCGTGCGAGCTATCTTCACGAGTAGAATTTCCTTAGATTAAGTGCGTGCCAAGAGCACGGATAAATCCGACCCTTCATATCTCGCAATTGATATGTTGCTGCTCCGAGGATGCGAGAGATTCGGAAAGGCGCTTCCAAAGAGGGATCAAGTTTTCCTACGTTTTTCGCAGCTCCTACTCTTTGGAGGACCAAGTCACCGACTTGATAAGTTTGCTCCTTCTCACGTTTATCATAGTATCTGGCCATACGAGCGGTGTAGCTGGCACTTCGCAGTGCCGCTTGTCTTCTAACAGATCCAGTCCCAGAATCTTGTGTTCTTCATTGCGTTCTTCCTCATACTCTTGAATTCTCCAGCTGGGTATTGATATTTCTGCCGGGATGACAGCTTCGTGTCCATAATCTAAGCTAAATGGTGTTTCACCAGTGGAAGTTTCTTCCGTGGTTCGGTAGGCCCACAGGAGGCCAGGGATTTCCTCGACCCATTTCCCTTGATATGCCATGAGGCGAGCTTTTACTCCCTGAATCAGGGTACAGTTCGTGACTTCTACCTGGCCGTTGGATTGGGGATATCCAACTGATTTGAAGCAATGTTGTATCTTCCAATGGTCACACCATTTTCCTAACTGATCACTAGTGAAATGTAACCCGTTATCACTGACGAGTACTCGAGGCACCCCGAATCTGCACAAGATGTTTCTCCATAGAAAATTGATGACGACTGCTGAAGTGATTTGTGCCATTAGTTTGCCTTCAACCCACTTGGTGAAATACTCTACGACAACTAGGAGGTACTTCTTCTGTCCTTGATTCTGTATCAGCGGCCCAACAATGTCGATTCCCCACTTATCGAAAGGGCAAGGATCGTGGTTAGGTTCCCAGGCTGCTGCAGACAAATGGGACATCGTTACGTGTTTCAGACATTGTTCACATTGTTGAGTAAATGCCTTGGTATCCTGTTGCATGGTGGGCCAAAAGTACCCTTGCCGGAGTATTTTCTGAGCGAGGTTTCTCCCTCTTGAGTGATGTCCGCAGCTTCCTCCATGGACTTCCCGCTTTACCTCCACTGCTTCATCTTCGTCCAAACGTCGTGGGTAGGGTTGAGAGAGCCCCTTCTTGTATAATACTCCTTCCATCAAAAAGAACCGAGCGGCTCTCTTGCCCAGTCCACTATTCTCGAGATCACTCTCATATTTGTCAGGGATTTGCAAGTATGCTATGATTTCAGTCATCCAACTCTTCTGGCTATCCTTCTCAATATTTAGCGCTTCTAAGGCTACATAGCTTTTTTTCCGACGAGCTAATAGTGAGGAAAGTTACCTGTTGGGTGGCAATAGAATGCATGTCTGCCGCTGTCCTGGACAGGGTGTCAGCCTCTTCATTTTCTGCTCGAGGAATTTGAACGAGGGTGAATTCCTCAAAGCTCTCGCATGATTTGCATACTGCGTTCATATAATCCTTCATCCGTTCGTCACGAGTTTCGTATGTGCCTCCAACTTGCTGCACAACCAGCTGTGAGTCACTGTGGAAATGAACCCGAGTCATCTTCCCTTCTTTTGGCAATCTCATCCCAATGAGCAGGGCCTCGTATTCTGCCTCATTGTTTGATACGGGAAAACCAATCTTCACGGAAAAAGATATCACTTCTTCGGGTTTGTCCTTGTGTGGCAGTTTAAATACAACACCGGCTCCTCCGCTGCCATTGCTGGACGATCCGTCCACATATGCCTTTCAAAGGCACACTGCGGGCTCTTCGAGAAAGGCTTCTTTGGTTTCTATCATGATGTCAGCTAACACCTGGGCTTTTATGGCGGGCCTCGGGGCGCAGTGAATGTCGTATTCCCTAAGCTCTACTGCCCATTTTACCATCCTTTCCGACACCTGTGGGTAACTCAGTATAGCTCGTAACGAATGTTGTGTGAGTATGGTGATGGGATGTGTTAAGAAGTATGATCTTAGCTTCCGAGCGGTCGTAACAAAGGCAAATGCAAACTTCCCCATAAGGGTGTATCGTGTTTCGGCATCTTTCAAGGTTCAACTGGTGTAATATATAGGAATGATCTTGAACCAACACTGCACTAACTACTTCTTTCCCTACAGCTAGATACACATAGAGCCGTTCTCCCTGCTGGGGTTTAACGAGGAGAGGCGGACGAAATAGATATCCTTTCAAATCAACGAAGGCTTTCTGACATTCATCTGTGCATTGGAAATTTTTCACATTACGAAGTACCTTGAAGAAGGGGAGTCCCTTTTCTGCCGCTTTAGAAATGAACCGATTTAGCGATGCCATCCTTCTAGTGAGCACCTGCTTATCTCGGATCGTTCGAGGCGGCGGCATATCTATTATCGCCTTAGCTTTTTCGAGGTTGACTTTGATTCCTTGCTCGGTGACGAAAAATCCCAGAAACTTTCCTCCTTGAATCCCGAACGAACACTTTCGGGGGTTCACCTTCAAACTGAATTTGTCCATAATCTGGAAAGCCACGACCAGATCGGTGTTATGCTGATTAGCTTCCGTACTTTTTACAACGATGTCATCTACGTAAACTTCCAAGTTGTTACTGATCATAGATGAAAACATGGGGTTCATGAGTCTCTGGTACGTGGCTCCAGCATTCTTCAGTCCGACTGGCATGACCAGATAGCAGTACGTGCCAAAATCCGTGATAAAGCTACTCTTCTCCTAATCCATCTCCGCCATTGGGATTTGGGTATATCCTTGGTCACATCCATTGTTGACAGTAGGTCGCACCCCGCCGTTGAGTCCACGACCTGATCAATGCTGGGCAAAGGAAAGCAATCCTTCGGACAAGCGTCGTTGAGGTCGGTGAAGTCAATACACATTCGCCATATACCTCATGACTTGGGCACCAGAACCACATTTGCCAACCATTCGAGATATTGCACCTCTCTGATTTGGTTTAGGCCGATAAGCCTTTGTATCTCTGATTTGATTACCTTGTTCCTCTAGGGTCCCATCTTGTGCCTTTTTTGCTGAACTGGTTTAGCGTTGGGACAAACATCGAGGCAATGTTGGCATAGGTACAGGCTCATACGACCCGGGGGTACTCCTTCCCAAGCAAATACATGTTGGAAACGTCACAACGTCTTTAGGAGTTGCATTTCGATAGGGGGATTGATATTAGTTCCCATTTTTACACAGCTTCCCCGGGAATAATTTCAACCATCTTGAGTTCCTCGGTGGGGAAGAGCTTGCATGCGTCACTACATCAGGGCTTGTACGGGTTCTTCTTGTTGTCGCTTTCTCCTTCTTTGGTGCAGCAATGGTGTTCATCCGACATTCACGTGCTCGGGCCTGATTTCCTTTAATCTCTCCAATTTCATTAAGAGTAGGGAATTTTACCTTTAGATGGAGGACCGAGGAGACTGCTTCAAGTAAACGGAGAGATGGTATGCCGCAGATTACATTATAGGTCTTAGCGAGCGCGTTTATGAGAAGGCGACAACATATTCGGATAGTGGAGAATGACGTAGGAGCTGACGACAGCTGCCCGCTCTGGTTGGTTTGATGGTTTGGTGGTATTTGCTTAGTGGCCAAGGGAGGCTTTTCCTGCATTTGTAAAATACGAACCCCCCCCCCCAAGGTGGCGAGGAGCTGGAGGGGGTCGTGAGGTAGGCTAGGATTAGAGGATCAGGCCACGTGGACGGGTACGAACCCAGGAGGGAGAGTATGCGTCATCAAGAAATGTTTGAACTATTGCTAGGAATGAGAAATGAAATGTTTGAACTATTGCTTATGTCATTACTTTAAGTTAGTAGCGTTAGTTTTGTTGTATGTGTAGAATGCAGATTTTTTTTGAATGCAAATTTTCCATTTAGAGGTTGAATGCCGATTAATATTGATTATAATCAAGCTTTTTGTTTTATTACAATTTCTCTTTTAGGCATACAGATGGATACTGATATAGATGGAGTAGAGGCAATGAATGAACCTGATATGGATACGTTTTGGTCAACGATACAAATTGAGCAACATGATGAAATGATACCGACCACTATTCGGGAGAAATGAAAGAGACCAATCTAGGAATAAGTTCCATTAGTTGATGTAGATGATTCATGTGATTCAGAATACAAACCTGAAACACAATCATCTTAATCATCTCAGGATGGTTACGAGACAGATTTGAATGCTGCAAGTGATGCTTTGGAAGATGTAGAGGGTTTCAATGATGATGTAAAAATCTATCCAGAAAACTGTTGTAGGAAAATTTCAAAAACATGATCAAAAAGAGAAAAAAAAAAGGTTTGGAGCACGTGCAATTTGAGCAACCTCCTCGTATAAGATCAGAAGAGTGGTATAGTGATCTTGGTGAAGAAAACGAGTTACTGAGCATGTTTCATTCCAATGATGAGGCTCCTAAATATTCTGTCTACAAAGATGGCGAAGATATGAAAATATTTGAAATGAGTGAAGGGTTAAAATTTTCAGATGCTAAACAGTACAGAGAAGTCTTGGGAGACTAGTCTGTTAGACAGGGGTTTGAACTCGTGTTTCTAAAAAATGAGAGAACACGGGTGACAGCAAAATGCAGGGATAATGGTTGCATTTTTAGAATCCATGCTTGTCCAAGGAAGAACACCAATAACCTAGCACATGAAAAATACATTGCTAAAAGAATAGAAAATTGTAAAACTCAAAGAAAGAATAATCCCGAGAGCACACTATTATTGAAGAATGTAGAGAATTCCAACCCTCCCATATTTGCAAGAATGTATTATAGCCTGGATGCAATGAAAAAGGGTTTTTATCAGGTTGTAGGCCTTTAATTGGACTTGGAGGTTGTTTTTTGAAAACTGATCATGGTGGACAACTTTTTGTAGCCGTTAGTAGAGATGGTAATGACAACATGTGGCCTATTGCCTTGGCCATTGTAGCTATAGAGAATAGGGAGAATCGGACTTGGTTTATTGATCAACTATTGGAAGATATTCGAGGGCTGGGAAGAAATTGGTGGACTTTTATATGGGATAGGCAAGAATGTCTAGTTGAAGCTTTGAAAGAGTTAGTACCCGACTGTGAGCATAGGTACTGTTGCAGACATATATTTGATAATTTTTCAGAAAAAAGTTCAAACTACCTCAATCGTTCAAACTACCTCAATTGAAAGAACATTTTTGGAATGCGGTAGGTACTGCAAATAAAAGGGAATTTAAGGCATGCATGAATGAGATTAAAAAACTTGATCCCAATATCAAACCAAGATCGAAACTGCTGTAGAGTGGCTAAGAAAAATACCTCCTCAACATTGGTCTAGAGCGTTTTTCTCCTCACATAGCAAGTGTGTTACCGTGGTTTATAATAATGAGAGTCATTTAATAGCTACATTCTCGAGGCAACAGACCTGCCAATTATAAGCATATGGGAGTGGATTAGGGAGAGGTTGATGATGATGAGGATACAAACAAATAGAGAGGGAATGGGAAAATATACAGGCATAGTTAACACTTTTTTATAAGAAGCCTTATCTAATTATATATTGTAGCTTACATCAGAGCATTCTGGTTGTTTTGCAGGTATCATTTGTCCAAACATTTTGAAGAAGATCAATAAACACCAACTACTCCTAAGGACATGTAACGTGAGATGGTGCGGGGAAGATGAGTTTGAGGTTCAAGAAAATCTGAATAAGTATGTGGCTTATTTGGATAAGAAGACTTGTACTTTTGGTATTTTTCAGTTGAGTAGAATTCGTTGTTATCATGCCCACGCTGCTATTGGTCATAGAAGAGCAAATATTGAAGATTTTCTGGATGGTTGCTATAAGAAGCCGAATTACATGAAAGTTTATGAGAACATGATTCATGGTGTTCCTGGAGTGAATCACTACATCACTACTGGAATCGAACCCCTCGGGCTTCCAAAATTTTAGACAAAGATTCGTAGACCAAAAAAGTTGCAAAAGAGAGGTCCCGGTGAGAATGAAAGAAACAAATCAACAAGAAAGGGCCTTACACATAAATGTACGAAATGCCTAAAGGAAGGACATAATAGAGGAAGTTGTCGTAATCCTCCTCATCCTCAGTCCAAGCAATACAAGGTAAAATCATGCATTATCTTAAGCTATTTCTTGTTGTTCCCCTTATTTCTGCTGATCTTTTGAATTGTGTTAAAGTATAAAGTTGTTCTTGGCTGTTTTTCTGTTTTTGATAATGTTATTATGCCGTTTCATACATTTATTAGTGCTGAATTGGTTGTTTTATGCCATTGTAGTACTGTTTTTATGCAAATTTTGTTGTTGTAATGTTGTTTTTATTGATATGTTGATGTTGTTTTGAGTTATTATTTGCTATCATTTCTTTTTCTTTTATCGTTTTGTATGTTTGTCGTCTTATTTATTGTTTTGATGTTGTTTTCTTGTGTTGTCTCCATTGTTTTAGCAGCTTGTCTATTGTTTTTGGTTGTGTTTTATGTGTCTTATGCTTTGTTATCAATAGATGAAATCAACTCGGAAAGGAAAAAGAAGGTAAAAGAAAGAATTCACGACCACTGTTGGTAATTCGCAAGTCCGTTTAAATATTGGGAGCAGCGTCACCGGTATAGTTGCGAGTGCACAAGCTCCCGTTGGGTATAGCCAAAATACAGTCTAAAGTACCTCCAACCGTAGAAAATATACTTTGGAGATTCTTGTTTAACGATTTTATCTTTGGAATATTTCGACAAATTATTGTGGTGAAATTATGGTGCTTGAATTTGGACACCATGAATGTTGTTGAACACATGATTTTGTGAGTTTTGATGTGTGCATGTGTAACAACTTATTTTCGTAGTAATGAATTTAACATTCTTATTTCTTGGTGAGCATATTGAAAAATTGGCATTGGCATTTTGGTAGTGGTAAATTTGGTATTTTGAACACATGTTGAAATATTTATAATTGAAAAAATGAAATTGGCAGGGGATGTTGTGAGATACTATATGAAGATGAAAAATGAAGTTATTGTTATTATTTTTTCAATTTATATTAAATGTCGTTTTGCGATTACTGTGTCATTATTTATAAACTACAATTTTAAGATTAGTAGACAACGTAATAAAGGTTTTTTTTTTTACATTTTGAAAAAAAAAATTACGGTTGTGTTTTGGTAATTTGTTTAGATCGGTTATTATATTATTTTTGTTAATTTTTTTCTTATTTTATTGTTTTGATTTGTAAATTTAATAAAAAGGTACAAAGGATAATTAATTTTTGATAAGTTAATATTTCATAGATCAATTATTATTTGAATTTCCAGTATTTTTCTCTATTTTTTCGTATTTTTAAGTAAAAAGCACAAAAAAATATTTTCCATAGTATAAAGGTAAAATTGTCCTATTTTGATTAAAGTTCATCCCGAGTTTCAATCTCAAGGAAGTGAGTTACACTCTCCACCAGAGGAGAAAAAGCTTAGAACAATAGACTTAAAAACGCCATTTTTAGGGAGAAAAAGCTTGTGAGGTCACTCAAAATCATTTAGAGAGAGAAAGACGATGGGCAAATCAATTTCATCATGCTTCAAATTCATCACCTGCGCCGGAGATTCCGTTGATAACGACGATACTGGAGTTCCCGAAGTATATCAATTCAACTAAATTTACTTTAATTGACGCTCTAAATTGTGACAGGATCTCTGAATGTGTGTCTAAGTCTATTTTAAGCCCGACGTAATTGGCGAATTTTTTTTTTTTTTGGTGAAATGGAGAAAGGAGATGAAGTAGATAGTAATCCCAACTAGGTTTGGCACCACCATCATACTGCCGCCGAAACTCAAATTTATCAAAAAAGAAATTGAAACAAGTTCATCAAAAACGATAGTTTGTCCTGTTACATGTAATTTGCAATTTTGGTATAAATTTATGTTTGGCTGGAGTTTGTGATCAATGAAAACTTAGTGATGTCTTTTTAATTTTCTTTTTACAAAATGAAATCCAATTCAAGAATAATAGGAGGATAGAATAGTTTAATTTTGTTGTCGCGTAGTTAAATTTAGAATCTGGAATGGAGAATTTAATCATTTTTTTCTTGATTGAATTGTCGTTTTTCGTGTCTGAATTCAAGCATGCTAGGGGATGGATGAATTTGTTGCCGCATATTTTAATTTGAAATCTAGTGTGGAGAATTTTATCATTGTACTTTTAATTGGATTGTTGTTTCCGTGTCCGAATTCAAGCATGTTATTTTAATTTGTCGCTTTCGTGTCCCAATTTTTAAGAGAGTTCATACGACCACCTCTATATAAGCACACATATTTATTGCGACGATACTGAGGGTAAGTGTCTGAAGTTTTCAAGGGTATGGATTTGGTAGTAATAGTGCTTTATTAGATATTAATTAATTATCTAATATGATAAACGGAAGTGCAATTGTTTTACATCATTTTTTGGTGTAAGAATAACTTCAGGTTGTTGAAACCAACCACATGTCATTTGTTTGGCTGCATCTAACTGATTTTCAATACTTAACTTCTTCTGAAGTTGATGATCAAACTGCTTTCCTGTTATGACTGATTTAAAAAACTCGATCAATTTGCGTTCAATTTGATGTAAAATTCACCAACAAATGCAACCGATTAATCAACCAAGAACTAGCAAACAATCACACACAAGAGACACACGATATTACTTGGTTCGCAATGTGATCAACGACAAGATCACAGCCTACATCCAAGGGAGTTTCTGCAGATTTTATTCCGAATGAACAGATGTGAATTACAGCGTATTTGAACTGATAAAACTTGTGATCTGATGCACTGAATCTAGCCTAAAGTTAGCTTATATATGAGTGCTAACATGCGCTACCAATTCAGCTGCAAAACCAGCTCTAATAACCGCCTAACTAACTCAACTTCTAACAAACTCTCTAACTGTTTTTCCTGCCCAAAACGTGCACCAAGTTTTCAAGTTTTCAAGCTGATTCTGTTAGTCTTAAATTGTGAATCAATCCTCACAACTGAGCATTGTCATGGTTGATATTCAATTTTTGAGATAAGAACCTGCATCCATTAGTGATATGGTGGATAAGTGATGCCTTTTGGTATCGCATTCAAGATAACTTGACCAAAAAGTTTTTGAAATCTGATTTCTTCTTGCATTTGCTAGATTTTATGTATATGCACTGCGCATGCATTTGAATTGAGTTTATACGATCTTTTGAATCTTGACTGAGCTCGAGATTTAGGGAAATAAGACATTGCTTTTTATATTTCCGAAAGGGTGAAAACTTTGTTATTTCTTACAAGTTATACAAATGTTTTGGTAGAGCAAGGGTTCAAGTGGGCGTGGATGGAGTTTCCGGATATGATCCACTAGACATCGAGTAATGGGTAACACCGTTATCTCGGAAGCACTTTCTTGTGCAAACCAAGAAAATCCAGTATTAACTGCTGTGAACTCTCAAGTGCAGCATAACTTGACCATTTCCGAAAATACTTCTTTAACTCGATGCACGGAGGAGACGATCGAGTTGTCTGCTCAACCAGACACAAAAGTCATAAAATATACTGAGAGCTCACGAGCGGATGCATCCGAAAGTGAAGATGAATTGGTCATTTGTCGTGCAAACAACTTAGACTCCAATTCATGCAAATCAGTCGCACCTCCATCCAGTCATCCTCAGCTGCAGAGTGTTGAAGAATCATATATAACTTATGAGATAACAGAATATGCTCTTATTGAGACCAAAGAAACTATTCAGATCTCGGATTCGAAGGCAAAAATTCTTGCAAATAAGGAGCAAACAGAATGTGGTAACAGAGTTTTCAAGAAAGGGAAGTAATCAATCTTTTATTGGCGGCAGAGTCAAAATTTGAAGAATTTAGTTGATTCAGTCAAGACCATGAAGTTGATTCCAGTTTGGACAAGGTATCTTCCTCTAGCGTTCAACCGTTCAGTACTAGCGAGATTGGATTGGCTGTCGATTCCATGTCCAATGCTACAGCTGTCCAAACGGGTGGCTCTGGATGTGGTACGGAACTTTCCATTTCTTCGAGCCTTGGTTCCCCTGATAGGCCAGAGGTCGAAGAAAACAACCCCATGAAGGAAACCAGCATTTTGGGATTTCCATTTCTTCGACCCCTGATTCTCCTGATAGGCCAGAGGTTTGAAGCCACCCACCCGATGGAAAAGTCATCTCCTGCAGCATCTCAAACAAGCTGTAGAACCATCCTTGATTCCAAGAAAGGGAAGGGTGAGAAAGGCGAGTCCAATAAGAAGAGCAGGTCTTTAAGAATCACCTGGGAGCGTAAAAATGGAATGGGATGCAACTCTTTTGGTTCAACAAGATCATATGACCATGCAAATCAGGAACTACAAGATAATAGTAACAGTAGTTTCTTACCGAGTTACGTGAAAGCTACTGAATCCGCAAGAGCCAAAGCCATCATTAACAGCTCTCCAAGATCAAGTCCAGGTGTGCATAACAAAGTTATCGACATCAACAAGAGACTCTCTCTCCCTGGTACCGACGGAAGGCAATGATCTTTTTGTATCAAGCTCTCTCTGTCTCAGGTGCAGCAGAAGGCCAAGGGAAAAGAGACCCACTCTGTACTAGGTATTATCTAATCTTATGCAAAGTTCATATTTTTTGTGATTACTAGTGTCTGTTGAGATTCTAGGGCCTTTTAGATTGTTTAAAAAATTGAAGTCATTACAAAGACAACATTATGTACAAGTCAGGTGGTATATTAACTTCTTGTGATACTGTAGACACATTTATCTTATCAAATAATTAAATGTGTGCAATTTGAGAAAATAAATATTCCATAAAAATTCCAATATTCTATGGATGGAAATATATTCATTAAATCTAAAAAAGATGGAAAGTCTATTCATCAAATCTCAAAAGATGGAAGGTCTAGTCATCAAAATCTCATAGCATGGAAGGTCTAGTCATCAAATCTCAAAAGAAGGAAACTATCTTTCATCATGGAAAGAAAGGATTTCCCCAAATTATGCATTCCATATCAAGAGTTGATCTTAACCATTCATCTCATCAGAAGATTCTCCTTCTAACATTATAAATAGGGGTTTTCACCAAGAAGAAAATAACAACAAAAACTCAAACATTCTTGGAGTAAAGAAGTTCTTCAAATCCTCTCTCCCAAGTTCATCATCTACAAAGGCGTTCAACCAAAGATTCAAGTTGTTCGTCGCGAAGATCAAAGAAATTCTCCTTTTGATTCGGGATCAAGCTCTCACGCCCTCGAATTAAAGTTTTCTAAACTCAAGTCAACTTCAACAAAGTTCAAATTCAAGTCTTTGCCTCCAAATTCAAAAATCCTGAAGATTGACGTTCTTGAAGAATTGAATCAGAGGAATATTAGAGATTGTAACTCGAATTTCTTTAAATTTATATAAAGTTTATTTGTATTAATTCTTCTTGTCTTTTATTTTTAAGGACTCGAAATTTGTTGTTACAAGTTTGGCACGCCCAGTGGGACAATCTCTACCTCTCATCTCTTTCCTTCAAGTCTCAAGTTTGAAGTCTTAAGAAGCCAACCTTTGCTCAATAATGGAGAAGTCAACGGGGGCAAAACATGAGACTCAACCATCTTCATTGCAAAGGCAAATTGATGCACTGACCAAAGCCGTTGAAAACTTCACCAAACAAGTCCACAAACGTGAAGAGAGCCTGAATTATCTTTTCCAAAAGATGGAGGCCAAACCGAATGCTGATCAAGACGATGAAGAAATCATTGGCAAAGTTCAAGTTGCAGAACATTTTTCAAGCCAAGAAGTTCAAGTCTCGTGGCATCCCCAAAAGTCAAAACTCCTGAAAAACAACGATCAATTTATGATCCATGCATCAAAGTCTCCTGAAGAACAACGATCAATTTATGATCCATACACTCAGAAATTTGAAGTTGGAGAAAATTCTAAAGCCTCAAGACAAGAAATTCAAGTCCCTGCTCAAAGTCTCATCTCTGCCAAATCAATTGAAAGATTTCATAGAAGCAGTTGCAGAAGATTACAAAGCTCAACCTTCAACCTTCAAATCTTACATCAAGCCATACACTCAAAGGATCGAACAATTGAAAATGCCTGAAAACTATCAACCTCCAAAGTTTCAAAGATTTCATGGTAGCGGAGATCCAAGACAACATGTTGCTCACTTCATCGAGACGTGCAATAGTGCTGGAACAGATGGAGACCTTCTTGTCAAACAATTTGTCCGGTCCTTAGAAGGTTTTGCTTTCGACTGGTACACTGATCTCGAGCCAAATTCAATTGACAACAGGAAAGACTTTCAAATCAAGTTCCTCAATCGCTTTTATAGCACTCGCCGCACTGTTAGCATGATTGAACTTGCTAACTCATATCAACAAGAAGATGAGCCTGTTGTTGAGTACATCAATAGATGGAGAAATTTATCTCTAAGTTGCAAGGAGAGGCTCTCTCAAACTTCATCCATCGAAATATGCACCCAAGGGATGCACTGGAATATTTCCTACATACTTCAAGGAATCAAGCCAAAAACTTTTGAAGAATTAGCAACTCGAGCGCATGCCATCGAAATGAGTATTAACTCTGATGATGAAGAATATATGTTCCATGCTCGTGATTCTTCAACCTCTGATATTGAAGAAAACAATGAAGATGAAAATAATGATCAAAATGAAGATGAACTTGAAGAAGATGAAGTTTCATATCTGGCAACAATTGATGTGCTCCCGGATACGAGCTTAAACTGTCTAGAGTCTTCAAATTAAGATCTCTCCATGCCCTCCTTGATAAGAGAATAAACTGTCAATGTACTCCTTTACACGAGTATAAACTGTTTACAAATTAAAAATCAAATCAAGACTCCTTAATACGAGTCTAAACTGTTTACAAATCCAAAATCAAATCATGAACTCCTTAACACGAGTCTAAACTGTTTACAAATCCAAAATCAAATCAAAAACTCCTAAACAAGAGATAAAACTGTCTACAAATATTCAAGTCATGGACTCCTTGACAAGAGATAAAACTGTCTACAAATATTCAAGTCATGGACTCCTTAACACGAGTACAAACTGTTTACAAATTCAAAATCAAATCAAGGCGCATTGACAAGAGTTGAAATTGTTCAACAAATTCTTCAAATCATCAAATCTCGTAGACACGAGTTAAAAATGTCTACAAATTCTCAAGTCTTCAATTCTCTTGGACACGAGTAAAAAATGTCTACAAATTATCAAGTCTTCAAGTCTCCTGGACACGAGTGAAAAATGTCTACAAATTCTCAAGTCTTCAAGTCTCCTGGACACGAGCGAAAAATGTCTACAAATTCTCTAAGTCTTCAAGTCTCATAGACACGAGCCAAAAGGTCTACAAGTTTCAAATCAAATACTCATTGATGCATGAGCCTAAACTGCAAATTACTAACGACTGCTGGAAGTCAATTCTAAACTCAGTCATGTCATTGAAGAAGAAAAAAGAAATGTCTCCTAAAGGTTGACACAACTAAAAGTTGAAGCACACATGCCTTGCATTTTAAGACGAGCCCACAAACTATTGTTTCAAGCTCGGACTAATTCACTCATGCTTGATCAATTGGAAAAGAAAAATGATCGAGACTTATTCACTCAATACCGCGTCTTCAACACTTTTGTGAACAAGTCTCGAGGGGGCAATTTGTAGACACATTTATTTTATCAAATAATGAAATGTGTGCAATTTGAGAAAATAAATATTCCATAAAATTCCAATATTCTATGGATGGAAATATATTCATTAAACCTAAAAAAGATGGAAAGTCTATTCATCAAATCTCAAAAGATGGAAGGTCTAGTCATCAAAATCTCAAAGCATGGAAGGTCTAGTCATCAAATCTCAAAATATGGAAGGTCTAGTCATCAAAATCTCAAAGGATGGAAGGTCTAGTCATCAAATCTCAAAAGAAGGAATCTATCTTTCATCATGGAAAGAAAGGATTTCCCCAAATTATGCATTCCATATCAAGAGTTGATCTTAACCATTCATCTCATCAGAAGATTCTCCTTCTAACACTATAAATAGGGGTCCTCACCAAGAAGAAAATTACAACAAAAACTCAAACATTCTTGGAGTAAAGAAGTTCTTCAAATCCTCTGTCCCAAGTTCATCATCTTCAAAGGCGTTCATCCAAAGATTCAAGTTGTTCGTTGCGAAGATCAAAGAAATTCTCCTTTTGATTCGGGATCAAGCTCTCACGCCCTCGAATTAAAGTTTTCTAAACTCAAGTCAACTTCAACAAAGTTCAAATTCAAGTCTTTGCCTCCAAATTCAAAAATCCTGAAGATTTACGTTCTTGAAGAATTGAATCAGAGGAATATTAGAGATTGTAACTCGAATTTCTTTAAATTTATATAAAGTTTATTTGTACTAATTCTTCTTGTCTTTTATTTTTAAGGACTCGAAATTTGTTGTTACAGATACCATCCATAGAACAAATTTCACTGACCTGTATGCTTTTGGTCTCGATCCGCCTTTTTTTCCGTTGTTATTACTAGTAATCATACGTACGGTAATATATACACATTGACAACCATCAGCAAAATAAGAACTTCTTTGCAGTCCCTGAAAATTATTTTGTCCAATTTTTTTGATCCATGTCTCCAAAATTGTACGGTTATAAGTTAATTCTTCGTATCACCTCGTATTAACTTTTAGCATGTTATGTATGCCGATTGATGTCATTTTACATGTTTCAGATAGGAAGTGGCGGCAGTAGACATAGCACCCTGTGGAGTTGGATCAGGCTGATTATATTGGTGCTTATATATGCTGGATGGTCTTTGGTGCTGCTGTGCGGATTCTGTTGCATGTGAGGCTAAAAAAAGATTGCTTAGTATTATGGTTTCCGAAGACTTTCCCTGGGCGCCATTCCATTCAAAAAGAAATGGGCGAGATTTATAGAGTGATTTTGCATACAAACTAAAGCAATTTTTTATTTGATGATAATCTGTTTTGCCAAAATGGGCATACCACAGCATGGTTTTTCTTAAGTATTTGCTGAGATATTTTTTTTTTTTGTTCGAACATTTGCTGAGATATTTGTTTTGGAGAAAGCAGTCTTGTTTATGGTTGCACTTATATCTGTCTGTTCTTTTAAACTCTTACAAACCAAGTTCTGCCGTATTTTCAAAAATTTGCACTAAATTACTCACTGTTATTTTTTTTTTTCACGAATCTCCTGGTATTTTCGTAAATCTTCTGGCACGATTTTCCTCATGTTTTCAAAAACTTTGCACCAAATCCTCTAGTTCTATTTGTTTACACGAAAATTCTCTTCGGGTTTTCAAAATAATGCACCAAACCTCCTAATTAAATATGAAATGCAAATGTTACATTCCCAATTCATGCAAATTTTTAATAACATATGCATAGTTTTTTATAATAGGAGGGGTTTTCGTACAAGTTTCAAATAAAAAGAGGGAGTTTGGTGCAAAAAAATACGACGGAATTTAGACAGTTTTTAAAAATACAAACAGGTTTGAAAAATTTATACAAAAGAATTTGGTGCAGATTTGTAATAACACAAATGGGTTTTTCCTCTAAAATAATGATGAAATCTATCGTTGTATAAAATAAATAATATACCGTTCTTTGAATTATTATAGACGAAAATACTTTTTGGCAAAAAATAAAATAAACTCCATGTGCTATTCTATGTTGCATGGAAACTTCAAAACTACGTTTGGGACACGGCACGTGTCGAACACGTGTCCGACATGCCACGCTTGGCGTGTCGATAACTAAATTAAAAAAGGAAAAATACGGACCCGCGTGTCGGACACGGTTTGGACACATATTTATTTTGCGAACTTTAAGTACTTTAGGGCCGAAGATACAATACCTATAAATAAAAGATACACACACAAATTACAATCAAAATCTAAGAAAAAGAAATTAGGAATGAGTTGAAAGTTTAATATCAGACTTTGAAAATTCTTTGTAAGTCGCTGTTAAAAAATCTTTAACTTCAAGCTTGATTTTTTATTTTTTCTTTATTTATTGTGCAAGCTTGAGTCTTCTTTCTCTCTTTAATTTCATCATTTTACTTCTTCAAAATCAACTGGTTTTGTTTTTTAAAATTTTATTTGCATTTACATGTAAAACTTGAGCTTCTTTGGATCTTTTATTTACATTTATAGTTTTTATTCGTGTTTGAATTTATGTATATTCACTCTTAATTTGTGAGTACACTTGAAAATATTAATAAGACGATTTTGTATATGTATGTATATATATATATATATATATATACATGTGTGTGTGTGTATATATATACACTATATAAATTAAAGCGTGTCCATGACGTATCGTGTCCCACAAATTTTAAAAATCCGTGTCGCCGTGCTTGTATAGTTTCATATCCGTGTTCACATGTCGGGATGAGGTTTGGAAGAGAGTACTCCACAAAGACTTTTCATGTCATCAATACTTGGAAGTTAGAAGAGAGAACTCCACAAAGACCCATAAGGTTTGAAGTAATTGTAGGAACACCCCCTCATGTTTTGAAAATTACACATAAAACTCCTAAACACACACGGTACACTTAAGGCACCTAATAATCCCACATTACACCGGAAATGCCTAAAACAAAGGCACATTACACCTAAATAAAAATTGCGGCACTTAAATGACTAAATCCACTAAAAACCACACCTTACACCTAAATCACCTAAAAAACACAAACTACACCTAATCACCTCAAAAGCAACATAGGCCACCTAAAGCACCAACAAAACATACACAACAAATCATCAAATAAACGAAGACATACTACACCTAAAAAATGGATAAGATGCTTAAGAAACCTAAAAAACACTCTACGCATTACACACCTAGAAATACATACATTAATACTTAATACGAGTATATGATACATTACAGTGATATATATATATACATATATATAAAAAAATACAAATATTTTATGACATGAATACTCTATTTTAATTTTCATATTGCAAAATATAAAAAATGTCATTTATAATGCATCCATATTTACCGTATAATATATTTTTGTTATGCATTTATAAATTGTAAACATACAATTAATCTAATTATTTAATACATATTTGAATTATCCATGCAAATCATTTAATGTTCGATTTGTATGAGTACATGTTAGTGGCGTGGCGTCGTGACAGTGGTTCACGGTGGGGCGTCGAGGGTGTGAGAGATTAGAGTAGAGAGTGAGTGAGAAGTAGAGATGATTTCAAAACTTGCTTAATAGGTTCAGTGTATCCGCTCGTTTCTTTTTGTCTTAAATTTCTTTTTTCTCTCAATTTTCTCCTCCTCGTTTCTCTTAAGTCGCCTTTAGACTTGCATTACAATTTTAAAATACAATAAAACAATGGTCAAGTTATTGTAGAATCACATTGAAACCAATTTTGTTATCTCACCTTCTACCAATTAGCGTAATAATTTTCAGTTTGATAAAATTACCGTACCAATTGAACGGTTATGGTCGGTACGGTAAGTATTTGTTATTTTGCTCACCTCTATGTTTCACAATCTTAACTAACAAAGCAGAACTAGATAGTGACGTGCTTTATTGAATCTAATAACACGGTTAATTAAGTATTGACCTTTTCAAGTCAGTCATAATTAGAGTAGTTACTATTCACATTAGTGCAATTACGCATCTTTGTCTCTTGTAATATTACATGTGTTTGCGAACTGTATTTCTTGTCCAAAAAAGGAAAGGGAAACAATTATTTCGTAGCGTACTTATTTTTACAGAAAAATAATAATATTCATACTGAGAGAAAAAAAAATCATTTAATATTACCCATAAACATTAGGCGGGAGGGGGGGGGGGGGAGAAGAAAGAGATAAATTATCCAGGTTATCATGTCAAAGGACATATTTAATTTTATTGTTCAAATTTGGTGAAAAAAAGCTATGAAACTCACCCGGCATTACAACTCAGAATCCAAATCCAAAACTGAACTGGATTTAAGGAGAGATGTTGAGGTCCGCCTCAGTCTCAGTATGAGTACTATATACATTGCTCTAATCTCAGAACATTAGACAAAATAAACGCCATTTTTAAGAGAGAGAAAGCTTAGTGAGAGAAAAACAATGGGAAAATCATGCTTCAAATTCATCACCTGCGCCGGCAATTCCGCTGGTCGATGATATGGGAGTTCCCGAAGTATATAAATTCAACTAAATTTATTTAGTTGTATATGATTTTAATTTTACAATCCGAATCTGCATTTTATCATGTTCTGTTTCAAATGTTTGGTGCTCTAATTTATGACAGGTTTTCTCTTCAAGTCTGTTTCCAGCCTATAATTCTTGGTGCTAGTAAGTTGCGATTTATATTTAAATTCGTGTTTTGCTAGATTTTGTGATCAATGAAAACTCAGCGAAGTCTTTTTACTAAATGACATCCAATTCAGGGGATTTAAGGATGGCTTAATTCGTCGTTGCCTAATTGAATGTAGAATCTAGTGTGGAGAGTTTAATCATTGTTGCCTTGGTTGAATTGTCGTCTTTCGTATCCGAATTCAAGTATGTTAGGAGGATTTAAGGATGGCTTAATTGGTTGTCGCGTATTTTAATTTGGAATTTAGTGTGGAGAAATTGATCATTCTTCTCTTAATTGGATTGTCGCTTTCATGTCTGAATTCAAGCATGTTATTTTAATTTGTCGTTTTCATGTCTCAATATAAGAGTGTTTGGAGGATTTAAGGATGGCTTAATTCGTTGTTGTCTTTTATTATTTGGAATCTAGTGTGGAGAATCTAATCAATCTTCTCTTAATTGGATTGTCGCTTTCGTGTCCCAATTTTAAGAGAGTTCATACGATCACCTCTATATAAGCACGCGCATTTATTGCAATGAGACTGAGGGTAAGTTACTGAAGTTTTGGAGAGTATGGATGTGGTAGCATTGTGTGCTTTATTATATATTAATTAAATTATCTAATATGATTAACGGAAGTGATGCCTTTTGGTGTCGCATTCAAGATAACTTGACCAAATTGTTTTTGAAATCTGATTTCTTCTTGCATTTGCTGGCTTTTAGTCTTTTGCATTAAGTTTACTATTGATTAATTCTCTGCATTCTCGTACTTGCTATATTACCATAGTTATATTCTCAATCTCTTCTGGTTGTATTGTGTTACAGTGACACGCTTCAAATGACTTCAAAATGCTAAATCAGTTAAAGGATCAATGACAACAACAACAACAATCTCAAATACCACACTCAAACATATGACAATCCCCAGTGACAATATGTAGCTTTGTTAACTCATAGAGGTTCCTCCAGGCATGGTTGTCGCACTTGTGGAGGCTGCTGCTTCATGTGTTGAAGCGGCTGCTGCTGCTATAGCTGTTGCAGATGTTGTTGTGCTTGCAGTTGTTGGCTTGCGACTAAATACAACCATGTCCTCCAAAAGGGAATCGATAATTGCAAGTTAGTAAGGCTTTAAATATGCGATCAATGGAAGTTTTTAGTGTATTATGTATCACTTCAGTTAGGGTTTTTCTCAACTTTGATCCCTTAATGAGTACTGATTCCATCTTTGGTCCCCTATTGATTTTTTTTGTAACTTTAGTCCCCTAGTAGAAAAAGTGTTGCCTTAAGACAACAAAAGAGGGGTGCGATCTCAGAATCGCGACTTCTTTCCCACATGAAAACAACCCTCATGTGACCACGTGCACAACACGTTTTTTTTTTTTGCCAAAAAGGACGATTTCGGTGGAAAAAGGGATCAAGTATGAATTGTGAGACACATTAGAGGACCAAAGTTGCAAAAACATTCAATAGGGGACCAAAGATGGAATCAGTACTCATTAAGGGACAAAAGTTAAAAAAAACCCCTTTAATTTTCATAACAAAGAATGTAAGTAAAGAAATAGGTCTCCCAATTATTTACCAGCAAAATTTCCAAATCTAATAAGAAATTGCTGCTCGTGGCTTTTGCTAGAAGGTTGCTGCTGCCTTAGACTGTCGAACAGGCGGCAAATCTTCTCCGGCGATTAGTTATTATCTGAGGTAAACTATTTCTTTCGGACCTAGTTTGATGATTATCAATTTTCTTAGAGACATAAAAGAAGCTAATTTTCTACTTGATGAATATGGAGTTGTGTAATTTATTGATTTTGCAACCCATTGATTTTTAGTGAAGGTTATTTTGCTATAGTTGTTGTGTTATCGACGTTTGATGCTTATCATGTGCAATGCAACCATTGTGAAGAATTGAGCTTCTTAAACTAAATGTTTATTAAAGTCGAATGTGATGTTTAGTACTATTGTTTCACTTTATTAATCGAACTCTGCCCATTCAAGAATTCGTACAATATCGACATATTAAATTACTGAGTTGGTCTTCCCTAAGCCTTCTCTAGTCTTTCAAATTCCTTATGTATTCCATAGCTGGCTTTTAGTCTCTTGCATTAAGTTTAATATTGATTAACACTCTGCATTCTCGTACGTGCTATATTACCATGGTTATACTTCAATCTCTTATGTGTCGCATTGTGTTGCAGCGACGTGGAAACCTTTTATGTCGAAAGTAGGAAAAAGAGCTATAAATCATAGTGTTCTAATTTTATACTTTTACTTGGGTGACAATTTGTTGTTTGAGGAGTCTAATGGAATACTATTGTGAAGTTATTTAGTTGTGTTTTAGGAGGTCATTCCCCTTTTTTTTATTTTCTCATTATCTGCAACGACCAACTGATTAGGTAACCACCATGTGAGACGAACTTGCAAGCCCTTTACATGCACCAGAATTTCCATCAGCGCATTTACCCGTCACCCCAAAGAATATTTTCGCACCAGACATCGAATTGCCTTGTCCAAGATTGCTAAGACCATAGATCAAGACGTTGTGCAAATGATGGACCAGACTTGTTGATTCACATCTAGAACTGACATCAATTTTCATAACTCTTTTTCGACCCTCTATTGCTGCTCCACCACCTCTCTTCCTCGGTCTACCTCTGTGTGCCTTAGGTGGACCAAATGGAGAAGCAGGTTCAGATGGTGATTCCAACTCCGGTCGCAAGGTGAGACGATGGTCCTCATGAGCTGCCCTCAATGAATATACACATATATCCTGAATCTCTCTCAGGACATCTTCTCTAGAGACCTCATAACCTTCGTGCATGGAATCAGTTGCCCGATGGTATATCTTTTGTAGGCTCTGGGCCTGAATAAATTGACAATGTTAAACATAACAGAACATAAAAATAAGTGGCATGAAAAGTTGTCATATTAAAGTGAACTACCACTGCCTCCATTGTGCCTCCAACTCCCTAGTATCTAGTACTTGGACGGGTAGGAGGATTACCAATCAATATACGAGTTATTTGTGGTACCATATCATGTACGGATCACTCTGATCCATTGGACAATCCAGAAGAGGAGCAGATCTAACAAGGGAATAGCGGTTTGTCCACATATCAACAAACTGCATGTGATGATGAGCCCAATCATAATTTTGTCTCCCACGACGATCAGTCAAATGGATGTCGGGGATAGTGTCACAAGGTTGAGGAATGGGTTGGTGCTGACCAAATTGATGCATGACACGGTCAGGATGGTGGAACTCCACCACATCAAAGAAGATGAGAGGAGATACTGTCTGCCAAATTCGTTGTCCCGATAGGCAATACTCTGGTAGGCTGGCCAAGACATCCTCTGATTATTCTGGCTATTAGAATTGTTAGTTTTTAGAAGTGTTCTGTAACATGGCTCTGATTATTGATGCCTTGTTGATTCACATCTAGAATCTGACATGAGTTTTCATAGTCAAAATATTTTTTTCTGAAAAATTACTTCGACATGGTAGGCGTGCACAAGTTGTGATTTTCTCTATATTATTATCTTTTTGTTGAACTCCCCCAACTACCTTATATATGAAGGATTTATCTTTCCGATTGACCGCATTATTCTCTAAGTTCTACTCTGATCCTCTTAGTTGACATAATAAACATGGCATGAACTTTATATAGTTATAATTTTGTCCCTCACTGCATTTAATTTTCAGTGTGCAGTGATACAGTTACCATCCCAGACGCTGCTGCATTCAGTTTCTGACAAATCCTACCGTTTTATCGGAATGCTCTTTCCCGGGTACAACATTATAAACCATGCAAGACGTTCCTATAGCTGTACACTAAACACGACAGTTGATCACATTTACTAAGGCCTTACTAACTTTCAATTATCGATTTCCTTTTTGCAGGATTCGATTGTATTTAGACCCATGCCAACAACTGCAAGCACATCATCATCTGCAACAGCTATAGCAGCAGCAGCCGCTTCAACAAATGGAGCAGAAGCCTCCACAAATGCGACAACCATGCCTGGAGGAACCTCTATGAGTTAACAAAGCTACATACTGTTATTGGGAATTGTCATATGTTTTTGTGTGGTCGTTGAGATTGTTGTTGTTGTTGTTGTCCTTTAACTGATTTAGCATGGTGGTATTATAGTCTGGACCTGAAAGCAAAATGGCAGCATTATATTTATGTCAGATAGACCAATAATCTTCCTATAGACAAATGTATCTTATTTTTTACTTCTTTTTTCCATGTACTTTATATGAAAAGTGTAAAATATTTATATTTAAAACTTGGAAGTTTAAATGAAGACATTTTAGTGGGACGAGTGGAAAGTAAAATTCATGTGTTTAACTTAATGTAATTCTTGTTTGGTTTAAATATGTATTATTTATGCAAGTAATAACTAAGTTAAAAAGGTAAAGAGGATAAGTTTTGATTTCAATCCGCTAAGATATCTAAAACAAATCCTAATGTTTCGTTTTTGAGATCTTTTTCACATGCTTTTGAAAATTCGTTAATATAGTTGTTGGAACAAACAATGAAATTACTTTATGTTGTTATGACTTAGTTGAGATGAAATTTTTTTAGTATTTTTGTAGGATATGTTTATAATTTTTGATTCATGGTGACAAGGTAATGTGGCTTTTAGAAAAGAAATAAGAGTTTAGCAAGAACAATCTTTGTTATAATGAGTTAATTTAATAATTGTTTCTTTATCTTAACTTCAGGTTAACGCAACATGATTGTATATGTTGAATAAATTTTAGAAAGTCAGTCTATTATTTGTTTCTAACGCTAAACATTGTTTTGAAAGGCGTAGAGCGTAATTGGGGCGTTTTACTTCCTTGGAGGCGAGGCGTAAGCCCTACAAATTTCGGCATTTATATTTTCAAAAAACATATATTAATTTTAATAGTAAAAAGAAAACATAAATAGATTCATGAATGAAAAGGTTTATGCCTTAGTTTATGGAGAGTTTCACATTGAGTGATCACACTCAAAGCAAAGTACTGGGCGGTACTTGTGTTGAGAAGTATCTAGCCAGATCGAAGGGTGTTCGAACAAGGTAGGGCGTCTTCTATCAGATGGAGTAGGAGACTAAAGGCCTGGATATAGGGTTTAACCATAGAAGGAAGTTTAGTTTGTTAATGTAACATCCTATAGGTGTAATTCACTTTAGTATATTGAAAGAAGTCTGAAGTTTTGGGCGAAAGCGTCCTGGACTAGGACGAGAGTCCGAACCATGTTAAAATCCCTGTGTTCTTTATTTACTGTCTTTATATTTTTGCAACTACAATATTTGTTGTTACAACACCAGAAAAATCATTTATATAATTGAGAAAATTCGCAATTAAGGCACTCCATTCCCTACCAAAAAGACTTGCTGAAGGCACTCCATTCCCTACCGAAAAGATTCGCCATAAAAATTGAAGCTATCGAAGAAGCCAAATATATTGAGAACATGACACTTGAAGAAATCATGGGTTTTCTGGCTACATTCGAACTAAAGCTAGAAAAATGAGAAATCCATAAGTTCTACTATTGCAACTTAGGCAAAAAGCAAGAATTAAGGAACCAAACAGTAAAAGTATTCAATGCAGGGAGTTCCTAGGGTATGGTCATATTTGTGCTGAATGTGCAAATTCGAAAAACAACAGTAAGACAATGATCCCCTCTTGAAGTGAAGGTGAATCTCCTCTTGCGGTGAAGGTGAATCTGATCAAAGTGAAGAAGAAACTGAAGAACGAGCTAATGTTAATTTAACTGCATTCACTAGTAATACAGGTGTTGCAACTGTCAAACAACATGACACAACTAGTGACTCTGAGTACGATAAGATGAGGAACATGAAGAATATAATCTTGATCAAGTGAAGTCAAACTATCTTGAACTTGTAGACAAGTGGAGAGCTCTCACTATATTCAATGTTGCCCTTGAGATTGAAAGTGGTCAGAGAGGAAAGAAAAAGAGACACTTCAGATGATCAATGCTACGCTAGAGTGTGAAAGTAACAACTCCAGAAGGATCTTGATGAATCAAAAGCTGTTGGTTCCATGTTGGAACCAAATCTCGCTGATGTTCAAAGAGAATTTGCTGAGGTATAAAAGAATGTCAAGATGATGAGTTCAAGAACCGAGAAACACGAGAGAGTTCTAGATCTGCAACAACCAGAGAGTGATAATTTTGGTCTTGGGTATTCTTACATCAAGGACCCTAAAGAGCGCATGTTTGTCAAGAATTGTATTCCTCATCCAGTGATGCAATCTCATGAAGGTAACATTGTGAAACCTAATCAAATTAATTATAATGCAATCTCATGAAGGTAACATTGACTGGAGAAGGTTTTATCCAGATTGGATTGGTAAGACTAATTGGAATAAGTTAATTGATGAGACATGGTCTACTGAAGATTGGTCAAAGAAATCAACTGCGGGAAAGAATAATAGAATCACGCCAAATGAAGGTGCACTCGCAACTCATACTGGGGGATCAATTCCGTTCTTGGCTCACCAGCAAAAGTTGGTATGTTTTAATTGAAGTTAATATTGACGTCATTTTTTCCAAAGGATTTAGTATATTATAATACTCAATATAATTAAGAGAACACTAATTATAACTTAATATATTTGAATAATTCAGAATTTATTTATAAAGTTAACCTGATATATATGCAGGATATGGAATTAAAACGTAAAGCTACAGAGTTTGAGTTGTACGATAGAACTCATAAGAGTGAGAAAGGAAAAGGGGAGTATGTAAGTTCCAAAGCCAAAAGAGTGCGTGTAAGTGATGATAAATTTAGTTTTTCATGTTTTATAGTATGTTTGATGTTTATATTGTAACTAAAAGAATAAATAATATCTTTTGTGCAGGAGAGCTATGATGAAGACTTGGAAAGAACTTACCCCGAGTTTGATTCACGACCGGGTTTTGATTCAGGGTTATGGAGCAAGGCAAGTGGTGGAACTTCTAAAGGAAGGTTGTACGGATTCGGCTCTAGCCAATATGTTATGGATAGGAGTGGAGCTTCCTATGATGGGTCATCAAAACAAGAAAATATGTCTCACCAACTAAAGATTGATGAAAAAATTGAAGAGCTTGAAAAGGGGATGGGAGAGATAAAAGAAAAAAATGATAGAGTCATTGAGCATATGGACAAGTTTCAACAAGATCTACCTAATATATTACGTGGTTTGTTGCAAGAAATTGGATGGTCAAATCATGCATATGCTGGTGGATCAGGACATCAACAAAGAAGTTTCTTTAACAATGACAACGTAAGCGATGGTGACGAGAGTAGTGAGGAGAATAGTTCTGAAAGAGATATGAATCTTGGTAGAAATGGACCGAATAATCTTGGAAGTAGAAGTCGTCAGAATGGTGGAGGACAACGTAATGGCAGAGGTGGCAAGTATGGACAAGAAAAGCGTAAAAAATAAATAGAACTTTTTAGATTTGGAATTGCCTTTTAAATTATATTATAACCGTTTACTAGCTTTTACAAATTTCAGTTGCTTTAGATTTTATGACTTTTGATGTTAAAGCATGAGTTTGTTACTAGCCCTTTTCATGTTTATTTATGAATTATTCAACTTATGTATTTTTGTTGTTATTACATAAAAATTTGTAAAGAACAAAAAAAGTATTACCTACGGCAATTATAAGCTTAATAGTGCATACAACACATTATTAGTGGGAAATATTCGATTTTCCTACATATTTCCGACAAACTAAGCAAAAAGTGTGTTATTCTCGAATTCCTACGGATGGATGGTACAAGATTTGGTTGCTAATATCTAACAAATTTTACGACAAACTAGGAGTTGGTAAAATTATGGAATTCCAACGAATATTTTTTTGACACTAAATTTGTCGCTAGATTTCTAACTAATTTCCGACGAAATACCAACAAAAAAAATTGTAGCTAGAATTCCAACTAAAAAGACTGTCGCTAACATCCGTTGGGCATTCCAACAGATAATGTTTGACACTCAAATTGTCGCTATATTTCCTCCTAATTTTTGACGAAATACCAACAAAAAAATACTGTAGCTAATATTCCAACTAAAAAAATGTCGCCGACATCCGTTGGTCATACCAACGAATCATAATCTGAAGCAAAATTTGTCGTTGTATTTCCAACGATTCTCCCACGAATTTCCAACAGAACTCTGTAGGCAATATTCCAGCTAAAAGGCGTAGCTAAAATTCGTTGGAACGCTTACGACAGATTTCCAACGAAATTATTGTCGTAGATAAGCATATGACCATGTAGTATTACCAACAAAAATGCTAACCTTTACCTACAAAAATAATTGTCGCAAAGTTTACCAACAGAAAAATCAATCCGTCGCTGGGTTTACCTACGCCACTATCACCTACAAATTAACCAACAAAAATATCTGTTGGTAAATATTTTTACCAACAGAATTATAGGCTTCTCCAACAAAATCTCCCGTTGTTGTTGCCCCGTTTTCTTGTAGTGCATGATCATCTCCAATTTTATTCCAGTTTGTCACCACTGTGGGTTAGAGGTCACATACGACCTAATTGCTATCAACTCCGGGGATATTACCTTGTTAAGTCACCAAGAGACTACGAGGCTTATAGCCATCGCATGTTGCAACACGTACTGAGTACATGAATCATCTTATTGCAACTTATTCAAGAAGCAGTAAACCAAATGTTTGGGTAAGAAATTCCATGTTTAATGTTTCTCTACAGTCTCTAATGTTCAAGAAAAAGTATCTGATGCATGGTACATTGATAGTGGTTGTTCCAAAAACATCAATAGTAACAAAAAGATTTTAACAAATTTCGCTAAAACTCTTATTGGCACTGTTCTGTGCGGGAATGGAAATTGTTTTCTTGTCTGTGAAAAAGGTAGTTTGAGGATCAAAGGTAGTCCTACTTGACAAAATGTCTATTATGCTTTAAAATTTTAGAAAAAATTGATTAGTGTCTAGTCAATTGTGTGATATGAATTGGTCTGTATGTTTTGATCCCAATGGTTGTTTGATTAAAAATGATGAAGGGATTTGTGTTATGCTGATAACTATTTCAGAGTCTGTAAGTTACAACAGGGTAGTACTCAGTTACAACTAACCCCCAAGTCAGATTAATTATGTGTTCTGACACCCCAACAAAAGAAAGATATTCTTGGTTGTGGGCTGATGCCAATAGAATACTTGGCTGATATGATTCTGCTGGTTCAAATTTTTTTATGTTGGCATCTTCCTAAAGGTGTTTCATTTTGATTGTTCTAAAAAGAATGTGAGTTTGAGTTCTTTGATGATCTTGATTAGATATGTTTGAGTGGCATAAAAAGTTTGATTGTTCTAAAAAGAATGTGAGTTTGAGTGGCATGAAAAGTTGTTATATTAAAGTGAACTACCACTGCCTCCATTGTGCCTCCAACTCCCTGGTATCTAGTACTTGGACGGGTAGCAGGATTACCAATCAACATACGAGTTATTTGTCGGTACCATATCATGTACGGGTCACTCTGATCCATTGGACAATCCAAAAGAGGAGCAGATCTAACTAGGGCATAGCGGTTTGTCCACATATCAACTAATTCAGGATATATGTGTATATTCATTGAGGGTAACTCATGAGGACCATCGTCTCACCTTGCGACCAGAGTTGGAATCACCATCTCAAGCTGCTTCTCCATTTGGTCCACCTGAGGCATACAGAGGTGACCGAGGAAGAGAGGTGGTGGAGCAGCAACAGAATCCTTTTACCAGACCACTTAAAATAGAAATCCAATCCTCTGATTATTCTGGCTATTAGAATTGTTGGTTTTTAGAAATGTTCTGTAACTCGGGTGGCAGTTTACTCTATAAATTTTCTTTGGCTCTGATTATTGATGCCTTGTTGATTCACATCGAGAATCTGAAATGAGTTTTCATCTATGTTGCACGGATAAGGGTACAGGGACACGAGTACGATACGATACGGATACGGGGACATGGATTTTTAAAAAACATAGGGATACGATACGGCATGGATTCGTCTATATATTTTATATAATTATAATAATTATATAATAAATTTATATGCACCATATAAGTAGAATAGATAAATTTACAATTCTAGCATTATATTTTAAAATTTAAATAATAATAAATCTTACGTATGACTCTTAATTAATATAAAGGAACATTAAAGAAGAAGAATGTAATATCAAATTTATTTAAAGGTGAAAAAAGCTCTCTCGAACTAAATTAAGAGAAGTATATTTAATATAAAAGCTTGCAAGTCTCATTATTTCTATTTTCTTTGCTATTCTAATTTATGTTACTAAGTTTTTATATAAATAGGGGTTGATGTTGTGTCAAAAATGGTTGGATACATGGTTGATAGGTATCCGACACGGGTATCCGTAATTTTCTTTTATTTAAATTGTAAGATACGCCACGTGGAGCATCCGATACGTATCGAGGAGTATCCGAGGAGCACTGGTATCCGAGAAGTATCGGATACGGGTACATGTGATTTTTTGAAGTATCCGTGGAACATACGTTTTCATAGTCAAAATATTTTTTTCTGAAAATTACTTCGACATGATAGGCGTGCACAAGTTGTGATTTTCTCTATATTATTATCTTTTAGTTGAACTCCCCCAACTACCTTATATATGAAGGATTTATCTTTCTGATTGACCGCATTATTCTCTAGTTCTACTCTGATCCTCTTAGTTGACATAATAAACATGGCTTGAACCTTATATAGTTATAATTTTGTCCCTCACTGCATTAATTTTTCAGTGTGCAGTGATACAGTTACCATCCCAGACGCTGCTGCGTTCAGTTTCTGACAAATCCTACCGTTTGATCGGAATGCTCTTTCCCCGGGTACAACATTATAAACTATGCAAGACATTCCTATACCTGTACACTAAACACGACAATTGATCACATTTACTAAGGCCTTACCAACTTTCAATTATCGATTTCCTTTTTGCAGGATTCGATTGTATTTAGACCCATGCCAACAACTGCAAGCACATCATCATCTGCAACAGCTATAGCAGCAGCAGCTGCTTCAACAAATGAAGCAGCAGCCTCCACAAGTGCGACAACCATGCCGGGAGGAACCTCTATGAGTTAACAAAGCTACATACTGTTACTGGGAATTGTCATATGTTTTTGTGTGGTCGTTCAGATTGTTGTTGTTGTTGTTGTCCTTTAACTGATTTAGCATTGTGAAGTCATTTGAAGCTTGAGGTGGTGGTATTATAGTCTGGACCTGATAGCAAAATACCAGCATTATATTTATGTCAGATAGACAAATAATCTTCCCATAGACAAATGTATCTTATTTTTTACTTCTTTTTTCCATGTACTTTATATGAAAAGTGTAAAATATTTATATTTAAAACTTGGAACTTTAACTGAAGACATTTTAGTGGGACGAGTGGAAAGTAAAATTCATGTGTTTAACTTAATGTAATTCTTGTTTGGTTTAAATATGTATTATTTATGCAAGTAATAACAAAGTTAAAAAGGTAAAGAGGATTAAGTTTTGATTTCAATATTTATTTCAATCCGCTAAGATATCTAAAACACATCCTAATGTTTTGTTTTTGAGATCTTTTTCACATGCTTTTGAAAATTTGTTAATATAGTTGTTGGAACAAACAATGAAATTACTTTATGTTGTTCTGACTTAGTTGAGATGAAATTTTTTTAGTATTTTTGTAGGATATGTTTATAATTTTTGATTCATGGTGACAAGGTAATGTGGATTTTAGAAAAGAAATAAGAGTTCAGCAAGAACAATCTTTGTTATTATGAGTTAATATTATAGTTGTTTCTTTATCTTAACTTTAGGTTAACGCAAAATGATTGTATATGTTGAATAAATTTTAAAAGTCACTCTATTGTTTGTTTCTAACGCTAAACAGTGTTTTAAAAGGCGTAGAGCGTAATTGGGGCGTTTTACTTCCTTGGAGGCGAGGCGTAAGCCCTACAAATTTCGGCATTTATATTTTCAAAAAACATATTGATGTACCATATTTCGGTACCGCCACATCATAATATCCGATACAATACCACGCGTATTTCGGGACATATTATGCCACATCAGCACCATTATTGTTTAATGCAAAATTACAATTCAAGGCAAAACTCGGAAATCGGCCCAAGTAGGCCCAAATTGAGCCCAAGCGAGATCTATTTGGGCCCAAAAAGGCCTAATTTGAGCTATATCAAGCCCAGTTCGAGCTATCTAGGGCCAAATTCGATCTATTTGAGGCCCAGAGGCCCAGTTCGAGCAATCTGGGCCCAAATTCGATCTATTTGAGGCCCAGTTTGACTTATTTGAAGGCCCAATTCGAGCTATTTCGAAATAGGTCTAATTCGACCTATTTAAACTTATAGTTCGACTTGGATTGCACTTCTAGCTGAATAAGGACTCTTATTACTATATAAAGGGGTCCCATGCCTCATTCTAAGGTACGTTTTAATTTTCCAAGCATTTAATTTCGAGCTATATACATCGAATTCGAGCTATAGAGCAGTAAATTCGAGCTGTTTGCAATAGCTCTTGTTCGATCTATATAGAGTGTATTTCGAGCTATTTGAGGGTAATTTGACCTATTCGGGTGCCTTCATCTTGGTTCTCAATACCATTTCAAGGTGTGCTTATTCGACCTATACGGCTTAAATTTGACCTATTTAAGCTATATTCGACCTATAAATTCGAGCTATTATCTCTCACGACAATACCTCGCATTCCGGCCTATCTGACTTGAGCGTCGGAGTGCCTTCGCCGGAAAAGGCACCGGCTTAGTTTATGTGTGGTGTTGGGTGCAGGTTCCAAACTCAAAAGCTGCTTGAGCATGCATCAGAAACTGAAGCAGTCTGACGTGGAGTGTTGGAGGTTTGACATGTATCCAGACGAAAATACCCCACATCAGTGGCGCCGTCTGTGGGAACCTTTATACGCACTTAGTAACAAACACTGACACTCAATGGCTCAACGGAGAAGAATAGAATGGCAGGAAGGACTAGATCACAGAGGGAGGACGATAATTGGGCACCTGATTCTTCTGAACGAACATCAGTGGCAGCGCCCAACACTCCCCTTGATCCTCCAACTCACACAGCGAATCAACCTGAAGTTCCTCCCACGGAACAACAGCTATTGAATTCCGCTCAGTTAGATCAAATCATGTCAGCTTTCCAAAGGACTATGGTTCTAATGATTGTGTAGCAATTGGCTAACACTTCTACTCCACAGAATGTTCAGGCTCCAATAGCACAACAACCAGCAGCACAGCCTGCAGCATTGCAGCAGGGAATGACTCATCAGACCCAGCGTCGTGATGATTCAAGGCATTATACGCAGACTAGGATGACAAGGCCAAGGGATCCATCTCCCTCGCCTGAAAGGAGAAATCCTCGTTCAATGAGGACTAATGCTAACAGAGCTCCCAGTCGGGCAACTGGTCGAGATAGAGAAGTGAAGGATGGAGAGTAAACTCTAGGCAGAGAGTTCCTAATCATCGACCCGCAGCAAGTCGAATTGCCGGAAGAGATAGGGATTTGCCTGAGAGAGTTGTCCGAAGACTGGAGCCTGTTGTTGCAAAACATATTCCACTAAGGGAGAGACCAAACCAATTCTGTGAGGCGATCAGTAATTTAACATTGAATGAAGGAACTAATCTTCCTGTCTTGAAGAAGTATGATGGAAATACCGATTCAGTAGCACATTATGATGAGTTAGATGGAGATTTGCAGGTCTTGGGGTATGCAGAGAATATGAGGGCGAAACTTATATCGCTCAGTCTGAGAGGCCCTGCAAAGGAATGGTTTAAGAACTTGCGTTCGCGTTCAATCGAATCATCTGAGCAGTTCAGGACCATGTTCGTAAAGAAGTTTGCTACTTATCGGATAAAGAAGAAGTCTCCAAGCACGCTGTTTAATATCTATAGAGGACCTGATGAACCTTTGGGAAGGTATATAGAGCGGTTGAATCTGGAGATTGGTAGAGTGAATGCTCCCAATGTGGACTTGGTCATCTCTGTATTGGAACATCGCTGCTGGAGCAAAAAGCTGATAGAAGTAATAACATGGAATACGCCTGATTCCATAGAGCAAGTGATGGACCTCGCTAGTAAGGTCATTGAAGTTTAGGAGGCGACCATGAATCAAGGGTTGATGGATTCGCCAGGAATTCATGGAGCCAAGGAGAATAGAGATAAAGATTGAAGGAAGGAGTTAAGGGGCAGAGATCGTGATCGCAATCGACAACCCTTTAAGAAATTTGACAATTATACTCCACTGAGAAAACAAATTCGAGAGATCTTTGCTATTGAGAAAGATAGCGGGTTACTGAGAACCCCAAAACCATTCCAAGAGACGGAGGAGACTAAGGTGTCAAAGAAATATTGTAAGTTCCACAGGCAAAATTGACATTTTACTAATGAATGCAAGGCCCTAAAGAACGAGATTGAAGGACTCATTCAAGAGGGGAAACTCGTTGAGTACGTCCTTGAGAATAGAGAGTCACGTCAAGAGAAGGCGTCATCTGGACGCAAGCGGGATAGATCTCCGCATGAGAAGAAGGAAGAACCCAGGCGTAAAAAGGGTAATGGGAATGATGATATTGAGAATGGAGTCAATGTGATTGCTTGCGGACCAACTGGTGCAGACTCAGCCAAAAGTAGAAAACGCATCTCACGTGATATATACAATGAACGGCTGAAGTGCCCTGAAATAGATCTTGTCTTTGCAGTAGACAAGTTGGATACAAGGATCACATTTGACGATAGCGATTTTGACAGCTTGTCTTCACAAGCTAAGGAAGCGCAATACTTGAATTGCCCTATGGTGGTCTCTGCAGTGATTGCGAATCACGCGGTAAAGAGGATCATGATTGATAATGGATGTTCATCCAACATCATCTTCATGGATGCTTGACAACAAATGAAGCTTGGACAATACGAGATCACTGATGTTAACTCAGCACTAGTGGGATTTGGTGGAAGTGAAGTTAAACCTGCTGGAAGGATCATGTTGCCAACATCCTTTGGCGTGAATCCAAAGAAGAGAACACTGAATGTGGAATATCTCATTGTTGATATACCTTTTTCATACAACGTGCTGATTGGAAGGCCTGGAATAATGGCGTTTGCTATGATCATCTCTACGGTGCATCAAAATATCAAATTCCCAACGCCTGGCGGAGTTGCTGAACTGACTACGAACTATCATGATTCTTGGAGTTGCTATGTTAAATCGACTAAACCTATCCAGGCAAAAACGGATCCAAATGTCGCGATGATTGACATACACCCATTTGATACGCCTGAAATAGTAGAACAAGTTGATACAGAGATGGTGCTTGCTACTCAAGTGGACCAAAAGGTGATGCCGGAGAATCCCATTCCTCCCAATGTTGAAGACGCCTCAAAGAAGGCGGAGGAAGAAAAGGAAGACAAAACGACTCTGCGCTATAAGAAGAAAATGAAGATTGAGCGTTTGAAACCTTCTGGAGAATTTAAGGAGGTTATTCTTGTTGAACGATGAGCCTGACAAGGTCATTAAAATTGGAAGCGAGTTGACCTCGGAGATTGAAAAGGCATTATTGGAATGCCTGCGAAGAAACTTTGATGTATTCGCATGGACGGACTCGGACTTGAAGGGAATAGATCCTCGAGTTGCGGTACATCACCTGAATGTTAACCCAAATGCTAAGCCTGTCCGGCAGAAGAAGAGACACTTTAGTGATGAAAAGAACAAGGCTGCAGAGTTGGAAGTACAATCAAAGCTTGCTGCAAGCCACATATTTGAAGTACGATACTCTGAATGGCTAAGCAACGTTGTACTTGTTCCAAAGAAGCCGACCGTATGGAGGATGTGTGTGGATTACACTGACTTGAACAAACATTGCCCACGAGATCCTTTCCCCTTGCCTAGGATAGATCTCGTGGTTGACTCTACAGCAGGGTGTACACTGCTAAGTCTTTGTGATGCCCAGAGCGGTTTCCACCAAATACTAATGGCAGTAAAGGATCAACACATAATGGCTTTTATCACTGATAGAGGCATATACTGTTACAAGGTGATGCCATTTGGATTGAAGAATGCAGGAGCAACCTTTCAAAAGTTGGTTGCGAAGATGTTTTACCATCAAATCGGCAAGACTATGGAGGTTTACATTGATGACATGCTTATCAAAAGTCTAAAAGCGGAAGATCGCGTAAAACATCTGGAAGAGCCTTTTGGTATCATGAAACAATACGGGATGAAGCTAAATCCCAAGAAGTGCAGTTTTGGTTTTAAGGCTGGAAAATTTCTGGGGTACATGCTCAACGAGCGAGGAATCGAAGCTAACCCAGACAAGATTAAAGCTATAATGGATTTAGCATCCCCCAAGTCTGTTCGAGAGGTGCAACGCTTGGTGGGGAGGATCACGGCACTTAGTCGATTCATTTCGCATTCTGCAGAAAAAAGTTTACCTTTTTTCAAGAAGTTACGTAAGACACCTAAGTTTGTCTGGACTGAAGATTGTGAGGAGGCCTTTCGTCAATTGAAGGTGTATCTTACGACACCACCACTACAATCTAAGCCCAAGGACAATGAGATGCTATATCTTTACTTGGCCATAACGAAGAATTCATTAAGCACAGTACTCGTGCGCGAAGAAGACAAGAAACATTTTCCTATCTATTACGTTAGCAAAGTGTTGAATGGGACAGAGGTGAATTATCTGGAGATCAAAAAGCTAGCATACACACTCGTGATAACTGCTTGAAAGTTAAGACCATACTTTCAATCACATCCGGTCACTGTCTTAACTAATCAACCACTGAATCAAGTTATGGCAAAACCGGAAACATCTGGGAGACTGGTGAAGTGGGCAATCGAGTTAGGAGAATACGGCTTGGAGTATATGCCAAAAACGGCGATCAAAGCACAAAGGCTGGCAGACTTTGTGGCTGAAACTATCTCAGAGGCGGAGCAAGCGCCTGATGTAGCAATGGTGATGGAAGATATTAAAAGGGACAAACCTGGAGTTGCAAAGGGAACTTGGACTTTGCATGTAGATGGATCGTCTACGAATGACGCTGGTGGCGCAGGAATTTACTTCAAATCGGTGGATGGTAGAGAATTCGACTATGCTATAAGGTTAAATTTTCAAGTTACGAATAATCAAGCAGAATACGAGGCTATGCTAGCTGGCATCCAAATGGCAAAATCGTTGGGGATAACGAAGCTTGTTGCATTTACGGATTCACAACTGATTGCTAATCAATTCGAAGGAAGATATGAGGCAAAAGAGGCTGCAATAGTGAAGTATCTCGAACAATTGAAGGAGGCGACATCAAACTTCGATACTTTCTCTATCTCGCAGATCCCTCAAACAGAGAATGAACGTGCTGACTCTTTGTCGCGATTTGCGAGTACCGCCGAAGTGTTTGTTGAAAGGCGAGTAACTTTATTGGCTGCAGAGCAACCTTCTATTGGCAGATGAGTCGAGTCAAAACCAACACAAGCATTGGACTACGCTCTGCCAGTAGAGATCGAGGCATGTTGGAAGGATGAGATCATTGATTATCTTCAGAACGGGAACTTACCTACTGATCCTCAAGCGGTCAGAAGGCTCAAGTACAAATCTGCGAGATTTACTATGTTCAATGGCGAACTGTATAAACAGTCTTTCGAGGTACCACTCTTAAGATGCCTATCTCTGTCACAGGCAAAACAAGTTTTACGAGAAATTCATGAAGGAAGTTGCGGAAATCACTCAGGAGGACGATCGCTGGCCCAGAAAATACTCCGACAAGGATATTTCTGGCCAACTATTATGAGAGATGCTATGGATTACTCTAGGAAGTGCAGAAGTTGTCAATTGCATGCGAAGATAATTCATACACCTGCACAACCTATGACAACAGTAAGTTATGGATGCCCATTCGACCAATGGGGAATAGATATCGTTGGACCAATGCCAAAGGCAACTGGAGGTAGAAAATGGTTATTGGTAGTAGTCAAGTATTACACTAAGTGGGTTGAAGCTGAAGCACTTGTAAACATTGCTGAGGATAATGTGAAACAATTCATTTGGAAGAATATCGTTTGTCAATTCGGAATCCCAAGAGTGTTAATTTCCGACAATGAAAGGTAGTTCCAAGGTTTTAAGATTCAAGACTGGTGTAGAGACATGAAAATTGAGCAACGCTTTACATCCGTTACGCATCCTGAAGCAAACGGGCAAGTGGAGGCCACTAATAACACATTAGTGAAGAGTCTGGAGAAAAGGTTGGAAGGAGAAGGAGGAAATTGGGCAGACGAGCTGCTAGGAATACTATGGGCATATCTTACAACTCCTCGTACTTCTACAGGAGAAACTCCATATTTATTGACATATGGATCTGAAGCAGTGATGCCGGCTGAGATTGGAATGCCAACTTATCGTATTGTTACATATGATGAGGAGCAGGCATTAAGGGCAAGGCAAATGGATTTGGAGTTGATCGGAGCAACAAGGGAAGCAGCATACCAACGTACTCAAGCGTATAAATCTATGATGGCAAAAGCATATGACAACAAAGTTCGTTTAAGGAACTTTCAAGTGGGGGACTTGGTACTTAGAAAAGTTGAAGCTACCAAGCATGTTGGAAAGTTGAAGCCAAACTGGGAAGGACCGTACAGAGTGGAGAAAGCAAGCTCAAAAGGATATTACTACTTACAAGAGTTGGGTGGAAGGACTTTGTCACACCCCTGGAACGTCAAGAACTTACGAAGGTTTTATAGTTAGAAAACTAGTTTTCTAATGGCCTTGTGGCATGATAGGACGGTAGTTTCAATACTTCATTCGCTTATTCTTTTACGAATTACGAGTCGTTTTACGCGGATTCTCATTGTAATAGTTAGCAGCGAACTACGGGGACTTGATTCCTAGCCAACCTATATACGGCGGGATACGTAGGCAACTCGGAAGTTACTTGAGCTCTGTCCTAAAACTAATAAAATCTCTTATTTTATTCAAGTTTATCTGTTGCCTACTCATTGCCCGCATGATTTCAAGCTACTAGCATACATAAAGTTAAACTCATACTGTCTACGAAACATAAGTTTAAAAACTTAATCAAAACGAACATTAGCTTCGTATAACGAGCACTAGCCTCGTGGAGTCGAGCACAAGTCCTTGCACACCCGCGAACATAGCTTCGCTAGCGCAAACATTAGCTTTGCACAATGAGCACAAGCCTCGTGGAGTCGAGCACAAGTCCTTGCACTCCCGCGAACATAGCTTTGCAAGCACAAACATTAGCTTTGCACAACAAGCACAAGCCTCGTGGAGTCAAACACAAGTCTTCGTACTCCCGCGAACATAGCTTCGTAAGCGCGAACATTAGCTTTGGACAACGAGCACAAGCCTCGTAGAGTCGAGCACAAGTCCTCGCACTCTCACATATACTTGTTTATAAAACTTGAGTGTTTTAGCAAGTGACAAATATAAACATAGAAAGTAGACACGTATGAGCAAATACACAACAAGACAGAATAACGACATTCGAAAATTTCTAAAGTCAAACTGTACTAGCAATGGAAAAGCGCTAAAATCGCGCACAAGTCAACAACATATATTGTACGATAAGAATGTACTACTGCGAATATACTGTACGAAAAGTAAAGATGTTCAAAATACTATCTAAGGCACAGACGCCAGGAATACGGGCACGAAGGCCACTCAAAGTAATCAGGGCAGCAGATTTAGTCCCAGCGACTTCACAGCACCTTCGCTCTGTTCCTGAATCGCAGCAAATGACACGTTCAGGGGCCCGGTGTCGTCAACTGGAGAAATCTGACGAGGTGCAGGAGTAGGAACAGGGACATCGGGCATAGCCTGATCGCCCTCTGCAGGATGATCCAGGACCTGAGGGTCGAAACCCATCTCACCCTCCTCCAGGGGCTCATCCGGCGCAGCGGCAGCAGCAGCAGAAGTGGATGGCTGCTCATCAGCAAAATCAGAGAGCCATACCTGAAGGAGAGGATAGAAGGACGTGAACGGATCATGCTTGGGCTCACCTACTTCCTCAGTAGGAGCAGGCTCAGCAGGAGCAGGATCAGCAGGAGCAGGATCAGCAGCCGCAGTGCCCGAGGATTCGCCAACCTCTGCATCGTCCTTGTTCAGGCAATTGAAGACATTGAAATCCTCCTTCTTGAATCCAGGAGCGAGGGCACCTCGGGAGACGATATCATCAAGGGCCATATTGTAACCCTTGGTTGTATCAAAGCCGCCCCTCTCCATGGCAATCTTCTCCCATGTAGCCGAGGGAAAGAACTCGATGGCTACCATTACTTTATCCTCATCAGGGAGCTCCTACAAACCAAGAGAAGAAAAATGTAAGTACAAAATACAAGACATCAAAATACGGGAAATAAAGTCAAATATGAGGGAACTACCTCGTTCATGGCCCTGTTATAGCCATCCTCCTCAGCAGTCGCAAGGCGAGATTTCACATCAGCTAGCTCAGCCTCGAGTTTCACGCGTTCCACCTCAGCAGCAGCAGCAGCATCCTGCATCGTCCTGATGGTGTCAACATGGTCGTCGACAAGTGAAGTGGCATGCTGGCAATCGGTGGTAAGCTGACTAGACAGTCGCTTCTCCTCAATGAGCTCCTTGTCAACACTAGCCTTAGCTGCTTTCAGGGCCTCCAGCTCGGCCTGCACAGCTTTCAGCTCGTCGGCTGCTGCCACCAGGTGCTTCTCAACCTCGGCTTTAGCTTCCTTGGCCTGTTTCTCCAATCTTTGAGCCTGCAAGGCTGAGGAGAGGTGCCTGTCCATCAGCTCCTTTTGTTGACCCTGAGAAGTCATGACCATGTCAAAATTCTCCGCCATGGTCTGGAAGTTAACGAAGAACTGCGAAAAACAGAAGAAAGTCAGTAACATAACAAAACAAGTATAAAACGGGATTAAAAAAGAAGTATATAAATAAAACAACCTCGCACATAGACAAGGCCGCACGACTGACAACCTTCTTGTGCCCCATTGCCTGATAGTAAAGTTGACGGTCAAAGTCAGGCAAAAATCCCTTCATCAGTCGAAGAGCAGTAGTATCCTTCATGGTAAACTGCCCCGACTCGACCGTAGCTCGCACTATCTCCTCCACATCAATGTCAAGCTCATCAGCCTCATAAGTTTTTGATTTGTCATGCGCGGGACGCTTGCCTCGTCGGATCTCCTCAGCAGTCGAAGACCTCTTCCTGGTCGCTGGCTCTGGGTCAGACTCATTGGCACGGCGCACAGCTGCAGCAACAGAGGGAAGATGCACTCTTCCATTCGAAGGTGCTGGTGGAGGAGAAAGCTTAGGAACAATCGGCTCAGAACCGATGGGTGGTGATCCGGGAGCAGCATCGGCAGTCGGCTGAGATGGAGCAGGAGAGGGTGCAGGACCAGAACCCCTACCTCATCCCGATCCTCATGTCGAGACAACAGCTGTGGAAGAGGGAGTGGGAGCACTACCGCCCCTAGAACTAGTACCAGCCGTCTTCTCAGGAATAGGCGCTGAGGCCTGAGGAGCATTCGCGCCCCGCTTCATAGCGGCCAGCCTCTTCTTAGTCTTGTCCATAACGATGCACTCTGAAAATAATAAATAATGCAAAGGTTAGATGACAAAAGGAAGACAGAAATTCAACAAGTACAAAAGACAAACATGCATAATGTTATACCAAAAACAGAAGACTCAACGCCTGCATGATGAGTATAACCGCCGGCCCGCAACACTGGGGTGATGGTCAACTCGAAGGCATCAAACTGATGCTGTTTCAGGTTCTTAACCACTGTCTGACTATAAAGAGGAGGCGTGGGGCGCTTGGGCGATGGGCGGGCGTCGGTCCAAATCCGCTTGAATCAAAATTCCTGGGGCTTGGATTCTTTGATAAAGAACCATTGTTTCTTCTAATGCGCCCCGAAGCTCGACTGCAGCTCAGATAGGAAGCAGTGCTTCTTCTGTTAACTCAAGTAGTAAAACCCGACATCTACACCTCTATTGCGGAATTTTACTAAAAACAGTTGCCAGGAACCGTCTACGGAACATGGGAGGTCAAAGACACGTGTGAGCATCACGTAAGCATACATCTGTGTGTATGCGTTTGGGGTAAAATGTGAAGGAAGAGAATTAAGGGAGGCCATGATCTGTGAAACGACATGGGTTATGGGAAACCGAAGGCCACAATGGAGGTAACTACTAAAGACAGTTAGACACCCTTCTGGCGGGTTGTTTATCCTGTCATCTGGCCCCGGAACGATGATCTCATAAGTATCAGGGATATCGTAGGTATCGCGATAATAATCTATGTCGTAAGTAAGGGAAGAAGGAAACTGATCAAAGTTAATCAAGTTTCGCGCATGGAGTTGTTCAGGAGAGTTTGCGGCAGGTATGGGAGCATCATTGGGTGGAGGCACATAGGGCACGCTGGTAAGAGGGTTAGACTCAACCTCGTCATCTCCTAGGATGTCTACTTCCATATGAGACGCCCTATCATTGCTAGATCTTCTATCATTGCTAGAAGAGGTCTCGTCACTCGAGTCATTACTACTGCCGCTAGTCGACTCATTCTCCTTAGCCTTAGAAGACCTAGAAGACTTACTACCGTCTTCCCTACTACTACTTGACGACTCAATATCAATAACTCGAGTCATAAAGAGGTTCAGGTTGAAAGATTACCGGCACGAGGGTCTAGATCTACGAAAACTTTTTCGTTTGGGTCGATTTGCTCGTATGACCTCTGCGCAGGTACAAACAGCTTCGGTGCTCCAGGTACTCGGATTCTGGCATGTTCTGGTTGCCGAGGACGAGTCGGGGATGATGGATGCCTTGTGTCTGAATTGCGAGGATTCCGAGACGAAGAATCTCGAGGTTGGTTGCGAGAGTTGTAGTAGGCACGCTGGTGTGATCGAGGTGGTGATGGACGTCGTGGAGACTGGTTACGCCGAAGTCTAGCCGTCGTGAACAAATCTGCGAAAAAGTCAAAATTATTAGCATTTTGTAAATTTTTCAAAAACTGAAAAAATTGCCTAAGTGCTATAGCTCGAATTTACATAGGTTATTCGACCTATCATTTCGAGTTATTCACAACTCACAAAAAATGTCACAATTCAAAGGGGAATTTCGAGCTATTCTGGGAAATTTCGAACTATTTGGGATGTTTTTCGAGCTATTTGGAGGTTTTTTGAGCTATTCCAGTGAACTTACTAAAAATGGTAATTTCGAGCTATAAATTCGAGCTATTTCTCGAGAGCTCTGGATGAATGTTTAGGGGCGAAATGAGGAAATGAAGCTCGGAGCGGGGTATTTATAGGTGAAATGATGCGGTAATTACCAAAATGCCTCAAATTCGACCTATTTGCAAATTCGAGCTATTTTCCGGAAATTTTTTTCTGAAATTCGAGTTATCTTTTTCGGAGGTAATTTCGACCTATATTAATTCGAGTTACCAAAAATAGTAAATATGACCTATTTTCAAATTTCGATATTTTTGTTCAAATTCTTGGCTTTATACGCCGAGGCCGATTTTGTTGCACGATACTCGGTTATGTGACTTCTTTTTAGTTCGTATGACCAATGTTTGTACACATTACTCTTACGAACTGGGGGACTCCATGATGTACCATATTTCGGTACCACCACGTCATAATATCCGATACAATATCATGAACGTATTTCGGGACATATTATGCCACGTCAGCACCATTATTTTTTACTGCAAAATTACAATTCAAGGCAAAACTCGGAAATCGGCCCAAGTAGGCCCAAATTGAGCCCAAGCGAGATCTAGTTGGGCCCAAAAAGGCCTAATTCGAGCTATATCAAGCCCAGTTCAAGCTATCTGGGCCCAAATTCGATCTATTTGAGGCCCAGTTCGACCTATTTGAAGGCCCAATTCGACCTATTTCGAAATAGGTCTAATTTGACCTATTTAGACTTATAGTTCGACTTGGATTGCACTTCTAGCTGAATAAGGACTTTTATTACTATATAAGGGGGTCCCATGCCTCATTCTAAGGTACGTTTTAATTTCCCAAGCATTAAATTTCGAGTTGTATACATCGAATTCGAGCTATAGAGCAGTAAATTCGAGCTGTTTGCAATAGCTCTTGTTCGATCTATATAGAGTGTATTTCGGGCTATTTGAGGGTAATTCGACCTATTCGGGTGCCTTCATCTCGGTTCTCAATACCGTTTCGAGGTGTGCTTATTCGACCTATACGGCTTAAATTCGACCTATTTAAGCTAAATTCGACCTATAAATTCGAGCTATTGTCTCTCACGAGATACCTCGCATTCCGACCTATCTGACTTGAGCGTCGGAGTGCCTTCGCCGAAAAAGGCACCGGCTTAGTTTACGTGTGGTGTTGAGTGTAGGTTCCAAACTCAATAGCTTCTTGAGCATCCATCAGGAACTGAACCAGTCTGACGTGGAGTGTTGGAGGTATGACACGTATCCAGACGAAAATACACCACATCACATATATTAATTTTAATACTAAAAAGAAAACATAAATAGTTTCATGAATGAAAAGGTTTATTCCTTAGTTTATGGAGAGTTTCACATTGAGTGATCACATTCAAAGCAAAGTACTGGGCGGTACTTGTGTTGAGAAGTATCTAGCCAGGTCGAAGGGAGTTCGAACAAGGTAGGTCGTCTTCTATCAGATGGAGTAGAGACTAAAGGCCTAGATATAGGGTTTAACCATAGAAGGAAGTTTAGTTTGTTAATGCAACATCCTATAGGTGTAATTCACTTTAGTATATTGAAAGAAGTCTCAAGTTTTGGGCGAAAGCGTCATGGACTAGGACGAGAGTCCGAACCATGTTAAAATCCCAGTGTTCTTTATTTACTGTCTTTATATTTTTGCAACTACAATATTTGTTGTTACAACACCAGAAAAATCATGAGAAAATCCGCAATTAAGGCACTCCATTCCCTACCAAAAAGACTTGCTGAAGGCACTCCATTCCCTACGGAAATGATTCGCCATAAAAATTGAAGCTATCGAAGAAGCCAAATATATTGAGCACATGACACTTGAAGAAATCATGGGTTCTCTGGCTACATTCGAACTAAAGCTAAAAAAATGAGAAATCTTTAAGTTCTACTATTGCAACTTAGGCGAAAAGCAAGAATTAAGGAACGAAACAGTAAAAGTATTCAATGCAGGGAGTTCCTAGGGTATGGTCATATTTGTGCTGAATGTGCAAATTCGAAAAAAAACAGTAAGACAATGATCACCTCTTGCAGTGAAGGTGAATCTCCTCTTGCGATGAAGGTGAATCTGATCAAAGTGAAGAAGAAACTGAAGAACGAGCTAATGTTAATTTAACTGCATTCACTAGTACTACAGGTGTTGCAACTGTCAAACAACATGACACAACTAGTGACTATGAGTACGAGTCAGATGATGAATATGAAGAATATAATCTTGATCAAGTGAAGTCAAACTATCTTGAATTTGTAGACAAGTGGAGAGCTCTCACTATATTCAATGTTGCACTTGAGATTGAAAGTGGTCAGAGAGGAAAGAAAAAGAGACACTTCAGATGATCAATGCTACGCTAGAGTGTGAAAAGCAACAACTCCAGAAGGATCTTGATGAATCAAAAGCTGTTGGTTTCATGTTGGAACCGAATCTCACTGAGGTTCAAAGAGAATTTGCTGAGGCATAAAAGAATGTCAAGATGATGAGTTCAAGAACCGAGAAACACAAGAGAGTTCTAGATCTGCAACAACCAGAGAGTGATAATTTTGGTCTTGGGTATTCTCATCAAGGACCCTAAAGAGGAACATGATAATTTACCGATGCTTTGAAATATGATATCCAGTGGAATGGCATCATCTGACCCTCCTGTGCAAACTATAATGTCTGGTCCATCTGGTGTCACATCTATTGCTGGGTCAATGCCACTATCCTCAACTGGCCAGGTTATGAAGCACAACTCATCTCCTGCATCATTTGCTTCCGCAACTCCTAATGTCCCGGGAAACTATAGCCTTCAGCCATCAAGCACAATACAGTCTGCAGCGCTGAAATATGTGAAAGAGTGGGAGGTAATTATGATACTCAATTTAAAGAAAACATTTGTTATTCTGGATCTGATGTTTCTACTGAGATGAAGTTTGTTGCCTGGTATTGTAAAGTGCATCGTTTTCAGATTTTCTTGCACTAGACTCATTATTTTACATTATAAAGGGTACCATACCTCGTTCTCTTGTAGAGATGTTCTAAAAGTAATATTGAATGACTTGACTAATATTGCCCTCTGCCAATTGTTAGATGATTAGACAAAAATATCAAATGTGTCGTGACCCTGTATAAACTAAGTGAATCAATGTATAACCATTTCCCCTTTCATATTAAGGTTTTCTATTGGGTCTATAAAGCCATATTGACAAGAAAATATACATGCTCAATAAATGTCAAGAGCCCACCTTAAAGTCGAGCCAGCCGATAATGAAAAACAAATGAATTTGTAACAATTTCTTTGGACCACACTAAATGCTCTTAAAATTTCCACATTTTTGCAGTTGTTAGCAGAATCTAACTAATAAGAATTGTCTTAAGAAGACAAGGAAAGCATTTGTAGAATATTATAAAATAAAGAGAATCCTCCTATAGATACAGGTCAGAAAATGGTTTGAAGAGATTGAACATATATGATTTTGCATGAGCAAGGATTGAGTAGAAGATATGATTTTCTTGGTGAAGAGTCCAAATTACGTCATGACAGGTCAATCGGTGGTGGATATGGTATTGAACTGAAATATGAGGCGCAGCATGGTCCTAGAATGGTATATGTTATGGTCCATTATATGTTGGTAATATTACGAGGACCAAGATATAATATCAATTTGTATTAACATGTTTTATTATGTCGGTGTTTTCTCAGCCTTTATACTGGTGTTTCTTAGATTACTAAAACAAGACTGAAATGGATGTAGGAAAGATAGTATCCTCTATTATTTCTGTGTTTTCTCATCATTGAGGAAAAGCCTAGAACTATTTTCTGTTGCATGAACATTACTGAAAATGGGAATTGTTTGTGAACCATATATGCACATGACATTGAGATTGAATGTGAATATAACCCAACAATCAGTACTTGACGAGGCGATAGAGTACAGCTTAGTCTTAAATTACTAAAAACTGTCTACTGTGTTTGGTTCAACTTGGTTGGGTCCTAAAATTCACGTGACTACTTGTATATCAAACTTGCACCACCTCTTTTTGTTGTCTCCACGGAAAGTCTCAACTAAAATCTACTAATTTTAATGAACATGAAAAACATTGATTGATAAGTATGATCATCAGGAGTATACATGTAACTCTAAGCAGGAGTTTTATGCGTCGAGACAAGGTCAGCCTGTTTTCATCACCAGATTGGGGGTATGTTTGACAATTGTATATGAGTGAGTCTAGTCATGAACATTGGCATGTTGTATTTCAAAAGTTGTAAACTCAGAGAGATGAAATTGATCTCTATTTGCGTAACTTATTTGTCGATTTTTTTAAATTTCCCAGGGATACAGGAGCAGAGAAGCATCCGAGACGTAAGACTCCTTCTTATTTAAAATAATAGCCTAATTCCTCTCTAATTAAAGTTTCAGTCTTTTGGTTGTTTCATGCACTATGTTCAAAACAATGTTGATTTTGGTATCAAATTTAATTGGAGCAAAGCAGTGTAAATCATAACTTTGTAACAGGTTTGATATGGATATAGACCAATTGCATTTGACATTCCTGTTATGCAACATGTTCCATTTTGGTTTTACGATGACTTATAAGTTATAACCGAAGAATTGAGTCTTGGCAACTCCTTAAATTTAGCTGTTCGATGTCTTTACATGTTCCTTGTCCTAGAAAGCTTGTGTTTGGTTTCTTACACCCACATCATCCGCAAGTTTGTGGTGTTGGCAGCTCATATTAAGTATCATTCATGTTATATGTTGGTTAAATGTGGCCAAACCTTGTGTGTATCAACTTGGTCTTACTCTGAATGCTATTTTTTATTGACTTGGTTTGGAGAATGGCTTGTAGCCTTACACACCTCCAATTGTGGCTATTTTTCAACCTAAGAAGTTTCAGACTCTTGCGGAGAAGTTTTGCGTATTTATGCTTCATTACAACTTAAAGTTATGATATATTCATCGTCAGCAAACGAGATTTTATCGGGAGTCCTAATGTATCTTCTCAAAATCTCAATTACCTCTCGGACGATTCCTTCCATGCAATTTTGCAAATTATGTTTCATGCATCATAATGTGAATTAGATTCATTAGCCTGAGGGCTTTCAGCTTTCACCAACACCCTTCTGGCTTTTTGATCCTTGAGCATATTACTACTGATATTTGTGGTCATAATCTGTTATCATGAAATTGTAATATATCTTCCTGTCTGGTTCACTTATTTTTGAGTTTTGATGTGCCCTTTTCGTCTTTATTTAGCAGATTGGCCCTCATCCATGGAGACTCTTACACATGTTACTAAAGAAAACAATAAATATTTTTGTTAGTTTATTACTTTAGTATTATTTCTATTGTTATTATTTGTGGTCAGATAAGAATTTGATTTTTTGTGAAATATGCTAGGCGATATGTTGGAAAGGCTGATTTTCTTGTTTTTCGAGCAATGAAACAGCATGGGTTTCTCGGGCGGCTGCAATAGAAAAAGCTTGTAAGTCATGGCAAGGCAAACCTTAATTATCTGTTAAAAGTATGATCATTAATCAGTAAACATTATTGGTTGGTGAACTTCAAGGAAAAGTTTCGAAAGAATCCAAACTGATTGATAGAAATGCATGAGATGCTCTTACATGCAGTATTTTCCCTTATCATACTGAAAGTTTACACTAATACAATTGGTAGTTGTCATAATGCTCAAATCTTCATAATCCTTACCAATTACTGAAAAAATATAAGCGATTCCGCACACGTTTAATACCCTTACATCAGCTTAAATAGAGAGCTTAACCGTTGTTAAGAGCTTCTTCAAGGACATATCTCAAATCAAGTGGGAAATTAGAGGAGGTGGATATAAAGAAAACCTCATTATAGAATCAATCATTTTGACCACTTATCAAGAAAATAAATATGATTTGTTAACTGTGAACTTCTTTGTCAAGTTGTTATTGTTTCTCAACTTCCCATTTCATAGTCATGGATTCTGCAACACGAAAAATCGGCTAGGTCTATGCTAAGCCCGGATGAGAACTACTCATTCTAGCATCAATAGAAATTGCAACTACGTCATTGGCATTTATAATATTGTCCCTCACTATATTTAATTTTTCGGTGTGCAGTGATACAGTTACCATCCCAGGTGTTGCTGCTTTTCTGAAAACGCCTACCATTTGATCGGAATGCTGTTACCCGGGTACAACATTATAAACTATACAAGACGTTCCTATAGCTGTACACTAAACACGACAATTGATCACATTTACTAAGGCCTTACTAACTTTCAATTATCGATTCCCTTTTTGCAGGATTCGGTTGTATTTTGACCCATGCCAACAACTGCAAGCACATCATCATCTGCAACAGCTATAGCAGCAACAACCGCTTCAACAAATGAAGCAGCAGCCTCCACAAGTGCGACAACCATGTCTTGAGGAACCTCTATGAGTTAACAAAGCTACATACTGTTATTGGGAATTGTCATATGTTTTTGTGTGGTAATAGAGATTGTTGTTGTTGTTGTTCTTTAACTGATTTAGCATTTTGAAGTCATTTGAAGCTTGAGGTGGTGGTATTATAGTCTGGACCTGACAGCAAAATGCCAGCATTATATTTATGTCCGATAGACAAATAATCTTCCTATAGACAAATGTATTTAAAATTGGTCAGCCAGGTATCTTATGTTTTACTTCTTTTTCTCCATCTATCTATTACTAATATAAAAGGGAACACATTTTGTGAGACAAAATGGAGGTTTTTTAAAATATTTTACAACTTTATCCCTACAGTTTTTCATTAACTAAAAATCTGAAACTTAGACTTGAGGGTAAATATGGAAAATACATTAAATTGTTGGTCCATCGGACCAAATTGTTTTCAGTCTTCCAAATTTAACCTCAAACTTGGAAACGTCAAGAAAAAAAGTTAAAGGACGAAGTTGGATATTCTCACTTTCTTCACTTCCTCAATCTCCTCAAACTTCGCTATTCAGTTCTGATTTTAAAATTTTCTCCTATTAATTTTAACTCCACGCCTCCACTAATTTCGGTATGTCCAGTTTTAATTCAAGAATCTTCCCCTATTATTTGTGGTTATTTCTAATATTGCAGTTACTCTAGAAAACCAAATTTAAGTGGAGGAAACCATGATGAACGTTTCTTTTATCTCTCTTTACATTTTTTTTATTCTCATTCGGTTACTTCTCCTAACATTTTAATTTAGTTATTTATTGTGCAGGTTGGTTTTGATATTCATATCATGCATTAAGGGATCGAAACAGTAAAAAAGGAGATCAATGAGTAGGAGGTATTGTTTTGGTATTAATTACACTAATTTAATGCAGAAAGAAGGTGAAGCAATTAAGATAATTCTTGCACCATGCTGTGTCTTGAAGAACTAAGACTTAAAGAATTTGATCTGTTACATGTATGTAACTACTCATTCCCTACCCTTCTTACGTATTTTTGATCCATATTCAATTATTGGTGAATAGTCTCTATAATTTTAATTCTTTTTCTTTTTAATTTGCATTTTTATATTTATAATAGAAGCAGTAGATGAAGTGTTTGAAGGTGCCATTATGCGGAGAGTTGAGAGTTTTTTTATGATGCATGTCATAGAGAGTACGTAGATCTATTTTGAAGGAATCAAAGTACGAGAAATTCGTCAGTCTTTTAATTTTGATTTGAGGATGTAACACTCCGGAAAATACACTGGATAATCTCAAATATTGTAAGGGGATGGGATATCTATTACTATTAAAAGTTACACGATTTTTATTTATTGATTTAACTTATCTTTTCTGTAAACTAAATTATATACGTATCAGATTATTGCAAACTTGCAATTGTAATAAAGTAATAAACTTTGAAATGTGAAGTATTGGTGGGACTCTTTTGTTCTTAATTATCAATACTTTAATTTTTAGTTTAGCAGATGAAAGCTTTGTCCGTGATCTTTTAAGTTAACTATCAAGTTCGAAGATAAGATGTTGCATTACTACCCCTTCCCCTGTTTGTTGTGCTTCAACGTAAATATGTATTTCTTGGTTCCTCTTTTTATATTTGCTTAATTAATTTTTTCTTAATGTTTGATTTTCGGCTTCAATTATAAAAATGATCACTTTGTTTTTGAATAATCATTGACAAAGAGTTATTGAAACATGCTTCGTGAGATAGATGCAAAGAATTAATAGTCATTTGGTGAATTCAAAAATTCAATGAATTTTCTTTTTCTTCCCTTTTATTAGTGTTTCTATCCCCTATTTCTTTGTTATTTTATTTTAATAGATAAACATTTTCTTAAAGACACCAACCCACTTGCTTAAGTGTCCGGCAATGATAAAATTATTTTATAAAGTGGTTACTGCAACTCTTTAAACGCCTAATGAAAATCTTTTATTGTTCGTTGCATTTTTATAATTTAAATTATGTGAAACTTACCCTTGGCAGTTATTATGTCTAGCAGGTTTTATCAGAAATGTGTGACTAATCAAAGCTTCCTCGTCCAGAACTTAGAGATTACAAAAGTTCAAGACAAATATATTTGTTGCTATGCTTAAGAAGTTATTTATTTGACTCCCTCTATTAAGTCTATTAAAACTTAGTTTAAGCATGGACACATATATGCATTTTGTTTTGGAACATGGAAGATATTGATTTATTATTCATTATTTGTAATACTATACCCATTCAAATATCATGATTTGTAATAGATGCATGCTAGCCTCAATTATGAGAAGAAGTAAACTTCCGGGCACAATGATTTGAAGTAGTATTTTGTAGTTAAGGAAGAACTGTGAAAGCTTTTTTCCATAAAGTTCCACCAGATATTCGAGGGAAGTAAGTTAATAGAACACACACACACATATATATATATATATATATATATATATATGAAAAATTATCATTTGAATTTAATGAGAGCATCCTAACTTAATGGATATATCTTAGAATACCTTTCTTTTTCTTTAACATTGTTATTGCTTAGATTCCTTGACTAACTGAATATTTAACTATTTTTGAAACCATGCCTAAATGTAATATAAATCGGTACACTATCACTTTAATTTATGCTAACGAATGTGTTTATTTAGAAGTTAGAACTATAAATAAATCTTTCTTTTTAGTTTTAAGTTTTTATTAGTCAAATTTTAACCGTGTACTTCAACATAATTCCGGTCCGTGTAATTTTATTTTTATTCATTGCATAGATGATTATATATCAAAAAAGCGTTAAACTAATTTATTTTTTATATTAAAAACAACGTTGCACGCGGTCCCCGCGTGCACTCGGTTGCTAGTGTACTTTATATGAAAACTGTAAAATATTTATATTTGAAACTTGGAAGTTTAAATGAAGACATTTTAGTGGGACGAGTGGAAAGTAAAATCATGTGTTTAACTCAATGTAATTCTTGTTTGGTTTATATATGTATTATTTATGCAAGTAATAACTAAGTTAAAAAGGTAAAGATGATTAAAGTTTTGATTTCAATAGTTATTTCAATCCGCTAAGATATCTAAAACAAATCCTAATGTTTCGTTTTTGAGATCTTTTTCACATGCTTTTGAAAATTCGTTAATATAGTTGTTGGAACAAACAGTGAAATTACTTTATGTTGCTTTGATTTAGTTGAGATGAAATTTTTTTAGTATTTTTGTAGGATACGTTTACAAATTTTGATTCATGCTGACAAGGTAATGTGGCTTTTAGAAAAAAAATAAGAGTTCAGCAAGAACAATCTCTGTTATAATGAGTTAATTTCATAGTTGTTTCTTCATCTTAACTACGGGTTAACACAACATGATTGTATATGTTGAATAAATTGTATATTGTAAAAAGTTACTCTATTGTTTGTTTCTAGCACTAAACAATGTTTGAAAAGGTGTAGAGCGCAAATGTGGCGTTTTACTTCATTGGAGGCAAGGCGTAAGCCCTACAAATTTTGGCATTTATATTTTCAAAAAACATATATTAATTTTAATAATAAAATGAAACCATAAATAGTTTCATGAATCAAAAGGTTTATGCCAGTTTATGGAGAGTTTCACATTGAGTAATCACATTCAAATCAAAGTACTTGGCGGTACTTGTGTTGAGAAGTATCTCGCAAGGTCGAAGGGAGTTTGAACAAGGTAGGGCATCTTCTATCAGATGGAGTAGAAGACTAAAGGCATAGATATAGGGTTTAACCATAGAAGGGTGTAATTCACTTTAATATATTGAAAGAAGTCTGATGTTTTGGGCGAAAGCGTACTCGACTAGGACGGGAGTCCGAACCATGTTAAAATCCCAGTGTTCTTTATTTGCTGTCTTTATATTTTTGCAACTACAATATTTTTTGTTACAACACCAGAAAAATCAGTTATATAATTGAGAAAATCCGCAATTAAGGCGCTCCATTCCCTACCAAAAAGATTTGCTGAAGGCACTTCGTTCCCTACCGAAAAGATTCGCCATGGAAATTGAAGCTATCAAAGAAGCCAAAGATATTGAGAACATGACAGTTGAAGAAATCATGGGTTCTCTGGCTACAATCGAACTAAAGCTAAAAAAAATGAGAAATCTATAAGTTCTACCATTGCAACTTAGGCGAAAAGCAAGAATGAAGGACCGGAAGAGTAAAGGTAATCAATGCAAGGAGTTCCTAGGGTATGGTCATATTCGTGCTGAATGTGCCAATCCGAAAAACAAAAGTAAGACAATGATCACGTCTTGCAGTGAAGGTTAATCTCCTCTTCCGGTGAAGGTGAATCTGATCATAGTGAAGGAGAAACTGAAGAACGAGCTAATGTTGATTTAACTGCGTTCACTAGTTATACAGGTGTTGCGACTGTCCAACAACATGACACAACTAGTGACTCTGAGTACGAGTCAGATGAGGAACAGGGAGAATATATCTTGATCAAGTGAAGTCAAACTATCTTGAACTTGTAGACAAGTGGAGAGCTCTCACTATATTCAATGTTGCACTTGAGATTGAAAGCGGTCAGAGAGGAATGAAAAAGAGCAACTTCAGATGATCAATGCTACGCTAGAGTGTGAAAAGGAACAACTCGAGAAGGATCTTGATGAATCAAAAGCTGATGGTTCCATGTTGGAACAGAATCTCAGTGAGGTTCAAACAAAATTTGCTGAGGTTTAAAAGAATGTCAAGATGATGAGTTCAAGAACCGAGAAACACGAGAGAGTTCTAGATCTGCAACAAGCAAAGAGTGATAATTTTTGTCTTGGGTATTCTTATAGCAAGGACCTTCAAGAATTGTATTCCTCATCGAGTGATGCAATCTGATGAAGGTAACATTGTGAAACCTAATCAAATTAATTATAATGCTAATAACGCTTGTTCTTTTGAGAACATGATCATGTCCAATTTTATTCCACTTTGTCACCACTGTGGGTTAGAGGTCACATACATTGCTATCAACTCCAGGGATATTACCTTGTTAAGTCACCAAGAGACTATGAGGCTTACAATAGAAGACCATCGCATTTTGCAACACGTACTGAGTACATGAATCATCTTGTTGCAACTTATTCAAGAAGCAGAATATAGTCCTACTTGACAAAATGTGTATTATGCTTTAAAATTTTAGAAAAAATTGTTTAGTGTCTAGTCAATTGTGTGATATGAATTGGTTTTCTTCCTGGTAAGAACCCAACTTTTAGTCTTTTCTAAGGCATTAAGCGATTTCTTCATTGCTATTCTCCATTCCACAGATTTGTTGGCTTGAGTGAAAGTCTTGGGCTCAGTACTTTGAGGAATAGCTGCTGTAGAAGCCTTGTGAGAAGGCCCTAACTTATCTCATGTGGGATAACAGGAGCACTTTCTGATGGAATAGAGTTATGTTGAGTAGTAGGTAGAGATGTAACCATATCTGATGGATTATCAGTGTGATTAGTAACAATAGAATCATGAAAAATATCATTGTGATTGCTAAAAAAATCACTGTTCATACGAAAATTATGAGATACATTTGGAGTATTTGGCATATGAGAATCATTTTCACCATCAGACTCGATAGGATCTTCATTGTTATGAACAAGAGGTAGTACAAGAGGAAAAACATGACTCTGTATAAAAGAATCAGTACATACATCTGATGTATGAGAAGATACAACATTCAGTGGTGTTTGAGGAGTCTTAAAAGGAAAGATAGTTTCATAGAAAACCAAATTCCTAGAGAAAAACAACTTGTTGGTAGATAACTCCAATAGTAAATAGCCCTTAGTAGCTTTAGGATATCCCAGAAAAACACATTGTTTGGCTCTTGGCTCAAACTTGTGTCTATGGGCAGTGATAGTAGATGCATATGCTAAGCATCCAAAGACATGTAAAAGGTTATAATCTGGAGTTTTACCAAATATCCTTTCATGAGGAGATTTGTTATATAAAACATGAGATGGCAACTTGTTGATCACGAATGCAGCTGTAGTAACACAGTTACTCCATTGTTCTAAAGGTATACCAGATTGAAACTTAAGAGATCGAGCAACTTGAAGAAGATGCTGATGTTTGCGTTCAACAATACCATTATGTTCAGGTGTTTCTACACACGATGTTTGATGAATAATTCCCAAGGATGTATAGAAGTCTTTCATAAAAAACTCATTGCCATTTTCAGTTCTTACGACCTTTATTTGACAGATAGTTGAGTACGAACAAGTTTGTAAAATGGAATAAGATGAGGTCTAACATCAGACTTATGTTTGATAGGATATACCCAAGTGTATCAATTAAAGTCATCAACTGTGGTAAGAAAGAACCTAAAGCCATCATGTGAAGTGATAGAAAAGGGACCCCAAACATCACAATGTAATAGTTCAAAAATAGAGTTAGAAACATTAGAACTTTGAGCAAAAGGAAACTTCTTCTGTTTAGAAAAATGACAGATATTACAATTGTCAGTCTGCTGAATAGAACTAAGCTTATCCATAGAAGGATGACCTAATCTAGCATGCCAATTGGAAGTATTAGAATCACTAGATGTAACAGCATTCCAAGAAATAACAGAAGGTACATGAAGAACATAGAGATTGTTGACAAGTTCAGCAAAACCAATCATCTTCCTCATGATTGTATCCTGCAACAAACATTCAGAGGAAGAGAAAAACAAATCAATACTACTCAAGGTAGCAAGATTAGAGACAGATAGCAAGTTATAAGTAAAGGAGGGAATGTATAAAACATTCTTCAAGACAATGCCAGGATATAACATAACCTCACCAACATGAGTAGTTAAAGTAGTACTGTCATTAGGCAAATGAATCTTAAGGCTAATAGGCATGGGAGGATCCAATCGGTCAATCTATTAATATGAATATTAGATTAAACATCAAAAACATAATACCAGTCATTGTGGCTGCTGCAAAATGGTTTTGATCAACTGGAACATGAGGAACAGCAGCAGCAAATTGACCTTTAGCCTGAGTAAAAGCAAGAAATTGCTGAAACAGATCATGAGTAGAAACATCAATTTTGTTAGTAGAAACAGGAGGATCAACCAAAGGTTCATTAGTGATAGTTAGCAGAAAAGTTCGTATTCTTCCGGTACCAGTTGGTCCCTCCCAACCAGGGGGTAACCAGTAATTTCAAAACATTTATCAACCGTGTGGCATGAGAATCCACAATGAGTACAGCGCAGCTTCTTCTTATCCTTCTTAAAGAACTTTTGCTACTGAGTTTGATTCTGAGAATTAGCCTAAAAACTGAAAGTATTCTTGGCTGCATTATCTTGATAGTTCTTATTGCGAGTGAACATGGCCAAGGCATCTGTAGGAACCACAGAAGAGTATATATCTCTCTGATTTTCTTCTTGTAAGAGCATTGAATAAACATTTGAGAGAGTGTAGGCAGTGGAGAAATCATGAAGATCTGACTTCTTAATGCAAAGTAAGAATCATTGAGACCAGTGAGAAACTTCAACACATAATCATATTATTGAAGATCTAACATAGTCTTGTTGACATTCCAATCACAAAGACCACAAGTACATGCTGTTATAGGCCTTTGAGTAGTAAACTCATCCCAAAGATTACAAAATTGATTATAATAATCATTCATGGACAAAGAACCCTGAGTTATAGTAGACAACAATTTTTGAAGAAGATAAACACGTGATCCATCAGTACGTGCATATCTCGTTTCGAACTCAGTCCACAAATCAAACGCAGATGTGAAATACAACAATCCATGCCTCAATTCTTTCGAAACGGAGTTTAAAAGCCAGGACAATACCAGATTATTGGCGTGGATCCAAGCAGTGCGATGAATTTGATCCGATTCTGAATTTGCAAAGATCCGTCGATGAATTTGATCTTGTTTTTGATATTAAGCGCCATCTCGATTCCTTTACACCACGATATGTAGTTCTTTCCAGTGAACACATCACCAACAATCAATGATCCAGTATGATCATGCGATCCCAAAAAAAGGCCAAATTAGAATCTTCACTCGGATTTCTCGATATAACCGGAGTAGAAGCAGAAGTATTTTGTGAATTTGAATCAAGATTACTCATGATGAATCAGATAATCAAATCGGGAGGAAATTGAACGATTTTGATCAGAAAACACAAATTGCAGTGGAAAAAGAGGATTGATCTTAACCTAATCGAATGATACCATGTTAGAATGGTGAAATCACCATTGATGGACAAAAATTAAGAATTGAATGATTGATAATATTGAATATTGAAATCGACGATTACAGAGAAGAAGATTGAGTTTCTGTGAAATTATAAAATGACTAAGTGAAGAAGAAGGTGGAGCGTGTGTGCTATTTATACCAAGTGGTTAAACACCTGATAAGTGAGATTAACAACTAAAACAAACAAAACTTACTAACTAAGGAAATATTAGCTAACGGCTATAACTAATTATTGACAACTTTCTAATAATAGAAAATATGTAAACTGTAACTTGAATAATAACAATGGATTTTTGATTAAAAATGATAAAGGGATTTGTGTTATGCAAGAAAGATGTGCTGATAACTATTTCAGAGTCTGTAAGTTACAAGAGCAACAAAAGAAAGATATTCTTAGTTGTGGGCTGACACCAATGGAATACTTGGCTGAGATGATTCTGCTGGTTCAAAATTTTTGATGTTAACATCTTCCTAAAGGTGTTTCATTTGGATTGTTCTAAAAAGAAGGTGAGTTTGAGTTCTTTGATGATCTTGATTAGATATGTTTCTTGCACTACTAACTGTTTTATTTCATTGAATGTTATTTGATGCATGAGCTTAGTTTTCATGTTTTGAAAATTTAGTTGACCATCCTTTTCCATTGAAAAAGATGCGGGTAAAAAGGTTTTGATCACAATCTTGTATTTTCTTGATTGTTATAACCGCAGTCTTGTTTATGATTTGTCTCTTGTTCAATCATGACAAAAGATTCAGTACGTTTGTTCTGGACTCATGTTCAAACATAAAATTGCAGGATGATGAAAATTTTATATCTCAAAAGAAAAAGTTGTTGCATAGCATGCAAAAATAGAAGCATGTATACATCAAAAACAATCACATGCAAAAGCAGAAGCATGAGTTAGCCAAAGAAAGCTGTCAGTTTCATATCCTACGCGTCTACTAAATTGAAAAAAGCTACCATTCATGAAATAATGTGATGAGTGAAAGCTACCAATATTTGGGGTATGGTTTAATGCGTGGAAGTATTTTCAAGATTTACTTGTTTGTGTTTTCTCTACTGCATTTACATCTCTTTTGAATTTGGTTATGGATCAAAAAACATTTATCTCATGATTTCATCATTGCATGCACATGGATTGTACAAATTCCGTTGCTTGTTTTACATATCTTGTGAGAATCATCATTCAAATCTCTTAGAAAATAATTTCAAATTTCGAAATTAGTGTATCTTTGATGTGATGCAAATTTCAAAAAATATGGAAGATTATCTCATTGATTTTTCTCTTTCGATGAATCATTCTTAGCCTAGTACCTTACATTAGGTAACTTACCTTCTTCTGTCTGATTGGTTTTACAATAGGTATATTCCTCATTTACTCCTTCTTTTTCATATTTCCTACGGTTAATTCTTACTTATTAGATATTTACTTCTTTGATTTCTTCACTTGGTCTTGGAAAGTTCTCTCTATAGAAGTTTAAGTCCCAACTCTCTCTGGCTCTCTGTCGTTCTAAAATTGCAAGAATATATTGCTTCACTAGACTAAAAGGCCAAACCTAATGTGAGGTCTCATGCCTCTAAAAAGGGGTAAGAATAGAAGAGTGTTGAAACCACAATTCCATTCGCTTAAACACAAGTACCTCACTCGTTCTGTTGGAACTCACTCCTTTAAAAGAAAGAAGTTACCAACTCCTCCACTCACCTTGGGAAACATGGCTCTACACAACAATTTCTAGTTCATTTTTGGAAGCACATCTTTTATTTTAATCAGGACATGATCATTGTTGAGATGGGGACATTAGCTATGTCTACCAACCGAAGGTCTGAGTTGCAACTCAAGACCAATCATGAGACGTGATTTAACTGCAAGGTATAAAATATTTCATACTCTTATTTGTTTTGAGGATATTGGAACAGAGGAAGACACATATGGCTTTGTGATTATGGAGATCAAAGAAGAGCTAGGTGATTACAATGAACCGTTTCCTTGAAAGGTAGGACAAATCTATGGAGATTTTGTTTCTCCTACCGGGTCAATTTATGAGTTGAACCGAATTGAACCGGATCTGGTAAAGGGGTGACCGGGTCTGATCAGATTTCGCTGGATTTGAACCAGATCTGGACCGGACTGGATCAGGCTAAAATGGATCAGGACGGATCTAATCTGGACAAATATCAAATTGTATCAGGATTAGAGCCAATTGCAAATTGGTTGGGCTATCAAACGGCTAAATGGGACGGGTCATGGTTTGGGTTGAGTTCGGTCGGACTTGCTCTTCTCCGGCAAACTTTCAGTGACTAAAATTTTTCCGGCGCGGGTGTTGACTTTTTGGTCTATTTTCTGACGACTTCGACCGCTTTTTTTAAGGCCTTCTCGTGGTTGGAAAATTATAAAAAAAGTACTTTTCAAAATCCTTGCGACGAGATGTTTCATATGGTATACAAAAAATTCAATTTGACTCAAAATATTTACTGTAATTTTTGTAATTTCAAGAAAAAATTGAAAAAATGCCAAAGATATTCACCATGGCTCTTGATACCAATTGTTGTGTAACGGAAGCATCAAAGAATGAAAAATGACACAAGGATTTAATGAGGTTTGGCAAAGCCTACGTCCACGGGAAGCAAACACAAATCACTTTCTTTTAGGTTTTCAAATGGGTGTACAATCAGGATTCTCTCTATCCAAAACCAAATGCCTAAATAAAATAAAAGTCTCTCCAAAATAGTGAGGGTTTACGTCTCTTCTTTAAGGGTTTCGCGTGCCTTCTAGTAAGGCTTTCTTGATCTCTTTCTATGGAAATTACAAAGCAGGTTCATATGATTTTATCGTCGGATTTCCATTACGTGATTGTCTTCTGGATTTGATCGTTCTTTTGCCACTTTCTTTTGTTTTGTTTGTTTCGTTCTCTGATTGTTTTTTATGTTGTTTTTCTCCCACTGTTTTGACCCCCGAGTGTCTGTTCTCGTTTGGGAGTTGTCTTCTCTTGGTGTTTCAGGTGGCTCGAGTGTTTGATCAGACGCAGGGGGCCTGGGGTTTAATTACGCGAGTTTCTTGTCTCTCCAAGTTAGGGTTTGCATGGATATTGTGATTGAACGATTGGGTAAATCACTCTGGTTACGGGATGACGAAGAGGGTGGTGTTGATTTATCGCGCGCGGTAAGGAATAGACCACATGAAACGGCCGAGTTTGTTTACGTGGGTACGCTACTGACTTCTAAGAATTACAACTTCAAATCGTTTGAGTCAGTCTATAAATCCATCCTTGATCCCCAGAAAGGGTTGGAAGTTCAGCAGATTGGGGATCATCGCTTATTGTTCCAATTTTTCCATGTGATTGATCGTGATCGGGCAATGGAGGGTTGTCCGTGGTCTTTTGACAAATACATTCTCCTTCTGAATGTAGTTAAAAGTAATGAGAATCCGTTGCTTGTGTCGCTCGATTCATTTAGTTTTCATGTTCGTATATATGATCTTCCTCTTTCGAGGCAAACAGCGGAAGTCGCAAGTGTTATAGGAAGTAAGCTAGGGATAGTGGAGGAAGTCGATAGAACTGCTGCATGGGGTGTAAATATGCGGGTTCCAATTAAGATTAATATTACAAAGCCGTTGAAACTATGCCTTAATGTTTGGGGATCGAATGGTGAAGAAATGTAAGTGATGACTTTTATGTATGAAAGGTTGCCGAATTTTGGCTATTTATGTTGTGTCATTGGCCATATTGATAGGGACTATGACGTTCAGTTTCAACCAGGTTTTGTGAATGTGGAGCCTTCTAAACTACCTTATGGGCCGTGGTTGCGTGAAAAAGGCAATCGTGGAACGGATACTGAGTATAGGGCTGGTGGTTCTCCACCACGACAGTCTGACTCCTGGGGGGATCGCCGGTAAGGCTTTGTACCTCCTGTTAATAATGCTGGAGTCTGTGAATTTAGTTCTCAATCGTCAGAACGTTCGGCTGATTCAGTTCCTCACACTCAACCACCATGCGCTGATGTGGGCTGCCTAAATTTGGCTCTAGCTATTAGGGGGCCTGAAGAGAGTGGTGTGAAAAAAGTTTATGGACCTAAAGTTTACAAACAAACTTCTCAAATGACTACGGGAGTTAGGTTTACTGGAAATATGGGTGTCGGGGGTGAGAACGTTTTACTTTATAATCCGGGTACGATTGTTATTACTAGCATTAGTCGTGTGGGAGCCGAGTAACAAAGCCGATATGATTTCTCCCTCAACGACAATTGTGGAAGCTCGACCCTACACCCAAAAACCCTAATTTGTTTTTTAAAATCCACTCAATTCCTCTCCAAATTCACCAATTAATTAAGGTATGTTCTTGTATAATGTTTGGAGAACACTATTATGTAACAAAATTCGATTTTCTATGGTTGAATTGTATGTTTTTGATTTTTAAAATTTTTCTATTTATTCTTAATTAATTTGTATGCATTTTATATGTTGATATTGTTGTGTTTATGAGTATTTGTTAGCAAAGTGTAGTATTTGTTGAATATTTGCTTGTTTTATTAATTTTCTTGGATATTTATATGCTTGTTTTATAGTTTTTGTTGAATATTTAGCATTTTATATTTGTTTATGCAATAGTGTTAATTAGAATTTTAAGCATGCATGTCTTAATTATTTTTTATTGGATAATGTATAATTAGGACCATTAGTACTTGATGACGCATACTCTCCCTCTTGGGATCGTACCCGTCCATGTGACCGAATCCCCTGATCTCTCTCTGTCTCACGACCCCCTCTCTAGGATTCTCCGCCCCTGGTAAGTTTTCCCTCGAATTCCCCGACCCAGATAAGTATTATAATATATTCTGTGTCTTGCCAACCCCTCGTTGTACCAGCGAGGGGGGGGGGGTCGTATTTCACACGTGCAGGTATAGCCTCTACACAGTTTCAACGACTTGCGGGAACTATTCGTGCGGCAGTTTGCCTACAGCCGTCGCTACCCAAAGACGGGCGGACACTTAATGACGATGGTTCCAGCTGAGGGAGAGCGTTTGCGGGAATACATGTAAAGGTTCGCTGACGCCATGATCGATGTAAGGCATGTAGATCCACACATATTATCCGAGTTTGTGGCTCAAGGCACCCGGTCGGTGGAGTTCGTTGAATCCCTGGTGAGACAGCCTGCTTGAACCTTGGAAGAGCTCATGCAGAAAGTCGAACGATATATGTTGCTTGAAGATATGCGGCTTGCCAAGCTTGGGCTACCGGGGCATGATGATCGTGCAAAGAAGACGCGTGGAGATAACACCCGTGGTCAGTAGGACGTGGTAAAAAGGTACTTAGAACCCCTTTCTTTGACTCCCTTGAAAATCTCTAATGTCTAAATAATGCAAGTGATGGAGAGACATCCAGACCTCCAATGGCTGCCCCAATCTCGAAATTCGGAAAACTTGCGCCATACCGGGAAATGATGCTTGTTTCACCGAAGTTGGGGGCATAAAAATTGAGCGCCTCTTGCGGATGGGGTACCTGCACCAGTTCCTCGCAAGGAGGGAGGCCCTCCCGAGAGGTGGGCGACTCCTAGAAGGAGGAGAAGGAAATCGACTTCGAGAGTAGGTACCAGAACCGCGTCGGAGTATGGAGCAACCGGAGAGGGAGAGGGAGAGTTCCCGGAACAGGAGAAGGGGATATGAGGACGGGTCGGCACCCGAAGAACAAGCTCGGCACCAGCACCTGCCGCTCCCACCTTTCAATTACCTGCACAACCCCCTGTCCAGTAGAACTATCAACGTGATTGAAGGAGGTCCGCTGGCAGCCTCGTCAGCTCAAAGGAAGAGGAAGTTTCTTAAATAAACGCAACGGGTTAGCTTAAAGTATCATGTTTTTTCTACTAGCATATCTGCTCCCCCTGCAATTACCTTTGGACTAGCGGACTTGATAGATGTTGTCCACCCTCACGACGACCGCATAGTCTTCAGAGCCACAATTCACGGGGCCGAGGTGGCCAGGGTACTAATCGACACGGGAAGTTCGGTAGACGTGATGTTCCTGCCTACTTTCCTGGCTTTGGGGCTTCAGCTGGAGCAGATAGTACCAGAGAAGACTCCGTTGGTAGGCTTCGATGGAAGTCCAAGCAAAACCTAAGGCTCCATACCGCTCTTGATGTCGTTGGGAGAAGGACATCTGCGAAGAACGGAGGAAGTTAGATTCTCGATCATCAACGCACTTGCCAAAACTTACAAACTGATCTGTGGGCGACCCTCCATTCGCTTGTTCGAAGTCATGCCCTCAGTCCTCCACCTGAAGGTAAAATTTGCCACCATGAACGGAATCGGGGAGGTTAGAGAAAATCAAGCAAGAGCTTGAGAGTGCAGGCTAAATACCATTGCCACGATTGAGAAGGAGGAAAACTGTGATCGGAAGAGTCAAGGCGAGCCTCAACATGTTGAACCAGGCAAGTTATACCCTACAGAAGAGCTCAAAACGGTAGAAGTTGTCCCAGGAGAAGCCAAGAAGGTCGTGAAAATGGGAACGAACATCAACCCGCAGATAGAGATGCATCTCTACGAGAAACTATGACGCTTTCAGCATGTTTTTGCCTGGGAAGGAGGACCCCCGGGGCGCATCAGCCTGCAAGTGTGCCAACACTTCTTTGATGTGCGTCACGATGCGAAGCCTATCCAACAGAAGAAGCGCAAAATGGGGCCTAAGAGGAACAAAGTGATCAAGTCAGAGATTCAAAGGTTGATTGGCCTGAACCAGATCCAAGAGGTACAGTATCCTGAGTGGCTAGCCAACGTAGTCCTGGTTCTAAAATCAGGCAAACGATGGCGAATGTGCATCGATTTCACCGATCTCAACGATGCGTGCTCGAAGGGCTGCTTCCCCCTGCCTAGTATCGATCAGCTGGTAGATGGCGGGATGCGCTCTGCTTTCCACGATGGACGGGGATCAAGGATACAATCAGATCCCGATGGCCGAGAGGGATCAAGAGAAAACCAGTTTCATCACGGAGTTTGGTACGTATTGCTTCCTCGTTATGCCATTTAGATTAAAAAATGCAGGGGCCACATACCAAAGGCTCATGAATACCATGTTTTCCCTGATGATCGGGAGCAACCTGGAGGTGTACGTGGATGACATAGTGGTCAAGAGCCAAGAAGCTAGCTTGCACAATGCTGATATGATCGAGGCACTCCGGATCATAGACAAGTTTGGCCTGAAATTAAATCCCCGAAAGTGCTCCTTCGGGATTCAAGGAGGTAAGTTCTTAGGTTTTCTTGTCACCCAGTGAGGAATCGAAGTTAGTCCTGAGAAGGCCAAGGCAATATTGAAGACGCCGCCACCCCACACGGTCAGGGATGTGCAGCGGCTCACAGGAAGAATGGCCTCGGTTGAAACTCTGGTCGAAAAGAAGTTTACGGACTGACGGGCTACCAGTTGAAAGAATGGGTAGCCTTGTCTCACAGGTTGGACGACGAAAGCCCCAAATAAGATGGTAGGAGTCATGGGAATGCTACACCAGGCATCGGTAGGAATGGGGGAGTAGCTGGCTCAGACAAATTTGCATAAAAGTAAACATGAGTGTCATGAAAGTATGGAAGAAACGACGGAGACCATTGTGGACTTGATCGGAGTATACGGTCAAAAAACCGGTGGGAGGATTGAAAGCTCGTTCGTCAAGGGTCAGATACCGTCAGCAAGAGGATCGTCAAGCACAAAACATTCATCCGCCGCCCTGGGGTGGCGGGCAGCAGCAGCACCAAGTTGGCTCTCCATCCTCTAACGAGTACGGGAAGCCACGACCCGAGAACTGCAGCGGATGCAGGAAGTCCCACCACTCGCCCGTTGAACAACAGGTGGCAAAGTAGGAGTGTGGTCGTTTGTCGTCAGAATCTCATCGGAAGACGAGTCAGAAGATTCAAAGAAATTTTCAGAGAAGGAGGAAGAGGATGTAGAAGAAGACATTTTGCAGGAAAGCTAGTGAGCAACAAGATCGGATTTGCTGAAAGAGAGAAGATGAAGTGACGAAAAAAGTTAAGTAAATGAGTCTATTTATAATCTCCGAAGCGACGCTTCACTTTAGGCGGGAATATACGAAACGCCAAATATAAAACTTGCGTGAAAATTGCTACCGCCCCCGTTCACCAATGAGGGGCGCCAACAGAGGACACGTGTTGATTGCAAAAACTGTCTGCCCTTAATGTGCCTTTTCGAGGAGCTAATGATGACTGAGAGATTTTATGCGTGCAAAAGTAAATGATATCTAGGGTAACACGATAACCAAGGTCATAAGATGGGACGTATTGGCTAAAAGAAGCGACAAGCAATAAAAGGCCAAAATACGAAGAGGCTCCACAAGCCATTACAACCGTTGAAGAAATCATACGAAGAGGCTCCTCGAGCCGTTACAACCATTGAAGAAATAATACAAAGAGGCTCCTCGAGCCGTTACAACCCTTGAAGAAATTATACGAAGAGGCTCCTCGAGCCATTACAACCCTTGAAAAAATTATACGAAGAGGCTCCTCGAGCCGTTACAACCATTGAAGAAATAATACGAAGAGGCTTCTCGAGCCGTTACAACCCTTGAAGAAATTATATGAAGAGGCTCCTCGAGCCGTTACAACCATTGAGGGAATTTCCTTTGAAGACCTTAGGAAAAAGATTGACCGGTTCGGGTAGTGTTTCAAGGGGTTACATCAAACCCCGCTCTACGAGGTGTCCCGCTATGAACCTTTGAGCACCACGCGTACTTCCGAGGAGAAAAACAACAACCGTTGTTGAAACACGCAACGAGGGGCTAAGGGTACGCCCTGTTGACCGGCGGAAAGCCCTTTAGAAATATTATGAGTTGACTTGCTCCTTATCATACGGCTCGGGGGCTTAAGCCAAATGCTCTCTAGAGGTGTCCCGTTATGAACCTCTGAGCCAAACACTAGTCTTTCCGAGGGGAAAAACAACAACCCTTGTCAAAACACGCAACGAGGGATTAAGGATACCCTGATGACCGGCGACCGTCCCTTCAAGAGTATCACGAGTCGACTTGCTCCTCATAATACGGCTCGAGGGCCCTAGCCAACCGCTCTAAACGAGGTATCCCACTATGAACCTTAGAGCCCCACACGAGCAACAGAACTAGGCACCGATTCCTTTAGGGGTATCACGTGTCCTGGGTGCCTTAACGGGAACCAGAGGAGCCCCACACGTACTTCCAAGGAGTAAAACAAAAATCCTTGTCGAACCACGGCACATGGAGAAGATGTGCTCCCGCGATTGTTTCATCCTCGAAACTCTACCCAGACTGGTAATTTAACTATTAAACAGGCAAATAAAGACACAGATGAAGACTTCCAAAAAGAGCATTTTATTAATCTCGAGATATTACAACTACAAGAATGGAAAAATACAACACAGGAGGCCTACAACACTATTCCCCTCGGGAGGGCCGCTTGCCATCTCTTACTGCTCTTCGACGCACCTCCAACGTCGAAGCATCATCCTTAGTCTCGGGAGCCCCAATCGTGGAGGCTACCCGCAAAGCAGTCTCCGTCACTCGAGAAACAGGAACATCGGCAGGCCGTGAGCCCGGAGGACCAGAGCCAGAGCCAGTAACCAATGGCCCACTAGTCATGATCTCTGTGGCCATCGCCCGAACCCTTCTTGCCCTCGTCTCAGGAGAAGAACCACGGGAAGCCGTCCAACTAGCCGCGGGGATAACGACCTGCATGGATGGAAGCCTGGCCTGGTAGGCTTCGAGAATCACCTGTATTTTGGAAGGGCTCGGAGGAGAGCCTAGCGGTAACTCACCCTGGACCTCAATCTCTTGCGGAGAAAGGGTCATCAAGTCAGCCTCAGGTACGATCCAATTCCTTGTTTTTAACTGTTGTATGGACCCCTTGTACCTGACCATAACCACGAAAGCGAACACCTTCCGGAAGTAACCATGATGGAGCGGGGAGCCAATGTACCGAATGATACATTCAAATGCGTCCCGCTTGGCTTTCTCAACGATTTCCCTCGGAGCTCCTTGTTGATTCGCCGCACCTCTTCGCCGATCCGGTCGTCCATGTTGGCTAAGCATTCCTCCAGCTCTCCCCGAAGGATCTCTGAAGCCTTTACCGCCTTCGCATACCCCGCCTCCGCCTCCCGCTGCAACCGGGAGATCCTCTCCAAAGTATCCTTCAGAGCAACCAACTCCAAAGCTAACTCGTCCCTCACTCCCTCGGCCACTCGGAGGCGCTCTTGTGCGAGATTCCGAGCCTCCGTCAGCTCGGTCGCAAGAGTTTCCGACTCGTGATATCTCTTTGTATAGGACTCAAGAGCGTCTCGGGTCTTCTGTAGCTCGGCCAGAACCCGAGAATGGTCCGACCTCAACCTTTCCAAGTCCTCTTGCCCTTGAGGGTCGGGAGCCGCAGCCTCCAGCTCCGCCACACGCCCTCCAAATTCTGGATGTACTCCAGCAACAAAAATTTGCGGGCACTAAACTGCAGGAGAAAAGAAGAAAGAATCAAAAGCAGGAAGGAATAACCTCGAACAAGGTAATGGAAAACAAGGACTTACGTTAACCATTGGTGTCCTCGGTTCCGGAGCGACTTGACCTCGAGAAGGTCAACCGCTTGACGTAATTGGGCGAAGCCGCCACCTACACCACGCAGTTCCTCTACCAGGGAACGCTCAACGGGACCAGGACGAGCAAACTGATCTACCAACACCATCTATCAACACCTGTGAAGAAGTGCCTTCTTCACGACTCTCAACCCAGCTATCGGCTCCATCAACCCGAGCCTCTGTATCCTCCTCTAGTCTCCCACTCCCCACTAGTGATGCCAACAGGACAACCTCCTCTTGCCTAGGAGCCGTGTCGTCCGCTGGACTGGAAGAAGTAACGAGGGAGCTTCCGACCACACCTCCAGATGGGCCCGCAGTTGAACCCACCAAACCACTCCGAAGGGTCGGGGAAGAGGGTTTGGATCCATCTGTCTCCCCTCGACCCTCGATCAGGGAAGTAGCCCCAGCACCTTTCTTTGCAGGCTCGGAAGGAGTGTGCAAAGAAGAACCCCGGGGAAGAGAAGCATGGGAGATCGAAGCCACCTCATGCAGCAACGAAGGGGAGGCAAGGCAGCCCAAATCAAAGGATGCAGGCAAGGACTCACGAAACCAATCAAAGCAGGCAATAGGCTTCAGGATTGTAGGAGCATGATCGTGGAAGATTTCGAGATCGTCCTCATGCAGGCTCTGAAAATTGCAAGAGTATGGCAAAGCTGAATTCACCTCACCGCTAGGTTCGGGTACCGAGCGAGCAGATAGGGAATGCTCTCCACTCGGTTTAGACGCTGAGTGAAAAGATGGAGACCGACCCCCGTCCGGTGCAGGCGTCCACCGAGGGCATGAAATGGGCTCCTTGGCCTTGGTGGCAACTGTGGATCGAGAAGAAATGGCCTTCCCTCGAGTAGAACTAATCCCCGGGGGACTCGGGAAAGAACCACCGTATCCGTGGCTGCTTCCGCTAAAGGAGACACCAAAGAACCTGAGAAACATTAATCGTGAATACAAAGAAAGGGGTCAGAAAAAGAAAGGGGTACCAAGGACAGGAGGAAGCAAGGAAAAGCATTCACAGAACTCAGGGTCCTTGCTCAAATCTGGGAAATGGACTGAACGAGCCCATTCCTGAAGACCGCAGAGCTGGAACAGACTCGGGTTCATCGTCAGTCTCATAACATGGTACTTCATATGGAAGTAGCCTTCCTCCTTCATCTGGAGTTGAACTTTCTCGAGATGAGAAGAATCCTACTCCGCAGGGCCACTCGACCAAGCGTTCGTAACCCCCCATCTCTCACAATTGCGCCCCAAGGGCTTGACAAAGAAGAAAGAAGACTTCCAACTCCCGAAGGAGGAGGAAGCATCGATAAAAATCCTTGCCCCCGGGACGGCTTGAGAAGAACGAGGGGTAAGATAGAAGAAGGGTGCCTGACCCGCACCCACATTGTACAGAGCCGGAAAACGCTCTGTAGTGAAGAGAAGCCCTCACCTACGGCAAGTGATCTCAAACCCAGCCATAATCGAAAAGGCGTTGGGTGTTAGCTGGCTCAAACAAGCCCAATGGCTTTGGCCACTTCTTGGAAAAAGGATGGCACAAACATCCGCCACCCCACCTCGATCTGAGGAAAGTAGACGGTCAAATAGCCGGCCGGAGGATTATTTGCCTGCTACGAAGGCTTCGGGATCAACATTGCCATGTTCTCCCTCGCCACATTGTGTTTAGCGAGAAAGCCGTCGGCGGAGGCTTGAGTTATGGTGCTCACGAGGTCCCCCACACTCACGTCCCTTTATTGAGAGCGACGGAGGCAGCGGTACGCCTACCACGACGGGTAAACGAAGGAAAAGGGAGCATTGATTGGGATGGAGAAGCAGGAGGAGTAGAACCGGAAGTAGCGACGGCAGAGGTGTTAACAGACGATATGATCGCGGCGAGTAAAAGAAGGTAGAAGAAAAGCAGTAGATGCAAAAGAAGGCAGGGAAGGCAAAAAGGCTATGAGCCCTAAATACCGCAATGTGAGAGATCTAAATAGATGGGCAAAAAGGCGGTATAATTCCCGCTCATTACCCATGAGCGGCAGATGAATGCCACGTATCACTCAGCTTACGAGGGCAGTTTTAAGAATCCCGAGAAATCAGGGAGTGAGACAGACGCGCGATCAGATGATTAGACCCCTAAAAGTTTTACTCTCTGCCACGTTCTGCGAACTGCGACAGAGATTGGGGGACTTATGATGACGAATACTCTCCCTCTTGGGATCATACCCGTCCACGTGGCCTAATCCCCTGATCTCGCTCTGTCTCACGATCCCCTCTCTAGGATTCTCCGCCCCTGGTAAGTTTTCCCTCGAATTCCGCAACCCAGATAAGTATTATAATATATTTTCTGTCTTGCCAACCCCTCGTTGTACCAGCGAGGGGGGGTCGTATTTCACACGTGCAGGTATAGCCTCCTTAATTGTTAAGCAAAGGCAACCGCCCCTTCTGGCCAACCAAAAGGGGGTATCAGACGTCAGCCTCGACGTCATCTTCCACTATCTGAGTGCGTTGTCGCCCTTACAGGGCTCGACCGCCTGGCTTCCCCAATGAAGAGCGAGGGCTTGGGGGTTATAGAATGTAACTGGAGCACGGCATGCACCGAAGGTAACATGCAGGCACCACGTGCCCTACTCTTAGAAGCCTACTCAAGCATCACGTGCCTATTTCCTTAAGACTCAGGAGCTCCACGTACCCTACTCTACGGGGACACGCAAATACCCTATTACCCTCGAACCAGCATGCATGCCGACACGTGCCCTGGGTAAAGTTATATCTATACCCTCCCCTCGCCCTATAAATAGGGAAGCAGGCTGGTCATAAATGTATCTCACAATCCCGGATCTAAGCAAGTATATAGCTATAAAAGCCCTATCTAGAGAAAGAAAATGCGAGCACGAGCGAGCTAGGTCGGAAGAATTTGAACCCCGGTGGCGGAAGCAGTGTTGAAGGGAGATCGTGCAAACGGAGCCCGAACCCCCAAGGGTCGTGGATAGTTGCAGCAAAAGGCCTCCCCGATGAGTCCTTCACCCTCGCAAGGCGCTTGCCGAATCCAGGATCATCTTAGGTCAGGACCGGCGTGCGGACAGCCTCGGTGACAAGCACGGCGATCTAGGGGCGTCATTAGTACTCATTTTAGAATTACTAGTAATTAGGAGACTTTCACTTTAATTAGGATAGTTTTAGTAAAAATGATGGAATGTTATAAAAATTAGGAAAAGTTAAGAAATATTCTTGAATTTAGGGAAAAATTAAAATTTAGCATAAAAATAGGAAAATTAAATTTGTCGTTAAGTTAAATGGCATGATTATATCAGTAATTTAACACTTTTATGACAATTATTGTATAATTAGTAATAAAATTATAAATTTCAAAGTAATTTTATTGATGTTAATTAGTAATTAAGTTTCGCTAGGTAAATCATGATTATATAAGTGTACCCATTCTATAATTAGTAGTAGTTAGGAGAATTTCATTTCAATTAGGATAGTTTTTGTAAAAGTGTTGGAATTTTGTTATAAAAATTAGGAAAAGTTAAGAAATATTATGGAATTTACGAAAAATTAAAATTTAGCATAAAATAGCAAAATTAAATTTGTAATTAAATTAAATGTCATTCACATATTAGTAATTAACACTTTTTATGACTGTTATTGCATAATTAGTAATCATGTGTATCTTTTTATTCGAGCTTTATATGCACTATATAACTGATGGGAGATAGACGACAGATCGATCCCTTGCAATAGGGGCAAGGCAAAGCCAACGGCAAGGCAAGATCTACAGGCACATCAAATGTTGCTTCTGGACAGCATGTGGTCACTTCACCGTATAACATGCTAAATCATAGGATGCTTAAGGCGTTGAGGCAGAACCCCAACAGTACGACGTAGGAAGGAAGGGTTTGAGCGTAACCTGAATGCGAGCGGGACATTTACTAAGTTGCTGTAGTCGCCAGCAAATGTAAGGCGCACGAAGACAAATGTTGTGCCTGGACAGTTTCACGGGGCATCCAACCAGATGCAGGGGATGGTAGGCCACATAGGCGAGGTGCAAGGGATGGTAGGCCACACAGACGGGATGCATGGGATGGTAGGTCAGGCAGGCGGCCAGTTACATCCACGAGAGTCCATGTCGTTGCATAGTTGAGGGCATCGACCTCAGGCGGACAGATCGGTAAGAAGTTGTTATTTGGCATGAGTAGTTCCTGGAGGTAGGCTAGCACTTGATGCCGATGGTCAGTTATCGGGATCAACAGGGGTAGCTTTGACAGGCGCCATGAGTGCTTTACGGCAAGATACGGAGGGGGTCCATTTGGGGGATGAAATGGAGCTAGGGGGTGATGGTGCAGATGGTCCAGTGGGGCACGAGGAGGCGGGTGTCGATGATGGTGGCGAGGAGGAGGGTGCCGAGGACGTTGACGTTGTTTTGTATCGCGGAGGGACTATCCATGAGCATCCCCCTGCAGCACATCTATGAGGCGAAGGCTTTATGTCAACTATCGCACTGGGGAGATAACTGGCAGTGACAGATTGGTTAGCACAACCAGTGCGAATCTCAAGGCAAATTGTCATGCACCATACCTCACGTACGGTGAATTTTTGGATGTCGATCGGCAGGCGGCTTGGGACAGATTTTTGGTATTTACACTTTGCCATAATTATAGGAAGTATAATTTAACATTATATGCATTATTACCAGATTAATTATATTAACTACTTGTGATCGGTTCTTGAATTTCAGGCGACGTATCAGTGGAGTAAGCCGGACGCTTTAAGAATCAGCAGGACATACCACAGCATTTGTTCCAAGAGATTCAGTTCTGAAGTTCATCGTGCTTAGAAGTATTGGGAAATGAAGGAGAAAGATCCGAATTCGAAGAAGATTCGGAAATATTGGATGCACGACGAATATGTCCCGTATTACAATCGTCACTTGAAGTCTTAGAAGACCCAGAAACGGTGTGAGATTACAAAGGCAAACAAGGCCATGGCAATGGAACCGACGTAGTTTGGCGGGTCGAGAAGCATACAAAAAGTAAAGCAAAAAATGGTAAGATTTTAATTTATGTATAATTATTTATTAGTGTTTATTGATTTTTAATTTAGTAATTTAACCGATACTTCTGTGTGATTTATCAGGTGGAGAGAATGGGGGAGACCCAGATGAGGTGAAGCACCATGACGCCTAGAAGCTGGGAAAGTGCAAAAAGCTTCAGGACGGACGGGAGAAGTGGACGAGGGAGAAGGACAAAAGGGCGTAGTAAGTAATTTCAACCTTGATCAATTAAAGTGACAATTTTAAATATTCATTTTGCTAAATGAAATTGATGAGGGTTGAAGCGTGATGGAACACTCAAGTGCTAAGTATGCCTAATCTCACGTTAAGGAACACTTTAATCCTGAGCACGGAGGTTATAACACGAAGCATGCCTCGAGTATAACTAGGTCTGGGGTATCAGCTACTTAGTGTTTGCTCTCAGAGGTTCTAACTTGCCCCTTCGTAAGCGGGGTTTGGGGGGTATTTATAAGCAGTTTGGGAGATGCTTAGGTGTCCCCTGCGTGCCAGGTATCTTGCCCGACATGGCATTTAAGTGCGCCAGGTGTCACCTCCGACGGAGTCTTTAAGACTCCTCACGGGCCGCGTGGGTGAGCTACTTTGACCCCGCTATCTTCGCATGGGTTCATTTAGTATTGTGATGCCCGCTTCACGCATGAGGGCCTCTAACACCTCGGCTTTTATGGCATGGATAACGTCGCTATCAATGCGGGTGTCGTTTACCGGACTAACTCATTTGTCTTATACGAGTTGCTGGAGGGAAGTGGATAGCTTCGGGCCTCCGGGGTGGCGTGCCACGGTGTCTGCTGCTATGATTCGACCCCTTGGGCTCGTTTCCCAAGGGGTCGAACGGCCGACCCCTGAAGCGGTAGGCCTCGGGGTCGTAAGACGCGAGGTCGATGTCGCAGACCTCGGGGTCGTACGTCCCGGGGCTCGGGGTCGGACAATGCGACCTCTGTTGGCACGGATGGTGGCCCGGGGTCGTAGCATAGACATTGGGGCAAGAGGTTAGGTGCGATCGACCCCCGGGGCGGCTGGAGTCAAGAGTTTGTATTTAGCAAGTGCTTAGAGCGGGTTTAGCTATATCGAGGTACTTACCTTATCAGAAATATTGACTTCGTATGTTTAAATTTTGTAGAAGGAACAATATGTCACGTGACTTGTAGCGTCATATCAGGATGTAGAGTGGCCCCGATTGGATCAGCAGTTGTGGTCAGATGCGGAAGGGGGCCCAAACATGAACAAGATGCCTGGTAATTAAAACTTTATCTGTTTCTGTTGTGATGCATTCAATATATGCATCTTTATTGTTTGAAACTGGATAAAAATACATGTTTTGATTTTCAGTTATTCCGATGCATGGGGATGCAAAGTACGCGGGTTTCGATGTACGAAGGTACCCAAAATACAAGCACAACAGCTGGGCGTCAATGAACAACAACTGCTACGATCCTAGAGATGTTCGAATCGCGGGCTTGGAGAAAGAGTTAAAGAGGAGTCACAACAGATTTTACCGGTTGGAGGAGTTCATGGCACAAGTAAACACAACACTTTACCAGGGTTAGTCGACTCAGCATGTGCATCCTACATTTCCCGTTCAGCATGCAATGTTGAGGCAATTCGATGAGCAGCGCGCGCAGATGACGCCACAAGGGACTTACACTCCTCACCCGCCAGAGACAAGGATTACTCAGGATCATCAGCCCGGGAATTACCCCCACCCTGATAACATAGATGGTCCCGATCCCACTGGATTCCCATTCGACCTTGCATTTTAGTTGAACATTTATTTAATTTTTTTAATGTTTAAATGTGTAACTTTTTAGTTATTAATAGTTTCAGTAGTTTTAAATTAGATTATTAATTAAGATGTTATTGAATGGTTATTTTGTTTCCTGTTAGTTTTAAAATAGATATTTTCGGTATATACTAAAAATAGTCCACAAGTTCGTACAATCATCTCATCATCAGTTCAATAAAAATACATGCATTTCACGTTGTAATCGAAATGCTAAATCTAAACATAATCAGGGTCATCATCGATGTTGTCATCTTTAGGCTGGGAATCATCGCCAACCTCGTCATTTACATCGCCATATTTGTCCTCCTCATCCTCTTCGTATACATCATCAACTTGATGAATTTTGTCGTCTGCCTGAGTTACTGAACCCAAGTCATGAACGTGCAGGAGAACAGTTGCATTTTCATCCTGAAATACAAAAGTAGCATCGCCGACGTATCTTGCCCTTGTAGTACACACAGCCCACACCCTCTTCTGCTCGTGTTTTGTTGGAAAGGGTATTTTGTGTAATTAACTTGATGTGTCGGGCTTGCAAGTATAAACGGTTCAGCCGCTCCAGTTTCCATCGCGTCTGCGGATTAATATCCACGAACTGGTAACTGGGATGTACTGTCATGCCCCCGTAGATATTGTACCAGTCACACTTGAACAGTAGAATGCTCTTCATTGAACCACTACCCCAATATTCCAACTCCATAATTTCCTGTAGCATGCCATAGTAGATAATATCATCTGTTCCCCTAAATTTCCCTTCAGATATACGCCACTATTCATTGTCTTCTTGTCCATCCCAGGCTCCTCAGTATGGAAACAGAAACCGTTAATCTTCAACGCCTTGAATGTTTTTACTCTTCATAGTGGGCTGTGTACTAAAGCGAGCAGGCGTTGGTCAAACGTGTAACGCCTGGAGCTGACAGTCTCTTTGAACTAATCCACAAAATAAGTGTTGCGCCTTTCGTGAATCACATGATCCGGGACACCGGAACACATCTCGTGTTTAAACAACCTGCCACATATAAACAACTTCACGGGATGTACTTAAATTACATATGTATATATGTATAGGAACTCATAACATGACCGATCAAAATATAATAAATACCTTATCCACGGTTCGACCTCAGTGCAGTTAAGAAGGACGTATAACTCAGCGGCTCTGTGCTCGGCAAGGGTCATATTGCGTGGTCTGTCACGTCTCCCCATAGGTTTTTCTTTATTTTGAAAGATGGACAACTCATCGCTCAAATTCAGAGACCTCTCAACCTCATTCCTATTGAGGCAGCTATGACGGGTTTCAACTCCTGGTCTGAAGTAAACTACAGAAAAGTTAGTAATCTCCCTCGTAATATTGGCCTTCACAATCGACCCTTCTATTCTCGCTTTATTACCCGTGGATGTCTTGAAAACTAGCATGCACCTGGTACGAAACATATCCAATTTATTAAATATATATACATTACTAACTATAAATATATAAATGAGTAATAATCTGAAAAATGATACCTCTAAAATGGGTACATCCACCTATATTGAACTGGTCTGCCGACCTTCGCTTCCCACTGTTGATGAATCGCCAAATTCTCCATCACATCAAAGAAGTCTGGTGGAAATATTTTTTCCAGTTTGCACATCGTCTCCACTGTTGATACCTCGAGCATGGCCATATCGGATTTTTGAACTTCAGGCGCGCTCAAAGCTCTGAAAAAGTTGCTAAACTACACTAATGGACCCCAAACACTATCCGGTAATAAGTCACGAAATGCAAGAGGCAACAATCTTTGCGTGGACACGTGATAGTCATGACTTTTCATCCCAACTAGTTTGAGTTGGTCCATACGAACACACCAATTTCTTTTGATCTTTACTCAAGCAGTACTTGACTTTTTTTCTTGACAACTCTACCATTTTGACCCACCCCTAACAACAACTCCCATCGGCTCGTTAACAACTGCAAATCCCTTCTCGCATTCAAGTTATCCTTAGTCTTCTCTAGATCATCCATCACCGTGTTTTTGATATTATCAAATAAGTTCTTTTCGCAATGCATTATGTCTAAGTTGTGATGTATCATGTTAGTGCACCAATAAGGCAGTACCCAGAATATACTTCTCCGGTTCCAATTGTGCTCTTTTCCAAAACCTTGAATGATGATATTTTTGTTGTCGAATGCAATATCCGGCTAGAACTCTATCTGTTGTCACGTCTCTTCCCCGGATCTTCTCCCCACGGGAAAAGACTCTTCTGTCTTGCCTTTTAGGAAATCAGTGGTGTTATCCCTGAAAGGATGGTCAGCTGGCAAGAAACGTCGATGACAGTCGAAAAAACAGTTCTTTCTCCCGTGCTTCAGCTGAAATGCTTTGGACCCCTCCATACAATATGGACATGCCAACCTGTCATGGGTACTCCAATGCGATAACATGCCATACCCTGGGAAATCAGTGATGGTCCACATAACAGCTGCACGCATTATGAAATTTTGCATCCTAAAGCTTTCGTACGTCTCAACCCCGACCTCCCACAGTGATTTTAGCTCATCAATCAATGGTCGAAGCAAAACATCTATGTTCTTCCCTGGGCTTCTGGGTCCATATATCAACAAACTCAAAAAGATGTATTCTTGCCTCATTCAAGATCAGGCGGAAGATTATACGGCGTGACAAAGACAGGCCAACATGAGTATGGAACAGTAGAGTTCGTAAACATGTTGAATCCATCAGTGCAAATGCCAAGTCTAGCATTGCCGGCTCATTAGCAAAATCTGTGTGTGTTGCATCAAAGGATTTCCAAGCTTCTCCAGATGCAGGATGGATCGTTTGATCATTGTCTCTCTGACATTTCAAATGTCACGTCATGTGTTCCGAATTCACTCGAGACATATAGAGTCGTTGTAGACGTGGCGCCAACGGCTGGTACCACAGCTTCTTGCAACCAACCAACTCCGCTATGTTATGTGAATTCAGCCCCTGTTCGAACCTTCCTTCATTGCTATCAGGACACACCGTATACTTACTGTCTACGTACTCGCCATAAAATAAAAATCAATTGTTAACACAGACATCAAATGTTTGGTAGCCCAGCCCCAATCGGTTCATATATTTCTGCATGCTATACATACTGCTGGGCATCCTCTGTCGATCTTCAGACTGAGCCATATTGCAAAATGGTTGTATGTTCTTTTTGCGCCCCACATTAGGGATAGAGTGGAGTACCTTGTTGTTGAGAAATTCAGCGACCCATCCCAATCCCAATACTGTGTTTCCCTCTCACGCTCGTATGGACTCATCGGCCTCATGCAACATCTGGAAGAATGCTTGTGCCTCCCTATTCGGTTGATCGTTTCCAATCTCAAAATCATTTATATTCTCAAATCAGCCAGCAAATGCATCTTCGACCATCTCTCTTTGTAGATCCCGTAAGTTATGCCCAGACTCCTCTTCCTAAAATGTTTGTATCAAACCCCATATTAGTATCAAACCCCTTTTCGGGCCTTCGAATTTCACCATGCCCAGTCAATACGTAGTATTGAGGGAAAAATCCATTATTGTAAAGATGAAATCGAATACCATCTCTATCACCATATTTCCTATTGTAACATTTAATGCAAGGGCACCTAGCTTTGCCATTTCATAATAATTGTGTTGCACTAAATGCGTGGTCTAGAAAAATTCCCACACCGGCTTCAAAAACAGGATTCAAATACCCAATATCATCACCACCACGATTTAATCTTCCGTACATCCAACTTGGGTCTTCGTTGTTATACATTTTATAACCTATTAGAAACACCAAAAACTACCATTAATTAATAAACAATTACGTGTGGGGGTTGTCTATTATTAAAATGGGAAAATAAATATATCACTACAACATTTATGTACATATGCAAACATATTTAACACTTAATTAAAACAGTTAAAATGCACTAACAAACTATTTGTAAACATACAAACAATATATCACTGATGATCATATATATACCACAGAAAATTGAACTATTGTGTTTGAATAAGTAAATTGCATGCTTAAACATAATAATTTTACGTAAATAAATATCTAAATTTAAGCAAGTAAAATCAAGCCAGCAAAACACAATAAATTTATTAAAATTACCTACTAATTTCTGCGAATTGTGAACAGTAGAGTCTCAGCAAAGTTTTGGAGAGTTTGTTCAAAAAAAAAAATTGGGAGATGGAGGTTTTTGGGGGATGAAAAAGGGTGAAAATGGAAGAAAATGGGGGAAATGAGAGGAGAAGATAAGAAATCTGTGATATGAGTGTGATATCTGTATAGCTTCAAAAAAATCCGTATAAGCAATGGTGACAGATTTATTTATAGCTAGGTGTGGTGTCAAGGAAATATGTCACCATTGCTTTAAAGTTTGTGGGGTCCAAAAAATCAGTCACCTTGTTGACACATGGTGACAGATTTTTTTGGCCCCACAAAAGCACAATCCATGTGATATCAATGGTATCAAAAAAATCTCTCACCACACTTTCATATATCTGTAAAAATCAGAGTTTAAAAAGGCAGTTTTGAGGTGCGCCTTGAGGCGGGGCTGTCGAAAAATGCCCCGGGGCGGTGGTGAAAGGCGATTCTTTCTAGGAGCGAACGCCTCATCTAGTGAGGCGTACGCCCAGAGCGCTTGAGGCGTGAACTTTACGCCCAAGAACGCCCCAAGAAGCAATTAGCACCTTCCTAAACCATCGCCACCGATGTAACCGAGAAGTTGTGTCGCCGCCGTTGCTAATGATTTCAATTTTCTTTTCTTCTTTTTTTTCTTCACGATTTTCTAACTTGGTCGAATGATTTATTCCTCTCCGCTTGCAACAAGTTGTTTCCCCTACAAACGCCTTCTCAATTTTTTACTGACATGAGCTGTGATGTGTGTGATTTTGTTTTTTTTTGTGTGTGTGTGTGTGTGTGTGTGTGTGTGTGTGTGTGAGAGAGAGAGAGAGAGAGAGAGAGAGAGAGAGGAACTTTGGGAGGTGCTGTTATCCGCAAACGTAGTAAAAGTTTTACATAAGGACCCTTCATAAATGTACTTTTCTCACTAAATACCCTTCATTTGAGTTAAATTTTTTCTCCACATGGGATCTTAGTTTTAAAAGATTAATGAATACAACTACTACTTGTAATTCAGTCCTTAGTGTCTAAAAACTTTATTATGATCATACTACATTTTAAATGTCACTAAATTTAACTCCATCCCACCATTGTTTCACTTATTATTTTATTTTTAGCTTTTTATTTAATTTCTAACTATTTTTTTAATATTTAAAAATACAAAATACAAAATTCGTGGGGCTTACGCCTCGCCCCAGAGACTGCAAAACGCCTTGCCCAACGCCTTTGCCTTTTTAAACACTGGTAAAAATACCCCATTTTCACAAACTTCATTTCTTCATCTCCTCTCCCTCAGAAAATCCAAAAATCCTCCCCTCTCCCTCAAAAAATCTGAAAATCGTCTCCTCTCCCTCAAAAAATCCGAAAATCTCCCTCTAAAATCCGAAAATCCCCTCTATCTCTCTTTTTTCTTGGGTGTTATATTAGTTATGTATTGTTTTGTTGTTTAATATATATATATATATATATATATATATATATATATATATATTATAACATTCATTATATACATAAATATATAATTAGTAATATACCAACACACACAAATATATATATAAACATTATATATATAGTATATATACGTTTAAAAATATACTTATTTATATATATATATAATTTAAACGTATATATACTATATATATAATGTTTATATATATATTTGTGTGTGTTGGTATATTACTAATTATATATTTATGTATATAATGCATGTTATAATATATTAATACACACATCTATATAACATATATGTTAATACATATAAATTGATATTTATTATAAACATCAAGTTAAATGATTTACAAAATATATTTTGTTTCTTTAAAAATGTTAAAGAGAGTTAAGTAAAAATAAAATTTTATATATATGTATATATATATATATATATATATGTATTTATATATAATAAAGTGGAAAAAGCCCACCAAATTGAAAAAAATGATTTTTTGGCAAAAAAGTGGTGGTAAATCCGCCACCAATTTTTTTTAAAAAATATTCGGAATTTTGGTGTCAAAATAATCAGTCACCACGGTTTTTAATAATAATAAAATTAAAAAAACCGTGGGGTCAGATTATTTTGACACCACGATTTTAAAAAATAAATAAATAAATAAATCGTGGTGTCAAAATAATCAGTCACCACCGTACAATCGTGGTGTCAGATTATTATGACACCACGGTTTTTTAAAAATAAAACCAAAAAAACGTGGCGTCAAAAGATTTTGACGCCACGCTTTTTAAAAAAAAAAAAAAGAAAAAAAGGCGTGGTTTCAGATTACTCTGACAGCCACGCCTTTAAAAAAACAAGAAAAAAGGGTGGTGTCAAAATAATCTGATGCCAGGCCTTTTTTTATATTTTCGATTTTCTTTTAATATTAGTTCATGGCTTCAAATTTTTCTAACACCACGTCATGGTTATAGATTATTTTGATCCTACGTGGTGACTGATTTCCTTGACAACATTCTTTGTGACTGATTAACCATTGCTGACATAACTTTATGCTAACAAGGCCTATAGCAACAAAGGCTTGTTACAAGATTTTCTGACCCCGTTGATCAATACTCACAAAAAACAAAGGTGAAATTTTTTTGACCCCATTGCTACATTTTCTTATAGTGGGTGTAAGGTGTGGTTTTTAGTGGATTTAGTCATTTAAGTGCCGCAGGCATTATTTAGGTGTAATGTGCCTTTTTTTTTAGGCGTTTTAGGTGTACTGTGTGATTATTAGGTGCCTTAAGTGTAGTGTGTGTTTAGGAGTTCCTACAATTACTTCAAACTTTATGGTTCTTTGTGGAGTTCTCTGTTCTAACTTCTAAGTATTGATGACATGAAAAGTCTTTGTGGAGTTCTCTCTTCCAAACCTCATCTGGACATGTGAACACGGATACGAAACAATACCGGCACGGCGACACGGATTTTCAAAAATTTGTAGGACACGATACGTCATGGACACATTTTAATTTTTATATAGTGTATACATATTATATATATTTATATATATATATATATACAAAATCGTCGTATTAATATTTTCAAGTGTACTCACAAATTAAGACTGAACATACATAAATTCAAACACGAATAAAAACTATAAATGTAAATAAGAGATCCAAATAAGCTCAAGTTTTACATGTAAATGTAAATAAAATTTTGAAAAACAAAACCAATTGATTTTGAAGAAGTAAAAGAGAGAGAGAGAAGACTCAAGCTTGCACAATAAATAAAGAAAAAAGAAAAAATCAAGCATGAAGATAAAGATTTTTTAACAGCGACTTACAAAGAATTTTTAAAGTTTGTTATTAAACTTTCAACTCATTCCTAATTTCCTTTTCTTAGCTTTTGATTGTAATTTTGTGTATTTATCTTTTATTTATAGGTATCGTATCTTGGGCCATAAAGTACTTAAAGTTTGAAAAATAAATATGTGTCCAAAACATGTCGGACACGCCCTAAAAACGTGTCCTAGACGCGGGTCCGTATTTTTTCTTTTTAATTTATTTATCGACAGGCCACGTGGCATGTCGGGCATGTGTCCGACACATGCATTTTTTATTTTTTGATTTGTCCGTGCAACATAGCATAGCACATGGATATTATTTTATTTTTTGCCAAAAAGTATTTTCGTCTATAATAATTCAAAGAACGGTATATTATTTCTTTTATGCAACGATAGATTTCATCATTTTTTTAGAGGAAATGCATAAAACCCATTTGGGTTATTACAAATCTGCACCAAATTCTTTCGTATAAATTTCTCAAACCTCTTTGTATTTTTAAAAACTGTCTGAATTCCTTCGTGGTAATTTTTTGCACCAAACTCCCTCTTTTTATTAGAAACTTGTACGAAAACCCCTCATATTATAAAAAACTATGCATAAGTTGTAAAAATTTGCATGAATTGGGAATGTAAAATTTGCATTTCATATTTAATTACGAGGTCTGGTGCATGATTTTGAAAATGCGAAGAGAGTTTTCGTGTAAAAAAAAATACCACGAGAGTATTTGGTGCAAAGTTTTTGAAAACATGAGGAAATTCGTGCCAGAAGATTTACGAAAATACCAGGAGATTTTGTGAAGAAAAAAAAGAAATAACATTGAGTAATTTAGTGCAATTTTTTTGAAAATATGCGAGAACTTGGTTTGTAAGAGTTTCAAAGTTAAGATTTATATGAATAATACAATGAACAGACTGCTTTCTCCAAAACATCTCAGCAAATGTTCTAACAAAAAAAAATATCTCAGCCAATACTTAAGAAAAACCATGCTGCGGTCTGCCCATTTTGGCAAAACAAATTATCATCAAATGAAAAATTGCTTTAGTTTGTATGCAAAATCACTCTCTAAATCTCGCCCATTTTTATTTTTTTTGAATGGAATGGAGCCCAAGGTAAGTCTTCGGAAACCGCATCCTGTTTCCTACTTATTTGCAAGAATTTTTGCTTCCAAATCCGAGATCTGATCTGTTTCTTTGCTCTCAATAAGAGCATATTCTGTTATCTGATAAGTTATATATGGTTCTTCAACACTCGCTGAGGATGACTGGATGGAGGTGCGATTGATTTGCATGAATTGGAGTCTACGTTGTTTGCATGACAAATGACCAATTCATCATCGCTTTCGGATGCATCCGCTCGTGAGCTCTCAGTATATTTTATGAATTTTGTGTCTGGTTGAGCAGACAACTCGATCGTCTCCTCCGTGCATCGAGTTAAAGAAGTATTCTCGGAAATGGTCAAGTTAGGCTGCACTTGAGAGTTCGCAACAGTTAATTCTGGATTTTCTTGGTTTGCGCAAGAAAGTGTTCCGAGATAACGGTGTTACTCAGTACTTGATGTCTAGTGGATCTTACCCGGAAACTCCACCCACGCCCACTTGAACCCTTGCTCTGCCAGAAAATTTGTATAACTTGTAAGAAATAACAAAGTTCTCAGCCTTTCGGAAATATAAAACGCAATGTCTTGTTTCCATGCACCTCGAGCTCAGTCAAGACTCAAAAGATCGTATCAACTCAATTCAAACGCATGCATAGTGCATATATATAAAATCTAGCAAAGCAAGAAGAAATCAGATTTCAAAAACTTTTTGGTCAAGTTATCATGAATGCGATAGCAAAAGGCATCAGTTATCCACCATATCACTAATGGATGCAGGTTCATATCTCAAAAATAGAATATCCACCATGACAATGCTCAGTCGTAACAGGAAAGCAGTTTGATCATCAACTTCAGAGGAAGTTAAGTAATGAAAATCAGTTCGACGCAGCCAAACAAATGACATATGGTTGGTTTCACCAACCGGAAGTTATTTTTACACCAAAAAATGATGTAAAACAATTGTACTTCCGTTTATCATATTAGATAATTAATTAATATCTAATAAAGCACTATTGCCACCAAATCCATACCCTTGAAAACTTCAGTCACTTACCCTCAGTCTTGTCGCAATAAATATGTGTGCTTACATAGAGGTGATCGTATGGCCTCTCTTAAAAATTGGGACACAAAAGCGACAAATTAAAATAACATGCTTGAATTCGGACACGAAAACAACAATCCAATTAAGAGTACAATAATCGAATTCTCCACACTAGATTTCAAATTAAATTATGCGGCAAAAAACTAATCCATCCCCTAGCATGCTTGAATTCAGACACGAAAAACGACAATTCAATCAAGACAAAAATGATTAAACTCTCCATTCTAGATTCTAAATGTAATTACGTGACAACAAAATTAAGATATTCTATCCTCCTAATATTCTTGAATTGGATTTCATTTTGTAAAAAGGAAATTAAAAAAGACATTGCTAAGTTTCCATTTATCACAAACTCCAGCCAAACTTAAATTTAAACCAAAATCGCCAATTACATGTAACACGACAAAGTATCATTTTTTATGAACTTGTTTCAATTTCTTTTTAATTAATTTGATTTTCGGAGGCAGTAGGATCGTGGTGCCAACCTAGTTGGGATTACTATCTGCTTCGTCTCCTTTCTCCATTGCACGCAAGAAAAAAAAAAAAAAAAAAAGATCGCTAATTACATCGTCTTGAAACAGACTTAGACACACACTCAGAGATCCTGTCACAATTTAGAGCGTCAATTAATAGTTGAAACAGAGCACGATAAAATGCAGATTGTAAACTTAACATCATATACTGTTAAAGTAAATTTAGTTGAATTGATATACTTCGGGAACTCCAGTATCGTCGTGATCAACAGAATCTCCAGCCCAGGTGATGAATTTGAAGCATGATGAAGTTGATGTGCCCATTGTTTTTCTCTCTCTAAAAGATTTTGAGTGACCTCACAAGCTTTCTCTCCCTAAAAATGGCATCTTTTAAGTCTATTGTTCTGAGCCAAAGCTTCTTATCAATACTATCAACATCTCTCCTTACATCCAATTCAGTTTCGGGTTTGGATTCCGAGTTGTGATGCCAGGTGAGTTTGATAGTCTTTTCACCAAATTTGAACCATAAAATTAAATGTGTCCATTGACATAATAACCTGGATTTGTCTCTTTCTTATTTCTCATTATATAATTTTGATAAATCTCCCTTATAAAATGATATAATGTACAAAATGTTTTATTTTAGTTATGCATGTCTAGTTTATTAATCTTACAAATTTTTAAGAAATGTATGTAAACTCGATGTTAAAACTTTTGGAAACGGGGGAAACGAATACGACACATACATGAGGATATGAATTTAGGACCTTCAGAAAAATATTATCTCATAATGGAAAGTTTGGTATATTGATATGAATAAGATTATCATTAAAGTGCTGAAAAATAAGTAAGATACACAAAATATTGAATTTTTTTCCTTTTTGGGACAACAAACACGTGAAATATATACAGTTTGCAAACACATTTAATATGTAGACGAGACAAAGATGCAAAATTGCATTTAGGTGAATATTACCTACGTACTATGATTATGAATTGATTTTGGTGCATTGAAAATGTCAACCCTTAATTAACCGTGTGATTTAATTCATAACAATCCACTTTGGCATTGTTAATTAAGATTATGAAAGTTAACCGTACCGATCATAGCGGTTAGCTCGGTACGGTTCAATTAGTACGATAATTTTACTAAACTGAAAAAATATTACGATAATCGGCATGAAATGAAATGACAAAATTGGTGTAAATTTGGTTCTACGTTAATTGGTACCATTATTTTATTGTATTTTCTAAAATTATTGTGCAATCGTGAAGGCGACTTAAGAGAAAGGAGGAAAAAAATAGAGAGGAAAGGGAAATCTCCAGACAAAAAGGAATGGATGGAAACCTGGAGGTACTTGACCAATTAAGCAAGTTTAGAAACCATCTTTTCCTTAAAAATATTTTCGCAAAACAAGGAATTAAATCGTGTCGGACTCTCGGTTCTAACAATCTCCCCCAATTGACTTGTTTTCGCGAAACTCTTTTTAAAACAAAAGAAAATGAAAACATGCTGCAAATAACAAGTTAGTTAAACACGTAGACAGATAAAGCAAACTAACCAGTCAAGACAGCTATAAAAACATGTTCCAAAAGTAGTGCAACAACCGCAAAACAACTAAAAATAAATTAAACTTAAGACAATGCAGCAGCTCCCCCAATCATAATGCTCACATGCTCCCCCATTCTTCTACTCCCCCATGTCCTCATTTTCTACTCCCCCATTTTATCAGAACAAGTCAAGACTTGTCAGCTAACTGAGCAAGTGACTCGTTCATGGACTCCAACAGTTGAATCACACGGGCGAGTTGCGACTGAAGGTTGTCTAGACTCCTCTGGGGAACAGATGGACCGGCTTCATTGTCACCAACAGTGGGGATGGTGGGCCGTGTGGGAGATCCAAGAATAGCTTGAACCAAATGGTGAGGGGCATGATAAGGGTTGAACCTGCGTGTCATCTCATCTTTCTTGACTCGTATATCCACCTGAGCTATGAGCGTGCGAAAAATCAGGGATGTATAGCCCAGGGTCTTCTTGATGGATTGGTCAAATGCCTCTAATTGGATGTGCTCAAAGATCAGTCGTCCCAAATTAATGGGGGCACTAGAACTAATGTGAAACAAGACAGAAGTAGTTAATGGATTCAAGGTAGAAGTATGAGACATTGGAAACCAATTTCGAACCATGACTCCAAAAAGTATACCATTCCAAGGAAGAAGTGCACCTCGGCGAAGATTACCATTAGCAGGCCATTTCATGTTGCGACCATTGATGGTAGCCGTGACTGCATTCATGTCTGCTTCCGATTCCAACTTTGTGTCGCGACCGGTTGTCACATGGAGAACCCTATTGCATGTTCAGAATTTGAGGACTGATTTGGAAGATGTGGTTCCTCACGAACACTGAATGTTCCTTGGCTGAGCCTGGAACACCAAATCGGCTATCCAGATTCGCATAGAAGTTGTGCACAATCCGGGTGACATACGGTTGAACCCTATGACTGGATTCAAGAAAACCTCTCCCCTCCACAAATTCTAGTAAGCCCATACCAGCAAAACAACCCTCATGAAGAGATACTTCAATAACGTGAATGCGTTTAGCAAAATCGGGGTACCTGAGCTTGGCCAGAGCCGTGTACAATCGCTGGGACATGAAAATCCTTACCAAGAATGGCTCATCAGAGAATGGAAATTGGGGAGGAACGGCATAACCTCCATCAGCTTCTTCAGACTGGACCTGACTTCCTGCGTCAGCATCAGACTTGTCGTCTAACTGGTCGACCTCATCAGACGAGGACTTAGCAAGCCGTTTTTGCTGCTTCCAAATAGGACTCGTATCTGAACTGGATAGTTCAATCCGAACAAATTCTGAGGCAGCATAGTCACTGGTCATTGACGTTTCTGAGTAGCAATTTGGGTACGTCTCCTGACTAGACTCGCGATTCCTTCTGGACTAGGTTTGGACTTTTTTCCGTGCAGATGGAGTACGCCTTGGAGGCTGCATCTTTTGCTTTCCTTTGACAACGGTGGATGGATCGCGAGAGGATTCAAGTGCAGGTGATGACCGTGAAAGAGACAGCACCAAAGGTGATGGCGGTGTACTTGCCATTGGTGGCTGTGTCGAATCACGCGGCGGTGGAGAAGAATCAAGTGGAGGTGATGATTCTCGTGCCCGTGGTGGTGTGGCACGCGGCGTAGAATCTGTAGTCGGTGGTAGTGGAGTGGTGGCGTGCGGTGGCGGTGTAGCAGCGCTTGCCAGTGGTGGAACAAAGTCCGGCAGAAACCGAACAAGTAACGGCACCAATTCCAGAACTTCTGTCAGTTTGTTATCGGCCGATGATTCACTGTCGTAATCAACCAGAGGTGATGACTGGGACGGACCACCTGTGGACTTGCTTTTCACCATTGTAAATAATTTTTTGAAGTATGAAGGTGAGAAGTAAGACATAAAAAAAAATCACAAAAGAGAGTGAAAGAGGAAGGCGTGTGATATAGGACTTATATAGATAGGATCAAATAAAATCTTCAACTTCCATAATTCTATCCACAAGTTCCCATAAAAGATAAGACTATTCCAAAGACTACTCAAGGACGGATTCCAATAGAATACACACAACTCAATCACAATCACGCGACAAAAAGATATCGGTGGGAAAACTGCCAAAATTAAACACTTCGCGCTAAAAGACAACCAAATTAAAATAAATTAAAAAGCACCTGCTAAAAATGAAAGAAACAAACAAAAATTAACTCAGCAAATTACACATAACTCACCGAGTACAAATTCAACTGGTTTGAGTAGATGTCGGAACACCCTGTCATTACAGACCGTACGACTGAATACAAAACAATCAGAACCGAAGAATACTCAAGAACCAGATGATTACAAAACATGTGTGTGTGTGTGTGAATTCTCCTAAGATAAACAGATGAAAAAGAAGAGAATTCGAAAGGGGAAAAGTTGTTCAATAAATATCTCTTTTCAAACATAACAATTGCACCTTGAACACACACTTGAGCCTTTTTGCATGGAGGTAGCTTTTGCTCATGACTTTATGTAGAATATTGTAGCTCTTTTCAATGAAGTGATGACCGTGAGGTTTGAATTGAATGCTTACACACATATTCATTGAGTTTAGGCAGCTTTTTCCTCCACATATTTTTCTTTAGACACTCTTTTTCTTTTTGGCTCACAATCTGTTTCTTCTTTTTCTTTTTCTTCTCTTTTGCACACTCACTCTTTTATTGTTCTTTCTCAATCCTTCTGTTTTTGATGTGAAGAGGTAGCGAAAGTCGACATAGTCCAAGTCAAAGAGATAATTAAAACAAAATAAAAACAAAAATTGCCCGTTGCAAAATCCTTCGATTCACTGATTTATGTGAGGAAAGATGTGCACTGTGTGTCAATGCAGTTCTAAGTACGCTCCAGAACTAGCTCTCTGGATAGGTCTGCAAGTAAGTCATGACAGTTAGTTTAACCACAAACAAAACATCTCAGTTAAATCGGGCACGCAACAAGCATTTATTGAAGACAAATGCTGAGAGACTTTCTGAGGGTCTCAAAGCATTGTGAATCAAGTGCCTAAGTAAATATATCAACAATTTGTCTTTAAGTCGCAACATGCTTAATGACTACAGCTTCATTTTCAACTAGCTCACGTATAAAGTGGTGCCTTATATCAATGTGCTTTGTGCATGAGTGCTGAACAGGATTTTAAGCAATGATAATACCACTACTGTTATTACAAAAGACAAGTAAATCACTTTTCACTAACCCGTAGTCCTTTAGCATATGATCCACCCAACCAACATTAAACCATATGACTAGTTTACTATCAGTTAGGTAGTAAAAACTCCCTATCATGCATTTGAAAAGATTGAGGTCGATAGAGTTGCCTTCTGTCTCAATGTCTAAACTATCATAAGTTCCCATAAGAGTTCTCAACTTTTTAGCAGTTTCAGGGCCAAATTTCTTGACAAGATTTAGAGCGAATTGAGATTGAGATAAAAGAAATTTGTTAGCTCGTTGATTAACCTGCAAACCAAGAAAATAAAGTAGTTCACTAATCACGGGCATATCAAATTTAATTGAAAAAGAATTTGTGATTGTTCTATAGGCAGTCGCGACTGCATCAGTGTGTAGCAGTTTTCTGCACTCTACTTTCCGGTAAGAACACAAAAATTCTGATCATCAATCACATGACATTCTCCTTGAGAAAAGGTGACCAACATCTTTTGATCACAAAGCTGACTGATGCTGATCGAGTTTTGCTTAAGTCCAACAACATAAACACATTGCTAAGCTTTGGAAACCCGTTGATGTTGAGTGTTACTCTTGCAACAGTTTGACCCTTTTTACCATTTCCAAACAGAACTGTTCCTCTTAGATCAGTTACATTGTTAGTCAAAAGGTCTTTGTTCCCTGCCATGTGTTGTGAGCATGCACTGTCAAGATACCAACAATTAGGTGAGCCATTTTCAATAGAAGAATATGCATAGTAAACATTATGATTATTAGAACGTTTCACCCTTATGTGATTTGTTGGCTCTGTTTTTTCATCAGAGTCGTTTATCACTGTTTCTCTTTGAGTCCTCTGAGCGATTGCGACTCGATGATGAACTAGTTTTGTGCTCTGTCCTTAGATGAGTTCTTCTTGAGTTTGAGACAGCTTGGAAGAATATGTCATTCAACGCCACAGTTGTGACACAATAGATTAACCTGCGATAAAAAACATGAGATTGTGAGTGATCAACACCAAGTGAATTTCTTACCTTCTCACTTTTCATGCTTGACCAATGAGAGTCCATCATGCAAGAATTCTGCATATTCTGAAGGTTTCTTGTTGAAAAACCGAGACCAGCACGATTGATATTTTGTCTTTGGTGTTCCAGCACATGGTTCAACTCTTCTGCTTCAGAATTCACGAATTGTTTTGAAGATCCTTGTGCATTTCCTCGAACACGTTGAGAGATTCCTTTGCTCCTTGAACTTCGATTTTGAGAGTCTTGACTTTTCTTCTGAAATCGAAATTTTCATGAAGCAGTTCAATCACAATTTGTTCGAGAGCATCAAGATCAGAATGTCTGTCATGACTGAATGAATAAAAAAAGTTCTCGTCCTCTATTTCAGACTCATCATCATATTCATTCTGGTCTGTCAAGACAGGTGGAGAGTCAAGACTGATGATGGATTAAAACGCAATGTTTGCTCTTTCTTCTAGCTCATCCTCACTTTCATCCTACTCCTCATCACTCCAGGTGGATATCATTGCTTTGTTTATGTTCTTTGGGAGAAGATTCCCACAATCAGCTTGAATGTGACCAAAGCCGTGACATTCCCTGCACTGAACACCTCTTCCCTTTCTTTTGATACTAAGATCATTAGCAGGAGAAGGTTTTAATGTATCATCACAGTTTGAGGGAAAAGTGTTCGTTCCTTTATTTTTCCATTTGGAAAATTTCCGGAGTCCTTTGGAGAGAAACGCAATGGACTTCTCGAAGTCCTCATTTCTTCACTTTGAGGTTTGTCTTTCATTTCAGCTTTAACAGCAATACCTTTTTGAGTTACTCCATTCAAATTCGTTTTCAACTCAAATGTTGAAAGAACACCCATAAATTCTTCCAGTGACAGATTTTTCACATCTCTTGCTTCTTTAATAGCCTCAATTTTCATATCAAATCTTGAAGGTAATGTGTGAAGCGTTTTCTGAACGAGTTTGGACTCACTGTGCTCATCTCCAAAGAGGAAGGCCTCATTGGCAATGTCTTTGAGTCTGGCATTGTATTGAGCTATGGTCTCATGTTCCTCCATCTCGAGTTCCTCAAATTGTCTACCAAGGATTTGTCTTTTCGACCTTTTAACGGCTGGAATTCCTTCATGAGCAACATGAAGAGCATTCCATGAATCCTTAGCCGACTCACACGTTAAGATCGGTTTGAACTGATTAAGGTCGACTCCATTCAGCATTGCATTAATTGCAATGGAGTTGTAACTCGCATCCAGATCTTCTGCATCAGACAAGTCGAGCTCGAGTTTTGGTTTTCCATCTTCATCTTTTGGTGGAGTCCATCCTTTGAGAATGCTTTTCCATGCCTTCTGATTTTCCTGTTTGATGAAGGCTTTCACGCGAACTTTCCAATATGATTAGTTAAACTTATTTAAATGAGGTGGCTTCGATGCTGATGATCTTTCAACGTTCTGTGCCATCTATCTGCAAGGTCTAAATAAAACCAGAATCTCACCAATGTAAGTAAGGTGATAGGGTCTTGATGCCTAGTCTAGACAGGTATGAAAACACTGCAAGTAAGACAAAAGATTTTTAACGTGGTTTGGACTTTGTCCTACTCCACGAGGATTTCGCCCAAGAATTCAAACCACTTTCCTCGATCAAAAGCTATTATAACTACTAGCTACTTTACTTTAACACTTAGACTCCCTCTAATGTCAAAAACCAATAGAAACCTTTAATCGGTTACTCCGTTTGAACCCGTAAGATCAACTCCTGTAGATCTTCTTATGACCAAGCTTCCAAGAGCAAAGCACGTACGTTGAACTCCCTCCAAATGGTGCAATACTTTCCCGTTGAACCCCCTTCAACTCTAGTTTGGTTTGTCACGTTCTTGAATAAAATCTAGTATGATAACTAAGAAATAAAAATAATGAACACCTAAAGATCAATATCGTTTTACACGATGGTTCTACTTTGATTCCTAAGAAGTCTACTATTTATAGGATAACTCTCCTTGAAAGATATCGAGATCCGCGGCCGGTCTCCCAATCTAGTTGGGACTCTACCTTTCCAACATATCCAGATTTTTTCCATTTGATAAGGTCTCTTTTCCTTTTGATAAGATCTTGTGATCTTCATATCCTGCACAACAAAGAATGAAAATAGACACCACAAGGAAACAATCTCTTAAGGATATAAACAAGATTTTGATAAAGATTCTTTCCATAAGATAAGATTCTAAAGATCACGTTAAATCTTTCCAAACTTATTCAAACATTTACTTACCTTTAGAAGATATTTTCCATAAAAACACAAGTGAAAATTTTAGTAAATAAATAAAACCAGAATTTTCCTTAATTTTTTTTTTTCACAAAACAAGGAAATAAATCGTGTCGGACTCTCGGTCCTAACATCCTTGACGGTCTTGAGTTCGAAATCATAAACATCATACTTCAGTAGAGGCCATAGTGGCAACTTTCTATTCGGTTTGCCATTCGACTATACACCAATTGAGTACATTATGGATGAACTATTGAAGCAATAAGTGTCTTTTGGCTTACTTTAGATGCATTCCCTAGAAAGATCTTCCACGCTGCAGCAAGAAACCTGGCATCTTGTTTCGATCTTCAAGTTAAATAGCCATCTTTTAGATTTCTAGTGTATATGTTTCATGTTGTCAAGTGTTCGGATTTATCCCATATTGCTTGGGGATGAACTTGGGCTTCCTCTAAATCTGGACCTTGGTCCCGGCTTGCTGACTGTGATCTAAGACAATCCACCCGTATCTTTTCACCCACAAATTGCTTCCCATTCATACTATTCAGGGCCATAGTAGCGTCTTCCAATCTTTCATAATCAACAAATGCATTGTTTTGTTCTCTGTTGAAATATTCATTAGACACAGATTGGCTGATTCCACCCACCCACAAACTTTGCAAGGTTTAGTTGGTTTAGCGAACTCAATTTTGAAAGGGTTTCCATGGATGACGTGGCCCTGTAGCCAAAATTTTGATTTAAGAAATACAAAATCTGGGCAAGATATGGGGAACGAAGGTTACCATTTGCGCACGTGGCTTGCATGCTCTTTACACGTTGTTGTGCCACTTCGAATCTTGCATTACTTTTTTTTTTTGTTGCATCTTCTAGTACAGTACTTTATTTTTTGCCATGTGTTTCCCTCCCGCGTCAACTATGTTGCTATATTTAACATGTCTCTTGAGAAAAATCATGGATCAATTGTGTTAGGCCTTTTAGTATTTTTAAATTTTAATTTGATTTAAAATTATATAGTAAGCTAAAGTTAGTAGTTTTAAATTATATTTTTTACTCAACATTAAATCTATTTTTCATTTTGTATTTTTGATCAGTAAGAGTTAATTAATTTATTCGATTAATGTCCTAAGTGGTCAAAGGTTTATTGTTATGGAATTAAAATTAATGTTAACTTGCTAAATATCCCCAAAATACAAAACCTTTATAGGTAAAGGAATAGATAGGATTTGATGTATCGGACATTTTCTTTTTTCTTATTTAGACTGATCATCTTGAGCCTACAAGGGAGATGGTAAGAAATTAAAGAATTCAACCAAAGTTGTGAATGCTTCAAAACCACAATACGATAACTCTATGCGCTTATCTATCATCCCACATCATATCCGAGAAGGATGCAACGTCTCCACGTAGTTTGTTGTAAAAACCATGAGTCTTACTCCACCACAAAAGTGACCCGAGTCCGTTAATGAATGTCTAAAGCCCAGGTAAAGTGAACTGGCTAGATATAGTTTCCACGAGGTTCTAAATCTTATCTTTAACCTGGTCGTTCTCCTCTACAATATCTTTCTTCTTATCTTCACCTTCGTTGGCTTTTTCATTTCCCTCTGACCCGATCAATAGAGAGAGAAATCGATGTCCTCGAGGACAATAACAGACTTGCTCGAGGTGTGGATCAACAACTTCTTGAATTTCGTGTTGTCCTTGATGGTCTTGAGTTCGAAATCATAAACAACATATTTCGTCCATCAAAGCTCTCAAAAGATAATTTTCCTTGTTGAATTCTGATTTTGGAAGATTTAAGCTGATCTACACAATTTTTCGATGTAGCTTGGTACGTAACACTACTACAAAAATGCTCATTAGAGACCAACTATTACAAACACATATTAATTTTTCGTCAGTAAAAAGACGCTTATAAGAGACGGGAAACTAGTTTGTAAAAGTCTTTGGACTTTTACAAATGGGCAGCCCATTTCTAAAAGCCCTTGAATTACTAGTGGTGGGAATCCATGACTAGTAAACTTGGCGCTTTGACCGGTCTTCCCACCTTTCACTAACCATTACTAGAGATGGTGTAGCAGTTTGTAAAAATGTAAAACTTTTACAAACAGCCTCGCCGTCTCTAATAGTGTATTACTAGTGACAGCAACACCGTCACTAGTATCCTAATAATATTAGAGACGGGGGCACCGTTTGTAATACCTTTACAAACGAGACTCCCATTTCTAATAATACGTTTACAAACGAGTTACCCGTTTGTAAAAGTGTGGTATATAAGGCTTCAGAGAGGGATTTTTTTGGTCATTTCTGCAAAGGGAATTTCCTCTCTTTCGCGCGTATTTTTCCTGTCTACTCACGAAAAGTTTTCTTAACAATTTGTGTACTTTTTTTTTTGTGTGTACTTGGTTTTGTGTACTTCTTTTTTACTGTTCAGAACTTTAGCATAAAATCTTCGTGTGGTTTAAACCTACAGAATATCCCCCTCTGGTTTGAAAAAGCTGCACGAAATCCCTATTTTATAAAAAAACATATATAACTATAAATAGTTTATCTTTTAAGTCCAAAAAAGTATTATGGTTAAACTTTTCTAAAAATAAAATATTTTTTGAATAATTAAAACAATATATATTTATAAGTTATGAAGCAAGGGCATTATAGTTACTTAATAAAAAATACTAATGGAGTTTCATGAAACTTAAAATGAAAATTTATGCAAAGTTTATGAAAACACTTGGAGATTTGGTACAGGTTTTCGAAAGCACAGTTGGTTTTAGGTCGATATCCTATGAAGATAACTTCATAGAGCTGCTTTATGATATTGCACTAATTTTAGACATGATTAAAATTAAAACTCATGCAGTTGGAATTTCATAAATCTACTAGAATTATCCTTAAAATTTAAAATAAAGAATGACTGAATTCAAATGGTTCAGTGATATGGTGGAACTCACAAAACCATTTTCTTTCTTCCTCATCCTTGTCCTATTCTTCCGGCCATCAAGGATTTTATGAGGCGATGAAAAAGAGACAACCTCGGCTTCTTCAAAGTCTTGTTTACTTTCTTACTTCTCTTTTTTTGTTTTTTTTTTTTTTTTTCACGCAGTGAATAGTTTTCTTCAATTGTAAATAAAGTTAGACAGATATGCCTTTTTATGATTTATGAAGTTAGTGTAATGACACAATTAAATGCTGACAGAGAGTCAAAATTTCTACCATTTTGGGTGAGTCCTTGGTGGCAATTAACATGATGAATTATTTGAGATATTTTCTGGTCGTGATTAATTTTTTTTCTTTCTCTTATTGGCAATACACCGATTAGATTGTGGCCATATTCTTTTTAGATAGGACTCTAAATATGTGATAAACGTATATCACTTTCACTCCATTGTTAGCCTTTTTTGGAAAAGAAACGATAGATTTTATTGTTTAATTAAAAGAATCGAATGAAAGAAACTCTTGACAAACTGTTCAATAAATTCGTACACCATCAAAATCGGGAAACGTTTCCGGATTGATCCTCTAAAGTTTTTTAAATTCGAATTTTGTAAAACACAATCATGCTAAAAAAAGAATGTACTATAACAAACACCAAATGTACAACAGAGTATCATGGTTGTAACCAGTGTTCTTAAAACCGGACCGGTCATCGAACCGGTGACCTTACTGGTTACAGGTTTTACAGGTCGAACCGGATTAACTACTGGTCGAACCGGTATACAAAGTCAACAACCTAAAAACCTAAAATTTACAATATAGTATGATGAATTATGAGAAAAAATCATATAGAACTGAAAAATTGAATAAGTCAAAAAATATAACAAAAAATTTTGAGTAATAAACTTTGTTTCAAAATATATAAAAGAATATTTAACAATTTAAATATGTATATATACCCATTGTGTAGTGTGTCTGTGTACTGTATATATATAAATATATGAGTGACAGTACATATTATATGTTGTATTTATATGGGTTTATATATATATGTAATAAATGTGTATATACATTTACTATTACACAGAACTTAAAGTCATAGTCAAAAGAAGATTTGCACGGTCCTCAAGATTTCATTTCTCAAAATTTCAATTAAAATATTTAATATTATATTACACCTCATCATCTTCTTCCCCCAAAATCCAAATCTACTTTAAAACCTCCATAGCTGCTCCAACTTCAAACCTGTGAGTATATTGATACGATACATACACACATATATAAGGGTGGGGCTGGGGGTTGACCGTGCCCATATGCCCCCCGGCTCCGCCTCTGCGCGCCGGTGGAGGAGGAGAGGCGCGCCGGTGAGAGGAGAGACGCTCGCGGAGGCACTGTGGACGCGTGGTGGAGGCGATGAAAACCTAGGCGCGGTGGATGCGGGTTTGGAATTGGATTTTTTGAATTTTTTACAGATTACGTCTTATTTTTTAGGCGTGGCTTTTCACTTTGTTTTTTTTTTTTTTTTTTTTAAAAAGTGAAGCAACGGTTCGAACCGCCAAAACCGGCCACCGGTTCCCGGTTTTGGTCCGGTTTTGGGCAGTTTTTTCCGGGCCGGTTTACAGCCGGCCCAAAACAGCAAACCAGACAGAAACATCGACCGGTCACCAGTCGAACCGGTTCGACCGGCCGGTCCAGTCCGGTTTCAAGAACACTAGTTGTAACTAATGTAGGTAAATCGAAAAAATAATGAGAAAAAAAAATCTATATGGATTATATTAATTTTCAAATGTCGAATCTATGTACTATAACAAACACCAAAAGAATCCAATTCTAGCAGTTTCCAATTATTGCAAACTAGAATATACAAGAAACACATGAAAACTGTAAAGTATTCATCTTAATCCGATGGATACATAAATCATCAATTACGTGACTGTCAAGAAAACGAACTGCCATTAGAACAGCAGGTACGCCAGCACCCTCCACGGCTGCATGAAAGACGAGTATCAATTATTAGCCGTCAACTTTAAAACAGAAACAAGAAAAAAGAAAATAAACACAATATAATAGGACAGTAGATCTCTAGCTACATGAAAAGATAATTACCTCAACTGAAAACCAAAAAGTTTTCAGGCGGCTCATATATGATTATTAAAAGTGAACTAATGATTTTATTAATCACTGAAAAGGTATATATACTATTACAGAGTCCTAATACTAATACACTTGTTGACAATTTATATTTACAATAAAGGAAATAAACAATCAACTAGTAGTCTGCTTAACACGCTCCTGCAAAATTGACGTTCCATCAGCCACGGCAATTTTGAACCTTAACAACTGAAAACGAAATCGTGACAAAGGTTTCGTGAGAAGGTCAGCAAGTTGATCAACAGTGCTAACATAAGAAACAGTGAGAAAACCTTTGTTCACCAAATCCCGAACAAAATGAAGATCCACAAAAATATGTTTCATGCGAGTGTGCTGAATCGGATGAAGAGAAAGCCGTAAACCACCCAGTTTATCACATAAAACGCGCGGGGGAGCGGGAAGAGAAAAACCAAGTTCACCAAACAAATGCTGCAACCAACAATTCTCGGCCGAAACATTGGCCAACGCGCGATACTCCGATTCGGTAGATGACCGAGAAACAACCCTTTACCGACGAGAGGACCAAGAGATCGGGTTGGACCCGAGAGAAACAACATAAGTCGAGGTAGAGGTAGCAGAAAGAGAATCACCAGCCCAGTCTGCATCAGAATAGGCCGTAAGATGCAAGGAAGAATCCCGACGAAGCAAAACGCCATGATTAATAGTACCCTTCAAGTACAGTAAAACTCGTTTAAGGGTTGCCCAATCGGATTCAGTAGGAGAAGAAATACGCTGAGGAAGATGGTTCATAGCAAAAGCAATGTCCGAACGAGTAAGATTCAAGTATGGAAGAGCACCAATAACTTGACGGAACTCCGTCGCAGTGACGAGAGGAGGAGAACCGGACACGGCAGGGGTCGAACTCATAGGCGTGGCAACCGATTTAGCACCATCCATCTTGTGCGAGAAAGAACATCACCAATGTACTTGTGTTGAGAAAGGAAAAGGCCCTCACGAGAACGAATGACTTCCACCCCAAGAAAATACGAGAGATCACCAAGATATTTGACGGCAAAACGCTCACTAAGGCTGGCAATGATGCGCGTGATAAGGGAGGAGTCGGTGCCAGTGACAATGATATCATCAACGTATACGAGAATATAAATAATCACGTTAGCCCGAAGAAAAATGAAGAGAGACGTGTCAGACTTACTTTGAGAGAAGCCAAGAGACCCCAAGGCCGTACTGAGTGCCAAGAATCAAGCTAGAGGGGCTTGTTTGAGTCCATACAAGGATTTCCGGAGATGGAAAACATGGTTAGGAAAGTTGGCATCAGTAAAACTCGGAGGTTAAGTCATGAACACATTCTCTGGAAGATCACCGTGAAGAAAAGCATTGTTGATGTCAAGCTAGCGAATTGGCCACAAACGAGCAGTGGCAATAGAAGGAATGCAACAGATGGTGACCGGCTTTACAACAGGGCTAAAAGCCTCACAATAATCCACGCCAAGACGTTAATGAAAGCCCTTGGCAACCAGGCGGGCCTTTTAGCGATCAAAGGATCCATCGGGTGTCCTCTTGATTCGAAAAACCCACTTCGAACCAATCACATTGCCATGAGAGGGAGCCGGAACAAGATTCCAAGTACTATGCTTAACCAGGGCCGTATACTCATCTGCCATGGCCGCCCGCCATTTAGGATCCTTAAGAGTAAGAGTGACCGTGGAAGGCTCAATAGGACCTTGAACCCGATGCTTCGTGGCGGAGTGAACAACTTTGGGCCGAAAGATGTTCATGGAGCGGGTGGTCATGGGATGTGTGCGGGTCGGCGGTGAAGTGGGGCCCGACATCAAATCTGGCGGCCCCGAAGCGGTAAAAGTGGAACCGATCGAGTGTGGCGGCACCGCAAGCAAATTATCGGTGTCAGGCGAGCCCAAGGTTGCGGGGCCTGCCGAGCCTAGGGCCGCAGGGCCGGGCGAGGACACGCGCGGGCGAGAAGGGAATAAGGCGGGAGCGCGCGCGCAAGCCGAAGGGGCAGGGGCCTGCGAGATGCGCACTGGGCCGGGCAGAAACGGCTCGACGGCAAGGGGTCGAGGACAGAGGGGCGGGGCCGGTGCCGAATGGATGCCAGAGAAACCCCAGAAATTGATTTTCAACAAAGCGGACATGTTTGGAGACATAAATACAACCAGACGTGGGATCCAAGCAACGATAGGCACTATGAGACGTGGAATACCCAACATACAGGCAAGCCCCGGACGGGGAGTCAACTTTTTCCCGAAAGGTAAGGGCGGAGCAAAGGAAAACAAAGACAACCAAAGGTGCGAAGCTTGAGATAGTTGGGAGAGCGCCCAAACAAGACCCCGAACGACAAAGAACTCCGAAGAATCGGAGTGGGGAGCCGGTTCGTGAGATACACCGTCGTCTGGAAGGCAAAATCCCAAAAATCCGGAGGGAGAGAAGCGTGACCTAAGAGAATGCGACCCAGAGTAACAAACTGGCGATGACGGCGTTCAGCAGTACCATTCTGTTGAGGAGTGTGAGGAGAAGTGGTAAGCCAACTGATACCCTGTTCAGATAGATAAGAATGCATTGTCACAAATTCACCACCATTGTCAAAATAAAAATTCATAATGCTGAAACCAAACTGCTTCTCAACTAATCTGCGAAACTCCCGGAAGATGGGAAGAACCTGAGACTTGTGAGACATAGGATAAATCCAACTATACTTTGAAAAGTGATCAACATGTAACAGGTAGTACCGATTTCCATTCAACGAACACACAGGGGAAGGACCCCAAACATCAGCATAGATATAGTGCAACGAATGCAAAGAGTGCAATGATGTAACAGAAAACGGTAATCGGTGGTTCTTATTTAATAAACAAAAAGAACAACAATCGTTTGACTTAGCAAGTACTGAATTACAAGGTAAAGAAAAAGTACGAATAATCAAAGAACTAATGCTATCCGAAGGATTCCCAAGCCGACTGTGCCATGTTGCCGCCGTCGTTCGTTCACCCACGTTAGCCAAAAAGAAACGCCGAGCCACTGGGGAAAAGTTCAAACGATAGACGCCATTATCACACGTTCGCGCATCAGTTTTACCCCTGTACGCCGATCCTTAACAAAGAAACACGATGGATGAAATTCAAGACAAGCATTATCACGAGAAGTAAACTAATGAACGGATAATAAGTTGCGACGTGACGACGGAACGCACAAGACATTATCAAGATGAAAAGTACGATCAGAAACAGAGAAGGACGTGGAACCAATATGAGTGATTGGCAAACCTGAACCATCGGCAATTTGAACTTCATCAGATTCATCATATTCAGAGTGAACCGAAAGATTCTGAAGATAAGAAGTCATATTGTGGGAAGCACCAGAATCCACCATCCAATTCTGACGATAGGGAGGCGGTTGAGGTGGAGACGCCGCCATGTTGGCCATAGGAAACTGCAGTTGGCGACAAGTACGAGCTCCATGACCCTGAATACCACAAATCTGACAGATGATCGGAGGCCGCGAGTTTTGTTGACCCTGACGATTTCCCTAATTGTTATAGTTAGGTCTCTGATTCGGATTATAGTAGTAATAACCACCCCGATTACCTGATTGTTATAGTTAGGTCCCTGATTCGGATTATAGTAGTAATAACCACCCCGATTACCCTGATTGTTTTTGCGACCACGCCCACGTCGATTGGAAAGACCCTGATTACACCCACCATTGTTCGAGTTTGGCGGATCTGAATGTTGGCGATTAGGATCACCGACCGAGGCGGTGTTGGCCGTGGCAACACGTGACCCAGATTGGGCCTCAAGACGACGTACGTAAGTTTCATGAGCAACAAGCTTGTCGTGGAGGGCGGCAAATGAGAGGAGGTCATCCCAAGCATTTATTTGAGCGGCTATATCCCGGTAAGAGGCACCCAAACTGTTGAGAACAAACAAGGGATTATCAATGATGGCTAGCTCGTCAATCTTGAGTTTAACCTGATGAAGCAACTCAATGACGGATAGAGAACCAAGAGTCATGGTGAACAAAGCATTCTTCGACTGCATGACCCAGGATCGTGATTTGTTGGCGAAGAGACGCTGAAGGGTGGACGACGCGTCAGCCGTCGTCTGAGCGGTGGAGATGAGCGACACAATCTCCGCAGAAATGGAGCCAAACAAGACGGCAAGGAGGAGAGAATCCTGTCTCGTCCAATGAATAAAAGCGGCGATCTCATCCTGAGTCGCACCGCGAAGAGGGCACGACATTGAGCCGTTGAGAAACCCTAAAACTCCATAGCCAAAAAACACATGGCAAACTTGAGCGCTCCAGGAGGAATAATTGCCAGACGTAAGCTGGAGAGGAAGATGAGTATACGCATTGATCGGAACAATCGGATCAAGATGCGGGTGCGTGGAGGAAGTAGCACAGTTGGCGTGGCTACACGCGGCGGAGACACAGCGGAATCGGGCGTCTCGGCAGCGGAGCTAGGGTTAGGAGAGTCTACGGAAGACATAGGGATCGAATTTTCTCTTTTAGGAGATAAATCCTGGTGATACCATATAAGATTATTAAAAGTGAACGAGTGATTTTATTAATCACTGAAAAGGTATATATATACTATTACAGAGTCCTAATACTAATACACTTGTTGATATTTTATATTTACAATAAAGGAAATAAACTATCAACTAGGACCCTGCTTAACAGTTCAATCCAAATGCTCTTGGGAAGATCCTCCATATCTTCTGTATCCTCCATATCCTCCGTATAGCTATTGTAACCCTCGTTTGTAGGATAGTGTCAGCTGTCATCCAAATAATATGAAAAATAAGGTCTTCAGTATTTTTGGCCCTCAGGGAAATACACTTGATATCTCATTGTCCGAAGATCTGCCCTAGCGAGGGGAGACCAAAAATTAGCAAAGAGTGTGATCCCTCCTAAAGTGTCTATACTGCGCCAAACTTTCTTAGTGAGGTCCAGTTTATATATTTTCAGATCTTCAGTAGAGTAAGTTTTTTAAAATATAAACATCCCAATTATACTCTATCACATGCTTCATTTCTCCCCAACCATAGTTCCAAAGTTTCTGTGAGCAACTAGGTGGAGGTAATGAATACTCTGTCTAAGTAACTGTGTTGGGGTTATAAATACCAAGTGATGAGTCCATTTTGTACTCATTATTCATATGTCAAAAAGAATGTTTTGTTATATGTTCCTTGATTGTTTTTAGTATTTTTACTTGTTTTCATTTTTTTTATTGTTTAGTAGTCGTTTTGGTAAAAATATGAAAAAGAAAGCTAGAAACACGAATTCTGGGCAACTCATGCAAGAAATTCAATCACTTGTGAAAGTTTAATTAAAAAAATTCAAATGAAAAAAATTCTTGACAAACTGTTTCGATAAATTCATACACCATCAATATCAGAGATTAGTTTAAATTCAATTTTTGTCATCTGTAGTGCATTGTGTTCGCAACTTTAGACCTCTGTATAGGAAGTTCAACTTTCCCTGGATCTCGCATATGAGGTGTCGCTGTATACACATGCGAGCTCGCATGTGGGAATTTCCGCATAAACATTTTTTGTGAAACGCAATCACATTAAAGAAACAAGAAGTGAAATAGCCCCCCAACTAATTTACTTTGTCACAATCTGAAATAGATCTTGTGAAAACTAATTATTCACAAGAGATTACTAAAATTAATCGGAATCATTTTAGACTATGTTCATGGATACAGATACGCCGATACGGGTATAATACAAGTTCAGGTACGATGATACTGGTATTTTAAAAAATGGTAGATACAATCATCCAGATTTGACTATGTGATAAAAATGTGCGCAAGGTCTTACACATCAAGAAGGCCTTGTTGATCTAAGAGTGATCTCATCTTTACGCGCCATAATCCAAAATTGTTTTGACCTGTAAAATTCTCCACTTCAAATTTTGCAGATGTCATGGTTTGATCTCCACGGTCAACGCACCAAATGGTTGTGAATTAACCAATCTGATGTGGGATGTTTTCGTCTGGATACGTGTCCACTTGCCAACACTCCACGTCAGGCTGCTTCAGTCCGTGCGGATCCTTAAGCAGCGTTTGAGTTCGGAACTTGCACTCAACACCACACGTGAACTAAGCCAGGACCTTTCTGGCAAAGGCACTCCGATGCTTAAGTTAGATAAGTCGGAATATGAGATCTCGTTGTGCGTGACAACAAGTCAAATAAAGCAAATAAATCAAATTGAGCGAGAGAACAAGTCGAATAGAGTGACTAAAAGAAGTTGAATTCGGCACTCAAATAACTTAAACTGTAGACTAAAATAGGTCGAATAAGAGCTATTTTCTCAAGTCGGATGAGACTCACAAATAGGTCGAATTTGACTTATATAACTTGAGTTTGAGGCTTAGAAATTATGAAACCATACCTTTAAATGACGTGTGGGACCCATATATAGTACTAAGAGTCCTTATTCGGCTAGAATTGAAGTCAAAGTACAATTAAGAGTTGAAATAAGTCAAATTATAGCTATTTGGATAACTCGAATAGGGCATATGAAACAACTCAAATCGGGCTGAAATATGACTCGAACTGGGCCTAAACAACTCGAATTGGGCTTGTACAACTCGAATTGGGCCCTACTGTAGCTTGAAATTGGGCTTGCATGGGCCTAATTTGAGTTTTGCCTTGAATTGTAATTTTGCTTTAAAAAATAATGATAATGACGTGTCATAATATATTCCGAAATGCGCTCGTGGCATTGTATCGAACGTTATGACGTGGCAATACCGAAATATGGTACATCACAATCTCAAACCAATTGAAGTTTAATCTACTCAACCAAATGTACTCAAAAGCGATGAGATGATATGCTCTCAACCTCACTACAAACAAAGGAATCAAATCACAGAAGCAACACAAGAGTTTTTACTTGGTTCGATTAGAAGATCAATGTGATCTACATCTAAGGGTGAACAGAGAGAATTTCTATTAAGAGTTTAGTGTTTTACAAGATGAATGAAATAGATTGAATTCATAGCTGCTAATCTACACCAAAAGTTGCTAATATACGCCCCAAAAACTGAGCACACTGGCACACAACAAAAACGGTTAAAATGGCCTAACTAAATTGACAAAACCTAACTTTCCTGCCCAGAAACAAAGCTCAAAGTTGCTGCCAGTTCTACCGTTTTGATTTGTTGAAAATGCGACTCTTAAAAGTGTTGGAAAAACTTTTAACAAATATCTAGTGTACAAATAGGTGAACATCAAGCTCTTGGACATTAAGCATAATAGCACGTGAAATCCAATCATAGACATGTGACACATTGAAAGAAAAATGATAAGAAAGGCTGAATCTAATCAAACTAAACTAATGTCTCATTATGAACTAAATCCACGAAGTATGTGTCGTCAGATCGGTAGGGAGAGTCTACTAGGCTTCATATGAAGGGAAAATCATTAAAATCCTGACTGGGAACACAGACGTCCATAAATACTTCCATTTTTTGGATAACACAGACGTCTTGACTGCTACTTTGGTAGGAAGATACAAGAGGCCTTCACAGATATTATGAGATTATTCTTTGTTTCAACATCCAAGCAAAAACAGCAAAAAAGATGTCGAGCTAACAACCAATCAACAACTAAGGCCATATCAGCAAAGAAAGTCCTTTCCCTGTGCATGCAACAGATTTGTAGTTAGTACCTTATAGGTACATGGAGTTTCACGTGAATTGGTTCATCACGGTGAGTTGGTTCATTTGTATAACTAGTTGACCAGAATAAATTCATTTTCTCCAACACACTTGCACTTTGGAGCCAAACTTCAAGAAACATATTTCTGTATTAGTTCCTCGCAGGTTATCATAGATCACTGTCCTGAGACTCGATAAATCCTTGTTTGATCCTACAATCAGTGTGCAATCCTCGGCATATTTGTCTATTGCCTGAATTCAGAAACAACCATTTATTAGTCTAGTATGTAAAGATGTCAAGGCGGACACAAAGAGTTTCTAACTTAGGCAAGATGGAGAAACATTATCAACAATTCCATAGCATGCTTCCCGAACTTCCCTTCCATTTGCAAAAACATCAAGTTTCTAGATGTTGGAAGAACGTTGGCTCCAAAATAGAGATACTTCAACATGCATAGAAGAGAAACATGGATGATCAGTACAGTGATTAAGTCATTAAGTACAGTGATTTCCTGCACCTATCCTGACCTCACAACCTTCAAGATCATCAGAATGTAAAACAGAAAAATCATATAGTGCCAAGACTTGTAAATAAGGCATATATATCGAGATACTCATCAGATTCCTCCAATCACAATCTATCATGGTCAGCTAAGCTAGAGAGAGACAACAAGAGAAAAGACTTTGCATCATGTTGTCACTTGGAAGTGTGACATGATGAAGGCGCAACATCTTAAGGGACGGAAGTGAAGTGTTGGGGGGTAGATGGAGGACAATATTCATTCTTAACATCAGATATCATATCTTTGGGTTACGAAAGACACAAGTGGGTAATTTGAATGGCTGCTTCACTATAAGGCTAAGATCCAGCCCTTGAACATTACGCTCGATACCAGCTTTGATCCAATCATAGAAACTTGTTGCACTGAAATAGATACGAGAAGAAAGATGAAATCTATCTAAACTAGAGTACTCATCTCTCATTAAAATCACCTTTTCAATAAAGTTCATGAAAAGCGTGACATCAAGTGGGGACCAAATGCCTGTCAGATAAGAAAAGGGCAACGAAGCATCAGGTGGGTATAGAACGTCTATCTCTGGAAAGAATGATTTATTATCAAAGTTGAGGCTAGGGATGGAGGTCCATAAATACTTCCATCTTTGGGATAAAACTGATGTTCTGGGAACCTCTCTTGTAGGAATAAACGACAAAATATGATGAAGAAGGCAATCGGGTAAATGGTTGATCCTGTCAATTCCTTTACCAACATATTGCTCTTGAATATCCATCAACTGGCTTTTTGATCTTCCATAGAATAGTGAATATAGGATAACAATTTTGTGTTGTTCGTAAAATTCTATTAATACACACATGCATATATACACACATGGTGAAATATGTAGCTCCTAAATACACAAATAATCGGAACACGTACAAAAGAAAATAGTAAGAAATAAACATTTGGTATTCTTAATCACAGAGGAAGAAACCGTTAAACAATTAAATTAAGGGAATAATTAAATTATAATGCAGTGATCAGTTAAAGGAAAAAGATCTTTCTATTAATTTTCATAATTTGTGATACAAAACAACAATTAACGAGCAATGTAAATGGATCAAGGCCCACAGATTGTATGTAATCGAATGATTGAGTTACAATTGAGAGTTGAATGATTGAGAGAGTTGAGAGAGTTTCTCATCTAATCTGAAAATATAAAACTCAAATTAGTGAATGTGTGTGATGGTGAGGACTATTTATAGGAGGGAAATGAACTAAATCGAAATCTCCAGAAGAGGAAATTCGGCCTTCAACGGCTATAACAGATTTATGAAAATCTGCCAAAAATAGAAACTTTTGGCTGTTTTATGTATTTAATACTTTCTTTTTCGGTAATTCTAGAAATAGTTATATGTCGTATGGTGCTTGATAATGTTCATATCTAACCACCAAACGAGAAAGATTTCAAGGAATAGACAGTCTACCTTTAACGAAACAGAGGAATTAAAATGAAATGCAGTTATTAATTAGAAAGGGAAAAGATCTTTCTTTTTGGCTAATTCAAGAAATGACTAGCTATATTTCCCTTGATGTTTGCAAATGTGGATGTAAAAGTAATTTGTTCGAAGAATCAAAGAAACAGATTGAACCAAAGAGAATCCTTAACCAAAACAAAATAAGAATTGGAGAGAGAAAGATGATTTATAACAGAAAGAACGAAGAAACGTATGAAATTATAGTAAAAGCAAAGACATGCAAAAAGATATATAGATGGCTGCAGAAGAATATGGCTGCAAAGAATATGGCTGCAGAAGAAGATGGCTGGGTTTTGTGAGTGATTGTGTGTGAATTTTTAGAAGCAGCTGCTTAAGTAAATACTGAATAGTGAGTTGGCGCAATAAATTACCGCTGATGCAGACAGTAATCAGATATTATCCATTTGCATTGAGCTTTTATGATACTGGGAGTACTTCACTTTTATTTCCATTTTAGGATTCTATTGAACTGTATTAGCCATTATTTCTATTTCAGAATATTATTCTAAATATTACTTATAACGCTAGTTACTATTTTTCCACTTTACGAAAGCTGGAGCCGCATTCGTAAATTCAGCCGTGTATTTGCCGGCTCAACATCAACAGTCGACAAGACAGACATGCAAACAACTCATCTGAGGAATTGTGTTCAATGCCCTTCCAATCACCGAGGTAGCAACAATTAATCAAATAATTCAGGGGAAAGAAGCTTTAATTGAATGGGATGCTGTGATCAATTAGAGGAAACAAATATTTACTTTTTGCTAATTCATGAAGTAATTACATATCCCTTGATGTTTGCAAATGTGTATCTAAAACAAATTATTTCAACAAATAGACAACCTCTATCTTAAAAGACCCTTTATTTATAAGTTATAACAGAGGAACAAATAAAGTCAAATTCTTATAAAACCAAGTAATAAACAGAGAAAAGACATAGAGAAAAATTAGAGGTGGCAAACGGGTCACTCGGATCCGGATCCGGATCCGATCCAGTAGGATCCGGTTCATAGGATCCGGATCCAAATTTGAATTATTATGATGGTTCCCAAATGGATCCAATCGGATCCAGATCCGGATCCGGATCTATACAGAACCATGGATCCAGATAGTTCATTTTAGGATCCAGATTTGGATCCATTTGGATCCAAATGTGGATCCAAATGGATCCAGATTTGGATCCAGATATGGATCCATTTGGATCCAGATTTGGATCCAGATATGGATCCATTTGGATCCAGATATGGATCCAACCATATCCACACTTTCACCAATTTTTTCCTCATATCCTACCTCTACCCCCTACCATACCCTATCCCCCACCCCTTACCCTACCCTACCCTACCCTACCATTGGACTCGGTCAAAAAATTATATTATATTAAGAACAGAGTATACAAGGACTCAAAAAGGGGAGATTGGAGTACAAGAATTTAAGCTGTTCTTTTTAAGATTAATGTTGCAAAACGTGGCTCAAGAGTATTTGGCTATTTGCAATAAATGAAGGTGATCTTGAAGAGTTTGAAACAGAGGAAGAGTTATCATTGTAGTATTTTTTGATATTTCCTCAATTTTGTAAATGAAATCCAACCTTACCTCAAATTTGATATAATATATATAATTGTAACACACTATATAGCACTAATCTACTTTATTAATTTATCACTTATTCTGTTATTCAGATCCGGATTCAAATTTTTTTTTTTTTTTTTTATATAAAAAATTGGATCTGCAAGTGGATCCGAACGGATCCGCGAGTGGATCCGTGTGGATCCGCAAGTGGATCCACACGGATCCGCGAGTGGAACCGGCGGATCCGCGAGTGGATCCACACGGATCCGCGAGTGGATCCGCGTGGATCCATAATCTAATTGAACCGGCGGTTCGGATCCGGTTCCGGATCCGCATGTCTCTTTCGTGGATCGGATCGGATCGGATCCGGATCGGATCCGGGTAGATCCGCGGATCCGGATCCATTTTGCCACCCCTAAGAAAAATCTTACTTAGAAGAAGATGACAGAGACTTTTTTGCTAATTGCCAAATTTTAGAGAAGGCTTTTTGCTTATCAAAATAACATATAGAGTTACTTTCTGATTAGAAAAACACTGCTAAATAAAATAACACATGGAGTTATTTCCAATTAAGATAACGCAGGATTAGTTTTTGCTATTACCCCATAAATTCACTAGTATTTTTACAATACTATTTGCCTGAGCGTGCAACAAAATAGAATGAAAGAGTTCGTAGTCACAGTGAGTGAAAGAATGTTTTCTTGTAAGCACTAACTAGGATACAAATCGACTTAGGAAAAGAAAACCCAGTATTTGAGATAAAATTTAAGTTTAACCGATTGTTTTTTATACAAGATTGATGTAATAAAAGTGAACCTATAGAGAGGAAGGTCTTCTTTTTGCCAACTCCATCCATTCCAAATATATTCTTTGAATTCTTTATCACAATAAACATAACGCGAAACCTTGTGGCAACCTCAGTCTTACCATATCCCATGGTGGCTTAACACTAGACAAGTTATAAGTTATATCCATATAGCAAACAAATCTTCCCTTCAAGAATGTTGGATGCTTTGCCAACTATCTCCACTCTGATTTTTACATCATCACCATCAAATCTGACGGAAGTTCATTAATCAATTTGAGATCCGTGAGCAACGGTAAGTGATGTTTATTTGCAGGGGAGAATAGATGATGGTAAGATTGTTTTTACACTGATGATGGTGGCGGAAAATGCGGTTGACCAGATGCCATGATGATAGCAAGAAACTAATTAAGAAATGAAGGCGACTTAACCTAGAGTAAAATTGACTTAGGGTTAATGAAGGTCGCGGCTAATAAAAAACTTGAAGCGGCAAAATTCTTTCTGCATCATTTAGAGTGATTGTAAATATAAGCACATAAGAAGAAATTACAAAAATACACTGACTAATTTTGACAATTGTACCCCTAAATCTAACAAACAATTCTTGGTCCATGGTATCTTACTTTCTTCCTTTGCCAGCTTTAAACATGCTTATTTGGTAATTACTTGGACGGGACCGGAAAAGAGGGTGGCCCCCCTTCTTCTCATCATATTAAAGGAGCGCGGCTCTGTATGAGGCTCGTACTGTGGCAGATAAAGGAGACACACATTCATCCTTATCTAAATATAAGAAAAAAATAGAACATGGAATACGTTAATTTAGAAAAATAGTAAATTGCATCAAACCCCCAACCTATGCCCCATTTTATATATTGCCACCTTACCTTTAAATTTGTACAGTTACCACCCGAAACTCTCATAAAACATGTGAACTGCCCCAGTCAAACTTCTATCCATTTTTTTAATAGAATCTTGGAGAATATTTTGTCAGTCCATCCAAGGCCTAAGGGTATTTGTAACATTTTTCATGCCTTTTCATGTTTTAAGTTGAAAAGGCTAGAGGGTAAACTTCTTATTTTGTAAGTTAGTGAAATGAAAAGAAGGGAAAATTAGGGACTGGGAAATTCATTCAATTTCTCGTTTGAGAGTGCATTGTGGTATGAACTAGCAAAAAATGACTTGGAACTTGCGGAGAAGCCGACGAGATATCTGAGGGGCGGAACGCACCTCATTGTGGTACAAAAAATTTTCACATTCCATCCTGAGCTTATTTTTTGCTTATAATGCCACCCATCTTTTTAACCAAAAAATTTACAGATAAATGTACTTTTGTCTTGATTTTGTTTCTTTTCCACAGATTTTATTGACTAATTAAGTTAAATTTAGTGTTTTAGAATACAAAGGGGTGTGGAATGATTATTTTGTTGCTTTTTGAGGGTTTCATACTGTTATTCATTCGTTTTGGACCTTTACATTTACTGATATCAAATCCCTCCTACACCACACACTTAGTTATGTAATATAAAGCAGGAATTATTTGAAAAAATAAAAGACTAAATCACTTTATTCTATAATTGCAGGTGCTTACAATGACGATTTCACCATCAAAATGCACTATCATGCAAATTCATGAATCTGGATAGGCATGTAGGCATGTATATTGTAATGGTGAGATTGCAAATTTTGATTTCTGTGGCAGAAATAAAATGCGTGTTAGAAAATGAATTGATGGCTAAGTCAGTGGGATATCCTGATGGTCGTAATGTAGATTACTATGTTCCTACATGTGAAATTGATCATCCACTGAATCTAGAGTTAATGAAAACCAATTTGGATGCCACCAACCTCATTAATTTTATCAGTGAATAAGTAATTGCATAGTTAGTTTATAGACAAATGACCATAAATATGTAGGTAGCCATACTGGATGGGTAGTGTGAAATATAACCTATTCAATAGTGTGAAGAAGTGAGGTTGGAGGACATGATGTGGTCTTGTCTAACCATTAGGGAGGAGAAAGGGTTAAATGCTAGCATGCACGAAAAAGATGTAGCATCTAACAATGAGATAAAAGTCTGATGATCTAATAAATTATAAAGATAATGAGGGTGAATATGATGATCATTTTGTGAGGAATGACTTAGAATAGTCTTAGTTGATAGTGAGTGTAGTCGGCTTGATGATCAGGATGCGTATGTGAAGCTAGGGCGAATGCAGTTTGAGAAGTGGCTTAAAGGGTTTAGCGTGTACTGCAACTACGCTCACTAAGACTAATATTGTCTGATTACTTCAAAAAAAAACTGGTACATGTTTGGGGGTTCTTGTCTTTAATCCAAAAGTTGACATGGAAAACCCTACTTTTGTTTTGGTTTGTGCTTCAACGACGCAACCACCTTTAGATCCGCAGTAAGATATCTCCTCGATAATGATTATGTGTGATCTTAATTTCACAAAGAATGATAGAGACAAGGTGCAAATCAAATGCAAGAAGCTTGAAATATGCCCTTGGGCAATTTTTGGAGAACATGTTCCAAGTGAAGACTTACAATGACAAGCATGCGTGTTGGAGGGTGGAGAGGGTTAATGCAGCCACATCTACATGGATGACCAAGGAAATATATGAATATATTGAGGATTGACAAAGATTGGGATGTAAGTTGACCATCCCAAACTTCATTGGCAATAATTACCGCAAGTTATGGGTGCAAGTAATATAGGGAAGTAAGTTACAACCCACAGAATATCGAATCCAAGGGAGAATTACGTTGAATCTTAACTATTAGGTAATCTATTTATGCAAACAAAGACTAATAACTATGAAGCTGTCACCTTACATAGTTACTACTAAACATAAAATGTAAATGAAATTTATTTTAGATTCTTGGAATAAGTAGCAACTAAAACACAAACACTTAAATCAACAATATAAAGATTGTATCGTAAGGACTAGGTTTGTTTGAATAGATACTGATTAGAGACACATAGACAAGCCATTGTTGAGATGAGTTATGATCGACTCGTGTGGGGGATGTATCAAACTAGGAAGTAAAACCTATGATTATGGGTTCCCGTAATGGAAAACACCACTCTGTAATTCGGAATGTTACTATGTGTATGTTGTTCCTCCATAAACATTTACCTCAATCAGTTACCCACGTCTTCTTGTTCTAGGCGCTATCATCACACGACATGTGGAACTTTATAACCTATAAATTCTATCCTATGAGTTTGGCTTTTGCTTCTGTCATAAGAATCTAATCTATAATGTGTTCATGACGCACATAAAACATATAATTCAAGTTATAAGTTCAATTTAATTGTTCCTCAAACACTTATCTCAACACAATCATCTCGCATGATCTGTACCATAGTCCCATCATGTCACGACACACGATGAGCTAAGCTATGCACAATGAAAGTAAACATGAAAACATCAATAAAATAAATCATGATCTTGAATGAAAAAAACTAAAGCAAAGATCTCGTCCAAACAAAAGGACGAAAATAAAAGCAATATTCAAATCAACAAAGTCTTTGTTCAAGTGTACAAGTAACTAAGGAACATCAACTTAATCACAGCTTTTATCTTTGTTCTTCTCTATCTTCTCTGATCTTCACAAAAGTTTGACTCTAAGACTCTTCTCCAAAAGTATTCACTAGTCGCTCTACTAATTTCTTCTATTGGCTGCTCTGGCTTTTTTTTCTAAGTGTTTTGGTCTTCCCTTCTATATCCTCTCTGGTTTGGAAAGTCTCACTCTTTAGTTATCATCAAAACATAATTTCTTGAGTAAAAATTTTTTTTAAGCGGACGGCCGCTGAATTAGGGTTGCGTCATTCTTCAGTCAGAAGCGATTGCTTCTATTTTCTCTTCAATGTCAAGCTATCGCGCTCACAAGCGATTGCTTCTCTTTGCATTCCCTTGCTTTTCTGCTCACATGAATTGCCCAGAACTCCTCTTTTTGATCTTTTTCCACCAAAACCACTCATAAACAATAAAATAAAAGAGAACAAGTAAAAATACTCTAAACAGTCAAGGACATATAATAAAATGGTCTATTTGACATATGAATAATTAGTACAAAATGGACTCATCAAACACCCCCAAACTTACCCTTTCACTCGTCCTCGAGTAAACAACACAAGACTCAAAAACAAAAATAAAACAAAAGACTCAAATATTTTGATAGGTGGTAATGGAGGAATCCTTCTTTACAGTCTCATGACAATTCAATAACCATGTGACAACAAATAGAAATCCAAAAGCATCATTCCTAACATATATCTTTGATACACAATCCACAAATATATCCATGTGTAAAGAAAGTGGAACTTTGTTTCTCATGCATATGTAGAATTGACTACTTGACTTAGTTTATTGAGATGAATTTCAGGAAGATGGACTACTTCACTTTATCTCATCGCCTCACATATTCTCTCCACTAATGTAGAAGAGTTCCAATGAAGATCATTTAGAACTTCTTAAGCTTGTAATGTTAGGCTAAGGCATTGGCTAAATTTGGATATAGGATAAGAGTACAAAATTCTAGAAAGCTTTTGCTCATTCACAAACTCAAACTACCTTTCTTTTTGCATCTTCTCTTTTTCTTTTCGAGATTAAACCCTCTTTTTTTTGTCAAGTTGCACCGCCAAACTAAGATTCTCCCATGGGCTTTGTGCAACTATAAACTTTCCACTCTTTCTCACTTGGCCTTTTTCTCATGGATTTTCTTCGAGAATACACATATCCTTTTTCACTCATCAACCCCTCTACTCTCCCGTGATTCTCCTCTTTCTTCTCCTTAGTTGTTGTTTGTGCACAAACAAAATAATCTAGAAAATGGAACGGATAAATTTTCAGATTTGGCTAATGTGGGTAGGTAGATAGGCTAATTCATAAAAAAGGCTTATACACAAAAGGCTTCAGAGGTGTGCAACGGATTATTTTATTTGTGAAGGGTTTTGGGCTTGAAAGGCTCAAACTTAATTGAAAAACGATGGCCTAGATCACTTCCTTAGTGGTCCTCTATCTAGGATTTTTCCTTCATAGGTGCTCAACTAAGTTCGAAAATTCAGCAATCTCCCTAAGATTAGTTCATCTAAATAAGCTTCCTTGAATGGTGTACTGACTTCTACATTCAATCATAGACAAAATGCTTTGTACATAACATGTTTACTATTGCATCAACTATCATGTATTTCATGTGCATACTTTTCATACTTCAAGTCATCGCATATACGCATTTTTATGCAGATACACTAATAGAGTTCCAACAAATTCCACCAAGATTTTCTACAACTTGTTTTTAAATAAATAAATGACACAAAAAACTAATTGGTGAGACAAGGAATCAAAGAACTAAGGTCTACTAATCATCAAAGTTAAATTAAAGATCATTAAAGAATAAAACATAAACAAACAAACATGAGAGTAATGAAAGAATTGAATGCATGAAAATGCTTTCCACCCTTAAACAAAAAACGAGCCGTATCCTCAATGCGTAAGATATATATAAGAATAGGAGGACACCCCTTGCGAGCCGTAGCTCAGCCGGATGATGGTGAGTTTATATTTGATGATGAGCTCTCTCCTTTGATGTGCTTGGGAATGTACGTCAGATCTCCATGAATCTCTTTAAGCTTTTGCATCTGTTCTTTGGTTTTCCTCAGGAATCGCTTTACTAAGCTTTGTGACTCTGGCCCATTCATAAGTTGAAGTAGTTCCAGTCCTTTGTTCTCTAAATATTTGTCACTGTCCATGACCTTACTTTCTTGAACTTCCCAATATTGGACACCCTGTTGTTTACATGTTGTATATCTCAGTAGAGATAATATCCTTATTGGTTCAGGTAACTTGAGAATTTGATCAGTTGATCGCTCAAGAATTTGATATTTCCAACAGAAAACCAATGATGAGTGCTCCAAAGGGTATGCCTTCTTTGGGTATTCTTTTGGCCAATGTAATCATTGCCTTTACTATGAATTCCCCTGGTCCAAAAGGTTGACCATCTCATGAAGCTCATTAGGCAAACTCTGTCCCACAAAATCTGAGTTACACTAGTAGCTGGCAAAATTCTTGAACTAATAAAATGAAGATACGCCTTGTACTGTGGTAACAACGTATTATATTGAATACTATACTCTTCCTGAATATGTCAAGCTTTTTTCCATCTTTATGCATCCTTTTATTTGCTAACTGTCCTAGATACAAAAAATACTTGTGGATCTTCTCTTCTATTGGGATTTTCAGTTCCGCTTCTTCCTCAATATCTTCCAAGTATATCCCATAGAACTCACCAATCATGTTTGCATTAATGTGAACAATTTTTCCTCTTACCCAGATACCATAGTCCTCCATTCGAGCATGAGCATGTGCAAAAAATTCTCGCACTAGATCTTCATTACATTCTCTTGGTGTTTGAGCGAGTTTTTGCCATCCCAATGCCTTGATTTCCTCGGGGAAGATAGTGAATCCCCTCTCGAGTATTAGATTGTAGTTGATTGATCTGTTGCATCCAAGCCCTTTTTGTTCCCGAATAGTCTCTTATCAAACTTACTAAACACTCGTGCCACATGTGGTACAACGGTTAAGCTTGAAGAAGGTGATTATCTTGTAGTGCTCATCCTGGATGTCATAGGGGACTTTCGTCGAACCCATGGTATGCAAAATTGTCTTTGAGAACTTCGAAGTTTCTCTTGGTTCCTACAAATAAACCAACAAGATACAATCAATTACCACACCTTAATACGACGCAATCAATAACTTACACTTACACACATATGTTTTCCACAAAAATTTCTAACTATAACCAAAAATATCAGAGTAAACTACTTAGTCTTTGATATTAACTACGCAATAACTATTTGTCGTTTTGGCTATTGAGTAGTGGAGACAACTGTGTTATCGTTGAAATTGAAGTATAAGATACAATAGGTTTGTTCTTAAAAGTTGTGTTTTTCTTTTATGTAGTTAAGTATGTTACGAATCTTTCATGGACGTCCTTGTTGTTGGTGATACAATCTTTTAAGAACAAATTTAAGTTTGTATCCAGAACCCCATCTCTAATAATACGAAATGATTTTTTTCTTGTTGTAAATACTCTAAAAGAGACTTAAAATGAATTTCAATTAATGCATCACACCCTTGTTCGTTGGAGTAAAGTTAGATCCCTTAAGAAGACAATAAACAAGTAACTTTTAATTTATGAGGGTAACATTTTGACATCACGTACGGAATTAAGTTCACTCATAAGTACAATTAAGAAGTGCAATTTGAAATCTTACGATTTTATATATGTGATTAGGCACCAAAATCTAAAGTTTCAAAACATTTCTAACATTTCAACGAGTCGAGACACCTTGATAAGGAAGCTTTTGCCCACAATGAATCATCTAAACCCCATGAATCATCGAAACCACCTTTTTTGCGCTATTCTTTGTGCCATGTAAGCATTCAGCCTCCACATACCACCATCCCCATGTATACATTAAGATTCGGAACGGGGATCATCATCACGCAAAGATTTACACAAAAGTGGCAGAGAAGATCTATATCAGGTTTTAATTTGGCTCATAGCCGAGATGAAAGAAACCAGTACATGAGATACCATCAAAATCATAATCAGGGACAACTTCCGGTCAACTCTCAACGACAAAATTTCATGTTCCTAGAAACCAAAATGTTAACTTCTCGGTGTAGCTAGAAATGAAATCACATGGTACAAGAAACACACTATGCTTGTCTGATGGTATGCACATCTGTACACATATGTCAACAAATTTATTGAACGCTCACAATAAACATAAAATGAAAGAAATCGACAGCCATCAGCAAATGTTACTACGACAGGAGAGGAAATCAATCTTTGATAGTCTGAGATGTTTCAATGTTGAACAATCAATCTTTTCTGGACAACCAAAGCAACTTAAGGAAGGATCACCTGCTCCGGCTTGAGAGCCAATGTTAATCCTGTCCCTGTGCATGCCACAACAGCTTAGTAGCTACCTTAATCTAGTTTCTGAATTTAGCAATCCTTTTGTTAACTGAATATATTTAGTAAAAGAACATTGCGCACGGGAACAAAATAAGTAGATAAGATAGTTGAACAATGCGCACGGGAATCTCGGCAAAGCCCCTCCAACAGATCTTTTATCACCTCACCATGAGTTGGTTCATTTGCAAAACTAGTTGACCAGAATAAATTCATTTTCTCAAACACACTTGAATTTTGGAGCAAAAACTTCAGGAAACATAATTCTGTATTAGTTCCTTGCAGGTTATGATCGATCACTCTCTTGAGAATAGTATTTGATCCTACTATCAACGAGCAATTCCAGCATATTTGTCGATTCCCTGAGTTCAGAAACAACCATTTATTAGTCGACAAGATCGACATGCAAACCACTCATCTGAGTGATTGCATTCAACGCCCTTCCAATCACCGAGGTATCAACGATTAATCGAATAAATTCAGGGGAAAGAAACTTGAATTGAATGGAAATGCTGCGATCAATTAAAGGAAACAAATATTTTTTTTTTGCTAATTCAAGAAGTAATTACACACCCCTTGATGTTTGCAAATGTGTCTCTCTAAAACAAATAATTTCAACAAATAGACAACCTTCATCTTGAAAATTCTATTAAAAGCAAGTAATGAGCACCTAAAAAAGCAAGTAATGAGTACCTAAAAAGATATATAGAAAATCTTACATAGAAGAAGATGGTAGAGATTTATTGCTAAGGTTTAAATTTCACGGTAGGTGTTTTCCTATTCAAAATAAAACAAGGCCTTATTTGCCAATTAAAATAACAGAGCTAACTAAAATAACACATGGGGTTATTTTGCCAATTTGAAATGATACATGGTTAGTTTTTGCTATAACCCCATAAATGCACTAGTGTTATTTACAATACCTCTTGGCTAAGAAACAAAATAAATGAAAGAGTTATTAATCACAATGAGTGAAAGAATGTCTTCTTGATAGCAGTAACTAAGATACAATCTGATTTAGAAAAAGGAAACCCAGTATACGAGATAAAATTTACATTAAAACCATTGCTTTTTATATAACATAGATGTTATAAAAGAGAACTTACAGAAGGAAGGTCTTCTTTTTTCCAATTCCATCCATTCCAAATCTCTTCTATGAATTCACCATCACAATAAACATAAGGTAGAACCTTGTCGCAACCTTAGTCTCACCATTATCACATAGTGGCTTTACCCTAGACAAGTTATATTTTACATCCATCTAACAAAAAGATCTTTCCATCAATAATGTTGAATGCTTTGCCAACTATCCTCGCTCTGATTTTTACATCATCACCATCAAATCTGACGGAAGTTCACTAATCAATTTGAGACCCATGAACAAAGCTAAGTTATATTTATTTGCAAGGGAGAATAGACGATGATAAACCCGTTTTTACTCTGATGATGGTGGTTACAAATGCGGTTGATTATATGCCATGATGATAGCAAGCAACTAAGAAATGAATGGCGGCGTAACCTAGAGCTACAGAGCTAGGGCTTATGCAAGTAGAGGTCACACTTATAAAATAATTGAAACAAGAAAATTTGTGTAGTATTTTCTAGAATGATTGCACCTTTATATACAAGTACATTTTGAGTAGTTTTGACAATTGTAGACCTGAACCTAACAAAAATTTCTTTGTCCATGTTGTCTAACTTTCTTTTACTTGCCAGCTTTAAATATGCTTATCTGGGTAACTACTTCGATGCGAGGGGCAGATAGGGGATACACGCATTGCTGCATATCTTTACATAAGAAAAAGTAGAACTAGCAATACATAAGTACAGAAAAAGAAAAGGTAAATTGCATCAAACCCCCCCTATGACCCATTTCATATATTGCCACCTCACCTTTAAATTTTTACACTAATCACCCTACACTCTCATAAACTTGTGAACTGCCACTAGTTAAATTTCCCCTCATTTTTAATATAATCTTGAGAAATATTCTGCTAGTCCACCCAAGGGTTAAGGGTATTTTTGTCATATTCTTCACGCCTTTTCAAGTTTGGAGCTGAATAGGCTCTGGGGTACACTTCTCACTTGTTGAGTTAGAGAAAAGAAAATGGGGGGCAAAATTAGGGATATGAAAATTCATTCAATTTCTCGTTTAAAGTACATTGTGGTACAACTCTGCAAAAATTGCTTGGAACTTGAGAGGAGAATCCACTGAGATGTCTGAGGTGCGGAATGCACCTCATTATGGTACAAAAATATCACCTTCCATCCAGGGTTTATTTTTTCTTCATAATGCTCAATCTTTCCAAAAAAGTAGTAAATCTATGTACTTTTGTCTTGAACTTGTTTCTTTTCCCAGATTTATCGATTGTTTAACCTGAATTTAGGATTTTGGACTACAAAGTGGTCCAGAAAGAATATTTAGTTGCTTCTCGAGGGTTTCATACAATTTTATTCATTTGTTTTGGACCTTTGCATTTTATTTTAATTATGTTAAATCCATCATACCCCACACACAATATGTAATGTAAAGTTGGAATTATTTGCAAAAACATAAGACTAAGTAACTTTATGGTGTAGTTGGAGGTGCTTATGGTGACAATTTCACCATCAGAATGCACCACCATGAAAAATTCATGAATCTGGATAGGCATGTATATCTTAATGGTGAGATTGCACATTTCAGTTTATGTGATAGGGATAAAATTGGCATGTTAAAAACTGAAGAGATGGCTAAGTCACCGGGACACCCCGATGGTTGTAATGTACATTACTATTTTTCTACAAGTGACATAAATCATCCACTTAATCTAGAGCTTAAGAAATCTGATTTGGATGCCAGCAACTTAAAATAATTATTTCTATATTTCTTGATATTACTGATGATGTTACTTTAGAGAATGATGACCAGGAAGATGTAGGTAGCCATACTGTGGAGTGTAGTGTGAACTTATATCAAATGTCAACTAATCATGAGTGTAAAGAAGTTGAGGTTGGAGGACATAATTAGGTGTTATCTGAAAATTAGAGCAGGAGGGTTAAATGCTAGCATGTATAGGAAAGATGTTGTAGCATCAAACAATGAGGTACAAGTCTTTGATGATCTAATAGATGATAAAGATAGTGAGGATGAATATGATGATCATTTTGTGGGGCGTGACTCAAAATACTCTAATGTCTTAGTGGATAGTGAGTTTGGTCAGTTTGATGAAGTATGTGAATGTTGGGAAGGATAAAGTTCGAGGGGTGGCTTACAGGTTTCAGGGTGTAGTGTAACTATGCCCACTAAGACTAGTATAACTGTTGTTGCATCCAAAAACAAATGGTACATACTTGGGGGTTTTCATGTCTTTATTCCAAAATTTGACATGGAAAACCCTACTTTAGATTCTAGCTCGTGCTTAAATGATGCAACCAACTTTAGAACTGCCGTAAGATATCCCCTCAATAAAGACCCGAAGAGATCTTAATCTCGCAAGAATAACATAGACAAGGCGCAAGTAAAATGCAAACACCCCTATATTGCCCTGCCCAATTTATGTATTAGAGATAAAGAAGGAGACCACATTCTAAGTGAGGTCTGATAATTATTAGCCTGAGTATTGTAGGGTGAGTATTGTAGGGTGGAGAGGGTTAAGGTAGACACATCCACATGGATAGCCAAATAATATATGAATGTGTTGAGGCTGATAAAGAATGGGATGTAAGTAGAATGTATACATGCTTGCAAGAAGATAATAAGTTATTTTTTAGCAGGTTCAAGATATACTGGGTTAAAGGAAAGGCGAAATTGATGACAGTGGCGAGTGAAAAGCAACTAGTATGGACTGTCGTGGAGGTATGCAGGTGAATTAGTTAGGAGTGACAAAGATACCACTATTTGTTGATGAATGGCCAGAAAAAGATCTTGGCGACAAACCACATAATTTATTATTACATTTTTCTTCTTCAATTATAATATATTATATTATAATATAAATAATATAAACTATTTTATTCTATAAATACTTGTAATTGCTCTTATCATTATTCAAGCAAATATAATTCTCTACATGGTATCATGAGTCTCTCTGAACTGTGACCTAAAATCCTAACACTAGTTCCCGCAGCCCGCCGCTCCACTGCCGGCAATGGCTACCGACCCCCCCTCTTCAGCGTCGGTCTCTTCATATTCCTCCTTTCTCTCCACTCCAATGACTGCCCACTTTGCCGAGCCACGATCTTTCGGAGGTCATGGGCATGGCTATTGCTCATGCTCCTCTCATCCATATCTCGGTTATTGCCAGGCTTGTGACACTCAGGGTTACACCGCCAAATCCTGTCCCAATTTTTGCATCCTGCCTATCAATCAGCTTGCTCAGCCGCTTTATCAGTCGTCCGGTACCCCGTGGTCGTCTCGCGATATGTCTCCCTAGAACAAAGACAATGCACACACCCTTCGAGTTCTTTACTCGGGAAATACACCTCAGTCTGGAAATTGGATTCTGGGCAGCGGTGCCAGGCATCACGTTACTCCGGATCGGCAACGGTTCCAACATGCCTATAACTCACATTGGTTCTGGTATTCTTTCTTCTCCTTCTCGTTCCTTTACTCTTAATCGGCTTCTATGTGCCCCGTTCGCTCATCATAACCTTATCTCTGTCTCTCAATTTTGAAAAAACAATAACACCACTATTGAATTCTCGCCCTCCTCTTTCGTGTCAAAGATCCGCGTACGGGGGAAATCCTTGTCCAAGGCCAAACTAAACATGGTCTCTACAAATCGTCTTCTTCCCAGCCTACCAAGTCCACTAATGCTCCTCTCCTTGCTTTTTCTGGTGTCAAAGCTTCTTCCTTATCTTGGCACAGTCGGCTAGGACATCCATCTAGCTCAATTTTAAATAATATTTTGTCCACTTTTCATTTAGCCGTTGTAGATGTTGCGTCACCATCTGAAAATTGTAATGCTTGTCAATGCAACAAAATGCATAAGCTCCTTTTCATATTTCCACTATTGTGTCGACTCATCCTCTTCAAATAATTTATTATGATGTTTGGACATCTCCACTTATTTCTATTGATGGTTTTACATACTATGTTGTGTTTGTTAACCACATTACTCGTTAATCATGGCTTTATCCGCTTAAACGCAAGAGTGATGTTTATCAAGTCTTTCCTCAATTCCGTGCTCTTGTTGAAAATCAATTTAACCAAAAAATTAAAACAGTGTACTCTCACAATGGTGGTGAATATATTGCTTTATCATCTTACCTCTCTACCACTGGGATTTCTCATCTTACGTCCGTGCCCCATGCTCCGGAGCATAATGGTATATCTGAACGTAAGCATCATCACATTGTTGAAACTGGTCTCACCTTGCTTCATCATGCATCTATCCCCCTTTCTTATTGGTCATATGCCTTACCCGCCGCCACTTATCTCATTAATGGCCTGTCTACTCCCCTTCTCTATTTGAAATCCCCTTACAGGTGTCTTCTTGGTCACAACCCAAAATATACCAAACTACCCAAAATGAAGATGACTACTCATCCACGGGGACATATATTGTTTTTCCGGGTTCCAACCCTGTTTCCTGGAGCTCTAAGAAACAACGGACGGTGGCCCGGTCTTCCACCGAGGCCGAATATCGCTTGGTTGCTTCCAACACGGCTGAACTCCGGTGTCTTCTCTGTCTTCTCACTGAACTTGATATTTCCATTCCAAGTCAACCAGTCATTTACTGTGACAACGTTGGTGGTACACAACTTTGTGCAAATCCGGTGTTCCATTATCGGATGAAGCATGTAGCTCTGGATTATCATTTTATTCGCCAACATGTGCAGCAAGGTATCCGACGTGTTTCTCATGTTTGCTCCGAAGCTCAACTTGCTGACTTACTCACCAAAGCCTTGTCGTCGACTCAGTTCACCAATTTATGCTCCAAGATTGGTCTTTCTCTTAGCCATTCCATCTTGCGGGGGCATGATAGAATAAAATAGTTTATATTATTTATATTATTATTTTTATGTAATTTATGTATTCCTTATTAGACTAGATCTTCTTACTAGACTAGGTCTACTATTCCTGACCAAAATTGGTATTCCTTACTAGACTAGGTCTACTAGGAAACCTCTGGTAATCTATAAATACTTGTAATTGCTCTTATCATTATTCAAGCAAATATAGTTCTCTACAGTTTCTATATATTATTAAGAAGCACTCAACAACTAAGATTTTTTCATGTAAATCTTTAGATACAATACTAAATTTCTAAAATTTTTATTGTAACTATATGATACACTTGACTTTACTATTTTTATATAACTTACAAATAATATAATTATATCAATCTATTCGCGTATCCATGTCGTATCATATGCTAAGATCTTTAAAAATTTGTCACCCTGTGTCTGTACCGTATCGTGTCCGTTTCATGTACCGTATCCATGCAACATATCCTTTCAACCATGGGTAGCGATATTTTCAAAGCACAAAAAGTTAATGCTAAACTCTCTGATTTGCCATTCTTGTTCAATCACTATAAAATTTAAGTGTTCGAATTATTTTACTTTTTATTATTAATTACTCTTTCAGCATGGAAGCTAAATCTTCTCTTTCTGTACCATTAATGCAGAACATAATTATTTTCTTACTCCAATTAGATTATAGATAATAGTCTTTGTAAGAAACATGTGCTAACTTTTTAAAGTGTTATTCATATTTTTTCTTATCACTTAAGGTGGTGTTTGGTTCCGTGTATGTTTTTATATCGGCTTTTACTAATCTGCGTCCAATAATTCATATTGTGTTATCATAGTAATAGTAACTATGTTTGGTTTGTCGTTTTAAAGTTTATATTATTATGTCTACGTATTAGTTTTAGCGTTTGGTTAGGTATATAAACATGGATTATATAGGTAAATTACTATAATACCCCCGACGTCTTTTCATATACAGGGGCTTGTGATTGTTCGTTTTTTCGGGTTTAATTACCCAATTTCCCCATTTCTCCCGATTCTAGCTCTCAAAACCCTAGATCCGGCTATTTGAGCACATCGAGCAGAAATCCGAACGAAGAAAAGGTAAAATCACCTCCTTTCTTCTTCATTGTTAACTTATCCTTTGTGTTTTTTACTAATTGAGCGTCCTTTACAGGCTGTTGTAGGTGTTTATTTCGAAAAAGCCGGTTCATCCACTCCAATCGGGCAAGGTACGTCCATGCATCCCTGTCAAAGTTGTTATTAGTAATTAAATCTCGTAGTTAGTCCTCTGGTTTATTATATGTGCAAATTTTGCTTCTCTACATTTTGTTTCAAGGAATTATGGTTGTAATCTTGTACTGTGGTTTGTTAATTTAAAAGTATATTGTAGTTTGGTTTTTTATTCGAAGTATCTTCTGACGAACGGTTCATGAAAGTGTGGTTGGTTACTTTAAAATTTTGGTGGACAAAAAGATCAGATGTTTCAATTGTTCAATGTTGTATATGAACTTCTTCTTTTTGTTGTTGTAGTTAATGTTGTGTAAGAATAGCTTAGTTTCATGTGTATAGTGCGCTTGTCATAGCTTAGTTTTTGTAGGAGTTTAAATTTGAGGGTATTAGTACACATAAGAATAAAATTCTACATACATTGATTGTGAGCTCTAACAAACTGTTGTGAATCATTAATGGGGGTAGCGGATCAAGTTCATTAGTTGGTGTGCATTGTCAAATATAGTTGAGACAGTAATTTCAAGAAAGTTATATAGAGAAATGAAACTTAAAATGGTTTACTGCAAGACAAACTCTGGTTTCATGATGTAGATGGTGGCTCCATACACGATTCGTTGTTCGTGTGGGAAAAGATCCATGTTTTACTACACAGCAGGTCCAAATGCCAAATATCCTGGCCGGGATTATTACATATGTCCAAACCACGTCAAACACCCATGTTGGTTCATTTGGGCTGACAAGATACATGAAGACAGATATGCCCACCTCCAAAAGCTTTCAACAAAACCATCTTCATCTTCATCATCACCTGGTGAAGAAAGTGTACCCTCAACGCAGTCGGGATCAAACATGGACACTCCATATACCTCTTCTAACTCCTATAAAGTGGCATCGTCCGTAACTTACCGTGATCGGGTGATATTGCTAGAGTCTGTGAGGAGTGATGGTGCTAGGGAACCAAAACAAACCACCACATTCCTCTCTCCAGTGTTAGGACCCTTAGATGAGACTGTAGTTGCAAAAGTAGCAATGTGTTGTTGTTGTTTTTCTTGGGTTATGTTGTTTGTTTTCATCATGGGCTTCATGTTAATGTCTATGGTCATTTTGTCGAAGTAGATGAACTATCAAATTCTAGATGCATTGCTAAGTACTATTAAATTGTATTGTCGGACTGTGTTATTTAGTTTTTGTGACTGTTGTAAGAGGAATGTATGACATCTATGGCATATATTTTGGTTTTAGTAATGTTTTGGAATGTTCATTGTGGTTTTATTTTGTGAATGCTGCACTTGTCTACTATCATATTAATTCTGTGATGTTATGGTGTGTTAGATGCCTTTGACTAGAATGCAGTGGTTGAAGAAGAACTTCAATGATCCTGACTTTGGGGAGAATGGAGACTACTACATTCTGAGATGGATTAGCCAATATGGACAGAGTTTTGGTGCTCTGGCTACCTTGCGGAATGGAGAATGCTGTTGTTTTTGTGCACCAACAATATCTGAATCGAAACGTGCGTTGCTATTCGATTAAACTGATTAGGGAGAAAGTAATTGCTCTGAGGCGTTGCTATCGTATGTTTCAGCAGTTCTGCACTCTACCTGGTGTCTACTTCGACGAGTATTCTAATGAAATTGTTGGTTTTGGAGAGGAGTACAAGGATCACATGGCTAGGGTAATTTCTCCTTTCTCAATAACCATTTTTATCATATACCAATGCATTGCGCCGCCTAATATGGCTAACAGATTTAACCTTGTGTGTGTGCAGGAGAATCCTATTGAGAAATACTTCTGCCTTTTTGGAATGCCGTACTACGACATGCACCAGATTCTGTGGGATGTCCGAAACGCTGCCGTGTTTCCCGAAGAACGAGTTGGAAGCGTAGACAACCCATTGGAACTAATTTCTAGTGATGACGACAATGAGGGAGACGACGGTGGGGAGGATGGCGCCAACGGGTCGGACGACGATGGGACCGTGACTCAAATCTGATGTGGATTTATTAGTGTTCTATTTCTACTAGCTGTTGTCTAATTAAACTCTAGAACTCCTTAATGCAGTGTCGTATTTAGGTGACTTAATTTGGCTATGCCGATACTCATACATTGGCGATTATGAACATTCTGTGTGGATGAATGCAGTTTAAGCCTGCTTATCTCAGTAGTTTATGAACTAGTTTTTGAATGGGTTTGTGTTATATCTATGACATTTATTTTGGCTTTGAAAACTGCATCAAGGGAATATATTCCCTTGCCTTTTCACTTTTGACTACTACAGTGCATATTCCTTGATTTTTTGTTGAGTGACATAAAGTGTGATTGCATAACTTGGAATCTAGTAATACAAAATGGAATATATTCTTTGCTACAAAGCAGCCGCATGTCAGAACTCAGTTGAGGTAAAGAAGAGTGAAAGCTAAAATATGTATTTTGCTATTATTAAGTTCCCAATAATAACTCATACTCCTATATAACCATTGGTGAAGTTCTAAAAAATCAGATTCCACACTAGCAACAACCTCAAAATGCCTTCAGCAAATGACTCACAAAAGATCCACTTCTACGGTGCTAACTGGTCGGAGGAGCTCGACGAGACACTAATCGACGTACTTAAGGAGCAATGTTGTTCGGATTATGGTTGTGTGCCCCTTAACAATTCCAAATTTCTCGACATGATAGTTGACAATGCACGGGATTGTGTCAACTACATTCACGATACAAAATACACAAGTGATGAGATTTTGGAAAGGTTTGAGAACCTCGCGGCAAGACACCAATGCTTTAGATTGATTCTCGGACAAAAAGACGTCACGTGGGATTTCCCCAAGAACCGTGTGATCACTAGCGAAGCGGTGTGGGCGACGTTCATATCGGTTCGTGTTTCCCCTTCACAAAACGTAATACAAACATATGCTAATGTTTTTATGATTATATTTGTAATTATGGTTACCTTGGTGTAGGAGAACTCTTTGGCTTTGGCATACAAAGAAAATGGTGAGTTTGCTTGGTGTGATTTGGAGAAGCTATTTGGGATTGTGATTGTAAGAGCAACGGTTTACAAGCCTCGTCCACCGAGGACCAACAAAGAAATTATAGAAGCTACGAGTGCGTACACGTCATATGTTACGTAAAATGTTTATTGGTTTATTGAGGTAACGTTGGGAGCCTTAAAGTAACAACTATAAATTATTATAGGGAGGACAAAGGGCACGAAATGCAACCCCCGGAATGGGAACACCGAAGTGTGCGATCGAATGTCAGATACAAATGGAGCAAAACGTGTGGTTGGAAATTCAACTTCAAGCGATGGCAAGGCTGCTGAAGAGTATTCGGGCAACAATGTCGTCGCTTCAGAACAAGTATCATGCTCGGCCGTGTCCTGGGAGTTTTAGTTGGTCTGCGTTTCAACTCTATCGACTTTAATTTATCGTTTACGTACTTTGTTCGGACCTTGTGTTTTTAATCTTGGCTTTAATTTGTATTTGTAATGATGAATTATGTTTTATCTCGACTTGTGAAAACGAGTCCATTTGCACACTGTAATGCATGGAAACTGAACAATAATTCACTCAAGTTCCGGATGATATGTCTAGAATGTTAATACGATAATAGATACCACGCCAAAATTCGATTCCTACATAAGGTTCGACAAAAGGTAATTACAACCACCTAAGATCCATTAAATTTCTGCCTGCAATTCAAAACACCCAAATAGGCACTGCATACCCAAAATAGGCAGAAAAATCCTAAAGGACCCATGAGCTAGATCACAATGTTATAGGAATCCAAAATATGCATACTAGCGTAATTGTTTGTCCTACGTTAACTTAAAAAAACAGAACAGCATAATAACATAAGTACCAATGTTTCTACGATAACAAACTCCCCAAATTAACCAACTGGTCCTCTACATCCACATCATTTGGAACTCTTCTTGCGGAGCAGCATACGCAAATACTTTGGCTTTGATTCATCAGGCATAGTGAAGAATAGATCCATCTCTTCAGGTGAGTGGGCGAGCTTATGAGCCAATGCCAGCCTTTGTTCCTCATCAAAACCAGGGATTTCCTCAAATGCGCTGAAAATCCCCTTTCTTTGCTAAGAAACGGGGTCTGGCCGGGCCTGTGGGTCCACCACCAGTGCTGCTAGCCTGTCAATTGAATCTTGGGTCTTCTTAATGAACTCGTCCATGTACGGTGGGCATTCAGGAGCCACTGTTTCTGGTGGAGTTGAGCATTTCCTCTTCTTGGTTCCCTTTTCTCTTTTAATCTTTTTGTAGATCAGCTTCACATTCACATTCGACGGTCCAGGAGAGTGCATGTTGTTGTCACCTTCGCCCTCAGCATCCAGATCAATCGGTTGTTGTTCCGAGTTTGAGCTTACATTTGGTACAACAGTTTGTCCACTAGCATTTCTCCCAACTGGGAGATTGTTAAGGAGCTCCTGAATAGCAGCTGAAATGTCTTCAGCCCCAGCTCCTGTTGCCCTGTCTTTCCCAAATATCTCTGCCCATTCCTCAAAGTACGGAAATCGCTTCTTGCGGTATGATGCCACGTACGGATGAGCCTAATAAAATGAAACAATGTTATGATGTTTGATGAATGCATCAACAAGTGACAAGCACACAATGTCCTTTGAAACTTCATAAAATGCACACTATGCATCAATTGCAACTTCATAAGCAATTGCACCAACATGAACAACCCAAATCATACTATTATTCCAATATGAACTTGTTTGCACATCAATGATTAATATTCTGATGTATTAAACTCATAAATTGAAATAATATTATGCTCACTGATTGCACAACTAGAAAGAGGAATGACATTTGTTCTGTGCCTAAGTTAAACTTTGAGGACTGTATCAAGTTCTATCAACAAAACTATATAACATTAGATAGTTTGATGCAATTTAACTATTGATGAGTAAACAAGATCATTGGGGTCTAGTAGATGCATAACTATTTCATAACAATTGGCCCCACATCCTTACTTATTACACTAGTTGAGTAGAAGTTCTAACATGTACAAACCAAGGTGTAAGACATATCACCATATCAATTTTAAATGTTACAGTCCTAACTCAACAACAAGCATATAACCTACATTTTAGAGGAACTCACAAATTTCCAGAATATGGTAAAGTACTATGACAACTCCTGGACTCAACTAACTCATTTGGCATTCTTTGTTTTACCTAACATTTGACCCCAAACTAAGTTTTTCATATATTTCTTGTAAATATAACAATAATAATAGTGACATAGTGTAAACTCAAACAACATCATATATGAAATGTTCCAAATCAGGCTGGAATTGCTCTCAAAGTCCCACATCATGTTTTAAATTACCTCACCATGTGCTACCAAGCATTACCGTAAAACTCACATAAATAACAAATAACCAGTTCAAACATACCCTGATGTATTCCTTCCAGAATTCTTCAGACACCACTTCAATCATTTGTGTCTTTTTCTCGTATGACGCTCCTCCACCGCTACCATCGAACATTGTGTACAAGTGGCCATAAGTCCTTTTCCAAACAGTTAATTTTGACTTGATATGAGGATCACCGCGTATGTCGGTGTTCGGAAGAGCCTTCCTCATGATTGCCTCAAGTTGCAGTAGATATCCAGCTTTGAAAGCATTGTCCACCTTCAGTCCCCTTCCTTTCAACTCATTGAGGGCATTTAGCAGCACCAATTCTTCATCCCTATTCCAGACACGCCGACATTTAGTGGATTTGCCTTTGCCCTTGTCCTTTGGTGGATTAGAACTGGAACTAGAGGCCTCCATTCCTACAATGATATTTCATAAGACATTGTTAGTTAATAAAACATCAGAAAAAGTTATAGATGCAATGCAGACTGCTTTTTGTATACGCAGACCAGAAAAACCAAATATATCAAAACTGATGAATTTAAAATGACAAGAGTCAATAAAAATACAACACAATCCAACATATAAATGTTACAACCCAACAATCTTTAAAAAACAAAGCCACTCATTTCCTATTAATAATCCTAAAACCAACAAGCAAAACTTTCAAGCCCTATTTTGACGGTTAGCGCGCCACTCATTCCACATTTCCATAGCTATCTCATCTCTGAAATCATTCCATGCAGGTGAATTTTGTAGTCCCTCCACATACTCCTGGGGCGCATCGTCATCCGAATCCGAATCGTCTGAAGATGAATCAAAGGGATCATTAGGCATCTCCTTCTTAATGAAGTTGTGCAAGAGTGCACATGCCATTATGATCCTGTTTTGTATTTTCAGTGGATATTCGGATGGGCGCTTAAGAATTTTCCATCGGTTCTTAAGCCTACCAAATGCCCGTTCAATTATACTGCGCGCACGACTGTGCTTCATGTTGAAAAACTCTTCGTGGTCTTGAGGGGCTGCCCGACCTTCCTCCCATTCCTTAAGATGGTATCTCCTTCCTCGGTACGGGGCTAAAAAGCCTTCACAATTGGCGTATCCAGCGTCCACTAGATAATAATTACCTGCATGTTTATATATTCAATGATTATACTTGTTAAGACTTTGTAGTTACCAAAAAATCAGAATATATTTGTTGGGTAAGATATGCAAACCTTGAGGGACCCGTAGACCGTTCGGCAATGGTCAAAATACAGCGTCCCGCAACACCCGTCCATCGGCTGCCGATCCTTCCCATCCACATAGAACATAGACAAACCGCATTTCAATGTCGCAAACACCTAGCACATTTACTGACACCCTTCCTTTCCTAGATCTGTATCTGTTTTGGTCAGCTACGGGGGCAGTAACATCAATGAGTGTACCATCCAAAGCACCTAAACACCCCTGCATGTAAAACAATAAATATGAAAATTAGATTTTATATATGTACATGACTGAATGCAATTGTGAAAGCTATTATACGCACCTTGAAACAGCTCCATGGTTCTTCGCAGTTTCCATTCTCTTCCGACACGGGGGTAGGATCCACAAGCATCAATGGACTTGCTTTCAACAAATCGTCAAGGGTCTTTTTAAACTACCGGCTAACAGTTTGCCCAGACCTTTGCCAATAGAACCCTATTGTCCTGTTGGTGTCGTGATGTGCCAAAATCTTTAAAAACAATGTAACTTGTTCTCTAAGGCTCACAAACTTCTCATCTCGCAACCCTCCCACCTCTTTCAAAATCCAACATAGTTGTCCAAAACAGTGACGGTCCATTCTTAGTTGGCTCAAACAGTGGACATAACTTAACTCTGTCAACTTATCCATGTGAGTGTTGATATCACCCATATTAGATAGAAGGCTGTATCTTACTGCTCTACGTCGTCGATTTTCTCTCAATTGTCGATGTTGGTTGTGCACTAACGTCATAAACATAACAACTCTAGCGCGCAATAATATAATTTGAAGTAGTACTAAAATGACTGTTTTCCTCCATTGCTCCATCTGACACACATCAAGTTTATCGTTCATGAGTGTTAAATTCTGCCATAGGGGCTGAACCACATGAAATCTTATACTTTTTCTGGGTGTGGGCCCTTGAAGTGCAGCTAACCCTATAGCCCTTTCCATCCCACAACCCAAAAATTAAAATTTTGTCATTTAAAATAATAACCACAGCCCTACAAAACAAGGTGGTAATCCCTACAATAAACTGCACAATATCCAATAACCCTTGCAAATTTTTTCAAGCAAACATATCTAGAAAGAACAGCAGACAAAACAAGTAGGTTGCCTCACTAATCTTCACATCAAACGCACATTATTTAGCAAAACCCTAACTCAAAATTACCAACAACACTATATCCAAATAAAAACTAACACAACTCGGTCTTGGTAAACCACAAAACACCAAAAATTATGTAAATACGACAATCGTGCACACAGAAATGGCGAAGACTTGTAAATGGGAAAAATAGTTGTTACCTTTCCCTGGATTTTGTAGAACACGACCTCGTTAGAACGACTCTCACCACCGAACACAGCTTCTAGTGCACTACGAACAGAATCGCGAAGAGCGAGTGTTAGTAAAGTTCAAGTTTTGCAGATTTGGAGTGATTTCATACCGAAAAAGAAGGAAATCGTACCTGGAATTAAAAATCGCCTCTTCAATGAAGAACCCTAGACGAAACCCTAATCCCCAATTCTGAAAATTGAGCGCCCAAATTTGATATTATGGCATGTTAAAATCGCGATAAGTCAACAACGTTTTAAGAAATCGCGATTTTAGTAAGGGCATTTTGGTCATTTACAATTGGCGCCAAACGAGCCAAAAACTTGGATAATTTAATCTTAGGGGGGGGGGGGGGGTGTGATTATCATCCGGGTTTTTATGCGCTACAGTGTCGGGCTGTATCGCGTTTGGGTAAAAGCCCAAACGCGATTATCCAACGAACTGTGCGCTAGATGACTAAGGATAGTGGTGGTTATCCTTGTAATATATAGAACCAAACACCACCTAAGGTTATGCTCATAATGCAATAAAAGTATCAAGATAACAGTATACGAGTACCTATTCATCAAAAAGGAGAAGAAATTGCAGTGACAAAGATTGTAGACGAGGATATCAAAATATGTAGATAGGATGGAAACAAATTATGTCTAATAGTTGAATTGGTAACAGTTGTCTGATATTAGTTCGCAATATTTACTTCTCGTTTCGGGTATTGTGTATTGGTGACAATAATGTCATTGTTGATATTGAATTATAAGTGACAATAGGCTTGTGCTTAATAATCACGACTTCTTATAGTCAAGTATGTTACGCATCTTCAAGCGATGTATCTATTGTTGCTGATAGAATCTTTTATGAAAAAATTTAAGTTTGTTCTAAAACTCCGTCTCTAATAGTACACATTTTTCTTTTTCTTGTAGCGAATCTAGTTAAACAGATTGAAATTAAATATCAGTTAATGCATCACATCATTTTTCATTAACTAAAGTTTCAGTTAATGCATCACATCATTTTTCTTTAGAATAAAATAATATCCCTCACTGAAGCTAATTAAAACTAACTTTGAATTTATAAGAGTTTGAGGGATAAAATTATTTCATACCATAACTCGATTCGATTTTCATTTTCATACCTTAATTTGAAACTTATTGATTGGCATACTATAAGTTAGACGGTATCTTGGTACTACAATGTCAGGAAAACACATGTGGCATCTGGTCAACTCAAATTTGAGAATTTTGACAAATTTTGAAAGATTCCAACCTTACACCTCAACATATTCCAAATCAGGTACACGTGTGGAAAATTAGATATATGTCAAAAGTACAAACACCCTTCTCACCTTAATATTTAGGGAACTGACTGCAATTTCTTGGGTTTTCATTCAATAGCAATTCACCGTTGTTAACTGTACATCGTAATCATAAGACCATGATTTCCCAGTCGTTTTCTTGAGACACGGTGGTGATCAAACTATCGCCTCTTCTCTCAGCTCCAGATTTTTCAATGGTCGGCAGCCGCGGAATCTCCATCTTTCTCGGTCAATAGACAGTGTTCCATCTTCCCTCGCGCCGGTGAGGAGGGGTTGGTGGTGGGGCAGGGTGGCACCTATGAATCGGGAAGACTACCTTTCCAATAATATTATTACTTTTTTTTGTAGTTAATATTGAATTTAGAAACACCTATTAAAATTATTTTTAATCTTTTACTTTACATTGCATTAAGTTGGAATGAGAATAAAAAAAAGTATTTTTTTAAAAATCTTTTGTAACTTTTGTGATATTTTTGTTTTTTCTTATTTTTATTTTATGAATTACCTTTTTTCATTTCCCTTTGTCTTTGAATGATTTTCTATAAATATGATGATCTGTTTGTGTAACTTAGAAATAGTTCACGGGTGGTTTCTGTCATTCTCCCTAAATTTTAGTATATAATTTTTATTTTGTCATATTCAATTCGCCACGCGTGCAGCCGAAGGGGAATACTATCAGATGTAAGGTTGGGATCAGTCAAAATTAGTCAAAATCCCCAAATTTAGGTTGACCAGCACCGGAGTACCTAATTATGGAAAAAGTGTCCAACTTATGGTATGCAAATTTATGAGAATCAAGTCAATGGATGAAAACGAAAATCTTGTGAAGATATGGTATAAAAAAAAATTATGAATATTTCGACATCGTGTACGTAATTATACTCACTCATAAGTGCAATTAAGAAGAGCAAGTTGTCAAATCTTAAAATTTTATAAGCGTGCTGCCCTTGGCTTTATTTGTAGAGAATTGAATGGCTGATCAGAGAACCAAGCGTAGAGGAATTAGAAATGAAAATATAAGATCTTAATTGCAGATTATCCAAGTTAAAATAATAAATAATTTTTTGTTCAAATAGTAAATATCGTAGTTGGAACAATTTAAGTACGATAAGAAAATGATACTGGTGTTTTTAGGTAGTTTGACCAAGTGTTCTAGTCCACGAGGCTTTCGCCTTCTTAAAACATGGCTCTTTCAAAATATCAAAGGATTTATAGTTACAACACTTGACATTAACTCACCGAATCCCTTTTATAGTTAACACATCTAAGCTACGGCTTTGCTAGCTCTACTCCGTCTGAGTGAAGACGTACAACCTAGTTCAAACTCTCCTTCAATCTTGTTGGAATATTCTCACACAGTTTGAAATTAAATCTTAAGCAGATATACTTTTATCACAGTGAAACACAAGAGAACTCTTTTACAATATATAAATAAGAAAATAATCTCGACGCCTTGAATCATAAACTATGACTTCTATTTATAGTAGTTTCCATAGCTTCGGATGTGATCGATCTTCAATTGTTAATCAAAATATGTTCTTTGAAAAACTGATATAATCTAAAGAAGAAAAAGATAATTTTATCAAAGATAATTTTAATCAGTTTAATCTACTGAATATAATTTCCATAAATATGAAACCTAATAAAACGCGTAAACCTTATTCTGATTTAATAAAATACATAGTCTATAAGATCAAAAGAATAAAATAGACTCTTACCAAAGAAAACGGGAATAAAAGATCTCCTACGATTGAGGATATGGATCAATGTAATCCTATTCATTTAAGGTAAGAACAATATGAATGTAATCTTCTAACAGAATCATGATCAAACTAATCCACCAAAATAACAACTACGAGAATCTTATCTATCTTAAAGACGGTTAAGAGATATACCTGCGGAATTCTTAGAGATATAAATCGCTTAACATCTTAACAAAAATTATGAATAATAACAAAATGGTAGTTTGAACAATATAAGACAACTTGGTAATTAAATCACTGATGGACCGAGTCATGGTCCTAACAATCTCTCCCCCATTGGTAGAACAATCCACACCACAGTTTCAACTCAATCAGCAAAAAAAGAAAAAAAAAGAAAAGAAAAACAACAGAACAATAATCAACGAAAAGAACTGCAACATCCGCAATAATAAAACACTTCATCTAAGAAAATAAAATGATTGTTTGAACAAGGCCAAAAACAAAAAATAAACTTCAATTTCTTCTCAGCTTCTTCATTGCTCCCACATACGATGTGTTCTCCCCCATTTTACCAAGTGAGTCAATGATTATCCATAGGTGGAGGAAAAAAATCTCCATGAATTTGGGCAGCCGCACCCGGAAGTCATTCATATTGACCAGTTCTTCCTTAATCTCCCCTATAACCGAGCCAACACACGAGCCTGTTGTTCCAATAGAGGAAGACCCAAGGTGATCACCTCCAAAAGGAATATCGTCAGTTTCTTTGATTTCTATATAGCATAGCATTCTTCGTCTGATGATTTTACCCTCGTTCATCAACTCCCCACGAGCAATCTTGTACATGATAGTTGCTCAGTTTGTGTTCACTCTAACTACATTTGTGTTAAAGATAAGGCGAGAGCAGATGTAGTTGTACAACGTCTTGTATTTTGGTTTTACATCATGAAAATTGTAGGAAGTTTCATGATTTACTCTGAAGAATTTGCTCCATGTGTACAAAAGTTTGTGACTGAACCCCAAGACCGAACGAATTTGTCTTGAAAGTTTTGGGGTTGCACATGCTGCTCCCGCATCGTTGTTCATGCTGAAGATGAAGTTGATGAGTTCTTCGTGAATCATCACCAACTTTTCTGTCACCCATACCACGTTGTTCACGCCAATCCTCATGTTTGCATAGAATTTGCAAACTATTGTCTCAATGATGTAGGGCCGCGTAATTACAAAATCTCCCCATCGCATTCGTGGAACATCATCCTTGAAGACACTGACTCCTTTTTCCGGGATCAACTTTATTTCTCTGATCTAATCAAACATTTCCATTGCTTCTTGCGAATAAAATTGCGATGTACTGTAGTTGTCCATTCGGATAAAACTCTCGCAACTGCTCGACATCTCCAAGTACTTCTTTTTCTTTAAGAGTGGTATTCTCTGCAAAAATTAGAGATTAGCAAGCACAAGAATTTTCACAATGTTGAGAATAGAAATCAACATAGACTCACATTTAAAGACTTATAGGTCTTGTAGGACTAAAAGATTCCATAAATAAAGAAGTATCATTCAACTAAAATTGTGAAAAGGTAAGTTTCCTACTCTTGTAGATTTTTGAAAGGTATGCAATATCAAATACTGGAGCTAAGGAAACACAATGAATGTACGGGGGAAGGAATCTTCCTACAAAACTAATGAAGGAAGGAGAATTTCATATTTAAATCTAATGATACAAGCGATCGCTTTCCTTCACAAGCGGCCGCATTGCCGTGAAGCAATTCGTTAGTTTTCACCTGAAAAATTTCCTTCCTTCTAATCCAAGCGATGAGTAAGCAGAGGGATGCAATCACTTCGAGTAAAGCGATGATATGTGATCGCATGTCTGGTTTCTAAGCTTCGATAGTGATTTTCAAATTTTGACAAGCGATGCAGATGCGATTGCTTTCTCCTTTCTATCTTCTTACCGAAACATTTTCCTCTCAAGAGGTGTTTTTTTACATGCATGCGATAGTTTGGTCATGACGATGCTTCAACCGTAAATTTTCTTCACCAAGCAATCGCTTTGCGTCGCTTTCTCTCCTTTCCAAACCTCAACAAAGAATTTTGATCTACAAATCACACTTGAAAGCGATCGTTTTCCTCATTTCTAAAATCCAACAGAAAAATTTCAAATTTTCTCAACGTAGACGAAAGCGATTGCATTGTGTTTCTTTGTTCCTTTCTAAAATCGAACTAAAAAATAGTTGTGTTTCTTCATGCTCTCCGTAAGCGATCACTTAACTTTTTACATGTTTTGAATGCGATATCTTTCTCAACATATTTTTTTCTCTTTTTGCTTTTCTCCACTATTCATTTGCTTTTGAGCTCCTCTTGATGCATCATTTTCTACACAAGCAATTCATCACTACTCAGAAAAAAATAGCCAAATTGAATTGAAAAAAGTAAACAATGAAAATCAAAATAAAGCAGTAAACTCATGGGTTGCATCCCAGATAGCTCTCTTGTTTATCGTCGTTGGCTTGATAGAAGGAGGAGTCACTCTTTTCACACTCTTAGCTCCATCTTCACTCCAATCCCTATCATCAAATCGAGTTTGATAGTAATTCCAAATTTTCATGAGCTGTACGACATCTTTCCTTCTTATCCCCTCTTGCCCTTTCTTTTTTTCTCGCACCAACTCACTTGTTTGATTTCTTCGTTGCATTATATCAAAGTAAGCTTCATCATATGCATCATGATTCTTTTCCTAGTTACCTAGATCAACAACATATGTTTTCTCTTGCTCCTTAAAACGCAAGGTAACAGAACGTACCTCAACATCAATCAAAGACCTAGAAGTGGCTAAAAATGGTGTTCCTAAAACCAGAGGATAAGAATACGAATCCTCCAATTGCATAACCTGACAGTGACAATGTTCACTTTTCTAACTGGTCTCTTGGTTGATTTATCAGCAATGTGGAGAGATGATCTAGAAGGAGTGATTCTTGTTAAGTTCAAATTCTTATAAATAAGTCAAACGCAAAATTAACACTTGCACCAAGATCACAAAGTGCATCTTAAATTAACATTGTTTATGGTGCAAGGGGCTGTAAAACTCCCTGGATCATTCAACTTTGGTTGTATATATTTGAACTTCTTTTTCAGTTGTCCTGGTCGGTAAGCCACTCGAACAACGTAAATTTATTCACCTTTGTCCGCATTGCGCATATCTTCTACGTGTGCCTCAATGGCCTTCACAGTTTCTTATTTCCTTGATTCAACTCCAATTTTATTCTGATGATCCTTCCAGTTTCCCATGCCATTGAGTGCTATTTCTTTCCCATCTCGAGCATCCAGATATCTGTAAATATGAATCATATCAGAACAGTAAAATCTAGAGCTGGTTTACCTACTTTTTTGGAAGAGGTAAATCTTTGGGATACTCCCTCAAGTGGCGTATTTCAGCCTCTCTGAATGTGTTCTCGTATGTCCAAGTTCTCTTTGCAATCATTTTCACTCTTCTTTGGATTTCTCACTGTATTGCTCGGCAAAACACTTGGTGATCCGTTGGTTGTTTGAGCTCTCAATCGGCCTATTTGCTGCTCTATATTCTTCAACCACACGGTTGTATTTTGTGCCTATTCTTCCAACTTTGCCACTCTACTATCAGATTTTTTCATGTGGTCTTCAAAGTTTTGCCTCCTCTCACTAGGTTAAAATCCAGATTGTTGCTGCCTTGGTGGGTATGAGTTTTGATTATTTCCTCCCCAAGAGTTATAGTTCTCTCTCTTATAACACATGAAAAATGGTCCTGATTGCAGATTATTTCTTCCATTGTTGTTATTGGTATAATCCACCTGCTCCATTTGTTCTTCTTGCATCTCTCTGGGTTCGGTCCACTCATCAATTTTTTCATGCAAGAAGTAGTTGCATCAAATTTGGCTAGAATAATGTCTATATCTGCAAATGTACCCCAACAGTTTTCCTTGGCACTTCTAGGTCTCTATCGGGGCACCATCTTCTACGCCCATACTCAATTGTCTCAGACCACGAAACTTCCTCTAGATTGAGCATCTAAATGCTTCCTTTCGCCCGCATGCAGCCTTGAATAAAAATGAGATAACAGAGTGTACCGAGTCTTATCATGTTGGGAACAATTCTGCTCTAAAAGTTGAAATCTATCCCAAGCTTCATGAGTTTCTTCTAATTTCTTTTGACGAAAGCTCATAATCTCCTGTCTTTGTTTCATCACTATAAACGGTAGGCAATATTAAATAATAAATAGTCTTGCCACCTGCTCCCATGTTTCAGTATTGTTTGGTCGTAGCTTGTGAAACCACTTCTTTGCATGATTTCTCAATGCAAACTGAAGCAGTTGCAGTTTTGAGATATCATCCCCATACGCATATCCTCTCCAGGTCTACACGAAAGACTTTAGAACCCAGTTGGATTGATCTTCTTTTCAGTGGATGATTCCCCGGTGGAAATCTCAAACATGTACTCAGCTCGTCTTCTCTTCTTTCTCGATGTTATCTCAGCTGGTCATTTCTTATCGGTAGTTGAGCTGGTGATAGAACTGTCCGTGGAGCTTCCTCCCTCGTTACCTACCATGGATTTTCTAGCTTTCAACTTCTTCCAAGTTCGTTCGACTTCAAGGTCGAGCGGTCTTGGTTCGATCCTTGAATTCCTTGTCGTGCAACAATGTTCACTTCCCTTAAAAAACCACAACAAAGTAAGAAACTCAATAAGACTAAAAAACACAAATAAACAACTAATAGCTAAAATCCAAGTTGCCTCCCCAACAAGGATGCCATTAACTTGGCCTGTCTAAACTCTATAAGCAATATTTTACCACAACCGCAAGGGTGCAAGTAGTGTCAGGAAGTATGTTACAATGCAAAAGTATCGAACCTAAAGGACATTTGCGTTGAATCTTAACTATTAATAAATATTTTTGTGCAAACTCAAACCTAATGACTGTGAATTTGTCACATTTCACATTCACTATTACACATAAAATGTTAATAAAATATATTTTGGATTTTTGAATGTTTATGAATTAAAAAACTTAACAAACAAAGACTTAAATCAATGATAAAACAACAGGTATCGTAAGAAGCTAGGTTTCTTTGGTTAGATATGATGACAAGCCATTGTGGAGACAAAATATGATCGATTCGTGTGTAGAATGTTTTAAACTATGATGTAAAACCTATAATTATGGTTCTCATAGTGGAAAACACCACTCTGTAATTCATAATGTTACTATCTGTACTTTGTTCCTCCAAACACATTTACCTCAGTGAATTACCTACGTCACAATTTGTAGACGCTATTATCACACGACATGTGGAATTGTATAACATATGATATCTATCCTATGAGTTTGACATTCGCGTATGTCATAAGAATCTATTCTATTATGTGTTCATAACACACATTAAGTATTTTACTCAAGTTATACGATCGATTAACTATTCCTCACACACTCATCTCAACATAATCACCTCAACCCGAACTCTATCCAAATACTCCCATCGCCTCACGACACGCGATGAATTTAGCTACTCATAATTGAAATAAAATAGATACATCAATTAAATAAACCATAGTATTGATAAATAAACTAAACCAAAGATTTTTTTCAGATAAACGTTCGAAAATAAAGTGCAATATCCAAATCAACAATCTAGAATTAAATTGTACGAATAATTAAATAGCATCAACTGAATCACAGCTTTGATTCTTGTTTCTCTTTGTCTTCTCTGATCTCTTCTTCTCTGATCTCTTTGTCTTCTCTGGCTGCCTCTCTTGTTTTTTAGGTTTTCTCTAATATCTCGTATGGCCTCCCTTTTGTTTTACTCTTTAATTCTTTCTTAAAACCTAAATTCCGAGTCAAATTAATTTGCAAGCAATAGCTTTCAATCGCATGTGGCTAATGCTAAGAAGAGGGTCGTGTCATCATTTAGTCGAAAGCGATTGCTTCCAACTCTTCTATACTTCAATGCGATTGCTTTCAATAAACGATTTCTCTTCTTTGCTTTCATTCGCTCTCCTACTCGCATGATTTGGCTAGAACTCTTCATTTGCCTCTTTTTATCCATTTTCACCAAAACAACTCCTAAACAATATAAGAAAAGAAAACAAGCTCAAGCAGTGTATGCAATCATAGACACAATGGTATGGCTATAACATGTTTACTATGCATCAATGATCATGTACTTCATATGCATACTTTTCATACTTCAAGTCGTCACGTATACGTACTTCCATGCAGATACACTAATCAAGTCTCAACCAATTTCCACCCAAATTGTGTTTTTTTTTTTCTTCTAATAAAAGACACAACAAACTATCTGGTGATACAAGGTTCCAAAGAACTAAGGTCTAACAATCATCGGAGTCAAAATACAAATCATAAAAGAATAGAAAATAAACAAAGAAAATAAGAGGAATGACAGAATTGCATGCAAGAAAAAGACTCTCCACCCTTGAACTAAAAACAAGAAGTGTCCTCACTACGTAAGATAAAGATTAGAACATGAGGACTCCCCTTGCGAGCCGTAACTCAGTCGGATGATGGTGAGTTGACAGACTTATCGGAGTTCTCCTCGTCGGTATTTGTTGTGGGGTTTGGAGAATATCATGGAGAAATAGTTGGTAATCGTGCTTCCAGTGCTGTGATATCTTCTCGTAGTATCTTCATGGATCAGTACACCGCCTCCAGATAAAAAAAACATTCTATGTCTGGTGTTCCAAACCTTTTCTCTAATGAAGCAAAGTCATTGTTGATCATTGTGTTGCAGTGTTTAAATCGGATTTTAGAGTTATCCATCACTGAGTTCTCATCAAGCTCAAGCACTGGTTGTAGAGTTAAATAAGACGCGTCGGCACCTACTCCAACTAACTCACAGAGTTTAGTAATGAGCCCTCCAAATGGGATGTCATTTGTTTCCTTGGTATCTCTATAGCTTTGCATTCGTTGTTTGATGATTTTCCCAATGTTGATCAACTCCCCACGAGCAATCTTATACAGGATATTTTCTCGGTCCAGTGTTTACTCTAACGTCGTTCGTGTTTGGTATAAGGCGAGAACATATATAGTTATACCATGTCTTATACTTGGGTTTCAGATCATGAAGAGTTGTCAATAGTTTCTAGGTCGATTCTGAAGAATTTTCTCCCTTTATTTAAACACCTGTGACTGAACCCCAAAATTGAATGAATTTGTCTTAAAACTTTTGGAGTTGCATATAATTTTACCGTTGTCTCCTTCATACCAAAAATGTTAATAATGAGCTCTTCATGAATCATAAACAACTTTTCTTTCACCCAAACCACGTTGTTAGCCCCAATCCTGATGTTTGCATAAAATTCACGAAAAATTGTCTCAGTGATGTATGGCAAATTAATTGCAAAATCATCCCACCCCATACGTGCAACATCATCCTTGAAGACATTGATTCCTTTTTTCGGGGTAAACTTGATTGATGGCATCTGATCAAATGTTTCCACTGTCTCGTATGTACGAAACTGGGATGTGTTGAAGTTTGCTATCCAAGAAAAAGCTTCAGAAAAGTTTGTCATCTCCATCCTCTAGCTTTTCTCACAATATTTTGTCTTTGCAAAAAGTAAGAATAAGCAAGAACTAGGTTTTCACAATATTGAGACAAGATACTCAACTTATACTCATATTCAAAGATTTCTAAGTCTAGTAGGACTCAAAAAAATCCTTAAATTAAGAGGTATAATTCAATTGTGATTATAATAGGTAAGTTTACTACAATAGTAGGACTTTGAAAGGTAAGCAACATAAAATACTAGAGTTTGGGAAAGAGAGTGAGAGTAATAGGGAAGGTATTTCGTGCAAAAGTAAAGAAGAAAGAGAATTTCATATTTGTATATGACAATACAAGCGATTGGTTTCTTAGGAAATGCGGTCACTTTCTCCTGAAAAAATTCATTCATTATGTACTCAAGGGAAATGTAAGTGGGAGGGATGTGATCTCTATGATGAAGTGGTGACATGAGATCGCTTGTCAAGTTTCTAAATTTTGATAGTGAATTTCTCCCCTTTTACCTATCTTCTGCCCGAGACTTTTATTCTTCTGAATGAGATTCAAATGCGATTACTTTGCTTTTCGTGGTGTTTCGGCAGAATAGTATTCCTTCACAAGCGATTGTTTGGCGTCACTTACTCTCATTTCTAAACTCCAACAAAGAATTTAGATCTTTGATCACACCATCGTTTTCCTTCTTTCTACAATTCAACAGAGAATTTCTGTATTTGATCAAAAACATTGAAAGCAATCACTTTGGGTTGCTTTTGTCCTTTCTAAAACCAAACAGAAAACTCTCATGAGTATCTTCATGCTCTTCACAAGCAATCACTTAAGTTATTGCATATTCTGAATCCAATGGCTCCCACAAATTATTTTTCAGTGTCTTTTTTGTTTTTCTCCATTATTCATCTACTTTTGAAGTCCTTCTACTACCTCATTTCCCACACAAAAAATCCATCATTACTCATAACAAAATACAAAATTGCATGAAACTAAAAATAAACAACAAAAACAAAAATAAACCAATAAACTCATGGGTCGCCTCCCAGATAGCGCTTTTGTTTAACGTCGTTGCCTCAACTTAATAAAGGAGTAAGGATTTGTTACTTCTCAGAAGATCCATCTTCACTCCAATAACTTTCATCATCAAAATGAGTTAGATAGTAAGTCCAAATCTTTATAAGCTCTGCAACATCTTTCTTTCTCACCCATTCTTGAGCTTTCTTCTTTTCTCGTGCTAATTCACTCGTTTCATTTCTTCGTTTCCTTATCTCTAAATAAACCCCATCATGTGCATCTTGATCAGCTAGCTGCTTCTCCTTGTTGCCTGAATTAATAACAAAAGTTTTCTCTTGTTCTTTACAGCGCAAGGGAACCGATCGTTTCTGAACATCAATTAAGGACCTGGTAGTGGCTAAAAATGGCCTTCCTAAGATTAAAGGACAGGAATATTCTTCCTCCAATTGCATCACCGTAAATTCAGCTAAGAACATGATATTTCCTAGCTTGACAATGACATATTCAACTGTTTCAATTGGTCTTTCGGTTGACTGATCAACAAATTTAATAGATGTTCTTGAAGGAGTAATTTTGGTTAAATTCAAACTCCTATAAATGGTCAAAGGCATTAAATTTACAGTTGCACCAAGATTAGAGAGCCAATCTTCTAAAGTGATATTGTTTATAGTGCAAGGAATTGTAAAACTTCGTGGGTCGTTTACTTTGGTGGAAAATACTCAAAACTCTTCTTCAGCTGTTCTTGTCGCGCAACCACTTTAATGTCATCAATTTCTTCACCTTTGCCTAATTTAGTACATCTTTTACTGGTGCCTCAATGGCCTTCATTTTTTTTACCTTCCTTTGACCCTAGTTTTCTCTTGCTTTGATAGTTCTTCCACTTTCCCATGCCATTGAGTAATCCATCCTTCCCATCTTGGGCTTCCAGGTACTTGTAAATATGAATCATATCAGTGCACCCAGTGTCATAAAATATCATAGCAGGTTTACCCACTCTCCCCGGAAAAGATAATTCTTTGGGGTACTCTCTTAAGTGACGTGTTTCATCTTCTTTAAGCGTATCATCGTATGTCCACATTCTGTGTCAGATCATGTTCACCCTTCTTAGGGGTTTTCTCAGTGTTACTCGAAAAAGAACCTGGTGGTCTGTTAGTTGATTTGGCACCCAACCGGCCTATTTGTTGTTCGATGATCTTCAAAATCACAGTTATATTTTTACCCATTCTTCCAACTTCGTCACTCTACTATCGGGTGCTTCATGTGATCTTCAAAATTTTTCCTCTACTCACCTGGTTGAAATCCAGATTGTTGTTGCGTTGGTGGGTATGTATTTTGATTGTTTCCCCAAGAGTTATAATTTTCTCTCTTGTAGCTCAGGACAAATGGTCCTGGATGTTGATTTCTTCCACTGAAGTTAGCATAATCCACTTGTTCTACTTGTTCTTCTTGTTTTTCCCTAGCTTTGGTCCTTTTATCAATATTTTTCATCCACGATGTCATCACATCAAATTGGGCCAGGAGCATCTCCATATCTGTAACGTGATGTACCCTAGCAGTCCTCCTTTATACTTCCTGGTCTCTATCCAGACGCCATCTTCTACGCCTATTTTCAATCGTCTCCATCACATCTAAAGCTTCTTCGTCACTCAAAGCCATAAAACTTCCTCTAGATGTATGATCTAATGCTTTGTTTCTCCCGCATGTAGCCCTGAATAAAAATGAGATAATAGAGCATACTAGGTCATATCATGTTTGGAACAATTTTGGACTAGAAGTTCAAATCTATTCCAAGCTTTATGAGTTCCTTCTGACGAAAGCTCATTATCTCATGCCTTTGTTTCATCACTATCGGTGGTGGGAAATGTTCAGTAATGATAAGTCTTGCCATATGCTCCCATGTGTCAATGCTATTTACTGGTAGCTTATTAAACCACGGCTTTGCTTGATCTCTTGATGAATACGTGTCAAGCTTTTTGCATCCTTATACATCCTTATTGAATACTATACTCTTCCTGAATACATGTCAAGCTTTTTGCATCCTTATGCATCGTTTTCTTTGCTAATTGTCCTGTATAAAAAAAAATACTTGTGGATCTTCTCTTCTATTGGGATTTTTAATTCTGCTTCTTCCTTAATATCTTCCATGTATATACCATAGAACTCATCAATCATGTTGGCATTAATGTGAACTATTTTTCCTCTTACCCAATAGCCCTCCATTCCAGCATGAGCATGTGCAAAAAATTCGTGCACTAGATCTTCATTACATTCTCCTGGTGTTTGAGAAAATTTTTGTCATCCCAATGCCTTGATTTCCTCGGGGAAGAAAGTGAATCCCCTCTCGAGTATTAGATTGTGGTTGATTGATTTGTTGCATCCAAGCCCTTTTTGTTCATGAATCGTCTCTTATCAAACTGACTAAACACTCGTGCCACGTGTGGTATAACGGTTAAGCTTGAAAACGGTGATCCCTCTTGTAGTGCTCATCCTTGGTGTCATTGGGGGCTTTCATTAAACCCTTGGTATGCAAAATTGGCTTTAAGAGTTTCCAAGTCTCTCTTGGTTCCTAGAATAAACCAACAAGATACAATCAATTACCACACTTTAATACGATGCAATCAATAACTTACACTTACACACAGATGTTGTTTTGAGCAAAAAGACAATTTCTATATGTAACCAACAATTAGGTGGTTTTGGAAAGTTAAAAGATTAGTTTCCACTCTTTGAGAACATTGAAAGGTAAGCAATATCGAATACTAGAGTTTAGGAAAGAGAGTGAGACTATTGGGGAATGAACTTTTGTGCGAAAGTAAAGAAAGAAATGGAATTTCATATTTAAATCTGACGATACAAGCGATTGCTTTCTCTCGCGTGCGTCACCACTGCTTTGGAGCAATGTAATCGCTCTTTTAGGAAACGCGGTCTCTTTCACCTGAGAGATCTCCTTCAATCTGTACTCAAGCAAAACATAAGCGGACGGATGCGATCGCTTTAGATAACGCGGTGATATGCGATTGCATGTCTGGTTTATTAACTTCGACACTAAGTTCTCCCCTATTGCAAGCAATTCGGATGTGATCGCTTTCTCCTTTCTATCTTCTGCCACAAAATTTTATCCATGTGAATGCGATTCCAGTGCAATCGCGATGTTTCTATAGAGTAAGATTCCTTCACAAGTGATCGCTTTTCTCGTTTCTACAATTCAATAGAGAATTTTGATCTTTCATTCACATATATAAGCAATCGCTTAGCGCTTCTTTCCACCTTTCTATCTTCCTGCAGAAAATTTCCTGAGTTTCACCATGCTCATCATAAGAGATCGCTTAAGTCCAAGTGCATATGGAATGCGATCACACCCACGGCTAATTTGTCTGCGTCTTATTTCTTTTTTCATCATTAGTTTGCTTTTGAGGTCCTCTTACTGCACACTTTTTTGCACAAACAATTGATCACTACTCAGAATAAAATACTTGATTAAATTGAACAAAAATAAATAGCTTATATCAAACTAAAACAGTCAACATCATGGGTTGCCTCCCAGATAGCGCTATTGTTTAACGTCATTGGCTGGACGGAATGAGAGAGTAAGGGTTTGTTACTCCTCATCAGATCCATCTTCACTCCACTTACTCTCATCATCAAAACGAGTTCAATAGTAATTACAAATCTTCACAAGCTCTGCAACATCTTTCTTTCTTATCCACTCTTGAGCTTATTCTTTTCTCGTACTAACTCAGTCGTTTGATTTCTTTGTTCCATTATCTCAATGTCAGCCTCGTCATATGCACTTTGATCACCTATCTTCTTTTCCTTGTTACCTAGATCAATAACATATGTTTTATAGAGCAAGGTAACAAATCGTTTCCCAACATCAATTAAAGACCTAGTCGTGGCTAAAAAGGGCCTTCCTATTATTAAAGGATAAAAATACACATCCTTTAATTCCATAACCATAAAGTCAGCCAAAAGCATGAAGATTCCTTTCTTGACAGTGACATTTTCCACTATTCTAATCGGCTTTTGGTTGACTGATCAGCGAAAGGGAGTGATGCTCTAGACGGAGTGATTTTTGTTTTGAAACTCCAGTAAATAGTCAAAGGCACCAAATTAACACGTGCACCTGAATCACAAAATGCATCTTCTAAAGTGATATTGTTTATAGTGCAAGGAACTATAAAACTTCCTGGGTCGTTCAACTTTGGTAACAAATATTCAAACTTCTTCTTCAGTTGTCCTCGTTGCTCAGCCACTCTAAGGATATCAATTTCTTCACCTTTGTCTACCTCTATTGCCTTTTCTGCTGGTGCCTTAATGGCCTTCATAGTTTCACCTTCAGTTGATCCTGCTTGCATCTTTCTTTGATGATCCTTCCACTTTCCTATTCTATTGAGTGCTCCATCATTCCTGTCTTGGGCTTCCAAGTACCTTTAAATATGAATTATATTAGCACACTTAGTGTATTTAATTTCAGAGAAGGTTTACCTACTCTCTTTACGAAAGGTAAATCCTTGTGATACTCTCTCAAGTGACGTGTTTCAGCTTTTCTAAACATATCCTCATATGTCCATGTTCTGTGTGAGATCTTGTTCACCATTTCCTTAGATTTCTTTCAGTGATTCTTGGCAAAGCACATGGTGGTTGGTTAGTTGATTGGCTCCCAATTGGGCTATTTTCTGCTCAATATTTTTCTATATCACAGTTGTAATCTGTGCCCATTCTTCCAGCTTCGCCACTCTACTATCAGATTGTTTCATGGGGTATTGGAAATTTTGCCTTCTCTCAATGGGTTGAATCCAGATTGTGTTGTCTTGGTGGGTATGAATTTTGATCATTTCCTCCTGAAGAGTTATAATTTTGTCTCTTATAGCTCGGGACAAATGGTCCTCAATGCTTATTATTTCTTCCATTGAAACTGGCATAATCCACTATTTCCATTTGTTCTTCTTCTTTGGGTTTGGTCCTTTCATCAATCTATCCAAGAAGTCATCATATCGAATTTGGCCAGAATCATGTCCATATCTACAACGTGATGTACCCCAGCAGTCTTTCTTGGTACTTCTTGGTCTCTATCTGGATGCCATCTCCTACGCCCGTTCTCTATTGTCTCCATCATATATAAAGCTTCTTCGTCAGTCAAAGCCATGAAGCTTCCTCCAGAGGTAGCAACTAAATGCTTCTTTTCTTCTACATTTAGTCCTGCATAAAAGTGAAATAACAGAGTATACTAGATCATATCATGTTGGGAACAATTTTGAACTAAAAGTTTAAATCTATCCCAAGCTTCATGAGTTTCTTCATGTTCTTTCTGATGAAAACTCATTATCTCATGCCTTTGTTTCATCACTATATATGGCTGGCAATACTCAGCAATAAATAGTCTTGCCATCTGCTCCCATGTTTCAATGTTTTTTGTTGGTAGCTTATCAGACCACTTCTTTGCCTGATCCCTTAATGCAAACTGAAACAGTTGCAGTTTTGAGAAATCATATGCTAGTATGCAGAAAATACTTCAGAAATTCCTTCGAGTTTTCAGCTGGCAAACCCCTAAATTGGTTTTGTAATACCATCTCCATTGATCCTCCTTTCAGTGGATGATTCCCTGGTGGAATCCTCAAACATGTACTCGGCATGTCATCCAGATTTGGCAACAATTCTTCTCTTCTCTCTTGAAAGTAACTCAGTGGGTCAGTCCTTCTCACCGGTTGAGCTGGTGGTAGGATTGGTTGTGGAGCTTTCTCTGCTCTTGGTACTTCGTTTCCTTCCCTTGTTCCCTGCCATATATTTTTTGGCTTTCAACTTCGTAAATGTTCTTTGAGTTTCAAGGTCGAGCGGTACTGGTTTGATCCCTGAACTCATGGTTTGATCCCTGAACTCATGGTCTTGCACCAATGTTCTCTTGCCTAAGAAACTACAACAAAGTAACCAACTTATAACAAATCAAAAACACAAATACACAACTAATAGCTAAAATGCAATTTGCCTCCCCGGCAACGGCGTCGAATCTTGAGATACCCATACTCTATTGACAATATTTACCGCAAGTGCACGGCTGCAAGTAATATAGGGAAGTAAGTTACAACCCACAAAATATCGAACCCAAGGGAGAATTGCATTGAATCTTAACTATTAAGTAATTTATTAACACAAACAAAGACTAATAACTCTGATGTTGTCACCTTTCACAGTTATAATTAAATAAAAAATGTAAATGACATATATAGATGTACCATATTTCGGTACCGCCACGTCATAATATCCGATACAATACCACGGGCGTATTTCGGGACATATTATGCCACGTCAGCACCATTATTTTTAAATGCAAAAATACAATTCAAGCCAAAACTCGGAAATTGAGCCCGTACGAGATCTATTTGGGCCCGAACAGGCCTATTTTGAGATATTTCAAGCCCGATTTGAGCTATCTGGGGCAAAATTCGATCTATTTGAGGCCCAGTTTGACCTATTTGAAAGACCAATTCGAGCTATTCCGAAATAGGTCTAACTCGAGTTATTTTAGAGTCATAGTTTGACTTGGATTGAACTTCTAGCTGAACAAGGACTCTTATTCCTATATAAGGGGGTCCCATGGCTCATTATAAGGTATGTTTTTTATTTTCACGCATTCAATTTCGAGCAATATTAGTCGAATTCGAGCTATTTGAGCACTAATTGACCTATTTGAAATAGCTCTCGTTCGACCTATATTGAGTGTATTTTGAGTTATTTGATGGTATTTCGATCTATTCGGGAGCCTTCATTTTGACTCTCAATACCACTTTGAGGTGTTGCTTTTTCGACCTATTCAACCTGAATTCGATCTATTATTTCATGCTATTGTCTTTCACGACAAGATCTCACATTCCGACCTATCTGACTTGAGCGTTGGAGTGCTTTCGCCGGAGAAGGCACCGGCTTAGTTTACGTGTGGTGTAGAGTGCAGGTTGCGAACTCTAAAGCTGCTTAAGGATGCAGCAGGGACTAAAGCAGTCTGACGTGGAGTGTTGGAGATTGGACAAGTGTCCAGACAAAAATACCCCATATCAGTGGTGCCGTCTGCGGGAAACTCTATACGCACTTAGTAACAAACACTAACACTCATTCAATGGCTCATCGCAGAGCAACGGAAAAGAATGGAGTAGCAGGAAGGACTAGATCACAGAGGGAGGAGGATAATCGGGCTCCTGATGCTTCTGAGCTTACATTAGTGGCAGCACCCAGCACTCCCCTTGATCCACCAACTCATACAGCGAATCAACCTGAAGTTCCTCTCACGGAACAACAGCTATTGAATTCTGCTCAGTCGGATCAAATCGCGTCAGCTTTTCAAAGGACTATGGTACCAATGATGGTGCAGCAATTGGCTAACACTTCTGGTCAGCAGAATGTTCAGGCACCAATAGCACAACAGCCAGCAACACAGCCAGCAGTAGTGCAGCAAGGAAGGACTCATCAAACTAAGTGTCGTGATGATTCAAGGCGATATACGCAAACTAGGATGACAAGGCCAACTAGAAGGGATCCATCGTCTTCGCCAGAAAGGAGAAATCATCATTAAGTGAGGACTAATGCCAATAGAGCTCCAAGTCGAGCAACTGTTACAGATAGAGAAGTAAGGAATGGTGAAGGTAACTCTAGGCAGAGAGGCCCTGCTGATCGACCCGTCGCAAGTCATACTGCGGGAAGAAATAAGGATTTGCCTGAAAGAGTTGTTCCAAGGCCGGAGCCTGTTATAGCTGAACATATTCCTCTGATAGAGAAGCCAACTCCGTGCTGTGAGGCGATCAGCAAGTTAACACTGAAAGAAGGAACTATTGTTCCTGACATGAAGAAGTATGATGGAACAACTGATCATGTAGCACACTTTGATGACTTGGATGGAGAATTGAAGATTCTGGGATACGGAGAGAATCTTAGAGCGAAATCGATATCGCTAAGTCTGAGGGGTCCTGCAAACGAATGGTTCAAGAACTTGCGTTCACGCTCAATTGAATCATATGAACAATTCAAGAGCATGTTTTTCAAAAAGTTTGCTACTTATCGGATAAAGAAGAAGTCTCCAAGTACATTGTTCAATATTCATAGAAGACCTGATGAATCATTAGGAAAGTGCATGCTCCCAATGTCGATTTGGTTATCTCTGTGTTGGAACATCGCTGCCAGAGCAAAAAGCTGATATAAGTAATCACTTGGGAAGCACCTGATTCCATAGAGCAAGTGATGAATCTCGCTAGTAAGGTCATCGAAGTTGAGGAGGTTGATGCATTCACCTAGAATCCATAGAGGAAAGGAATAGAGATTGGAGAAGAGATTCTAGAGGGAAATATCATGATCGTAATTGACAACCCTTTAAGAAATTCGACAATTACACTCCATTGAAAAAACAAATTGGGGAGATATTCGCCATTGTGAAAGATAGCGGGATATTAAGATCCCCAAAACCTTTCTGAGAGACTGAGGAGACTAAGTAGTCAAGGAAATATTGTAAGTTCCACTGGCAGAGCGGGCATTTTACTAATGAATGCAAGGCCTTAAAGAATGAAATTGAACGACTTATTCACGATGGGAAACTCGTCGAGTATGTCCTTAAGAATAAAGATTCACGTGAAGAAAAGGCGTCATCTGGACGTAAACGAAGTAGATCTCCACAACAGAAAAAGGATGAACCCCGGCGTAAGAGGGGTAATGGGAACGATGATATCGAAAATGGAGTCAATGTGATTGCTGGGGGGACCAACGGGCGCTGATTCAGCCAAAAGTGGAAAACGCATTCTGCACAATATATACAATGAACGGTTGAAACGTCCGAAGATAGATCTTGTCTTTGCAGTAGACAAATTGGATATGAGAATCACATTCGATGATAGTGATTTTGACAGCTTGTCTTCCCAAGATAAGGAGGCGCAATACTTAAATTGCCCTATGGTAGTATCAGTAGTGATTAGGAATCACCGAGTGAAGAGGATCATGATACATAATGGATGTTCATCCAATATTATCTTCATGGACGCATTACAATAGATGAAGCTTGGACAATACGAGATTACTGAGGTTAACTCACCGTTACTAGGATTTGGTGGAGGTGAAGTTAAGCCTGTTGGAAGGATTATGCTACCAACATCTTTTGGTGTAAATCAGAAGAGGAGGACTCTGAATGTGGAATATCTCATTGTTGACATTCCTTTTGCATACAATGTGTTGATTGGAAGACCTGGAATAATGGCATTTGCTATGATCATCCTAACGGTGCATCAAAAGATCAAATTTCCAACACCCGGGGGAATTGCTGAACTGACTACAAAATGTAGCGATTCTTGGAGTTGCTATGTTACATCACCTAAACCTATTAAGGCAAAAGCTGATCCAAACGTCGCGATGATCGACATTCACCCATTGGGAACGCCTGAGATAGAAGAACAAGTTGATACGGAGATGGTGTCTGCCACGCAAGTGGACCATACGTCGATGCCAGAGGATCCAAATCCTCTGAACAAGGAAATCGCCCAAGTTGAAACTAAGGAGGAAAAGGAACACAAGATGACTTTGCATTACAAAAAGGAAATGGAAATTGAGCATATGAAACCCTCAGGAGAGTTCAAGGAGGTTATTCTGATGAACAATGAGCCTGACAGGGTCATTAAAATTGGTAGCAAGTTGCCATCGGAGATTGAGAAGGCATTGTTGGAGTGCTTACGAAGGAATTTTGATGTATTCGCATGGACGGACTCGGACTTGAAGGGAATAGATCATCGAGTTGTTGTACATCACTTAAATGTTAATCTGAATGCCAAGCCTGTTCGACAGAAGAAGAGACACTTCAGTGATGAAAAGAACAAGGCTGCAGAATTGGAAGTACAAACAAAGCTAGCTGCAGGCCACGAATTCGAAGTACGATACTCTGAATGGCTTAGCAACGTTGTACTTGTACCAAAGAAACCGACAGTTTGGCGAATGTGTGTGGATTACACTGACTTGAACAAACATTGCCCACGAGATCCTTTTCCTTTGCCTATGATTGATCTAGTGGTTGACTCTACAGCAGGGTGCGCTCGGCTAAGTCTTTGCGATGCACATAGCGGTTTCCATCAAATATTAATGGCGGTAAAGGATCATCACAAAACGGCTTTTATCACTGACAGAGGCATATTCTGTTACAGAGTGATGCCGTTTGGTTTGAAGAATGCAGGAGCAACCTTTCAAAGGTTGGTTGCAAAGATGTTCTACCATCAAACTGGGAAGGACCATACAGGGTGGAGAAAGCAAGCTCAAAAGGATACTACTACTTACAAGAGTTAGGTGGAAGGACTTTGTCACGCCCTGGAACGTCAAGAACTTATGAAGGTTTTATAGTTAGAACACTAGCATTCTAATGGCCTTGTGGCGCGATAGGACCGTAGTTTTAATGCTTTATTCGCTTATTCTTTTATGAATTACGAGTCTCTTTACGTGGACTCTCATTTTAATACTTAGTAGCGAACTACGAGGACTTGATTCCTAGCCACCTATGTACGGCAGGATACATAGGCAACTCGGAAGTTACTCGAGCTCAGTCCCAAAACTAATAAAATCTCTTATTTTATTCAAGTTTGATGGTTGCCTACATCATACTTTTCTGTTTACAATTGCAAGCATAATTAAAGTTAAGCTCACACCTTCTAAAAAGCATAAGTCCAAACACTTACTCAAAACGGACACTAGCTTAATAAAAACGAGCACTACCCTCATACAGCGAGCACAAGCCTCGTAGAGCCAAGGACAAGGTCTCACACTCTCAAAGCGAACGTTAGCTTCGCAAAAACGAACACTAGCTTCGTAAAAACGAGCACTAGCCTTGTACAATGAGCACAAGCCTCGTAGAGCCGAGCACAAGTTCTCGCACTCTCAAAGCAAACGTCAGCTTCGCAAGAATGAACACTAGCTTCGTAAAAACGAGAACTAGCCCCGTACAACAAGCACAAGCCTCGTAAAGCCGAGCACTAGTCCTCGCACTCTCAAAGAGAACGTCAGCTTCGAAAAACGAGCAATAGCCTCGTGAAACAAGCATAAGCCTCGTAAAGCCGAGTACAAGTCCTCGCACAACGAAAACATACACAAATCCTTGTAAATAAACACATGTCTCTAAGCAAGTAACAAGGATGAAACATCAGCACGGAACGTTAGAAGAATAATTCAAGTACAAAAGCATATAAGTAGAGGGACGCATTCATCAGAATAAAGCAAAGACACAAGTAAATGTCAAAAGTCAATATCTACTAAAATAAGAGGGATAAGCGCTAAAATCGCGCACAAGTCAACAAAACATACTGTACGAGGGAAAATAAACTGTACCGAGAGAAACTAAGGCACAGGCGCCTGAGATACAGGCCGCAGGCCACTCAAAAGGTCATCAGGGCAGCAGCATCAATCCAAGCGACTCAACGGCACCCTGGCTCTGCTCTTAGATGTCAGCAAACAACTCATTCAACGGACCAGTGTCGTCGACAGGAGAAAGCCTGCGAGGCGCAGCAACTGGAGCCGGTGCATCAGGCATATCCTGGTCGCCCTCCATCGGATGCTCAAGGACCTGAGGGTCAAAAGCCATCTCGCCTTCTTCCAGGGGCTCATCCGGCGCAGCAATAGCAGCAACAGAAGTAGAAGGCTGCTCATCCATATAATCGTGCTTGGGCGTAACAACTTCTTCAGCAAGAGCGGGATTAGCAGCAGCAGAACCCTAGGTCTCGCCAGCCTCCGCGTCATCATCATTCAGGCAGCTGAGGATGTTGAAATCCTCGTTCCTGAACCCAAGAGCTAGCGAACCTCGAGAAACAACCTCATTAAGGGCCATGCTGTAACCCTTAGCTGTGTAAAAACTGCCCCTCGCCAATCTCCTCCCAGGTAGCCGAGCGGAAGAACTCAATGGCTATGGCTACTTTCTCGTCATCAGGAAGCTCCTACAAACGAAAAGATGCAAAAATAAATACATGCTATTAACTCTTAAAGAACAAAAAATTAAGTCAAAGAAAGAAGGGTTTACCTCAAGCATAGCCCTATCGTAACCATCCTGCTCAGCGGTCAGGAGTCGAGTCTTCACGGCAGCCAACTCAGCTTCGAGCTTCGCACGCTCCACCTCTGCGACTGCAGCAGCATCCTTCATTGTCTAGATGGTATTGACATGATCATCGAAGACGGAACTAGCATGGAGACAATCCTTAGTAAGCTGATCGGAATGTCGCTATTCCTCAAGGAGCTCTTCCTCAGCAGCAGCCATAGCCGCCTGTGCGGCCTCCAATTCGGCACGAACGGCCTTCAATTCCTCAACCACCACCATCAGGTTCTGCTCAGCTGTGGCCTTCTCATCTTTGGCCTGCTTCTCGAGTCTTTGAGCCTGAACTACTGAGGTGCGATGCCTCTCGATCATATCATTGTACTGGCCCTGAGAAGTCATGGCAATGTCAAAGTTCTCCGCCATAGTCTGGGCGTTAACAAAGAAGTGCAAGATACAAAAGAAAGTTAGCGCAAGATGAAAACGAAAAGTAGCGTAAGACATAATGCATAGAAATCAAATAAATCTACTAACCTCACACATGGACAATGCCATCCGGCTAATTAGCTTCTTGTGCCCCATCTCCTAGAAATAAAGCTGACGGTTGAAATCAGGCAGGAACCCCTTCGTCAGACGAAGGGCGGTAGTGTCCTTCATGGTAAACTGCCATGATTCGACCGTAGCTCGCACAATCTCCTCCACACCGATGTCAAGCTCGCCCTCCTCGAAGGTGTTCGACGTGTCATGCGCAGGCCGTTTTACACACCGACGATCCTCAGCAGTAGAAGGCCTCTTCTTGGCTGCCGGATATGGTCCCATCTCATTGGCACGCCGCACGGGCTCAACAACGCACGAGATTCTCACCCTTTTAGTCGAAGGCGGTGGTGGAGGAGAATGCTCAGGAACAATCAGCTCAGAATCGATGGGAGGCAACCCAGCAGTGGAAGTCGACACTGCAGGAGCCGACGAGGACGTAGGCCCAGAACCCCTACCTCGGCCCGAACTGTGTTGAGCCAGCAGTAGTAGAAGGAGGAGTAGGAGCGTTGGCACCCCTCGTAGTAGAAGGAGGAGTAGGAGCGTTGGCACCCCTCGAACTGGTACCAGCAGTCTTCCCACCTCGGCAACTAGTCTTCTCAGGAATGGGCGCCGAGGCCTGAGGTGCGTTGGTGCTCCGCTTCATTGCAGCCAGTCTCTTCTTCATCTTATCCATTACGATGCACTCTGCAAAGAACAATGTAAAGGCTAGACAATAGAAGAAATATAAGAATTAACAAGGAAAAAGAGCAAACACGCATAATATTATACCAAAGACGGAAGTCTCAATGCCTGCAAGGTGAGTATAACCGCCGGCCCGCAACACCGGGGTAGTGGTCAACATGAAGGCATCAAACTGATGCTCCTTCAGGGTCTTAATCACTGTCTAAGTATAGACAGGAGCAGGACACGGGGGCAATGGGCGTGCGTCGGTCCACAGCCTCTTGATTCAAAATTTGTGTGGCTTGGACTCTTTGACATAAAACCACTGCTTCTTCCAGTGCGCCCCGAAGCTCGACTGCAACTCAGACAGGAAACACTGCTTCTTCCGTGAACTCAGATAATAAAACCCGGCGTCAACACCTTTGTTGCGAAACTTAATTAGAAATAGCTGCCACTAACCGTTTACTGAACACGGTAGGTCGAAGACGCGGGTGACCATCACATAAGCATACATCTGAGTGTATGCGTTCAAGGTAAAGTGTGAAGGGCAGGAATTTAAGGAGATCATGATTTTGGAAACGATAGGATTTATGGGAAATCTAAGACAACAGTGGAGGTAACTGCTAAAAACAGTAAGGCACCCGTCAGGCGGGCTGTCCTCCGGCCCAGGAATTATGATTTCATAGGTATCAAGGATGTCATAAGTGTCACGGTAATAAGTTATATCGTGTGGAAGGACTGAAGGAAACTGATCAAAGTTAATCAAGTTTCGCGCTGGGCTCTGTGCAGGAGAGTTTAAGTTAACACCCTCTACGGCTAACTCCTCTATTGTCTCGTCTACAATAGTGGGATTAATGCTAGGGGGTTCAGCAGCTGAGGCAAGAACGGAAGGATAAGTAGGCGGGGGCACATATGGAACGATACTAAGTGGGTTAGAGCTAACCTCGTCATCTCCTAAAATGTCTACCTCCCTATCCGAGGCCCTATCATAGCTAGACGAAGTCGAACCAGACGAGTCATTGCTACTATCGCTAGTATACTCGTTGTCTTTAGACTTACTAGACCTACTACTTTCTTCACTACTACTACTGGTCCACTCGATATCATAAACACGAGTCATAAGTAGGTTCAGGTCAAAAGATTACCCACATGAGGGTCAAGGTCTACGTAGACTTCTTCGCTTGGATCAAGTTGCTCGTACGATCTCTGTGCAGGAACAAACAGCTTCGGTGGACCGGGAACTCGGATTTTCTCGAGCTCTAATTATCGAGGTCGGTGCGGAGATGCCTGACGCCTTGTGTCTGAATTGCGCAGATTGTGCGGATTGCTAGGATGATTTTGATAAGATCGGGACGAAGATCCACGTGGCTGGTTGCGAGAGTTGTAGTACGGACGCTGGTGAGACTGGGGTGGTGAAGGACGTCTCGGGGACTGGTTGCGCTGAAGACGAGCCATTGTTGAAAAATCTGCAAAACATTAAGTTATTAGCACTTTAAAAAATTTTTCAAAAAACTGAAAATTTTTACAAGTGTTATAACTCGAAATAGGTTAGGTTTTTCGACCTATTATTTCGAGTTATACAAAGCAGCAGGACTTACCGAAATTCAACAAGTAAAAAGGGAAAATTTTGATCTAAAATTGAAAATTTCGAACTATTTAACCGAATTTCGGGCTGTTTTTTTTCGAGCTATCTTAGACGCTTACTAAAAATAGTAATTTCGATCTATGAAATTCGACCTATTTTTGGAGAGCTCTGACTGGCTGCTTTGGCAAGAAATGGGGAAATGAAGCGCGGAGTGGAGTATTTATAGGGGAAATGATGCGGTAATTACAAAAATGCCCTCAAATTCGACCTATATCTAGATTGGACCTATTTTTTGGAAATGAATTTTTGAATTCCGAGTTACCTTTTTGGTAGGTAAATTCGACCTATTCTTTTTTGAGTTACCAAAAATAGTAAATTCGACCTATTTTCGATTTTGATATTTTTGTCCAAATTGTTGGTTTTTTACGACAAGGCCGATTTCGTTGCACGATTCTCGGTTACGTGACTTCTTTTATAGTTTGTATGACCAATGTTTCTACACATTACTCTTACAAATTGGGGGACTCCATGATGTACCATATTTGGGCACCGCCACGTCATAATATCCGATACAATACCACGAGCGTATTTCCGGACATATTATGCCACGTCAGCACCATTATTTTTAATGAAAAATTACAATTCAAGGCAAAACTCGGAAATCGGCCAAGTAGGCCCAAATTGAGCCCGTACGAGATCTATTTGGGCCCCAACAGGCCTATTTCGAGCTACTTCTAGCCCAATTCGAGCTATTTGGGGCCAAATTCGATCTATTTGAGGCCCAGTTCGACCTATTTGAAAGACCAATTCGAGCTATTCCAAAATAGGTCTAATTCGACCTATTTTATAGTCATAGTTCGACTTGGATTGCACTTCTAGCTGAACAAGGACTCTTATTACTATATAAGATGGTCCCATGGCTCATTCTAAGGTACGTTTTTTATTTTCAAGCATTCAATTACGAGCAATATTAGTCGAATTCGAGCTATTTGAGCACAAATTCGAGATGTTTGAAATAGCTCTTGTTCGACCTATATTGAGTGTATTTCGAGTTATTTGATGGTATTTCGATCTATTCGGGAGCCTTCATTTTGACTCTCAATACCACTTCGAGGTGTTGCTTTTTCGACCTATTCAGCCTAAATTCGATCTATTATTTCGAGCTATTGTCTCTCACGAAAAGATCTCACATTCCGACCTATCTGACTTGAGCATCGGAGTGCTTTTGCCGGAGAAGGCACCGACTTAGTTCACGGGTGGTGTTGAGTGCAGGTTGCGAACTCTAAAGCTGCTTAACGATCCAGCAGGGACTAAAGCAGTCTGACGTGGAGTGTTGGAGATTGGTCCAGACGAAAATACCCCACATCATATATTTTGGATTTGTGGAATAAGTAGCAACTAAAATACTCGATGTATTAAAGAATTAATTTAATGATATTAAGAATGTATTGTAAGAACTAGGTTTGTTTGGATAGATACTGATCAGCTCATACACAAGCCATTGTTGAGATGAATTACGATCGACTCCTATGTGGGATGCATTAAACTATGAAGTGAGACCTAGGTTTATGGTTCCCATAACAAAAAACACTACTCCGTAATTCGAAATGTTACTATGTGTACGTTGTTCCTCCAAACGCATTTACCTCAATGAATTAACCATTCTTCGTGTTCTATATGCTATCATCACACGACTTGTGGAACTTTATAACCTACGAGATCTATCCTATGAGTTCATCTTTCGCATCTATCATAAGAATCTAATCTATTATGTGTTCATCACGCAAGTAAAGAACTCAAGTTATAAGTTCAATTTAATTGTTCTTGACACACTCATCTCAACACAATCATCTCGACATGATCTCTACCCAAATAATCCCATCGCCTCACGACACACTATGGGTTTAGCTATCAAAAATTAAAGTAAACATGAAAATATTAATAACATAAACCATGGTCTTCGATAAAACAAACTAAAGTCAAATCTCGTCCAAACATACGTTTAAAAATAAAAGCAATATTAGAATCAACAAAACGCAATTCAAGTATACGAATACCTAAAGAACATTAACTCAAGCACAACTTTTATTTTTGTTCTTCTCTATCTTCTTTAATATTTTATTCATTTTATTTATCTTTCTTGTCCCTTTCAGTCATAGAAGGTGATGTGGGGTATTTTTGTCTGGATACGTGTCAAACCTCCAACACTCCACGTCAGACTGCTTTAGTTCCTCCTGGATGCTTCAACAACTTTTGAGTTAGGAACCTGCACTCAACACCACACGTAAACTAAGCCGGTACCTTCTCCTATGAAGGCACTCCGCCGCTCATGTCAGATAGGTCGGAATACGAGGTATTGTCATGAGAGACAATAGCTCGAATTTATAGGTCAAAATTAGCCCAAATAGGTCGAATTTAAGCTGTATAGATCGAATAAGCACACCTTGAAATGGTATTGAGAACCAAGATGAAGGCACCCGAATAGGTCGAAATACCCTCAAATAGCTCGAAATACACTCTATATAGATCGAACAAGAGCTATTGCAGACAGCTCGAATTATTGCTCTATAGCTCGAATTCGATGTATATAGCTCGAAATTAAATGCTTGAAAAATTAAAAAGTACCTTAGAATGAGGCATGGGACCCCCTTATATTGTAACAAGAGTCCTTATTCAGCTAGAAGTGCAATCCAAGTCGAACTATAAGTCTAAATAGGTCGAATTAGACCTATTTTGAAATAGCTCGAATTGGGCTTTCAAATACGTCCAACTGGGCCTCAAATAGATCGAATTTGACCCCAAATAGCTCGAATTGGGCCTCTTGGCCTCAAATAGGTCAAATTTGGCCCCAGATAGCTCGAAATAGGCCTCTGGGCCTCAAACAGGTCGAATATGGCCCCAGATAGCTCGAACTGGACTTGAAATAGCTCGAAATAGACATGTTCGGGCCCAAATAGATATCACTTGGGCTCAATTTGGGCCTACTTGGGCCGATTTCCGAGTTTTTCCCTAAATTGTAATTTTGCATTAAAAAATAATGGTGTTGTTGTGGCATAATATGTCCTCAAATACGCTCGTGGTATTATATCGGATATTATGACGTGGCGGTACCGAAATATGGTACATCATAGAGTCCCCCAGTTTATAAGAGTAATGTGTGCAAACATTGGTCATACAAAATAAAAAGAAGTCATGTAACCGAGAATCGTGCAACGAAATCGGCCTTGTCATAAAAAACCAAAAATTTGGGCAAAAATACCAAAATTCAGAAATAGGTCGAATTTACTATTTTTGGTAACTCGAAATAGTATAGGTCGAAATTATCTCCCGAAAAGGTAACTTGAATTTCAGAAATTGATTTCTGAAAAATAGCTCGAATTTGTAAATAGGTCGAATTTGAGGGCATTTCTGTAATTACCGCATCATTTTGCCTATAAATACCGCGCTCCGAGCTTCATTTCCTCATTTCTCGCCAAAGCATTCAGTCAGAGCTCTCGAAAAATAGCTCGAATTTTTAGCTCGAATTTGCCTTTTTTAGCAAGTGCGCTGAATAGCTCGAAAAAGTCCCAAAATAGCTCGAAAAATTCCCAAATAGCTCGAAATTTCCGACAATAGCTCGAAAATCCCCCTTTTTACTTGTGAAATTTTGCAGATTTGTTCACGACGGCTCGTCTTCGACGTTACCGGTCTCCGCGACGTCCATCACCACCCCGATCTCACCAACGTCCGTACTATAACTCTCGCAACCAACTGTGTGGGTCTTCGTCTCGCAATCCGCGTAATTCAGACACAAGGCGTCCAGCATCTCCAGCTCGACCTCGACAATCAGAACCTGCCATAATTCAAGTTTCTGGTGCACCGAAGCTGTTTGTTCCCGCGCAGAGATCGTACGAGCAAGTCGACCCAAACGAAGAAGTTTTCGTAGATCTAGACCCTCGTGCCGATAATCTTTCAACCTGAACCTCTTTATGGCTCGCGTTATTGATATTGAGTCGTCGAGTAGTAGTAGAGAAGATAGTAGTAGATCCTCTAGATATTTTAAGTCTAGGGAGAATGGTCGACGAGCGATAGTAGTAACGACTCGACTGAAGAGACCTCTTCTAGTAATGATAGGGCGTCTGATATGGAGGTAGACATCTTAGGAGATGATGAGGTGAACTCTAACCCTCTTAGCATCGTGCCCTATGTGCCTCCGCCTACTTATGCTTCTGTTCCTGCCGCAAACTCTCCTGAACAAATCCCGGCACGAAACTTGATTAACTTCGATCAGTTTCCTTCTGCCCTTACCCACGACGTAAGTTATTATCGCGAGACCTACGATATCCCTAATACCTATGAAATCATCATTCCGGGGCCAGAGGATAGGATAAACAACCCGCAAGAGGGGTGTCTTACTGTTTTTAGTAGTTACCTACACTGTGGTCTCCGGTTTCCCATAGGCCCTGTCGTTTTAGAAATCATGACCTCCCTCAATTCTTGTCCTTCACACTTTACTCCGAACGCATACACACATATGTATGCTTACGTGATGCTCACATGTGTCTTCGACCTCCATTTTCAGTAAACGGTTTCTGGCAACTGTTTTTAGTGAAATTCTGCAATAGAGGTGTAGACTTCGGGTTTTATTACTTGAGTTCACGGAAGAAGCAGTGCTTCCTATCTGAGCTGCAGTCGAGCTTTGGGGCGCATTGGAAGAAGCAATGGTTCTTTGTCAAAGAATCCAAGCCACAGGAATTTCGATTCAAGAGGCTATGGACCGACACCCGCCCATCGCCCAAGCGCCCCGCTCCACCTGTCTATACTCAGACAGTGATTAAGAAGGAGCATCAGTTTGATGCCTTCGAGTTGACCACCACCCCAGTGTTGCGGGCCGGCGGTTATACACATCGTGCAGGCGTTGAGTCTTCTGTTTTTGGTATAACATTATGCATGTTTGTCTTTTGTACTTGCTGAATTTTTATCTTACTTTTATTGTTATCTAACCGTTGCATTATTTGTTGTTTTCAGAGCGCATCGTGATGGACAAGACTAAGAAGAGGCTTGCCGCTATGAAGCGAGGCGCGAACGCTCCTCAGGCCTCAGCGCCATCCCTGAGAAAACCAGTCGCCGGGGTGCAAAGACGGCTGGTATCAGTTCACGAGGCGGCAACGCTCCTGCTCCCCCTTCCACTGCAGCCGTGCGCAGTGCCAATGAGTCTGAACCAGATCCGACGACCAGGAAGAGGTCTTCGACCGCGGAGCATATTCGACGGGGCAAGCGTCACGCGCATGACAAATCAAACACCTTTAAGGGCGATGAGCTTGATATCGATGTGGAGGAGATCGTGCGTGCTACGGTTGAGTCGGGGCAGTTCACCATGAAGGACACAACTGCTCTTCGAATAATGAAGGGATTCTTGCCCGACTTCGACCGTCAGCTTTATTACCAAGCGATGGGGCACAAGAAGTTGGTTAGCCGGAAGGCCTTGTCAATGTGTGAGGTTAGTGTATTTACACGCTTTCTTTGAATCATGTCTTATACTTGTTTTTTTGCTTTTATCATATCTTATGCTGACTTTCTCTCGTATTTTGCAGTTCTTTGTTAACCTGTAGACCATGGCGGAGAACTTTGACATGGTCATGACTTCTCAGGCCCAACAGAAGGAGCTGATGGACAGGCATCACTCCTCAGCCTTACAAGCGCAAAGACTAGAGAAGTAGGCCAAGAAGGCTAAGGCTGAGGTTGAGAAGCATCTCGTGGCAGCAGTCGACGAGCTGAAGGCGGTGCAGGCCAAGTTGGAGGCCCTGAAAGCGGCTAAAGCTAATGTCTACAAAGAGCTCATCAAGGAGAAGCGGCTTTCCAGTCAGCTTAGTACTGATTGCCAGCACGCCACTTCCCTCGTCGATGACCATGTTGACACCATTAGGACGATGCAGGATGCTGCTACAGCCGGTGAGGTGGAACACGCAGGGCTCGAGGCTAGCTAGATGATGTGAAAGCTCACCTTGCGACTGCATAGGAGGATGGCTATAATAGGGCCATGAGCGAGGTAGTACTTTTATACTTCAACTTCCTTTGTTGTACTTTAATATTTTGTAGCATGTCCTTATGTTTTTCATCTCTTGGTTTGTAGGAGCTTCCTGATGAGGATAAAGTGATGATAGCCATTGATTTCTTCCGCTCGGCTACCTGGGAGCAGATTGCCTTGGAGAGGGGCAGCTTTGACACGACCAAGGGTTACAATATGGCCCTTGATGAGATCATTTCCCGAGGTGCGCTTGCTCCTGGATTCAAGAAAGAGGATTTTAACGTCCTCAATTGCCTGAACGAGGACGATGCAGAGGCTGGTGAATCCTCGGGCACTGCTACTGCTGATCCTGCTCCTGCTGAGGAAGTTGGCGAGCCCAAGCACGATCCTTTCAAGTCTTTCTATCCTCTCCGTCAGGTATGGCTTTTGGATTTTTCTGACGGGCAACCATCCACTTCTGCTGTTGCTACCACTGCACTGGACGAGCCCCTGGAGGAGGGTGAGACGGCTTTCGACCCTCAAGTCTTAGAGCATCCGGTGGAGGGCAATCAGGCTATGCTCGATGCCCCAGTTCCCGTTCCTACGCCTCGTCAGATTTCTCCCGATGATGATACCGGGCCACTGAGCGAGTCATTTTCTGTGATTCAGGAGTAGAGCGAGGGTGCTGTGAAGTCGCTGGGACTGGATCTGCTACCCTGATTGCTATGAGTGGCCGGCGTGCATGTATCTCTGGCGTCTGTGCCTTAGCTACTATTTTGAACATCTTTACTTTTCGTACAGTATATTTGCATTAGTACAGTTTATTTCAATTCGTACAGTACATCTTTGTTGACTTTTACGCGATTTTAGCGCTTATCCATTGCTATTTTAGTACAGTTGACTTTAGAATTTTTCTAATGTCATTACTTTTGTCTTGGTGAGTGTTTGCTCATACGTGTCTACTTCTTTATGCTTATATAATTTTGTCACTTGCTAAAACATTTAAGTTTTACAAGTATACGCTACGCTGATGTTCGCTTTGAGATTGCGAGAACTTGTGCTCGACTCTACGAGGCTTGTGCTCGTTGTGCGAAGCTAATGTTTGCGCTAGTGAAGCTAATGTTCGCGGGAGTGCGAGGAATTGTGCTCGACCCCACGAGGCTTGTGCTCGTTGTCCAAAGCTAATGTTCGTGCTAGTGAAGCTAATGTTTGCGGGAGTGCGAGGAGTTGTGCTCGACTCCACGAGACTTGTGCTCGTTGTACGAAGCTAATGTTCGTGCTAGCGAAGCTAATGTTCGCGAGAGTGCGAGGAATTGTGCTCGACTCCACGAGACTTGTGCTCGTTGTACGTAGCTAATGTTTGTGTTAGTGAAGCTAATGTTCGCGTTTGATTAAGTGTTTATACTTATGTTTTGTAGACAGTCTTAGCTTGACTCTAATTATGCTTATGAATTGTAAGCATGCAAGTAGTAAGTAGGAAACAGTTAAACTTGAATAAAATAAGAGATTTTATTAGCTTTGGGACTGAACTCGAGTAACTTCCGAGTTGCCTACGTATCCCGCCGTATATAGGTTGGCTAGGAATCAAGTCCCGTAGTTCGCTACTTAGTATTACAATGAGAATCCACGTAAAGGGACTAGTAATTTGTAAAAGAATAAGCGAATAAAGTATTGAAACTACGGTCCTATCATGCCACAAGGCCATTAGAATGCTAGTGTTCTAACTATAAAACCTTTGTAAGTTCTTGAGGTTCCAGGGGCGTGACAAAGTCCTTCCACCCAACTCTTGTAAGTAGTAATATCCTTTTGAGCTTGCTTTCTCCACTCTGTATGGTCCTTCCCAATTTGGCTTCAACTTTCCAACATGCTTCGTAGCTTTAACTTTTCTATGTACCAAGTGCCCCACTTGAAAGTTCATGAAACGAACTTTGTTGTCATATGCTTTTGCCATCATAGATTTGTACGCTTGAGTACGTTGGTAAGCTGCTTCCCTTGTTGCTCCTATCAGTTCCAGGTCCATTTGCCTTGCCCTTAATGCATGCTCCTCATCATATGTGACTATACGATAAGTTGGCATTCCAATCTTTGCCAGTATCACTACTTCATAACCATATGTTAATAAATATGGAGTTTCTCCTGTGGAAGTTTGAGGCGTTGTACGATATGCCCATAGTATTCCTTGCAGCTCGTCTACCCAGTTTCCTCCTTCTCCTTCTAACCTTTTCTCCAAGCTCTTCACTAATGTGTTGTTCGTGGCCTCTACCTGCCTATTTTCTACAGGATGCGTTACGAATGTAAAGAGTTGCTTAATTTTCATGTCTCTACACCAATCTTGAATCTTAAATCCTTGGAACTGCCTTCCATTGTCGGAAATTAAGACTCTTGGGATTCCAAATCCGCGAACGACATTTTTCCATATAAATTGTTTCACATTAGCCTCCGTAATGTTGACAAGTGCTTCAGCTTCAACCCACTTAGTGTAATACTCGGCTGCCACCAATAGCCATTTTCTACCTCCAAAAGCCTTTGGCATTGGTCCAACAATATCTACTCCCCATTGATCGAATAGGCATCCATAGCTCACTGTAGTCATAGGTTGTGCAGGTGTATGAATGATCTTCGCATGCAGTTGACAACTTCTGCACTTCCTAGAGTAATCCATAGCACCTCGAAATGGTATTGAGAACCAAGATGAAGGCACCCGAATAGGTCGAAATACTCTCAAATAGCTCGAAATACACTCTATATAGATCGAACAAGAGCTATTGCAGACAACTCGAATTACTGCTCTATAGCTCGAATTCGATGTATATAGCTCAAAATTAAATGCTTGAAAAATCAAAACGTACCTTAGAATGAGGCATGGGTACCACTTATATAGTAATAAGAGTCCTTATTCAGCTAGAAGTGCAATCCAAGTCGAACTATAAGTCTAAATAGGTTGAATTAGACCTATTTTGAAATAGCTCGAATTGGGCTTTCAAATAGGTCTAACTGTGCATCAAATAGATCGAATTTGACCCCAGATAGCTTGAATTGGGCCTTTGGGCCACAAATAGGTCGAATTTGGCCCCAAATAGCTCAAATTGGGCCTCTGGGCCCCAAATAGGTCGAATTTGGCCCCAGATAGCTTGAACTGGGCTTGAAGTAACTCAAAATAGGCCTGTTTGGGCCCAAATAGATCTCGTTTGGGCTCAATTTGGGCCTACTTGGGCCGATTTCCAAGTTTTGCCTTGAATTGTAATTTTGCATTAAAAAATAATGGCGCCGTCATGGCATAATATGTCCCGAAATACGCTCGTGGTATTATATCGGATATTATAACGTGGCGGTATCGAAATATGGTACATCAGAAGGGAAAAAAACATCAAGAAATAGTGGCGTCAATTAAGCACGTAATGCAACTGGCGGTCACCAACAACACTCTTTGCCTTTTTGCTCAAAAACCATTTCACCTTTTACCTATGTCCAACATACACTTATAAAATCAAATCGTATTATGTTGGATACGTATCAAACACCATTACTCCTCGAATACATGCTAGTGATACGTGGCATATTCTATAACCTAAACGAAATAAAATTATAAATACTATGGTTGGACAACAGTCGAGGACGTATCCAACAACTTTTGACGCATCAACCTGCCCAAACTCTATATGGCGTATTCTTAACACAAGGTTGTAAATAACAACCCCAAATATTGATCCATGAGAGAGGTTTGCTCGAATAATTAGGTTGAATGATTAACAATTAAATCTCAATTCCTATTTACCTAATAGATAAAAACTAATATTAAATAAAAGATGAATTTTTTTTTTAGTAAAAATGATTGATTGAATTTCAATAAAAGAACAAGCTCTGGAATGTGGGTTTCATCGGATTCTTGTGAAAGTTAACTTATGCTCACATTGGGTTTTTGAATTGTCATATTCCATACAGGTATTCCTCTAAAAGTGATTGGTAGTAAATAACGGATCCTAACACACTATCCATTGAAATGGTACTATTCCTACTATGTTCTCATGAATGCATTACCTTCCTTGAATCACCTACCTTCTAAAACACAAAGCAACACCAAAACATGCATCAGATTGTTAGTCATACAACACAAATTAACGATTAATGATTTATGATTTATATGATATCTATTTCATCAAAGTCTTTTGTCGAGTTCTAACATGAAATCTAAGCAGTAATATATTGGCCAAATGATATTAAAGCATTAAGAACGCAAATCATAAATATAATTACTTCAATAATCACGAACTTCAAATCGAAACACAAACTTCATGATCACTCAAATCCAACTACTCCCTAATTCCAGGGTTTTTGGAATTAGCTACTCATGCTAAGAAAAACAAAACAGGATTCAAAAATAAATAATAACATGATAATTAAAATGAAAGAAATATCAAATCTGATAAAAATTGTTTTAGTCTCCTCCAAATTCTCTACAGAATATGTTGTCCTCTTTTCCAAAGTAGATAAAAGTGAATCTCTCCAATAGATGAAAGAATAATAATCTCATTGATTGATAGTGAAACCCTAATAGCAATGCTCGCTCTTCTCCAACCTCTAAGGTTCTTCTCTATGTTCTCCCTCTTTCTCAGACTCCTGTAGGGTTTCTTGTTTTATTCTCCTGAATTCCATGCAAAAAGACCTAATTACCCCTGTTAAAAATGAGATTTTATAGAACAGATTCCGCAACAAGCGATCGCATTTAATTCTTTCATAACACATAAGCAATTGATTTGCAACGCGACAGCTTCACTTCGGTTTCTTTATCACTTTTAGCTCGTATTCTCTACTTATCATAAAAGTGTTTAAGCGGTCACTTTCTCTCTCGCATAGATCACTTTCGCTTACTATTGATATGCGATCGCTTCACATCAGCTTTGCATTCAACTCTTCGTATCTTTTGCTCTGGAACTCCAAATTCGCTCTCGTTTCTTGCATTACGCTTCTCCTTTCATCCCCTTCAAGGCCCATTACACCTTTTATCCATCATTTGTTCCAAAACTCGTTTTCTAGCCTCTCTAATGCTTGTATTCACCAACAGACTTGATAACACTGAAAAAGGTAAAAATAGAAGTAAACAACTCAAAATACTCAAAACCTCACAATAAAATCTACTCAAAAGTGTCCAAAATTTGAGTATAAAATATACTTATCAAACACCCCCATACTAACCTATTGCTAGTCTTTCCTTGAGTAAGTTTACAAGTATAAGTTTTAAAAATTTTGACTGTCTCTCCAAATTCCTTAGTTTCCACATTTTCTCTCCACTAATGTAGACGAGAGTCAATATAGATCACTTAGGACTTTTTCACCTTGTAATGTTTTGCATGGGTATTGACTAATCAAAAGGATAAAGGATGATCAGAATGCATACTAGAGATATTCGTTCATTCTCAAACTTCATTCTAATTACAACTTTCTTTTCCTTTATTTCTACGTCTTCAAGTTCTTCCCTGCCTGTTATCAGCCACAACTTCAGCTTTTTCATCTTTCCTCGGTACCAGTATGCATATTTCCGGTCATTGCCTTCCCATCACCTTCCACTTCCTCAGAAACTTAAACATATTTTTTTTACCAAAGTAGCACCCTGAAACTACGATCATTTTATGGGCTTGATGTACTCGTCTCCTCACTGCTCCACTCAAACTCTTTTTTTGATTCATAATTGCACCACCCTTCCTTACTCTTACTACCTTAGTCTTCTCATTTTTGAATTTCATCCATGAACAAACAAAATCACAAAAAGTTGAGGATACAATCTGTTTTGGCTCTTCGGGTAGTAAATGGGCTGATGCAAAAAGAGGCTTCAGAATGAAGGCCTCAGTGAGGTGCAACTTTATTTTATTTCTGAAGGGGTTTGGGCTTGAAAAGCTCAAACATTATAGGAAAAGATGGCCTAGATAACTTCTGCACTGGCTCTCTACATAGGATTTTGCCTGAATAGATGATCAACTAAGTTCATTGGTTAAGACAAATCTAACTCTTATCAAAGTCACCTTGTAATCCATTGTCAGTATTCTTCAACTATCAACACCAATAACTGAAATAACAATGTATTCAGAGTGGAAAAGTGCAATAACTCAACCATGCGATACTTTTAATATGCAAAGTGCATTCTACTCCAATCAAGACTCCTTCTATCGTCACCTAAGTCCACCGTCAAGGAAATGCTAATAAATGTTGAAGAATTCTACTCTCATGCTCAAGATATAACCAGTACACAATAATTAAACTAAATTGCATTAAAATAAAGTAGAACGACTCGACAATCAACTCAATAAAACAATAAAATTCAGTAGAAAAGATTCAAGCAGACACAAATATAAATAGTTTAGAACTAGGAATGTAAATAACAGAAGTACAAAAAAGGCAAATTTTCCCGAACCCACCCCGACATATAAACCAGCCAATGTCCTCATGGTAAAACGATAAAGAATTTTAACTTCTCTGGCTGAGTCGGTCTCAGTCACCAGGAGGGCGCAATGGAGATGAAAGTAAGGCTTTAATCTCCTAACACATGGCCTCTATCACGTCCATCTTTTTCCTCAGCTTCTTCCTCTTATTCGTAACAGTGTCATGGAGCCGATGCATGTCCTCATGGATCCCTGTCCAACTGCGCTCCATAGCCCCCAATCGGGCTAGCATATATGGGATCCTCGGATTAGCTACTCGTGGCTACTACTGCTCTTGATCTTGTGGCTGCGCCTGCTATTGTGGCTGCTTCTCATGTGCATCCCATCTGTTCCAATTGGACTGATCCAAACCCTTGACTTCAGTCATAATCTCATCTCCAGACAGCTCGTGCACCTCAGCATTTAGGCACATGGTGGTAATAATGCTGGGGCAAGGTATGTTCGGCTTGCTTGAACCGTGTGAAGATTCATTGATCGCCTGTAAAATCACAACACCACATTGATAGTCAAACGCTCCATCATATGTGCCACAAGCTGGACACAACCCCAAGTCAACACTGTATCGTGAGAAGTAGGCAATAGACAGCTACTCACAAAGTTGGTCCAGCCCAGCACATGTGGGAATAGTAGACGATACTGTAACTATGGGTGACCCGAAATTCTCTTAATATTCACACTGTCCTGAGAAAAATCGACCCCTTCCGTGGGCTAAACATCGGTGCGCCGTGAGGAATATCCAAATGAAACTGCCTGTTGATGTCATCATTGTAATCTTGACTATATTTCCTGGCACCCAGACATTGATCTGTGCGCCGTCAAGTTCACCTTTGCCGTGAGCTCGTAAGGTGGGTCCACTACAATGCATCTATCTCTTCAGTCTGCAGAGCTCGCTCGAAAATGACACCTTTAGCAACATAAATTGGCCACATATTTGCCGCGACCTCGTTTATGAAGCTTTCCTCATCATAATCAGAATCAGCGAGTGGTAGCATAGGGACTTAGCCATCAACAAGGGCATAGGCACCGGTACGTGCGCAACTTGGTGCCTGACGTTCGGAAGATGAATCGTCAAAGGTGCGGGGGCGTTTATGCAACATATTAACTGCAAAAAGAAGGCGAGTGTTACTGGTGATGATAACCAATAGAACCAATACACCTATATATAACACATTATCAACGTGGGAATCACCCCCAAACTCGACTTTTGCATAATCGAGGGTTCGATACAAAAGTAACTAACAACATGTCATGTAACCCACTAACTACTTGCCCGTTATGCACCAATCACATCTGCTAATTAATCACAATACCAAATAATATCATCTTAGTTGAGAACTATCGCCAGGATTTAAGACATATTTAATCTAAACATTGAAACTCATCAAATTCGGTAAATCATTGTTCAATTACAAGTCCTAATTGTCAGAGATTAGCATTTCCCAATTGATCGCTATGTAATTATGTTAAGTTAATCTTCCCATATTAGTGTTGATAGAGTTTCCTTGTTATAGGATTTGATAGATCTTTCCTTAATTCATTATAGCCTTGTATATATATTGTTGTACTACTCTTCATTGTAATCAAGGAATACAATATACATTTTATTATATCCTCTATATAATATCATCCTTCCCATAGTCAAAAGATTATTTGATCATAATGGCTGGCTCCACCTCCTCCGTTGATTCCACCGCCAACTCTGCTCCACCAGCCGCCACGGCTGTTTCTGCCGGCCCACCTACTCTTATTCCAATCACCGCCAAACACCACATCACCCTCCGCCTCACCTCTTCAAACTATCTCTAATGGCGGTTGCAAGTCGTTGCTCAACTCAAAGGCTTAAATTTGTTAGGCCATCTACAGGGCACTCGTCCCGACACTTCGGACCCATCTTACGAACTATGGTTCCAACAAGATCAACACTTGTTTGTGGCTCTTGTTGGTTCACTCTCCCCTCAGCTGGTGCACCTCGTTCACTCGGCAAAATACTCCTACGATGTGTGGGTTCTCCTTATGTCCGCTTTTGCTCGTCCCGATCGCACTCCTGTGATGTCACTCAAAGATTCGTGAAACACCACCACCCTTGGCTCTCGTTCTATCACTGAGTAGCTTACCGACATCAAAGCAAAAGTCGACGAAGTAACCATGATCAGTCGTCCACTCCATGACGACGATGTCACTTTATATATACTCAACGGCCTTGGCGCTCAATATCGTGACATAGCTGCTTCAATTCGTTTACGTGAGCGCCCCATGACCTTTGCTGAATTACATAGTGCTTTGGTTGCACATGAAGCCTACCTTCGCCGCCTCGACAATGATTCATCTAATCTTGTCGTTACAACCAACATTGCCACCACCAATACTCCTCCCAATAGTCACGGTTATCACCATGGCTCCCGTAACAATCGTGGTCGTGGCGGTCAAAACCATCGTGGTGGCTGATCAAATAATAACCGGGGTCGCTATCGCAACAACAACTCGGGTTACACTCAGTCGCATGCCCTCCGTGAACATGTGAATTGTCAAATTTGTGGGAAATATGGACACTCGGCTCTCCGGTGTTATCGCCTTCAAATAGCCATGATAAAGACGGCCAACTTGGCTCGCACCCCACCACCCGCTAACTCTCCGCCTCCTCAAGGGTCTTGGCTTGTTGACTCCGGCGCTTCCCACAGCCTCACTGCCGATCTCAACAATCTCACCTACCACTCGGAGTATGACGGCACGGACGAGGTTCATCTCGCCGATGGGAACAGCCTTTCAATAACTCACATTGGTACATCTAAACTTGATTTGAACTCTCATATTTTTCGTTTAAATAATGTACTTTGTGTACCCACCGCTCATCACAATCTATTATCCTTCCATCAATTCACACAGGATAACGGTGTTTCGTTTGAATTTTTCCCTAGCTATTTTCTTGTTAAGTATCCAACTACGGGGGACCATCTGGTGAACGGAACATGCACTAATGGCGTTTATCATATAAGGCCGCCATCTTATTATATTCAGTCCAAATCAAAGTTTGCGGCTCTTGGAGTTCGGACTTCATCTACCACTTGGCACGCTCGGTTGGGGCATCCCGCTCCGAAATCTACTTCGCTTTTCATTTCAAAGTTTAATTTACCGATTAGTACTTTGTCCTCTGCGTAGGATTTGTTTTGTGAGTCTTGTCATGTTAGCAAGGCTCACCGTTTACCTTTCGCAGACTCTTCGTTTAAGGCATTATTTCCTTTACATTATTTGTTTGCGAACGTTTGTGGTCCAACGGACATTTCAGTTGATGGCTTTTGTTATTATCTCTTGATTGTTAATTTATATAGTAGATATTGTTGGTTGTTTCCGCTCAAATTAAAATCCGAGCTGCATGCGATTTTTGTGAAATTTAAGCCACTTGTTGAGAAACAATTTGGTCAAGTAATTAAAAATTTTTACAGCGATAATGGCGGGGAATTCTTGGCTCTCAAAAATTATTTCTCAACTCATGGAATAAATTGGCTTACAACCGCTCCGCACACCCCTCAACAAAATGAAATTTCCGAGCGCCGTCATTGTCACATTGTTGAGACGGGTCGTGCCCTTTTACATCATTCACGTCTTCCCTCAACTTTTTGGAGCTTTGCGTTCCAAACGGAAATTTATCTTATTAATCGCATGCCCTCCTCGGTTCACAATGGAGAATCGCCATTCTCTAAATTATTTGGTGCAGCCCCTAATTATCACAAGTTGCGCGTCTTTGGGTGTATTTGTTTCCCGTGGCTCAAGCCATATGTTCTGGGGAAACTATCGTTCACTTCCACTCCATGTATCTTTCTTGGGTACTCGTCCTCTCAAAGTGCCTACAAGTGTTGGGATATTTGCTCCAAGAAATTTTTTGTTTCACGACACGTTCGGTTTTGTGAGGATAAATTTCCTGAACTTACCGCTCTCAACGTTGCATCCCCTATTTCTCACACTCCGACACCACTTTTCACTATATCTCAACAAGTTTCTGCTCCTCCACCCGTGACTCCTGTCTCATTGCCGCCTTCCTCCGAGTCTTCTCTGCCTCGTATTCCGGAGGCTCCAACTCCGACTCCTTCTCCTTTGCCGGAACAGCCGACCACCAATATTCATCCCATGCGAACTCGGGCGAAGAACAATATTTTTAAGCCCAAAGTCGCACATGCAGCCTCCAAATATCCATTGCCTTCTACTATTGATTCCTCGTCTGTCTCTATGGCTCTCACTGATCCTCATTGGCGTTCTGCTATGTCCGAGGAATTCACCGCTTTACTTCACCACGACACTTGGGATTTAGTGATACCTCCTTCTTCTGCCAATATCATAGGTTGCAAGTGGGTTTTTCGCGTGAAACGTCGTCCTAATGGTTCAATTGAGAAGTACAAAGCGCGCCTTGTTGCAACAGGCTTTCATCAACGTCCCGGCGTTGACTTTGATGAAACGTTCAGCCCCGTCATTAAACCGGTCACTATTCGGTTAATTCTATCTCTCATCATTGCTAACAATTGGTCAATCCGTCAACTTGACGTTAGTAACGCCTTTCTCCATGGAAATCTTTCTGAGGTTGTCTACATGACTCAACCCCTCGGTTTTATTGATCTGAATCATCCTTCACACGTTTGTTGGCTGTGCAAATCTCTCTACGGCTCGAAACAAGCTCCACGAGCTTGGTTCCAAGCTCTTCGTGATGCACTCCTGGCTCTCGGATTTTTCCAATCAAAATCCGACAGTTCGCTTTTTCTTTTTCAAAATCTGGCGCGCGTCTCTTCTTACTCGTGTATGTTGACGATATCATTTTCACCGGCAATAATTCTGCTCTCATCTCTTCAATTATTGTCAAATTACAGTCCTCCTTTGCTCTCAAGGATTTAGGCTCCCTCTCCTTCTTTTTCGGCATCGAAGTTGTCCCATGTGCCGAAGGTTTGCTTCTTTCACAACATAAGTACATCACCGATATTCTTGTTCGCCACCACATGGATGGCGCTAAATCTGTTTCAACCCCCATGGCTACCGGTGATCCGCCTACTTCTGCCGCTACTTTTTCTCCTTGTAACCTGCATGAGTATCGTCAAACCATAGGCAAACTTCAATATCTTGCTCTAACTTGGCCCAATATCGTCTTCGCCGTCAACCGCCTCGCTCAGTTTGTCTCGGCCCTGTCGGATTCTCATTGGTCCTGTCCCAAACGCATTCTTCGTTATCTAAAGGGTACGGTTTCCCATGGCTTGCTTCTTCACAAATATTCGCCTCTTACTCTCATGGCTTATTCAGATGCGGATCGGGCTGGAAATCCAGCTGATCGTACTTCCACTTCTGCCTTCATCATTTTCTTAGGTTGCAACCCAATTCGTTGGAGCTCTCGCAAGCGACGCGTCGTCGCTCGCTCTTCCACCGAGGCTGAATATCGAGCTCTCGCCACCACTACCTCAGAAGTTCAATGGATACAAAATCTTCTTTCCAAAATTCAAGTCTCTCTTCGTGCTCCTCCAACTATTTTCTGTGATAATATTGGTGTGGCTCACTTATCTCTCCATCATGTCTTGCATTCTCGCATGAAACACATTGCTATCGACCTTCATTTCGTTTGTGACATTGTTTCCAAAGGTTTACTCACTGTGTCGCACATTAGCACTCGCGACCAACTTGCTGACCTTCTTACTAAAGCCTTACATCGCTGCCGGTTCTCTCTTCTTCGTTCCAAAATTGCCTTAGCCGATGGAACGGCAATTTTGCGGGGGCGTGTCGGAGATTAACCTTTCCTGATTGATCACTATGTAATTATGCTAAGTTAATCTTCCCATATTAGTGTTGATAGAGTTTCCTTGTTATAGGATTTGATAGATCTTTCCTTAATTCCTTATAGCCTTGTATATGTATTGTTGTACTACTCTTCATTGTAATGAAGGAATACAATATACATTTTATACTAATCAACAAAATCGCATTAATATAGCAACACAACTACCACCAAATCACTTTACCCCTTTATTAACAAGAAATTTTAGAATAACCCCATTCTTCATCATAAAGTTTCAAGTTCGTCCACAAAGTGTGGCAAAATCACTAAAGTTTCAAGCACATTAACCTCTGGTATATATTATTCATAACATGCCAGAACCCTGTCATTATACACATTTAGCAAGCATCGATCAAAATTTTAAACTAGGGTTAATGAAATCATACCAGATTTGACCGAATTGCAATAAAATGGGGAAAAGAGATGGAGATTCGCACTCTCCGAGGGCGCTCCACTTAAAGGAACAGAGGTTTTGTTGATTGTTTACCAACGACAATATGGGTAAGTAGTCGCTATTATTGACAATTGTTAAGAGGAGGGAAGTTGACACTTGAAGCAATAAAATGTGTTGTAGAATATTTTACAAAGTGGTATGGAAGACCATTTTGAATCGGTTTTGACCAATTGAGTGTGTGAATTGAATTGGTATTGAAGACCAATTCAATGCGGTGCTTAAAACCTATTTAGTGGGTGCATAATGTGAAAACCGTTACAAGACAAAATTCATTGTCTTGTAATGATGAAAAATGAATTCTCCTAATGAATGAGTGTAATGGCATTTGAATTCTTGAAGCCTATAAAAGGAGCTCCATAGGCTAAGAGAAAATCATCCAAAAACAAGAGCAAAAGCAATACATACATTTCATAGCATACATACTAAGTTTTCTGCAAATATCACTATGTCCGATTGAGAGGAGTAGCCCGAGCTTCAAGGCTGTTCTTTGCGACCAGACGTTGTACCTTGGGAGTTTGTATCCATTGAGGGCGGAAGCTATATGCCGGCGATATAGAACTTAATGGGAAAGGGGAATCTCTTAAACTCATCTGCACATTCAACATGTTTCTGCAATTTCTGTATTGAGGGTTCATCTTGTTTATGTTTATGCACCTTTTGTAATTAGTTATAATATGTTTATGTTGTGCTTGAATCTGGAATTTTGGGTTATATGCTTGATTTATAAACATGCTATCCAACAATCTTAAGTTCTATACTTCCTCTAATTGTGTGTGTAAATCTGCTCGTTATAAGTTTCCAGATTATTATAACTTCTGTTCATGTTTTAGTAATCAGGTTTAAAAGTTTCCCTGCACATGTGTTTAAAAGAGCACATGTGTTTAAAAGATTACTCCTATAGGATCTGTGAATGTTGTAGTACCTTACTGGATTTGCTGTTTTTTTTTTTCAAATTAACTGCCCAGTTTACGTTGGGGATTTTCAAAGATTCTAAAACAAAGTTAATTTGTTCCTTTATAAAACTGCTACAAGAAGGGAGTTTAACCGCTGACCTCTCTATTGCCCTTCACCTGCTTTACCACTTGGCCAACTGCACTACTTGTTGCGATTACATGCTGAAATAGTTTATATATTAATGTGCGGGAAGTTTTATTATTTCTATGCATGTTCATATGATTTAATTTAAGCTCTTATCATGTTTATATGATTTAAATTATATCATATGCTTTTATGTTATTAATTGACTATGTTAATTAATATATTCAAGTTTATGCATGCAATTATGTGATATTTGTATTGTGGTCCAAAAGTTTGGAAAAATTGCAAGGAAAACATTTTTTGGCGAAAACGTTAAATTCTGAGGAATCGTTTTGTGAAAATTCCAAGTATTGAGACTTGCGAATTATTGTGAAGGAATTCAAAGTGAGAATACATATACGGATTGTTCTGTCTAGAAAAGTGGTACTTAAGAGGATTCGTCCCGCCATAGACCTGGAAACTTAATATTCTGTTAGGATTCTGGTTTTAACACGGGCTTAAAAAACCCACCAGAAAAAACCGGGAATATCTGTATAAGTATTTGAGTTGAGAATTTTTTGGCATAATAATCATTTGTGTGATTTATTTGTTTATAGATATGTCTGCTGAAAAGACTGTGAACGTGGAAAGCTCCCAAAACAGGGCCAGCGGTACTGAGACCGTTACGTCGGTCGTGAGGACCGACATGCCGTTTTCTCATCTTGAGAAACTGGAAAAGTTCATGGGTTCCAACTTCAAACGTTGGCAACAGAAAATGTTGTTTTATTTAACAAACATGAACTTAACTAGTTTTCTTACTGATAAAAAACCTGTAGAGGATTGTGAGGATCCCAAATTTGCTGCAGTCGTGAAGACATGGACTGACGGTGACTTCCTCTATCACAACTATGTGCTTAACTCTGTAGACGATGCACTTTTTAGTGTGTATTCCCCAAAATCGACCGCAAGGGATCTTTGGGAGTCGTTAGAGAAAAAGTACACTGCTAGTGCAAAGAAATTTGTGGCTAGGCAATTCCATGACTACCGAATGGTGGATGGAAAGACTGTTGTCACACAATGTGAGGAGTTGTAGCTGATTTTCCACGAGCTTGATGCTGAAGGTATGGGCTTGACGGATTCTTTCCAAGTGGCGATGGTGATTGAAAAATTGCCACCTTCTTGGAAGGACTTCAAAAGCTACCTTGCACAAGACAAAGGTGATGAGCCTTGAGGATCTTTTCACGAAACTCAGGATCAAACAAGATGACTGTAAAGCTGATAAGAAATCAAGCGGCATGATTACGTAAGCCAATGTGGTTGAGACCGGGGAGCTCACGTGGGACTAAACAGAAACATGCAAATCTTTCTAAGGGAGAGCCCTAATATAAGTTCACAGGCAACTGCTATACCTGCCATAAACCTGGCCACAAAGCTGTGGATTGTCGTCAGCTTCCCAAAAAGGACAAAAAGAAAAAGGCAGTGAAGAAGGGGAAAGGCAAGAGGGCACATGCAAATGTAGCTGAGGCAAGCCAACACTCTAATGATGAAAAGAACTTCAGTGTCGTGGTGTCTAAAGTCAATCTGGTTGGAGGAAACTCCAAAGAATGGTGGTTGGACACAGGGGCCACTCTCCACATCTGCATCAATAGGTGGATGTTCAAGACCTATCAACCAATAGAGAACGAGAAGTGTTACATGGGGAACTCTTATGTCTCTAAAGTGGGAGGCAAGGGTACGGTAGTGCTGAAAATGACCTCCGAAAAGGAGCTAACCCTGAATGAGGTGCTTCACGTTCCAGACGTCTGAATGAATCTTATTTCTTGAGAAGTGCTGAGCAAGAAGGGCTTCCGAATGGTCATTGAGTCTGGAAAGGCTATTCAGACTAAGGGTGGTGTATATCTAGGCAAGGGCTATGAGTCAAACAATATGTTCAAAATGTCTGTAGCGACTATAGCACCCAAGGCCAAGGGGAAGGGTAGTGGTGAGGCTAGCTCTTCTGTTGTAACAACTGATGTAAAATCTGCCCAAGAGGCCAATAAATTTAATTTCAATTATTCTTTTGCGTCTTTATGGCATGGTAGATTAGGATATGTGAATTTTAAGTTTTTACAAAGATTAATTTCACTAAACCTAATACCAGAATTCAACATCAATCGCAAACATAAGTGTGAGACTTGTGTTGAAGCAAAATTAGCCAAGTCTTCATTCTACTCTATAGAAAGAAGCACTGAACTATTGAGTTTGATTCATACTGATGTATGTGATCTAAAATTTGTATAATCTAGAGGCGGTAAAAGTTATTTTATAGCGTTTATCGATGATTGTACGAGATATTGCTATGTCTACTTAATGAGAAGTAAAGACGAAGCAATAGATATGTTCATTTATTACAAAAATGAAGCTGAGAACCAACTTGGTAAGAAGATCAGAAATCTTCGAAGTGACCGAGGAGGTGAATACGAGTCGTCATTTGCACAACTCTGTGCTGAGAATGGAATCATTCATCAAACCACAACGTCTTATTCTCCCGAGCAAAATGGAATTGCAGAAAGAAAAAAATAGAACGATTAACGAAATGATGAATGCAATGCTCATAAGTTCTGGACTACCACAGAACATGTGGGGGGAAGCGATTCTCTCTGCCAACTATGTGCTAAATAGACTACCGCACAAAAAGTTGGATAAAACACCTTATGAATTATGGAAAGGTCACGTGCCTAGCTACAAGTTCTTACGGGTTCGGGGTTGTCTTGCGAAGGTTTCTATTCCTCCCTCCAAAAGGACTAGGATAGGACCTGAGACAGTTGACTGTGTAGTTATCGGATATGCGCAAGATAGTAGCGCCTATCAGTTTCTGGTACACAAGTCAGATAACTCTGAAATGAGTGTGAATACTATCATTGAAGCTCGGAATGCTTCTTTCTTTGAGGAAATATTTCCCCACAAAACTCGATCCGTGAAGGATTATGAAAGAAATGTGAAGGAAAGAGAATCTCTTGAGAAAGAAGAAGAAATTCCGAGAAGGAGTAAGAGAGCTAGAAAAGTGAAATCTTTTGCCTCAGATTTTCTGACATATATGTTGGAAATAGAATCGACTACTTTCAAGGAAGCAATGTCCTCTCCGAACTCAACTCTTTGGAAGGAAGCGGTGAATAGTGAGATAGATTCTATCTTACAAAATCATACTTAGGAACTAGTGGATCTTCCTGAGGGAAGTAAACCACTAGGTCATAAGTGAATCTTCAAAAGGAAGATAAAAGCTGACGGTACAATTGACAAATACAAGGCAAGGCTTGTCTTCAAGGGGTATAGACAAATTGAAGGGGTCGATTATTTTGATACCTATGCTCCTGTCTCAAGGAAAACGTCAATCAGGTTAATCATTGCTTTTGCGGCTCTGTTTGATCTTGAGATCCATCAAATGGATGTGAAAACGACGTTTCTGAATGGAGATTTAGAAGAGAAGATTTACATGGAACAACCTGAAGGGTTTGTGGTTCCAAGTAAAGAACATAAGGTGTGTAAACTTGTAAAATCCTTATATGGATTGAAACAAGCACCTAACAAGTGGCACGAAAGATTTGACAGTGTGATGCTTTCAAATGGCCTTTGGGAAAATCAATGCGATAAATGTGTCTACGTGAAAGGAGATGAGAAAGATTATGTAATAGTCTGGCTCTACGTGGATGACATGATAATCGTAGGTAATAATAATAATATGAATATTACCAAGAAGATGTTGTCAAAGAGTTTTGACATGAAAGACTTAGGCCTTGATGATGTAATACTTGGGATAAAAATCACCAACAATTCAGATGGATATATACTCTCCTAAGGTCATTACGTCGAGAAAATCCTTGACAAGTTTGACAAGGGAAGTAATGCCATTGCCAGAATTCCAATTGACTCAGTTTGCAATATGCACAAGAACACTGGGGAAAGTGTGCGACAATTGGAATATTCAAGGATCATAGGCAGTCTGATGTACCTCATGAACTGCACTAGACCTGATATTACTAATTCAGTAAATAGACTAAGTAGGTATACAATCAACCCCAGTGAAGAGTGAAAAGCACTGGAAAGCGATAGTTAGAGTTCTTAGATATCTAAGACATACTGCTAACTTTGGATTACATTATACCAGAGATCCAGTTATCATAGAAGGGTATTCTGATGCAAACTGGATTGCGGACTTACAAAATATACGATCCACGAGTGGATATGTATTTACTATTGGAGGAGCTTCGATTTCATGGAAATTGTGTAAGCAAACCTGCATAGCAAGATCAACTATGGAATCTGAGTTCATAGCATTGGATCTTGCAGCAGAAGAGGCAGACTGGCTACGGAATTTCCTTCAAGATATTCCTATGTGGCCGAAACCAGTGCCACCTATTAGCGTGCATTGCGATAGTCAAGCAGCTATGGGAAGAGCCCAAAATAACGTTTACAATGGGAAGTCTCGACATATACATCGAAGACACAAAAGCGTTCGTCAGTTATTGAAAACTTGAGTGATATCTTTAGACTTTGTGAGATCTAAAGAAAATCTAGCAGATCCATTGACGAAAGGTCTACCGAGAGAGACCGAGTAGAGAGTTCATCGAGGGGAATGGGATTGAAGCCAATGAATTCATCCATAATAGCAACCCTGCTTGAATTGGAAAACCCAATTTGCAAGTTCAAAGAGACAACCGAATTGTGAGATTGAGGTCGAACAAAGCACTCGGGGAATCGAGTCCCTAACCTATTCCTATGATGAAAGAGTGATAGACCTGTACATGGTGAGGAAAACTTTAAGTTTTAATGATCCTTATGAGTTGTGAGTAGAAGTGGGGTATCACAGGATACCCTTTATGAGAGATCACCTATATCGAATGTGAAGGGGACCGCTTCTATGAGATGAGTTTAAGGGCTAAATCTCTAGAGCGTTCGATGAAAGATTCCAAGGCAGTCCACGGCCAAAACTAACAACAACGAATGGAAAAAAGTGATATTGGAATGAGTTGTGTGAGTATCATTGTCTTGGTATACACAAAACGCCGAACAGTTCAAGGCATTGCGTCCACTGATTGGCAAGTATATCCGATGGTATTTCACTAAGGAAGGTTCAAGCCTGATATCCAACTCTCCTGATGCAACAAGTTCTTGCAGAACTCTTAAGTTGCATATAGCATTGTTAGGCTCACGTGCATTTTTTGCCAATTACACTCATGTGGGGGATTGTTGGAGAGTATTTTAGAAAATGGTATTGAAGACCATTTTGAATTGGTTTTGACCAATTGAGTGTGTGAATTGAATTGGTATTGAAGACCAATTCAATGGGGTGCTTAAAACCTATTTAGTGGGTGCATACTGTGAAAACCGTTAGAAAACAAAATTCATTGTCTTGTAATGATGAAAAATGAATTCTCCTAATGAATGAGTATAATGGCATTTGAATTCTTGAAGCCTATAAAAGGAGCTCCATAGGCTAAGGGAAAATCATCCAAAAACAAGAGCAAAAGCAGTACATACATTTCATAGCATACATTCTAAGTTTTCTGCAAATATCACTAAGTCCGATTGAGAGGAGTAGCCCGAGCTTCAAGACTCTTCTTTGTAACCAGACGTTGTACCTTTAGAGTTCGTATCCATTGAGGGCGGAAGCTATACGTCGGCGATATAGAACTTAAGGGGAAAGGGGAATCTCTTAACTTGTCTGCACATTCAACAAGTTTCTGCAATTTCTGTATTGAGGTTGATCTTGTTTATGTTTATGCACTTTTTGTAATTAGTTATAATATGTTTATGTTGTGCTTGAATCTGGAATTTTGTGTTATATGCTTGATTTATACACATTCTATCCAGCAAAATGCATGGGAGTGGAGAGAATTTTTGACCAAAAAAGATAAGGGGAAGAAAAAATGAGAAGGAAAGAGAAGGAACCTGGTTTGGTAAATCCCATCCCTAATTAATAAATATCAATGTGAGAGCGATCGCTTTCTACTTACTTGAAGTAAGAGAAAGTGATGGCTTTGTAAGTCGTTTCTGAGCCTCGAAAAGCAATCACGGATGTGATTTCTTGTCCCCTCTATACCTTCATGCATCAACTTGTCAATCAAAAGCGATCACGTCCTATCCCCTCTCTATCCTCGTACAGTAGCTGATCACAGAGAGCGATGATGTAAGCAATCGCTTTTCTCATTTCCATTCTCATGCTGTAGCTTTATTTTTGAAGGAGATAGCCAAAGCTATCGCAATTCTGCTTGCATAATCCCTGCACAATGTTTTTTCCCTCGTAAGCAACTCAGCATGCGATCACTTACGTGGTCAGTGAGTATTGGGCATCAAATACCATCACGAAAGTGATCGCTTATACTCGCGATGAAATCTCTTATGGTATTTTAATACCAGAAAGTGCGTTCTCTTGCATAAAAAATTCTCTATCAATGAACAGTCCTCCTTCCCATGCTTTTTCAAAACAAGTTTCATCACAACAATTCAACAAAATCAAACATCACAAACAAATAATTCGAACAAGAAAAATTAAATGATAATGCAAACTAAATAAAATAAGATTATGGGTTGCCTCCCACGCAGTGCTTAGTTTCACGTCTTTAGCCCGACGCTTGGGAATTTTAAGTCGGGTCTTGTGGACTAATGTTGCTACGTTGAAGCTCTTATGTGGATAAATAGTGCTTCAATCTCTGACCATTTACATGAAATGTATTTCCAGTATCATCTTTCAAAATAATTGCTCCATAAGGTTTTGCTTCAACAACAACTAAGGGTCCAGCCCACCTCGATCGTAATTTTCCCTGAAATAGCTTAAATCATAGTAAAACAGCTTCTCTTGGGAAGAATTGGCAATTCAAGATTTATTGTCGTGCCATTTCTTCATCCCTTTCTTGTATATCTTGGCATTCTCATATGCTTCAGCCTTCCATTCATCTATTTCATTAAGTGTATCATTCTCTTTTGTCCCGCTGCATTCTTGTTGAAATTTAGTTGCCTTGTGGCCCAAAAAGCATGATGCTCCAGTTCTAGTGGCAAGTGACACGTTTTCCCAAACACTAATCTGTACGGTGACAGTTTTGTAAGCCAACAATGCATCGTCTAATATTTTTGACAATCCTTGCGTGAATTACCCAATGTTTTCTCCAAAATTCTCTTCGATTCTCTATTGGACAACTCCACTTCACCACTTGTTTGAGGGTGATACGGTGTTGCAACTTTATGCCTTACACCATATTTTTTGAGTAAGTTGTCAAGTGTTTGTTGAAAAAGTGCTTTCCTCCATCACTTATGATTGGTCTTGGACTGCCAAATCTTGTGAAAATTTTCTTTTGCAAGAACATAATCACTACATCATAACCATTCGTCGCCGGTGCCTTATCTTCAACCCATTTACTAACATAGTTAACTGCAACTACAATGTATTGATTTCAATTTGAGATTGCGAATGGTCCCATGAGATCTTTTCCCCAAACATCAAATAGTTTAATCACTAAGTTTCCTCTGAGGGACATCTCATGACGATTCGATATGCTCCCTGTTCTTTGGAAAAAAGAACACCTTCTCCTCTGTAAGTTCACTTTTGTTACATCAATTTTATATAAGGGTCAATAGCAATCACCCCCCTATCGTTTGGGGTGATTTGCGATGTCCCCCCTATCGTTTCAGAACTAGACTTTCCCCCCTAACGTTTCATAAGTTTTGTGACTTGCCCCCTGGACCGTTGACCGGCTACTTAAAAACGAATATTCCGCCAGAGATTCTTTCGCACGTCTCGCACGTGTAACATATCGAGGGCACGCTGGTCATTTTGCATATCCCGCCTTTTGGACTTGTCAGACGGAGAATTTGGAAAGGTTAAGGGGGAAATCGCTCAAAAATTAAAACGTTGCAAATTTGGGGGAAAATTTAGGGTTCTAAAATTCGATCGATTTCAGCAAAAACTCACTTAAAATTTTTGCAAACTTAGCGCAAAAATGGTGTGGAGAATGAGAACCGACGCGAAAGACATTCCTACTGGCAAAAACGCGCCCGATTATGGTCAGTTTTTTGTTCCCACTCTCAAATATAAAATGTTGTAGGTTGCATGTTAGGGTTTGTTTGTGTAATGCTGTAATGTGTCTGTTTTTGTAGTGTAGTGTGTATTTTAATCATTTTTTTAGAAAAGTTAATTGTTTTTATGGTTTCAACGCACACAGTGGTCCCTAGTGTTTCGTTTTTGCAAAAAGAACTTAACTTTTGTGTTATTTTATTCATAATTTGTTGTTTTTAATGGTTTAAGTGTGCAGTGTATGTTAAAGTTCATCTTTTTCCCATGTTTTTGTTTAAAAACTGAACTTTTAGCATGTTTCTCCCACGGTTTTGGCTGCAATCCATGTTAAAGTGCATGTTTGTATGTGACTGTTGTAATTTTTCTAAAAGTTTGGTTAAAATACTATTAAAAATATAGTTGATTTTTAAATTGTAAAAGCAATAATGAACACCAAAGAAAATCTTACATAGAAGAAGATGACAGAGATTGTTTTGCTAATTTGTAAAATCAGAAGAGTCTTTTTGCTATTTAAAATAACATATAAAGTTATTTTCTGATTTGAACAACACTGCCAATTAAAATAACACATGGAGTTATTTGCAATTAAGATAACGCTAGATTATTTGGTGCTATACCCCATAAATTCACTAGTGTTTTTTACAATACTATTTGCGTGAGCGCACAACAAAATAGAATCAAATAGTTCTTAGTCACAATGAGTGCAAGAATGTCTTCTTGTAAGCAGTAACTAGGATACAAATCGATTTAGAAAAAGGAAACCTAGTGTATGAGATAAAAATTTAAGTTTAACTGATTGCTTTTTATATAAAGGGTCAATAGCGATCACCCCCCTATCGTTTGGGGTGATTTGCGATGTCCCCCCTAACATTTCAGAAGTTAGACTTTCTCCCTTAATGTTTCATAAGTTTTGCGACTTGCCCCCTGGACCGTTGACCGGTGGAATATTCCACCGGAGATTCCAAAACGTGCCCAGCACGTGCTCGGCGAAAGGGCATTTTTGTCCGACCACTTTGGACGGAGCCCCCTAACCTTTGGAACCAACGTTTCCCCCATAACGTTTATGAATTTGACATTGCCCCATAACATTTGGCAAACTTAAGCAGATTGCCCCCTAACGTTTGGAAAGTTGAGCGACATGCCCCCTAACATTTGGAAATTTGAGCAACATGCCCCCTAACTTTTGTATACTTTGAGCGACATGCCCCTTAACGTTTGTACAAGTTGTGCGTTGTGCCCCCTAACGTTTGTAAACTTTTGTGCTTTGGCCCCTAACGTTTGTTAACTTTTTGAAAAAATATACCACCTTACTTGTCAATCCTGTTCGCATTAAACGCACGTTTGCTATTGTTTGTAAGAAGCTCAACTCAGCAATCAATAATGATAAAGACCATTTATAAAGAAACATAAATTACACATACTCAAAACATCCAAATGTGCAACTACTTAAAAAGACGTCTATTACAAGAGTTAGCCAGAATACTCCAAGTCTAATTCCAAAAAAAATAACCCCTTTTCGTTCCAGTCTTCTTTGCAGCTCCTTTCTTCCTTGCAGCTTCTTTTTTCATAGCGAGATAGTGCCTCTCTACAACTTCTTCTTTCTTTGCCAATTCTATTGCACCTTGTGCTTTCATCGCTGCTATTTCTTTGGCATTTGCCTTCTGTTTTGCACACCATTCAATTGAACTCATGTACACCATACTGTTCAGATAACGATGGCCCACCAGCATCCCTTTTTTCTATTCCTGTATAGCGGGTGGCCACTCTGTAGCCCCTTCTCTTACGCCTCTCAGGCTCAAGTTTTGAATATATGTCCCAATCAGGTTGTGGTTCATTTACAGCATCAGGCACTTGATTTGCTGCACTTCCCTCACTTTTCTTCTGTTTATCTCCCTTAGCTTCAGGCATTGTCTCCTTTACCTTTCCTTTGCTTTTCTTCAAAGTCTCTTCCTTTCTCACCATGTCTTTAAGCTGCAAAATACACAAATCTTTAGCACCTTATTGAAAGTATTGTAATAAAACAAGTTTTATAGAAAAATTACCATTGTAAGGGTTGCCTCTGCTATTGCCTCCTTTGTATTCATCACCCCCCTTTTCTTTTTTGGAGGTTTCTTACCACACATGTCCTCCACTAATCTGGAAACTCTCTTCCTTAACCTACCTCCATGCCCTAGCACATCAGTATTAACATTCTGCCCTTTCTCAACCACCAACTCAACCCCTTCCACCCTTTCTGATGTCTCTCGGACAATCTTTTGTTTCCCTTTCCCAACAACTTCTTTCTCCACCAAAGTTTGTCCACCCCTAAGTCTATGCCTGGTCATCATTCCTTTCACACCACCCTCATTAATAACAACACCTACACTCACCTTGGGCCTAACAGAAAGTCCTTCTACATTATCATTGATACTTATTCCTTTACTGGATTTTCCCTACAAAAATCAAAACACAATGATGCAAAATTCAAAAACATAAACTTAGGATTGCAGCCAACTCATGCATTGAACCTAGTTAGACATACCTTGGTTGGACTCTTCACTTTTCTCTTCATCAAGTGAGAGAAAGGCACATCCTCTTGCATCCTTTCATCTTCAACACCAGCAGCAGATTGAGGCACATCAAATACATCATATGGCATATCAAATAAATGCTCTGGCACATCATGCACTTCAGCTTCATGCACTCCAGTAGCATCCTCATGCACATATGTGGAGCACCCCTCCCCACTATCATTCAAAGGTGTTTGCTTCGTTGCTCTTGTTGGCTTGGTAGTCTTCTTAGTTTTCCTCTGTGACACAATAAAAGTTACACTACTAGTTAACACAAAAATATTAGGAAACCAAGGTATCATTATATAACCTCAGATTCATGTGGCCCACCAACATGTCGTGGCACTTCCATCCTTTCATCTTGAGCACCTTGCATAGCCTTTCTATTTGGACATGACCTTGTTTCCTGGCTCACCACAAAACTTACACCTCATTATCATGCCTTTTCTGGACATTCTGACTGTTTCTCCACTTGCTGCCTTCTTCTTCAGTTCCTCTATTTCTTGAGGTGTCTTTTTCCTGTCATTCTTCTTAGGCCTGCCAGGCATTCTCTCTGGAACAGGTGGTGCAGGTGATGGCAAGTTTGAATGGGGCCATTCTGAAGGTGCATGGAATATGTACATGCAATGAGAGTAGGTCTTCATGTAAGTAGATACCTTGTAGCAATCATCAACCCACTCCTCCGGCATATATCTCATGAACAGTATAGCAGAAACAGCATGCTCACAAGGAACTCCTGTTAGCTGCCACTTTCTGCATGTACAGGTCATTTGCTCAAGATTGACTGCTCTACTGTCACCAGGACTACTTACCTCAAAGTCATTCAGTCCATTCCACATTGGTGAATGGCCTACACCTCTCTTCCTAGCCCCATTCACCATCTTCTCTATATTAGGGCAAATTTCCTTCCACTTCTTTGCCATGTCTCTCTTCAGATACACCCTTTTCATCAGAATCAATCTGATGTGCTCCAACATGTCAATGATTGGTTTAGTCCTGGCCTTCACAACTAGTGCATTGAAACTCTCACTCAGGTTGTTGAGCAAGATGTCACACTTGGGTCATGGATTGAAATATGCTCTGGACCAGTATGCAGCAGGTCTCTTGGCTAACCATTTGAAAGCCTCTTTATCCTTCTTCCTTAGCTCATTCATAACCTTCTCAAACTCCAGAATGGTCGTGGACTTGGCTGCCTTCCACAACAGATACTTCAATGACAACCACTCTCGATGGAATGCTCCCTAACTACTTTCCTAAATGTAGTAACATCATCAAAACACAACCCCACAAAGAATTCAGGTTTATCCATATCCACCTTAGGATTAAACACATGGTAACCATGATATAAATTAGGGTCTCTTCTTGAGGTTTTGTAGGTGGACTTTGATGCAGTCACACTCCAAAACTGCTCCATAGTATGATCCCGTACCACATACTCTTGTTCATCATCAGTCTTGTCCCCTTCACTGTCCTCTAACCCATCAGAATACTGTGAGTCACTTCCCACATAATTGTTATCATCCACATCTTCATCTCCCACATCCACAATAAGGTCATCATATATCTCCTCCTCATTACTGCCCCCATCCTCATTATTCTGCTCATCCTCACCACCAGCATCATTATAACCACCATCCTCAGCACCATCATTAGCATTACCACCATCCTCAGCACCAGCATCTTCATGAGTGTCATTCTGACCCATGAACTCAAGACCTTCCTCAACTTCAACCAATTTATTGTTGCCACCACCCTCATTATCAGCATCCTCATCATTTTCTCCATCACTATTATCACCTTGATACTCCATGTACCACAATCCTAACTTCACTCATATATGTTGCCAATTTCAAAGCATCTACATTAGTAAGCAAAAAATCTAACACAATGTCATCCATCCTCCCATTGGTACTTGCAAACAGCTCAAATGTATCTTTAGGCAACCCTACTTCTGTGCCCATTTCCTTTAACTCTAACATGGACATCTCATCTTCACAGCAGTAATCATAATACACTGACTTACCCCCAATATAGGTCTGCTTTCCTTCTTTTTTAAACTGACCACCATAATGAAATCAGATGGTAAAGTGCTCACTATTTGGCCCTGCACTGAGATTTGTTATGTATTAGTGTCATGAATTGCCAAACTTATTCAGTCTTCATAAGTATTCTACATACATAACAACAATTGCCAAACTTATGAATTGCCAAACTTTTCATCAACAATAGTCACAACAACTATAACAAATGTGCATCAACTATATTTTTAAAAAGGGTCTTTTAAGATATAGGTTGTCTATTTGTTGAAATCATTTGTTTTAGATTGACATTTGCAAACATCAAGGGATATATAATTAGTTCTTGAATTAGCAAAAAATAAATATTTGTTTGCTCTAATTGATCACAACATTTATATTCAATTAAAGTTTCTTCCCCCTGATTTTATTCGATTAATTGTTGTTACCTCGGTTATTGGAAGGGCATTGAACGTATGCAATCCCTCAGATGAGCTGTTTACATGTCGGCCTTGTTGACTATTGATGTTGAGTCGGCAAATACACGGCTGAATTTACGAATGCGGCTCCAGCTTTCCGAAACTGGAAAAACAGTAACTAAGGGTCATAAGTAATATTTTGAATAATATTCTATAATATAAATAATAGCTAATACAGTTTAATAGAATCCTATAACGGAAATAAAAGTGAAGCATTTCCATTATCATACAATCTCAATGCAAATGGATAATACCTGATTACGGTCTCCATCAGCGTAATTTAATATTGAAAGTTACTCGGGAACTTTTCAAGTCTAATAAACTCATTCTTAACTGTTGGCTCATTGAGGTAAATATTATATCTGTTGTTTTAGATAATGCAGCATTTGTGTGGGTTCTATACTAAACATTATTTCCTCAATGTACTCAATATCATTCCATTGTTCATGATATGCCGAGACAAATGGCAGTTGATGTATTCAATAACTTGATATACTTGGGAATAACTATATGGCCAGTCGTGGAGCACGTTAGAACAGTGATACTGCTCATTTCCAGATGCCCATGCCTCGTTGAACTTTATCTTGCAATAATGGTAAAGATGATTTTTTGTATTCTCTTGGAACTTTCCTGTTTTGGTTTTAAATCCGTTTTGACGTGCTTTGCTTTGGTATGAGTCGAAAGAAAATTCGTGAATTGCCTGGTGTGGATGACAATTTTACAGATTTTGATGACGAGGTGTCACGGGGCAACCTTGGATTTTACTGAAAGAGGGGCACCGTGCGGCTAGTAGCGCAGGTAGTCGCTACTTCCGCCTTGTTCGTGTGTTGTGTGTCACACTCACGTCTCAACAATGCTTTAGAGACACAACAAAGTAAGTAATATTCATGTCCATTTTACAACAATGTAAATATTACAGCCCGAATAGAAGGATATGAGCTAACAAAGCTTGATTACAATATTTGGTTTCTCAACTACCTGGTCCACCCTATAGTATACTTAAAAAAGAAAAAGGTTGTGACAGAAGTACATACTAAAATGCTGAACAACTCACACATTTTCTCTTTCCTATCAAAGTAATAAAAGACCTACACTACGCTGCCTCTTTCAATCTTCAATCATTCTTGGCTTCGTCTTGTAAGTAAGTTCCATGCTCCGCGAGGCGGCCCGACGAGCGCCTTCTATCCCTGTCAAAGGCTCAACGCCTGGGGCGCGTCTGCCAGGCTTTGACACGAGGGTAGTTTTTGTAGCTTCTCTTATATCAAGGTCGACAATTTTGGAGGATATAACACTAACATGATGCTCGTCAGTTTGTTACATGCTTACGCTTGTGAGCTAGATTTGATGAGGATTGTGATGAACATGTTTACTGCGGTAAATAACATGGATAAGAAGACAACTAAGATACTTGAATACGAGAAAGCTTCTGTGTGTGCTGATGTAATATTTGACTGATGCCTTTTGGACGTGCACCGACTGTAAGGTCTCTCTCTCTCTCTCTCTATGTGTGTGTGTGTGTGTCCGTGTCGTGTTTTTGAAAGAGGTCTACTCGACCTCTTAACTATATCTTTCAGCATAGGTGACCAGTGTTACTGCGGCGCAGTATTTACCAATTTGGTTGACTTGCTAAATTATTTAGTTTTTGACTTCTCAATTTGTTTGTTGCTTGATTTTTTTATTCATTTCTTGCTGGGGCTGTATTGTGGAGAAAACATGACTAGAGCCTTCTTGTTGTGTCATCATTTCAGTACGGAAAACCATGGATCCTAATAATGTGAAGCGTGGTCACTGTTCCGTCTGGGTGCCGCATGGTGAGACTCCGGGCATCTATTTAGTATTTACTCAAACAGCCGCTTTAAAAAATTCACACACAATCACTCACAGAAGGCAGCCATCTTCTTCTCTAGCTGTATGTAAGATTTTTCTATATATCTTTTTGCATGTCTTTGCTTTTACTAGAATATGACTAGTTTCTTCGTTTTTTCTGTTATAAATCATCTTTCTCTCTCCAATTCTTCTTTTGTATTGGTTAAGGATTCTTTATGGTTGAATCTGTTTCTTTGACATACTCCTTTCTCATTTCTTTTAGTTACACATTTGCAAACAACAAGGAATATATAGCTAGTCATTTCTTTAATTACCAAAAAAGAAAGATCTTTTTCCTATAATTGATCACTGCATTTCAATTTATATTACAAAGTTTGTTTGGTTAAAGGTAGACTGTCTATTCCTTGAAATCGTTCTCCTTTTGTGGTTAGATATACACTTTACCAAGCATCATTCAACACATAACTATATCTTGAATTAGCAAAAAAGAAGGCTCTTTTTCCTTTAACTGATCACTGCATTTTAATTTAACTCTTCCATTGATTTAATAATACCAAATGTTTATATCTTACTATTTATTTCTATATACGCGTTCCGATTATTTGTGTATTTAGGAGCTATATATTTCACCATATGTGTGTAAATGTGTATATACAGAATTTTAAGTACGACACAAAATTCTTATCCAACTTACTTCATTTTATTGAAGATAAAAAGGCCAGTTGATGGATATTCAAGAGCAGAGTGTTGATGAAGGAGTTGACAGGATCAGCCCTTTATCCGATTGCCTTCTTCATCATATTTTGTTGTTTCTTCCTACAAGAGAGGTTCCCAGAACATCAGTTTGATCCCGAAGATGGAAGTATTTATGGACTCCCATCCCTACCCTCAACTTTGATGTTAAGTCGTTCTTTACAGAGACATTATTAAGTCTGATATGATTTCATTGTGCAGCTAGGTTTGGAAAATGGCGACGAGATTGATGCCATGGTACATCTAATGGGAGGTGGCATCTAACGAGTGAAATGAATGAATTCCCATCTTGTTATATCGCATTTGTTCTAGTACTTAATGTTTTTTCCCTTCAAATGAAGACAATATCTCTAGAGTGTTTCAGAGATAAAGTCAAACAGTAATTTGTTCGTCTTTAATTAATTCTCTTTTAGACTTTTATATTCTGGAGCTAGACTAAATGGTTTAAAAACTTGTTTAATTAAATTGTTGAACAAGTTTTTCAACCATTTAGTCTGGCTCCAAAAGATAAAAGTCTAAAAGAGAATTAATTAAAGACAATTAAATTATTGTTTCACTTGATCTTTGAAACACTCGGGAGATATTGTCTTTATTTCAAGGAAAAAGCATTAAGTACTAGAACAAATGCGATATAACAAGATGGGAATTCATTCACTTGCCATCTCCCATTAGATGTACCATGGCATCAACTCGTCTCCATTTTACAAACCTAGCTGCACAATGAAATCATATCAGACTTAATGTCTCTCTGTGGAAAGAACGACTTAACATCAAAGTTGAGGGTAGGGATGGGAGTCCATAAATACTTCCATCTTTGGATCAAACTGACGTTCAGGGAACCTCTCTTGTAGGAAGAAACGACAAAGTATGATGAAGAAGGCAATCGGGTAAAGGGTTGATCTTGTCAACTCCTTCATCAACATTCTGCTCTTGAAACAACTGGCCTTTTTATCTTCAATAAAATTAAAGAAGATTGGATAAGAATTTTGTGTCGTACTAAAAATTCTGTTTATACACACATTCACACACATATGGTGAAATACATAGCTCCTAAATACACAAACAAGCGGAACGCGTATATAAAAGAAATAGTAAGATATAAACATTTGGTTTCCAGATTACCGAGGAAGCAACAGTTAAATTATTAAATCAATGGAAGAGTTAAATTAAAATGCACTGATCAGTTAAAGGAAGAAGATCCTTCTTTTTTGCTAATTCAAGAAATAGTTATCTGTCGAGTTATGCTTGGTAAAGTGTATAGCTAACCACAAAAGGAGAAAGATTTCAAGGAATAGACAGTCTACCTTTAACCAAACAAAACTCACTAATATAAATTGAAGGGTCAGTTGCGATCACCCCCTATCGTTTAGGTTGTTTTTCAAAGTGCCCCCCAACGTTTCAAAATCTGCAATTTTTCCCCTAACGTTTTAGATTCCCCCCCGAGTCCTTGATCAACCATTCATTTTTGCCATGTAGCTATCTTTTCATCCATTAGATTTGACATCAGGGGGCATATCGCACATTTTTACAAATGTTATGGGGCAAAGTGCTCTTTTTGAAAGGTTAGGGGCTCTTCACAAAACATCCCAAACATTGAGGGGCAAAACACAATTGACCCTAAATTGAAACGCAGTGATCAATTATAGGAAAAGGATGTTTCTTTTTTGCTAATTCAAGAAATGACTAGCTATATATCCCTTGATGTTTGCAAATATGTATCTAAAAGAAATGACAAAAGGAGTATGTTAATTCGAAGAATCAAAGAAACAGATTTAACCAAGTAGAATCCTTAACCAAAACAAAAGAAGAATTGGAGAGAGAAAGATGATTTATAATAGAAAGAACGAAGAAACTAGTCAAATTCTAGTAAAAGCACAGACATGCAAAAAGATATATAGATAAATCTTACATACAGCTAGAGAAGAAGTGCTGCCTTTTGTGAGTGATTGTGTGTGAATTGTTTGAAGCGGCTGATTGAGTAAATAGTAAATAGATGCCGGGAGTCTCACCATGCGGCACCCAGAACTGAACAGTGACCGCGCTCCACATTAGTAGGATCCATGGTTTTTCGTACTGAAATGATGACACGACAAGAAGGCTCTTGTCATGTTTTCTCTACAAACTCAAGCAACAAAAAAATTGAGAAGTCAAAAACTAAGAAATTTAGCAAGTCAACCAAATTGGTATATATTGTTCCACAGTAACACTGGTCACCTATGCTGAAAGATATAGTTAAGATGTCGAGTAGACCTCTTTCAACAACACGACATGGACACACACACACACATAGAGAGAGATAGAGAGAGCGAGAGAGAGACCTTACACTCGGTGCACGTCCAAAAGGCGTCAGTCAAATATTACATCAGCAAACACAGAAGCTTTCTCGTATTCAAGTATCTTAGTTATCTTCTTATCCATGTTATTTACCACCGTAAACATGTTCATCACAATCCTCATAAAATTTAGCTCACAAGCATAAGCAAGTATCAACCTGACGAGCATCATTTCAGTGTTATATCCTACAAAATTGTTGATCTTGATATAAGATAATTTACGAAAACTGCCCTCGTCATCAAAATCTGTAAAATCGTCATCCACACTAGGAAATTTACAAATTTTCTTTCTGACTCCTACCAAAGAAAAGCACGTCAAAACGGATTTAAAACTAAAACATGAAAGTTACAAGAGAATTCAAAATTTACCTTTACCATTATTGCAAGATAAAGTTCAACGAGGCATGGGCATCTGGAAAAGAGCAGCATCACTGTTCTAACGTGCTCCACGACTGGCCATATAGTGATTTCCATGTATATCAAGTTCCTGAATACATCAACTGCCATTTGTCTCGGCAGATCATGAACTATGGAAAGATACTGAGTAGATTGAGGAAATAAAGTTTAGTATAGAACCCACACAAATGTTGTATTCTTTACAATAACAGATATAATATTTACCTCAATGACCAACAGTTAAGCATTGAGCTTATTTATCTTGAAAAGTTCCCTAGTAACTTTCAATATTAAAGTACCGCTGATGCAGCCAATAATCAGATATTATCCATTTGCATTGAGCTTTTATATGATACTGGAAATGCTTCACTTTTATTTCCATTATAGGATTCTATTATACTGTATTAGCCATTATTTATATTTTAGAATAATATTAAAAATATTACTTATGACCTTTAGTTACTGTTTTTCCAGTTTACGAAAGCTGGAGCCGAATTCGTAAATTGAGTCGTGTATTTGCCGACTCAACATCAACAGTCAACAAGACCGACATGTAAACAGCTCATCTAAGGGATTGCATGCGTTCAATGGCCTTCCAATAACCGAGCTAACAACAATTAATCAAATAAATTTAGGAGAAAGAAACTTTAATTGAATGGAAATGCTGTTATCAATTAGAGGAAATAAATATTTATTTTTTGCTAATTCAAGAAGTAATTATACATCCCTTGGTGTTTGCAAATGTGCATCTAAAGCAAATGATTTGGACAAATAGACAACCTTTATCTTAAAAGACCCTTAATTTTTAAATTATAATAGAGGAACAAAGCAAGTCAAATTCTTGTAAAAGCAAGTAATGAACACCAAAAAGATATAGAGAAAAATCTTACATAGAAGAAGATGACAGAGATTTTTTTGCTAAATTCTAAATTACAGAGGAGGCTTTTTTCTATTCAAAATAACACATGGAGTTATTTTCTTATTCGAACAACAGTGCCAATTAAAATAACACATGGAGTTATTTGCAATTAAGATAAGGGTACATTATTTTTTGCTATAACCCCATAAATGCAATTTTTCACAATACTATTTGCTTGAGCACACAACAAAATAGAATGAAAGAGTTCTTATTCACAATGAGTTAAAGAAAGTGTTATTGTAAGCATTAACAAGGATACAAATCGATTTAGAATGAGGAACCCAGTATATGAGAAAAATGTTTAAGTTTAACTCAATGCTTTTTATATAAAATTGATGTAGCAAAAGAGAACTTACAGAGGGGAAGGTCTTCTTTTTCCCGATTCCATCCATTCCAAATATCTTCTTTGAATTTCCCATAAAATAAGCATAAGGCCGAACCTTGTCGCAACCTCAGTCTCACCATGATTACATAGTGGCTTAACATTAGACAAGTTATAAGTTATATCCATCTAACAAACAGATCTTCCCATCAAGAATGTTGGATGATTTGCCAACTATCTCCACTCTGATTTTTATATCGTCACCATCAAATCGGTCGAAAGTTCATAAATGAATTTGAGATCCGTGGCCAATGGTAAGTGATGTTTATTTACTGAGGAGAATCAATGATGGTAAGCTCGTTTTTCCACTAATGATGGTGGCGGCAAATGCGGTTGGTCAGATGCCATGATGATAGCAAGATACTAATTTAGAAATGAACGCAGCTTAACCTAGAGATAAAATTAACCTAGGGTTTCTGGAGGTCGCAGCTACTAAAAAACTTAAAGAGGCAAAAATCGTCTATCATCTTTTACATTGATTGTAAATATAAGCACATAAGAAGAGATTAAAAAAAATACATTGACTAGTTTTGACAATTGTACCCCTAAATCTAACAAACACCTCTTCGTCCATGCTGTCATACTTTCTTCCTCCGGCCATCTTTAAACATGCTTATTTGGTAATTACTTGGACGTGAGTGGCAGATAGAGGAGACACGCATTCATCCATATCTAAATATAAGAATAAAAATAGAACTACTAATACAGTAATTTTGAAAAAGAGTAAATTGCACCAAACCCCAACCTATGCCTCATTTTTCATTGCAACCTAACCTTTAAAGTTTTACACTTACCACCCTATACTCTCATAAAACGTGTGAACTGCCCTAGTCAAACATCTATCCATTGTTTTATTAGAATCATGGAGAATATTCAGTCAGTACATCCTTCTTGCCTTTTTAAGTTTTAAGTTGAATAGGCTAGCGGGTAAAATTCTCATTTTGTAAGTTAGAGAAAAGAAAAGGGGGAAAATTAGGGATTAGAAAATTCATTCGATTTCTCCTTTGAAAGTAAATTGTCGTATGAATCTGCAAAAAATGACTTGGAACTTGAGGAGAAGCTGATGAGATATCTGAGGGGCGGAATGCACCTCATTATGGTACAAAAGTTTCAACTTCCACCCTGAGTTTATTGTTTCTTTATAATGCTCCATCTTTTTACTCAAAAAATAACAATAAATCTAGGTACTTTTGTCTTGATTTTGTTTTTTTTCCCCGGATATTATTGAATAAATAAGTTAAATTTATTGTTTTCGACTACAAAGTGGTCTAGAATGATTATTTTGTAGCTTTTTGAAGGTTTCATACTGTTATTCATTTGTTTTGGACCTTTACATATACTGATGTCAAATCCCTCCTACACCACACAATTATGTAATGTAAAGCTGGAGTTATTTGCAAAAATATAAGACGAAGTCCCTTTATTCTATAGTTGCAGGTGCTTAGAGTGACGATTTCACCATCAGAATGCACCACCATGCAAATTCATGAATCTCAATAGGCATGTATACTGTAATGGTGAGATTGCACATTTTGATTTCTGTGATAGAAATAAAATGAGCGTGATAGAATTTGAAGAGATGGCTAAGTCAGTGGGATACCCTGACATCCTGATGGTCGTAATGTAGATTACTATTTTCCTAATTGTTAAATTGATAATCCACTGAATCTACAGTTCAGGAAAACCTCATTAATTTTACCAATGAAGAAGTAGTTGTTGCTATATATATATATATATATATATATATATATATATATATATATATATATATATATATATATATATATATATATATATATATATATATATATATTGATAACATTGATGATGTTAGTTTAGAGATAGATTACCAAAAAGATGAGGTAGCCGTATTGGGTGGGTGGTGTGATCTTAAAATAAGTATAACCTAATCTTGAGTGTGAAGAAGTGAGGTGGGATGACATGATGAGGTCTAATCTGTCTATAAGGGAGGAGAAAGGGTTAAATGCCAGCATGCACGAGAAAGATGTTGTAGCATCTAATAATGAGATAGAACACTTTGATGATCTAATAGATTACAAAGTAATCAGGGTGAATATGAAAATCATTTTGTGAGGAATGACTAGAATACCCTTAGTGGATAGTGAGTGTAGTCTGCTTGATGATGAGACTACGTATGTGAAAGCTAGGGAGGATGCAGTTCGAGGAGTGGCTTACAGGGTTTAGGGTGTACTATAACTATGCTCACTAAGACTAGTACTGTGTGGTTACTTCCAAAAAAAATGGTACATTTTTGGGGGTTCTTGTCTTTAATCCAAAAGTTGACATGGAAAACGCTACTTTTGTTTTTGATTTGTGCTTCGATGATGCAGCCATCTTCAAAGGATGAAGTAAGACATCTCCTCAATAATGATTATGAGAGATCTTAATTTCACAAAGAAAGAAAAAGACAAGGTGCAAATCAAATGCAAGAAGCTTGAAAAACGCCCCTGGGCAATTTATGGGGAACATATTCCAAGTGCAGACTTACAACGACAAGCATGACTGTTGTTAAGGTAGCCAGATATTCATGGATGGCCAAGGAAATAGATGAACGTATTGAGGGTGGAAATATTGGGATGTAAATAGCACACAAACTTGCCTGCAGGAAGATAGTTAGTTGCTTTTAAACAGGCTTTAGATGTACATGGTTAAAGGAAGGTGAATTTAATGATAGTGGAAATGAAAAGCAACAACATCAACGATTGTGGAGGTATGCAGCATAAATAGTTAGGAGTATCAAGGAGAACACTATTTGTTAAGAAGAGATTTGTGAAAGAAGAGGTTGGAACTTGAAAGGGCCGAATCTAGTGGAGACGCTAGTCAGTGTTGTACTTTTACAGGTCTTTGTTTCACTTTTCGGTGTTGTACTTTGCTATTTTATTTATTTTATTTATCTTATATTTCCCCTTTCAGTCATTGAAGGGAAAAAACATTCAGAAGTAATGGCATCAATTAAGCACATAATGCCGCTGGCGGTGGCCAACAACACTCCATGTCTTTTGGCTCAAAAACGATTTCACCTTTTACCTATGTTTCACATTGATGTACCATATTTTGGTACTGCAACGTCATAATGTTCGATATAATATCACGAGCATATTTTGGGATTATCATACCACGTTAGCATCATTATTTTTTAATGCAAAATTACAATTCAAGGCAAAACTCAAAATTAGGCCCGTGCGGGCCCAATTTAGAGTTATTCACGGCCCAACTCAACTTATAATTCTATTTGAACTACAATTCTAGCTGTATAGGGACTCTTACTACTATATAAAGGGGTCACATTCCTCATTCCAAGGGGGGAGAAGTTCTCAAGAGTGAATTTCTAGCTACTATTTTGAGTTATTGTTTCGACCTATGCATTCAACTGTGAATTCAATGATACTTATATTCCTGGAAGGCCTCTGAAGTCTAGTTTCCAAATCAAAAAGCAGATTGAGATTCTGAGGTCTAGAGAAGGAGATATAACAAAAACGGTGAGGCTGCACAAAGCTGAAGAACAAGTCGAAATTTGACCTGTTTGGTCTCAATTCGACTTGTTTGGCTCCATTCGAGTTTATCATTCAAGCCCATTTCGAGCTATTTCAGGCCCATTTTGATTTATTTGGGCATCTATTTCAAGCTATTCCAAAATAACTTGATTTTGAGTTATTTTGAAGCATACTTCTACTTGGAGTGGACTTCTAGCCAAGGAAGGACTCTTAATAGTATATAAGGGGGCCCCATACCTCATTTTCAGGTATGTGTTTCATATTTCAAGCATTTATTTCGAGCAATATAAGTCAAATTCGAGATTTTTTGCCTTAATTTTGAGTTGTTCGGAACAGCTCTTCTCCGAGTTATCTTGAGAGCATTTCGAGTTGTTTTTGAAGTCTTCATTTCGATCATTTGAAGACCTTCATTTTAACTTGTTTTGTTCTATTTCGACTTGTTTGCTTTCGACCTATCTGATACATTTTGACCTAACATTTTCACTTGTTCCCTTGCACAACGAGATCTCACATTTCAACCCATCGGACTTGAGCGTCGGAGTGCCTTCGCTGGGAAGGCACTGCCTTAGTTAACGTGTAGTGTTGAGTGCAGGTTCTGAACTCAAAAGCTGCTTAAGGATCCAGCAGGGGCTGAAGAAGTCTGACGTGGACTGTTGGTAATTGGACACGTATCCAGATGAAAATACCCCACATCTGTGGCCGTCTGTGGGAACCACTAAACACACTTAGGAACATCCACTATCACTCATTCAATGGCTCAGCGAAGAGTCACGGAAAAGAACGGAGTAGCCATTAGGGCTAGGTCTCCAAGGGAAGAGGAGAACCGAGTTTTATATGCTTCTGAGCACACATTAGTGGTGCCACTGAATACTCCATTGGACCAACTACGCGTTGCAGCGGATCAACTTGCAGTGCCTCCCCCAGAATAACAACTGTTGAATCCTGCTCAGTTAAATCAGATCATGACCGCTTTACAACAAACTATGGAACCGATGATTGTGCAACAACTGGCAAACACTGCTCTGCAGCAAAACGCCCCAGCACCAACTGCCAAACACACACCGGCCTTTCGAACAAGGTCTCATCAGACGCAACGTGCTGATTAGAGAAAACATACTCATTCGAGGATGACTAGGCCGAACAGAAGGGAACCATCAGCATCACTAGAACACAGGATTCCAAGTTCGGTGAGGACTGGAAGGCACTGAGCCCCGAATTGGGCAGCCGTTATAGATTGAGAGGTCAATTCAAGGCAGACGGGTCCAGAGGTCCAGCAATCCGCAAGTCACACAGCGGGAAGGAACATGGACCTGCCAGAACGAGTTGCACCAAGGTTGTTACCAATCGTTGCTGATCAAATCCCGCCACTGGAGAAGCCAACTCCATTCTGCGATGCAATCAGCAGATTGATACTGAAGGAGGGAGCTATTCTTACTGAGATGAAGAAGTATGATGGGACAAGTGATCCTGGAACGCATTTCGGTGACTTAGATGCGGAGTTGCAAATTTTGGGATACTACAAGGACTTAAGGGCAAAACTGATTTCACTTAGCTTGACGCGAACAACCAAGGAATGGTTCAAGAAAGTGCTGCCATGCACAATCAAATCATTTGGATAGTTCAAAGTGATTATCGTCAACAAGTTTGCAACTTATCGCCTAAAGAAGAGATCTCCAAGTTGTCTGTTCAATGTTCATAGAAAACATGATGAAAGCTTGGGAAAATACATAGAGCGGCTGAATGTGGAGATTGGTCGAGTGAAGTCTCCAACTGCAGACTTAGTTATCTCTGTACTGCAAAACCGTAGCAACAGTAAAAAGTTGGTTGAAGTAATAACTTGGAAGGCGCCAACTACTATTGAGCAAATTATGGATCTTGCTCGGAAAGGTATTCACATAGAAGAGGCCACTTTGAACTAGGGCTTAATGGATTTACCGGAACCTTACAAAGAGAAAGAGAACTGAAACTGAAGAAAGGATCACCGCGGCAAAGATGGCGATCAACGTCGGTCTCCTTTTAAAAGGTTCGATAACTACACTCCTCTGAGAAAGGATATTGCTGAAATCTTTGCCGTCACAATGGATCGTGGGATATTGAAAACACCCAGACCTTTCAAGGAAATGGATGAGATGAAGGAATCAAGGAAATATTGCAAATACCATATGCAGAACGGTTATTACAGTAATGATTGCAAAGCGTTAATGAATGTGATCGAACAACTCATAGAGGATGGAGAGCTGGCCGAATTTGTCCTGGAGAATCATGAGACACGGAGGAGAAATCATCTCGAGACAAAAACAAAAGTTGTTCTACAAGGGATAAAAAAGATCAAGGAAGTCGCATAAAGGTTGATCCAAATAACTCTGATGGGTCGGCAGTCAATATGATATGAGGCGGACCAATCTGAGAGGAGGAAGTTGGTATAAGCTACTCAAATTCATCAATCTGTAGATCATGCAGTCGAGGCCAAATCTGAATTCATGGATGTGCAACGCACAAAAAATACAGGCAAGTACGACACTTGTTTATGTTACACTATGCAACTCATAAACTTGGTCACAAGCATCAAGCTAGTCACAAACATCTGTAATCATCGCCTCAACAAAGAGCGATTACGGAGCATATGATGAGCACAACCCTCAACAGACGCTAAGCCAAAAGCAGCTTAGTTGGAAAACACACAAAGGCCAAAGCCACAAGCCGCATGGTCGTTAGAAAAATGAGATAAGAGCACTAGCCTCAACTCATGAAGCTTTGAACACCTTAAGCCACAAACAGCTTAGTTGGAAAACACACAAAGCCCAAAGCCACAAGCAGCTTGGGTGTTAGAGAAATGAGATATGAGCGATAGTCTCAACTCACGAAGAGCACAAAGCCCAAAGCCACAAGCAGTTTAGGCGTTGAAAAATGAGATATGAACACTACCTCAATTCATTAAGCTTTTAACACCCTAAGCCACATGCAGCTTAGTTGGAAAACAAACAAAGCCCAAAGCCAAGCAGCTTGGGCGTCACAAAAATGAGATATGAGCACAAGCCTCAACTCATGAAGATTTTAATACCCTAAGCCACAAGCAGCTTAGTCGGAAAACATATAAAGTCCAAAGCCAAGCAGCTTGGACGTTCAATAAATGAGTTAAGAGCACTAGCCTCAACTCATGAAGATTTTAATACCCTACGCCACAAGCAGCTTAGTTGGTAAACACACAAAGTCCAAAGCCAAGCAGCTTGGACGTTGGAGAAATGAGATATGAGCGCTAGCCTTAACTCAGAAAATATATATACACCCTTAGGTGATAAAGATCAATACCCTACGCCAAGGAGTTTAGCCGGTATAAATACAAGGCCCTGAGCCATGCAGCTTACCCGATCATGAAACTCAACCGGTAAAAATGTTACAACGTAAGGGACATCATTCAGTAGCAAACTCACGCCATTAGTCAAAAATCTGAATTTTCCAATCAGAACTCTGAGTTTTCCAATCTTTTACGGACTCGTTGCATGATTACCGAGGTTACTTGAGATATTTTAGTTTGTATGACCAATGTTTCTACACATTACTCTTACAAACTGGGGGACTCCATGATATACCATATTTCGGTACTGCCACGTCATAATATTCGATATAATATCACGAGCATATTTTGAGATTATTATGCCACATCAACATCATTATTTTTTAATGAAAAATTACAACTCATGGCAAAACTCAAATCTAGGCCCGTGCAGGCCCAATTTAGAGTTATTCATGGCCTAGTTCAACTTATATTTCTATTTGAACTACAATTCTATCTGAATAAGGACTCTTACTACTATATAAAGGGGTCACATTCCTCATTCCAAGGGGGGAGAAGTTCTCAAGAGTGAATTTCGAGCTACTATTTCGAGTTGTTGTTTCGACCTATGAATCCAACTCCGAATTCAATGAATCTTTTATGCCTGGAAAGCCTCTGAAGTCCAGTTTCCAAATCAAAAAGTGGATTGAGATCCTAAGCTCTAGATAAGGAGATATGACAAAAAAGGTGAGACGGCGCGAAGCTGAAGAACAAGTCGAAATTCGACTTGGTTGGTCTCATTTCGACTTGTTTGGCTCCAATTCGAGTTATTCATTCAAGCCCATTTCGAGTTACTCAAGCCCATTTTTAGCTATTTGGGGCCCATTTTCACTTCTTTGGGAATCTATTCCGAGCTATTCCAAAATAACTCCATTTCGAGTTATTTTGAAGCATAGTTCTACTTGGAGTGGACTTCTAGCCAAGGAAGGACTCTTAATAGTATATAAGGGGCCCCATAACTCATTTTCAGGTACCTTTTTCATATTTCAAGCATTTACTTTGAGTAATATAAGTCGAATTCGAGCTGTTTTGCCTTCATTTCGAGTTGTCCAGAATAGCTCTTCTTCGAGTTATCTTGAGAGCATTTCGAGTTTTTTTTGAAATCTTCATTTCAATCTATTGAAGACCTTCATTTCGACTTGTTTGCTTTCAACCTATGTGATACATTTTGTCCTATCATTTTGACTTGTTACCTCGCACAACGAGATCTCACATTTCGACCCATCTGACTTGAGCGTCGGAGCGCCTTTGCCTGGAAGGCACCGGCTTAGTTTATGTGTAGTGTTGAGTGCAGGTTCTGAACTTAAAAGCTGCTTAAGGATCCAACAGGGATTGAAGCAGTCTGACGTGGAGTGTTGGTAAGTGGACACGTATACAGACGAAAATACCCCACATCACACATATACTTATAAAATCAAATCTTATCGTGTCAGATACATATCGAACACCGTTACTCCTTCGATACATGCTAGACATGCCACGTGGCATATTCTATAAATTAAATAAAATAGAATTATAGATACTCGTGTTGTCCAAAAATCAAGGACATATCCAACAACTTTTGACACGTCAAAGAGACAAATTACTTCAGGTTTTTTGGCAATTTACCTCCTTGTGCCATGTCAAATTGACAAATTATACCCTGTAAAAAAATAAATAGGCAAATTAAACACCCCCGTGATTTGAAAAATTTGTACATCAACTCTACGTAACTTTTTTAGTGTATTATTTATATTTAACTAGCAACTCGATCAGTGCACGCGGGGGACCGCGTGCAAAGAAAAATCAGTGTAAAGAGTAGTTTGATCTTAGTACAATGCGTTTGTTATCTGTATATATTTAGTAAAAGAACAATGCGCACGAAAATCTTGGCAAAGCCCCTCCAACAGATCTTTTATCTCCTCGGAATTAGTTGGTTCATTTGCAAAACTAGTTGACCAGAATAAATTCATTTCTCCAACACACTTGATTTTGGAGCAATCACTTCAAGAAACATATTTCTGTATTAGTTCCTTGCAGGTTATGATAGATCACTCTCTTGAGAATAGTATTTGATCCTACTATCAACGTACAATTCCAGCATATTTGTCGATTCCCTGAGTTCATAAACAACCATTTATTAGTCGACAAGATCGACATGCAAACAACTCATCTGAGTGATGCATTCAATGCCCTTCCAATCACCGAGGTAGCAACTATTAATCGAATAAATTTAGGGATAAGAAAGTTTCATTGAATGGAAAGTCTGCGATCAATTATAGGAAACAAATATTTCTTTTTTGCTAATTCAAGAAGTAATTACATACTTGATGTTTGGAAATGTGTGTCTCTAAAACAAATGATTTCAACAAATAGACAACCTTCATCTTCAAAAACCCTTTATCTATATATTATAACAGATGAATGGAACAAGTCAAATACTAGTAAAAGAAAGTAATGAACACCTAAAAAGATATTTCGAAAAATCTTACATAGAAGAAGATGGTAGGGATTTCTTGCTAAGGTTTAAATTTCACATTAGGTGTTTCGCTATTCAAAATAAAACAAAGCATTATTTGCCAATTAGAATAAAATAGCTAACTAAAATAACACATGGGGTTATTTTGCCAATTTGAAATGACACATGGTTAGTTTTTGCTATAACCCCATAACTGCACTAGTGTAAGCCCAACGAGTGAAAGAATTTCTTCTTGATAGCAGTAACTAAGATACAATCTCATTTGGAAAAAGGAAACCCAGTATATGAGATAAAATTTACATTAAACCCATTGCTTTTTATATAACATAGATGTTACAAAAGAGAACTTACAGAAGGGAAGGTCTACTTTTTTCCGATTCCATCCATTCCGAATCTCTTCTTTGAATTCACTATCACAATGAACATAAGGTAGAACATTGTCGCAACCTTAGTCTCGCCATTATCACATAGTGGCTTTACACTAGACAAGTTATAAGTTACATCCATCTAACAAACAGATCTTTCCATCGACAATGTTGGATGCTTTGCCAACTATCCCGGCTCTAACTTTTACATCATCATCATCAAATCTGACGGAAGTCCACTAATCAATTTGAGACCCGTGAACAAAGCTAAGTGGTGTTTATTTGCAAGGGAGAATAGACGGTGATAAACTCGTTTTTACGCTGATGATGGTGGCGAAAAATGTGGTTGATTATATGCCATGATCATAGCAAGCAACTAAGAAATGAAAGGCGGCGTAACCTAGAGCTAAAGACCTAGGGCTTATGCGAGTAGAGGTCACAACTAATAAAATAATTGAAGCAACAAAATTTTTGTAGTGTTTTTTAGAGTGATTGCACGTTTATATACAAGTACATTTGAGTAGTTTTGACAGTTGTAGCCCTGAACCTAACTAAAATTTCTTTGTCCATGTTGTCTTACTTTCTTTTCTTTGCCAGCTTTAAATATGCTTATCTGGGTAATTACTTGGATGCGACGGTCAGATCGGGGATAGACGCATTGCTCCATGTATTGACATAAGAAAAAGTAGAACTAGAAATACATAAATACAAAAAAAAAAAAAAAGGTAAATTGCATCAAATCCTCCAACTTATGACCCCTTTTATATATTGCCATCTAACCTTTATATTTTTGCACTAATCACCCTAAACTCTCATAAACGTGTGAACTGCCCCTACTTAAACTTCCCTTCATTTTTAATAGGGATAAAAGCGTTAAACCCCCTATACTATAGAGGGTGTAGCGATTTTAACCCTGAACTTTTTTTTTTGGGCAATAAGCCCCATGTACTATGGATAAATAAGCACTTTGCCCCCTCAACTATTTACTGGAAAAAAATAATTTTCCCCCTGATCGAATTTCCTATCATTTTTTGCCGGAATTTAAAACGTGAACATGATGGTTCATCACTATTTAACATCAGATTCAATAAAATGCCATTTTTTCACTTTAGTTTTTGTTATATTTCCAAGTCCTAAATTTTGATAATTTAAACTATGGTTTTGAAAATTAAGGAAATATAACAAAAATCGAAGTGAAAAAAGGGAACTTTATTTAATTTTAGGTTAAATAATAATGAACGCTCATGTTCACGTTTCAAATTCCAACAACAAATGACCAATAATTTGATCAGGGGGCGAAATGATCAGTTTATCCATAGTACAGGGGGCTTGTTGCCAAAAAAAAAAAAGTGCAGGGGGCAAATCGCTACACCCTCTATAGTGTAGGGGGTTTAACGCTTTTATCCCTTTTTAAAATAATCTTGAGAAATATTCTGCTAGTCCATCCAAGGCTTAAGGGTATTTTTGTCACATTCTTCACGCCTTTTCAAGTTTGAAGTTGAATAGGCTATGGGGTGCACTTCTTACTTGTTGAGTTAGACAAAAGAAAATGGGGGGCAAAATTAGGGATAAGAAAATTCATTCAATTTCTCGTTTACAGTACATTGTGGTATAACTCTGCTTAAATGGCTTGGAACTTGGGAGGAGAAGCCAACGAGATGTCTGAGGTGCGGAATGCACCTCATTATGGTACAAAAATATCACTTTCCATCAAGGGGTTATTTTCTCTTTATAATGCTCAATCTTTTTACCAAAAAAGTAGTAAATTTATTTACTTTTCTCGTGAATTTGTTTCTTTTCCCCAGATTGATCGACTATTTAAGCTGAATTTAGGATTTTGGATTACAAAGTGGTCCGGAAATAATATTTTGTTGCTTCTCGAGGGTTTCATACAATTTTATTCATTTATTTTGGACCTTTGCATTTTATTTTAATTATGTAAATCCATCATACCTCACACAAACTATGTAATGTAAGGTTGGAATTATTTGCAAAAACATAAGACTAAGTAACTTTATTGTGTAATTGGAGGTGCTTACAGTGACCACCATGAAAAATTCATGAATCTGGATAGGCATGTATACTTTAATGGTGAGATTGCACATTTCAATTTATGTGATAGGGATAAAATGGGCATGTTAGAAACTGAAGAGATAGCTAAGTCACTGGGATACCCCGATGGTTGTAATGTAGATTACCATTTTTCTGTACGTGACATAAATCATCCACTGAATCTAGAGCTTATGAAATATGATTTGCACCATAAAATAATTATTTCTATATCTCTTGATATCACTGATGATGTTAGTTTAGACAATGATGACCAGGAAGATGGAGGTAGCCATAGTGTGGAGTGTAGAGTGAACTTATATCAAATGTCAACAAATCATGATTGTAAAGAAGTTGAGGTTGGAGGACATAATTAGGCGTTATATGACAATTAGAGAGGAGGAGGGTTAAATGCTAGTCAGGATGAATATGATGATCATTTTGTGGGGCGTGACTCTAAATGCTCTAATGTCTTAGTGGATAGTGAGTTTGGTCTGACTGATGACAAGGTTGCATTTGTGAATATTGGGAAGAATAAAGATCGAGGGGTGGCTTATAGGTTTTAGAGTGTCGTGTAACTATGCAAACTAAGACTAGTACAACTGTTGTTGCATCCAAAAAAAAATGGTACATACTTGGGGGATTTCATGTCTTTATTCAAAAATTTGACATCGAAAACCCTACTTTAGTTTATAACTTGTGCTTCAATGATGCAACCACCTTTAGAACTGCAGTAAGACATCCCCTCAATAATGAATGGAAGAGATCTTAATCTCAAAAGATTAACATAGACAAGGTGCACGTAAAATGCAAACACCCCTATATGGCCACTACAAGAAAACTGGTCTTTAGAGACCATTTTTTTGCAAACGGGTAAAAACCCGTTTTTAATAATCTAACAATTATTACAAATAGGTAACTCGTTTGTAATCATCGTTAGATTATTAGAGACGGATTACCCGTCTATAATAACGTTACTACAAACAGGAAGCCCGTTTGTAGTAAAATATAATTATTAGTGACGGGTTACCTGTCACTAGTAATTGGGCGCAAAAATGAAAATTCATTTGGCGCCCGGGTTATAGAAACGGGCAGCCTGTATCTAGAGCCCGCTACTTACTAGAGACAGGCTGCCCGTCTCTAGTAATGTGGCGCCAAATGAAATCATTTGGTGCCCATTAAACTGCGGGCTCTAGAAGCCCGTTTCTAGAGCCCGTTACTTACTAGAGATATTCTTCCCGTCTCTAGTAATGTGGCCCGCGGGTTCTAGAAATGAGCAGGCCGTTTCTAATAATCTGGTGTATAAAAACTACTTACCTGTTTTCTATACGCCATTTTCACTCTCCCCACCACTTTTAAAACTCTCTCTCTCTCAAAATCTCCTCTCTCTCTCTCTAAGAATCTCACAGGTATTTCATCAGTTAATTAGGTTTTTATCTCATTGTTTTTGTAATTTATCGTTTAGATTGTGTTTTATGTTGTTAGGGTAGTGTATGATATTGATTATATTGTATGTTTTGATATTTGTTTTGTAATTTATAGTTGAATTAATTAAATTTTGTTTTATGATGGTTTTGTAATGCATTTTATCAGCTATATTGTAATTTATTGATTATATTTTGGTTATGATCATGTTTGTCTATAATTTATTGAATTTATTGTGTTTATGAAGTTCGAGCGCGGGCTTAATGGATGTTGTGTTGTTTAAACATGACGTTCTTGTTTTTAGTCAATTATTGTGGCAATTAAGCGAGGTATAGTTAGAATTTATGAATTGGCGTGTGTTTTTTTTTTATAATATTGTCTTTTTAGTTACGTATCTCTTGGACTTCGTGGAATTGATGTTCTGTATATATGTGATTTTTACAGATTGCTGATCAACAGAGACCACTTGATTCTGGTGTTGGGTCGACGAAACGTAAAGGTGTGACCCGTAGACCTCATGCTGACACTGTTGGCCAAGTTTTGACCCTGTACCGAGCGTTCAGGCTGGCCCGCGTAATAGATGATCAGCTCCAGCACCACTTAGCAATGTATCTACCCGTCCGGCTGGTGCCCCGGTACCGAGAGTTCAAGGTAGCCCGCGTACTCGACGAGCAGCAGCCGCACCACTTAGTCATGTCTCTCCTGGCTAGGTTGGTGCCCATGAACCTAGCATTCAGGCTGGCCAGGCTATCCGAGGAGCAGCGCCGCCACCACCACTTAGTCATGTATCTTTTGTTGCTATGCGCACAGGTTCGGCCTCATCTGGGGAAACCTCGCAGTCCTGGACGCCGACGAGGTCGACCCCTTGACCTCGACCAACTTATGATGCTACTGCGACAGGGCCTCCCAGTAGAGTACCGATTGGGATAGTGGCCTCCCCAGGGCACGGAGTACAGGTGTTCCATCCCCAGTTGGCTCGCAGGGTGGATCCATTGGCACACCTATAGGTTCGTGTATACCGCACAGGCTGCGTAGTGGCGAACTACAAGGAACGTCGCCATTTTCACAGTGAGGAGTTCATGTCCCACCCACAGCCGTGGACACTACCCCGACTGCCCCTTCACATGCAGCAGTGCACATGCAGTCCCAGATGTAGCGGCTACTGATCAGGCCCGTCCGCTCAGGTGCGTCTCGAGGATATAGTTGGGCCTAGTCAACCGAGGCGAGATATACGAGGTATGACCCGGCCAAATCCACCTGCAGATCAGATATGGGTATCGAGGGATGAGTTCGACATTTGGAATGATCATAGTCGAGTGGTACGCACTATCAGCAAGACGATCAAGACCATGTTGACGGCTTTGTGGCTATCGTATCATGATATTCTAAAGGCGAACAGAGTACAGTTTTGGGATCATTTTTGGGTAAGTGTAATCTTTTGAGTTTTATATTATAATAAAAAATTTAATTTGAGGAGTGAATGTAGTTATCTAATGCCTATAATTATTGTTGTTTATGTAGTCCATTCCGACTGATGCGATCTTTGAGGGGTTTGAGTATATAGCACAATATGGACTAGACATTCGACCCTGAGTGCTCCACTGCGGCAACATGCCATATGCCGGATAATCAGTGATTGTCCACATTAGTGCAGCACTTAATCTAAAGTTTGTTTCAGAAACCTATCATACGTGTCCACACCATTAACCCATAACTCCCTCAAGTCATCAACTAATGGGCAGAGCAACACGACAATGTTCTTCCCTGGGCTTTGTGGTCCAGATATAATCAAACTCGGAAAGATATACTCTTGATGCATGTAAAGATCAGAAGGTAGATTGTAATGAGTAACGAATACGGGCCACAAGGATATGAAACTGATGAACTAACAAATGGAGTAAATCAATCGCTACAGAGTCCAACTCGAATGTTTTGAGGTTCGGACACAAACTATGGATGTACCCTGTCAAAGTGTTTCCATGATTCTCTTCATGCTGGATGAATCATTTGATCATTCGAACCACTGAATTTCATCCATCGACATGCGGGGCTGAATGAATCATTTGATCATTCGGGCTATAAGCTCAGCAATGGTCGGAGACATGCATAGTCTCTGAAGGCGAGGTATTATAGGGAAGTACCACAACTTTTTACACCCGATTGGTTTCTTTTTCCCCTTGGCATACCTCGCCTCGCTGCATTATGGACATATAGTATATTCACTATTTTCCAAATCTCCATAGCACAAAAAACAATTATTTACACAAATGTCAAAAGTTTTGTACCCAAGACCCAAACCAAACCAGACATCATCTTTTTCAACCCGTATACGTTATTAGGCAACCAACTCTCATCTTCCAGACTAAGGCAATCCTTGGCCAGTTGTAAAACTTTATTGCATGCGGATGCACTAACATTATGAACATTATGGACGGCAAGAAATTCTGCCACCCACTGTAACACAGGTTTAACTTAATCACTTTACAAGCGCACCTCTGATTGTCTTAGCAATTCATAGAACTTTCTAGCCTCATCATTTGATTCCTCTTCAATTGCATCTCTATCAACTTGAAATGCTCATATACCAATTCACTAGAAGGATTTTGTTCTTCACACTCAATATCATCTAATATGGTTTCGTTTGAGGTCTGTCCTACCCTGCATGTCGATGGATGAAAAACAGGACTAGTTTCACCATGTGCTACCCACGTATAGCACTGAGTGACAAATCCCCATCTACATAAGTGAATTGAAATTTGATCAGAGTGCAAAAACTTTCTACTATCGCATTTCTTACAAGGAAATCTAGGATTATTTCTACTATAGGACTAATTTTTTAATACCGTATGTGAAATGCTATTTTAAGTCACAAATATCGCATTTCATATCATACATCTAACTTGTATGTTCATGTGAACACATTCCGCATATATATATATGCTCGAAAACTATATAAAATAATCTAGTTTACGATCAAATATACAACATACCGTCAACGGGAAATTCAGACTTGATGCAGGTAAATCAGTTTAGAGACTCTTCAACGCGATGACAGTGTGGTTTTGATCTAAGTGAAAAAAAGATTAATTCAAATTTCATATAAAAAATATTAATAAAAACGAATGATATAAATTATGAACTAGCATTTTAAACGCACCTGCACAATGAGATGAATTGACTGAGTGGAAGGTCGAATCTGGTACTAATGATGCATGTGATATTTACTAACGGCTTTCCAGTTTTTAAAAGATTTTATAGTTTTTGAAACGGCCAATCTGTTTGTAAAAGCTTTTAAATGGGCGGCCCGTTTCTAAAAGTTTTTATAGTTTTAGAAACGACATTTTCGTTTGTAAAAAAAAGATAAAATTTTTTATTTTTCTGAAAACTTTTAGAGACGGATTCGCCGTTTCTAAAGATAAGAGCTGGAATTTTAAAAAGTGCGAAAAGTATTAGAAACGGCAAATCTATTTTAATAGGTTTTGGCGGGATTTCGAATTTTTTTGAAACGTTTTAGAAACGAGAAATCCGTTTCTAATAATCTCACTTTCATCTATAAATACTTCCCCTCTCTTTCATTTTCTCAAACATCAAACACATGCATCTGTATCGAATTCTCTCCTCTTCCTTTCTTTTCTTAATTATACGTATATAAGTTTATAATTATCTTATTTTTATAGTAAGATAATGTTATTATAGATGTAGTTTATAACTTATTGTCTTTTGTTTTTTAGTTTTTGTCAAAAAAAATTTAGATTATATTTATTATAACATAATTAACGCTTATTTATAACTTATACTATGTTATCATTGTTATTAAACAAATAATGTTGGTAATTAAGAGTAATTTTTAAAAAAATGTGTCACTATTAATCACCAAATTAATATAATTAATGATTTATAAATATTGAAAGATTTTCTGCTAATTTTTTATTTTATATTTTCTGACATTACGAGAGACGGCTTGCCCATCTCTAATACGTGCAAGCGGGTTGCCTGTAATTCAAGTATTAGAGACAGGAAACCCGTCTCTAATACGTGCAATCCTTTAAACAAGGGCTGCCCGTTTAACTTCGGAGTTTTGTTTTTTAGAAATGGCTTTATTGCCCGTTTGTAGTATTTGTCACTTATTACAAATAGGCTAGCCGTTTGTAATAGGTTTACGGTTTTAGAAACGTCCAAGAGTTAAGCACCAAGTATGGACAGTTGTGGAGGTATGCAGGTGAATTCGTTAGGAGTGACAAAGATACCACTATTTGTTGATGAATGGCCAGAAAAGAATCTTGGCGATTAAGCACATAATTTATTATTACATTTGTCTTCTTCAATGTTCCTATATATTATTTAGAAGCACTCGGTAACTAAGATTTCTAATTATATGATACACTTGACTTTAATATTTTTATATAACTTACAAATAATATAATTATATTAATCTATACGCACATCCATGTCGTATCATATTCTAAGATCTTTAAAAATTTGTCACCCTGTGTATGTACCGCTACAAGAAAAAGGGGCAGCAGAAACAGGACTTTTACAAACGGGGCGCCCGTTTGTAATAACCGCGACTTATTACAAACGGGCAACCCGTTTGTAATACTTTACAAACGGGGTGCCCGTTTGTAATAAAATTACTACAAACGGCTGGCCCGTTTGTAGTAATAGGATATTACTACAAACGGGACACCCGTTTCTAGTAATAGGATTCTCGGGCTTTAGAAATGGGAGGCCCGTTTCTGAAGCCCGAGTAAATAAATTCGGGCGCCAAAATGAAATGCATTTTGGCGCCACGGGCTTTGGAAACGGGCTCGCCCGTTTCTAAAGCGCGTATATTACTAGAAACGGGCAGCCCGTTTCTAGTAATTATTAGAAACGGGCCACCCGTTTCTAATAGGGTTATTAGAAACGGGCGGCCCGTTTCTAATAAGGGTATTAGAAACGGGCAGCCCGTTTCTAATAACCCGTATATAAAAGACGGGCTGCCCCGTTTCTATCGCCATTTTTGGCGTTTTTAGCTCTCTCTCTCTCTAGAAATTCTCTCTTCTCTGTCTAGAAAACTCGGCCCTCTTCCGTAGAAATCGAATGGTACGTGTTTTTCACCGATTAAATTACGTTATTTACGTTTTTTATCGCTTTTAGCATGTATTTATCGTGTTTTTGTGCTATTTCATCGGCTAATTAGGGCTTTACCTAGTTTTTTGTTCTAATTTATGGTTTAGGTTGTGATTTACGTTGGGTATGCTAGTTTTTACAGATTATATTATGTTATTTATATTTTTATTTAGTCTAACATGTAATTATCGAGTTTTTGTGATATTTCACCGGATAATTAGGGTTCTTAACGTTAATTATTTGTAATTTATGGTTTTGATTGTGATTTACGTTGGATATGTTTGTTTTCACCGATTAGATTACGTTAATTACGATTTTATGGCTTTTAGCATGTCTTTATTGAGTTTTTGTGATATTTCATCGGTTAATTATATATTGTTTAGATTGTGTTATATCTATTGTTAATTATTGTATGCTCGATATATCTATATATATAAATATATATTGTAATGTAATTAGTCGATTGGTTTGATGATTGAACGATTTTCGGTTAGAATTTGTGAAGTGGCGTTTGTTTGTATATAATTCAGTGTTATGAGTTACGTATACGATTTCTTGGAACTTGTGCGTGTGCTTGTATTTGATGTTTGGTATATGACGTTTACAGATGGCAGATGAGCAGAGACCTGTTGATTCTCATGTTGGGTCGACGAAGCGTAAAGCTGGGACCCGTAGATCCCGGCCTGACATTGATGGCCAGGATGATGCACCGGCCATTCAGGGTGGCCCGCGGACCAGACGATCAGCTCCAGCACCACCTGCCCCGGTGCCATACTCAATTGCCAGTGCCCCAAGGCCGAGCGTTCAGCGTGACCCGCGTACTCGAGGATCAGCGTCGCCACCTCCACCACTGTGGCATGCGTCGCCTATTACTGATCAGGGCACCGGCTCGGTCTCATCAGGGGCTACCTCTCGATACCGGACGCCGACCGGTTCTACACCTCCACCTCTTGTGATACCCGATTTAAATGCGGGGCCTCCTAGTACTGCACCGTTTGGGAGAGGGGGCCCCCTAGGTAGCGGAGTTCTGGTGTCCCATCCCCTGTTGGCTCGCTTGGCGGATCCATCGGGACACCTGTAGGTTCTCGTGTATCTCACGGGCAGTAGGGACCGCCACCAGTAGCACCGGGGGCAGATGTGGTCCATGGAGGTCCGACAGCTCAGTCAGGGCGAGGTGCAGTGGCCCCCGATCGTGCAGGCCCGTCCGCTCGGGTGCGCCCCGAGGATGTAGCTGGGCCTAGTAGAGTTGTACGAGGTATGGCCGTTGCTGATCAGCCCGCCGCTCGGCGAGAGGACCGGATTTGGATATGGAGGGATGAGCTGGGGAATTGGAGCGAGCAGAAGAGGATCGTACGCACTATCAGTAGGACGGTGAAGACGGGATTGACGGTACCGTGGGCCACGTACGATTAGATCTCCGAGGCCGTCAGATGGGCGTTCTGGAGGCATTTTGAGGTATGTTATCCTTTGTGTTTCATATAGTAATACAAGTGTTAGAAATTTTTCAGGATATCCAATTCTTGTAATCACTGTTCTTTATACAGGCCATTTATCAGTGGGATCTGGTGCAGACGGATACGATCTACGAGGGGTCTGAGTGGTGGGCGGCCCGCCGGATGTCAGCCGAGATCGCACGGGCGAAGTCCTGTTACTTCAAAAGAAAGGACGATCCGAAATGGAGGGATAGGCCCTGTTGGATTCCGGAGCGACTTCTTCGACACTACATTCACCTTTGGGATCAGGAGGAGCACAAGCAGAAGTGTGCCCGGAATAGGGCCAACAAGTTGAAGGGGCAGAAATACAACTATCGGGGGGGAGGGGTCTATCAGCACGCAGGACCATCACGCCAGGAAGGTAATTAGTTTGGAAATTTAGTTGTCAAATAGTAATTTGGTGCTTTTTAAGTCGATTTGGTTAAATATTTTGACATGTGTTCAATTTCCAGATAGCTGAGGACCCGACGAAGGAAGTGTCGTATGTCGAGACGTGGCTCGACACGAGGACCATGGCATTGCCGGATGGGACTAGGGAGTTCATCAACGACGACAACAGGGTTATATTTGTGAGTTTCCTTTTTGTACTTTTTAACTTCGATAGTCTTAATGTAAATGTATATGCTAACTCTAGATTTCGTTTACACAGGAGAGGTACGTCGAGGATTGTACCGACATCTACGGTGCTGACCGCACCAAATGGCCACCGTTTGACTACCCGACATGGGCGAAAGCAGTTGGTGGGCCATATAAGGGCAGACTCAACGGCGTAGGGAACTCCCTAAATCTAGATGCTATGGGGGTCCGGTCCACGCGGCAGTCGAGGAGGGCTCGTGCCTCGGCTGCCGCCCACCAGTCTCAGTTTGTCGGGTTGCAGTAGCAGATATATAAGCTGACGCAGGAGATTGCCCTGATTAAAGCACAGACACAGCAGCCGCCGAACCCTTTCGCTCCGGGACCTTCTACAGGGCCTTCTGCACACGCCGCTGGGACTTCTACTCAGCCGGACCCATTTGCCCCGGGGCCTTCTACCCGGCCATCCACATCAGCCGAATGTGGACCTGCAGTTGATTTGGGTGCTGATCTGTGCGACGACAACATAGATGTTGACTATCTATATGATCAGTACAACGGCCCGGTGGATGGCGTCGCTAGGACAGAGCGTGCTAGAGAGCGGGCTGCGGAGCTAGGGATGACCGTGAGGTTCGGTCGTGACGAACGTCCCGTCGTGGATCCTAATATGATGCACGTGGATGATGACCTCGCGGCACAGGAAGGCGGTGACGAGTTCCATGACCCCGATGGGGATGATTTTCAGGTGGATGGTGACGAGTAGGATTGACTGAGGATCTAGCTACTCAGTTGTTTTTATTGTGTTTTTTTTTTATTTTTTGTGGAATGTAATTAACTATGACTCCCTTAATTACTTTTGTCCGACTTAATATTTATGGTGTTTCATTTTGTAAATTTAATCTCTAATGAAAGCCAAAAAAGTTGAATGAAAGCCAAAAAAAAAAGCTTATAGATTTTTCCTAATACTTTATAGGAAATTCAAAAATCTTAATAAAAGCCAAAATGAAAATGGTTACAAGTAGTAAAAACTAGCAACTACTATGGATCTTCATTAGAGTCTTCGTTGTCAACTGGCTCAACTAGTTGTATCTCAGTATCAGCAAGAGCTACGACTTCGTTGTAGTTGTGGCCATACTCAGCACTGTCGGGTACTCGAGTGGGTTCATTTTCACTCTCGCCCTCGACGTACAATGAAGTAGTGACGATGACATATCTGGCTCGAGTAGTACACATGGCCCACCAGCCCCTACGAGCTACGAAATGTGCAGCTGATGGATATGGCGTATAGTAGACTTGTTGAGACTGGTTTGCAAATATAAAAGGTTCATTGGTTTGTAGTCTCGAACGTGGATTGATGTCTACCAGCCGAGCATTGAAAGGGCTTGAGCGGGGCATGTCATACCAATCACACTTGAAATACACAATAGTCTGCTGCAATCCGGCGCCCCAGTAGTCTACTTCCAATATGTCCTGGATTATGCCGTAGAAATTTGTGTCCTCAGGTGCACCCAGATTTCCCTTGACACACACGCCACTGTTCATTGTGGTATTTCCGGTACTGTGCGATTCTGTGTGAAATCTAAACCCGTTGACTTTGTACCCCTTGTACGTCTTCGCTATTGCAGATGGGCCCCGAACCAAAGCATGAAGACGGGGTTCAACCGCATAATATCCGGATGCCACGGTGTTCTTGAACCATCCAACAAACTCCGCATTACGTTTACTTTGCGTTTCTTGGTCGTTAAGTCCCTGACACATTTGCTGTTGAAACAATCTGCAGATAACGAATCACGAAGTTTTAAAATATGGCGATGTATTTGTAAAATTGTGAACTGTATGAAACGTAATTAATTAACATAAAAGTTTTGCCACTTACGTGACCCATCCGTCGACTTCTGGACAGTTTAAGATCGTGTATAACTCGATCAGATTGTATTCCGATTCGGTGAGGTACCAGTTCCAATGGACAGACCCTATTGGTTTGCCTTGTTTATGGAAGATTCCAAGTTGTCCAGTGTAATTGCTGATCATTTCAGTCTTGTTTTTCTTCAGCCGATTGTGTCTAGTTTCGACTCTAGAACCGAAATAAAGTGAGACGATGTTCGTCATTTCAGACAGCAAAAACACTTGGCATATGGATCCCTCTACATGTGTTTTATTGCCTACTGATCTTTTCAAGTCATACATTCGCCTACACATCAATTAAAAAGTAGGAGTTAGTACACAAATAACAATCTAGACTTTAATTCACTTATTACCAATGAAAAACAATACCTTTCAAATGGATACATCCAGCGATACTGCACAGGACCTCCCACTTTCGCCTCGTATGGTAGGTGAATGGCTAAGTGCTCCATGGAGTCAAAAAACGCTGGTGGAAATATCTTCTCCAACTTGCACATGGTCTCTACTATTGAGATCTCTAGTTTTTCCATATCTGACCTTCTAATCTCAGTCGAACATAGAGTTCTGAAGAATAGACTTATTTCAGCAAGTGGGCCCCAAACAGCATCAGGGAGAAAATCTCGAAATGCAATCGGTACCAACCGCTGCAAAACACGTGACAGTCGTGGCTCTTCATTTGGGTAAGCTTGAGTAGCGGCATCTGGACACATCTAGAAATGTTAGAAGCGTACCCATCTGGAAATCGAAGACCCTTCAACCACTCAATAACTAGCCTCTTCTGATCTCTGTTGAGAAAATAGGTTGCCTTCTGCTTATATACCTTTACATCAACACCTTCCTTCAAGAACAACTCCTTTCTCCTGGTCAGGATTTCTAGGTCTCGTCTTGCATTAAATTTATCCTTTGACTTATCGGTGTCATCCATAACAGTGTTTTTGATGTTGTCGAAAAAGTTCTTCTCGCAATGCATGACATCAAGATTATGTCGAATTAAGTTAGTTTCCCAATAGGGAAGTTCCCAGAAAATGCTTTTACCACACTAATTATGCAATACCCCATAACCCGCAATGTGATATCTAGGATCTATGTCTTCTGGGAGATCATCAATAATAGCCCTCATTTCAGTACCTGATCTCCTCGGAGCGGGTTCACTAAATTCTTGTTTTCCCTTTAGGAAATCTTTTCTGTTTCTCCTCCAAACATGATCTGGTGGTAGAAATCGGCGATGGCATTCAAAGAAACACGTCTTTCTCCCATGCTTCAACTGGAAGGCTTGTGTATTTTCCATGCAATATGGACAAGACAATCGGCATGCAGTGCTCCACTGCGACAACATGGCGTATGTTGGACAATCACTGATTGTCCACATTTGTATGGCCCTTAATATGAAATTCTGCTTCATATACCTATCATACGTTACCACACCAGTTTCCCATAACTTCCTCAAGTCGTCAACTAATGGGCGAAGCAACACGTTAATGTTCTTCCCTGGGCTTTTTGGTCCCGATATAATTAAACTCAAAAAGATATACTCTTGACGCATGCAAAGATCTGGAGGTAGATTATAAGGCGTAATGAACACAGGCCAGCAAGAATACGGAACCGCAGAACTACCAAATGGAGAAAATCCAGCAATACATAATCCAAGTCGAATGTTCCGAGGTTCAGCCGCAAACTCTGGATGGACCCTGTCAAAGTGTTTCCAGGCTTCTCCTGATGCTGGATGAATCATTTCATCAGCCGAACCACTGCATTTGAAATGCCAAGTCATATGCTCGGCAGTGGTCGCAGACATGTACAGTCGTTGTAAATGAGGTATTATAAGAAAGTACCACAACTTCTTACGCTCGATTGGTTTCTTCTTTCCGACCTTGTACCTCGCCTCGCCGCATTCAGGACATTCAGTATATTCGCTGTTTCAAAATCACCATAGTACAAAAAATAATTCTTTATACAAACATCATAAGTCTTGTGCCCTAGACCCAGACCAGCCATCATCTTTTTCAACCCGTATACGTTATTGGGCAACCGACTCTCATCTTCCCGACTAAGGCCATCTTTGGACAGTTCTAAAAATCTAGTGCACGCCTTTTCCGGAATATTATAAACATTATGGACTGAAAGAAATTCTGCCACCCACTGTAACACATGTTTATTTTTATCACTTTGCGATCGCACCTCTGATTGCCTTAACAATTCGTAGAATTCCTTAGCCTCATCATTCGAATCCTCTTCAATTGAATCTCTATCAACTTGATATGCATCATATACCAATTCACTAAAGGGATTTTGTTCTTCATACTCAATATCTTCTAACATTGGGCTGTCTGAGATCTGTCCTACCCCGGATGCCGACAGATAAAAAATAGGACTAGTTTCACCATGGGCTACCCACGTATAGTATTGAGGGACAAATCCCCATTTACATAAGTGAACTGAGATTTGATCTGGTGCAAAAACTTTCTATTGTCGCATTTTCTACAAGGACACCTAGGACAATTGCGCAGATCAAGATAATCTACTTGACATAAAGCAAACTCCAGAAATTTTTGAACACCATATGTGAACTGCAGTTTCAAGTCACCATTATCGCATTTCATATTATACATCCAACTTCTATTTTCATGTGTATACATTGCACTTATATATATATATATATGGAAGCTCAAAAACTAAATAAACTAATCTAATATGCGGTCAAATATACAACATACTGTCACCGGGCAATTCAGAGTTGATGCAGATACATCGATTCAGCTAGTATTTAAGGCGGTGAAAATGCGATTTTGATCTAAGCAAAAAAAGATTAAATTAAATAATTAGGACATGATTACATAAAAAAAATCATAATTAAAACGAGTAGTAAAAATTATGAACTATATAGCATTTTTGAAACGCACCTGAACAAATGAGATGGATTGAGTGTGTGAGAGGTTGGATAGGGTATTTATAGATAGGAAATGGGATTTTTAGAAACGACTTCCCCGTTTCTATAAGATTTTAGAGTTTCACATACGGCCCTCGGGGTTTTACAAATGGGAAAACCGATTTTAAAACCTTTAGAAATGGATGCCCCGTTTTTAAAGGAATTTTCGAATTTTTGGAGAGGTTTTCGAAACGAGCTTCCCATTTGTAAAGGTCCTGGAACCTTTACAAACAACAGGCCCGTTTTTAAAGTTTTTCAAGAAATTTTAAAAAACTTTTACAAATGGGCCGGCCGTTTGTAAAAGTTTCGACGGGCTTTCTTTTAAAAAAAAAACTTCTACAAACGGGTCTGCCGTTTGTAAAAGTTTCGGTGGGCTTTTAATTTTTTTTAAAGAACTTTTACAAACGGGCTGGCCGTTTGGAAAAGTGTTGGCGGGCTTTTGAAAATTTTGAAAACCTTTTACAAACGGGAATCCCGTTTGTAAAAGTTTCGAAAATTTATACAAACGACACCCCCGTTTGTAATACTTTCACTCCCCCCTATAAATACTCCTCCCCTCTTCATAATCTCAAACATTCATATACACAATTCTCCCTTTTCCTTTACATTTTTTATCTATATACAAATTATCTTTTTCCTTTATTCTAAATAAGTTTTTTAATTTGTTAAAAGTATTTAGGTTATTCAATATATCATAATTAACACACATGTCTAATTTGTAATAATTATAATTATTATTTAACAAATAATGTAGGTAATTAAGTAATTAATTCAACATATCGTAATTAACACATATCTAACTTATAGTTGTTATTAAACTAATAATGTTGGTAATTAAGTAATTAACCATAATTGGACACAATTTATTGCCTAATAATATATCATAATTGGCAGATTTTCTGCCATTAATTTTTTTTTTTATTCTAAATCCCGTTTGTAATACTTTAAAAAAAAAATACACGAAATATAATAAAAACGGGCGGCCCGTTTCTATTGCTTTCGAGAGTTCTAGAAACGGGCCCGCCGTTTGTAATACTTCGAGAGTATTACAAACGGTAGGCCCGTTTGTAATACTTCCAGAGTATTACAAACGGGCTTCCCGTTTTTAATCGTGCTTATTTTTTTTTTTCACTGGCCGAGCTGCCCGTGTTTTGTCATAAATAGTATAGGGGTAGTTTAGGTATTTTAGGGTGTACAAACGGGTCTGCCGTTTGTAAAAGTTGACAATCTTTACAAACGGGCCGTCCCGTTTGTATAAATTGTTGGTATTTACAAACGGCATGCCCGTTTGTAATATTTTTTTTGTTTTTACAAACGGTCCTGCCATTCGTAAACTAGAAATGGGCCTGTTTTCCCGTCTCTAGTAGTCATTAGCTACGAGTGTTATACAAACAGGCGTTAAAAACGGCTGTCCCGTTTCTATTGATTAATAGAAACGGGCTTTGGGGCTTTAGAAACGGCTGTACCATATCGTGTTCGTGTTATGTACCGTATCTGTAACAGTCCAAAAAATCAAGCCTAAACAAAATAGCACAAGAATAACTAAACTAATTAAATAAGGGAATATTAACATGATTGCTGAGAGCCAAACTAATAAATACAGAAGAAACTCAAATACGTTACTCTAATCTATTACTCGAAGTGGTGAACTCCAAACACCAAACTCTCTGAGGTCTTGTCCTGCAGGTTCCCTACTCTGAACCGCGAGCGTAAATAAGATATGCAACGTAAAAGCAAATCCGAACCACCTGCGGTCGAAGAGGAAACGGACGACGGCGAGCGAGAGAGAGAGATAAATTGGAGTCTAATTCAGTAGAAGTAAGAATAACCTAATTCTTATAAATAATGGGTATTGAAGTCAAGGCTTATAACTTAATATTGTGGGCCTTAAAAAAATTTAGGAGTAAATTGCATCACTTTTAAGTCCAAAGAAATTTATTTATATATACAAAAACATAAAACCGGTTGAATCATTTCAAAAAGAATAAAATAACAGAATTCATATGATCTAAATTTAGAGAATTACATGAGTAATAAATAATAAGTCTTCAATTTAGAAGAAGAATTCTTTAAACTTTTGGGGTATTACAATCCAACTCCCTTAAAGGAATTTGTTCCCCAAATTCTAATCTTATTAACATATAAGGCAAGCAATTACTATACATTATATCTTTCACATTGTACATGCATATCTAAAGGATCTAGATCAAAGAAATCTTTTCAAATACACTACAAGAATACAAGGCAATGGCTACAAAAATATGGTGAGTGATTATAATCTAGCCATGTATCTACTGAATTTAAATCAATGGAGTCCAAAAAATTTGTAGCCAGCAATGGTGAGAAAATAATCACTCACCAAGCATGGGGTGAAAATAATCAGTCACCATTGGACACAATGGTGACAAAATAATTTGTAGCCATGTCAAATAAAACAAAAAAATAAAAAAAAAATACGAAAAATAGGCAATGGCTTCCGATTATTCGGATGCCACATGGTGTCAGAAAATCTGACACCATGGCAGGCATCCCAAAAATCAGATGCCATTGTCTAAAGCACCAGATCATGCCGTGTGGCATGATCTGGTCCACAAAAGCGTGGTGTCCGATTTTCTGGACACCACGCTTTTGGAGTTTTTTTTTTTTTTTTTTAAAAACAGTGGTGTCCGATTTTTCGGACACCACGAGTTTTGATTTTTTTAATTTTTATTTTTCAATACTATTAAACCGTGGTGTCCGAAAAATCGGACACCACGGTTTTCGTTTTTTTTTTTTTTTTTTAATTAGGATAGTTTTAGTAAAAGTGTTGGATTTTGTTTTAAGACTTAGGAAACGTTATGAAATATTATGGAATTTAGGATAAAACTAAAATTTAGGATAACATAGGAAAATTAAATTTGTAGTTTAATTAAATGGCATGATTACATTAGTAATTAACACTTTGATTACAATCATTGTATAATTAGTAATGAAACTATAAATTTTGATAGTAACAATAAAAATAAATAAATAAAAAAATCGCACGGTAACAATTACAAATAAAAACAGTGACAATTACAAATAAAAAAAAAGAATATTACCGTTTGAAATTTCGAATCAAATGGTAATTTATTACAAAAAAAAAAAGGAAAATTACCAATTAAAAAAGAAAACGGTAACAATTGATTAAAAAAAAAGAAATCGCATAACAATTAACAAATTTTTTTTAAAAAAATAAAATAAAATTACCGTTTGATTCAAATTTGAATCAAACGGTAACAATTGATTAAAAAATAAAACAAATAAAAAGAACTCGCATAACAATTAACAAATTTAAAAAAAAAAAAGAAAATTACTGTTTGATTCAAATTTGAATCAAACGGTATATAACAAATTAAAAAAAAAAAAAGAAAACGCATGTCATGGCGTCCGATTGCTCGGACGTCTGACATGCTGTCTGATTTTTATTTTTTTTCTTTCCTCTTAATTAGTTCTAAAATAGTTATTTTTGGTAAATACTAATAATACTCCACAAGTTCACACAATCGTCTCATCCTCAATTCAATAAAAATACATGCATTACACGTTGAAACCGAAATAATAAATCTAATTAACATAAATTTAATTTTTAAAACAAAATCCAACACTTTTACTAAAACTATCCTAATTAAAATGAAATTCTCATAATTACTACTAATTATAGACTGCGTACACATATATAATCATGATTTATACCTTGCTAAATTTAATTAAAAAAAATTGGATTTATATCCGATTTTTTGGCTAATTAAGTTTAGCATGGTATAAATCATAATTATATATGTGTACTCATTCTATAATTAGTAGTAATTAGGAGAATTTCATTTTAATTAGGATAGTTTTAGTAAAAGTGTTGGATTTTATTTTAAAAATTAAATTTATGTTAATTAGATTTATTATTTTGATTTCAACGTGTAATGCATGTATTTTTATTGAACTGATGATAAGACTACAAGAGCACTAGCTAATTACTCGTGTATTAAACTATACTTTGTTACTTGGATTAATTCAAAAATGTCACACTTCATAAGGTCATTGTTGAATCATTTTATTTTTAATTGGACTTTTTCCACTTATGTATGCTCTAAAAGAGACTCAAGTCCAAAATTTAAATTGTTCGTCAATACAATAAAAGATTGCTATTCATTGTCTTTGCTCAAATCAATTTGTTTAATGTTATAACATATGACGACATATTTGTTCTTTTCTGTTTCGAATCGCGACTCCTTTTTACGAGTATGCAATGGGACGTCCTCGTGAAGCGTGTCATAATATTTTATAAAAAAATTATGAAAATAATTATTATTTTCTTTAAAAGTTCAAGTTTATAGTGCAACTAGTTATATATATTGTTTTCTAACACGTCCAATTATATCCAGTTATCATTTTGTTACGTTGGTGACATGTCATTTTATAGTAAACGTGTAATGGTAAAATTTGAACACAAATTTATAGTTTAATTACTAATTATACAATAATTGTCATCAAAGTGTTAATTACTAATGTAATCATGCCATTTAATTAAACTGCAAATCTAACTTTTCTATGTTATCCTCAATTTTAGTTTTATCCTAAATTCCAGAATATTCTTAACTTTTCCTAATTCTTAAAACAAAATCCGAACACTTTTACTGAAACTATCCTAATTAAAATGAAATTCTCCTAATTACTACTAATTATAGAATGAGTACACATAATGTGGTCCTAATTACACATTAATTATCTAATAACAAATTATTAAGACATGCATACAAAATTAAAATTCGAATTAACCATAATAATTGCAATGGTGACTGATTTATTTCTTGCTAGGTGTGTGGTCAAGAAAATCACTCACCATTGCTTTAAAGTCTGTGGGGTCAAAAAAATCACTCACCATGTTCAGCCATGGTGAGTGATTTTTTTGACCCCACAAAAGCACAATCCATGTGATATCAATGGTGTCAGATTTTTTTGACCCCATTGAGGGCACAATCCTTGTGATAGCAATGGGGTCAAAAAAATCTGTCACCACAATTTCATATATCTATAAATATACCCCATTTTTCACAAATTTCATTTCTTCATCTCCTCTCCCTCAAAAATCTGAAAATCCTCCCCTCTCTCTCAAAAAATCCGAAAATCCTCCCCTCTCCCTCAAAAAATCCGAAAATCATCTACTCTCCCTCAAAAAATCCGAAAATCATCTCCTCTCCCCCAAAAAATATGAAAATCTCACTCTAAAATCCGAAAAATCCTCTCTTTTATCACTTTTTTTTTTTGTGTTATATTAGTTATGTATTGTTTGTGTGTTTATATAATTTATATATATATATATATATATATATATATATATATATATATATATATATATATATATATATTGATTTGTGTGTTTATATATATATAGATAATATATTGATTTGTGTGTTTATATATATATATATATATATATATATATATATATATATATATATATATATATATATATATATATATACAGATATATTTTACACACTACATAACATATATATATAAGAGTATATTTTTAAACATATATATATATATATATACTACATATATCATGTTTATATATATATATACATATATATATATATATATATATATTTGTGTGTGTTGGTATATTATTAATTATATATGTATATATAATAAAATGGAGGGAAAAGCCAACAAAATTGAAAATTTTGAAAATTTGGCAAAAAAGTGGCGGTTAATCCGCCACCAATTTTTTTTTTAAATTTTCGGATTGTGGTGACTGAATAATCAGTCACCACGGTTTTTTTTAAAAAAAAAATTAAAAAACCATGGTGAGTGATTATTCACTCACCACGATTTTTAAAAATAAAAATAAAAATAAAAAACCGTGGTGAGTGATTATTCACTCACCACGTTACAATACGATTTAAAAAGAAAATTATAAAATAGTGTGGCGTCCGATTCTTTGGACGCCACGTTTAAAAAAAATAATAAAACAAAAGGGTGGCGTCAAAATAATCGGACGCCACCCTTTTTTTATTTTTGCTTTTCTTTTAATCTAATTGCATGGCTACAAATTCATCTGACACCACGTCATGGCTACAGATTATTTTGACACTACGTGGTGAGTGATTCTTTTGACACTATTGGTGGTGACTAAATAATTTGTAGCCATTGCTGACATAACTTTATGCCTACGAGGCCAATAGTTACAAAAGTTGGTTACAAAATTTTTTGTAGCCATTGATCAATGCTCAGTGAAAATATAGCAATTGTGAGTAATTGTTTTGACCCCATCGCTACATTTTCTTGTAGTAATATAGAAAGACAATTTGAAGTTGTAATATCCTACGTACAAATACAACAACGAATCAAAAATCATGACACGAGATTAATGTTCAAGTTCAAATTACACAATGAAGTTAAAACCACTACCGTATGAAATGAATTTATTTGAGAAGATAACAATGGAAAAAAAAAATATTTAAAAAAATAACATGTGAAGCTAGCAATCATATCCTATTCATGGCGGAGCCAGGGGGGCATTAAGGGCGGTCGCCCCCCAGCCCCAGCTCCACCTCCTCTATATATGTATATATGTATGATATAACCATATATAAATTGGTGAAATTTTTTCTTTTGACAGTTGATAAATGGGTGAAGTTTAGGTAGGAAAAATATAGTTAACTGAAGCTTAAACATATGGAATATTGCTGCCTAATTATTATTATTTTTGGTAATTACATTGATGCCTGATTTATTTATTTTTGGTAAATATATATATTGCTGCCCGATTTGAAGCTAATTTCTAGTGATTTCAAATTTTGTATTATATGAGCGTATATCAAATCTCAATTTTGGCGATATGTTTTGACCGGATCTATAGTATGAAATAAAAAGAGATTTGTTTGTTAAAAAGATAAAGTTAATATATATATATATATATATATATATATATATATATATATATATATATATATATATATATATATAATATATATATATATATATATGTGTGTGTGTGTGTGTGTGTGTGTGCGCGCGCGTAATATTTGTAAGGTTTGCATATAACTTTATATGATCTAAAAATGTATTTTTAATTATCACTGAAATGTTTGTTCTATATTACTTGTTCAATTGCCTAATATACTAAAAATTGTTCGTAACTTGTTTCACTTTTTTTTAATTCTATTTTAATTTGAATAAGATAAAGGATGATAATTTAATATAACATTTGATTGCATATATTACTTTAGGATGATTTAAATTTTTCTAAAAACTCTTTACATATTAATATTTATTTTTGCATAAAAATATTGGCGAAGACAAAACTAGAGATTAAAACAAAAACTAATTTTGTAATTAATAGTACACACTAAGAAAGAAATAATCCTATACCTTGATATTAATTTATTTATTATTTAATATCTTAAATCATGCGTGGAGATTACTAATTCTTAGTCAACATAAATAATAAAAAACTCCTAAAAGTGTGTTTGTATAAAGTACTTTAAAAAATTACTTATGCAGCTTTTACGACTATATATATTCAATACATGCCTCTTAAGATATTTACTTATCACGATGATTTATTCTTTCTTAAACTAATTAACAATAAAAATTTTATTTTATGTAAAGAAAGTTCTTCACGTAATTTTGCCCCTCCTCCCCCCAAAGTTAAATTCCTGGCTCGGCCCTTGATCCTATTGAAGTATTAGAACTTATCAAAAAAAAAAAAAAAAAAAATAGTTAAATTGAGAAGATAACTTACCACACTTCAATTTTTTAAATAGTTACTACGTGGTAAAGATGCAAAAGTTGTGAAGTGAATAAAACCAATAACGAAAAATGATCAAACTATACAAGGCAAAACTAGTCACAATATTTTTAAAAATAATGAGAACAAGTAAGTTTAGAACAAAGGATCCCAATTTTAAATTTTTACATCTACCTACTGACTTAAATATTAAGATTCATTATTCAACCTACAACCCGTCTCTTGTCACGTTTGAACTAAACAATAGCACTTAAATAAAATAACAATAAAATCATGCATTGTATGCAAACAAAACACATATAAGTTCATCTTCAACAAATACTTGACTTTTAAGATTGCATGACGATGAATCAAACAATATTTATTCTCCTATTGAGATCAAGCGTGGCATTAGAAATAAGTTCCACCCCTATTGTTCAATCATTCCTGTCAGTAAACATGGTTCCTATCAAATTGAAGTTTAAATTCACTATATAAGAAAACCAAATCTTTGCTACCAGGTCTTTAGATTCTAAATACTCAATTTATATAATGCAAGAGTTAAACTTATTATTACAAAGTTACGGTCGAAAGCAATTATAAAATTAATCCTTAATCATACAATAAAACCTAAGCTTAAAGGGAAAAGATACAAAGAATATTTTCCATAAGAGTAGTGAAAGTTAGTTTCTTAAATCTTCAATTTACTCATGCACATAACGTACAATACATACTAGCACAAAAAAAAAATGCATATCACATTTTTGCATAGACATGTTCCAAACTGAGGTTTCACACAAGAAATAATATTTTACTTTTAGGGATAATATTAGTGACACCCCCTGAGGTTTGATGAAATATCAGATACACCCTATGAGGTATCAATAATATCAAACATACCCCTGTCAATAAATTAAATGAAAGAAAAAAAATCATAAATTTTTCAAAAGAGTATGTTATCGTTCCTTAAATCTTAAAAAAGAAAAAGAAACTGGAACTAACATCTTTTACTTATTTGCCCTTATTATCACGTCAGGAGAGAGAAAGAGAAGAGACTCGTCTCTTTCTCTTCTTATTTCCTTTTGTTTCAAAATCATTTTCATTCCACCCGAACACAGCCAAGCTTCGGCGTATTGAATTTTAGCCACCATTTTACAGCTAAGGTTGGTAGACGATTCAAGAAGACCAATGACTCATCTCCAAACTGAAACCTAGACTTTAAACTTCTTGTTTTAATAAAACATTTACGTCAGTGTTTGTGTATTCATGGTACTTTGTTTTTAGATTTTTACAGGTTTTTATATTTAGTTAAACCTTACAACCATAGATGGGTAGATGGGTGAAACAGTTGTAAGATATTATGTCCACCAGTTGCTTTTTACCATAAGCTTTGAAGTTTTATTAATTGCTCTTGAGATTCTTGCACTGTACTGTCAAATGAAACTCAGTAAATTATTTTTTAGAAAATTTCATTTTCATAAGATTAAAAGAAAAACTTAGTGGGGACGTAGGAAATGCTGTGGTGATGAGAATATGAGATAACATTGAAACTGTAAACTTGTTTTGTCAATTAATTAATTATTTTCTATAACTTTTTTCGGAATTTAATAAAATTAATTTTTATAAGGCTCGCACTTACTGAATAAAGGATATCATCAACTATTTGATTCTTGCCCTATATTAGTGTTTGTAAAATGTATAAGATATTTAAGTGAAAGTTGCAGAAGATTAATATCCTTTCCAAAAGTAATGGCGTGCTCAGTGACTATATATGATACGACCCTTACTTCATTTTTTCTGTTTTTATACCACTTTAGTATTTAATTAGTAGTTAATAATAGGAGTTAGCTGTAATTATTGTTTAATTAAATTAGATATAAAAGTATTACGGTGTAAGAGTAATATCTAAACAGAAAATATGTATAGTTAAATTTAAATTTGTGTAATGGATATTGCTATATTCAAATTGAGGTTTTTACCTAAGAACTCTTTTAGTTATTCAATTTGTGAGAAAAAGAAATAATTGTGATAGAGGTAACACTTAACATAAGAAAGGAAAAAAAAATCAAGAGATTTCTTTCCAGTTTTATATTCCAACACGTAAATTAATGGTAATCTTATAATTTCCTAGATTCATGAAATAAATCGATTCATGAAATAAATCTCCTTTAATTGTGGATGTTAACTTATAGTAATAATCTTTTCTTTTGTTTAGATATCAAAAACACTCCCTCTTAAAATTTGAGTAACATAGGTTATTTTGGTCTTTAAATGTAGGTCAAAACATGAGTCAAAGTTGACCAAGGGTAAAATATGAAATTCAACAAAAATCTCAACTTTTATATCAAGAGTCTGTCACGTCTTTTGATGTAGGGGGCATGCTTGATATGCCACATCAAACCTTCAGGGGTGTGTCTGATATTATTGAAACCACAAGGGGTGTATCTGATATTTCATCAAACCTCCGGAAGTGTCACTGATATTATCCCTTATTTTTATGCAATAAAGGGCTAATCATATAGAATGAATGGGGATAGATTTTATAGATAAAGTATATAGGTCTAAACTAATAAAAGAAATTAAACTCAAAAAAGGTGCACGTAAGGATGGCAAAAATTAGATACCAAAAGAAAAGGCAACCATTAGGAAAACCAATTATTATATACCAATCTTAAATAATAATGCTAACCCTCTATATACCCTCTACTCAACACCTTGGTCCGCAATGGATTTTAAAAGGTAGGCCTCCCGAGGATAATCCATCAACCCATGGTACTAAGCAGAACTTGTCACTTACGCGGAAGCTTAATCTATGGTCACCCGGTCACAATCTTACTAAGTCCGAAAATCCTATCCTGGCGAGCCTAGGTGTTAACCCAAGCTCTTATACTAACTGTAACAGCCCCAAAAAATCAAGCCTAAACAAAACAGCACAAGAATAACTAAAGGATAATTAACATGATAGCTGAGAGCCAAACTAATAAATACAGAAGAAACTCAAATACGTTACTCTAATCTATAACTCGAACTCGTCAACTCCAAACACCAAAATCACTAAGGTGTTGTCCTGAAGGTTTCCTACTCTGAACCGCGACCGTGAATAAGACATGCAACGTAAAAGCTAATCCGAACCACCTGCAGTTAAAGAGGAAACGGACGACGACGAGCGAGAGAGATAAATTGGAGTCTAATTCAGTAGAAGTAAGAATAACCTAATTCTTGTAAAATAATGGGTATTGAAGTTAAGCCTTATAACTTAATATTGTGGGCCTTAAAAAAATTAAGGAGTAAATTGCATCACTTTTATGTCCAAAGCAATTTATTTACATATACAAAAACATAAAACCGGTTGAATATTTTCAAAAAGAATAAAATAACAGAGTTCATATGATCTAAATTTAGAGAATTACATGAGTAATAAATAATAAGTCCTTCAATTTGGAAGAAGAATTGTTTAAAATTTTGGGGTATTACAGGACCCATGCAACATATGCTTTCAACCATGGGCGGCGATATTTTCAAAGAACAAAAACTTGATGCTTAACTCCCTCATTTGCCCTTTTTTTTCAAACACTACAAAATTTAAGTGTTTGAATTATTTTAATTTTTTTAATTAATTACTCTTTCAGTATGGAAACTAAATCTTCTCTTTCTGTACCATTAATGCAGAACATAATTATTTTCTTACTCCATTTAGGTTATAGTAATAGTCTTTGTAAGAAACATGTGCTAACTTTTTAAGGTGTTGTTCATATTTTTGCTTATCACTTAAGGTTATGCTCATATTGCAATTAAAGTATCAAGATAAAAGTATACGAATATCTATTCATTACAAAGGAAAGAAACTGCACTGACAAAGATTGTAGAAGAGGATATCAAAATTTGTAGATCGGATGGAAATAAATTATGTCTAAGAATTCAAATGGTAATAGTTGCACGGAATAAAAGATTGTTTCGATCTTTTAGAAGAATGTAAAATATTATGTAATTTAGAAGTTTGTACAAAAGCGCCAATTCATTATTAAAAGATATTTAAAACTAATTTGAGCAATTGAAAAAAGTTAAATCTCTTTTGGTGCTAACGTAAATATTACATTCAAATATAATACTTGAACTAAGATTTAGTTACCATGGATGTAAGTAAAAATAAATCATGGGGAGAATAAAAAGAAACGGTTATGATTAATAGTATAGTGAATTATAATTTCAATTTGATTTATAAACACAATTAGAGAATATTCTACAGTTTTTCACTAAGCATTTTATTGAACAAAATTGTAGCTCATTTATTCTTTATAATATAGAGCCTTAAATATAATCAAATTTTGGAATGTTAATTAAATACTCAAATAGATATTTATTAACAAAAAAAACATTCTAGCAAAAATCAGTTTATATTGATTGACTTTGCGTTTGAGAAGATTTGTTGGAGTGAGAAGATAATTAATTGTGTATTAATGATAATGATGATTGACTTTCCTTAATATACAAATAGTTAATTAATGAAATATGTTAAGAAAGAAATTAAGTATACGTACTATTGATAGTGTTTGACCAAAAAGAGTAAGGTGGTGTTTGCAAATGCTAATAAAAGGGGCTTGTTCACTACTTTTGCTTAAAGCCGCTTTAAGTGACTTTTAGTAAAAAGTCTAGAGTGTTTGCAAATCTTCTTAAAAAGCTACTTAAATCATTAATTAGGTGTTTGCAAAAATTAGTGAGAAGTAACTTTCTATTTAAAGACTTTTCAAAAATAACATAATTCCAAAAGCAGTTGGGGAAGCACCCCTGGGCATGCTTTTGCGGCTTGTGCTTGTTCTGAATTTTTTTTAGACAAGCAGAAGCAAAAGTCAACATTCCAAACACTAGAAATATGTTTTTGCGGCTGCAAAAGCCAACAAGCTCCTTTTATAAGCATTTGCAAATACCACCTAAATAACAGAATTTTTAGAAATCGCTTTGGCAACAACATTTTGTGTTTCGTCAGTATTGTGAGCCTTCACCCATACATCCAACATGCATGAATAATAAATACTTAGGTAGAGCATGTCTATAAATCCGGTGGTTGTGATTGTGCCACGTCATTAAAATGTTGTATTATTTTATACATGAATTTTTTGAAGTCACGAGTTATGATGCATATCAATTGTGATCACACCGTCTACCATAGGAATGATTTATCTAAGTATTTTCCATAAAGGTGCAATGGCATGTCAAGTTGTCATCCAATTAGAAAAAGATTAGATTTTGAGAGGCTGGACCAACGACAAACGTAAGTTATAGAACATCTCAAAGACAAGTATCTTGTCTTTGATATCCACGTTGATGTACCATATTTCGGTACTACCACGTCATAATATCCGATACAATAATACTAGCGTATTTCGCATTATTATTCCTCGTCAGCATCATTATTTTTTAATGCAAAATTACAATTTAAGGCAAAACTAAAAATTAGCCCCATGGAGGCCCAACTTCGAGCTATTTCAGGGCCCAATTCGAGTGGTACAAGCCTAATCCGAGTTGCTTCAGGCCCAATTCGAGTTATTTTGATTCCCAATTCGAGTTGTTTCATACGCCCTTATTTCAACTCATAATTGCACTTGGACTACAATTCTAGCTGAATAACGACTCTTAGTACTATATAAACGGATCCCATCTGACATTCTAAGGTACGTTTCCATAATTTCTAAACCTTAAGTTCGAGTTATATCAGTAGAACTCGACCTATTCGTGAGTCTCATTCGACTTGTCCAGAATAGCTCTGATTCGACCTATTTTAGCACGCAGTTCGAGTTTTTTGGTGGCTCCAATCGACTTGTTTTGGCCAACCAATTCGACTTATTCTCATGCCCAATTCGACATATTTGCTTAATTCGACTTGTTTTATTCGACTTGTTGCCAAGCACAACGAGATCCCAAAATCTGACTTATCTGACTTAAGCATCGGATTGCCTTCGCCAGGAAGGCACCGGCTTTGTTTACGTGTGGTGTTGAGTGCAGGTTCCGAACTCAAAAGCTACTTAAGGTTCCAGCAGGGACTGAAACAGTCTGACGTGGAGTGTTGTCACGTGGACATGTATCCAGACAAAAACACCCCACATCAGTGGCGCCGTCTGTGGGAACCACTAAACACACTTAAAAAACACTATCCCTGATTCAATGGCTCAAAGAAGAGTCACGATGAAGAACGTAGTAGCCACGAGGGCTAGGTCTTAGAGGGAATAAGATATCAGAACTGCAGAGGCTTCTGAGCACACTTCGAATGCTCCCTTGGACCAACCACGCATTACAGTGGATCAAACTACAATGCCTCCCCCTCAATAACCATTGTTGAATCCTACTCAGTTGGCTTAGATCCTGACAGCTTTTCAATAGACTATGGTGCTAGTTATTGTCCAACAACTGGCGAATACTCATCTAGCACAGAACGTCCCCGAACTAATTGGACAACTGACGTCGGCACTACGTGCAAGGTCTCATCAGACTCAACACAATGATGATTCAAGACAGAAAACCCACTCGAGGATAACTAGACCCAGCCGAAAGGAACCATCTGCCTCGCTGCAGCGCAGGAATCCCCGTGCAGTACAGATTGGTAGGAATTCAGCCCCGAGTCGGGCAACTACAAGAGATAGAGAGGTGAATTCTAGAGGAAGAGGTTCTGATGTGCGAGAAGCTGCAAGGCACATACAAACGGTTGGGAGGATCAGGGATCAACCAAATCAAAACGCACAAAGGGTCGAACCGGGCGTTGTTGAACACTAGGGGTGTACAAGTGCGGGTTCGGGCGGGTTACCGCTCATAAAACGACCATACCTACCGTTGGCGGGTTACCATTTTTTCAACCCGTGCGGGTTAAATTAACAATGAAACCATGCGGGTTGTGGGTTAGGCAGGTTGCGGGCGGGTTGCAGGCGGGTTTGATATTTAATTAGTGAAGACCCACATAAAGAGCTTTTCTAATTTATTTCTTAATGATATTAGGTTGGGATACTTGATGCCACAAACAGTATGCTAAATTGACCAGCAATTACAATAATAGGCTTATTTTGAGAGGAAAAAAAACTCTTATACACTTACCACCCATCCCAATTTGACTCATTAAGAGTAATTAAACCTCAATCTAACGCTGAACCGTATCCAGAAGTCGAAATAGAGTCTATTTAGCAATAAAACATCAATCAAATCCAATGGGTATGCCGTGGGAAAATAAGGCCATTTTTATCTAAAATTAGGGTTTTGAGGAGACAGTGTGTTTCTGTAGATGGACTGGAGAGGGATTGTGTGCGTACGTACAGTGTGTGGGAGATGGATTGGGATTGGGTAGGGTTTCAAGTGGGCACGCGGGTTAGCGGGTCAACCCGCCACCCGCCCGTTTTAGGCGGGTGACCACAATTTAAAATTGTTTGTTTTTTTTTTAAAAAACAACTCTGTCGGGTTCGGGTTAGGCGGGCGGGTCGTGCGGGTTGTGTACAGCCCTACTGAACAGTCCACGTTTGGAAAAGCCAACTCCATTTTCTGATGCGATCAGTAAACTAACACTGAAGGAAGGAGTTATTCTCCCTTAAATGCAAAAATTTGATTGAACAAGTGACCCCGGAAAGCATTTCGATGACTTGGATGAGGAGCTGCAGATCCTGGGGTACTGCAAGAGCCTGAGAGCAAAGTTGATTGCACTAAGCTTAACTGGGACAGCTAAAGAATGGTTCAAGAACGTGCCAATGCGCACATGACCAGTTCAGAGATATGGTCGTCAATAAGTTTGCAACTTATCGATACAAGAAGAAAGCACCAAGCCATCTGTTCAATATTCGCAGAAAACCTGATGACGGCTTGGGAAAGTATATAGAGCGACTGAATGTGGAGATAGGTCGGGTACAGTCTCCAACAGCAGTCTTGGTTAGCTCTGTACTGGTAAACTGTAGCAAGAGCAGAAAGTTAGAAGAAGTACTGACCTGGTAGGTCCTACAACCATTGAGAGCATTATGGACATATCTCGACGGGTTACTGACATGGAAGAGGCCGCTCAAAACCAGGTTTCAATGAATTTATCGAAAACCTACAGAGGTAAGGAGAACAGAAACTGGAGAGAGGAGGACAGAGGCAAAGAAAGACGATCACCTTTCAAGAGGTTCAACAACTACACACCGTTCACGGAAACGAACAAGCTGAAGGAGTCAAGGAAACGTTGCAAATACCACAAGCAGACTAGGCATTATAGTAATGTATGCAGGGCATTGAGAAACAAAATTGAACGACTCATTCAGGATGGCAAACTTATCGACTTCATCCTTGAGAATCGTGAACCACGAGTGGACAAACCCTCAGAGGTAGAAAGATGAGTCGTTCTCCGCATGTAAAGAAGGATGAACCGAAGCAGAAAAGGGGTAATCCTAATGATGGAGATACAAATGGGATAATTATGATTTCAGGCGGACCAACTGGGGTTGATTCCACGAAGAGTAGAAAGAAATTTCTAGAGACATCGTCTCTGAAGCGCCGGAGACTGATCTTGTTTTTGCAGTTCACATGTTAGACTGAGAATCACGTTTGACGAAGATGACTTGAAAGATTTATCTTCTCAAGCTAACAAAGCTAAGTACATGAATTGCCCGATGGTAGTAACTGATGTGATTGCAAATCATCCTGTTAAAAGGATTATGGTGGATAATGGATGTTCAGTCGATATAATATTCATGGATGCATTGAAACAGATGAAGTTGGGAAGGTATGAGATCACTCAGGTAAACTCTCCACTGCTTGGATTTGGTGGAGGCAAAGTAAGGGCGATAGGCAAGGTTATGCTGCCTACCTCTTTTTGCAAAAATCCAAGGAGGAGGACTTTAAACGTTGAATATCTCATAGTTAACATACCTTTCGCATGTAACGTGTTGATCGGAAGGCCTGTAATCACTGCATTTAAAACTCACATCTACTGCTCATCAGAAGATTAAATTTCCTACACCAGGAGGAGTAGCCGAGATTACTACAAACTATCGTCAATCTTGGAGTTGCTATGTCACATCGACAAAACCGATTAAAGCTAAAGCAGACCCTAACATCGCAATGATTGGAATACACGTCTTCAAAACGCCTGAACTTGGAGAACAAATGGATACTGAGATGGTGCTCGTTGCACAGGAGGATCAAAGGATGAAATCAAACGCTCATGAGTTATCTAACGAGAAGGTCATGGCCACGATAGAAATACCAAAGGAGAAAAAGGAAGATAAGACTACCTTGAGATATAAGAAACAAATGGAGGTCGAAAGAATGAAACCCTCTAGTGAATTCAAGGAGGTGATACTGGTAGACAATGAACCTGACAAGGTCATTAAGATGGGTACGAATTGCTTCCCGAGGTTGAGAATGCATTACTGGAATGCTTGCGGAAGAACTTTGATGTATTTGCATGGACTGACTCAGACTTAAAACGAATAGATCCTCGAGTTGCAGTACATCACTTGAACGTGAATCCAAATGCTAAGCATGTTAGTTAGAAGAAGAGACTTTTCAGTGACAAAAAGAATAAGGCTGCAGAACTGGAGGTACATACAAAATTAGCGGATGGCCACATTTTCGAAGTACGATATTCAGAATGGCTCAGCAATGTTGTTCTAGTACCTAAGAAGCCGACTGTATGGCGAATGTGTGTGGATTATACTGATCTCAACAAGCATTGCCCATGTGATATATTCTCGTTGCCCAGGATCGATCTAATGGTGGACTCGACTGCAGGATGTGCACTACTGAGTCTCTGCGATGCACAGAGCAAATTTTATCAAATACTAATGGTTGTAAAGGATAAAAATAAAACGGCAATTATCATTGACAGAGGCGTTTTCTGCTATAATGTAATGCCATTTGGATTGAAGAATACATGCGCAACTTTTCAGAGATCGGTAGCTAAGATGTTCTACCATCAAATCGGCAAAATGATGGAAGTCTATATTCATGATATGCTAATCAAAAGTCTAAAAGCTGAGGATCATGTCAAACATCTTGATGTGGGGTTTGGTATCATGAAACAATATGGGATGAAGTTGAATACAAAGAAGTGCACATTTGGAGTTAAGGCGGGAAATTTTTTAGGTTTCATGGTCAATAAGCGTGGTATTGAAGCTAACCCAGACAAAATCAAGGCTATAATGGATCTTCCATCCCCCAAGTCCGTGCAGGAAGTACAACGTCTAGCTGGAAGAATAACGGCACTAAGCCCCTTTATTTCACATTCAGTAGAGAAAAGCTTACATTTCTTTAAAAAGCTACAGAAGACACTGAAGTTTGTGTGGACTGAAGATTGTGAAGAAGCCTTTTTCTAGCTAAAGGTCTATCTCACAACACCACCTTTGTTGTCAAAGCCCAAGGACAACGAGATGCTATATCTCTACTTAGCCATAACGAAGAATTCATTGAGTACAGTACTTGTTTGTGAGGAGGATAAGAAATATCTCCCAATCTATTATGTGAGTAAAGTACTAAGGGGACAAAACTTAACTATCTTGACTAATCAACCTTTGAAGCAAGTTATGGAAAAACCTGAAACATCAGGCAGACTTGTGATAGGGGCTATTGAGTTGGGAGAATACGGCATGGAGTATCAACCTAAGACTGCGATTAAAGCACAGAGGTTAGCAAACTTTTTGGCGGAACCTATCTCAGAATCTGAGCAAACACTGGAAGTTGTTGTGGTGACAAACGCTACGGAGGGAGCTGCGTCTGGAGTAGCTAAGGAAATTTGGACCTTACATGTGGACGGATCTTCCAAAGTCGATGCGGGTGGAGCTGGAGTGTACTTGATGTCGGTAAAGTATGAGGCGATGCTAATAGTGATTGAAATGGCAAAATTGCTGGGGATCACCAAGCTTATGGAATTCACGGATTCATAACTGATTGCGAATCAATTTGAGGGAAGATACGAAGGTAAGGAAGCAGCGATAATTCTGTACTTGGATAAGCTCAAGGAGGCGGCAGCAAGTTTTGAAACGTTTACTATCTCACGAATTCCTAGAGCAGAGAATGAGCGCGTTGATTCCTTATCTCGTTTTGCAAGTACTACTGAAGTCTTTGTCGAAAGGAGAGTGATGTTACTAGCAACTGATAAACCCGCGATTGGGAAAGTTGGCGGAACCATACGAATAGAACCTGTAGAGTTTGTTTTACCAGTGGAAGTTAAGAAATATTGGAAGGATGAAATTATTGAATACTTGCAAAATAGGACCTTACAGACTGACACACAAGCGGTCAGAAGATTGAAGTACGAATCGGCAAGGTTCACTATGTTCAATGGAGAGCTATACAAAAGATCGTTTGAAGGACCACTCTTAAGAAGCCTGTCACCAGCACACGCAAAATACGTCTTAAGAGAGATACATGAAGGTAGCTGTGGAAATCATTCGGGCCGATGATCCTTAGAGAGATACATGAAGGTAGCCAACTTCTTCTTGAACTTGCTAAGCACCATCTTTTCTGCAAAAGAGACAAATTAAAAATATAAGTACATTTATATGGAAGACATCTCACATATGCTACAGGAACAACTAATAAAGTAAAAGCAAACAATACAAGCCATGTACCAAATGATCTATGCCTGGTATATAGAACAGTGGTATAGCCTCCGGCCTGGAGAATATCAGTCTTGTTTAATGAGAAGGCATCGAAGCAATGACTTCTTAACGTGGCGACGAGGTCATCTGACAGTACATCCAGAAGGCACGGAGGCGAACGCGCCCTGTCCTTCCAATCTCTCTTAAAATTAAACTCCTTGTGCTTGGACTCTTTAATCAAAAATAATTGCTTTTTCCATATATGCCCAAAACTGGACTGAAGATCAAACAAAAAACTATTGTTCTTCCCGCCCGTCATAAAATAAAAACCTACATCCTCCCCATAATTTACTACGGAACATTTGAAAGAATGAGTCAGGGTTGCAAGGTTGTTTGAACACTCTCATAAGAATAATGAAGGCATAGATGATGGTGTACGTGTTCGGGGGGAAGTGCGAAGGGCAGGAACGCAATCTATCCATTATTTGCCTAACGACGCTATCTAAAGGGAACTGAAGGCCACAAAAAAGTAATCATGAAACACAGTGAAGCAACCCGGAGGTGGGTTGTTCATTCTCATCAGAACCAGGTAATATGATCTCGGACGTCTCCGGAATATCGTACTTATGACGATAGTACTCTATAGTGTGACCCACTACTGATCAAATCTTGTTGAATTTGACTAAATTTTGTTGAGATGGAGGTGCTTCAGGTAAATCCAAAATAAGACCCTCTTGCCGCTAATTCCTGAACAGTCTCCTCGACAACAGCGTCATCAGGCTCTATAACTGGGACATCAGGAATATCAGGGGTTTCGTCTACAACTAAGGGTGTAATAGTGGAAGGTTCCGTAATATTTGTTCGAAATCCCTCATTGTCAGACTCTTCCATTATATCTACGTCCCTATCGAACCTTTGGGCGTTAGAAGATAGTACTAGAATTTGAGTTAGAAATAGATACTTTGTTGGCAAGGGGAAGTTCACTCTGACTAGTGGACTCTAGGTCAGACTCGGAAGCCATAACGGATAAGAAGAGTTAGGAGTTACCAGCTCTAGGATCAAGGTCTAAGACTCATTCCTCTGTAGGATCTCTCCTCTCGTATGATCGAGCCGCTGGGACAAAGATTCTTGGTATTCCAGGCACCCTGATTTTTACCGCACGCACAGGACGTGAAGAACGAGGCGGACTAGTCCTACGTGAAGTGCTATGATTACGATCTGAGTGAGGACGTGACGATATTCGGAGCGAGATGAAAAGGAGGCTCCTAGTGGACTATGACAAGACCGGTTATGACTAAAACGAGCCGTTGAGGAATTTCTGTGAGAGGGACAACAAAAAGATTAGTTGATAAGAATTTCAGAAAATTTGCAAAAAATTTCCTAATTACAATTACTCAAAAACAAAGTGTTTCGAGTTATTTCTTTATTCCGGTTGTTTGGAAGAGTTCAAAATAGATCGGATCATCATGTTTCAATTGTTTACTTAAGCTTTCGACTTATTGTTGTTTGAGTTATTGGGAATAGATTGAGATACGGATTTCTGAGTGGTTTTACCTTAATTCGAGTTATGCAGTTATTTCGAGTTATTTCTGATTCGAGTTCTTCTATTCGAGCTATTTTGCGCGATCTCTGAGTTGTTTGCGAGAAATGAATATGCAAAATGATTTCATTTCGGTGGGTATTTATAGGCAAGAGCTGCGATAAAATTACCGAATCGCCCGTATTTGAGTTATTCCAATTCGACTTATTGGACAATTCGAGCTATTTTCAGGAAGCTTTTCCAAATTGTTTTCTTCGTCATTTTTGTTTTGTTCATTGTTTAAGAACTCGTTGCACGATTACCGAGGTTTCTTGAGCTACTTTAGTTTGTATGACCAATGTTTCTACACATTACTCTTACAAACTAGGGACTCCATGATGTACCATATTTTGGTACTGCCACGTAACCGAGAGTCGTGCAACGAAAACGACCTCGGCGTAAAAAACCAACATTTTGGACAAAAATAGCCAAACTGAAAAATAGGTCGAATTTGCTATTTTTGATAACTCGAAATAGAATAGCTCGAATTACGTACCTGAAATAGTAACTCGAAATTCTGTAGGTCGAAATAGGTATTTAGGTCGAAATTGGTAATAGGTCGAAATGATGGCATTTTCGTAATTTTCGGATCATTTCCCCTATAAATAATCCGTGCTGAAATTCATTTTCCCATTTCTCGCGCACGCTGCAACCTAGAGAGCAAATAAAATAGCTCGAAATAGATAGATCAAAATAGCGTAGCAGTGAGCAGTGAGATATAGATCGAAATACTCCCAAAATAGCTCAAAAACTCGTGATTTTCCCAGTTTGCCCTCTGTAAATCGAAATAACCTGGGTAACTCAAAATAATAGGTCGAAAGGCCTAAGTATTTTGAGTTATCACACTTGTAAAATTCGTCAAGTTTTGAAAATTTTTATTGTTTGCTAAACGTGACAATTTTCTGCAGATTTTGCTACAACGGCTGGCCTTTGTCGTAACTGATCACAGAGGCGTCCATTCATTCCACATTCACTGTCTCGTCCTCGACCATACTACAACTCTCGTGATCAATCTCGTCTGTCTTCCTCACGTTCCTACCAAAACCACCAGAGCAATCCTCGAAATCTGAACACGAGGCGTCCAACGTCACCTTACCGGCCTCGTCAAACGCAGTCTGCAAAGATCCGAGGTCCTGGTGCGCCCAAGTTGTTCTTACCTGCTCAAAGGTCGTACGAGCGGCGTGATCCCAGTGAAGAACACTTTATTGACCTCGATCCTCGTTCTGGTAATCACTTACCTTGAACTTGTAAATGGCGCACATTTCTGATAGCGAGTCCACTAGTAATAGTAGCCGTGAGAGAACTAGGTTGAATAGGTCGAGAGATGATGAGTCTAGTAGCGACGATTCCTCCGATACCTCTTTGTCGAGTACTGATAGGGGCTCTGATAGGGAAGTAGACATCTTAGGTGAGGATGAGAATGATGTTTCTTCTGTTAGGAATAGCATTGTGCCATATGTAGCTCCACCGTCTAACAATCCCAATCTTGAACCATCCATTGATTCTCCTTCAATTTATCCCACTATAGTAGACGAGACTATTCAGGAATTAGAGGAATTAGCTGACAAGGGTGTTAATTTACATTTTCCATTTCCTAGACCTTTTCACAACATACTTAACTTTGACCAACATCCTTCTGTTTTGCCACACGACATAAATTATTATTGTGAAACCTTAGATATTCCTGACACCTACCAAGTGATAGTTCCTGGGCCGGTCGATACGATGAATAACCCACTTGAGGGGTGTCTCACCGTTTTCAACGGTTATCTTTAGTGTGGTCTTAGGTTTCCCATCGATCCGGTTGTATCTGAAATAATGAACACCCTGAACTCTTGCCCCTCACACTTTACTCCGAACGCGTATACTCAGATGTATGCGTATGTCATGCTCACCCGCGTCTTCAATTTGCTCTGTTCTGTGAACGGTTTCTGGCAACTTTTCCTAGTCAAGTTTCGCAATAATAGCATCAACGCAAGGTTCTATTACTTGAGTTCCAGGAAGAATCAGTGCTTCATTTCCAACTTACAATCGAGTTTTGGGGTGCACTAGAAGAAGCAGTGGTTCTTCGTGAACGAGTCTAAGCCACAAGAATTCCGGTTCAAAGACTTTGGACTGACGGGGGTCGGTCACCAGCTGCTGTCTATACTCAGACAGTGATCGACATGCTTAAGGAGCATCAATTTGATGCCTCTGCATTGACCACGCCCGAAGTCTTGCGGGCCGGTCGTTTTACTCATTACGCTGCTATTGAGTCTTCTATTTTTGGTATATAGTTATGCATGTTATTGTTTTCCGCTTGCTCTTTCTTTATTCTTTGTATGTCTTCTAACCTTTGATTATTTTTGCTTTGCAGAAAGGATTGTGATAAGACTAAGAAGAGGCTGGCTGCTATGAAGAGGAATGCTAATGTGCCACCGACTAAGACGGTGAGTCTTGAGAAGATTAGTCGTCGGGGCGCCAAGTCTGCTGGTGCTAGTTCCAGTACTCGGGCTCCCAACGCCCCTACTCCCCTACTGCTACTGCTGGCTTGACTCAGGGATCGAGTCCTGGTAGGGGTATTGCGCCTGTTCCTCATCCTGCTCCATCGCAGTCGATTTCTACTACTGCTCCCTCTTCTCCGACAGTCGATGCTGAACCATTTGTTCCTGAGCGTTCTCCTCCTCCCCCCTCTTCGACTGAGAGAGTGTGGATTGCTCTAGTTGTGGAGGATGTTAGGTGGGAGAATGAGATGGGCCCTGACCAGAACGCGAGGAAGAGGCCTTCTACTATTGAGGATTGCCGTTGTGGCAAGCGACCCGTCCATGACACGTCGAATACCTACGAGCCTAGCAAGTTGGACATCGACGTAGAGGAGATTGTTCATGCTTCCATCGAAGCTGGTCAGTTCAAGATGACTGATACCACACGAAGTTGATCAGTCGCATGGCTCTGTCCATATGCGAGGTTAGTACCCTTTTGTCTTATTTGTACTTAGTAAATTGTTTCTCTAATTGCTCTATTTTGTTGTATGTTGTATTTTGTACTAACTTCCTTTGTCTTATGCATTTCTTCATCAATGCCCAAACTGTGGCAGAGAACTTTGACATCGTCATGGATGCTCAGGGCCCGTACAATACGACTCTCGAAGGGCATCACAGTGCTGCAGTTCAGGCCCAAAACCTTGAGAAGAAGGCCAAGGATGAAGCTGCCAAGGTGGAGAAGGATCTGCAGGCTGTTGTCGGTGAGTTTCAGCGCTCCACTGCTGAGTTAGAAGCTGCTCATGCTGCGACTGCTGCTGCCAGGCGAGATGTCGAGGAGTACAAGCTTCATCGTGCTCAGCTGACTCAAGGTCTAGTGCATGCTAATGCATAGCTCGATGATCGTGCTGACACGATCAAGACCCTGAGGGACGGTGTTGAGGCTGCTGAAGTGGCGCGCGCGAAGCTTAAGGCTAAGCTAGCTGCTGTGAAGGCTGCACTCGTTATTGTTGACCAGGTTGGATACGATAGGGCGATGCGCGAGGTAATTTTTGACTCTAACCGTTTCCTTTCACTCTTCATTCTTTATCATGTGTTAATACTTTAACTTTGTGATTGTGTCTTTGTAGGAGCTTCCTGACGATGACAAGGTGGCAGTGGTCGTGATGTTCTTCCGCTTAGCGACCTGGGAGGAGATTGCTATGATCGAGGCAGATACGACACATCGGAGGTTGGATGATGTCATAGCCCGAGGTGCTCTTGTCGTCGAATTCATGAAAGAGAATTTTGACATCCTCGATTGCCTCAAGGAAGGGGACATTGAGGTTGGCGAGACATCAGGCACCTCCGTTGCTGCTGCTGATCCTGCTCCTGAAGAGGAGGCTGGCTTGCCGAAGCATGATCCTTTTGCCCATGTTCTCCCATTGCAACAGGTGTGGCTTACGGATCACTTAGCTGATCAGCCTAGTACTTCCACTGCTGCGATGCCTTCTACGCCTCTTGAGGAGGGTGAGCTACCCTTTGATCCTCAGGTTCTGGAGACTCCAATGGAGGTGGACCTTGCTGTGCCAGCTGCTCTCGCTCTAGTTGATGTGTCGCATCGAATTTCTCCTGTTGACAACACTAGCCCTCTGAATGAGTCGTTTGACAATATCCTGGAGCAGAGTCAGGGTGCTGTGGAGTCCCTTGGGTTGAACCTTCTCCCTTGATCCTTTTCTGACTGGCCTGCATGCCGTATGTCCTGCATCTGTGCCTTAGTTTTCTAGTACACTTTTCATTCGTATAGTATTCTTTGATTCAGTACATTGTTGTTGAATTTTGCGCATTTTTAGCGCTTATCCCTCGTTTTTAGTACATATTGACTTTTAACATTGCTTGGTGTCTTTTTTCCTTATGTGTTTTGATCTCTGCTTATCTTTTTGCTTCTCCTGTTTATGAATGTGTTTTCCATACTTGTATGCATTGTGATAGAGTACTTGTGCTTATATCGTGAATTCTCGTGCTCATTGTGTTAGCATTTTTATTTAGTTGTTTGAGTACTTGTGTTTTATTTACGAGTGCTTGTGCTCAATTTTACGAGTGCTTGTGCTCGATTTACGAGTGCTTGTGCCCGAATTTACGAGTGCTCGTGCTCGTTTTGCGAGTGCTTGTGCTCGACTTTACGAGTGCTTGTGCTCATTCTGCGAGTACTTGTGCTCAACTTTACGAGTGCTTGTGCTCGTTTTTCGAGTGCTTGTGCTCGATTTGCAAGTGCTTGTGCTCGACTTTACGACTGCTTGTGCTCGTTTTACGAGTGCTTGTGCTCGACTTTAGAGTGCTTGTGCTCGTTTTACAAGTACTTGTGCTTGTTTTTATTCTATGTTTTTATACTTATGAGTTTGAGAGCTTGGGCTCAATTTAATAATGCTTGTGTTGATTAACATGTAAGTAGGATGTAGGCAAACAATCAAACTTGAATAAAACAAGAAATTTTATAAGTTTTGAGACTGAGCTCGAGTAACTTCTGAGTTGCCTACGTATCCTGCCGTATATAGGTGGTCAGGAATCAAGTCCCCGTAGTTCAATACTAAGTATTACAATCGAGGTCCACATGCGGATACTCGTAATTCGTGAAAGAATATGCAGTAATAACATCAAAACTACGGTCCTAATGTGCCACAAAGCCGTTAGAATACTAGAGTCCTAACTATAAAACCTTCTCAAGTTCTTGACGTTCCAGGGGCGTTGATAGAATCCTTCCACCCAACTCTTGTAAGTAGTAATATCCTTTGGAGCTTGCTTTCTCAACTCTGTACGGTCCTTCCGAGTTTGACTTCAACTTCCGAACATGCTTGGTAGCTTCAGCTTTCCTCAAGACCAAGTCCCCCACTTGGAAGTTCCAAAACCGAACCTTGTTGTCATATGCTTTAGCTATCATAGATTTGTATGCTTGAGTGCATTGGTAAGCTTCTTCCCTTGTTGCTTTTATCAGTTCAAGGTCCATTTGTCTTCCCCTTAGAGCTTGTTCCTCGTCGTATGTGACAATACGATAAGTTGGCATCCCAATCTCTGCACGTATCACTGCTTCAGAACCATATGTTAGCAAATATGAGTCTCTCCAGTAGAAGTTCGAGGCGTTGTGCGATATGCCCATAGTATACCTGGTAGCTCCTCTGCCCGATTTTGTCCTTCTCCTTCCAATCTTTTCTCCAAACTCTTCACCAATGTATTGTTAGTAGCCTCCACTTGTCTATTTGCTTCAGGATGCGTGACAGATGTAAAGCATTGTTCAATCTTCATGTCCTTGCACCAATCTTGAATCTTAAATCCTTGGAATTGCCTTCCATTGTCGGAGATTAAGACCCTTGGAATTCCAAATCGACATATGATATTTTTCCATATAAATTGCTTCACATTGGCCTCTGTTGTCGGTACAACTGCTTCGGCCTCTACCCACTTGGTGTAATATTCCGCTGCCACCAATAGCCATTTTCTACCACCAGAAGCTATTGACATCGGTCCAACAATATTTATCCCCCATTGATCGAATGGACATCCATAGCTCACTGTTGTCATAGGTTGTGCAGGTGTATGAATAATCTTTGAATGTAGTTAACAACTTCTGCATTTCCTAGTATAATCCATGGCATCTCTCATAATGGTTGGCCAAAAATATCCTTGCCGGAGTATCTTCTGTGCCAAGGATCGTTCTGTTGAATGATGTCCACAGCTTCCCTCGTGTATCTCTCTCAAGACGTGTTTAGCCTGTGCTGGTCACAGACATCTTAAGAGTGGTCCTTCGAAAGATCTTTTGTAAAGTTCTCCATTGAACATTGTGAATCTTGCCGATTTGTATTTCAAACTTCTGATCACTTGTGGATCAGTTGGCAGAGTTCCGTTTTGTAAGTAATCAATAATTTCGTTCTTCCAACATTCCTCAACCTCCACTGGCGGAGCGTAGTCCGATGCTTGTGTTGGATTCGATTTGCCCCCTTTGCCAATCGAAGGTTGCTCTACAGCCAATAAAGTAACCCGCCTTTCAACAAAGACTTCAGCGGTGCTAGCAAATTGTGACAAGGAATCAGCCCGCTCGTTTTCTGCTCTTGGTATTTGTGAAATAGTAAATGTCTCAAAATTTGATGTAACTTCCTTAAGCTTGTCGAGATACTTGACTGTTGCAGCCTTTTTAGATTCACATCTCCCCTCGAACTGATTTACAATCAGTTGTGAATCCGTGAATGCAACAAGTTTTGTTATCCCTAACGATTTCGCCATTTGTATTCTAGCTAGCATAGCCTTATACTCAGCTTGATTATTCGTAACTTGAAAGCTCAACCTTATTGCATAGTCAAATTCTCTTCCATCCGCCGATATTAAGTAGACTCCAGCGCCACCAGCATCAACTGTGGAAGATCCGTCCACGTGCAAAGTCCATGTTTCCTTTGCAATCCCAGATTTATCATTTTTAGCTTCATTCGTCATCATAGCAATGTCCGGTGATTGTTCTGTCTCTGAGATAGTTTCCGCCACAAAGTCCTCCAACCTTTGCGCTTTATGGCAGTCTTTGGTAGATATTCCAGACCATACTCTCATAGCTCGATCGCCCACTTCACTAGCCTGCCTGATGTTTCCAGTTTTTCCATAACTTGCTTCAATGGTTGATTAGTTAAGATAGTGACCGGATGTGATTGAAAATACTGCCTCAACTTCCGTGCTGTTATCGTGAGTGCATATGCTAGCTCTTAGATTTCTAGATATTTTAGTTTTGCCCCATTCAACAATTTGCTCACGTAATAGATTGGCAGATGCTTCATATCTTCTTCGCGCACGAGTACTGTACTTAGTGAGTTTTTTGTTATGGCCAAGTAGAGATATAGCATCTCGTTATCCTTGGGCTTAGATAATAATTGTGGTGTCGTGAGATAGACCTTTAACTGGCAAAAGGCTTCCTCACAATCTTCTGTCCAGACAAACTTAGGTGTCTTGCGTAGCTTCTTAAAGAAAGGTAAGCTTTTCTCCGCAGAATGTGAAATAAAATGGCTATGTGTCGTGATTCTCCCCACCAAGCGTTGTACCTCGTGAACGGACTTGGGAGATGGTAGATCCATTATAGCCTTGATCTTGTCTAGGTTAGCTTCAATGCCTCGGTCGTTTGCCATGAAGCCCAGAAATTTTCATGCCTTGACTCCGAATGCACACTTCTTTTGATTCAGTTTCATCCTGTATTGTTTCATGATACCAAAAGCCTCATCTAGATGTTTAACATGATCTTCTGCCTTTAGACTTTTGATAAGCATGTCATCGATGTAAACCTCCACAGTCTTGCCAATTTGATAGTAGAACATCTTCGCCGCCAACCTCTGAAAGGTTGCTTCTGCGTTCTTTAAGCCAAACGGCATAACTCTGTAGCAGAATATGCCTCTGTCTGCGATAAAAGCCGTTTTGTGTTGATCATTTACAGCCATTAGGATTTGATGAAATCTGCTTTGTGCGTCGCAGAGACTTAGTAACGCGCATCCTGCAGTGGAATCCTCCACGAGATTGAACCTGGGCAATGGAAAGGGATCTCGTGCACAGTGCTTGTTGAGATTAGTATAATCCACACACATAAGCCATACTGTCGGCTTCTTTGGTACAAGTACAACGTTGCTGAGGCATTCAGAGTAGCGTACTTCAAATATGTGACCCGCAGCTAACTTTGTTTGTACCTCCAATTCTGCAACCTTGTTCTTTTTGTCACTGAAATGTCTCTTCTTCTGCCGAACAGGCTTAGCATTTGGATTGACATTGAGGTGATGTACTGCGACTCGAGGGTCCGTTCCCTTCAAATCTGAGTCCGTCCACGCAAATACATCGAAATTCCTCCGCAAGCATTCCAATAATGCCTTCTCGATCTCAGATGGTAAGTCGCTACCAATCTTAATGACCTTGTCACGTTCATTGTTTAACAGAATAACCTCCTTGAATTCTCCAGAGGGTTTCATGCGCTCAATCTCCATTTGTTTCTTGTAACGCATGGTAGTCTTGTCTTCCTTCTCCTCCTTAGTCTCCTCTGGCACAAGTTTCTCCTTTGATGAGTCAGGATTACCTGGCATCAATGTATGATCCTCATGTGTTGCAAGCACCATCTCTGTATCCATATGTTCAATTATTCTAGGAGTCTCAGAGGGATGAATTCCAATCATCGCGACGTTGGGATTGGTTTTTGCCTTAATTGGTTTTGTTGACGTGACATAGCAACTCTAAGAGTCACGATAGTTTGTAGTAAGTTCAGCGATTCCCCCAGGAATAGGAAATTTGATCTATTGATGCACCGTTGATATGATCATGGCAAATGCAGTTATTCCGGCCTCCCAACAAATACATTGTATGCAAAAGGAATATCAACAATGAGATATTCCACATTCAAAGTTCTCCTTCGTGAATTTTCCCCACAAGATGTAGGTAGCATTATATTTCCAACGGGTCTAACTTCGCCTCCACCAAATCCCATTAAAGGAGAATTTACTTCCGTAACCTCATACTTTCCTAACTTCATTTGTTGCAATGCATCCATAAAGATAATGTTGGCTGAACAACCATTATCTATCATGATCCACTTAACAACATGATTTGTGATTACTACTGAAACTACCATAGGGCAATTTAACTACTGAGCCTACTTAGCTTGTGAAGACATGCTCTCAAAATCACTATCATCGAATGTGATCTTTGTCTAACTTGTCTACTGCAAAGACAAGATCAATATCTGGACGTTTCAGACGATCATTATATGTCACATGAAATCCATTTTCTGCTTTTGGCCGAGTCGGCTCAAGTCGGCCCTCCGCCAATCACATTGATTCCGTTTTCAGCGACATCGTTTCCATTACCCTTCTTACGCCTAGGTTCATCTTTCTTCTCATGAGGAGATCGACTCCGCTTTCGTCCACCTAAGGATTTGTCCTCACGCGGTTCTTTATTCTCAAAGACATACTCAATGAGTTTCTCATCTTGAATAAGTCGTTCAATTTCGTTCCTCATGGCTTGCACTCATTAGTATAATGCCCATGTTGCCTATGGAACTTTCAATATTTCCTTGTCTCCTTCATCTCATTAGTTTCTTTAAAGGGTCTAGGTGGTTTAAATATCCCTCTATCCTTCGCAATTGCATAAATTTCAGCAACGTCTTTTCTCAAGGAGTATATTTATCGAATTTCTTGAAGGGTGGTCGATTGCGATCACGATCTTTCCCTCTACCGTCTTTCCTCCAGTCTCTATTCTCCTTTCCTCTGGGAGGTTCTAGTAAATCCACTAGTCCCTGGTTCATAGTATCCTCTTCAATGTCAATAAATATCCGAGCAAGGTCCATGATTTGCTCAATAGTGGTTGGTGCTTCCCAAGTTATTACTTATATCAGCTTCTTACTCTGGCACCAATTTTCTAATACATAGATAACCAAATCAACAGTAGGTGATTGCACTCGTCCAATCTCTACATTGAGACGTTCTATGTACTTCCCCAATGGTTCATCAGGCTTTCTATTGAATAGAGAACTTGGAGATCTCTTCTTCAAGCAATAAGTAGCAAACTTTTTGATGAACATATCTCTGAATTATTTTGATGATTCAATTGTGCGTGTCTGCAAGTTCTTGAACCATTCCTTGGCGGTTCCCCTCAGACTAAGTGATTTCAACTTTGCCCTTAAGTTCTCACGATAGCTCAGAATCTGCAATTCTGCGTCCAAATCATCAAAACACGTTCCAGGATCAAATGTTCCATCATACTTCTTCATCTCAGGAGGAATAGTTCCTTCATTCAATGTCAATTTGCCGATTTCTTCACAGAATGGAGTTGTCTTCTCCATTAGAGGAGTATGTTCAGCAACAATCGGTTCTGGCCTTGGTATAACTCTTTCAGGCAGATCCATATTTCTCCCCGCAGTATGACTTGTGGCTAGACGGACTTCTGGACCTCTCTACCTTGAGTTAACTTCCCCATCTCTAAGAGTTGCTCGACTTGGAGCTCTGTTTGCATTGGTTCTCACGAAACGAGGATTTCTTTGTTCAGGGAAGGGTGATGGATCCCTCCCAGAAGGTCTTGTCAACCTTGATTGAGTATGTTGTCTCGAATCAGCACGACGTTGCGTCTGATGAATCCTTGCTTACTGCGTCGATGTTTGTTGTGCAGTTGGTACTTGAACATTCTGCTGCAGGGCAGTGTTAGCCAATTGTTGCACAATAATCGGTACCATAGTCCTTTGAAAAGCTGTCATGATTTGATCCAATTGAGCACGATTCAACATTTGTTGTTCCGTGGGAGGAACTGCAGGTTGATTCGCTGCATCACGTGGTGGATCTAAGGGAGTATTGGGTGCTGCCACTGATGTGTGTTTTGATGCATCAGTAACCCGATTCTCGTCCTCCCTTTGTGATCTAGTCCTTGCTGCTACTCCGTTCTTCTCTGTGGCTCTGTGATGAGCCATTGTATCAGTGATAGTGTTTCTTAGTAAGTGCGTATAGAGGTTCCCACAGACGGCGCCACTAGTGTGGGGTATTTTTGTCTAGATACGTGTCCACTCTCCAACACTCCACGTCAGACTGCTTCAGTCCCTGCTGGATCCTTAAGCAGCTTTTGAGTTCGGAACTTGTACTCAACACCACACGTAAACTAAGTCGGTGCCTTCCCGGAAAAGGCACTCCGATGCTCAAGTCAGATGGGTCGGAATATGAGATCTCGTTGTGCAAGATAGTAGATCAAAATGCACTGAACAAGTCGAAAACAAACACCTCGAAATGGCACAACAAGTCGAAATGAAGGTCTTCAAATAGATCGAAATGAAGACTTCAAATAACTCGAAATGCACTCAATATAGGTCGAACGAGAGCTATTTCAGACAGCTCGAAATGATTACCAAACAGCTCGAATTCGACTAATATTTGTCGAAATGAATGCTTGAAAATATAAAAACGTACCTGAAAATGAGGTATAACAAAACTGAAAATTCCAGAATATTAAAATTCCAGCCTGCGAACTAGATATTCAGAACTTTTAGAAAAACATTTGTTAGATACTTTGGACAAATAAATCGTGGATCAGCACACATCGAACCAAAAGAAAACAGAGTATTATAAATTTCAAACGAGACAAAACTTATTCAACAATAATCCATAAAATTAAAAAAAGTACCATCCATCTAAGCGATGAGTCCTGGAAACTATTTTTTTCACTTAGCACTTAAAAAGTAGATCAGAATTGACCATATGAATTAGGTGATGTCTCCCTTTACTCCTTCATTAATGTGTTGGTAATTTCAGTGCTCGACCCTTATATTTTATTCTCCTATGATTTCATGGTAGCATTCTTCCATGGCCACAGAGGAATAGTTATGCATATAGTAGTGTATATGATAACAAGAAAGCCTCAAGAGTTGAACCTAGCACACCTCTTTCATACATGAATGAGCTCTGCAGAAAGTTCATACTCTATTGAGTTTCTAACATCTCTAGTCTTACTATCAATGGATTGGAATGAAAAAGTTGAATCTACCTGATCTGTTTTAAACTTTTAGGAAATACATTTGAACTAATTATTTTGTATCATGAGTCCATTCTTTCTATTCCCTCTGAATAAATTGTCTTCCTATTGAAACTATTTCCACTACGCTCAACTTATTCAGCGATTATCCATAAAACTAAATAAAGCATCATCCATCTAAGCGATGGGAAACTTATTCATCGATTATCCATAAAACTAAATAATGCACCATCCATCTAAACGATGGGAAAAAAATTCAACAATAATCCATCAAACATAATAAAGTATCCAGCATTAATCCATATAAATCATCGTTCACTCCAATAACCAACGAAGAAAAGTGAACCTTGATTCTTCCTTCAACCTCAGAAATTGCACTCCGGTCATAGGATCCTGTGTCAACTTGTACACAAGCATCATCTTCTCATTTGCTGTGAATTCAATCATATTTCGCACCATCCTGTAGATGTTCTCCCTTTGAGGAATTCAGGGATCAACTGCAGCAGGTGCCGGCATCAACATCACTCCAGCAATTATCTCAAACTGCGCATTTGAGTTGTTGATATACTTGTCCAACATACCAACGATTGCCTTGCTGTGCTCAGAACTGTCCAATGACATTCGCTTCTTAGTTGTGCTTTGCTTTTTTCCCTTGTCGTCTGAGGCAGCCTCTATTTCAGGCTCGTCATCGTCATCCTCTTCCACCTTCACAATCGTTATTTGGGATGTTTCTTGTGTTCGCATTACTACCTTCACCCATGTCAATGTACTGCATATGCTCGTTAATAATGTTATGCAGTGCAGCTGTCACATCTTCGGCTCCATCACCAGTTACTCTATCAGTGCCGAATACGTCTTCCCAGTCGTCGTAGTATGGAAAAGCCTTACGACGCAATTTCAGAATTTTGGGGTGCACCGGCAAACAAAGTGATCAGCACAATATTTTAAGTATGAAATGCTGAAATAAAAATTGTAGTATTAGTTGTGCATATTAACCAATTCCATTCACTCACTTTAAAAATTAAAACTATCTTCTCTAGTACTAAAACAGAAAGTCAGGTTCCAAATAGGTGTTCAATACTTAATGTATGTAAAATAAAAAGACAAAAGTCTAACATGAATACATCAGCTCAATTCAAAGTATATAACTACTAAAGAAACTACAAATGTGTTGTTCACAAGAATCACTACTTAAATATGTTGATTTCTTGGGATTTTATAAAAAGAAAAAGAACATAAAGCTACTATGAATACGTCAGTTCAATTCAAAGAATATAACCACTAATGAAACTGAACACTTTTAAACAAACTAAATGTGACACTGAATGTAATACGTGATGATCAGTTCAATTCAAGTAACTTATCAACAAACTCAATGTAAAATTGAAAAAAAACTTCAATTCAATTCAAATCACTTCAATGTAATTTGATGTTTGATGATTTTACCTTGACATACTCGTCCCAAATTTCTTGCCTCTCCACCTGAATCATATACTTTTCCCCAAAAGAAGCTCCACTACTTCTGAAGAGTGAAAACAAGGCACTGAACTCCTTTTTCCACACAGTTAGCTTGAATTTGATCACCTTGTCAGCACGCAATAAGGTATCAGGAAAACTGTCTTTCATCATTATCTCAAGCTGCAGGAGATATCCGGCCTTGAATGAATTGTCCGATTTCCATCCTTTTGATTTCAATTCCTTGAGGCACTCAACCAACATATTTTCCTCAGCTGTAGTCCATACATATCTACTCCTCTTGTCCTCAGCTTTTCCACCGGCTTTGTTAGTTGTACGCTGCTTCGTTTTTCAACCTTGGTCTTCAATATCTGCATAATAAGTTAGATAGGAACGCAATTTGTAATATATCACCCAGTCACTAATATAAGAAAACTTCAATGACATGCAACAACGTAAAAGCAAAACATAAAAAATAAGACAAAAAATACACCCAAAATAATTCAAAGAAATATGAAATAAACTGACAGTTTTACATCCAATGTTACTAATAAAGTTCAAATAATAAAACGACAATTTCAAAATACATAATCAACGACGCCGTCTCCACGAGTTACACATCTGCATAGCTAATGTGTCGCGCCAACCAGTCCATGCAGTTGTTGATTCCAACCCTTCAATATATCCATTAACCCCTTCATTATTATCATCTTCCTCATCGTCACTCTCAACAGGATCGTAAGACATATTTTGACGTATAAATTTTTTTAGGGCGGCACAAACAATGATCATCCTATTTTGAGTCTTCAACGGGTACATCGAAGGACCTTCTTTCAAAATTTTCCATCATGTTTTCAATCTTCCAAAACATTGCTCTATTATGTTACGCGCTTGGGCATGTTTCATATTAAAATATTCCTGATAATCTCGTGGTAAGGCATTTCCTTGTTTCCATTCCTTCAAATGATAACGCTTGCCCCTATATGGAGCAAGGTATCGTTCGCAGTTGGCATACCCGCCATCTACCAAGTATTAGTTACCTATTGAAAATTTAATTTGTTAATTAGGTCAGTTATACATTAACCAAATTTTGGACAACTTCTTTTAATCAATTACCTCGTGAAACCCTAAGTCCCCCAAGTCTAAAAACGGCATCACACAAGAACCTACCATCGGCCGCTGAACCCTCCCATCCCGGAAAAACATACACAAATTGCATGTTAATGTCACATACTCCTAATACATTGACTGAAATGCGCCCTTTTTAGTTATGTACTGTGGTTGGTCACGCCTAGGAGCGGTAAAATCAACATAGGTACCACCTAGCGCACCAAGGCATCCGTACGTTTTAAAATATAAATTACTTGTTAATATATTTAAAAAATAAAACCAGAGAAACCTTTTTAGTTTTTTTTCTATATTTATGTAACTTAAACCATTTCCACGGTTCCTCACTGTTGCCATTCGCCGCTGAGACTGGTTTCAGTTTGACAAAAAACACTGGACAAATCTTCAAAGTTGCCATATTACATCTTTTTGTTTGAGTATGATGATTATATATATGTTGACTATCGAATATTTAACAAATTAACTGACACGTACTACTACTCCCAAATTTACCTTTTAACCAGTAGTCAAGGTCAAACTAACAAGGGGAGGTTAATGGAAATTCTAAAAAAACAGGGACATAGATTGAGGGAGACGAAAATCAGGGGAGGTGGATGCAATCTGACCCTTTGTTAGATTTAAAACGTCTCAATTTAAAACCGTGGCTCTATTCTCCGGTGACTTACTGTACAGTTTCTACCAATTCCAAAGACATTCAGCAGAGCTGACACTTGTTGAATTCATCTCCAAAATAGGAAAAATAATGAAATCCTGTGTGCGAGAAGCAGATTTCAAAATGAGAATCTGCACTGTAAATCGATCAGATTGTGATAATCTTATGAGTGATACATTACAAATTCACTACGTTCCAAATGGCAGCAATAACATTATTGTTTTTTACTCAGAAATCCAAAGCCCCATTTAATTTTGCACCTATAAATTTAGGTGAAACCTATGTTGTGTTAGTATTCACTTGTCAATTGTTTTTTTTGCAATAATTCTCGTAAAAAACTGTGAGCTAGGGTTTTTATATCAACGAGGATTATGGAGGTGCCGACTGTGTGTGTTGTTCAGGAGTCGAGATGCACAAAACGCACTCTTGATGGGAAGTGGAGGTGTGATTTGGTGGCTTTGACCGGTCAATGTTTCTATGAGGAGCACTTTGCTGGTGAAAATGAGAGTGGTTAGAAGTATGTGTTTTTTATGGTTGTGGGACTGGGGTCGCCTGTGGTTCGTGGTGGTGTTAAGAGAGGGAGGCCAAAGGGTTTAAAGAATGTGGAGGGAAAATTGGCTCTTGAAGAGAATGTTGGTGGAGTTAGAATTGATAAGAGTGAAGAAAGGGGGAGAGGTTCAAAAAATGAGGAGAAAGATGGGAGCAGGAGTAGGGAGTGGGAGTGGAGGTGTAGTAGGTGGTGTGTAGAAGATATCGAGGCGAAAAGATTTGAAGAATAAGGGAAAAATAGTTTTTGAGGAAAGTGGTGGTGGAGATGAAAGTGGTGAGAGGGGAATGCATTCGGAAAAAGTTGATGATTGGACCGAAAGGCTGGTTGCTGGCCAGGATGGCGGGGAAACAGTTGGGAAAAAGGAGGAAAATGGTGGTGGAGATGAGAGTAGAAAGAGGGGGAGGCTGGATGGTTCGGAGCATTGTAGGGAAGTTGACGATGATAAAGATATAATGGTAGACAGTGATGTTCCTTGTGCTAATTGTTGCGAAAGTGATGATTCCGTACAATTTGTGTGTGAGATTGTACGACCAAAGGTTTTGCAGAAGGAAAAGATGATAGCAGGTGGATCTAATGAAAAGAACAGGATGAAAAATGTTTCTTTAGGAAACAACATCTGTGGAGATGTGGTCGTGGAGTAGAGGGTTCGGCCAAGGAGGCCTAGAGGATCTGAGGACCTAACTGGAACCAACCTGTAACATGGATTGGGAGCTTCTACTAGTAATAGAGGTTTAGAGTGCCTTCTCCAACAAGTTACAGGTCAGAAGCCGAAGAAATGTTACACTACATTGGAACCTGCAACTAAAATTGGAGAGAGAATACGTGTTGGAATTGCATCTTGTTCCACTAGTTCTGTTAAGAGGAAAGATAGTCAAGGTTGTCCAAAAGCTTTTGAAGAATAAGAAGAAAACTGTTGCAGTTGAAAGGAATCGACAATGTCAACGACAGTAATGGCACGTGGGGTTGGACTTGTCCAGGAAGATAGAGAGGGTGAATTTACGGGTTCAAATAGCATGAAATCACTTGTAGCTGAAGAGGATAAAATGGACATTAATAATAGTGGCGTACGTCGAAGTAGTAAGCAGGCGTGTATAAAGACTACGAATTTAGGAGAGATGTCAAATGAACCCGGTAATACTATAAACAGGCCTAGAGGAAGACCAAAGAAAAAAGTCAATGACGCCCTCGTATCTGCATGCATGGAGAGGAAACATTTGATCGCAATGGGGAAATAAACCAGTTACCGACTTCTAAAATATCAGCGAGTTTTTCCCCACGCGCTCGATCACTTTTAGTTTTTATGAGAATTTAATGTTCTGCACTTGACGACAATATGACAATGTGTCAACGAGAATAGGTAACAAACATCATGATCAGTGTCCTCTTCCTTACCAAATTTAGACATGGTAGCAGTTTTCAACTATCAATTCATCATCATGACAAATGGGATTATGTGTAAATATTGACATGTATATAGCTGCAGATAACCAGCAATGTTTCCTTTTTCAGCCATATATTGTTGTTTAGACGGGAATTAATATTTCAGTAGAAATATATGTCTAATGTTTAATGAGTCCTAAATAGCACAATAGTTGTTGGGACCTTTCCAAATAAGACTCGTCGGCTGAAAAAAGTTGAGGTTTCCACATGAACATACGTCATTCATAATTTTTTTCAGTCATTTACTGTTTTATGAAAGTCAACTTTGTGAAGTGACTTTGACCAGGATTGCTCTTGTGGAATCAAATCTATCAATCCAAACTTTATTATCCGAGTTAGTTTGATTAGGACGTAAGATAATTATTTAAGATTTTTTATTTGATCTTATCTTCCCCTAATTGTGGTCTAATAGAAATCCTGGTTTTCTAGAATATATGTTAATCTATATATTGGTTATTTATCATTTAATATAATTAAGAGTTATTTTCTATTAAAACTCATCCTTGATGGACGGATGAGATTAAGTCTTACAGTTTAACCCTAACTGGAACTTGGTCCTCCCTCCTCCAATAAATATATGCTTTAGTCCATCATAAAGTATACTTAAGAAAAACACATAATTTAGAGGTTTGTAGGCGGGAAGGGAGAAATCAAAAACTCCATTGAAGTTGTTCGTTGTTCGCAGTTTAGTGTTCGATCATCTGCAAGATATTCAGAACGTATTTCCGCAACGATGAACGGCGGTATTCCTAATCTCATTTGTTTATAAATCTATTTCATGATGATGATGTTGCTCAAGATTTATGGGTTCATAAAATTATAATTGTTAACATTGGATATCAAAGCTTAGGTTACTGAACACGTAATGATCCTTAAAATTAAATAGATCGAAATAATCACGGTCGAGGGAATAACTGTTTAACTCATTTTCTGCAATTCACTCTCTTGTGTGCGATTGCATTATATATTTTCTCATGATGATTGATGGAATCTTTTTTATACATGTATATCTGTGTGTATAATTATGTTCTTTATACACATAATTCATATATGATTGCATTAAGTCCTTTATGTATGATTGCGATTTAAATTTTCGTGGTGTTATGACTGTTAATTGCATCAATTCTTTGTGTTTGTTATTTTGAACATTACGTGTGGAATCAACAGCCTAAATATATTATATTTAATTTGTGACTCCTATAATATAGTGATTCATGCAAATTCCACGCTTAATTATGGCCCAAGTCTCCTTCTTCAAAAGGGACTACACAGTCACCGCCTGCTTAAAAGAACTTGTTTCTTTGATGACTCCTAGTTTTATCAGAACTTATTTATGGAGTAACAAGTAAAAATTGATCTCATTCCTTTTACTTACGTGGCTTCTCATAAAATTAAGCATAGAAGACAACTCCTAAAGAATTTTGAGACCTTATGAAAATTAGAATCCGAGTAGGCCTCCTAAAGCTCACAGGATCTTAAGGTCCTTACTATTTCTTCAAATCTTTCCATATCGAGGATCAGCTCTTCCACACCGAGAAATCTTACCGAGATACTATCATGTTAGTCAAGAAAAAAAATAATATTTTTTTTAAAGAGATATCATTAAGTAGCGCACATACAGAATATCATACACTAACATGATTATGTGATTCACGTATTATTAACGTTTTTCTTATTAATATAATTAATACATTTTCCACCATTACATGAATTATATTAATGTGTATTCATAATAAAGTGATCTAATGTGTTAACTTATGTTTTAAAGACTAAGGATTACCATAGTGACCTTGATCAATAAAATACCGAATATTATCATTATAATGATAAGTTGATCAAACTTATGAATTAATTGGTTGACCCACAGGCAATCAAAAATCATTCCTTTAATCAAAATTAAGAAGTAATATAAATATAAACAAAGGAAATCCACAGATTTCTTTTATGTTTGATTAAAGTGAATATATTACTTAAATTATGACTGCTGAAAATTACTACTTTAATGGTATAATCTGTTGACTTTATGGTGAGTACCCAGAGGAGCACTGTATTTTCTTTCGTATATTTTAAGATATTATGTGTTAATTATGTTTTGCACCTCAATTGAGCTAAATTATATCTTTATAAATTGCAACAATTTTTCCCGCACAATTGTCATCTTCTGTCCCATATGTCCCACGTCTCACGGGAACTAACTTCTCAGAATGAAAAGAGAAAGTTGAATTCACTTTAGGAGTACTTGATTTGGATATGGCTCTCACTACAGTGAAGCTAAATCCTATTACTAAAACAAGTACCGATGAAAAATCGCTCATTAAAGCTTGGGAGAGGTATGACAGATTGAGCATTATGATTCTACATGTGACAATTACTAGAAAAATCAAAACTTAAGAAATCACTTTATAGACTGAAACAAGTTTCTGGGATATTGGTACCTAAAGTATGGGAAAACTATTACAAATTTTTGTTTTATTTGCATATACCCCAGGATCAGTGGGAGTGAATTCATATTTTGGTTCATATGTTGAGATATTAAAGGGAACAAGAAATTACATGCTCACATATAGAAAATCAACACATCCACAGATGGTTGAATGTGTGGCATGATCTCAGGCTGCAAATTCGGAGTATGATTGCAAAATATGACAATGAAATCGCAATCTAATTCTCCATCATGAAATGGTATTTAAGGGATCAAAACACATGAGCCTTAAATATCTATTATCGAAACAAGATGTTAGAAGAAGAAATTTTGTCATTGAGCTCTTAATGGACTTCTACATCTTTCATCTTCTGTTTTCCATTGTGTACATACTTTATTCATGGATGCATGATAACAGAATTCGTCTTTTTCAAGACATTATGGGACCATTATGAGAAACTCTTGCTAATGGCTCTTGTATAATATTGTGACTGCCATGACTCTCATTAATTACTAGATTAATCAAGGCACTTACGAAAACCAACCAAATAAAGATTTAACATATTATGCGCGCCTTATGATTCCTAATGAAAACATTAATGAGTATTCCTAACGACCAAGTGGGAGACTGTTAGATAATTATTTAAGGTCTTTTATTTGATCTTATCTTCCCCTAAATGTGGTCTAATAGGAATCCTGGTTTTCTAGGATATATGTTAATCTATATATTGGTTATTTATTACGGTAATTATATTAAAACTCATCCTTGATGGACGGATGAGTTTAAGTCGTACAGTTTAACCCTAACTGGAACTTGGTCCTCCCTCCTCCAATATATATATGCTTTAGTCCATCATAAAGCATATTTAAGAAAAAGACATAAATTAGAGGTTTGTAGGCGGGAAGGGAGAAATCAAGAACTCCATTGAAGTTGTTCGTTGTTCGCAGTTTAGTGTTCGATCATCTGCAAGAAGATCAGAACGTATTTCCGCCACGATGAACGGAGGTATTCCTAATCTCATTTATTTAAAAATCTATTTCATGATGATTATATTGTTTAAAATTTATGGGTTCATGTAATTATAATTGTTTACATAGGAATGATATCCATCTGGTTATCAGCAATAACTTTGTGGCTTTATAAGGTATTATAAGATTAGCAAAATGAAGCAGTCAATTTGCCAAGAATTACTTGACGAATAACATGGCACATCTTGGCCAGTTTTCATTTTGACTTTTAGGCCTGTCACAAATGTTACCTTAATTGTTTTTGTTAAATGAAATTCCCGGAAGAAATATATTGAAGAAATTAGGAAATTACTTTACTTAAAGTGATCGGAAACATTCTTTATGATCTCTGTACTTAAAATGTTTAGCTTCTGATGTTCTGGTATTCTTGATTATTTGTTTGTTGGACCCTTTTTTGAAACTTTACCATTACCGGTCATGCCCGTTTTGCTGCAAAAATTGCAATTGCACAGCTTTCCTTAAAAGCAGATGTGCTCATAAAGGTTTTTAACCCAACTCTCTTTGTGATAAATCATTCCAAACTTCTGAACATTTTTGCGTACTTTGGTTCTCTTAGGACTGCCAAAAGGAATCTGGTCGAAGTGCTCAACTACGAAAATCACAGTATCTGCTAGTAAATATTCTGCCCATCCTTTACCGTACACTAGATAGTAAAGCAATTCTATACTACAAATTAACATGCAAAGTTAACCATTGGACTAGCAATTAATAAACAAATTTGAGGAATAATTTACCTATGAGATATTGAGATCGAAAGAGGAAAGGAGACGGCGGTGGAGAGTATTGAGAGAAAGAGGAGAGAGAGATTCGTCAAATAAACAGAAAAAACCCTTATCTCTAATTAAATAAGTTATTTGAGGATTTAAGAATAAGTAAAAGAAACAGAGTTTTGCACGCAGTCCCCGCATGGCTTCGGTTGCTAGTGACACGTAAAAGAAACTATAATTAAATAGATGATATTACGAGAGCTGGGAATGATGATTTTACCGTCATTAGTCTGATCTAACTTTACCTAAGCATATTGACATGATTTTTATGTTTGAAACCGTTGTTGGTTAATTACTCCTTTGTTTTACATACTCTTTCTCAAGTTATACATAAATTTTATACTTTTACTACTGAAAATGAGCCCAATTGCAAGAGTATGCATTTTACACTTGGTAATTTTCTCAACCAAATGAAAACAAATAGATATATTTCTATTCTATCCAAGAATTCTTGGTATTTATTTCAGAGCTTGGTCACAAAAATCTCCTCTCAGTTTTATTTTGTTTAGAACATACTAACAATTTAAATAACACTATAAAATAAACACGAAATTACTAATATAAACATAGTTTTAAGGTTGGCATAGATCTGATTTCGAAAAACATCAAAATACTCCGAAAATAACTCCAAAAGTATGCCACAGTTACAACTCAAAAGTGACTCCCCGGTAGAACTCCAAACTATTCTTCAAATATTACAAATTACTTGCTAAAACTATAACTATGAAGCTGTTATTCAAACTGTTGAACATTAACGTCGTCTGAATCCCAACATGAAGGAGGTTGTAAAAGCTGAGGTGCTAAAGCTTCTCGATGCTGGAATCATTTACCCAATTTCTGACAGCTCGTGGGTAGGTCCCCTACAAGTGGTTCCAAGGAAAGGAGGTAAGACTATGGTAAAGAATAAAAATAATGGTGATATTCCTACAAGGACATTCGCAGGATGAAGGGAATGTCGATGAAGGGAATGTCTTGACTACGGAAAGCTAGATAAGGTGACCCGCAAAGATCAATTTCCTTTACCTTTTATTGATCAAATGCTAGATAGACTTGCTGGTGACCCTTATTATTGCTTTCTTGACGGCTATTCTGGATATAATCATATACCTATTGCACCTCATGATCAAGAGATCACAACTTGCATTTGCCCTTATTGTACTTTTGCATTTAGAAGAATTCCATTTGGTGTTTGTAATGCCCCTGCCACTTTCCAAAGGTGCATGATGTCAATTTTTTTAGACATGGTGGAAAAACTCATTGAGGTTTTCATGGATGATTTTTCAGTATTTGGCATATCCTTTGATAATTGTTTAACTAACTTGTCTTTAGTGTTGAAAAGATGCAAAGAGAAAAACTAAATACTGAACTGGGACAACTGTCATTTCATGGTGCAAGAAAGAATTGTCTTGGGCCACCAAACATCAGCCAAGAGAATCGCAGTGGATCGTGTAAAGATTGCGGGCATCGAGAAATTACCACCAAAAACGTCAGTAAAAGGTATTCGTAGTTTTCTTGGTCATGCACGGTTTTATAGGCGTTTCATATAGGACTTTTATCAAGTCACAAAGTCGTTGTGCAACTTGTTGGCAAAGGAATCAACTTTCAAATTTGATGATGAATGTGACCAAGCTAACAACAGCACTGATAATTTTTGCACCTGATTGGAATCTACCATTTGAACTCTTGTGTGATGCTAGTGATTATGCCATTGGAGTTGTGATGGAGAAAAGGAAAAACAAAGTCCTTCATGTGATCTACTATGCTATTAGAAATCTAACCGATGCTTAGAGGAACTACGCAACAACAGAAAAAGAGTTATTGGCAATTGTTTTTGCTTTTGATATATTTCGTTCATATTTAATTGCTAACTAAAAGAATTGTGTACACAGATCATTCAGCAATCAAGTATCTGATGTCAAAGTAAGATTCCAAACGAAGGTTGATCCGATCATCTTTCTAGATGAAAGTTGAAGAAACAACTACAGTACAACCAATCCATGAAGAATTTCCTGATGAAAGACTTTATACAATTCAAACAACCAATGCTCCATGGTACTCTCATATTTTTAATTACATGCAATGCTCCATGGTACGCTGATATTTTTAATTACCTTGCATGTAATATTATTCCATCGGATTGAACCAATCAGCAAAAAAACAAGTTCTCTTTTGAAGTCAAGCATTTCGTGTGGGATGATCCTCGTATCTACAAGCACTACCCTACTTTTACGAAGATGCATTCCGAATGAGGAAGTTGTGGAGGTATTACAACACTGTTATTCTTCAGAATACTTAGGTCACTTTAGTTGAGCAAGAACTACACCCAAGGTACATCAATCTGGACTCTATTGGACAACTTTGTTTAAAGATGCACATGAATTTTGTTGCAACATGGGATCACTGCCAAGGGACTTGAAGTATATCAAGACGTAATGAAATGCCTCGAAATTGCAATCTTGAAGTTGAGTTATTTGATGTATGGGGCAATGACTTCATGGGACCATTTCCATCCTCATTTAATAACAAATACATTTTGATAGAAGTTGATTACGTCTCCACGTGGGTAGAAGCCGCCACGTTGCCTACCAATGATGCTAAAGTAGTAACCCTTTTTCTTAGAAAATACATCTTTACTCGCCATGGGACTCCAATGGCTATAATCAGTAATGTAGGTAAACAGTTCTATAACTACTACTTTCAATATTTATTGGATAAATATGGTGTTAAACACAAAGTTGCAATTGCTTATCATCCTCAAACAAGTGGGCAAGTGGAAATTTCTAACAGGGAAATAAAGCAAATATTGGAGAAAATAGTGAACTATTCAAGAAAGTATTGGACCGAAAAGTTAGATGATGTACTATGGGCCTATCCCACGGGTTTTAGCACCCCAATTGGCATGTCTCCATATCGTTTGGTCTTTGGGAAAGCTTGTCACTTTCCTGTTGAGTTCGAACAAAAAGCTTACTGGGCTATGAAAAGCTTAACATGGACATGAAAACAGCAGGAGAAAAGAAGTTGTAACAACTAAATGCCTTGGAAGAATACAGAAATGAAGCCTATGAAAATGCCAAGATCTACAAAGAATAAACCAAACTATGGCATGACAGGCATATTGTGAAACATGATTTTGAGCCTGACCAAAAGGTACTTTCGTATAGTTCACATCTTCAACTTTTTCCTGGAATGTTGAAGTCTAGATGGTCTGGCCTGTTTACAATCACAAAAGTCATCCCATATGGAGCTGTAGAAATTCAACCTGATGAAAAAGGGACATTCAAAGTTAATGGACAAGATTCAAGCATTACATTGGAGGCGAGTTTGATAGACAAAAGACCTTCATTACTTTTGAAAGTCCCACGTGACCCCATTTTGAAAGTCAAGACAATGACTTTAAATTAAGCGCTGCTTAGGAGGCAACCCAAAATTTATCTAGGGAATTTGACATTAAAAGGCCCTGTTTGCCAGTTTATAAGAAAACTAAATAGGAAGTAAATCCTTGACTCTTATAAGGCATTTAAGCCATTTCTGGACGTAAAACCATAGGAAGATGTGAGCCACTATAACAACTACTATGCATAATTAGTTTCTTGACTTTCTTTGATTTTCTATTTATTATCATAATGGTGTTTTCCATGGATTATTGTCTTCTCTAGATATTTGTGTGAAACAGAAATTCGTCAAACTAGCCGCCCATCAAAGAAGTGGCAGCAGCAGCAAGGAGAAGCGTGGGTTTGACTGATAATATAACAGTAACACTTTTATCAGTTTTTGTGTTTTTCTTTGAAATATTTTATATCTATCTTTACTTTTGTCAGTTATGATCGTTTATTTGTGTATTTTTCTAGAGATTGGGGACAATGTCATAGTTATGTTCGGGAGAGAGTTTATATTATCTTCCTAGTGTTTTTAATTACGTATATATTTTGTTGTTACCTATGATGGTAGAGTAAGGAGTTATTCTTGATACACATGTTATCAATAATGGGTACTGGGTAATAACTACTTTTGATACACATCATACTGATAATGGTTTCCTTATTTATTTTTATATTTTTAATATATAAAAGTATTTCAAGAAAAAGTAATCATGTTTGAGAGTCTAGTTAACTTCATTAAATTAAAAATATTGTGATTAATGATGAGCATGCCTTAAAATCAATGTTGATTTTGAGACGATGATAAGAATGATTAGTTGCTAAGAAACAACTTGTTGTTTAGTTTGTATTCGGACATGTACTCTCCATAAACACCATCACACACTTATTGCACTTTTTCTATTGAGCACTATTGGAGAATGGTTATTTGGATAAGATCAACCTTACAATATCCACTGAACTTCAAAAAGTAATTGATCACGAGGCAAACTTCTAGTTTGAGTTTTATGAGAGAAATGATTTAGGCCATCTTTCTTTGAATAGTGAGCCTTGCACGCCCAAAACTATTTATAAATAAAATAATCCCTAGTACCCCCACTGAAGCATTTGTTGTTGATTTAGCCTTTTATGCATGAGCTATCTACCTACCCTTGTAGCCACAAATTAAAGCTCCCCAAGCAGCAACATCTACTATAGGTCTAGTGTTTCCACTCAACCCATTGTAGAATGTTTGAACTTACAATCATTTAGGAAGGCCATGGTGAGGACACTTTCAGAGTATATGTTTATACCTCTCCCAAGCTTCGTACAGAGTCTCTAGTGTCATGCTGCTCAAACTGCGTGATATCATTCCTCATTTTTGCTTGTTTTAGCTAGAAACTTCTGTGTTAACTCCTCCCATGCAGTGATACTCCCTAAGGAAGTGAACTCAACCAATTCTTTGCATTGTCCGGTAAAGAAAACGGAAACAATCTTAGCTTGACGTCATCACCTAGAACTCTGTTACTTTTAAAAGTGTCACATATTTCCAAAAAGTTAGCAATATGTGCATTCGGATCTTCATTAGCGAGTCCATAGAATTGAACAGGTGTTTGGATCATCTGAAGAATTGTTGGTTTGATCTCAAAGTTATTAGCAGCGATAGACGACATGTGGATGCTTGCATAGGCACCAGATATTGTTGGAACTGCATAGTCTCCCAAGACTTCCCTTTCTATTTCTACAATTTCACTCATTTTTCTTTTACTTTTTTTTCCTACGCAGTCTTAGAAAAGTTCTGTCAATTTCTGGATCCAATGGTAAAAGTGCAGAATTACTTCTCTTGCTCCTAGTACATCTTTTTAATTTTTTTATCTTTACCTATATTATTTTTGTTTTTTAAAAATATTAACAAAACTATTCACCTACAGGAAAAAAATTACTAACGATAAAAATAAATTTATAAAACAAATTAACTTTACAACTGAAGTATTAATTAAAAAAATCATTTTTTTACCACAGTAGAAAAATTTACTTGGTAAAAAAAACAAGTAATTTTCCGACAACAATAAGAATCTTCAATTGTGATCATAAATAGACGAGTATCGATATTAAAAATTTGTTCCCCGACAACGGCGCCAAAACTTTGTTGTGGTAAAATTCGCAAGTATACAAAATCGTAACAAGTAATAAAGTGATAAGTGAAGTTGTCGATCCCACGAAGAATGAATGGTTAAGTAGCAAAACTAATCAGCTCTAATTTTAATTGGGAATCTGAATCTTGAGAGGATAAAGTGAGAATATTTACAGTGTAACTAAGAGGAGTAACAGATAGAGAAGTATGACAATTAAAATATAGATTAACAATGTTACTGGCTGAGTAAATAAGTAGATAGGCAGAACAATGTATAATTAAACAAACGATATTACGAGGGTTAGGAATGATGATTTTACCGTCATTAGGCTGATCTATCTTCTGTTAAAGATATTGACATGATTTTTATGTTTCAAGTCATTGTTGGTCAATTACTCCTTTGTTTTACGTAATCTTTCTCAAAGAATACATAAATTCTTTATTTTTACTTCTAAAGAATGAGTCCAGTTGCAAAAATATGCATTTTATACTTCATGGTTCCAATTTGATCCTTGGTTCATCTAGAATTTGACCAGAATTTCAAAAGCATTACACTGAGAAATAGATACTCCAAAGATAGCAACGTCATAACAAAATATTTAATTTCGGGTTAGATCATTATTATTAGGATACGTCATATTCCCAGCAGAGTTTAATTAGAACATAATAATAATTAGCGTAACACTAGAAAATACACATGCCATTACTAAAATAAAGAGAGTTTAGAGATTTTATAGATTTAACTCCGAAAAACCTCCATGTACTCCGAGAAGAACTCCAAAAGGATGTCACCGTTAGAACTCCATAGTGACTCCCCCGTAGAACTCCAAGCTATTCTTCTAATATTACAAACTACTTGCTAAAGCTATAACCATAAAGGAACTATTACTTAGAGAGATGATTAGTGAGAAGAGAGGTGTGTCCAAATAATGCATTTTTAGCCTCTATTTATAATTGAACAAAATTACAAGATTGCATCTTGATCATCCATCTCAATTTTAATCTAAAGGCTAGAAACAAGTCTTTCATGGTGTGCATAACCACATTTATCATGACCTTTGACCAAATAATTAATCTTTTGAAGACTTTGACCATCAGATTTACTTTGTTTGGGTCAAGGGACAGGATGTGATTGTTGTGGTGAGATCTAGTTCATCCATTTTCTTTTTTATCCGACGGTCGAAGTCACGCGTATTACACAGAAAAATTTCAGCTTTGTGCGGCTTCATCGTTTCGGCATAACTCGTTCTACATACGTGAATACTGCAAACCTATTTTTGCGTAAGAAACTGTACATCTTTGGCTTTCCAGTGGTATTCTGTACGGCTCTTAATTCTTTCTGCACAAGTGCCAGTAAAATTTAAAAAATTTACCTTTTCCTTCTAAGTTCACCTGTAATCTAAAAAACATAAAAACAAACATAAAAATACCACATAACAATCAAGAATATATACTTAAATAAGAAAAACTATGATATTTATGTGTGATTTTACACACTCATCAAGAGGCTAGCAATAGTTGTTCGCTTTTGCTGTATTGTTTGTCCTTAATTTGTTAGTTTTTTGTTGTTTTGACTACTCGAGAACTAGCAATAGGTATGGGGTTGTTTTGATGAGTATATTTTATACTCATTTGTCATATAGTTTTAAGCTGATACTATTGTGACTTCTTGAGTATTTCAAGTCGTTTACTTTTGTTATGTTCTTTTAGTATTTAGGAGTTTTTTGGCAAATACAAGAATTTCAAGGCTAAAAATCAGGATTTGGAGTATCTGATGGTTGAAGGAGTGATTATAATATGAAGAGGTCTGAGAAAAGTGAACGCAAGAAATGGAAGTAAATTTGGAGTTCTAGAGCAAAAGATATGGGAAAAACATACAGAAGCTGAACAGTGCAAAGGGGAATGCGATAGCATTCCCTTTGCATTGCTGGAGTATGCAAAGATCTATAGAGAGGAAGCAATCGCGGGTACTGAGAGAGACTTAGAGATGGAAGACATGCGAGAATGGAAGGGAAAGAGGTGAAATCATATAGCCATGCAATAGCTTAACATAAGAAGAGGAAATCAATGCGATCGTATGTCACCGAGGCTGTTCTATAGATCTACGTTTATCATAGGGATATTCTTGTCTTTATGCAAGGAATTCAGTCCACTTACTCTAATAACCCCAATCTCAGTCATAGGAAGGGAGAACACACAAGGAAAACGAATGAACAAGCATGGAGGCTTAGATTTGGAGTTTATCTTGCACGGAGATGACGGTACAACTATATTAGATTTCATCTTTCTTTTATTTTCTTTATTGTATTGATGTTCATTTTCAAATCGTGTTTTTTTTTAGAATTATGAGTAGTTAAATTCTTAAACCTTGGAGTTAGGGAGTGATTGGATTTTAGAGATTATGAATCTTATGTTTTGATTTTACGTTCTTGAGTATTGAAGTATTTCCATTTATGATACACGTTCTTAATGTTTTAATTTTGTTTGACTAACATATTATTGTTCAGATTCCCATACGAGGACTCAACTGAAGAACTATTTAGAATAGATGTCATGCATATTATAATCCATAAAATAATGTTGTATGATTGACAACCCGATGCATGTTTTATGTTGCTTATGTCTTTTGACATAGATGATTTATTGAAGGTAATGCATTCATGGGAACATAGTACACAGAGTACCATTTAAGTGAACAGAGTGCAAGGATCAGTGAACCACTATCGTGCAATAGTCTAGGAATACCTGTATGAAATATTACAATTCAAGAATTCATTTATTTACATAAGATAAGTAATCAAAAGAATCCAATGAAACCAACATTCCAGGATTAACATTTATTATTGAAGTTTATCGTTAAACAAATCATTCTTTAAGTCAGATAACTTGAAATAATAATTAATTGAGAATATTCTTTATTACATTCATATTATTTCCCTATGGAATCGATAATCTCAGGGTCGTAAACTACTTCCCTTTATTATTTGCGACCCGTACACTTACGGTGAAATATCAGTGTCTAAGTTTGCACGATCAACATTGTCTGAGGTTCTAAGGTGTGCAGACACGCTAGCCCGCAGGAGGACAATCTTACTACGGGCTCTAACATGGGTCAGGCCTACTAACAACTTTCCTATAAATATACTATTTTAGTTCGGGAAAAATGTACATAATTGTGAGCCCTGGTTTCTCTCTTTATGGTAAAACTCTCTCCCTAGATTTAATTATTTGAAATCGTAACGAGCTCAACATCAGATAGATTATGCCAAGACCACTGGTTAGTCTGACACGTCTTTTATGAGATTACAATGTCGTCAAAGATCAAATTTTAGTCTGAGTTGACGAACTTAAGTAGTACACGTACATATCCAACATTTAGTGTTGATTAGAATTCTGTGATAAATAATTATTTTTAAAATAAGTTGAAATATGTAATTGCGAAAATTGATCATGTTTATTATAAAAGTTTATTTCTCCAATTGTTTTGCCCCCAACCTCTCTGATCTAAAGCTTTGTTCCTAACGAGTTCAAATACTTTTGAATACATGCATAAATATAATTTTTTAAAAATTGTAAATACTAAAAGATCAATTATTATACTCTATAAAATAGTTTAAGAAGCAAGATATATCAAATTTCTCGGGCTTGTATGTTTCTTTTAACTATTTCTACGAGAAACACAAACAAGAGCACATATTCCAAATATCAAGAAAATGGTTTTCAGTGTGAAGTTATTAATAAACTGTGTTATAAAGCATTTACAAATACGGAATAAAGTCATATGATTAAAACTAGGGATAATATCACTCACCTTTAGGTTTGGCGTAATATCAGAAGCCTCCCTTGAGGTTTCAATAATAGAGTAATACCCCATGAGGTTTGCATCAACATATCACATAAGTCTAGTACTCACTTTGCTTTTCTTCACCTAACTAGTTAAGAATAATTTTTCTATGCAAATCTAACAATGAATTTTTAATATAGATATTTATAACTTTAGATTTTACTAACATAGAGTTACATTTTAACATAAAGTTTTATGAAATTAATAAGAACCTTTGGATTTGTAAATATTACATTTTGAATGATAAATATATTTCAACAAGATTCAAAAAAGATATATGCAACACAAAATATTATAAAAGAGAATATATATATATATATATATATATATATATATATATATATATATATATATATATATATATATATATATATATATATATATATATATAATATGGGTATTTTCGTCTAGATACGTGTCCAACTGACAACACTCCACGTGAGACTGCTCAGTCTCGCTGATCCTTAAGCAGCTTTTGAGTTCGGAACATGCACTCAACACCACACGTAAACTAAGCCGGTGCCTTCCCAGCGAAGGCACTCTGATTCTTAAGTCAGGTAAGTTGAAATATGAGATCTCGTTGTGCGTGACAATAAGTCGAATAAAACAAGTCAAATTAAGCAAATAAGTCGAATTGAGCAAGAGAACTAGTCGAATTGAGTAACTAAAATAATTCGAATTGGTCACTCAAATAACTCGAACTGCAGGCTAAGATAGGTCGAATAAGAGCTATTTTTGTAAGTCGGATGAGACTCCAAATAGGTCAAATTTGACTTATATATCTCGAGCTTCAGGCTTAGAAATTATGAAAACATACCTTTGAATGACGAGTGGGGCCCCTTTATATAGTACTAAGAGTCTTTATTCAGCTAGAATTGTAGTCCAAGCACAATTATGAGTTGCAATAAGTCGAATTCAAGCTATTTGAATAACTCGAATCAGGCTTATGAAACAACTCGACTTGGCTAAAAAACAACTCAAATTGGGCAAAAAACAACTCGAATTGGGCTTGTGCAACTCGAATTGGGCCATGTGTAGCTCGAAATTGGACCTGTATGGGCCTAATTTGAGTTTTGCTTTGAATTTTAATTTTGCAAGAGAAAAAAATAGTGCTGACGTGGCATAATATATACCGAAATATGCTCGTGGTATTTTATTGAATATTATGACGTGGCGGTACCGAAATACAGTACATCATGGAGTCCCCCAATTTGTAAGAGTAATGTCAAGAAACATTGGTCATACAAACTAAAATAGCTCAATAAACCCCGGTAATTGTGCAACGAGTCCGTAATCCAAGAAACGGAACTAAAATATCGAAGAAAACAATTCGAAATATGCTTCCAAAAATAACTCGAATTGACAAATAAACCGAATTGGAATAAGTCAAATGATGGCAATTTGGTAATCTTATCCCGTCATTCGTCTATAAATAGCCGGGGAAATGAAATCATTTCACATTTTTGTTTATCGCAGATAAATGGAAGTTCCTCGCAAATAGCTCGAATTAAAATACCAGAATCAAAATTTTTGTTTCCCCGCAGTCAGCTCGATTGAGATAATACCAGAATCATCACAGCGATCCCCGTCCTTCTAGCCCTCCTCGTTATTCTTGGCCAAATCGTCCAGGCAAGATCAGAGTTCCAAGAATGTCAAGGATCTTTGTTCCAGCCGCCCGATCCTACGAGAGACGCGACGCAAACGAGTAACGAGTGATTGACATGAATCACAGAGTTGGTAGCTATTAAATTCTCTTCTTCCTATGGCATCAGAATCTGATTATGAATCCACTAGTCGAAGGGAACTTCCACTTGGGGATGACCAGATAGTTTCCGTATCATCATCTACAAATAGTAGCTTGGATAGTGACAGTTCCTCTTTCAGTTCCCAACGATCTGATAGCAGTGTAGATATAATGAATGAGTCAGATAGTGAGGAGTTTATGACGACCATCCATGAACCTCTACGAACCACGTCCCTAGGCCTCACATCCTTAGCCATAGACGATTCTTCTGCTGCCCCTAATGTAGAGCCCGACAATGCCATCATTGACGAGAGGGTCGAAGAATTAGCAGCGGATGAGATTCCACCTCCTCGTCCCAACCTAGTTAAGTTTGATAAGATTCGGTCGATTTTGAGTCATAGCGAGGCTTACTATCGTTCTAATTATGATATTTATAAAACATATAGTATTATTTTCCCAGGTCCTGACGATACGATGGACAACCCTCTTGCAGGGTGAGTCATAGTATTTCAAAACTAATTCTCCGGCAGTCTTCGATTTCCTTTGAACAAGGTTGTTAGGAAAATACTGGATGGACTACCTTCTTGTCCTTCACACTTCTCCCCGAACACCTATACTCTTATTTAAGCCTTCATCATCTTATTGAGCGTATTCAAGTTTCCATGCACCCCCGACTCCTATTTTCAAATGTTCCGTAGTAAGTTTAGGAGAAAGGGAGAAGACACAGGTTTTTACTTTCTGACGTCGAGGAAGAACAATAGCTTCCTATCTGACCTCCAATCTAGCTTCGGACATACTTGGAAGAACCAATGGTTTTTCATCAAAGAGTCCAAGCCCGATGAATTTAATTTTAAGAGACATTGGACTGACAGTGCTCGCTCTCCTCCATGTCCTCCGACCATACTATCAGATGAAATCGGGGCCAAGTTGAGGAGTCATCACTTTGATGCCTGCACTTTAACCTAGACTACGATCCTCCGGGCTAGGGGTTATGCCATGGTTCCTTATACTGGCTCTAGAACATTTGGTACATAGTTGCATTATCGGTTCTCTTCTTTCAATCATTTCTTTATATTGTACAATCTTTATGTATTCTTTATTCTTACACTTTGCAGCTATGATAGACACAAAGGTCGATGCTCCGGCAGAGAGGGCGAGTGGCCGAGGGACCAATACTATTGTTGATGGTTCCTCCTCCCATACAGCTCCGACTGCCGCTACTACTCCTCCTGCTGATCCTGCCCCTAGTGCTAATGTTGCGCTTACTGCCACGCCTACTACTGCTGGTGGCAATGCATCTCGTGGGTCAAGGGGCAAGATGACTGGCACGTCGTCCTGCGCTACGCCCAATCCTCTGTCGGCTCCTTCGAGTGGAACACGTGTCTGCATCCCCTCTATTGTTGCGGCTCGAGCTCAAGGCACTGACACCGCTGAACGCAAGCGTCTCTCTGCTTTTGATGATCGTCGACGAGGGAAACGCCCTATACATGATACTTCCAACACCTTGGAGCCGGCCGATCTTGACATGAACGTTGAGAAGGTGTCTAGGGCTTCCTTGGACATTGATAGCTTCAAGCTGACTGACACTGTGGCCATGCGGATGCTGAAAGGATTTATGCCGACCTTTGATCAGAAGAATTATTTTGAGGAAGTGCGGTCTGAAGGCTTGTGCAACCATACCTCTCTCAACCTCGCCTCAGTAAATTTTCTCCATCCCTTAATCCTATTTCTCTGCTAGTTCCATTCTAAATCTAATGTTGCATTTTATCATTGATTGCAGCTTATGATGAACTTCCAGACCCTAGTGGAGAACTTTGATATTTCCATGGACGCTCAGAACGAGTATAACGCCCATCTGGAGGGTTTCAAGACTGCTGCAGCTCAGGCTAATCTTCTTGAAGATGCAGCAAAGAAGAGGACGTGAGAGGTTGAGAAAACCATGGACTCCAGGGTGGAGGAGCTATGGGTGGCCAAAGAGGAGGTCAAGAAGGCGAATGAGGCCTTGTCCAGCAACAACAAGAAGGCCCAAGACGCCACAAAGGAGTTCAATGTGATGCGTTGATAGAGAGATGACTTGTCTCTCACGCTGCTAAGGACTTAGAGGGAGATGGAAGACCTGCTTGGGCGACTGAACGTTGCTGAGAATAAGCATGATGCTGCAAGGAAGGGCTTGCTGCTGCGGAGCAGGTTGGCTATGAGAAAGCCAAAGCCGAGTTTTGCATCTTGAATCCTTTTTGGTCATTATTATGCTTGCTATTACATTAGTTTAATCTGTTCTTGAACTTGATGCAGGAGCTTACAAATGACGAGAAGGTCGAGGTGTCAAGTTCTTGCCCTCAGACACTTGGGATCACATAGCTACTGCACGAGGCGGCTTCGACATGAAGAAGGGATACTCTTATGCCTTGAAGGACGTTAAGAGAAAGGGTGCCTTTGCAGCTGGCTTCTCTCTTGACAACTTTGATATCAAGAACCGTTTGATGGAGCATGTCACTGACTCTGACAAGGAGTAGGATTCAGATGAGGAGGAGAACCCTAGGTATGACTCCTTCCTAAATCTCCAACTGCTGAAGGAAGTATGGCTTCATGACCATCTAAAGGCCAAGGCTAGTTCATCCGGTGCTAAGGGTACACATGAGAGCCTTGAAGAAGGTGTTCTTCCACGTGATCCACATGTGTCCAAGCCACAGCTTTCTGAGGGAGTCCCTTTACTGGTTGGCGATGGCACCGTGGACCCCTCCACCACAGTCACAGTATCTTCCCTTGCTCTTGCTCCTAACGTGACCTAGTCTGCTGCTCCGCCAGTGAGGCCCGAGGATGATACCTCTCCTCTTAGTGATTCCCTGAAAGAGATAGCGCGAAATAGCAAGGGTGGCTTGAAGCTCTTTGGCCTGTCCTTGAAGTGAAGCTGATGAAGCCGACCTGCGTGCCCCTATCTTTGCATTCATATTTGCACACTGAATTTTTTGATTTAGTATGTTGGCATTGACTTGGCACTTTGATAGTGCCTATCTTTTATAATCCAGTATATATACTTGCAATTGTTTTGGTTTCATCAGTTGTGTATTGAGGTACTTCCGGGTTTTATATCAAGTGTAATATCGACTAACCCTTGTTATGTAGGTGTGCTACAATTTCAATGCAAGTTGTCGTTTTATGAGTGCTAGTGCTCGTTGTTCGAGTACTTGTGCTCGTTCTTTGAGTGCTTGTGCTTGTTCTATGAGTGCTAGTGCTCGTTGTATAGATTGTTATGCGCAAATGTAAATCTATGTAATGTGTTGCCAGAGAGACAAACTTGTAGAAAATATGGAATTTTATTAGTTTTGGGACTAGGCTCGAGTAACTTCCGAGTTGCCTAAGTATCCTACCGTATATAGGTGGTCAGGAATCAAGTCCCCGTAGTTCAGTGCTAAATATTACGATCGAGTTCCACATGCGGATACTCATAATTCGTGAAAGAAAATGTACTAATAACATCCAAACTACGGTCCTACTGTGCCACAAGGCAATTAGAATGGTAGTGTCCTAACTGTAAAACCTTCTCAAGTTCTTCACATTCCACGGGCGTGTTCGACTCCTTCCACCCAAGTCTTGCAATTAGTAGTATCCTTTAGCGCTTGCCTTGTCCACTTTGTATGGTCCTTCCCAGTTTGGCTTCAACTTCCCCACGTGCTTTGTGGCTTCAAATTTTCCGAGGACGAAGTCCCTCACTTAGAAGTTCTGAAACCGCACTCGACTGTCATATGCCTTTGTCATCATAGACTTATATGCTTGTGCTCTCTTATATGCTTCTTCTCTTGTGGACTCTATCAATTCGAGATCCATTAGTCTTGCCCTCAAGGCGTGTTCTTCGTCATAAGTGACAATGCGGTAGGTTGGCATTCCATTTTCCGCTAGTATAACTGCATCCGATCCATATGTCAACAAGTACGGAGTTTCTCCTGTCGAGGTTTGGGGCATCGTACGATAAGCCCATAGGATGCCTGGTATTTCTTCTGCCCAATTTTGTCCTTCCCCTTCCAACCTTTTCTAATTTTTATCAGCGTGTTATTGGTAGCTTCAGGGTGTGTGACAAATCTAAACCTTTGTTTGATATTCAAGTCTTTGCACCAATCTTGGATCTTAAACCCTTGAAACTGCCGTCCATTATCTGATATCAAAACTCTTGGTATCCCGAATCGGCATATGATACTTTTCATATGAATTGCTTCACATTTTCCTTCGTTATTGACAACAACGCCTCAGCTTCTACCCACTTTCTGTAATATTCAACTACGACCAATAGCCATTTTTTTCATCCTAACGCAATCGGCATGGGTCTTACAATGTCTATGCCCCATTGGTCGAGCGGACACCCATAACTCACAGTTGCCATTGTTTAAGCAGGCGTATGAATTATCTTCGAATGTAACTGATAGCTTCTACACTTCCTCGTGTAATCCATGGCTTCTCGCATTACAGTTGGCCAAAAATATCCTTGGCGAATATTTTCTGTGCCAACAATCGTCCTTCAGAGTGATTTCCACAGCTGCCCTCATATATCTATTTTAAGACGTTATGTGCATGTGCTGGTGACAAACATCTAAGGAGTGGTCCTTCGAACAACCTTTTGTATAACTCACCATTGAACATACTGAACCTTGCCGACATGTATTTCAGTCTGACTGCTTGTGGTTCAGTAGGTAAGGAACATTTTTGTAGATATTCAACGATTTCATCTTTCCAACTCTTCTCAACTTCCACTAGTAACACGAACTCTACCGCTTCGGCTCGTGTTGCATCACCCATTTTCGCAATTGCGGCTTGTTCATTTCTAGTAGTGTTACCCTAGCATCCACGTAGACCTCGGTTGTGCCAGCAAAACGAGACAAAGAATCTGCATGCTCATTTTTTGCGTTTGGAATTTGCGAGATAGTGAATGTTTTGAAACTTGGAGTTGCCACCTTGAGCTTATCCAAATACATAATTATCGTTGCTTCCTTTGCTTCATATCTTTCTTCGAATTGATTTGCAATCAGTTCCAAATCTTTAAAGGCCATAAGTTTAGTGATTCCCAGCAATTTTGCCATTTCAATCCCTGGTAGCATCGCCTCATACTCTGCTTGATTATTGGTGACTTGAATGTTTAGCAGGATTGCATAGTCAAATTCTCTTCATTCGGCAGACTTCAGATATACTCCAGCTCCTCCTGCGTCAACCGTGGAAGATCCGTCCACATGTAAGGTCCAAACCTCCTTAGCGAATCCTGACGCCGATCCCACAGTTGCGTTTGTCACCATGGCTACTTCCAATGGTTCTTTAGACTCCGAAATAATTTCCGCCACAAAGTCCGGCTATTTTTGTAAGTCGGATGAGACTCCAAATAGGTTGAATTCGATTTATATAACTCGAGCTTAAGGCTTAGAAATTATGAAAATGTACCTTTGAATGATGAGTGGAACCCCTTTATATAGTACTAAGAGTCCTTATTCAGCTAGAATTGTAGCACAAGTACAATTATGAGTTGAAATAAGTCGAATTAGAGCTATTTGAATAGCTCGAATTGGGCTTGTGAAACAACTCAATTTGGCATGAAAAACAACTCAAATTGGGCCAAAAACAACTCGAATTGGGCTTGTGCAACTCGAATTGGGCCTGATACCACTCGAAATTGGGCCTGCATGGGCCTAATTTGAGTTTTGCCTTGAATTGTAGTTTTGCATTAAACAATGGTGGTGCTGACGTGGCATAATATATCCCGAAATACACTCGTGGTATTGTATTGAATATTATGACGTGGTGGTACCGAAATACAGTAAATCAATGTAGAAATTGAGTTTTGGAATATTCTTTTGAAAATGAATAAAATAATCTGTTGCTACTCAAATTATAAATATCCAAAAATAAAATATAACTTTTTAGTATTTAGTTTAAGTAACACTAAGTTTTGTTTTAGTTTTGTAGTTTTTATTTGGTTGTTTTAAAGTTTTATTCCAAAGTCATATTTATTTTAATGTAAATATTAAAGTCTCAATATTCATTCAGAAGAACTGTATTGTCTTCTTTCTCTTTTTTAACTTTTAATGTGAATATTAAATAGGCATTTTGAGTCTTAACAAGTGGTTAAAGTGGACTAAAGGTAAAAAAGGAAAGATGGACCTATGCTATTAGTGCAAACCTAAGGGGTTGGCACTGACATTACTGAAACCTCAGAGGAGGTTTATGATTTATGTCAAATCTCGAGGGTGAGAGTGATATTATCCTTTAAAACTAACTGTCATTAAATTAATTGGTATTTAAAAGGATAAGTTTGGCGTACGTTGATAACTAATATATTAGGCATGCGTTCGCTCGTCTAATGTGTAAAAAGTGGAGACCTAACTGGCGGCACGTGTTAACAAGATTTTCTGCACAAAAATCTTGCATATCATACAATGAATAAGAGATGAGTGATCCAAAATATTTCCATTAAAAATCATCACAATGATGGGCTTTAGGCACTCCCACGTGCCAAATCTGCTTCGGAGCCTGGGCTTTATGTGCTGAGAAAAGTTGATTACTTTTCTTCACATTAGAGGGCAATAGGGCCGACAGCCTTAGGCCCACCATCCATTAAAGCAAATGCCCTTCACATATATATTAAAGTTAAATTTCATATATGATCTCCAAATATATGTAATTTTCGTGTCACTATATATCAAGCATTTGTCCCTAAGATTTACCATAAGATATATATCACACAAAATTTTAGTGTAGAAAGAAAAAAAAAGGAATAATAAAATAAAACAAGTAATTAATATATATGTCTCTAACATACAAACAAATATGAAATAGTAGGTGAAGCAAAAAATATAACAATAACTCTAGAAATATGGCAGAATTTTCTTGGGATATTTAAATAATGCAAGCCAAAAAGCAAATAGTGCACGTGGGTTTGTAATTATTGCTGATAAGCTCTCATCTTCCAAGTCAATTATTAAACTAACAAAGCATGTGCTTTGCTGCTAAAACAAGAGACTTTAGAGGGTTAGGCTTCAATTAGGACAGTCATCGTGCATATCTTTTGATAAAATACATATAAGGCACAGAAAGTTGCATTGGCATTATTTTTCTTTCATTCTTTTAGAAACAATGAGTGTGAAAAGGAGTTGACCTAATACTTATATCTGATCAGGGATCAATATCGTCTTCATTCATAACTAAATTTAACTAATCAATAAAATTCAGGAAAAAAAGTTGTAGGTATCATCAAATAAGAATATCCTAGTAATTTACTGGCTACGCTCGATCGTGCGACCAGAGACCCGTATAGTGTATTATTACAGACTTGCAGCCCAACTTTACTGCCAACACTGTATGCACTATATTGCTTTTCAAAAGAGAAATTTTCAGTAGCTAGTTCACTGGAAATTAATTATTTTATGGACACACTTATCACTAGTTTTTTGTATTACATATAATTGAAGCTATTAACATTTTATCGACTGTATTATGTGGAATATACATATTAGTACTCGCTTTGAAAATAAATATAACAGAAAAGTTACATTGTATGTTAAGTTAGATACGTCAGATCTCACCATGTGATGATACACAGGCTAATTAGCTGCCTGCCGTGATTGTAGAACGTTGTACATCAACCCGTAACATATGTGTATAAAAATAAATAGGGACGTAATGTAACTAATATAAAAATAGGGGTAATTTTTCTATTTCTTTTTCATATTGGAGGTAACGTGACTATTTTAACATAACAAGAAGTTTAATTTGTTCATTATATTTTTTGGCAATGGATATCACAGGGGGTGTTGTGCCGAAAATTAATGATTTACATGACATATATGTTGACCAGAATACGGGTGCAGATTAATATTTAAAAACTTAAAAATTTAATTATCATCCATGGTATTATAACAAGTGGAAGGGTATTCTAAGGTTGTATAATTTGTAAGTTATTCCAAGCGCATGTGATGCCTTAATTGAAATGATAAAGTTTGATGCGTCTCGAAACCCGTCGGGTTGAATTAGGCACAGTAGAATTAATGTGGTATTTGGTAATATTGGCCACTTTTCGTTCTTTTCGTTTATGCTTACTCGTTCTTCTATAATAGTCAATGGTTGCGTAAAAGTTAATTAGTTACTGGACTTGTATGTTTTTTACTTGCATGCATTATGTGCTATTGCAATCATTTCAATTCAGAACCTTTATGCTATGTAATTTTAATTATAAATTATTTTCTCTAGTAGTTACTTGTCATTATAAGAAACTAATGTAACTTAACCTTAACTATAATGCAACAGTGGCGGCTTTGCCTAAGATGCATAATCTTTTTAAATAGGTCGGATGGCTGTTTACTCTCTCTTTTTAATTTTAGTTTTTTATAGATCTAGGAGTACATAGTGATAAAATACATTGGATCTCAAAACTTATGTGGTGACTGAGAAAATTACAACAATATATCAAAATGAAAGGGTTGATTTAGTCTTATAAGGGAGTATGCCTTTTCCAATAGGTCGGATGGCTGTTTACTCTCTCTTTTTAATTTTTGTGTTTTATAGATCTAGGAGTACATCGAGAATGACCTGTGGTGTGCCATAATTTGGTGATTACACGTGTCAAAATCAGATAGCTCCACTTCCCTACAAGGCCAAAATGTCAATTTTACGCAAAAACAAGGGGAAAAGTTGACCGAGAGACAAAAGGTCACAACTTTGACCTTTTTAGGTCGAAAGTTAACCTTGATAGGTTGAATATTCAACCCAAATAGGAATATTCGACTTATAATCAGAAGCAAAGTTTCGATCTTGAAAGAAAATTTTCAACCTAATGGGAGAAGGTTTGAGTCCAAAGTTTCGACCCGCGCAAGGCCAAAACCATTGCACTCCAATGATTACAGATATATAATCTATAAATACACCTACAGTCGTCTTATGAGGTACATAATCGTGACCCATAACTCAAACTTTCTACCTACCCCCTGGTTTCGATCCTCGAGTACATAAGTTTCGACCAATATGTTCCACGTATATATTGCATCTTGGTTCTAATATTTTGACCCATAACTTTGAGCTATCCAATTTTTGACCCAATCGTGCATAAATTTTGACCCATAAGTTTCGACTTATTGTACATTGGCCTGCGGTTCGATATTTTGACCTTAGCATAATATATGTGTTAGGACCGCAAGTCCGACACCTTTCAAACTCGGTTGAACAGTCAGGACTGCCAGGTCCAACTAGATTTTATTTCCTTGTTTGCAAAATTATTTTAAAGGAAAAATTCGGTTTTATTTACTTTGATTTATTTACTTAATTATTCACTCGGTTTTATATGGTATTTATCTTGTTATTAGACGCGTGAATATTTAGGTGAGTTTGGAAAGATTTAACTTGATCTTATAGTATCTTATCTTATGGAAAGTTAATCTTTATCAAACTCTTTATTATATCCTTTAGTAATCTATTCCTTGTGGAGTTCTTCTTTGTCTTTGGTGTGCAGAATATACGAAGATCATGAAGATCTTATCAAACGGAAACAAAGACTTATCAAAAGAAAGAATTGCCTTATCATGGAAAGATTCGGATATATTTGGAAAGATCCTGTCTCGACTGGATATGGAGACTAGCCGAGATTCAAGGATATCTTTCAGGAGAGCTATCCTATAAATAGTAGAAATCCTAGGAATCAATGTTAAACACTCGTGTAACAAAATATATATCTTTAGGTGTTCTCTTTTATTTTGATTTCTTAGTTTTCGCCCTCTTGAGTTACATCAAGAACGTGAGAAGCCGACAAGAGTTGAAGGGAGTTCAACGGGAAAGGATTGCGCCAGTTAGAGGGATATATACGTACGTGCAGTTCGCTTGGAAGCATTCTCATAAGAAGATCACTACGGGAGTTTTGGTCTTACGGGTCAAACGGAGTAGACGCGAAAAAGGTTCCGTTGGTATCAACATTAGAGGGATTCGGTGTTAGAGTAAAACCAGTTGGTGTAATAACTTTTGTCCGTTGAAAGAAGTTTGATTCAGGCGAAAGCCTCGTGGATGTAGGACATAGTCCGAACCACGTTAAAATCTGCTGTCTTACTTTACTGTCTTACTTACCTGTCTTACTTATCTGTCTAGACTAGGTACCGCAACTACTGCTTATAACGTAAAGTATTAGACCTAAAGATCTATCAATTGGCATCAAGAGCCTAGCACCTACTTACATTGGTGAGATTCTGGTTTTATTTAGATCTTGCAGATTTGATGGCACAAAACTTTGAGGGATCATCATCATCAAAACCGCCGCTCTTAAATGAATTTAACTATTCATACTGGAAGGTCCGCATGACAGCTTTCATCAAAAGGAAAAATCAGAAAGCGTGGAAAAGCATTCTCAAAGGATGGTCTCCACCACTAGACAAAGATGGAAAGCCGAAGCTGGAGCTCGACTGGTCTGACACAGAAGATCTCGACGCGAGCCACAACTCCATTGCAATCAATGCAATTTTAAATGGAGTCGACCTAAATCAGTTCAAACTGATCTCCAAGTGTGAATTGGCCAAAGATGCATGGAACGCCCTCCGCGTTGCCCATGAAGGTACCCCATCCGTGAAAAGATCCAAAAGACAAATCCTTGGTATACGGTTTGATGAACTTAAAATGGAGGATCATGAAACAATTGCTCAATACAATGCTAAACTTAGAGACATTGCTAATGAAGCCTTCCTCCTCGGTGATGAGTACAGTGAGTCCAAACTTGTTCAGAAAACTCTTCGCACTTTACCTTCAAGATTCGATATGAAAATTGAGACGGTTGAAGAAGCAAGAGACGTGGAGAACTTGTCACTCGAAGAGCTCATGGGTGTCCTCTCAACTTTCGAGTTGAAAAAGAATTTGAATGGAGTCACTTCAAAAGGTGTTGCACTTAAAGCTGAAATCAAAGACAAACCTCAAAGTGACGACAAGGACGAGTTCGAGAAATCTGTCGTGTTTCTCTCCAAAGGACTCCGGAAGTTTTCCAAGTGGAAAAACAAAGGTACGAACACTTTCCCTTCTAACTCTGATAATTCATTAAAATCTTCCGCTACTAATGATCTTAGCTACAAAAGAAGAGGAAAAGGTGTTCAATGCAGGGAATGCCAAGGCTATGGTCACATACAAACTGATTGTGCAAATCTTCTCCCGAAGAATAAAGACAAAGCTATGGTGTGCACCTGGAGTGATGAAGAGTCATCTGAAAGTGAAGATGAGACTGGAGAAAAAGCTAATATTGCACTCTCCTCTGTCATCAGACCTGACTCATCACCTGTCGCGACTGACCAGGACGACTCCGAAACTGCTTCTGAGATTAAATCGATTACATCTATATGCAGTGATGACGAGTTAGATTGTTGCATTGATGAACCTGAAGAAAGAACATTTTTTGCATTTTCTTCTATCCTTAATCATGACTTACCACCTGTCTTGACTACTCAGGAAAACAGCGAAGATACTGAGGACGATAATTCCCCTGATCCATTTCGGGAAATCAGAATCCTTAGAAATATTTTGTTTTCAGAGATACGCAAGAACGTTGATCTAAATAGACAAGTCATGGCCCTCAGAAATAATGTACAAAACATAAAAGAATCTATCACCATTTTTGAGGATTTGGAATCACACTTCCAAGATGTTCTTAAGGTTCTCAATAAGACTGTCACAGAAAATCAGAACAAAGTTTCTGATCAAAGTCCTAGTCCCATTTTTAATCATGCTGGTCTTGCTTACCACCCACTGATCGGTCTAAGCAGGGAGATTCCTAGTATATCTGATATGGATAATGATAGCTTAGCAAGTGATCCTAATTTCTCACAGCCTCATGTTTTTTGCAGGTCCAGTCAACCTAACAGGCCCAGTCCCGTTTGGTGGTCACGACGGATGCGCAAGTCAAACAGAGCCTGTTATCATTGTGGTGGTCAAGGACATATTCGTTCATGCTGTCCTGACTTACAACAGAACTCATCAAGGAACACAGCAAAGAAACCTGTTGGACCACGAGTCCCGACATCTCGGAAGACTCCACGAAAAACAGTGTTTAAAGACTCCGATGAAGATTCTGAACCAACAAATCACATAGGGGTGAAATGTTCTTATCATAAAAACATTCATTTTGCATTTTCCTCTGTTGAAAACGCCTCACCTGATTGTTGGTATCTTGACAGTGCTTGCTCACATCACATGACAGGGAACAAAAACCTTTTGACTAACTATGTTACTGGTCCAAGTGGAACAGTTCAGTTCAGTAATGGTAAAAAGGGTCAAGTGGTTGCAAAAGGAACACTCATTCTTAACGGGTGTCCTATACTTAATGATGTGTTCCATGTTGATGGACTTGAGCATAATTTGATTAGCATAAGCCAGCTATGCGATCAAAAGTTGGTTGTCACGTTTACACAAGATGAATGTCATGTATTTGATAACCAAAGGTTTTGTATTTTTTCAGGAAATCAGACTGCTGAAAATTGCTATACTCTAAAGCAGTCACGACTCCCTATAGAACAGTTCACAAACTCTGTCTCAAACAGATATATCTCTCTGTTTGTTAGTGAACTAATTTGTTTTTATGGTTCGCAGGTCAGTCAAGGAGCCAACAGATTGGTCATAGATCAATCCAAGTGCGTTCAATATCCTATCAAGGACCTTGATCTTGAAACTGCAGAACAGTCGATGCTTCCTGTGGCAACTTCTACATGGGTTGTCAATGAGACAAGAGGCAACTTCATAGACCTCAGATTCTCCACTTTTGGAACAGGAAGTCATCTCTACCTAACTATGCATAATCGTGTCATATCACTTGATATTATTTGGGTTGATCACATGCTTAAGATTTTTGTTTTTGTGCAAAGTGATGTGTTGGTCTTTGGTAACCACAACTGTGCTATTATCATTGCTCATAATCATGTTAAGCACTTATGCACACAACATACGGATATATGGCACCATATCATATGTGATTTAGGTGATAATGAATGTGCTGTCATTAAGCATGTCGCGACTGGAAGACAAACTGCTGTTATTTTTATGAAGAAAATTGTTTCACAAAGCTTTGAGACCCTCAGAAAGTCTCTCAGCATTTGTCTCCACTAAGCGCTGGTCGCGTGCCCGATTTAACTTAGATGTTTTTATTTGTTGGACTAACTGTCATGACTCACTTGTAGACCTGTTGGACAGTCGGTTCTGGAGCGTACTTAGAACTGCATTGGTACACAATGCACATCATTCCCTCAGTTAAATCAGTGAAATCGAAGGATTTTGCAACGGGCAATTTTTGTTTTTATTTTGTTTTTATAATCTCTTTGACATGGACATTATCCACTTTTGCTACCTCATCACTTTAAAACAGAAGAATTGAGCTGAAAAGGAAAGTATGAGTGATCAAAAGAGTTGTGAAAAGAAAAGAACAAAGAGAGCATGAGCCAAAAGAAAAAGTACTTCAAAAGAAAAATATATGGAGGAAAAAGCTGCCTAAACTCAATGAATATGAGTGAAAGCATTCAATTCATATTTCACGGTCATCACAAAATTGAAAAGAGCTACCATATTCTATATAAAGTTATGTGCGAAAGCTACCTCTATACAAAAGGCTCAAAGTGTGTGTACAAGGTGCAATTGTATTGTTTGAAAAGAGATATCTTGCAAAACGATTTTTGCCCATTTCAAATTCTCTTCCCTTTCATCTGTGTATCATATGAGAATTCACACACACACATTTTATTGTATTCATCGGGTTCATGAGTATGCTTCAGTCACGACCTGTTTTATACTCAGTCTTATAGTCTGTCATGACAGGGTGTCTCGACATCCACTTACACCAGTTGAATCGGTCCTCGGTAAGTTATGTGAGTAATTTGCTGAGTTACTTTCTGTTTGTTTCTTTTAATTTGTGTTTTAATTTGTTTTTATTTTTATTTTATTAAACAGGTGCATTTTTATTTTTATTTTGTCTTTAAAACGCGATATGTTTAATTTCGGCATGAATTTGTTTCCCGCCTATGCTTTGTCGCGTTTTAATTTCGTAGTGATTGAGTTGCGTATCTTGTTGGAATCTTTCCTTGATGAGTCTTGGTAAGAGTCCTATCACTTATGGGAAGTTGTGGATAATGATTATGGAAGATATGACATTGATTTGATTTCATCTATTTATATATCTTACCTTTGTATCATATCTCACGCGATCCTACTATCTCTCTCTCTCGTGTGTTCATTTTTTTTGGTGTGTGGATTTGTGTTTATGTCTTCTTTCTCACCGACGTTTATCAAGAAAATATTTAACATGGTGAAAACTAAGTCATCAGGTGAATCGTCTCAGTCGACCCCACCAGTCGACCCTGACAGTGCATCCACCACGGGCAACGAGTTGTCCCAAGTCTTGCAACCAATGCCGCTCAAAATCAGAATTCCGGCGGACTTTGTTCCACCGCCATCTTCCGAGGCACCGCCGCAAGACACCACACCACCACCACCGGCAACAGAGTCACCACCCCGTGCCACTTCTCCTCAGGCACGCGAGTTCTCTCCTCCTTTGGATTACTCGCACTCTGTTCCTATGCCGGACGACGCTTCGCCGTCACCTGCACCTATTCCTGCATCCTCTCGCCGCCACACCGCCGCGGCTAAAGGGAAGCAGAAGGCTCAACCTCCAAAGCGCACCCCATCTGCTCGCCAAAAGTCCAAACCTGTTGCAGAGGGTGTCGCGAGCCGAGTCGGGACACGCAAGAAGATTCCTGTATCCAAACGTCCCCGATCCGCTCCTGCTGCCTCGGACTCTGCTCCAATCGAGCTCTCTGACTCAGATTCCAGCCATGTCCGCAAACAGCAGAAACGCTCAGCTCAGTCCTTGTCTGATCAGGACAACCAGTCAGGCGACCAGTCAGCCTCTGAGGAAGGCAGTCACGCCCAAGCTGAAGAAGAAGCTGAAGGAGATTTTGCAGTCCCTCCCCGTGTTCCACCGTCCGATGAGTCTTTCAGGGTGAAAAAGGCATTTTCCGACAGGTTCTACACATCTCATGCCAAACTCAGGTATACTCGTCTCATTGACCGCATTCCTGTTCGTGAAGTTCAACTTCATGATGATTCTTATGAGGGTACGGGTGTTATTGAGTTTTTGGAAGGGAGAGGGTTTCTTGAATCCACTCGCAGGGTACAACCGTTTGTAACCCAGATTGTGCACAAGTTTTATGACAATCTGGATACTCAACTAGGCGTTCCAGGCTCTGCCAAGGAACATTCAGCATTTGTCCGGAAGTTCATCTTCAAGATCAGTCCGCAAATTCTGAACATGCAGTTAGGGTCTCCTGACGTACAAACCGGTCGCGACTCCGAGTTGGAACTGGAAGCAGACATGGATGCAGTCGCGTCAACCATAACCGGCCAACCCATGAAGTGGCCAAAGAATGGAAATCTACAGCGAGGTTCCCTTCTTCCATGGTATGGTCTGATCTACGGTATAATGGTAAGAAATTGGTACCCTATGTCCCATACTTCTACTGTTAGTCCGTTAACTGCTTCTGTCTTATTCCGTATTGGTTCGAATGCTCCCATTAATCTTGGGAAACTGGTCTTTGAGCGTCTACAACTTGAAGCATTCGACCACAAGGTTAAGATGACCTTAGGCTATCCATCATTGGTCTATCGCACGCTCACATCTCAAATGGATATCCGGGTCTCAAAGGACAAGATGACCAGCCGCCCTAGGCCTTATCATGCCCCGAGTCACCTTGTTCAAGCTCTACTTAGTTCTCCGATCCGGCGTCCTGTCCCAACTGCCAGGGATAACGAAGCTGGACCGTCTGTTCCCCAGGGCAGTCTCGACAACATACAGTCGCAACTTGCCCAGGTCATTTCACTGTTGGAGTCTATGAACGAGTCACTTGCCCAATTAGCGGCAAAGCCTTGACTAGTTCTCGCAAAATGGGGGAGTAAACAGAATATGTAGAATGGGGGAGTCTTGAAGAATGGGGGAGATTTCAACTGGCTGCTGCTGTTTTATCTTGTTTTTTATTTTAGTTTGTTTTTATTATTCCGCTTAAGAACAATGATTTAACTGCTTATTTTATTAAGTTGTTTTGCGGAGTGTTGCACCGCTGTTGCAACACGTTTTTATTGCTGTCGAGACTCGTTAGTTGATTTATGTGCCTATCTCTTACTAACTTGTTTTATTTCAGCATGTCTACATTTTCCTTGGGATTTAAAAGTGTTTTTGCCAAACAAGTCAATTGGGGGAGATTGTTAGGACCGCAATTCCGACACCTTTCAAACTCGGTTGAACAGTCAGGACTGCCAGGTCCAACTAGATTTTTATTTCCTTGTTTGCAAAATTATTTTAAAGGAAAAATTCGGTTTTATTTACTTTGATTTATTTACTTAATTATTCACTCGGTTTTATATGGTATTTATCTTGTTATTAGACGCGTGAATATTTAGGTGAGTTTGGAAAGATTTAACTTGATCTTATAGTATCTTATCTTATGGAAAGTTAATCTTTATCAAACTCTTTATTATATCCTTTAGTAATCTATTCCTTGTGGAGTTCTTCTTTGTCTTTGGTGTGCAGAATATACGAAGATCATGAAGATCATATCAAACGGAAACAAAGACTTATCAAAAGAAAGAATCGCCTTATCATCGAAAGATTCGGATATATTTGGAAAGATCCTGTCTCGACTGGATATGGAGACTAGCCGAGATTCAAGGATATCTTTCAGGAGAGCTATCCTATAAATAGTAGAAATCCTAGGAATCAATGTTAAACACTCGTGTAACAAAATATATATCTTTAGGTGTTCTCTTTTATTTTGATTTCTTAGTTTTCGCCCTCTTGAGTTACATCAAGAACGTGAGAAGCCGACAAGAGTTGAAGGGAGTTCAACGGGAAAGGATTGCGCCAGTTAGAGGGATCTATACATAGGTGCAGTTCGCATGGAAGCATTCTCATAAGAAGATCACTATGGGAGTTTTGGTCTTATGGGTCAAACGGAGTAGACGCGAAAAAGGTTCCGGTGGTATCAACATTAGAGGGATTCGGTGTTAGAGTAAAACCAGTTGGTGTAATAACTTTTGTCCGTTGAAAGAAGTTTGATTCAGGCGAAAGCCTCGTGGATGTAGGACATAGTCCGAACCACGTTAAAATCTGCTGTCTTACTTTAGTGTCTTACTTACCTGTCTTACTTATCTGTCTAGACTAGGTACCGCAACTACTGCTTATAACGTAAAGTATTAGACCTAAAGATCTATCAATATGACCTATAGGATCCAACTCAACTCTAATATTTTAACCTAAAGCTGATAATTTCGATCCATTTGAATTGTGTTTGTGGAACAAGTTTTTGACTTAACAATGGATTACCTTCGTCGGGTAGACTACGACTTAGTATATGTTTGTTGTCTCAGTGCAAAAGATGTCTTAAGATCTAGTAGTGATTGATTTAAGATGACGTGGAGTAATTAGTAATCAGACACATCAACAGACGAAAATACCCCGCATTAATACCCCAAATATTGGAGCATTTACTGGGATTTCCCCTAAATAGATTATAATCATTAAAGATTTACTTTTAGCAATATTCCTATATCATTATTCAAAAAGTAATATTTAAAATTTTAAATCACTCACGACTGTATATATATATTATGCATTCATACACAATATACTAGCTGTTTAGATAGCCTTAATTTTCACCAGGTCTTACAGTGGCATGCAAAGTTCAATTGGAATTTAATAAGATACAAGAATACAATTTGCTGATTACTACAATTATAGGAAGTATATTTTGAAAATGTTCATTATCGTGTCATGATATTTGTATCGTACTTATAGCATGTATCGTTAAAAAAAAATGTATCAGAATTCTGCCTTCTATTATTCGATTGAGCACCCACTAATAAGAGGTTTTATAAGTAGTTTCGATTTGTATTACGATCATCACTTCCTTCCTTACATGAAGAATTAATAAAAAGAGAGTGAATCGAATCACTAAAGCGAAATTGAGTACAAAAATGTAGCTAGTTCCAAGATCCATTTATGGGATCATGCAAGGGTTGGAAATCATGGTACTCATGATGCAACATCGTTGGTCCCCAGTCCTTTTGCATGGGGAAAAGTGGTTATATTTTTTTCTACCAAAAAGTCCTTATAAATGGGCCTCATCACAATTTTCCCATTTTATATAAACCTAATAAACTCCATTCACCACCTTAATTTCACTATCCCCCATGTCACATTATTCTTCCATGGAAGAAGTCCACAAAGAAATGCAGCTACTTTCCTGCACCACTCCTGCAGCTTCTTCATCACATACTCCACACAAATCCATCCGGTCCATCGATCATTTCGAGGGTCCGTCACTAGACCTCGAGTTATCCATAAGTGTGACGCCTTTCAAGCCACCGTCCGATCGTGTACTAATAAGAAAAGTTAGGGATCAGTACAATAATCATGATGTGAAAATAGATTCTAGTTGTGTGGAAGCTCTTAAATGGCAGGCGGCGGAGCATCTTCGTCTGGCAGCAATGGAAAAAGCGTACGCCGAGCGTGTGAGGGAGCTTACTAGGAGGGAGATGGAGCTAGCTCAGTCAGAATTTGCGCGTGCACATCACATGTGGGAAAGGGCAAGAGAGGAGCTGGAAAGAGCCGAGAAAATGAAGGAAAGAGCCACGAGGAAGGTGGATTCCGCGGGGTTTGAGATCACTTGCCAATCTTGCAGACACAAGTTTAGAACTTGAAACAAATTAGATAAAAAGTGAAGTTTATGGAATATATGTCGGTATTCGTCTTCACAGAATTAAACAATAAATCTATTAGTTGGACTTAATTTGAGAGTTGATTGCCAGTTTTTTAGGCTATGGATAAATTAATTCTGTATGACCATAAGAGACTTTGTTGATTGATCTTCTGTTGATCATTGTGATTGATTTCTTGACAGAAGTTTGTATGCTATATTTTGTATTCTAGTACAAGTGCACAATGAAAGCAATAATGAAGCACATGGAGCCTGATGAAGTAGCAAGTTTTACATGTACTCTGATGATGCTACATGTTTTCAAAAACACCATGATTTACTTGAAATGGGCGTCATATTAATTGCACAAGTACTTCAATTCATGCATCAAAGTAGGAACAATATACTTTATGAGGCCATTTAACATATTCAAATTTATGCTCTCTTAGAAAAAATTTAGTATGTTTATGAGTGTCACTTGAAGCCATTTCAACTTTATGAGTTAGTAGCACTTTTGGAGCTTTCTAAAGATAGACAAGAGTACCAGTACGCCTCTTTTTCTTTCTTTTTTTTTTCTTTTTTTCCAAATTCATTGAGATGTTTGGCTGGCTGCATTTTTTGTTTGTGCATGGTGCACAGTAGCAAGAAAATAAACTCAGCTAACTTGCCTGAATAAAATAGGTAGACAGTTCAATAAGCCACAGTGTTTCACTCATTAATTTTGCTTTTGAGAACTTAAGAACATTGGATGGGATATCAGAATAATATAAAGTTTTGGGGGATCATTTGAAGACAATATATTTTTAAAAGTGATCATATGTAATACAAATGGATGGTTTTTTTTTTCCTCTTTTTGTTTCCTACAACTTGATTAATCCCATTTTAATCATCAAATTCTTTGATGGGATTATATAGAAATATACCAAATACTTTGATTTCAAACAAATCAACCCATTCAAAGTATAATACACATGTAGGACAACCATCCATATACCAAAATATTGATTCTTGTTGTCACTGCTGTTAATCCAACTCTAGTGTTTGAAGTTATTTAACAGTATTATTAATTTGTTTACATGGTTAATTATTATTACATCCTTGTGTACGTACGTAGGACATGCCAAACATGAGTCATGTGTCTGAATAATTGGCGGTCATGAAAATGATGAATGCTGCTGAAACTAATGAATCCCAGTGACAACTACAGACCCCAAATTTTTTTTATATGGTCATAGTCAAGTATCAGAACCTTGTAGATGTTAGAAAAGGCAAATGAATCAAAACAAAAAGTAGATGAAATTAATTCACTGAGAAGAAGACAACATACATAGGCTGTGCACAAATTGGATTCAACTCCTTAACTTTACTTCACCCCAAAACCAACACCCACTATGCATGTCTGGGATCAAACACTTTTGGATAAGATGGATGATCACAATTCTTACAATAAAGCATCAGTAACAAAAAGTGAACAGCAACAAACCCATTTGACATGTTTTCTTGATTTTGTCATCAAGTAGTTCATTCTAATTTAGTTTTCATAGCATAATCTGTCACTATTTGGCTTAATACTGCACTGATTGGAAGATAAATAAAAGAATTATATTATAAAGCCTAGTCAAAAACCTTGTTTACTTTTCTGGATAAAGCTCCATTAGTCACATGATCCTATGGTACCATGGAATGATTATTACAAGCGTATTTATATACATACAATATATCAAACATTATAATAATTGGAGTCCTTTTTAAAGTTGCACTAACTTTTTGCAAATAGCACAGCAAGAGGGTATGGGAACAAAAAGGGGTTTACCTAAATATTATATATCTTCTGTTATTTCACCAATGCAGAATGCCAGTGCCGCAGTTTCTTCACTAAGTGATGAGCCAAATGAAGAATTTGATTTTTTTTTTTTTCGTTTTGCTCCGTGGCTATTGAACATTTGCACATGCATCTTTGCGTTTCTCCTTGAGATTTAGATTCTTAAGTATTATGATTAGGCTAGCGATAATGTCAAAGTAAAATTTATTGTTGCCAGAGCAATTTTACATAATTCTCTAATTTACCCTTCTCAATCAAAAATTATAAAAGTTAAGTGTTTATGAATCTTTAACACAATTTTCATTGACTAGTCATTCCTTAATTACAAAGACTTCTCCTCTCTACCACAAATACACAATCTGTTTTCATCTCACTCTGATAAGTTCTTTGAACCAAAAAGAGAAAGGCGAGAAATTAATTAACAAATTTTTTCAATATATAAATGTCGGCTTCTTTTTTCTTTCCATATTTTCTTTATACATATAATTTATAGATTGCTTAAAAAAATATTTTGCGAGAGCTTAAGTTCAATGAATATTATGCACACATAGAATTAAGACTTTAAAAGGATATTTTTCTTCCACTAAATAATATTACAAAAGAGAAATATTATTAATTATTAACTAAATTTATTTGTTAAGCAGAAGGCACGTGATGCTTATACTTGACATCAATTCTCGTCTGCAATAAAATCCTGCTTTAGTCACAAAATGTAAGTCTAGTTTTTCTTCGACTAAATAATATTACAAAAGAGAAATATTATTAATTATTAACTAAATTTATTTGTTAAGCAGTAGACACGTGATGCTTATACATGACATCAATTCTTGTCTATAATAAAATGTTGCTTTAGTCACAAAATGTGTCTAGTACCTTTGGTTAGAGCTTATAAAAATTGAACAAATTAAATCGTTATGATAATAAGTTAAACAAGGTATTTAAGTTTCTAAGTGTCAAGAATGAATACAAACGGAATACTAAATGAAGAAGAAATAAATAAAATATGTGAGAAGATCAAGTTTTCATAATTTAGGAGTAATTTGGTAAGAACTTATGGAAATTAAGTAGGATGATAAATTAAGAATGTCCATTATTAACAAAATACAGACACTAAACCTTTATAGTTTTTGATTGAAAAGGGCAAACTAAAGAATTTTAAAATATTGCTCTGGTAGCATTAAATTTTGCTTTGACAATATCGTCCATCTTCTAATTATGATTAAAATGGACTAGGCCAAGTGTCATAGAGCGTAAATGGTATTATTCAAACATTATAAATGCGGCTGAGACTTCCGGTTATATATTATATATATTACGGTTATAAAATAACTGATGTTACTAGCTGCAAATGGTCCAACGAATGAATTCTGACCTTTGAGGTAAATGTAGATCTATTGTGTCCTCTGAGGTGAAATCGTATACATTAATTTTTTCGTGGTAAAAGATGAACACTGAACAGTTTTCTCATTCCCAAGGATAGTGCATATATATGTTTCCCAAACTTTCTTATGTAATGCTAAAAGCCTAAAACATTATTATAACTGTTATACTGATACAAATATTACTTAGCAACTAATCCAATGAACACCTTCAACTTTGCCGATGGTTCAATGAAAAGTTCTTTTCTTGAGTCACTACAAAATCTAACCGGAAGAAAGTATTTTCGCCGGCAACAGTCAAATTGCCGTCGAAAATTTCATCAGTGTTGCTCAGCTTTTGTGTAGTGAATTTCATTTTTTCTATCTCTTGGTTACATAAATTTTTCATCTTTATAACACTATGCTCATATACAATAGCAAGAACGATCCAATGTCAATGATACCCTTAATTTTTTTGGTAGTCGTATCCTTTTTTTTTTTTAAAGAATAGGTGATACATCAAACATGCACGTAATGATATGATAATTAGGCAGTTCATGAGCCCATATGAAATATAAAAGTAATAAAAATCCTCAATGGGTATCTATTTATAATGTGGTAATTAATACAATTTATATGCGCGTGTTTAAGTTTGTGCGTGAAAAAATAACATTTATATACTTATACTTTTATAATATTTCTTTTTATTTTTTACTACTTACATTTTAAAATGAGAAAACTGTTAATTACTTCCACAAATTTTTAAAATGAGTAAATATTAAAAATTACCAATCCACAATTACTTTAGAAACATATATATTTTGTTTTTATACTGACTCTTAACCAAGGGCGTTTAAATATTTTTTCAAGTGAAAGTCACGAGAGAAATAAATATAGAGCCAATATGCTACTATTTTAAAATGAGATCGTATGTCGCTTATTCATAGAAAAGTTATTTCTTTATTAAGCATAACACATGGAGAATTTTTTTTCCTAGCTATAAGCTACTGCCAAAATATGAAAGAATGTTTATAATTTTGTCAAACATCAATTGCGCATGATAGTTTTATGCATAAGTATATATAAGTAAAATTGTTGACAAGGGCCGATTCTGATGTTTAATTCTAATCCAAAATTAGACTAGCAAGGTAGTAATATTTTTGTTTTCATTTTCGTCATTTTTCTTTCGCAATGATAATGCTGTGAAGATGTAAGCAAGGACATAATATTTGCATCTCAAAATGCACAGAAATTTTATTGGCGGTATGGACTAATAAATATAATACACAGTGATCAACTTAGCGATCATTGTTTTCCAAATGCGACAGCTTTTGTATTCCTGACTTTATTTTTGATTCAGGAACATACAGCCAATTCCCAATCAAAATTATGATAAAAGCAAAACACAGGAAAAAAGATGTAGGGCCGTATTTTTGAGTGATCATCAACACAGTTATTATGACAAATCCTTAACATTTGTCTTTTCAAATTGTCAGCAAGCGTCGTAGTTCTGTAAATTGGGTACAATTGTCTCAACCTAATATCAAAAGTAAGGATTCATATTCACTAGATTAAGTTAATAATATGTGTGATATTAATGATAAAAATACCTCATCAAAAGCGATGCATGCATTAATTGTATTAGTATTGTTTGCATCTAATATATTAGAGTTAGGCTTACCGGAAACAATAGCTCAAATTAAATATACAACTTTTATGAAGAAAAATATCAAACTAACAATACAATAACAAAAATGCTAGTCCCATATACCTAATTGTATATCACAAGGAGAGTTATCCTTACGTCCATTTATATAAAGTTTTACTGATTAACCTTAATAACCTCAACTACTAAAAGTCTAAAACTGTTGGTAGCGGCGTAGAAAACAGACAGAATCTTGGTAGAGTTTCGACCTAAAAGTATTGAAAATCGAGCGGAAAATCAGGCAGACTGTCGAGGTAAGAGTTGGACTCTTTGTCTTTAAGACTATACCTGCAACGGTGCTAACAAAATATTATACTTCAGGCAATCATTTCCCAAGATACAACAACACTATAAACTTAAAAATGCAGCAATTCCAATTATTATGAACGACGAATCAAAAAGAAATTCTGAACTTTGGACAGAGGAACAGAAGAGAAGGAGAAAATGTACTGAATTGAATGATTTTGACAGAGGTCTGGGGGGCTATTTATAATTACAAAAAGTTGCTTAGGGGTTGACTGGACAGACACGTCTGACGCTTCGTCACACCCATTCGCTGAGTGGCGGGAAACTTTTTGACTTTCCGACGCGAACTTCACGTCTAAGTGACGGGAAAGCCTTTCGCTGACTGGACACAGCTCTTCGCTTACTAGACACAACTCACGAATTTAATTAATTAATTTATCACAATGTAATTAATATTTTGTCTAAAAAGAATAATATTGAAAGGGGAAGCTCAAGCCAAGCTTAAACCCAAACCCAAGCCCAGGCCAAGGCCCAGGCCCGAGCTCGTGACACGTGACCCACGACCCCGACCCAGGCCCAGGCCCAGGCGAAGGCTGAGACCCGGACGGACGGCGTGGCGGCGCGCTCGTGTGGGCTCTGGAAGAAAGACCCATAGTACATAGTACATAGGTCTTCCCCCCTTAAACACTAGAGGGACCCAAACCCTTGTCCAAGAAAGTGATAAATAAGCTCAACTTTTAGCTCAACTTTACTTATGTGGGACGGTGACTTTTCACCTTCCCACCCATTTCATTTCAGCACAATTTAGCTTCAAGTAGCTCACTTTACCATTTAATTTTTCATTCACCAATACATGATTTTGAACAAATAAATATACAAAGGTCATCTACTCAAAATGTAGAATTCATTAAGTTAAAATTTTACCAATTCTAACAAATGGAACCCACTTGAATAATTGGTCAAATATGGTTTACAAACCCATTTCCAAGAAAAACTACACTCAAAGACAACAACGGACTCGCTATCAACCACGTTGCAGCTACATAGGCTTGAGAGTCTCTCACATATATGCGCTAAATAATAAAAATCATGTTATTGGTAATACAAATATTACATTTTTTTTTAACTTAGTGGTATTAGTTGTGCAAATAATCCTAACTACTTTTATCACTTTCATATTACTGCTGGTATCGTCACTCACTACTATGATACTTCACTTTGATACTTCACTTTGATTGAAAGTAACTCATTATAGAGTCGTGCTCTCGGTGTTGTTCAGAATATGTGTACTCGAACACTATATGTGAATTTAGCCGATGTCCTGGGCGTTAGTTGTTCGATGTTTAAGTTAGTAACAGGATTTGAAAGGTCAAAAAACAGTCCAAAATGGTGAAATCGGGGAAAAGATCGAAGTTACAAAAACGACAGAATTCAAGAAACTCATTGAACAAATTACATGCATTTTGTGCACCTCATACGGTGCAACTATAGGCCTGTCACTCCCAAATTGTTGAGATTCTCATACAGATGCTTTGGGTAATAACGTCTTTCCATGCGAGTTGTATAAAATTTTGTGTTATTCAAACTGTAAATTGACCTTTGTAGAGGATCAAGGTTTGGTTATGATGTAACGCTCTGATGTACCATATTTTGGTACTGCCACGTCATACATTTCGTAAGATGCCACGAGCGCATCTCGGACTACGTTATGACACATCAACACTGATGTACCATATTTTGGTCCTGCCAGGTCATACATCTTGAATTCCACGAGCACATTTTGGCTTACGTAATGACACATCAACACTATTATTTTGTAATACAAAATTCTAATTTTAGTCAAAATCCAAAATCAGGCGCATGCACGCTATTTTTGAGTTATTTAAGGCCTAGTTCGAGTTGTTTCAGGCCCATTTTTAGTTATTTAGGCATGTTCGACTTACTTGAAGTAGCTTTTTGAGTTATTCCAAAATAACTCTAATTCGAGTTATTTGGAATCGTAATTGTACTTGAACAACTATTCTAGCTAAGAGAGGACTCTTAGTAGTATATATGAGTCCCACTCGTCATTTTAAGGTACGAAATCATAATTTTCAGCATTCATTTCGAGTTATATAACACGAATTCGACTTCTTCGGAATTTCATTTCGACTTGACAAACTCTAATTCGACTTATAATTTCACAGATTTTAAGTTATTTGAGTATTCAGTTCGACTTGTATTGAATACTCACTTCAAGTCAACCTTTGAAGTAAGTTTTGGCGAAACCAGGAACGTTTGGAAGGTTAGTCAAGTGGGCCATCAAATTGGGTGAGTATGGCCTAGAATACCAACCTAAGACTGCTATTAAAGCACAAAGATTGGAAGACATTGTGGCAGAAATCATCACTTAGTCTAAAGAACTGTCAAAAGTAGTTGTGGTCATGAGCACTACGGAAGGCTTAGCGTTTGGGATAGTAAAAGAAGTATGGACTTTACATGTGGATGGATCTTCCACCGTTGATGGAGGGGAGCTGTAGCTTATCAAAGATTGACAGATGGACTGGAATTTGATCATGCTATCAGACTAAACTTTCAACTCATTAATAACCAAGCATAATACGAGGCCATATTGGCAGACATAGAGATGGCAAAATCATTGAGAATACGTAGATGATGGCTTTTACGGATTATCAGCTAATAGCCAACCAATTTGAGGGTAGACATAAGCAACAATTGTAATGTACCTGGATAAGCTTAAGGAGGCAACTGCAAAATTTCAAAACGTTCACCATTTCACAAATTCCTAGGTCTAAGAATGAGCGAGTGGACTCACTATCTAGATTGGCAAGCACCACCGAAATCTATGTGGTGAGAAAACAACAAGTACAAAGCTAGCGGCATGGAAAGGACGGAGATGGTAGATTTTATCTTACCAGTGGAGGGAGTAAGGAGTTGGAAAGACGAGATCATCAGTTATCTGGATAACGTTACACTACCAACTAACCCACAAGCAGTCACGAGACTACAATACAAGTCAACTAGATTTACTATGTTCAACGGAGAATTGTACAAGAGATCATTTAAAGGACCACTTATGCGATGTCTGTCACTAGCACATGTGGAGAATGTGTTAAGTGAAATACATGAGGAAGCTTTGGAAATCACTCCGGAGGACAATCAATGGCGCAGAAAATACTCGGGCAATGATATTTCTGGCCCACTATGAGACACTCTATGGATTATACTAGAAAATGCAGAAGTTGTCAATTACACTCAAAAATTATATACACACATGCTCAACCAATGACAACTATGAGCTACAATTGTCTATTCGATCAATGGGGTATAGACATAGTTGGGCCCATGCCAATCGCAACTGGTGAGAAGAAATGGCTATTGGTAGCAGTAGAGTATTAAATAAAATGGGTCAAAGCAAAGGAACTGGCATCCATAACGGAGAGAAATATAAAGAAATTCATATAAAAGAATATCATATGCATATTTGGAATCCCTAGGGTTATGATATAGGATAACGGGAGGTAGTTTCAAGGACATAAGATTCAAGACTGGTGTAAAGTTATAAAAATTGAACAAAGGTTCACATCTGTCACACACTCTGAGGCGAGTGGAAAATTTGAAGCAACCAATAATAACTTGGTCAAGAGCTTGAAAGAAAGGTTGGAGGGCAAAGGTTGAAGTTGGACGAAAGAATTGCCATGCATAATATGGGCTTACCAAACAACGCCCAAAACATCAATTGGGGAAACCCCATGTATATTTACTTATGGTTCAAAAGTAACGATACACGCAGAGATCAAAATGCCAACCTACCATATTGAAACATATACCGAAGAAGACGGCCTGAGGGCACGACAGATGGATCTTGAAGTGATAGGTTCCACGAGAGAAGAAGCATATCAGAGGACACAAGCATATAAGTAGATGATGGCTAAAGCCTGTGATAGTTGAGTATGGTTCAGAAACTTACAAGTGGAGGACTTGGTCAGGAGAAACGTTGAAGCTAGAAAGCATCTGGGGAAGCTAAAACCAAATTGGGAAGGACCTTACAAATTAGGGAAGGCAAGCGCAAAAGGATATTACTATTTGTAAGAGTTGGGTGGAAGGAGTCTATCACGCCCCTCGAGCGTAAAGAACTTGAGAAGGTTTTACAGTTAGGACACTAGCATTCTAACTGCCTTGTGGCACAGTAGGGCCGTAGTTTGGATGTATTATTACTTCTTCATTTACAAATCACGAGTATACGCATGTGAACCTCGATTGTAATATTTAGCAGTGAACTACAGGTACTTGATTCCTGACCACCCATATATTGCAGGATACGTAGGCAACTCGGAAGTTACTCGAGCCCAGTCCAAAGCTAATAAAATTCCATATTTTATTTTAGTTTGTTCATTTGCCGATATAATATGCAAATGCCACACTTGCATATGTTGCGGTATGCAACTTATAGACTTGAACACAAGCTTCAAGCTAATCATGTGTACCCGTAATTCAAAATTTAAAAGACAATTATGGAGCATAATGTGAGCACAAGCACTCATAATGTGAGCACGAGCACTCAAAGCGTAGAACACCTGCATGCTAAAGCTAATACACATATAAGATGATAACGGTTTCGAAAACAAACTAATTGAAAAACTAATCATACAGTCACAATTATATGTGATGGAATTCTAAAGATAAGGCACAAATATTTTCGGAGCTCCTGAGCACGAATAGTCGCAGGTTGACAATTCCGTGAATGTTGAGGAGATACTGGTCGAGGAGGACTTGCACGACGTGGGTAACTATGATAATTTTGATACAAAGGAGGAGCAGACGATTGTGCTGAATGTTGGAATCGGGAGCTAACATTGAAATGATAACGAGTGTGTGAAGGTGGAATGGATGAAAGGCTTTTTGATCGACGGTGATGTTAATGTGCCATTGTGATAAATCTGCAAATATAACACAGAGCGAAACATTAGTTGACAAATAAAACATTATGCCAAAAATTTCAGAAAAATTTGCTAAGTACAAAAACTCAAAAATAACTAAATATAATCACTCAAAATATTGTCTAAAGGTAGCTATTAGAGTTACCAATTTGAGTATATATGATGTACCATATTTCAGTATCGCCACGTCATAATATTCGGTATCATATCACGAGAGTATTTCGGAATATCATGCCACAATAACACCATTATTTTTCAATGCAAAATTACAAGTTAAGGCAAAAACTCAAAATTAGGCCCATGCAGGCCCAATTTCGATTATTCTGGGCCTAATTCGGATTTCACAAGCCCAATTAGAGTTGTTCTAGGCCCAACTCGAGCTGTTTTTAGTTCATTCAAGCTATTTACTAAGTAGTTCATTCGAGCTATTTGGCATATGTCATTCGAACTATTTCATAAGAGTCCTAGTTTGACTTATTCAACTCATAGTCCTACTTGGAGTGCACTTCTAGCTGAATAACGACTCTTATACCTATATAAAGAGATCTCATTCCTCATTCTAAGGTACGTTTTACATTATTCTAAGCTCTAAGTTAGAGTTATATAAGTCGACCTCGACCTATTCTTCAAGCTCATTCGAGTTGTTCATCAATAGCTCGAGTTTGACCTATTTTGGCTTACATTCGAGTTGTTTTGTTCTGTGTTATTCGACTTGTTTGATACACTTCATTCGCTTGTTTGGCCTTCTCATTCGACTTATTGCATTCTGTTCATTTGACCTATTTTAGCCAGTTCATTCGACTTGTTGCCTTGCTCAACAAGATCTCATATTCCAACCTGTCTGACTTGAGCGTCGGAGTGCCTTCGCCGGAGAAAGCACCGGCTTAGTTCACGTTTGGTGTGGAGTGCAGGTTCCAAACTCAAAAGCTGCTTGAGCATCCAGGAGGAACTGAAGTAGTTGACGTGGAGTGTTGGAAAGTGGACACCTATCCAGACGAAAATACCCCACATCAGTGGCGCTGTCTGTGGAACCTCTAAATGCACTTAGGAGCAAACACCATCATTGATTCAATAGCTCATCGCAGGCCGCAGAGAAGAATGTAATGGCTGGAAGGACAAGATCACAGGGGGAGGATGAGAATCGGGTTACTGATGCATCTGAGCACACATCAGTAGCTGTTCCCAATGCCCCAAGCCGAGAAGACGATACGGGAGGGGAAGTCAATTCCAGGCGAAGAGATCCTAAGGATCGTTCTGCTGCAAGCCATACAGCAGGCAGGAGTAAGGATCAGCCTGAAAGAGTAGTACCAAGGCCAGAACCGGTTATCGCTGAGAATATTCCATCAACAGAGAGACCAACTCCATTATGTGAAGCAATTGGCAGGTTGACATTGAAAGAGGGAGTCAGACTTCCTGACATGAAGAAATATGATGGAACGACAGACCTTGCAACACACTTCGATGACTTTGATGGAGAGTTGCAGATTTTGGGTTACAGCGAGAACCTCAGGGCGAAGCTGATATCACTAAGCTTAAGGGGAACCGCTAAGGAATGGCTCAAGAATTTGAAAGTCCATTCGATCGAATCAGCTGAACAATTACAAAATCATGTTCGTGAAGAAATTTGTCACTTATCGCTTGAAGAAGAAGTCTCCAAGTACTTTGTTCAATATCTACAGGAAGCCTGATGAGCCGTTGGGAAAATATATAGAACGTCTCAATGTAGAGATTGGAAGAGTGAATGCTCCAACTGTTGATTTGGTTATCTCTGTGTTTCAAAATCACTGCCAGAGCACAAAGCTAATAGAAGTACTAACTTGGGATGCTCCAGATTCAATAGAGCAAGTCATGGATCTTGCTAATAAAGTTGTCGAGGTAGAGGAGGTAACTATGAATCAAGGATTGATGGACTCGCCATAAATTCCTAGAGGAAAGGACAATAAAGACTGGAGGAGAGATTCTAGAGGAAAGGACCGTGATCGCAATCGACAACCTTTCAAGAAGTTTGACAATTTGACTCCTTTGAAGAAGCAAATTGGTGAAATCTATTTGATTACAAAAGATAAGGGGATATTCAGGTCTCCGAGACCCATGGTACAAACCGAGAAGATGAAGCAATCCAAGAAATATTGTAAGTTTCACAAGCAAACCGGACATTATACTAATGACTGCAGGACCTTGAGGATGGAAATTGAATGACTTATTCTGGATGGGAAACTTATTGAGTATGTACTTGAGAATAAGGAACAAAGGGATGAGAAATTGTCAGGGGAACGCAAACGAAGCCGATCACCAAAAGAGAAGAAGGACGAACCCAGGCGGAGGAAGGGAAACGGCAACGATGATATCGAAAACGGAGTAAATGTGATCGCTGGGGGACCTACTGGTGCTGATTCAACCAAAAGTAGAAAACGGATCTCGCGTGATATACAATATGAGCGTTTGAAACGTCCAGAGATAGATCTTGTCTTTGCAGTAGACAAAATGATGAAGGCATGGATGATACAATAGGTGTTGGGAGTAAAATGAGAAGGACAAGAAGGCAAACAGAGCAAAATCTGACGCACTACATCGTGGAGCGAAAATCTAAGGCCGCATGAAAGGAAATTATGGAAAACGGTCAAACAACCGGGAGGAGGAGTGTCTAAACCATCCTCAGGACCGGGAAAGATAATCTCATAAGGTTCAGGTACATCATACATAGTCCTATAGTATGATGCACCATGGGTGTTCATGGGACGAATACCAGCAAAGTTTAGAAGGTTATTTGCTGGGGACGGAGCATCAAGATTAATACCCTCTTCGGCTAACTCCTGCATGGTTTCATCTACGATACTGGAATCTACCTCTATAGGGGTGGGAATACTAGACTCATCTTCTACTATAGGGATTGGCTCGGCTATGTTAGTCAAAAACTCTTCATCGTCAGAATGGTCTATAATGTTAACTTCTCTATCAGAACCTTGGGCGTTAGACGATGAGGCATCGCTATCAGAATCCCCACTACCCGAGGATGACCCAGAACCCGATGACTCAACAACATCAGGAACACCTAAAGAACTAGTGGCCTCGATATCTGATTCAGAAGCCATTACAGTACTAAGAAGGAGGATGTTAGTGTTTACCGGTTCTAGGGTTCAAATCAGTGACTCTTTCGAATTCAGGATCACGCCTCTCGTAGGACCTTTCCGCTGGAACAAATATCCTGGGAGCACCTGGAACTTGGATTTTAGCCGGACGGGAAGGTCGAGTCGAATGAGGTGGGCTAATCCTATGAGTTGAGCTGCGTTCACGGTCGGCAGAGGGACGTGTAGATTGTGGATGGTGATCGGAGTGTGCAGGTGGTTTGTGGTGAGAACGGTGTTTATTTGAACAAGCCGTCGTGACAAGTCTGCAAAAAGAGTTCATAGATAATTAGTTTGAGAAAGTTTAAAAAAAGTTTCTGAAAAATTCAAGTGTTATAGCTCGAATACAAGTGCACCCGACTTATAGCAAATAAGTCAAATTTACTTAGGAGAGCTTTTATTTTCAAGGAATTTCGACCTATTTTAGTCGACTTATCGAGTTAAAACACGTTAATTCGAGTTATCACCTCCTATTCGAGTTATTTTATATAATTCATAGGGTTTTCGAGTTATTTCACATGCATTCGAGCTATATGGGGTTGATTCGAGCTATGCCTACGAACTTTCATGTTATTTTGCTGAGTATTCGAGTTGTATGGGATATTTCAAGCTATACCTCTGAAGTTTCGAGCTATTTGGGTGAGTATTCGAGCTGTTGAAACACTTTTAGTGTATTCGAGCTATTGCTATTCGAGTTATTTGCGAGAGCTCGAGTTATTTGCGAAAAATTTAAAGTGAAATGATTTCATATTAGGTGGGTATTTATAGGAGCGGCTAGCGATAAAATTACCGAAACACCCCTAATTCGAGTTATAGCTTATTTGAGCTATAGTACATTCCACTTATTTTCGACGAAAATTTTTTCCGAGTTTTTCAAAGAGTTTGGCTTCGAAATTTTTATGGCCCGACTCGTTGCACGATTACCGGGGTTTCTTACACTCTTTTAGTTTGTATGACCAATGTTTGCACACATTAATCTTCAAAAACTGGGGGACTCCATGATGTACCATATTTCGGTATCGCCACGTCATAATATTCGGTATCATATCACGAGAGTATTTTGGAATATTATGGCACGACAACACCATTATTTTGTAATGAAAAATTACAAGTGAAGGCAAAAACTCAAAATTAGGCCCATGCAGGCCCAATTTCGAGTTATTCTGGGCACAATTCGGATTTCACAAGCCCAATTTGAGTTGTTCTAGGCCCAACTCGAGCTGTTTTTAGTTCATTCGAACTATTTACTAAGCAGTTCATTCGAGCTATTTGGCATATGTTCATTCGAGCTATTTTATAAGAGTCATAGTTTAACTTATTCAACTCATAGTCCTACTTGGAGTGCACTTCTAGCTGAATAACGACTCTTATACCTATATAAAGGGATTCCATTCGTCATTCTAAGGTATGATTTACATTATTCTAAGCTCTAAGTTCGAGTTATATAAGTCGACATCGACCTATTCTTCAAGCTCATTCGAGTTGTTCATCAATAGCTTGAGTTCGACCTATTTTGGCTTACATTCGAGTTGTTTTATTCTGTGTTATTCGACTTGTTTGGCCTTCTCATTTGACTTATTGCATTCTGTTCATTCGACCTATTTTAGCCAGTTCATTCGACTTGTTGCCTTGCTCAACAAGATCTCATATTCCGACCCGTCTGACTTGAGTGTCGGAGTGCCTTCACCGGAGAAGGCACCGACTTAGTTCACGTTTGTGTTGAGTGCAGGTTCCGAACTCAAAAGCTGCTTGAGCATCCAGGAGGAACTGAAGCAGTCTGACGTGGAGTGTTGGAAAGTGGACATGTATCCAGACGAAAATACACCACATAAATATGGAACAATAATGTCGAAATTAACCTTTTCACGTTATCGAGATAAATATTCAGAACTTCTGGTTTCGAGCTATACATGATGGGTAATTTCGAGTTGTAAATGTTGGATGACTAATTTGCTTTCCAAGTTGTTGGGAGACCTCTCTGGATGGAATGGCAGAAAGGGAAATGAGAAATGACCGCATTTCGCGGATTATTTATAGGGGGAGGTCGCAGTATATTTACAAAATTACCATCATTTCGAGTTATTTCCCTATATTGAACTATTTTCCTTTTTCGAGTAATTTAATTTGGCGTTTTCGGGGTAGTTTTGACTTAGCTGAATTCAAGTTATATGAAAGTTGGGCTGATATTTTTAAATTTTTTCCGGTTTTGTTGCACGATTCTCGGATGATTGAGATTTTTATAGTTCGTACAACAAAAATTCTTCGATGTTACTCTTACAAGCTGGAGGACTCCATGATGTACCATATTTTGGTACTGCCATGTCATACGTTTCGTAAGATGCCACGCGCGCATCTCGGACTACGTTATGACAAATCAGCACTATTAATTTTTAATGAAAAATTACAATTTCAGGCAAAACTCATAATTAAGCTCATGCAGTCCCAATTTTGAGTTGTACAACCCCATTTTGAGTTGTACAAGGCCCATTTTGAGTTGTTCAAGGCCCAGTTCAAGTTATTCCAAGGCCTGTTCAACTTGTTAGAAGGCTCTTTTTGAGTTATTCCAAAATAACTCTAATTCGAGTTATTTTGAATCCTAATTGTACTAGAAAAGCAATTCTAGTTAAGGAAGGACACTTACTACTATAAATATGGGTCCTAATTGTCATTATAAATATAATTTTCAGCATCAATGTTCGAGTTATATAGTCCGAATTTGACGTGTCTGGCATTTCAATTCGACTTGACAGAACAACTCTAACTCGAATTATAATTGCACGCATTCCGAATTATTTGAGTATTCAGTTCGACTTGTTTTGAATACTAATTCGACTTATAGTTGCACTAACTTTTTGCAAATAGCAGTTTCTTCACTAAGTGATGAACCAAATGAAGGATTTGATTTTTTTTTTTTTTTTTGCTCCTTGGCCTATTGAACATTTGCACATGTATGTTTGTGCGTTTCTCCTTGGGATTCATATTCTTAAGTATTCAGATTATGATTAAAATGGACTAGGCCAAATGTCATAAAGAGTTAATGGTATTATGAAACTTTTAAAAGTGTTATATTATTCAAATATTATGAATGCGGCTGACACTTCTATTGAATGCCGTTCTCACAAAAAGCTCAAGCTTATAGAGAGGATTGCATTTATATATTTATATATATAATCTCCAACACGCCCCCTCACGTGCAGGCAGTAAATCTTTTTGTTACGCCTGACACATGCTATTTTTTGTTAAGTGGGTGGCGGTGGGATTCGAACCCAGGACCTCCTCTTTTCCTGAGCTCTGATACCATATTGAATGTCGTTCTCACTAAAAGCTCAAGCTTATAGAGAGGATTGAAATTTATATATTTATGTATATAATCTCCAACAACTTCATATTATATGTTATATATATCACGGTTACAAAATAACTGATAATATTAGCCAACAACTTCATGTTATATGTTATATATATTAACGTTACAAAATAACTGATAATATTAGCCGCAAATTGATAGGGATCAATTCAATTTAGTTCAATTCGAGTAGAACCACACTCCAGAATTTAGAGAGAAAAGAGAAAAATATAAAAACTGAAATATTTCTTCATAATAAACATATGCATCACGTCTGTTTTTACATAGAGAATTCTGATAACTCCTAAAGATAACTGCTAAACTTCCCACTACTTGATAACCATAAAGAAATTTCATAATTACATATTAAATGAAAAAATACACACATATTCCTAATATATTAAACAGATTGGGCCATGCTTAATTAATATAATCTGCAGCCCAATATGGAGAGCTCCTCATTCTAGTAGACCCAGCACGTAGCCCAACTGATGGAGAATTAAGGCCCGTAACATTACCCCCCCTCCTGAAAATCGGCCTTGTCCTCAAGGCCCAGCAATTGCTCGAAGTGATCTGGATCGTCCACAACTAGGGCAGCATCTGAAACACGATCTTGAGCGTCCCTTGAGCGATATAAAGCCAATTCTGAATCGTCAACCCACTCATTTTCACACTCAGCTGCGCCACTCCAAAAGATTAGGGTTTGGCAAATCTTTTCCCCCTTCCTCCAAATCTCATGGTGTTCCTCACTAATCTCCGGCAACAGAACGACCGTCCCATCGGAATCTGACGCGAGAAGAAGCGACAGCGTCGGCGGCGAAGCTCCAAAATATGGCCGCAAAAGAGAAATGTGAAATACATTGTGAATGCGAGAGTGAGACGGCAGATCGAGCTCGTAGGCCGTGTCTCCGATCCGGCGCACCACCTGATACGGACCAAAAAACCGAGGCGATAGCTTATGGAACTCGTGCCTTTTCAGCGACTTTTGACGGTAACTCTTCAATTTTACAAACAAAAAATCGCCTGTTTGAAAATGATGATCTCTGCGCTTTTTATTCGCTTGTCCTCTCATGATTTCTTAAGCTCTTTGCATATTACTTTGAAGCTGTAGAACTAAATCACGACGAGAAGTAAGAGTAGCATCAATAGTAGCGTTAGAGCTAGATCCAGTCGTATATAGGGGCATAACAGTAGGGTTGCGGCCAAAAAGTTCCTCATATGGTGACATCTTAATAGATGAATGAACTGTGGTATTGAACCAAAATTGCGCAAGTGGTAAAAACCTGATCCATTTAGTAGGAAAATCGGACACAAAGCACCTTAGATAACACTGAATAGATCGGTTTACAACTTCAGTCTGACAATCCGTTTCAGGATGATATGCAGTACTATATGAGAGTTTTGTTCCCAACTGTCGAAACAGATCTTTCCAAAAAGTGCTTACAAAAAGCGGATCTCGATCTGAAACTATGGAACGTGGTAAACCGTGGAAACTGTACACGTCATTGATAAAAACATTAGCAAGATAAGGAGCTGTATACTTAGCTGGTAATGGTATAAATCTGCAGAATTTTGTCAAACGATCCACAATCACCCATATGGTAGATTTACCCCCTGAAAGTGGCAAATGAGTGATGAAATCCATCGAAATGTCTTCCCACACATTAGCCTGTATAGGAAGAGGATTTAGCAACCCCATAGGTTTACTTGTCAAATGTTTATGCTGTTGACAAATTAAACATGTTCTCACCAGTTCCTTTACTTGTTGTTTCATGTGAGGCCAATACAATGAAGCTGTGAGGCGAGCTAACGTGGACTTAACCCCGGAATGACCACCAACAGGCGAAGCATGAAATTCAAGCAGCAATTGTTGATGCAAATCATCCACTGCTGGTATGTAAATTCGGCCCTTAAACAACAAAAGTCCATCAACAATTGAATAATTACAGTTATCGTTAAACTTATCCTATAATGTCTGTCCCTCCACAGATTGGTAAAATTGACGAACTGAGGACAACCAAGAAACTGTTGGAGCACAAATGGCGTGACATTCGGGCAAATCAACACGAGACAATGCATCAGCCACCCTGTTCTCTCTCCCAGGTTTGTACACTACCTCGTAGTCGTACCCTATTAACTTCGTAATCCATTTCAACTGATCAGGAGTGTGAATACTTTGTGACAATATATGTTTGAGACTCCTCTGATCTGTATAAATAATAAATTTACGCCCCAAAAGATAATGCCTGAATTATTTTACTGCTTCACTAACCGCATAAAGTTCTTGGTTGTAGGCTGAAGCAGATTGCATGCGCCCAGTCATTTTTCTGCTAAAAAATCCAATGGGATAGTCCTTTTGAGACAGAACGGCACCAACAGCCGTGGCAGGTGCGTCCGTGGTGAGCTCAAACACCTGAGTGAAATCTGGTAGAATTAGAACAGGCAAAGTCGTCATGATTTCCTTTAATTTTTCAAATGCGATTTGGGCCTCATGAGGCCATGTAAAGGACTGTAATTTAAGAATATCTGTAAGTGGAGTAGCAAGAGCAGCATACTGGCGAACAAAACGCCTATAGTAACCGGTCAGGCCCAAAAAGCCCCGGAGGCCAGTGAAAGATGTGGGTGTGGGCCACGCCAAAATGGCCTGCACCTTATCTTGGTCAACTCGAACTCCTGTAGACGAGATGACATGGCCTAAATATTGCACCTCATTCTCTGCAAACACACACTTACTCATCTTAGCATAAAATTCATTATCACGTAATTTAGTAAACACTTCACGTAAATGAATAATATGCTCCTCCAATGTGGGGCTATAGACTAAGATATTATCGAAAAAAACCAACACAAACTTGCGTAAAAACCCCCGAAATAGATCATTCATAATCGCCTGAAAAGTACTAGGAGCGTTAGATAAGCCGAAAGGCATAACTAAGAACTCATAGTGACCATCCGGTTCAAAACGCTGTTTTATGCACATCTTCAGCAGCCACCCTAATCTGATGATATCCAGCCCTTAATTCCAACTTTGTAAACACACAAGCCCCATGTAATTCGTCTAATAACTCATCAACTGTCGGTATGGGAAAACGATCCTTAACAGTGATCGCGTTCAACGCCCTATAATCTACACAGAACCTCCAGGTACCGTCTTTCTTTCCAACCAGTAAAACTGGAGAGGAAAAAGGACTAGTACTCGGTTCTACCTTTTTCTCAACCAACATTTCCTGAATAAGTTCACTCATAATGTTATTTTGAAAATGAGGGTAACGGTAAGGTTTTATATTGACTGGTTGGGAATTGGGTAATAAATGAATATGGTGGTCTTGTGGGCGGATGGGTGGTAAGGTTGTGGGTGTTTGGAAAATGATGTCGAATTCCTGTAAAAGTTTTGTGATCGCGGGGTGAGTTGTTTGAGGAGAAGGCAGCAACAAGGAAGAGTGAGTAGGTTCAAAAGAAATAGAATATAAAGAGGCAATAGAATCAGTTTTATGTAATATGTGAAGTTGTTGGGGAGTGGAAGATTGTAAACGAGGTGCACCAGTCAATGTAACCAACTTACCTTCATGAACAAAAGACATTTGAGGGATCTTAAAATCAGCTAAAACTGGACCCAAAGTCTCCAACCACTGAACACCCAACGCGACATCAGCCCCCTGAATTGGTAAAACCATTAGAGGAACATGAAAACCTGTCTGTCCCAAAACCACAGTAACATCCTTGCATTCGCCTTCACATTGTATAAAATCACCATTACCAACCATTATCCGAAATTCAGACACAGCCACAACGGATAATTTAAAAAAATCAGCAACACGAGGTTGGATAATATTATGCGTGCTACCCGAATCCACCAAAACAGTAACATTGTGCCCATTAAGGGTTGCTGTCACCCTTAATGTGCGAGGCGTTGTAGCCCCGATAAAAGCAGCTAACGAACAATGAAATTCAGACTGCATTGTAGGTTGCGATGCTAAAGTATGAAACTCCGCTTCATCTTCGATATAAGCAAACTCATCCGTTGGGGAGTCCACAGCCTCATCACACAACAAAACCAAAAATTATGGTGATTTGCACATATGCCCAGGTGCAAACTTCTCATCACAATTAAAACACAAGCCTTTAGAATGACGAGCTTGCATTTCTGCTGGAGATAACCGACGAACGGGTAAAGTGTTAGGCGGTTTGGGCGGTGGCAGTGGCAACGTCGGATTAGGAAAAATATGTTTAGGCACCGAAGAGGAAAACGGTCGATAGTATGACTGGCATTTGTCCAACAATTTTTTCTCAATCAAATAGGCCAAACCAATTGCATCAGCAATGTCAGTAGGTTTCTGAATAGCCAATTCCTGTTGAATCTCATGTTTTAACCCTGAAATAAAACAATTCAGAATTGCAGAATCAGGCAAATCAGTGATGCAATTACAAATAACCTCAAACCCCTTGTGATATTCCGCAACAGAACGTGTTTGACGCAACTTGAATAGTGTAGCCTGGTGATTCACATACGACGATGGACCAAATCGCGTAGACAAATCACGACAAAATTTCTCCCACGTGCGAAACTGATGATTATTATGCATCCACTTATACCAACTTAAAGTTGTATCATGGTACATATAAAATGATGAATAGTGGACACGTTGATCTAACGGAATACGATAATGTGTAAAAAACCAGTCTGCATTAAACAACCAATCTAAAGGATTGGACCCATCGAATGACTCCAAATGCAGTTTCTGTGGCCGAACCAGATCGGGAGGCGCACCGGGTAAAAGCGGGGCGGGAAACGGGTTGGATGAACTGCCAAGCTGGTACTCCGGAACAGTAGAAGACGACGAAGTTGCCGTAGCCGCAGCCTGTCTATCCATTTGCAGTTTCATATCCGTCATCATGTTCATCATCACCTCCATCTTATTTTCATAAGTATCCAACCGATTTTTCAAACTACGAACTGAATCAGCAAGATTTGAACTTTCCGATTCCTTAGATTGCGAACGCGTGTTCGTCATAGTGCAATGAAAGCACCAAAATGATAGGGATCAATTGAATTTAGTTCAATTCGAGTAGAACCACACTCCAGAATTTAGAGAGAAAAGAGAAAAATATAAAAACTGAAATATTTCTTCATAATAAACATATGCATCACGTCTGTTTTTACATAGAGAATTCAGATAACTCCTAAAGGTAACTGTTAAACTTCCCAATACTTGATAACCATAAAGAAATTACATAATTACATATTAAATGAAGAAATACACATATTCCTAATATATTAAACAGATTGGGCCATGCTTAATTAATATAATCTGTAGCCCAATATGGAGAGCTCCTCATTCTAGTAGACCCAGCACGTAGCCCAACTGATGGAGAATTAAGGCCCGTAACACAAATGGTCCAACGATTAAATTCTGAGGCGAAATGTAGATCTATTGTGTCCTATAACAGGCGTATGAGGTGAAATCGTATACATGAATTTTTTTGTCGTAAAAGATGAACACTGAACAGTTTTCTCATTCCCAAGGATAGTGCATATATATGTTTCCCAATCTTTGTCATGTAATGCTAAAAGCCTAAAACAATATTATAACTCTTAGAGTGATACACGGGGCGTATATATATACATGGAGGCTGGGGAGGGCTGTAGCCCCCCCAAATATTTGAACAAATCTTTTAATTATATATTGCACATATATGAATAAAAAAAGAACAAATTGGGATTCAGAAAGGAACCAAAATTGATAAGAACTCATTACAACAGTTCTATCATTTCTGCTTTGAAAGAATCTAAGCTATGAAAAACCCTTTGTCTTATAAAACACCCAAAATCAAATTAATTAGAAAACATCTTCTCTTTTGATTACATCGGCATACAGTAAATAGATTATTAAGGAGATAAAATTTTGTGTGTTTATACAAAGATGTGCACAATCTATAATTCTTTTTATCTGTATAACATATCTTTTAAAAAAGAAATCTTGTTTTGTTAGCGGTATTATCATATTCACCATGTTGTGTTTTTAACTTCTTATCATATTTTAATGTAATTTTCGTGTATGTATAATTACTTTTATATTATTATGTATTACTTATTTAAAAAAGAAATACTTTTTACATAGTTAGTATGCATTTTAACATAATTGTTTGTTAAGCATACAGTTTAGTTTCATAGCCTTCTATATATTTAAAAGCTAATATTCATGATACTAGCCCCGCGCAAACTAAATTCCTAGATACGCCTCTGAGTGATACAAATGTTACAAGTTATACTAACACTTTCTAACATACGATTGAACTACAACTACACAATTTAAATTTGGAAATTCCAAACGTACACATTCTCATGAAGAAATCGTTGACTAAAATCTTATCATAGCGACGAAAAAATTATGATTCGGCTCGGCTCTTAATTTGGTTTTGTTCTTTACTTAGCAACTTAATTAATCCCATGAACACCTTTAACTTAGCTGATGGTTCAATAAAAAGTTCTTTTCTTGAGTCACTACAAAAATACTAACCAACTCACGATGTGATGACGGTATCTTTTACAAAATTTAGACTGCACCAAAAGATAATATTTTCGCCGGCAACAGTCAAATTGCCGTCGAAAATTTCATCAGTGTTGCTCAGCTTTTGTATAGTGAATTTCAATTTTCTATCGCAGAGGTATTTCTTAGTTACATAATTTTTTCATCTTTATAACATTATGCTCATATACAATAGCAAGAACGATCCAGTTTCAATGATACCCTTATTCTTTTGTTAGGAGTATCCTTTTTTTGTTTTTTTAAAGAATACATGATACATTAAACTTGCACATAATGATATGATAATTAGGCAATTCATAAGCCCATATGAAAAACAAAAGTAATAAAAATCCTCAATTGGTATCTATATATATGGAAAAGTGCGCGTGTTTAAGTTTGTGCGTGAGAAAAATCATTTATATACTTATACTTTATAATATTTCTCTTAATTTTTTACCACTTACTATTTAAATTGAGAAAAAAAACTGTTAATTACTTAGACAAATTTGGAAAATGACCAATCCCCAATTACTTTAAAAACGGGGAAAATGCATTAAACCCTCTCGTGGTTTCGAAAATCTGCACGAAATCCCCTTGTGGTTTGTTAATATTGTCTCCATCTTCTGTGAAAACAAAAATTTGTTTTCTTTTTCTTCATTTTTGTTTCTCAATGATAACGCTGTGAAGATGTAAGCAACGACATAATATTTGCATCTCAAAATGCACAGAAATTTTATTGGCGGTATGGACTAATTAATTTAGTACACAGTGATCAACTTAGCGATCATTGTTTTTCAAATGCGACGGCTTTTGTATTCCTGACTTTATTTTTGATTCAGGAACATACAGCCAATTTCCAATCAAAATTATGATAAAAGCAAAACACAGGAAAAAGGATGTAGGGCCGTATTTTTGAGTGATCATCAACACAGTTATTATGACAAATCCTTAACATTTGTCTTTTCAAATTGTCAGCAAGCGCATAGTACTGTAATTTGGGTATAATTGTCTCAACCTAATATCAAAAGTAAGGAATCATATTCACTAGATTAAGTTTATAATATATGCGATACTAAAGATAGAAATACCTCATCAAGAGCGATGCATTTATTGGAATAATATTTTTTGCATCTAATATATTATAAGAGTTAGGCTTACATAGCTCAAATTAATTAAATATACAACTTTTATGAAGAAAAAGATCACACTAATAATACAATAACAAAAAATTAGTCCCATATACCTAAATGTGTATCACAAGGACAGTTATCTATGTTAAGTTTTACTGTAACCCTAACCTTAAGTCCTTAATGACCTCAACTACTAAAATTACAGTGAAAGACAACAAGGGACTCGCTACCAACCACGTTCCAGCTACATAGGCTTGGAAGTCTCTCACAAATATGCGCTAAATAATAAAAAAATCATGTTATTGGTAATACAAATATTACTTTTTTTTTTTAACCTGTGGGTATCAATTGTGCAAATAATCCTAACTATTTTTATCTCCTTTCATATTAATGCGGGGTATCGTCACTCACTACTATGATAAATTGACTGAAAGTAATTCATCATAGAGTCTCGCTTTAGGCTTCATTCGGTAAATGTGTGCTTGAACCCTATATGTGAGTCTAGCCGATAACCTGAGCGTTTGTAGTTCGATTTTTAAGTTAGTAAGAGGATTTGAAGGTCAAAAAATAGTCCAAAATGGTGGAGGTGGGGAAAACGATCGAATTTAAAAAAAAAATGATAGAATTCAAGAAAATGATTCAACAATTAAACAACGTCATTTTGTAAACCTCAAATGGTGCAGTTATAGGCCTCCCACTCCCAAATCGTTGCCATTCTCATGCAGATTCTTTAGGTGATGCACGTCTTTCCACGTGAGTTGTTTTAAATTTTGTGTTATTTCAAAGTGAAAATTGATATTTGTAGAGGATCTAGATTTGATGACGATCTAACGCGAATTGAGTCTTGAAAGGAACTTTTACAAGAAATGATTGATCAATATGTAAGCACAGTCAATAAAAGATAGTCAATTGTCGATTAGGACAACAAAATGGTCGTGAGTAGTCATTGGTAATTTTAGATAATGATTGTATAATGGCTGGGTTGATAAAATTGGCCAAAAATGGTCATATTGATGGAAATTGGTCAAACCTACCAAAAGGGTTAAGAATTGTCAAATTGACCAAAAAAATGTAAAAAATTGTCGATTTGATCGAAAAATGGTTAAATGTACTAAAACTGCAGACACCTAATATAAACATGTGTCCTTACATTTAGTTACTAAGTGTTAGTCCCTTACTATGGTACATCATTAGTGCCCCCACACACTTCTAAGTGTACTGTTAGAGGAAGAAGACGACAAGAAGTAATCAAATGAGTTGACTCCCTAGGTGCAAAATATTGAGAAGTTGTTGATGATTAACTTTGTTTATAATTATTTTAATATGAATTGAACTTTAAATTCTCTATGATTTTGGTCCAGATTATTGAGTGCCTTTTAAATGGAGCTTCTATTAGGTTTGAGCATGGATCCTATGTTACATCATGTGGCTTCTGGCTACCAGTTGCGATGTGGAGATCTACAGTGCTCTGATCTCGGGTAATACTTGAGACTTTATAGTGTACGCTCAGACCTCTTAATTGTCGATTATGGCGGCATAATGGTCAATTCATGAGCATTGGGTTGTAATGTTTGGCTATGGATATTTAATGGCCAAGATAGATCGATTAACCAAAATGGTCAAATTAGAACAAAATTGGTGAAACTTACAAAATGGTTGAAAATTGTCGAATTGACCAAAAAATGATGAAAACTATTGAATTAACCAAATATTCACGATACTTATTAAAGATGTTGACGCCAATCTCATGCGTCCTTACATCCAGTTACAAAGTGTTAAGTCATTAATATGGTACATCATTAGCCCCCGCCTCGTAAGTGTACTCTTAGAGGAAGAAGACGATCCAAAGTAGACAAATGAGGTGACTCCCTAGGTGCATATCTTTTGAGAAGTTGCATATGTGTTGATTCACTTTGTTTATTTTAACATGAATTAGCCCCAACTTTAAAGTCTGTGAATATGGTTTGGATTATCAAGTAACCTGTAGGTTGCGCTTTTGTCTAGGTCTAAGCATCAATGTTATGTCAGATTGCGTTAGCTTTTGGCCACAAAACTGCGACGTAGAGATCTACTGTGGTTTGATCTCGGTCAGACTTGAGACTTAATAGCCCCAACTTTAAAGGCTGTGAATTCGGCTTGGATTATCTAGTAACCTGTAGGTGGGGCTTTTTTCTAGGTCTAAGCATCGATGTTATGTTAGATCGTGGTGGCTTTTGGCCACGAAAGTGAGACGCAGAGATCCACGGTGGTTTGATCGCGGGTCAAACTTGAGACTTAATAGTGTATTGTAAGACCTCTTAACATTCGCAATGGAAAGATCATCTATGTGAGCGTCTTTCTAGACTAATCATTAGATCTATCTTAGCGGGTCACTTTATTAAAGTAGATTGTAAAGCCCCACCTTGGCATGTGATATTAGTGGAGATGTTGATACATTCCCCATTTGATATTGGTGTTTCATGTAGACCTATCGCATAGTGATATTTCTCGGTCGTAGAATAATTGTGTGTTGTATTATGAGTTAGTGTATCATTTTGAGTTAACATATCGCAAAATTCTTTGATCCAAATGAATCAATCGTATTCTTCACATATTTGTTGCTGGAAATCTTGGTTGAATGCAATCTGTTAGATCTGAATGAGCTAATGGCAAATTCATACCACGAATTGTAAGCTTTTTAAGGATTACACCGCAAATTGTAATAGCAAGCTAAATACACAACAAACTGTAATATTTTTGCAAGTTGCACCATATTGTGTGTTTGTATGTTTTTTAGAGTGTATATTTGTTATTTCAGATTTTTACCTAAGTGGAACTTTGCAATTTGAACCCCACTAAAAACGTGCTTTATCTTTCCATTTCTTTTATGAAAATGTTAGTATCAAATTTACAAAAAGTAATAAAAAAAAAACGCGAGCAACCAGCAATCTTTCGGAGAAAACTTTAGGAGAAAGAGGAAAAAGATTTTGAACCTTTCGTACAATCAACGTTGCTCCACCGTTCTCCACCGTTGCTCCCTTTTCATCTCAGAACGGCCACTTTCAGGTGCCATCTTAAGTGTGTTGTAGGGCTTAGGGTTTTTGATGAGTCTATTTTGTACTCATTATGCATATGTCAAATAGATTGTTTATTGCATCTTCCTTGATTGTTTTGAGTATTTTTACCTTTTTATTTTATTTTATTGTGTAGGAGTCATTTTGGTGAAAAAGAATGAGAAGTATCTTAAAAGATTCAGGGCAATTCATGCGAGCTGGAAAGCGAAGGAATGCAATGAGGAGCAATCGATTGTGAAAGCAATCGCATTGACATTGTTGAGGAAATCGAATACATCGCTTTTGACAAAAGAATGACGCAACCCTAATTCAAGAGCCGCCGCATGCAAAATAAACATGATCGCTTAGAAATCGCTTTTGCTCGGAAAATTAGGTTTTGAAAAGAATTAATGAGTAAGACTTTCAGAGCTACAAGAGAGAGGAGAAGACCTAAAAAGAGTGATAGATCTTTAAGTCTAATACTTTACGTTTTAAGCAATAGTTGCGATACCTAGTCTAGACAGATAAGTAAGACAGGTATGTAAGACAGTAAAGTAAGACAGCAGATTTTAACGTGGTTCGGACTGAGTCCTACATCCACGAGGCTTTCGCCTGAATCAAACTTCTTTCAACGGACAAAAGTTATTACACCAACTGGTTTTACTCTAACACCGAATCCCTCTAATGTTGATACCACCGGAACCTTTTTCGCGTCTACTCCGTTTGACTCGTAAGACCAAAACTCCCGTAGTGATCTTCTTATGAGAATGCTTCCAAGCGCACTGCACGTACGTATAGATCCCTCTAACTGACGCAATCCTTTCCCGTTGAACTCCCTTCAACTCTTGTCGGCTTCTCACGTTCTTGATGTAACTCAAGAGGGCGAAAACTAAGAAATCAAAATAAAAGAGAACACCTAAAGATATATATTTTGTTACACGAGTGTTCTACATTGATTTCTAGGATTTCTACTAATTATAGGATAGCTCTCTTGAAAGATATCCTTGAATCTCGGCTAGTTTTCATATCCAGTCAAGATAGGATCTTTCCAAATATATCCGAATCTTTCCATGATAAGGCGATTCTTCCTTTTGATAAGTCTTTGTTTCCGTTTGATAATATCTTCATAATCTTCGTATATTCTGCACACCAAAGACAAAGAAGAACTCCACAAGCAATAGATTACTAAAGGATATAATAAAGAGTTTGATAAAGATTAACTTTCCATAAGATAAGATACTATAAGATCAAGTTTGAGCATTTGTTGCATTTGTTGCATCCAAACTAGTTGGGCACAACAGCTTCCAGCTGCAATATATTCAGCTTCAGCAGTAGACAATGATATGGAGTTTTGTTTTTTGCTATACCAAGAAACAAGATTATTTCCTACATAGAAACATCCTCTAGTTATGCTTTTTCTGTCGTCTGCACATCCAGCCCAGTCGGCATCACTGTATCCTGCAAGATTCGAATTAGTATCAAATGAGTAGCTAAGTCCAAAATCTGCAGTTGCGCTAACATAACGAATTATTCGTTTAACAGCACGAAGATGTGAATCTTTGGGATTTGCTTGATAATGAGCACAGACACCAACGCTAAAACAAATATCAGGACGACTCGCAGTAAGGTACAGGAGACTCCCTATCATGCTTCGATAGACACTAGGGTCTATGGAGTTTCCTTCAGTATCGAGATCAAGCTTATCATTAGTTCCCATGGGTGTTCTTAGGGGTTTTGCAGTTTCAAGCCCAAATTTCTTCACAAGATTCCGAGCATATTTTGATTGGGATATGAATAACCCATCGGACCATTGTTTGACCTGCAAGCCAAGAAAGTATGTTAGTTCACCAACCATACTCATTTCAAACTCTTTCTTCATAAGATTGATGAAGTTCCCCAACTGGTCTTCTGAGGTGGATCCAAAAACTATGTCATCAACATAAATTTGAGCAATTAACATATGAGTTGAGACATGTTTAACAAATAAAGTTTTGTCCACTCCTCCCCTAGTATATCCATTCTCAATGAGATAAATTGTAAGTCTCTCATACCAAGCACGAGGTGCTTGTTTCAATCCATACAATGCTTTTTAAGTTTAAACACATGTGAGGGATGGTGAGGATCCACGAAACCTTTTGGTTGTTCAACAAACACTTCTTCATTAAGATAACCATTTAGAAAGGCACTTTTGACATCCATTTGAAAAAGTTTGAATTGAAGAACACATGCAATAGCAAATAAGAGACGAATTGACTCAAGTCGTGCGACAGGAGCAAATGTTTCATCATAATCTATGCCCTCAACCTGAGTATACCCTTGAGCGACTAGTCTAGCTTTATTTCTCACAATGTTACCGGATTAATCAGATTTGTTTTTAAATATCCATTTTGTTCCGATTACATTAATGTTGGATGGTCGGGGAACTAGTTCCCACACTTTATTTCTAACAAACTGACCAAGCTCAGCTTGCATTGCTTCAATCCATGCATCTTCCAGTAAAGCTTCTTTTACATTCTTTGGTTCAATTTGAGAAGAAAAACAAGCATGATGAAGCATCTGATCATACCTCTTTCGTGCCAAATTACGAGTACGGATACCTTCAGATAAATCACCTATGATTGACTCAGTAGGATGATTCTTCCTGATTCTGGTGGATGGACCAACTGAAACAGGTTCTGGAGATTGATCAGTTTCTTCTATCTCTGGATATGATTCGGACTCTTGAAGTGTATCTGCATGATTTTCAGGTGTCGTGTCTGCATTCACGACTGGAGGAACAACTGGTTGGGCAACTGGTTCAGGACTGCACTCATCATCACTGCAGGAGCTATTTCTTTCTTGATTTCAAATGAATGATTGAATTTCACGCTCCTGTGAGGTGTCTGAGAAATCCCTGGAGTCATCAAATTCAACATTGGAGGTCTCAATAACAGTTTGAGTTCTTAGAATAAGCACTCTAAAAGCACGACTGTTATTAGAATAGCCAAGAAAAATACCAAGGTCACTTTTGGATTGGAACTTATTCAAGTGTTCTCGATCTTTGAGTACAAAATAAGTGCAACCAAAGATATGGAAGAATTTGACATTGGGTTTCTTACCTTTCCACAGCTCATATGAGGTTGAAGATGTACCTGGTCGGAGGTAAGTGCGGTTGATGATAAAAAATGCTGTGTTTACCGCCTCTGCCCAGTGACGCATGGGTAATCTCTTTGAGTTTAACATGACTCGAGCCATTTCAAGTAATGTTCTATTTTTCCCCTCAACCACTCCATTTTGTTGTGGAGTATTAGGTGATGAAAACTCATGAGAGATACCATATTCTTCACAAAACTTAGAAAACAATGAATTTTCAAATTCCTTACCATGATCACTTCTTATTCTTTTAATCTTTAGGTCTTTACCATTCATCATATTAACGCTTAGTGCTTTAAAGACTTCAAATTTTTCAGATTTTTCTCTTAAGAATTTTACCCAAGTAAACCGTGAAAAATCATCAACACAATTAAATATGTACCTTTTACCACCTGTACTTTCTGTCTGAACTGGTCCAACTAGGTCCATATGAAGAAGTTCAAGAATGCGAGAGGTGATTGAATGATTACCTGTAGGATGATTACCTTTCTTTTGCTTACCACGAAGACATAGTTCGCATTTTTGTGATGGCTTAGAACTCAAATCTTGAAGACCTGTAACAGCTTTGGATGGGCTGAGTTTGATCAGCAGTTTGTAGTTCACATGTCCCATTCTTTGGTGCCAAAGTTCAGTGTGATCTGAGGAACTGAATAAGCATGTAAGCTGTTCTGATGGTAGTCGCGACTGCGTAAAAGTGTAACAATTTTCAGCAGTTCGTTTTCCAATGAGAACACACTTGTCTTGACCATTCACAACCCGACAATCTCCTTTTGTGAAGTGAACAAACAGATCTTGGTCACATAACTGACTGATGCTGATCAGGTTTTGTTTAAGTCCAATAACATGATACACACTTCGGATCTTGGGAAACCCTTTGATATTAAGAGTTCCTCATGCGACAATTTGACCCTTTGTTCCGTTTCCAAACTGGACTGTTCCTCTTGGATCAGCAACATAATTTGTCAAGATGTCTTTGTTCCCTATCATGTGTCTCGAGCATGCACTATCAAAATACCAACAATTAGGTGAGCCATGTTCAATAGAAGAGTAAGCATATGACACATTATGATAATTTGGTCGTTCCACCCAAATTTGCTTTGGATTTTGAACACTTCCCTTTTTCACTGAATTCTTTTGAGTCTTCTTAGGTGTTGGGACTCGTTTTGGGGACATCCTTGGAGAATGACCATTGAATGATGATTCCCTAAATTGATAGCAATATGGACGAATGTGTCCTTCAACACCACAATGATGACAGACAGGAATGAACCTGTCCTAAGAATTACCAGAATGTGAGATATCAAAAAATGAGTTCTTTCTAGAATTCTTACTTGCATTTTTTCTTGGATGAAAAACATTTTTTGCTAAAGAATAATTAAGCTGAGACTCATTTGTTGCAAACCCAAGTCCTGCACGATCTCTCGTTGGCTTTTGATTTTCCAACACATGATCCAATTTTTCTGTTCCAGAACTAAGAAGTTTCACATTCTTTCTGACTGCAGCAAGTTCTGCCTGAACATCTTGGTGCAGTCGCTCAAACAGGTTGGCTGTCTCTTTGGCTCCTTCCACAGCAGTAATGAGAGCTTTGTTTTCTCTCTTGAGATCAGTATTTTGATTTTGTAATTCACGAAATTTCTGCTCAAGTGATGCATTTGAATGAGGTATGCTGTGGCCCTTGGACTTGATTAATTCTTCTAGCTCGGCAATTCTGATAGTTCCAGCTTTCCATTTATCTGCCAAGATAAGAAAATTTTTGCCAAGAGCTTCTGGATCAATTCCTTCATCATCAGATTCTGAATATTCATTATAGTCGTCCTTTCCTGTCTTAACAGATGAAGAGTCCCGTCTGATGATTGAGGAGAATGCAACATGGGATTGAAGGTGACGTTTCATGCATTGAACATTTCTTCCTTTTCTTTTGACATAAAGATCATTAGCAGCGGAAGAATAAAACGAATTATCAGAGTATGAGGAAGACATGTTCATACCTTCAATGTCCATAAAATCTGCAAGATCTAAACAAACCAGAATCTCACCAATGAGTAGGTGATAAGCTCTTGATGCCAATTGATAAGTCTTTATGTCTAATACTTTACGTTTTAAGCAATAGTTGCGATACCTAGTCTAGACAGATAAGTAAGACAGGTATGTAAGACAGTAAAGTAAGACAGCAGATTTTAACGTGGTTCGGACTGAGTCCTACATCCACGAGGCTTTCGCCTGAATCAAACTTCTTTCAACGGACAAAAGTTATTACACCAACTGGTTTTACTCTAACACCGAATCCCTCTAATGTTGATACCACCGGAACCTTTTTCGCGTCTACTCCGTTTGACCCGTAAGACCAAAACTCCCGTAGTGATCTTCTTATGAGAATGCTTCCAAGTGAACTGCACGTACGTATAGATCCCTCTAACTGGCGCAATCCTTTCCCGTTGAACTCCCTTCAACTCTTGTCGGCTTCTCACGTTCTTGATGTAACTCAAGAGGGCGAAAACTAAGAAATCAAAATAAAAGAGAACACCTAAAGATATATATTTTGTTACACGAGTGTTCTACATTGATTCCTAGGATTTCTACTATTTATAGGATAGCTCTCCTGAAAGATATCCTTGAATCTCGGCTAGTCTCCATATCCAGTCGAGACAGGATCTTTCCAAATATATCCGAATCTTTCCATGATAAGGCGATTCTTCCTTTTGATAAGTCTTTGTTTCCGTTTGATAAGATCTTCATGATCTTCGTATATTCTGCACACCAAAGACAAAGAAGAACTCCACAAGGAATAGATTACTAAAGGATATAATAAAGAGTTTGATAAAGATTAACTTTCCATAAGATAAGATACTATAAGATCAAGTTAAATCTTTCCAAACTCACCTAAATATTCACGCGTTTAATAACAAGATAAATACCATATAAAACCGAGTGAATAATTAAGTAAATAAATCAAAGTAAATAAAACCAAATTTTCCTTTAAAATAATTTTGCAAACAAGGAAATAAAATCTAGTTGGACCTGGCAGTCCTGACTGTTCAACCGAGTTTGAAAGGTGTCGGACTTGCGGTCCTAACAAAGAGGAAAAGAGAGCCAAAGCAGCCAATATAGAGAAAGTAGTAGAGAAACTGGTGAATAGGTTTGGACAAGAGTCTTGGAGTCGAACTTTGGTGAAGATCATAGAAGAAGGAGAAGAACAAAGGATAAAAAGTTGTGATTTAGCTGATGTTCTTTAAATATTCGTTCACTTTTACTTTGTTTCATTTATTTGAATATTGTTTGTTACTTCAATACGTTTGTTTGGACAAGATCTCTGTTTTAGTTTATTCAAGACTATAGTTTATTTTATTTATGCCATCATGTTTAGCTAAATATCGTGTATCGTGAGGCGATTGGAGAATTTGGGTAGAAATAGTGTCGAGATTGTTATGTTCAGATGAGTGTGTGAGGAACAATTATATTGAACTTATAGCTTGAGTTATATGCTTTATGTGCCTCATGAACACATAATAGATTACATTCTTATGACATATGCAAAAGCCAAACTCATAGGATAGATCTCAAAGGTTATAAAGTTTCACATGTCGTACAAATAGTAACAATCTGAATTACAGAGTCGCGTTCTCCATTGCCGGAACCTATAATCATAGGTTTTACTTCATAGTTTAATATACCCCACACATCAGTCGATCATAATTCAGCTCACCCGTGGCTTGTCTATGAGTCTTTGATCAATATCTATCCAAAGAAACCTAGTCCTTACGATACCATTTTTATATCATATATTTAAGTTTTATTTATTAAGTGCCTTATGTCACAATCATTCAAAAATCCAAAATATGTTTCATTTACATTTTATGTTTTATGGTAACAGAGAAAAGTGACAGTTAATAGTTATTAATCTTTCTTTGCATAAACAGATTACTTAATAGTTAAAATACAACGCAATTCTCCCTTGTGTTTGATATTTGTTGGTTCTAATTTCCTTTACAATAAAATAAAGGAAAACACGTAAAAATACTCAAAACAATCAAGGAACATGCAATAAATGGTCTATTTGACATATGAATAAAGAGTGCAAAATGGACTCATCAAAAACCCTAACTCGGCAACTCGACAATTGGCAAATTGTCGAGTTGGGTTTCTTCAGTGGAAGGATTTATCCAGGGCACAAACTAAACGATGCATTGCTTCTCTGATTCAACAACTTAGATGAGGGGTGATTAGGGCAGATTCTAAACGGGAGGAACGGGTGCTGTTCGTAAGTTGGAAATGTTGCAAGACCGTGAGGAATTGCCTTGGAAACAATGAGGGAAAGCCCAATGGTTACGTGAGGGGGGACAAGGATATAGTCTTTTTCCATAGAAAAGCTACCGAGCGTAAGAAAAAGAATGAAGTCAAAGGTATTCGGTCAGATGTAGGGGTGTGGGTAGAAGAGCGAAGAGTGGTTCAGCAGGTTATGATCGACTACTTTCGTGACATTTTACGGTCCAGGCGGCGGTCTAATGAGGAGATAGAGGATGTTATTCGCGTGATTAAACCTCGAGTCACTCCGCAAATGAACCAACATCTGTCGCAGCCTTATACACCAGCGGAGGTAACTCAAGCCATCTTTGCTATTTATCCTCTCAAATCCCCTAGTCCCAATGGCTTCTGTGCGATTTTTTACCATAAATTTTGGCACATAATTGGGCCAGATGTCATCGATTTTCTCTTGCGTTTCTGAATGATAAGATATTGTTGCCTAAATTTAATTTTACTCACATCGTACTTTTACCAAAATGTGTGAGGCCTGAATCAATGAAACAATTTTGCCCTATTAGTTTAAGCAACGTTTGCTTTAAGATTTCTTCAAAAGCTATTTGCAATCGGCTTAAACCTTTTCTTGCTAATATTATTTCCCCCTCTCAATCGGTTTTTGTTCCTGGTCGATTGATTTCTCATAATATTTTGGTGGCATATGAATTGAACCATTACCTGAAAACTAAAAGATATGGTAAAAAAAGGCAGTTTAACTCTCAAACTTGATATGAGTAAAGCATATGATTGAGAAGAGTGGTCCTCTCTGGAAAGGGTCATGCTTAGATTAGGCTTGGAGAATTCTTTTGTGTCGCTTATTATGTTGGGTGTGCGTTCTATGTCATATTCGTTACTTGTTAATGGTTGTGAGTTTGATAATATTATTCTTGAAACGGATATGCGTCAAGGTGATCCTATTTCTCCGTATGTGTTCTTGTTTTGTTCTGAAGCTTTTTCAGAATTTCTCAGGGATGTAGAGGTGCGGGGGTGTATCCAAGGAGTTGCAATTAGTCCAAAAGCACCAGTGGTTACTCATCTTTTATTCGCAGATGACACGTTGATTTTTTGTGATGCAAATGTTGGGGCAGCTAATGAGATTCGACACATTTTGCATCGTTGCCAATTGGCGTATGGACAACAAATCAATTTGGACAAGTCTGTTGTTGTGTTTAGTAAGAACACGGCAACAAATTTAATCATTGAGATTTAAGGAATTTTGGGGGTAACTGTTGCGGATAAACATGAGAAATATCTTGGACTGCCTTCGGTGATTGGAAAGACAAAGCGGGAGATTTTCACGTACATTAGGGATAAATTTTGGACTATCGTTCAACGTTATAAGGAAAGAACGCTTTCGAATGTGGGAAAGGAAATCTTAATCAAAGTTGTGTTGCAAGCGATTCCTACGTACACTATGTGTTTTTATAAGTTGTCGGATTCCCTTATCACAGAATTGGAGTCGATGATTAGCTACTATTGGTGGGGAAATGGTTCACAAAAAAAGATTCATTGGATCGCCTCGCAGTCTTTATGTCGGAGTAAGAGAGATGGGGGGCTTGGGTTTCGGGATCTTAGAGTATTTAACCTTGCTCTTCTCACAAAGCAAGCGTGGCAAATTTTTAAATATCCGGACAGCTTGGTGAGTCGCATTTTTAAATCTAAGTATTTTCCAAATGGCTCTTTATTCGAGGCTTCTTTAGGGTCGACGCCGTCGTATTCATGGTGATGCATTTTTGAAGGAGTGCGGGTGTTGGATCAGGGTCTTCGCTGGAGGTTTGGTGATGGTTCTATGATTTCCATTTGGAATGATGGTTAGTTACCTCGGCCTCATTCATTCTGTGTGATCACATCACGTGGTATTAACGTTGTTGAGGAGCGAGTTTCGAAGCTCATTAATGGTTCTACTGGGCAGTGGAATGTGGGGTTAATACAACAAATTTTTCGGGATGTGGATGCGTCTTTGATTTTATCATTGCCATTAGGAAGCTCGGAAAATGTTGATTGTTGTATGTGGCATTATAATAAAAATGGTATGTTTTCTGTCAAGTCAGCCTATACTACATTGTGTAGCGGGGTTTTGTGCGACGGCCAGGTTGTATGAGGGGGGAGTCGAGTAGTTTGGACGATTGGCGGTTCTTATGGCGGATCAAATGCGCTAGAAAGATTATTTGTTTTCTTTGGAGATTCTGTAAGAACATTATGCCTACTAAAATGAATTTGGTTCGACAAAAAATTGAGGATTCGCAATGTGTGATTTGTGGCCATGAGGGAGAGTATATTATGCATTGTTTGTTTTGGTGTTCTGTGGCTCGGCAGGTTTGGGCTATGTCTCTTGTTCCAACAGCTTATCTTTGTACCAGAGGTGAGGATAGTTTAGCATGGTTGTGTCGTATTTTTGCGGAGTGTAACTCGAAATTGGTGTTGAGAATTGGTGTCACATGTTGGGCTCTATGGGGAAATCGAAATCGTGTGCTCGCTGGCGAACGACCTTCATTGGCAAGTAATATTGTTAGTTTTGTTGGGATATATATTCATCAATGGATGGAGTGGTTCTCGGGATTGCCTACTAAGGGTGTGCAATTGAACGATGGCTGCTGGCAGCTGTCGCCGGAGGCGTGGGTTAAAGTTAACTTTGATGGTGCGATTTTTGCACAAGATGAAGCGTCTGGAATGCGAGTCATTGCTCGGGATTCTAAGGGTACATGTTTAGCGCGTGCGACGAGCATAATGGTTGGTAATATTGGCGCAACGAGTATTAAATCGAGTGCGGCTTTTCTTGCGGTTAAAGTGGCGATTTTATGGCTGGTAGGACGGATATCATTTTTGAAGGAGATTGTTTGTCCGTTATTCATGATATTATTGTGCCTAAAAAATGTGATGGTGAGAATGCTAACATTATTCGGGATATTCGTCGTTGCTTGGATGTTGAGAGAGCTTTCGTGTTTCAATGAGTGAATTGTGCGGCTAATTTTGATGACCATTTTCTTGCTCGGAATGCTGATGGCAATTCTTTCTGGCTGGCGGATGGAGTTACTTAGTGTTTTTTCTTTCAAGTTGTCTCTGTATTTTTCGCGTTTACACATTCTGTTTGTTGCTGGTTTTCCTTCTGTTGTTTTGAACATTACGCTTCTTGGCGTGTTGGGTGTTATAAGCATTGTGTCCTTCGAAAATAAAATAAAAAAACCCCTAAGCCCTACGACTCACTCTAGACGGCGCCTGATAATGGCCTGTCTGAGCTGAAAATGGAGCAACGATGGAAAACGGTGGATCAGCGGTGATTGTACGAAGCTTCAACGTCTTTTTCCACTTTCTCCTATAGTTTGTTGGCTGTGGATGTCTTTTTTTTTCCTTTAAATCTGATAGTAGTAACGATTTCATAAAAAATAAAAGGAAAGATAAAATATGTTTTATTGGGGGTTCAAATTGAATACCCAAAATACCCTCTTAAAATCCTACAAACACAAAATGTAGTGTGACTTGCAAAAATATTACGCTTCCTGATGTATTTTGCTTGCAATTAAAATTTATTGTGTAATCTGGAAAAGATTACAATTCGTGGTATGAATTTTCCATTAGCTCATTCAGATCTAACATATTGCATTCAACCAAGATTTCCAGCAACCAATATGTGAAGAATATGATCGATCCATTTGGATCCAAGAATATTGTGATAAGCTAACTCAAAAAGATACACTAACTCCTAAAGCAACACACAATTATTCTACGACCAAGAAGTATCACCATGCGATAAGTCTACATCAAACACCAATATCAACTGGGGAATGTATCTACAACTCCACTACTATCACATGCCAAGGTGGAGCTTTACAATCTACTTTAATAAAGTGACCCACTAAGCTATATCTAACTCGATCTGAATTGCGGAATATCTCAGTTACAAAAATATTCCTTCTTATGTTGTAACAATAAATATTGTAGTTGCAATTATATAAAGAATGTAAATAATGAACACCAGAATTTTCACGTGCTTCGGACTCTCGCCCTACTCCATAAGTCTTTCGCCCAAAGCTTCAGACTGCTTTCAGTATACGAAAGAGAATTACACGTACCTGATGATAGTTAAACCCACCAAAGTTCCTTCGATGGTTAAACACCTGCAGTCACACCTTTAGTGATGTTACTCCGTCTTGTGGAAGATATCTTTCCTTGTTCGAACTCCTTCGATCTTGCTGGACTCTTCTGAATAAGTTCGATCATGACTTTTGAACAAATACTTACTCTAACTAATTATGAAACTTAAACAGAGTAAGGATTAAATCTTTTTCCTTAATGAAACTAAACTATGAAACTAACTGTGAACCTTTCTTATGATTTGTATTACAATTTGCTCAGAGGTTATATGATACAAATGAACCAACTCTTCTATTTATGAGTTCAACATTTGACAGATTTGTTCCAGGTGTCTCAACAACTCCGAACAATTTCCAGCTATCCCGAATCCCTTGATTAAAGTAATGCTCTTTATCTTCTTGATGTGTATTCCCTAAAATAAGACCACATACACAAATCTATTCCCCAAGTAAAAAGATCACTTGAATATATCCAAGAATAAAATGAAAGTAATTCCATAAAATAGATCAGTTTCAAAAGATCTTTCTTTATCCTAATAGATATAGAATACTTATCCTAAATAAACTCTATCTCCTAAAAATGGAAACTAAATAATTTGGCCACAATATTTCCCAATAAATGAAATATAATTGTAATACTAAAAACCTACGAATTACAAAAACATGAAATAGTTAATCCTCCAAATTAAACAAACTAAAACACACAAAATCTCAAACTCTTCTTAAAAACATTGAACTCTAAAATAAACAATCTATTAATTAAATACTAATACTAATAAATACATAAATCGAAGATAAATAAAATACTCTTAACTAAGAAATATAGTTTCCTAAGAAATATAAAATCTTACCATAAATTAAAAGATTTACACAATCTCATAGAATCTTCACGTAAGGAAACAACCTAATCCTACTCAAATAAGGCAAAGATATTATTTATCCAATATTTCAAGAATCCTACCCAATATAAACAACCATGTATAATATTCCTAGTATATCTTCCTTTCCTTAAATCATTCAAAAGATATACTCCTTAAACATAAAAGATCAGGACACATTTATTTCATTAAGGACGAATTTAATCAAGGATTATTACATAATCTGATAAGTATTTTGTGTTAAATCAAATCAAAATTCTAAAAGATATATTCAAATAAACCGTATTAAATAATGCATATAAAAATAACTTAAACACGAATAGGTGTTTAAACAATATAAGACAACCTAATAGTTCAAACACCAAAGGACCGAACCTTGGTCCTAACAATCTCCCCCATTGGCTTATATTGGTGTAATACCATTCTAAACTAGTCTTGAAGCTGTAGTAAAGAGTTAGAACTATCGAAAGCAGAGTTGTGACATAAATAGAATTTTTAACAGCAAGAGTCCCAAACTAAAGTAAGCAGAACTAGATTACTATGATCTTTAACTCACCCAGACTTCAAGATCATCTCCCCCATACAATTTTCTCTCCCATTTTGACAAAACAAGTTACTGATGGTCCATGGTCGGAGAAACAAATAGACGTGCATTGTGAGTAGCTCTTCTTTGACCTCAATAATCATAGAGTAACCTGTGTCTTTCTCTATTGCAACATTCTCATAACAAATTAAAGTGTGAAAGAGTTTATGCCTCATAGTTAAATTACCTCCCATAAGATATGGTTTACACCTGACTTTTCATATTGATCACGAGTGGTAGCAGCAACAATAGTTTGAGCAGAGGAAACATGAGTCACCTTCGTTTCAGCAGATGGAATTGGGTTTTAGCATCCTTATTTTTCCCCCTTTTTACAGACAGGAGACTTCACATTAGATTTTGCCTTTGTTCCTGGTGTCGCAACAGATTTGCAAAAATTTTACGTGATTCTTGTCATTATGTAATGACAATGAACAAGAGTTTATGCCTCATAGTTAAATTACCTCCCATAAGATATGGTTTACACCTGACTTTTCATATTGATCACGAGTGGTAGCAGCAACAATAGTTTGAGCAGAGGAAACATGAGTCACCTTCGTTTCAGCAGATGGAATTGGGTTTTAGCATCCTTATTTTTCCCCCTTTTTACAGACAGGAGACTTCACATTAGATTTTGCCTTTGTTCCTGGTGTCGCAACAGATTTGCAAAAATTTTACGTGATTCTTGTCATTATGTAATAACAATGAACAAGAGTTTATGCCTCATAGTTAAATTACCTCCCATAAGATATGGTTTACACCTGACTTTTCATATTGATCACGAGTGGTAGCAGCAACAATAGTTTGAGCAGAGGAAACATGAGTCACCTTCGTTTCAGCAGATGGAATTGGGTTTTAGCATTCTTATTTTTCCCCCTTTTTAGAGACAGGAGACTTCACATTAGATTTTGCCCTTGTTCCTGGTGTCGCAACAGATTTGCGAAAATTTTACGTGATTCTTGCCATTATGTAATGACAATGAACAAGAGAGAGTTGGAACTTCAATTTTTGCATTGAAAACTTTCAAAGACAAAGTGAAGAAATCAAAGAAGTAGAAAACTAATAAGTAAAAATCAACGGTAGGAAATATAAAAAAGAAGGAGTAAATGAGGTAAACACCTATTCTAAAACCACATAGACGAAAGAAGGTAAGTTGCCCAATGGCTAACAGTACCTCAAGTAAAGAGAAAGTTTCTGCTGGATAAGGCTTCAATGGCCTTCTGGAGCTCTTCCTTGGCCACCGGTAGATCCTTCACCACGGACTCTATAGTCTCCTCAACCTCACGCATCCTCTTCTTTGTCGCGTCTTCAAGAAGCTTAGCTTGAGCTGCAGCGATCTTGAAACCCTCCAGATGGGCGTTGTACTCGTTACAAGCATCCATAGAGATATCGAAGTTCTCTACTAAGGTCTGGACGTTCATCAAGAGCCGCAATCAATCACAAAACGCAATGTTAAATGTAGAACGGAATTGGAAGAAAAATAACATTAAGGAATGGAGAAAATTTACCTAGGGGAGGTTGAGAGAAGTATGGCTGCACAAGCCCTCAGGCCCCACTTCTTCAAAGTACTTCTTCCGATCAAAGGTCAGCATAAACCCCTTCAGCATCTCCATAGCAGCGGTGTCCGTCAGCTTGAAGTTGCCCGTGTCCAAGGAAGCCCTAGACACCTGTTCCACATTGATGTCATCATCAGCCGGCTCAAAGGTGTTGGAAGTATCATCTGCAGGGCGCTTGCCACGCCGACGGTCATCAAACGCATAGGGCCACTTGCCACGCCAACGGTCATCAGACGCAGAGGGCCGCTTGCACTCGGTTGTATCAGCACCTTGCGATCTAAGCGCAGCAGCAGCAGCAACAGAGGGGATTCGCACGCGTGTTCCACTTGACGGAGCCGGCGTAGCTCGGGAAGACGTGCCAGTCGTCTTGCCCCTCGACCCACGGGGTTAACAACCACCAGCAGAAGTAGGCGCAACAGTAGGCTCAGCAGCGGCACTAGGGGCTGGTTCAAAAGTAGGCGTAGTAGCGGCGGTCGGAACTGTCTGCGAGGAGGAACCAGCAACAGGAGTATCGGTCCCTTGGCCACTCGCACCTTCAGGCGAAGCCTTGACCTCCGTGTCCATCATGGCTGCAAGTTTCATTTTGGACTTGCTCAACACCATCCTCTCTGCATCACAAAAGAAAAAGCAAAGGATTCGAACAAGAAATACACAAAGATCGTACAATATAAAGAAAGGAATGAAAAGAAAAGAAAAAAAACCAATAATTCAAGCTATGTACCAAATGTTCCAGAGCAAGTATAAGGAACCGTGGTATAACCCCCAACCCGAAGGATCGTAGTCTTGGTCAAAGAGAAAGCATCAAAGCAATGACTCCTCAACTTGGCCACCATATCGTCTGATAATACGGCCGGAGGATATGGAGGAGATCGAGCGTTATCAGTCCAATCCCTCTTAAAGTTAAATACATCAGGCTTGGAATCATTGATGAAAAACCATTGGTTCTTCCAAGTATGTCCAAAGCTCGATTGGAGGTCGGATAAGAAGCTATTGTTCTTCCTCGCCGTCAGGAAATAAAATCCTGCGTCTTCTCCCTTTCTCTTAAACTTACAAAGGAACATTTGGAAAAAGGAGTCGGGGGTGCATGGCCACTTGAATACCCTCATTAAGATGATTAAGGCATAAATAAGCGTATAAGTATTTGGGGTGAAGTGTGAAGGAGAAGAAGGTAACCTATCCGTGATCTGCCTAACGACCTCGTTAAAAGGAAATCAAAGACCGGAGGAAAAAATAGTTGTGGAATACTGTGAAGCACCTTTTAGGCGGGTTGTTCATCCTATCGTCAGGACCCGGTAAGATAATATTATAAGCTTCCAGAATATCATAAGAGGAACGATAATAAGCCTCGCCATGACTCAAAATTGACTGAATCTGATCATACTTGACTAGCTTGGGGCGACGAGGTGGAGAATCTAAGATAATACCCTCTGCTACTAATTCCTCGACTGTCTCATCAATGACAGCATTGTCAAGCTCTACACTAGGGGCAGGAGAAGTCTCGTCTATGGCTAAAGACGTGGGGCATAGGGACGTAGTTCCTAGAGATTCACGGATAGTCGTCATAAACTCCTCGCTATACGAATCATTCAATATATCTACATCCCTATCAGATCCTTGGGAACTTGAAGAGGAACTGTCGCTATCAGAGCTACTCTTCGTAGAAGATGACTCGGAAGCTATCTGGTCATCTCCAAGTGGAAGTTCACTTCGACTAGTGGACTCATAATCAGATTATGATCCCATGGGAAGAAGAGGACTTAGTGGTTACCAACTGGGGGATTTAGGTCAAAAACTCGTTCCTCGTCTGCATCCCGTCTCTTGTAGGATCGAGCGGCTGGAACAAAGATCATTGATGTTCCAGGAACTCTGATCTCGGCTGGACAGCTCGGCCGTGAGTAATGAGGAGGGCTAGCAGGACGAGGATTGCTGTGATGATTCCGATAAGATCTTGGCTGGGAGGAATGGGGACGAGATTCAAAGCAAGAAGATAAAGCGAGCTCGGATGCGTTACGATTAGAACGGTGATGGTTAAGACGGGCCGTCATGAAATTCCTGCAACACACAGATAGTGCGCAATATTAGTTGCAAGAATTCAAAAAATTTTGCAAAATTTTTTCTAAGTATCATAACTCGAACTAGGGTATTTTCAGCTAGAAAAACTGGTCGAAGTCAGGCAGTTTTTGAGTTATTTTGAAGGTTTTGCTCGGACATAACGCAAATTGGAGTTATTTTAAGTTCAATAGTTTTGAATCGTTTGGTGGTTTCGACTTATTTTTGTTCGAGCTATTGGCAAGAGCTCTGGAAGAGGTATTTCGAGTTATGATATACCTTGATTCAAGCTACATATTTGTTAGAGTTATGGAGCTATTTCAATTTGAGCTATTTGCGCGGAGCTCTGAGTTGTTTCTGATGAGCAAAAATGTGATATGATTTCATTTCTGTAGCTATTTATAGGCGACGGACGCATCGAAGTTACGACTTTGCCCTCGCTTGACTTATTCCTATTCAAGTTATTGGGAAATTTGAGTTATTTTTGGGAAAAAAGTTTGAATTGTTTTCTTCATTATTTTAGTTATGTTTCCTGGACTACGGACTTGTTGCACGATTACTGGGGTTTCTTGAGCTGTTTTAGTTTGTATGACCAATGGTTCTACACATTACTCTTACAAACTTGGGGACTCCATGATGTACCATATTTCGGTACTATTACGTCATAATATTCGATACAGTAACACGAGTGTATTTCGGGATATATTATGCCACGTCAGCATCATTATTTTTTAATGCAAAATTACAATTCAAGGCAAAACTCAAAACTAGGCCCGTGCATGCCGAATTTTGAGCTGTTTCAGGGCCCAATTCGAGTTGCACAAGCCCAATACGAGTTGTTCTTGGCCCAATTCAATTTGTTTCATAACCAATTCGAGTTATTCAAATAGCTCTAATTCGACTCATTTCAACTCATAATTGTAATTGGACTACAATTCTAGCTGAATAAGAATTCTTAGTAGCATATATATGGGTTCCACGCATCATTTGTAGGTATGTTTTCATAATTTCTATGTTATAAGCTCGAGTTATATAAGTCGAATTCAATCTAATCGTGCGTGTTATCCGGCTTCACAAAAATAGCTCGGATTCGACCTATTTTGGCTTGCAGTTTGAGTTATTTGAGTTACCAATTCGACTTGTTTTAGTCACTCAATTTGACTTGTTCTCTTGCTCAATTTGACTTATTTGCTTAATTTGACTTGTTGTCATGCACAACGAGATCTCATATTTTGACTTGTCTGACTTAAGCATTGGAGTGCCTTCGACGAAAAGGCACCAGCTGAGTTTACATGTGGTTTTGAGTGCAGGTTCCGAAAGATGCTTAAGGATCAAGCAGGGACTGAAGCAGTCCGACGTGGAGTGTTGTCAGGTGGACATGTATCCAGATGAAAATACCCCATACCAGATGGAAAGAATAGCGAAGAATGGCCAGCATTGTAGAGTAAAGGAACAATCTGAAGAAGTAGCTCTGATTATAAGGAAATAAGGAAGTCTATTGCCTAATTATGATCACAAGTTATGGTACAACAACAGACAAGATGCTGACCAAATGATTCCCTATATGGAGGAAATGGAATCTCTAGTAGCAGCCAGTCAAGACTGGACAAAAATGCAATTGTTGTAGTCAGAAAAGAGATGGAGGAAGACAGAGATGAGATTTTTTACAAATGTGCAATCAACTCGATGGTCTTGAAGGTCAGATTAATGGCATCAAATCTCAAGTGCAACATGTTAACGCATTGATCTTAAGACGCTGAAGAGAACTACCAAAGGTTGTAACGAAGATAGAAAAACAACCAGAAAGAGAAGTTGAGGAAGAAATAGTTGTTGAGAAGGCTACAGAGCCTGTCAAATTGCCTGAAGAGAAAATCCGACAGTCCCGTTCCATATCAGACTAAAAAAAAGGGCAAAAGATGAGAAGTCTTAGAAATTTCAAGAACTGTAGAAGACATTGCAGATCACAATTCCTTTTGGAGATGCATTTGATTAGGTCCAAACTCATGCAAAACTTCTACAATAAGTACTTTCTAAAAATACAAAATGGAGAAAGAGACAACAGTGCTCACCAAGGATTGTTCTGTCATTCTACTCAACAACCATCTACAAAAGTTAAAAGAACCATGGAGTTTTTCTATACCTTTCTATAGTAGTCATGCATATTTTAAAGATTCATTGCGTGATTTAGGAGCACGTATAAACTTAATGTTGTATAGTGTGTTTAAACCCTTGGGTTTTGTTGAACTTGAACCTACTAATACGACCCTTCAACTTGCTGACAGGTCAATTAGATTACCACGAGGAGAGGTTGAGAATGTATTGGTGAAGTGTGGAAAGTTTGAAATTTCGATAGACTTTGTTATCATGTATACAAAAGAAGGAGAAAACATGGCACTAATTTTGGGCTGACCATTCTTAAAGGATGAGCCATTCTAGATGTACATGGTGGAAACCTGGTTCTAACGGTAAACAATGAGAAAATCATGTTCAACATTCATGATTTAGTGAAGCCGCATTGTCAAGCGGTGGAATGTTTTTTAATACACAAAGTTGAGGAAACTGTGCAAACAAACCGATAAAATCTTGTATCTAAATGAAATCTATGCTAAGTTTGATGAATTAGATGCAAAATAGAGAAAAGGAAATCCAGCACGACAAAAAAGAGCAACCGAGAAAGGAGTAGCCTCACCTAAATTATAAAAGAATATTTGAGGCACTTGGAAGAAGACCTCCACCACTAAAGCCATCAAGGATAGAACCACCGAAATTTGAGTTGAAGCCTCTGCCGTCACATTTGAGATATGAATATTTAGAAGAAGCTTCAAACCTTCCAGTACTTGTTGCTCCAAATTTGATAGGTGAGCAAGCCCAAAAGCTACTGGGAATTTTGAACATGCGAAAATGAGCTTTGGGTTGGACAATTGTAGAAATTAAAGGGATCAGTCATTCGTTATGAATTGACAAGATCCCCATGGAAGAAGAATACAAGCCAACTGCTCAACCTCAAAGGCGCTTGAACCCCAATATGCAAGGAGTGGTATAAAAAGAGGTGATTAAACTTTTGGATGCATGTATGATTGTTTCTATTTCTGATAGTCAGTGGGTAAGCCTAGTTCAAGTTGTACCGAAAAAGTGTGGAATGACTGTTGTCCACAATGAAAACAATGACGTTATTCCCACAAGAACTAATACATGATGGAGAGTGTGTATGGATTATAAAATATTAAATGATGCCACTAGAAAATGACCACTAACCACTCCCTTTTATTGGTCAAATGCTAGAAAGGTTAGTGGGCTATGCTTTTATTGTTTTCTTGACGGATGTTGTGGGTATAAGCAAATATTGATTGATTTAAAACATCAAGAAAAGACAACTCTTACTTGTCCTTATGGTGTATTTCCTTTTACAAGCATGCCTTTTGGTAAATGTAATGCACCTGAAACTTTTCAAAGAGGCCTAATGGCTATTTTCTTTTACATGATAGAAATAGTACATTGTTGTTTTCATGGATGAATTTTCTGTATTTGGATCAACTTTTGATATATGTTTAGATCATTTGGAGAAAGTGCTTGAAAGATTTAAAAATACTACCTTGTTTTGATCTGGGAAAAGTTCCGTTTCATAGTTGATGAGGGGTTGATTGTGCTAGGACACCGTGTTTGAGCAGAAGGGATTGAAGTGCACAAGGAAAAAATTGATGCTATCAAGAACTTGACAACAACAAACAACGTTAAAGGAGTTTGAAGTTTACTTGGGCATGCTGGGTTTTACCAACGTTTGATTAAAGAATTTGCAAAACTTACTAAACCTTTATGTAAGATTTTATCGAGATTTGAACCTCGGGAAGGAAGTGAAGTAAGCAAAGTTCTAATCAGAGAAACCTTTCATGATGAACAAATGTTTGCAATTCAAAGGTTTTCAAAGAGGAAAGAAAATCAGACACCATGGTACACGAATAGTGTAAACTTCTTGGTAAGAAGAATATAACCACATGACTTCACTTATCAGCAACAGAAAAGGTTATATGCTATGGCAAAATATTTCTTTTGGGAGGATCCACTTTTCTTCAAAAGTTGTGCTGATGGAGTTATTAAGACATATGTACTGAAGATTGAGATACTTGATATATTGGGTAAATGTCATGGAGGTGAGTACGGAGGACATTTTGGTAGACAAGGACAACTGAAAGTTTTTTATAGAGTGGTTTCTACTAGCCAACACTGTCCAAAGATGCAGACCTCTTTGTGAAAAGTTTTGAGAGATGTCAAAGAACATGGAACATATCCAACATTCACGAGATGTCCCTCACAGAAAATCTAGTGGTTGAATTGTTCGATGTTTGGAGAATACATTTCATGGGACCATTCCAGATTTGAAATCGAAATCAGTACAATCTAATAACAGACGTTGTGACTTAAACTTTGTAGGTGTCGGGCTACAGGCGTTAATCTAAGCTTTGCAGGCAACCCACGATTTTGTATTTTGCTCAGTTTAATTTTTCTTTCTTAAACATTTTGACTTTTTGTTTTTCGTTTTGAGAGTGTGTTTATCTTTCTTGTGTTGATGAAACTTGAGCAGAAAGGTTTGGGAATAATTTATATTGATTGACACATAATTTTTGGTGCAAGATTTTTTTTTGATTAAACGAGACTTTAAGTGATCGCACTGCACAAATAAGCGACTTCTTGCAGGAGAATTTTTTTCTGCCCAACAGTCAGTGTCCATGATCGAAAGGAGACGAGGAGCAGTGAGCGAACGCTTTATGCATCCATTAGGAGGGAACATATTCTACAGCAGTTACGTGAGCGTTCACTTTCAACTAAAAAAGTTACTGCAGGTTGGTCAAAAGAAGATAAGCGATTGCTTATGCGGCCGCTTAAAGAGAAGAAGCACTGTGCAATTTACGCAGAGACGAAAGAGATCGGTTTGCGTTGCTTTAGGTAAGTTGAAAGTGATCACTTACATTTTGAAAGCGATCACTAACGAACGGGATTTACATTACCAAGTTCCTTTTCTTTTTTCTTCATGTTTTTCCACATCTTCTTTCTCGGTCGAGATTTCTCCCACTCTGACACACTTTTCTTCCACCAATCTCCAATTATCACTTCCTTGGTGGTTCTCTATGTAGGATTTCACCTCCATAGGTACTCAATTAGTTTCATAGTATTGGTTGTCTCAAAAAGATTGGGTCGCCTCTATAACCATTCGTCAATAATGTACCACCAACTAAGTGCAATAACTGAAATGATTGTGTATATGAAGAATGCATGCTCAAATCTTGATCAAACAACAAGTTATTTTTGTAGCAACAAATCTTTGTTTGAGGGTAGGATTGCATGGGCAAACAACACTCCCACATCGGAAATATAATAGATAAACATCGAAGTTAATCCAAAGCGTCATTGTGTGGGCTCGGGGGCTGAAGAAATGAACTCTGTATGTGATCATGAGCCAGCAGAAGCTTGTTGACATATTGTCTAGGGTTGTGACCTTAGATGAGTTGAAACTATGCATAGTTTTTGGATTTGTTATTGAGAAGGTTGAAGATGATTAAATATGGATTGAGTCTCCAAGTGGGATATTGTTAGGGTTGTGTAGTCTGAATTGCCTACGCATTGTAGGAGCCACAAACAGAGATATAGTTAGTCTGGGAAACAAAGACCTTGTTAGTCTAGCAAACGGATGCCTAGTTGGTCTGAGAAGCAGAAACCTAAATTACCTAAAAGTTGTAGAGTTCATGTAAAACTATAATTATGATAGCTCAATAATTACGGCTTCAACATGCCCTGCAATATCACTATTCGACATCTCATCAAAAGGACGTAGGTTCATCTAGTCATCCCATTTGAAATAGTCGAAGCAGGTTGAGAAGAACTAACAACGACGTCATCAATGAGGGAAGGGTCCAGCTGATTCTGATCAAAATGAGGGGCTTTTAACGGTGGAATAAAAGCCCCAAAATGCATTAACCAATCCACGAGAGTCGGTGGTATGGAAGAAAGTGCCAGACTAGAGAAGTTCAATGACAAGTGCCACTTTTCATTTTTTAGAAAGATCCTGCATTGTGCACAGAGAATCATAAAACTTGAAACATGAATGCACTAAAAACTAATGAGAATATAAAAGAGAAATAATTGTTGCTTCTACACGTTGATCAAAAGCATTGTGACGAGCCTGAGCAAGATCCTTCTCTAAAGCCGTGATGGTCTCATTGCGCCGCTCGACCACAACCTTATTATAAGCGACCTCATAATTAAGCGGCTTGATTAGTCCACACAAAGCTTTGAGTTGCTCATTGGAAAAACTGAGTTGTTCCTCAAGAACAACTTTAGCTGACTTGTCCAGCTGAATAGTATATTCAGTCGGAAATCATATGTATTGTAAGAGTTTTAAAGTTTGCGACTAGTACAAATAATACTATCCAATGAGGATCTCGTCCGATATATAACACTAGTTACAACATACCTACAATTATGTACAAGGCCCTCATCTTCCCTGTCTGAATCTCCTCCCTCTATGTCTATGTTTTCTTCAGGACCTTCAGCCTGGGTATTCAAACAGTGAGAACAGCAAGGGCCAATACCCTTCCATGTTGTCCTCACTATAACTATCGGGTAACCTCGCCGCACGGAATTCATAAGCAGCACCCCTAACTATCGTAGGATTCATGAGCAGTATCCCCTTCCACGGAATTAATGAGCAGTTACAACATACTATTTGAATTTGAAGAACTAGCTTTTGACTCGGATTCGGACATTGTGTCCAACAAACTAGAAGAATCAGAGATAGACATAATTTCAAAGAAGGAAATTACCAGGAGAAAGGAATGAGGAACAATTCCTAGATCGCCATGTAGAACGAGCAGAAGTTTGTGTCCTAAGTTCAGAATTCCATGTGCATATCTTTGGCAATCTCTAGGAGAAACATCACGAGCTGGAGTTTGATCGCACTGCTTGGGCTCGTCACTGTGAAAGTATTATGATTACAAGAAGCCTACCATGGTGATTAGTTCAAGTGATGGCCTCCACCACGTTTGTGGAAACCTGAATTACGAGGTAGCTCCGAGTTATGATTGGGTGAACGGCTGTGATTGATTATGTAGTGGAGGAGAGTGGTCGGGGGTTCACAAGCGCGGTATCACAAAATTCTAGCCATCGCAAAAAACCTGCAAAGAACGACAATGGCAACAAGTTAGATTTTGGAAGAAGAATTTACTAAGTCTTCAGATCGAATATTGGAGTTCAAAACACCCTGAGCCAAAAATAATCGGCCGAAGAACATTATAGCTCGAAATATGTTGAGCCAATATATTGGACCTAATCTCAAATAGGGGCAGCGGAGTAATTAGATCGTAAACTCTAGGTCATAACACTTAACGTTCGATCTAAGAAGATACAGTATAAAGCTCGAAACTTTCTAGAAGTTTCGATATTGAAGTTTCAACCTAACTGAATAAAATTTGGTGGAGTGAGCTTCCAAGAAATGAAGAACTAAGTTTTTCTTCGCCTATTTCTAGGAAATCTGATGGTTAATTGCACAAATGTCCCTTCAAATTTTTTGGCTTCCACTCAAACTTTCGATCTAAAAGTATCGAGCTAAATACGGAAGCTCAATAAGGAAAAGTTTTGACCCAAGAGCTAATAAGACAAACATAAGTTTCTCTACAAACCTTTGACCGAGTTGACCTGCCCAAACTATATTGCCAAATTAATACCGTAAGTGTACGGGTGCAAGTAATATAAGGGAAGTAAGTTACGACCCACAAAATATCAAACCCAAGGGACTATCCACTACAAGAATACAAGGCAATGGGGTCAAAAATATGGTGAGTGATTAAAATCAGTAGCCATGTAGAAACAGAATTTAAATCAATGGAGTCCAAAAAATTTGTATCCAACAATGGTGAGAAAATAATCACTCACCAAGCATGGAGTGAAAATAATCGGTCACCATTGGACACAATGGCGATAAAATAATTTGTAGCCATGTAAATAAATGGGGTCAAAATAATTTGACCCCATTGAATTAAATCGGGGTGTCAAAATAATTTGACACAGCGATTTAGCGGTCCGGATCATGCCTTTCGGCATGATCTGGACCGTTGAACATATTAAAATAAACTAAAAAAAAAATTAAGGGGGTGGCGTCCAATTTTTCGGATACCTGACAGGGTGGTGTTAGACGAATCTGACAGCGCGTCAGCATCCGAAAAATCGGATGCCACATATGAAAGGACCAGATCATGCCGTGTGGCATGATCTGGTTCATGTATTTGGGGCGTTCGATTTTGTGGACGTCCCAAATTTCACGTGTCATTAAGTGGCCAATTTCTTTTATTTTTTTTCTTCTCTTTTCCTTCTTTTTCTTCTTTTTCCCCCATTTCCATCTTCCCCAACCCCACCCAAGCTCGGCCCTACACAAAACCCTATTCTTTTTTTTAAATCCACTCAATTCCTCTCCAAGTTCAACAATTAGTTAAGGTATGTTCTTGTATAATGTTTGGAGAACACTATTATGCAAAAAAAAATGATTTTATATGGTTGAATTGAATATTTTTTATTTCTTAAATTTTTCTATTTATTCTTAATTAATTTGTATTCATTTTATATGTTGATATTGTTGTGTTTATGAGTATTTGTTAGCAAAATATAGTATTTAATTAATATTTGCTTGTTTTATAATTTTTATTAGATATTTAGCATTTTATATATTTGTTTATGCAATTATTAGTGTTAATTAGATGTTAAGCATGCATGCATGTCTTAATTATTTGTTATTGATAATTAATATGTAATTAGGACCACATTATGTGTACTCATATTATAATTAGTAGTAATTAGGAGAATTTCACTTTAACTAGGATAGTTTTAGTAAAAGTAATGGAATTTTGTTATAAAAATTAGGAAAAGTTATGAAATACTATGGAATTTAGGAAAAAAATTAAAATTTAGCATAAAATAGCAACATTAAATTTGTAGTTAACTTAAATGGCATGATTACATTAGTAAGTAACACTTTAATGACAATTATTGTATAATTAGTAATTAAACTATAAATTTCCTAGTAATTTGAGTAAAATTAATTACTAATTAAGTTTAGGTTGGTAAATCATGATTATATATGTGTACTCATTCTATAATTAGTAGTAATTAGGAGAATTTCATTTTAATTAGGATAGTTTTAGTAAAAGTGTTGGAATTTCGTTTTAAAAATTAGGAAAAGTTAAGAAATATTATGGAATTTAGTATAAAAATAAAATTTAGGATAACATAGGAAAATTAGATTTGTAGTCTAAAAAAATGCCTCATGATTATATTAGTAATTAACAATTTTATGACACTAACTATATAATTAGTAATAATACTATAAAATTCACAGTAATTTGATTAAAAGTAATTAAGTTTAGCTAGGTAAATCATGATTATATATGTGTACTCATTCTATAATTAGTAGTAATTAGGATTTTTTTAGTAAAAGTGTTGGAATTTTGTTATAAAAATTAGGAAAAAGTGTTTAGAATAAAATAGCAAATTTAAATTTGTAGTTAAATTAAATGTCATGATCATATTAGTAATTAAGACTTTTATAACTGATATTACATAATTAGTAATCATGTGTATCTTTTTATTGGAGCGTCAAATGTAATATATGATGTTTATAACAGTTATTTGTGTTACTATATGACAAATGGCAGATAGACGACAGATTGATCCCTCGCAACAGGGGCAAGGCAAGGGCAAAGGCAAGTCAAGATCTGACACAGGCGCACCATCTATACAGCATGTGGTCACTGCACCGTATACGATGCCAAATCAAAAGGTGTTTGAGGCGTTGAGGCAGAATCCTAATAGTACGTCGCAGGATGGGACGGTTGGAGCGTATAACCTGAATGCGACTGGGCCATTTATTAACTTGCTGCAGACGCTGGCAAATATTGTCCACGGACAGTTTCAGGGGGGCATCCAACCTGATGCAGGGGATGCTGGGCCACACAGGCGGGATGGAGGGGATGGTGGGCCACGCGTGCGGGATGCAGGGGAGGGAAGGGCTCGCAGGCGGGATGTAGGGGATGGCAGGGCACGCAGGCGGGATGCAGGGGATGGCAGGCCACACGGGCAGGATGCAGTGGATGGGAGGTCAGGTAGGCGGCCAGTTAGATCCACGACATTCTATGTCGTTGCATAGTTCGGGGCAACAACCTCAGACGGATAGATTGGTTTTACCTCGTTATTCGACATCAGGAGCTGCTGGAGGTAGCCTACCAGCAGATGCCGATGGTCAGTTATCGGGATCAGCGGGTGTAGCTTCGACAGTAGCCGTGAGTGCTTTACGGCGAGATATAGAGGGAGTCCATTTAGGGGATGAGGTGGAGCTAGGGGGTGATGGTGCGGATAGTCCAATGGAGAACGAGGAGGCGGGTGCCGGTGATGGTGGCAAGGAGGGGGTTGAATGGAGGTTGACGGTGTTGTATATCGCGGGGGGACTCTCTCTAAGCATCCTAGACCATTCCCTGAGGAGGGCGCTTTATGTCAACCCTCGCACCGGGGAGATTAAAGGCAGTAATAGGTTGGTTAGCACAATCAACGCAAAGCTAAAGGCGCATTGTAATGGACCGTACCTCACGTACGTGGGTTTTTTGGTAGCCGATCGTCAGGCGACTTGGGATAGATTTGTGGTATTTACACTTTGCCATGATTTCATGAGGTATAATTTAACATTATATGCATTATTACTATATTAACTATATTAACTAGGTGTGATCGATTCTTGAATTTGAGGCGACGTATCAGTGGAGTGAGCGGGACGCTGTAAGGATCAATAGAGCGTACCACAACATTTGTTCTAAGAGATTCCGTTCTGAAGTGCATCGTGCTAAGAAGTATTGGGAGCACAACACGAACAATCCTAATCTGAGGAGGATTTGGAGATATTGGAAGTACGAAGAATATGTCCTGCTTACGTTCGTCACTGGTAGTTTGAGGCGGCCCAGAAACGGAGTGCGATTACAAAGGCAAACAAGGCCAAGAACATGGAACTGACATGGTTTGGCGGGTCGATGAGCATAGAAAGAGTAAAGAAAAAAATGGTATGTCTTTAATATATGTATAATTATCTATTAGTGTTTATTTATTTTTAAATTAGTGATCTAACCGATACTTCTGTGTGATTTATCAGGTGGAAGATACGGGGGGGGGGGAACCTAGATGATGTGAAGCACCATGACGCATGGGAGGCCGGAAAGTGCGAAAAACTTTAGGACGGACGGGATCAGTGGAGGAGCAGAAGGATCAGTTGGCGCATGCAAGTAATTTCAACCTTAATCAATTAAAGTGACAGTTTTAAATATTCATTTTTACGAAATGAAATATTCACTTCGTACATTATAATTTTATAAAAAGGATAAATATGTTGCGGGACTAGAAGCGTCATATCAGGATGTAGAGTGGCCTACGTCAGGATATATACTTTACTAACTATAAATATAGAAATGAGTAATAATCCAAAAATTGTCACCTCTCAAATGGGCACATCCACCTATATTGAACCGGTCCGCCGACCTTCACTTCCAATGGTAGATGAATCGCCAAATGCTCCATCGAATCAAACAAGGCTGGTGGAAATATTTTTTCCAACTTGCACATCGTCTCCACTATTGATACCTCGAGCGTGGCCATATCGGATTTTCGTACTTCAGGGGCGCTCAAAGCTCTGAAAAAGTTGCTAAACTCCACTATTGGACCCAAAACACTATTCGGTAATAAGTCACGAAATGCAAGAGGCAACAATCTTTGCATGAACATGTGACAGTCATGACTTTTCATCCCAACTAGTTTAAGTTGGTCCATATGAACACATCGTGAAATGTTAGAAGCATACCCATCAGGGAACCTCCAACCCCGTAGCGTTTTGCTCTTTACTCAAGCAATACTTGGCTTTTTTCTTGACAACTCTACCATTTCTGCCCAACCCCAAGAACAACTCCCGTTGGCTTGTTAACAACTGTAATTCTCTTCTCGAATTCAAGTTATCCGTAGTCTTCTCTGGATCATCCATCACTGTGTTTTTGATATTATCGAAGAATTTCTTTTCGCAATGCATTACATCTAAGTTGTGATGTATCATGTTACTACACCAATAAGGCAGTTCCCAGAATATACTTTTCGGTTCCAATTGTACTCTCTTCCAAAGCCTTAAATGATGATATTTTTGTTGCCGAATTGAATATCCGGCAAGAACTCTACAATTTCCCGCATCTCTTCCCCGGATTTTCTCACCAAGGGCAAAGACTCTCCTGTCTTGCCTGTTAGAAAATCAGTGGTGTTGACCTTGAAAGGATGGTCAGCTGGTAAAAAACGTCGATGACAGTCGAAAAAATAGTTCTTTCTCCCGTGCTTCAGCTGAAATGCTTTGGTCCGCTCCATGCAATATGGACATGCCAACCTGCCTTGGGTACTCCACTGCAAAAACATGCCACTGCAACTGTCCACATAACAACTGCACGCATTATAAAATTTTGCATCCTAAAGCTGTCGTATGTCTCAACCCCGACCTCCGATAGTGATTTCAGCTCATCAATGGTCGAAGAAAAACATCTATGTTCTTCCCCGGGCTTCTGGGTCCAGATATCAACAAACACGAAAACATGTATTCTTGCCTCATGCAAAGATCAGGCAGAAGATTATACGGCTTGACAAAGACAGGCCAAGTAGAGTATGGAACGACATTATTCATAAATAGGTTGAATCCATCAGCGCAAATGCCAAGTCTAACATTGCGTTACTTGTTAGCAAAATCTCTGTGTGTTGCATCAAAGGATTTCCAAGCTTCTCCAGATGCAGGATGGATTATTTGATCAATGTCTCTCCGACATTTCAAATGCCACGTCATGTGTTCTGCATTCACGCGAGACATGTAGAGTCGTTGCAGTCGTGGCATCAATGGCAGGTACCACAGCTACTTGCTACCAACCAACACCGCTCTGTTATGTGAATTCAGCCTCTCTTCAAACTTGGCTTCATTGCATTCAGAACACACCGTATACTTACTGTCTACGTACTCGCCATAAAATAAGAAGCAATTGTTAACGCAGACATAAAATGTTTGGTAGCCCATCCCCAGTCGGTTCATATATCTCTGCATGTTATACATACTGTTGGGCATCCTTTGTCGATCTTCGGGACTCAGCCATTGGCGAAACAATTGTATGTTTTTTTTACACGCCACATTAGGGATAGAGTGGAGTACCTTGTTATTGAGAAATTAAGCGACCCATCGCAATACTGTGTTTCCCTCTCCCGCTCGTATGGGCTTCTTGGCCTCACGCAATATCTGGAAGAATGCTGGTGCCTCCCTGTTCGGTTGTTCGTTTCCAATCTCAAAATCATTTATATTCTCGAATCGGCCAGCAAATGCATCTTCGACCATCCAGATGACGATTCGTCCATGTTTGTATCATAACCAATACTTGTATCAAACCCCTCCTCCGGCCTTCGAGTTTCACCATGCCCAGTCGAAATACCGAATATCATCACCACCACGATTTAATCTTTCGTACATCCAACTTCGGTCTTCGTTATTATGCATTTTATCACCAATTACAAACACCAAAAACTACCATTAATTAATAAACAATTACGTGTGGGGGTTGTCTATTATTGAATCGGGGAAATAAATATATCACTACAACTGTTATATATGTACATATGCGAAAATACTTAACAATTAATTAAAACATTTAAAATGCACTAACAAACAATTTGTAAACATACAAATTAAACAATATACCACTGATGATCATATATATACCACAGAAAATTGAACTATTGTATTTGAGTAATTAAATTGCATGCTCAAACATAATAATTTTCAGAAAATAAATAACCAAAATTAAGAAAGTAAAATCAAGCCAACAAAACACAGTTAATGTATTAAAATTACCTTCTAATTGCCGAGAATTGTGAGTAGTAGAGTCTCGGCAAATTTTTGGAGAGTTTGTTGAAAAAACAAATTGGGAGATGGAGGATTTTGGGGATGAAAACGGGTGAAAATGGAAGAAATGAGGAAATGAGGGAAGAAGATAAGAAATCTGTGATATGAGTGTGATATCTATATAGGTTCAAAAAAATCTGTCACCATAGATAAGCAATGGTGATAGATTTATTTATTGTAAGGTGTGGGGTCAAGAAAATCAGTCACTATTGCTTTAGATTTTGTGGGGTCAAAAAAATCAGTCACCACAATTTTCATATATCTATAAAAATACCCTATTTTTCACAAACTTCATCTCTTCATCTCCTCTCCCTCAAAAATCCGAGAATCTTCCCCTCTCCCTCAATAAATCCGAAAATCCTCTCCTCTCCCTCCAAAAATCCTAAAATCATCTCCTCTCCCTCCAAAAATCCGAAAATCATCTCCACTCCCTCAACAAATCCTAAAATCTCACTCTAAAATCCGAAAATCCTCCCCTCTTCCTCAAAAAATACCTCACATATATCACTCTATTTTTTGGTGTTATATATATATGTATTGTTTGGGTGTTTAGGTAATATATATATATATATATATATATATATATAAGTATATTTTTAAACATATATATATATATATATATAAGTATATTTTTAAACATATATATATACTATATATATATTTGTGTGTGTTGGTATATTATTAATTATATGTGTATATACAATAAAGTGAAGGAAAAAAGCCCATCCAATTGTAAAAATTGAAATTTTGGCAAAAAAGTGGCAGTAAATCCGCCACCAATTTTTTTTTTAAAATTTTCGGAATTGTGGTGTCAAAATAATCGGTCACCACGGTTTTAAAAAAGAAAAAAAAACCGTGTGGTCAGATTATTTTGACACCACAGTTTTTTAAAAAAAGAAAAAAACAAACCATGTTGTCAAAGTAATCGGTCACCACGGTACAATCGTGGTGTCAGATTATTCTGACACCACGGTTTTTTAAAAATAAAACAAAAAATGGTGTGGCATCCGATTGTTCTGACGCCACGCCTGTTAAAAAAAGAAAAGAAAAAAGGGTGGCGTCAAAATAATTGGACGCCACCCCTTTTTTTATTTTTTATTTTCTTTTAATATTATTGTATGGCTTCAAATTTATCTAAGCCCACGTCATGGCTACAGATTATTTTGACCCTACCCGGTGACTGATTTTCTTGACACCATTGGTTGTGAGTAATTAATCTGTAGCCATTGCTGACATTACTTTATGGCTACAAGGCCAATTGTAACAAAAGCTTGTCAAAATTTTATTTAGCCATTGATGAATACTCACTGGAAATATAGCAATGGTGGGTAATTTTTTTGACTCCATTGCTACATGTTCTTGTAGTAATCTAAGGATAATTATTAACACAAACTACTTTTAATCTACTTAAATAAATTAAATAACAAAGGAATATTTTGGTTTTCCAATTAATAACTAAGAAACGATAAATAAAGCAAAAATAACAAGAAATGATGATAATACGAAAAACATAGGATTTTTGGGTTTAACCATAATCTATAGTTGACCTCAATTTCTATCTAATTGATTTCATGAGAATATATTAAGTGAATGCAGGTAAGTCCTTCTAATTGTGATCGGTAGTAGTTAATGGATCCTTTCACTTCTATCCGTTAGAATGGTACAATGCGTTCCTCTAGATGTATTTTTTACCGTTACCTTCAAGAAGCATCACTACATCATGCATATGGTTATCAATCATACAACATGAATGCCATGTTCATATATCTTATGAGATCTAAACTTATTATTTCTTCTGTCGAGTGTATCACAGTTTATCTAAACAATCATGTTTCCGTGATGCACAAAAAGCATGAAAAACAAGATATATAAATTAACTAAATATTCAAAATATTCATCATTCATAAAGCAAGAGTTCAACAAAGAGTAATTAGGCTACATCCTAACCCTAGAAAAATAAACTAGAACATAATAAACTAAAGAAAGTATAAAACCTGATTTAATCAGAAGAGCTTCCAAGTGTGATAAGTTATTCCTAAAGCTACATTTTGTGTGATTTTTGTGCCCCCAATGCCTTGTATTTATAGGTGGAAGAGTTGGGGAGACTTTGAGTATGATTAGAAAACCAAATCAGCTGTAAATTCATTTTTTCAGACCTAAGCGACCGCAAGTGATCACTTTGCGCCGGCTCGGAAATTAGGGCGACATTCTAGAGTTTCTGCATGACTTTAGAAATCAGTACGCGATAACTTATGATTGCATTCAGTTTGAATACGATCGCTTAGAATGCTATTCAATGGTATTTTATCATTTTCTTCAATTCACTTATGTTTGTAGTGTAGAACTTTTATTTCGTTTCTATACAACTTTAATGTTTACAACTTCTTCGGATTTGAAGTTAGGATCCCCATATATAGTATCAAAGTCGTGTCTTGTGCTTGTCCAACAGCTCTCCGGCTTGCGCGTCTTCATCATTTTTGCTATAACTTCTTCACTACATGTCGAAATTGTGATTCGCTTCTTGCATTAGAAGCTAGAAATCCATATTTTGGTATAAACAAACATTCCGAGATTTATCTAGATCCTTGCCCAGTAATTTCCACAAATTGATGCTGTTTTTGCTCCTTTTTGCTTCTTTTCCAACTAGACTCCTAAACACAAAAACATAGGAATTACCATTAAAATACTCAAAACACATAATAACAAAGTAGTTAAACAAGTAAATGAGTGTGCTAAAAGTGCATATCTTGGACACTTATCACACCCCCCAAACACATCCTTTTGCTCGTCCTCGAGGAAACAAAACAAAACAAGAACTGACATCAAAATATGCAAACGAAGGAAGACAAACATATTTCACATCATGTCAACATTCAAGTGTAGATTTTTGATTCAATCCCTCTAAATAAATTTATGAAAATGCATGAATCAAAGCAATCAAGTGCTTAGTCCTAACTTGAGGGTTTATCAAATTATCACATATGATCCTTCATTGTGCGTAGTGGTGTGGTCAACTTTTTCATCAAATTGAAGTGACTTTTTGACTAATTTTATAGAGATAACTTTCACCAAAATCGACCAGATCACCTTTCCCTTGATTTTCACACGTTCTCTCCACTAATGTAGAAGAGTTCCATGAATTATCACTTAGGACTTTTTCAGCTTGTAATGTTAGGCTATGGTGTTGGCTCAAATAGGAAATAGGATAAGAAAAACAATGATCTAGAAAGTTTCGTTCATGCACAAACTTAACTCTTTCTGTTGTACTTCTTCCTTCACATTCATTCATCCACCTTGCAAATTTTGATCACTCATATAGATAACATATTTCATCTCATTCTTCCCATCAAACTAATTGTGGTCAAACAATTCACTTCGACTCATTGATCAAATACTTTCTTCTCATACGTTTTTTCTCTAAATTTTTATTTTCTTTTTCAATATATATATATATATATATATATATATATATATGAGCGTTTTTTTGTTTTTATTTGCTTATTATCTCTCTCTTTTTTTCATTCAATCCCTCACCCTCTTTTTTTCTCTTTTTGAAGTTGCACCCCCAAACATAGCGTTTTTATGGGCGGTGCACTTTATCTCTCCACTCTCCCTCAAATTGGCCTTTTATTTTTCGTTTAAACCCATGGCCTTTTTCATTTATCAAATTCTTCACCTTCCTCCAATTGTCATCTTACTTCTCTACAAGTTTCTATTCGTACATAAACGAATCTTCTAGAAAATGGTAAGGGTAATTCATATTGCAGCTAAATAGGGTAGGTAAATGGACTAATTCATAAAAACAACTTATAATCAAAAGGGGCAATGGATTATATTATTTTTAAAGGTTTTTTGGCTTTAAAGGCTCAATCGTAAATCAAAAGATGGCATAGATCACTTCCTTGATGGTTCTCTATCTAGGATTCGACCTCAATTGGTGCTCAGTTAGGTTCACAAGATTAGTTGTCTGAAAAGATGGGCTCATCTCTATAATCATGTCAATAATGTACAACCATAAGTTCAATAACTTAAATGATGGTGTATATGAAGAATGCATGCTCAAATATAGATCACACAACAAGTTATTTCCGTAGCAGAAATTCATGCTCATCAACGTCATAATGTCACAACTAATCTTAACATGTGATGAGTCCATTTTGTGGTCATTATTTACATATCAAATAGACCATTTTATAGTATGTTCCGTGAGTATTTTGAGTATTTTTACTTGTTTTTGTTTATTTCATTTTAGGAGTCGCTTTAGTGAAAGAGGATGAAAAGGAGCTAAAAAGAGGAATTCTGGGCAATCCATGCGAGTAGGAGAGCTAGAAAACGTGAAGAGGAGCAATCATTTGTGAAAGATATCGCTTTGCATATAAGAGGGAAATGGAAGCAATTGCTTCCAACTGAAGAGTGACGCTACCCTAATTCACCAGCCGCCGCATGGTAAATGAATGTGACCACTTAGAAATCGCTTTGACTGGAAGATTAGGTTTTGAGGAGAATTAAAGAGTGAGACTTTCCATGCGTGAAGGGTTATAAAAGGGAGGACAAAAACTCTTAAGTAGAGGCAGCCCAGATGAGCCAAATGAGAAATTAGGAGTATACAACCGGGAAACTAACGAATAATTTGGAGAAGAGACTATTGGAGTCAAACTTTGGTGAAGATCACAGTAGATTGAGAGTAGAACAAGGATTGAAAGTTGTGATTGAGCTGATGTTTTTGGTTATTCGTACAATTTGTATTTAGTTTTGTTGATTCGAGTATTGTTTTTTATTCGAGTATTTAGTTTAGTTTTTGGTTATTCGTACAATTTTACTTAAGTATGAGTAGCTAATTTCTTTGTGTGTTGTGAGGCGATGGATGTAGTTGGGAAGAGATCATGTTGAAATGATTGTGCTGAGATAAGTGTGTGTGGAATAGATAAATTGAACCTATAACTTGATTTTTATGCTTTATGGGCGTCATGAACACCTAATAGAAAGATTCGTATGATGGATGTGAAAGCCGAGTTCATAGGATAGATCTTATAAGGTATAGAGTTCCACATGTTGTGTGATGATAGCGTCTAGAATATGTAGATGTGGGTAACTCATTAAGACTAATACGTTTGGAGGAACAGAGTACAAATAGTAACATACCAAATTACAGAGTGGTGTTTTCCTTCTCGGGAACCCATAATAGTTGGTTTTGTCACATAGTTTGATACATCCCACACACAAGTGGATCATAATTCATCTCGACAATGACTTGTCTATGAGTCTTAGATTATGTCTATCCAATTAAACTAGTCCTTACGATACCATTTGCCAATTATTGAATTAAATCATTACTTTCTTAAGCATTCTAGTTGTTAATCATTCTAAAATCCAAAATATAGCAGTTACTTGTCTTGTTTATGTAGTGATTGTGAAAGGGACAGCTTCATAGTTATTTGTTTTGTTTAAGCAAAAAAGCAAAAATATGTTACTTGATAGTTTCGATACAACGCAATCCTCCTGTGGTTTCGATATTTTTTGGGTTGTAATTTTCTTACCTATATTACTTGCACCCGTACGCTTGCAATAAGAAATTTCCTTATAGGGTTTAGGTTGGTCAAGTAAATGACACCGTTGCCGGGGAGGCAATTTCATTTTAGCTATTAGTGTTTATTTTTTATTTTTTTTTGGTTTTAAGTTTTTTTGAGTTGGTTACATTGTTGCGGTTATTTTGGCAAGAGAACATTGGTGCATGACCAGGAGTTCAGAGAACGAACCAATACCGATCGATCTTGAGATTGAAAAACTCATAGGAAGTTGATAGCCAAAATATCCATGGCAGAGAACGAGGAACAAAACATAGTATCGAGAGCAGAGGAAGCTCCACAACGAGTCCTACCACTAGCTCAACCAGTGAGGAGGAATGACCCCCTAAGACACATTCGAGAGAGAGGAGAAGAAGTGTTGCCAAATATGGATGACATGCTGAGTACATGTTTAAGGATTCCACCAGGGAATCATCCACTGAAAGGAGGATCAACCCAACTGGTATCACAAAATCAGTTTAGGGGTTCGCCAGCTAAAAACTCGAAGGAATTTCGGAAGTCTTTTCTGCAGACTTGCAGAGGATACGCATATGGGGATGATTTCTCAAAAATGCAGCTGTTACAGTTTACATTAAGGGATCAGGCAGAGAAGTGGTTTGATAAGCTACTAGCAAACAACATTGTAACATGGGAGCAGATGGCAAGACTATTTATTACAGAGTATCGCCCACCATTTATAGTGATGAAACAAAGGCATGAGATAATGATTTTCGTCAGGAAGTATTGGAAGAAACAAATGAAGCTTGGGATAGATTTAAACTTTTAGTTCAAAATTGTTCCCAACATGATATGACCCAGTATGCTCAGTTATCTCACTTTTATTCAGGCTACATGCACGAGAAATGAAGCATTTAGATGCTACCTCTGGAGGAAGCTTCATGGCTTTACTGACGAAGAAGTTTTAGATGTGATGGAGACAATGGAAAATGGGCATAGGAGATGGCGTCAAGATAGAGACCATGAAGCATCAAGAAAGACTGTTGGGGTACATCACATTGTAGATATGGACATGATTCTGGCCAAATTCGATGTCATGGCTTCTTGGATGAAAAAGATTAATGAAAGGACCAAACCCAGATATATGCAAGAAGAACAAATAGAGCAAGTGGATTATGCCAACTTCAATGGAAGAAATAATCAGCATCCAGGACCATTTGTACCGATCTATAAGACAAAAAATTATAATTTCTTGGGGAGAAAACAATCAAAATTCATATCCACCAAGGCAGCAGGAACCTGAATTTCAACCCAGTGAGAGGAGACAAAATTTTGAAGACCACATGAAGTCATCCGATAGTAGAGTGGCAAAATATCGAAGACCACATAAAGCAACTGGGATATTGAAGAATATTGAGTAGCAAACAGGCCAATTGGGAGCCGAATCAACTAAGCGACAACCAGGTGCTTTGCCACGAAACACTAAAAGAAATCCTACGGAAAGGGTGAAATGATCTCAGCATAACATGGACATATGAGGATACATTTAGAGAAGCTGAGACACGTCACTTGAGGGAGTATCCCAAGGATTTACCTTTCCCAAAGAGAGTAGGTAAACCTGCTCTAAAATTCTATGACACTGAATGTGCTGATATAATTCATATTTACAGGTATTTGGAAGCCCAAGGCGAGAAAGATCAAGCACTCAATGGAATGGGAAAGTGGAAGGATCATCAAAGCAAGATGCAAGAAGGATCGACTAAAGGGTACTGTGAAAACCATTTTATGGCACCAGTGGAAAAGGCAATGGAGGTAGACAAAGGTGAAGAAATTGTTGTCATTAGAGTGGTTGAGCAACCAGGACAACTGATGAAGAAGTTCGAATATTTGCCATCAAAGTTGGACAACCCAAGAAGTTTGACAGTTCCTTGCACTATAACTAATGTCACTTTAGAAGATGCACTTTGTCATTTAGGTGCAAATGTCAATTTGATGCCTTTGAATATTTACAGGAGTTTGAACTTAACCAAAACCACTCCGTCTATAGCATTATTCAAATTTGCTAATCAGTCAACCAAAAGACCAATTTTGGAACAGTGGCAATTGTCACTCTCAAGATAGGAAATTTCATGTTTTTGGCTGACTTTATTTTATGCGATTGGAGGATGCGTATTCTTATCCTTTAGTTTTAGGAAGGCCCTTTTTAGCCACGGCTAGGTCTTTAATTGATGTTGATAAATTATCTAATACCTTGCGCTCTCAAGAGCAAGAGAAAACATATGTTATTGATCCATGTAACAAGGAAAAGAAGCTAGCTGATCAAATTGAAATGAAAAAAGAAGAAAGCTCAAGAGTGGATGAGGAAGGAAGATGATGAGGGTGAGTGGGGTGGAGGGGAATCAAATGAGGAGTAACAGACCATTACCCTCTCGTTCCGTCAAGCCAACGACGTTAAACAAGAGCGTTATCTAGGAGGCAACCCATGATGTTTACTACTTTGTTTAATTGAATCAAGTATTTTCTTTTGAGTAGTAATGAATTGTTTGTGCAGAAAAGGATGCAGCAAGAGGAGCTCAATAGCAGACAAATGATGAAGAAAAGCAAAAAGACACAGAAAAATTTAGCCATGGAAGCGATTGCATTCAGTGTGCATATAAAGTTAAGCGATCGCGTATGATGAGCATGGTGAAAGTCAGGAAATTTTTCTACAAGATTTTAGAAAGGACAAAAGTGATAGAAACCACTCGCTTTCCCTCATGTAGAGAAGATACACAACTTTTCTGTTGAATTGTAGGAAGGAGGAAAGCAACGCTAAGCGATTTCTTATATGTGAGAATAAAAGATTCAAATTATCTATTGAATTGTTGATAGGAGAGTAAGCGATGCAAAGCAATCGTTTGTGAAGGAATTTTACTCTGTCAAAACATTGTGATTACCAAAGATATCGCATTCAAATCACATTCACAAGGAGAAAGTTCTGGGCAGAAGATAGAAAAGATAAAGCGATTGCATCCGAATCGAGAACTCGCTGTCAAAGTTTAGAAACCACATGCAATCGCATATCAACGGGTCATTGAAAGCAATCGCATTCATCCACATATGTTTTACTTGAGTATATATTGAAGGAAAATTTCAGGTGAAAGCAATCGCATTACTCTAAAGCAATGCGGATGCTTGAGAGGGAAAGCGATCGCTTGTATCGTCAAATTTAAATACGAAATTCCCTTTCCTTCTTTCCTTTTGCACCAAAACTCCTTCTCCATAGTCTCACTCTCATTCCTAAACTATAGTATTTGATACTTCTTACCTTTCAAATTCCAAAGTCCTTAAAGAGCGGGAAACTAATCTTTTAACTTTCTAAAACCACCTAATTGTTGGTTATAGTTAGAAATTGTCTTTTTGTTGAAAACAACGTCTCTGTGCAAGTGTAAGTTGCTGATTGTATCGTATTAAGGTATGGTTATTGTTTGTATCTTGTTGGTTTATTGCAGAAACCAAGAGAAACTTTGAAACTTTGGTTTATTGCAGTTACAAAGTGTTTGACTAAAGTCCCCAATGATATCCAGGAGGAGCACTACAAGAGAATCACCATCTTCAAGCTTAACCACTGTACCACATGTGACACGAGTGTTTAGTATGTTTGATAAGAGACCATTTAGGAACAAAAAGGCCTTGGATGCATACAAAAAAGCAATCAACCGCAATCTCATACTCAAGAGGGGATTCACTATCTTTCCCAAAGTAATCAAGGCATTGGGATGGCAGAAATTCGCTCAAACACCAGGAGAATGTAATGAAGATCTAATGCGAAATTTTTTTGCACATGCTCATGCTAGATTGAAGGAGCACGGTGTCTATGTAAGAGGAAAAATAGTTCACATTAATGCAACAATGATTGATGAATTCTATGGGATATACTTTGGTAGTGTTTGGTTCTATACATGAGGAGGGATAGATGTTATAATTTTCAGTCATCTTGTGCACACTTTGAATGATTAAATTTTCAAGCTTTTTTACAACCCGGTATTGTAGCTCCTAAAACATGGATTATAATCTCACCCCCCCCCCCCTCTATGATTATTTTATCTCGTTTTTTACACACGGATGGCCCACAATGCAAATGACCATTCTACCCCCGACTCAAATCGCGTTAACTAAAATCGTTCCCACGTTTTCACCATTTGACAAACACGCAATTGAAGATCTGATATATCTCATACTTAAATCAAAATCCCCAAAAAATAGGGTTCGCGCGCACGAGCGTTTTTGAAAGTGGTGCTTGTGTATTTCTTCGTCTCCCAGCTCAATTTATGCGCACACTCTGTTGAAGATTCAATAACCCATGTTTATGTTTGAATGCAGTAAATTGAAGAAGCAAACGCGAAGACCTGAGGTTTGAGTATTTACTAGGCACAAACCGTGAGGGAGAAAGGTTTATATGTAGTTGAATGTTGTGAAATTCTGGTAGTTACAACGCGATTTTCATGAACCTCTGTTAGGGCAGTTGACTATGTTTGTGGAAATTATTGCATGTGGTTTGAATAATGTTTGTGGAAATTATTTGCTGTATAACATGATGTTATGCGCTCTTAAAATGTTGGTAATGGTTACATTCATTCTGGATACAACTAAAGTCTTTAAGGATTTGGAGCAGTCAAATATTCATATTTGAGTAGTTTAATTGCTGATGTTGATGTATGGTCGCATTTATTCTGGATATTGTGGGTTGTAGTTTAGCCTTGTAGCATGATAGAGTTAACTACAACCAAAAGTTATTTGTTGGGATGATCCGGAGAAATCATGTGTGGAAACTATGGATGCAGTGTTTACCCCCATAAGTTATAAAGATGGATAAGAACATGAACAAATTAATAATATTGTGTGAGTTGTTGTCCGTAATGCAACATGAATCTCATATATATAATTAGGTCAGTGGATTCACCATGTAACTCAGGGCAGATAGTAATCATTACATACGTTAGGTGTTTTAAATTTTCCATTGTTTCAGAATATGTTGTTTCCCTAGTTTGAAAATAACTTTATTAAAATCAACAACCTTTCAATGACATAAAATGGGACAAAATGACAACAAATATTTTCCATAAATGTCATGTATAATAGTACTATACATAATAATCATGCATCCACCATCTTTACATAATTACACATGATTGAGATATGTGGACAGTTACATTTAACTATCATTTTTTTTGGAATTTGGTACTTCTCCAAATTCTAATGGTTTGTAGAATTATATAGGGAGTTAAACATGATCAATCTCATAACTGTAAAATTGATATGTGTCAGATAGACGAATGCAGGAAAACCTTGATTAGTTCTGTTGGAGCTAATAGTTTTGAGGGCTAGAGTTGTGATGTTTATGACACTAGTGCATAATCACCATCGACAGCTAAGGGATAATCGTTGGCGTAGAGAAATTAGATATAGTTTGATTTCTAAGAAGGGTGATATCAATACTCATATGGATAACTTGACGGGGTTGAGTGATGTTCATTGCTTGAGCCAACTGCGAATAGGCCGATACTGTTTTAATAAGTTGTGTTGGTTGTTGCGAGAGGTGGGTGGGTTACGCGATGAGAAGTTTGTGAGCGTGAGGGAACAAGTTTTGTTATTTCTAAGGATATTGGCCCATCACACAACGAATAGAACAATTGAGTTTTATTGGAAACGGTCGGGCCAAACTGTTAGTAGATATTTCAAGAAGACGCTTGAAGCTCTCCTAAAGTGTAATCAGTTACTAATGGTCACTCCAACTCCGGTCCCTGCCCAAAAAAATAATGACGAGGAGCCCTGGAAGTGTTGGAAAATCATATTTAATTTGATATTATATACAATGTACCCTATTGTATGATTGATTGGTGTAACATGAATTGGTAGTAGAGTCATGAGACTTAAGATTTATACTATACACATATGTGTTACCAAGAGTTCTAAACATTTTATTTTGTAGTCATGAAACCATCAAGTTGTAGTTCCAACCCGGTGAAGGCTAAGGCTAAGGACAAAGGGAAGAGCGGGAAGTGTTGCTGCGTGTGGACTAAAGAAGAAGAGTTCGCATTGCTTGGGGCCCTAAAAGACCTGAAAGGCAATAGATTGAAGGTGGATAATGCATTCAAAGCGGGGTACCTAGTGTAACTAGAGGGTTTGATTAGGAAGGTACTCTCAAACACTGATATACGTGTTGATCCCCAGGTGAGGTTTAAACTGACGGTATTGAAAAGGACATATTCACATCTATACATTTTGTTTGATGGGAGTGGAGGAGGAGCACACCTAGACGAGACTACGAAGATGATAGAGGTGGTGTCGGAAGAATTTTGGACAGATTACATTCGGGTAATCGTTCCCTAACTTCATAATGAACTTATGTTATTTGCGAAATTCCGATGATGAGTAATTTTTGGTGATTCATGGTTTGCATAATAGTTTACTAGCAATCCTACACACGAGGTTGTAAGTTTGTTAATGATGTTAAGATAATTTAATTGTAAAACTATTTTTGTGGCAATCGTTTGCTAAGATAAAAAGAAGTTATACATCTTTCTAAATATTTTTAAGATATGTTGAATAGTTATACATGGAATAATCATGTGACCATTACCATTGAATAATTTTTCCAACTAATCTCCCTAAATTGCCATTTCTTAGATATTCCTCAGTGATATAACTCTGAAACTAAAAGCATAAAGCAATTGTTACATATTGAAATTTTAAAGAGTAGGAAATGACTTACTTGTTTATCTTTGATTGCTTGCTTAGGATTTTCAGGATCTTTTAACTTGGCATACACAACTATTAGATACTGACTATTGGTGCATTTGTTCCAGGTACATCCGTATGTTAGCAGCTGCCGTATGAAAAGGTTTTCATACTTCCATGAGTGGGCTGATGTATTTGGAAAGGATCGGGCTACTGGGACAGGGGTTGAACACATATCTGCTGTAGTTCAGGAGCTGTTAAACTCCCATAACATGGGATCTTTTGGTACAGGCCAGACTTCTCGAGTAAATGCAAGTTTACAATCGCAGCAAAATACCATTGATCTAGATTTTTACGAGGGAGAAGGAGACAACGATTTGCCGATTATTGGACCACCGCCTTTCGATGCAAAAATGATTTACAAGAAGATAAAAAAGGAGAAGGGCGTGAAGAAGAGGAAGCCCTCCTGTGTGTCTAACAGTGTTGCCCCTGAAGTTTCACCTTACATGGACGATTACATGAAGAAGACATAAGATGGTATTAACCACATTGCATAGCTGGTTGCCCAACCCCGCACTCATGAAGACGTGGCGGCAGCACAAAGGAAGACCATATTCAGCACACTCGAGGGTATACCGGATTTCGATGATGAACAGAAAGTGGTATTGGCACAACAGCTAGATCACTCTCCCAAGGATGCAGACATCTTCTTCAATAAGCCCGAAGAAGCCAGGCCGAGGTACCTTCGAATGTTGCTGAATAAGAAGATTGTCCGTTGAGGTTGTTGGAAGTACTCTGGAGGTTGAAAAGTTTGTGGTAATTCAAAAAATTTGTAGTAAACTACGTTATTTATATTATTATTGTTTTGTGCATGACCGAATACATGTCTGCTAATTTATGAGTTCTATGTACTGTAGTGTAGGGGGTGTTGACTATATTTGTTCGTCCATGTGTTTTGGTGGTTCACAAACTGATTTCAGTGGCCATGTTGATGTAGTAGTAAACGACGGTTACACCCTCAATGTTTTGGTAATATAAACAGATGTTCGGTGGATTACCGCATAATTATTGATTTGAGTTGTTCGTTCACTTCAGGTGTGAACCAGTGTTGCTTTGTGTTTCGGTGGACAGTCGTTCTTGTTTTGGTGTGATTGATCACAGGTCATTATTTTGATGAATACAGATTTGGGTTCATTTTTCGGTTTATGTTTTCGACCACAGTTACTTGTTAGTTTTATAGGTTTATTATTGTGTCAATTTCCAGTTGATTGCGAAAGGAATATACTATAAATGCAGATTAACAAAACAATATAAGACAAATAAGGTCCATCGCTAATAGCAAACATGTTCGTAATGCATTAGGAAAATAAACTACTAGCACGTAATAAACAAGCGCGCAACAACCCAAATATTAAGAAAATTCACACAAGCACATTAAAGGAAAAAAACATAAAGCAGCAATTAACATGGGACTATGCCATAAATTTATCTATTGCGGGTTACATAATGAAAAGCACAATTTCGACGCGTTGGTAGGCAATGGGGCAAGAGTTAGAGCTCACGTGATATGGCGGAGCACGAAGCTTAAGAACTTGTTGCAGCATTGTTAGCAAGATACTTACGCATTCCTTCGTTGCTAACGCTATCGTCCTCTATTTCGTATTTAATGCCATTCGTGTCTGACATTTGATCACAAACCACGGTGTTGCCATTTCGCGGATTGCACTTTTTACCCCTCATTCTCCCTATTAAGCTACTAAGTAATGTCAACGGACTATTTTAACTTTTCAAAGAAATGAATAAACAAAACACTTGCAACTAATATATACGGAAAAATGGCAAATGATGATACGAGAAAAATGGATGGTGCTTTACTTGAAAATTCAATTATCTCTCGACTAGTTCTCGGTGGACGCTGCTTGATGACCTTGGCCCGAGCATCCACGACTCCAAATAGCTTCTCCAACTCAAACCAAGCATATTCGCCATTTTTCTTGTACGCCAATGCAAGCATATTTTTCTATTCCAAATGATTGATTAAATGTGCTTGTTCTACAAAGAATTGAAAAAAACTCTATAACAAAGCTCATACGAACATCTGTAATAATACAGACCGATACAAAACTTTCCCAAATCGCGTCAGTTGTGGTCACCACGTTCTTTTCGACGTCTCACGTCACTCTCTACGGCCGAGTATCATTCGAAAACAATGATGCCTTGCCGCGAGGTTCTCAAATCGAACAAGGATCCCATCACCTGTGAAGGTTGTATCATGGTGGTAATTAACAAAATCAGCCACATTGTCGACAATCGTTTGAAGGAACCTCGAATTGTTTAGTGGCACACATGTGTAGTCCGATGAACATTGATTCTTAAGCGTGGCGAACAAAGTAATATCATACTCTTTGCACCAATTGGCACCAAAGAATAGATTTTTTGCGTTTCATTGGATCGAGACACGTTTGATGATTTTTCTTCAGGTGTATATTGTGGGTAGAAGAACAAATGGATTGGCTATGGAATGTTGTTGCAATTACAGTCCACTCGGTTACACAAATATATAGACCAAGTCTCATCATAACAATTGGATAAAATTCCTTCCAAGATTCTCTGCATAAACACTATTTTGTGTAAGGGAATATATTCCATATCTTGGCACTAAAGGTCAAGAACACTTTTCAGGCTTTTTAAGTCACATACAAGGCTACTATTGAGCGCATAGTTGGCAAAATAGTTCACTAGGCACAGTAAAGCATAAATCCAACTGGAAAATTTACCATTGCAGGAAAAATTCAATCACAATCCAATATAATAGGGATTCATTGCCACAAAACTCCAAATTTTGACCCCTATACAGTGGATGATCAACAAAAGTTTGATAATGCAGAGTGCTCTCACAAAAATACTAAACCAAAGATATATTACATGTCAGTAATAACATAGTTCATCTAAGTCACACATCATTAAATTGAAACTAGTTGTTTAGTGGGGTTCACAAACCTCCAAATAAGCACCTAAAAGTAAACCACATATCTGCCTAAACTCAAGCTTGAGTAACGGTCCCATCATCATCCAACCCAGTGTCTCCACCGGCTTCACCATCGCCACTCACTTCAGTGTCGTTGTCGATTACCTCCAAAGGATTGTCTAATGAGCCAACTATTTCTTCAGGAAACAGGGCAGTCCAACGGACATCAAACACGAGTTGATGGAGTTCATAGTATGAAAATCCGTAAATCCTGAAGTACTTCTCAATTAGGTTCTCCTGCACAATGAACCAAAGGAAAGATTAAACTGCAATATTGTATGAATTTCAACATAATATAGTAGAATATATTTGTGGAAAGGAAGTTACCCTCCGCTTGTATTCATTGTATTCTTCTCCGAAGCCCACAATCTCATTTGTGTAATCGTCAAAGTAGACGCCTGGTGCAGTGATGTAGCGCTTGAACATTCGGTAACGTTGCTTCAAAGCGATCACCTTCGCTCTAATTATTTCAACCGAGTAACGACAAATATCGCGATCCACATAATGCTGGTGAAACTACGGGACCGCATTCTTCATTCCTTGTACTGTCTCAAGTGCAGAAAGCTCTCCATGCTATGCAACATAAACCTCAGAACGTGATACGCACCCTTGTCGCCACAATCTGGCGCATCAAAGTGTCTCTTAATCCACTGTGTCCTAGTAATAGGCATCTAAGAGAGTACAACAAAATTACTCAGTCATCCACTCTACCAAAATTGCATCAACAATGCCACTATTTTAGAACTGCATACATATAATAAAACAGATTCACATTTCACCATAATGGAAATACTACAAACATTAAATTGAACAATACAAAGTATCAAATGTTCGACATACATTGTGGGTGATTCAACATTCTTGTTACAAGTGCAATGACTAATCTACTTGGACATTAAATAAAGCCATTGGCAAGAAAGACAAAATAAAGAGAAAAAAAGTGCACCATGAGGCACAACAACAGATGATTGCTACTCTAGCTACCAATCTATCATCAAATTGGCCTAGTTTACGGGAAAGAGGGGGAACAATAGATTTTGACTCCTTATAGCTCCATGGTTGGTTGCATCTGTTACAGTCCCATGATTAATGACAGACGGTGGGTAATTAAACGAGTTGATTGTAGAGTGTGGAGTGTCCATGTCCGAGTTAGATTGCATTGTGGAGTTGCCTTCAATCTGTAGTTGATGATGAGGCCATTGGTGGTTGAGTTGGAACCTTTAAAATGTGATTGTATTGGCGTTCATGTAGCTGGTCAGCCCAAATGAACCAATGAGAGTGTTTGTTGTGCAATGGACAAATGTAGTAGTAACGCCCGACAAATTGGGCTTTAGGACCAGCTTTATGATAAAGCATTGATCCTTGCCCACATGTGCATTGAATGGTATAGGGTGCCAACATCAACACAAGAAACCAAGGTTTTGCCTAACAATTAATATCCTATATAAAGTTTTGCCAATCTTCTATACTGATTACCTATCAGTAATAACAATCAACACTACACACAAATCTTCCATTATATAATGTCATCTTTAAATAAGTAATCAAACTCTAATATTTTGAACAAACAGCAGATTGAAGCATTGTACCAGCCATTAGTGATTTGGGAAAAAATAGAAGCCTTTTTTTCACAATTCTTCGTTATACATTAGCTATAAATAAAGAATCATTCACATTCCATATATAATCCAACTATAACAACCTCAAAAACTAAGCAATCGAAAAAGTGAAGCATAATCGTAAAGTTATCACAAATAACAAGTTTTAAGGCGCACGCTTTTACCTTGTTGGAGCAGAGGAAGCGAGAAAATTCTTCCACGCAAATACCTACAAAAATGTTAAAATGACATGAAAATCAAACACAAGTTGTAAAAGAGCAAATCAAAATCGCAGAGTTTTCACCTGAAATTGCAATGATCCTTACGCGGTGTGTCTCCCAATTTCAGATCTAGGGTTTGGCATTCGTAAAATGTGGAAAAATGGAAAATTGAACGAGGCATAAAAGAGTAGGAGGGGATTCTGACTTTGAAAAGACGCCAAGGCAAAATGGTCACTTCTCTTATAAAATTGCACTTATCACCTGAACCAAACAAAGTTACTAAATTTTAAATAACGTTATCCACAAAATAAATTGCCAGACCAAACACAAGTTGTAAAACACGTATTGTCCAAGTAAAACGACAAATAGTAAAACATGTGATACAAAAATCCATGAAACTAAACACCACCTTTGAAGATATTGAGGAAGAAGCAGAATTGAAAATCCTAACAGAAGAGAAGATCCCCAAGTATATTTTGTATCCAGGAGAGTTAGCAAAGAAAAGGATACATAAGGATGCAAAGAGCTTGATACGTATTCGGGAAGATTATAGTTTTCAATATAGTAGGTTGTTACCGCATTACAAGGTGTATCTTCATTTTATTGGTTCAAGAATATTTCCAACTACGAATGCAACTCATATCTTGTGGACAAAGTTTGCCTAATGAGCTTCATGAGAGATGGTGTACCTTTTGAACCAGAGGAATTCATAATAAAGGCAATCATACATGGGCCAAACGTGTACCCGGAGGAGGCATACCCTTCAGACCACTCATCACTGCATTCTGTAGGAATATCAAATTCCTAAGCGATGAACTGATCAAATTCTCAATGCACCTGAACCAATAATGGAATATACAACATGTAAACCACAGGGTGTCCAATATTGGGAAGTTGAAGAAAGCGAGGTCATGGACAGTGACAAATATTCAGAGAACAATGAAGTGAAGCTACTTCAACTTAAGAATGGACCAGAGTCACAAAGCTTAGTAAAGCGATTCTCTCTCGTATACCACTGCTAGAACTCAAACTCTTGAAAGCAGATTGCAGCCATTCCCTGAAAAGGGAGAGGCGAGGTATCGTCCGCTCCCATTCAGTTCATGTGACGATCGAAACATTGTAAGGTTCTTAATTAACTACCAGATCTAGATCAAGAACTCCATGTACGTTCTACGATATATCGATCCAGTAGTTAATTAGGAATGGACCAGAGTCACAAAGCTTAGTGAAGCAATTCCTGAGGGAAACAAAAGAACAAATGCCAGAGCTTGAAGAGATTCATGGAGATCTGAAGTTCATTTTCCAGCACATCCAATGAGAGAGCTCAACATCAAATGTAAACTCACCATCATCCAACTGAGTTGCGGCTCGCTAGGGGAGTCCTCTTGTTCTTATCTTTATCTTACATAGTGAGGACACTCCTTTTTTTAGTTTGGGGGTGGGGAGTATCTTCATGCATTCAATTTGTTCATTACTCTTATGTTTTTTATTTATTTTCTGTTCTTTTATTGTCTTTAATTTAACTATGATGATCAGTAGACCGTAATTCTCTTAGTCCTTGTCTCACCAATTAGCCTGATGTGTCTTTTATTTATGTTAAAAAAATTTGTAGAAATTTTGGTGGGAATTTGTTGGAAGTTGACTAGTGTATTTGCATGAAAATACGTATGTATGATGATTGGAAGTATGAAAACTATTCACATGAAGTTACATGATAGTTGATGCAATAGTAAACACATGTTATGTCCATACCATTTTGTCTATGACTACATGTAGAAGTAAGTACACTATTGACGAATGCTTATTTAGATGAACTAATCTGAGGGACATTGCTGGATTTTTAACTTAGTTGAGCACCTATCGAGGCGAAATCCTAGATAAAGGACGGCTGAGGAAGTGATCTAGTCCATCTTTTGACTTATGTTTGAGCCTTTCAAGCCCAAAACCCTTCACAAATAAAATAATCTGCTGCACCCCTCTAAGCCTTTTGTGTATAAGCCTTTTTTTATTAATTAGCCTAACTACCTACCCTTATTAGACGAATTTGAAAATTTATTCCTACCTTTTTCTAGATGATTTTGTTTGTGCACAAACAAGAACTAAGGAGGAGAAAGGCCTGGTGAGGAAGAGGGGAAAGATGTGTGATGTGAAGTGAGAGATTGATTTTGAGGGAGAAGTGAAAAAAGAAAGGTAGTTTGAGTTGTGCATGAACGAAAGCTTCCTAGAATTATGTACTCTTAACCTATATCCATTTTTTGCCAATATCTTAGTCTAACATTACAAGCTTAAAAAGTTGTAAGTGATCTTTAGTGGAACTCTTCTACATTAGTGGAGAGAAAGTGTGAGGATAGGTGATAAAGTGAAGTAGTGAAGCTCAGTGAAATTCATCTCTATTAACTAAGTGAAGAAGTCAATTCTACATATGTATGAGAAACTAAGTTCCATATTCTTCGTACATGGATATATTAGTGGAATATGTATCAAAGATATATGCGTGGAATGGTGCTCCTGGATTGCTTTGCATTGTCACATGGTTATAAAATTTTCATGATACTTTGAAGAATGATCCCGCCATTAACATCTATCAAAATATTTGAGTCTTGCGTTTTATTTTCGTTTTTGAGTCTTGTGTTGTTTACTCGAGGACGAGCAAAAGGGTAAGTTTGGGGGTGTTTGATGAGTCTATGTTGTACTCGTTATTCATATATCAAATAGACCGTTTATTATACGTTCCTTGATTGTTTTGAGTATTGTTACTTGTTTTCCTTTATTTTATTATTTAGGAGTCGTATTGGTGAAAAAGGATGAAAATGCGCTAAAATGAAGAATTTTGGCAATCTATGCAAGCAGGAAAGCAAGGGAATGCGAAGAGGAGCAATCTCTTTTGAAAGAGATTGCTTGACATTGAAAGGAAACAGATGCGATTGCTTCTGACTAAAGAATGACGCAACTCTATTTCAGCAGTCGTCGCATACGAACTGAAAGCGATCGGTTAGAAATCACTTTGACTCGGAAAATTTGGTTTTGAGGAGAATTAAAGAGTGAGACTTTTCAAGCAGAGAGGAAAGAAGAGGAAAGACCGAAACACTCAGAAAAGATAGCCAGAGTAGCCATTAGGAGAAATTAGTAGAGAAACTTGTGAATACTTTTAGAGAAGAGTCTTGGAGTTGAACTATTATGAAGATCAAAGAAGATAGACAATAACGAGGATCAAATCATTTATTGAGTTGATGTTCTCTAATTACTAATACACTTGCCTTTGTTTTGTTGATTTGAATATTGCTTGTTATTTTTGTACGTTTGTTAGGGTGAGATCTTTTCTTTAGCTTGTTTCATTCAAGACCTAGGTTTATTTTATTGATGTTTTCATGTTTACATTAATTATGCATAGCTAAGCCCATCTAATGTCGTTAGGCGATGGGGGTATTGGGTAGAGATCATGTCAAGATGATTGTTTTGAGACGAGTGTGTGACGAACAATTAAATTGAACTTATAACTTGATTTCTATGGTTTATGTGCGTCATGAACACATAATATATTAGATTCTTATGAAAAATACCAAAGCCAAACTCATATGATATATCTCATAAGTTATAAAGTTCCACATGTCGTGTGATGATGACGTCTAGAACAGGAAGACGTGGGTAATTCATTGAGGTAAATGCGTTTGGAGGAAAAGCATACACAGCAACATTCTGAATTACAGAGTGGTGTTTTTCAGTACGGGAACCCATAATTAGGTTTTACTTCATAGTTTAATACATCACACACACGATTCGATCATAATTTATCTAAACAATGACTTGTCTATGAGTCTCTTATCAGTATCTATCCAAAGAAACCTAGTCCTTACAATACCATCTTTATATCATTCAATTAAGTCTTTTATTTATTAAGCGTTTTAGTTATTAATCATTCCAAAATCCAAAATATATTTCATTTACATTTTCTATTTGATAGTAACAGAAAGGTGATAGCTTCATAGTTATTAGTCTTTCCTTCCATAAATAGATTACTCAATAGTTAAGATTCAACGCAATTCTCCTTAGGGTTCGATATTTGTTTGTTGTAATTTACTTCCCTACACTACTTGCACCAGTACGCTTGCGGTAAGAAACTAGTTTTTCCACACTACAAAAAAAATGCTTTTCCGCGACGCCAAATATCGTCATGTAATCTCAAAAGTTCTTCACATGAATGTTATACGACAAAATATTTCGCCACAAGAATCGACACGATAGCCCCGTCACTAAAGACCCTTTGTTGCAAAATTTTGTTATCGTCACATGTAGTTGTGACAAATGTGGGTTTGTCACAAAAAATTGATAACTTATGTGGCAAAATATTGTCACATGAGCTGTATTATTTCATCATCATATCATCTCATCGCCACATGAAGTTTTGCATTTAATGTTTTTTTGCGACAATGTATTTCGTCATTGTATTTGAATACCTTGTAATTCCGTGACATAACCTTTTTATTACAATATAAATTGTCATTACAGCGCGTTATTTGAATTTTTCTGACAAATTTGTTGTCAATGGCATATTAATTATTGTCACTAAAAGTTATCCATGCTCTAGTTTTATAATTGTCGTTTAATTACGTACACATTACAGTGAAATGTGATTGAAAATCCAATAACCATCATAATAAATCAAAAAAATACATAATCACATAATTAAGGTCCTCGCTATAATATACATGATTCCATATAAAGTAGAAAAGCATCCTGCATCAAGTTTCAATCCAGAAACCCATGGCAACGTTGCATATAGAGAACAATTTAGCACTTTGCCATCAGAAATTGCACTATACTTAAATTATTCTCTCCAGATCAATTAAACCCAAAATAACTTCCACAACTGGAAATCACTTAGTTCTAGTACCAAAATTAAGTTATCAAAATAGGCACCTTCACCCTTCTTCATTCAATTCCAATTTCCAGAGACTTCCATGATTTTCATTTTCTGGTGAGGTTAGCCATTTAACACCTGCAGAATTGATAACCAGACACTGATCAATAAAGGCATATTCTACTAATTTCCACAGATCATAAAACTAATTTGTCATATCCTACTAATTCACACTAATTATAAAACTAATTTGGAAGATCCTACTAATTCACACAAACCATAATCTACCCACATTCCCAGGAACCATAAATTTATCTAGACAGATTCTACCGTTCGAGAAAAAACAAGATGCACGCACATTCACACAAACCATAAGCAAACATCTCCAACCACCAAACATATCAAATGAGCAAACATCTCAAACGGCATAAACTATCAACAGTCAACACTAACTATACTCTCTACAGAAGAGTTTTATAATATTAAATATAGGTTAAAATTTTCAGCAACGTTCAGCAAAGGTTGCACATGCAGCAACGTTTCATTTTCAGCAAAATTTTCACAAAAGGTATAGTCTTTTCTTCCTTGAACTGCTTAAAAACTACCATTTACTCAATCCCACTAACAACGATGAGAATATGCATGATACTAAGATACAACTAAATATACAAACAGCCTGCTACATAATTCTTATGAAGGAAAAAAAACATAATCATTCAAGTGAAGTAAATAAATTATGATATAAAAATAATTCACTCTATCAACTAACATGTAAACAAAGCAAATGAAATTGACAACCACCTATATGCCTTGTCAACAAACCTCTATTTTCTCAAAATTAAAGTATACCTTCATACTTTTTCAACTATCTTGTCCAAATTCAGTCCTCCACAGACACCGCGACCATTCTTTTTGATATTAGAACCTGAAATGAAAGAATGAATGAAAATGTTGCAAACATGGAAAAATATAATATGTAAAGTGATTTTTCATATGAAATAAAAAAATTACCATAATTGCGTGACGGTACTCCTGAAACTGTTGTAACTGGAGAGTTGGGATTAGTAGGATCTCCACTCCATCCTGATTTGGAACTCATGTAACTGTGAATGGAAAGCTTTGGAGATGTAGGTACAGACAAAGAGCCATACGATATTGATTATGTTTCACTTCACTTTAGTAGTAAGTATGGACATAACCACGACTCAATTTCATTAAGGAATACATTTCAAATTCTTGTAAAATGAATGATGAGCAAAGAAGAGAATATCAACTATAACTACAACATTTCTGAAGCTAGAAAGTGATATACAAGAACAAACTTTATTTAGAACCTAAACATGAGCAAGTTGTCAACCAAACTTATAGACATTAAAACCTTAAGAATAGGACAATCTATCTATTTATAGACATTAAAACCTTAAAACATGAACAAGTTGTCAACCTATCTATTTATAACTACTTATACATGTAACTAGACCAACAATCAATAGAACAATCAGAAAACCATAAACTAAACCAACCTTTTCAGCTGATGTGCAGAATCTCAATCATTTCCAAGCAAATTACTCCCAAGCAACAATCTTTATAGTTACCAATCTGTCATGACATTTTCCGAAGCAATACGCAATAGCCTACACTTCCTAGACCCTAAACTTGTGCAACATATCAACCAATCTTATAGGCATAAAAAAGTTGATGCAGCTAAGACGCTACAACCTTCAAAACTAAGAGTAATACACAAGACCAACACTTTTTACAACCTAAACTAGAACAAGTTAAAACCAAAATATATACATATGGAAACCTTAGTAAAGGCTAGGACAACAAAACCTTCATAACCAAAAACAAATTGCTCTATTACTACTTATAAATAGACCAACAATCCTTCAACTATAACACAATCAAAAATTAAACCTACCTTTTCTCATTTTCTGCAGAATCTCAATCCTTTGCCATGAAAGTTACTCCCTAACTCTTTTTGATGATCCTTCACAAAATAATGTAATTTTTCTTAACAACTCAAGCCACAAGAAACCATAGTTTAGATAATAAAACCCACAAATTACATGAACACCATCAATTAACAAAGTAATAAACAGAATATTCAAATACAGACATTCTTGTAACAACTTTTAACCCAAAAAACCACAACAAGAGCAGTAGCTTATAAAGTTATGAAGAGATCTTACAAATCCACACTTTTTTGAAGAGCTTTTACTTAAAAACAACAAAACAAACACGAAAACCAGCAGATTATAAAGTTGTGAACAAAAGTTTTAATAAATTCTTGGAAGTAAGATGAATGTCAACAAAATATTTTCAGATCTAAGAAACAAAACATCACCATTGCACAAAAAAGTGGCAGAAATGTACATGTTGAACTTCAAAAACCCTAATCCCCAAATCATAATCCATACTTGTTAATTTTTTTTAAGAAAAAACAACAAATACCCAACTATTTACTCATATAAGCTAAACCAAACTAAAATTAGATACAACTTACACAAGATCACAATTATGCCATTGTAGTCGAACAAACCCACCTGTTAAACATCACAAAATCGAGAAATTAGGGTAGTATAGGATGAATTTATAGCTTAATCTTCAAATATGAGAGAGAAGCAGGGTTTTCTTACCATTTCATGTGAAGAGAGAGTGCAAAAACGAGAGAGACGGACCAATTTTTTTAGATCTGCTCGAAAAGGGTTTTCGTGGGGAGGTGTTTTTGGTCGAGAGAGGCAGAAGCTTTTAGCTATGATTTTGGGGTGTTTTTCTTACTAAGGTTGTATAATCTGAAACTAAATGTAAAATTGACCAAAACGACGTAGTTTAAGTTTTTTTGATAAATTAATTATTTTTTGTGGCAAAGGGAAATTGAGGGAAAACGAAAAATGAGGGAGGGAGATTTTTGCAAAGTAGCGGGAGTTTTGCCGCTTTCTTAGTGAAGCAATTCAAGTGACAAAGTTTATGGCGAAAGGGTGTTTTGTCACCCAAATTATACAAAATGTGACGAACGTTTAACTTATATGGCGAAATTTGGGATTGTCACATAAGAAGTTACACTTATGTGGCAATATCTTAAATCGTCATATTTACTAACATTTATGCGGCGAAAATTGTACTACGTCGTATAAAATCGTCACAAAAGAACACTTTTTTTGTAGTGCGATGCAAATCAACCTTACAGAGGATAATTCAGATCGCTGGAAATGGTCAAGCGAGAGTAATGGGAAATGCACAGTTAGGTTGGCTTATAAAGATCTGCAACAAGTTGAACATCATATCGATCATAAGTTATTCGCTGATCTCTGGGATTCTTCGGCGCCAGTTAAGATGATTGCCTATGCGTGGAAATCGGTCTACAATAAAATCCTATCAATAATGAAACTTCTTAAAGGAGTAGTATAGGACTTCTTAAAAGAGGTTTATAGGAGGTCGCGGAGAGAACATCATGCAGGATGCATGAATCAAACACAAAAACTTCGTTTCATTTATTTTTTCAGTGCTCGTTTGCTTACCAAGTGTGGAGTTAATGGATGGGAGTTAGGACAACACGTAATAATCCTAGAGTACATTTCTGCTATTTCAGGGGATGTACCTAACTTCAAAGGGGAAGAATGAATAGAAAGTAGTTTGCTTCCACATCATTTGGGTGATCTTGACAGCTAGAAACAAGAAGGAGTTCAAGGGTGAAGTGTGCTCGGAAAAAGGTGCGGGTGAATTGATTAAATTGAAGTCTTGGTCTTGGATCAAATCTAGGTCTCAGAAGTTTTCTTTTTCGGTCAATGATTGGTTCATTAGCAATGTGTTTAAACGGCTGTGAGATTTAGACTGGAATATTTGTGTAAAAGGCAGGGAGTACCCCTGGTACTCTTGTTTCTTTTTTCAATGAATATCTCTTCCTTATCCTTATCAAAAGAAGATATGTATAATTACATTTTAAAAAATACATTTCAATGAATTATGGGACTCAACATTTGCTATCTAAGTTGTCAAATACTGTAGGAATGAATATTGAGTATACCATAACAATAGTCAACTATGTTTATTTGTATAATTTAAAAACTTATAAATGAATTTCAATAAAACAACTGGGAAAAAAATTCTTCCTCCCCATCGCTTTAGCTCGTTTCACACTCAGTTAGAATAGAGTGGATTAGAGTATCCTAGAGAACAAAACGTAAACTAAATAAAGTCAAACTAAAATGAAAACTTAATAACAAAAGAAAGCATTAATATTTGATTGAGTTGCCTCCCTAAATTTCTTTTAGTTAACGTTATTGGCTCATCGTGGATGGTGGGTTTAAGCCTTGTCTTTGAACTTGCTTCCGCTGATTTTTTAGTAATGAGTGTGACGAGTAGTTCTAATAGGCATCTTTAAAGGATACCGTGGATTCATTTTCTCATTTCCCCTCTTTTCCGTGCCCTTAGTGAATAACACTAAATTATCTTTTATTTTCACTGTCAAGTCATTATTAACTCCTTTGTCTTTAAACACTTATTGCTTAGGTGGTTATATGTCAGTAATATGACATTCCTCAGCTCTCGATCGATCGTTTGTACATGTATCACGGTCCTTTCGGTGGCAAGAAAAGGTCAATCAATAATTAAGAGAAACTTCTGATATGTGTTTAACATGTGCTATTTTAATACCTTATACATGATTTATTGCATGTTTTTGTGCATTTTTTGTACTCTGGTTTTTGTTGATTTACACATATTAGCAATATGAATCGAAGAAGATGACAAACATTGAAGAAAATTAAGAACCGAATGATTTAACATTTGAGAGAAAGTTTACAAGCTGTTATGTACAAAATGAGAGAATCAAGTAAGTTTAATCTAACACTAATCACCTCTATTTATACTAACTCGGACCTAACTAACTCAACTAACATAAAACTAACTATACTTGCTATAATTAGAAACTGTTACAAAACTAACTTAACTGAAATTTGAAATATTACTTTAAATAGAAAGTTATATAAAATATAAGTTAATATCCCCCCTAAGAGGGGCATGGATGTCAAGAATGCCCATCTTGGAACTTATCCTTGTAAATGGTTGGAGTGACAATGGTTTTGTTAGGACATCTGCTACTTGGTGCTCATTTGAGATGTTCAACACCTTGATCAATCCTTGATTCACCTTCTCTCTGACAAATAAGCAGTCTATCTGTATATGTTTGGTCTTTTCATGGTGCACCGGGTTGTTTGCAATGCATGATGCACTTTTGCTGTCAGTGTAGAGAAGAGGTATCTTTGTTTGTTTGATACAAAGGTCCTGATTTGATCCATATGATTTCACATGTTGTAGTTGCAATTGCTCTATATTCTGCTTTTGTGGAGGACCTACTTACAGTAGGTTGTTTCTTTGCTTTCCAAGCTATCAAGGATTCACCAATATAGATGGCATATCCTGTTACACTTCTTCTTGTTTCTGTGCATGCTGCCCAATCACTATCACGTAATCCTTTGATGTGTGTTTCTGATGAAGATTGATAGAATAAGCCTTTCCCTGGATTGCTTTTGATGTATCTTAGGACTCTGTGGGCTGCAGCAAAATGAGATGTTGTTGGCTTTGACATGAATTGTGTTAAGCATTGAATGCTATAGTTGAGATCAGGCCTTGTGATTGTTAGATATAACAAACGACCTACTAATCTTCTGTATTTTGTTGGATCTTCCAATAGTGGAGCATCAGCTGTTTGGAGCCTGGTTGTTGAATCCATTGGAGTAGTGCTAGGTTTGCATGATAAGTACCCTTAATCAGAGAGTATGCCTAACGCATACTTCCTTTGGCAAAGTGTTATGCCTTTTCTGCTTCTTGTAATTTCTATTCCAAGTATGTACTTCAGCTGTCCAAGATCTTTGATTGTGAATCTGTCATCCAATTGTTGTTTGATTCTTTTGATTTCTTCCATGTCATTTCCTGTTAGAATGACATCATCTACATAAACACATAGAGCTGTGAATGAGTTACCAATCTTCCTTACAAACAGAGAGCTATCTGATATAGTTTGATTATATCCTTTTGACCGTAAAAAATTTGTAAGTTGGATATTCCACTGTCTTGATGCTTGTTTGAGTCCATAGAGACTTTTCTTTAACAAGCAAACTCTTTTGTCATTTGGTAAACAATACCCTGGAGGTGGTGACATGTATATTTCTTCATCTAAATCATCATGAAGGAAGGCTATATTGACATCTAATTGGTGTAAGAACCAATTGTTTGAAGCAGCTAAAGATAATAGAACTCTAACTGTGGTTAGTTTTGCAACAGGAGAAAAGGTATCAAAATATTCTAAACCCTCTTCTTGGGTGTAACCTTTAGCTACCAACCTAGCTTTATAACATTCTATTGATCCATCAGCTTTATGTTTTACTTTGAATACCCGTTTGCAACCTATGCAATGGTGACCACTTGGTAAATCTGTTAAAACCCAAGTCTTTGTCTTTTCTAGAGCTTCTAGTTCTTTCTTCATGGCATCTTGCCATTCTGGAACTTTGTTAGCCTGATTAAAGGTCTTAGGTTCCACTGCATGACTTATTGCAGCAGTAAAGGCTTTGTGATAGTTACTCAATCTTTCTACAGAAACATATGATTCAATAGGATGTCTAACTTTATGACTTGAACCACCTTCTTCATCAGTGGTTTGTTGTGGTTGAAAACTGAAGTTATCTTCATCTATAACTGGAGCTTCAACATGTTCTGGTGAGGGAATTGTGTCAGCAACTGGTGCATTTGCATACATCTGTAAATTCACAAAATAATCTGCCTGCACACTTGAATCAGGTTTAGCTGAACTGTCATCTGAAACAAATTTTAAAGAATATATCTCTTCATAAAACTTAACATTTCGAGATATAAACACATTACGGTTCTCTAGATTCAACATCAAATAACCCTTGGTTCCAAGGGGATATCCAAGAAAAATACATTTATGTGCTCTAGGATCAAACTTCAATCTGTGATCCTTTAATGTTGCTGCATAACAAAGACAACCAAAACATTTAAGGATACTATAATCAAGAGATCTTTGAAATAACATTTCAAAGGGAGTTTTATTTTTCAGAACAACACATGGTATTCTGTTTATGATAAACACAGCTGTAGCAATACAATTTGTCCAATATTCTATAGGAATGCTTGACTGAAACTTTAAAGCTCTTGCTACTTGCAAAATGTGTTGATGCTTTCGTTCTACCACTCCATTCTCTTTTCCATTATCTGTTCTTATTGTCTTCACTTTAGTATCAAATTGAGTTTGAATCATATAGCAAAACTTTTCTAAGTACTTATGAACTTCAGATTGCTTTTAGAAAATAAACCCAAGTACATCTTGTGTAGTCATCTATCACAGTGAGAAAGTATTTGAAACCATCATAAGATATTGTAGAATAGGGACCCCAAACATCGCAATGAATCATGTCAAAAGCATTCTTAGATACACAATTACTGATAGGAAAAGATAACACTTTCTGTTTTGCTAAATGACATGTATCACAAGGTAACTCATTACAATCTAAACTCTTTATTGATGAAATCTGAAGAATTTTGGCATAAGGTGTATGACCAAGCCTATTATGCAACAAAGTAGATACAGAGTTACAAGTAACATCATTGAAATTACAAGAAGATTTCACAAAATCAGTCATATTCAGAACATATAAGCCATTGAAAACTCTAGCAAAACCAATCATCTTCTTGGTTATGTTGTCCAGCAAAACAAAATCATGTGATGAGAAGAAAAGTGAAACATTTGAATAAGCTGTTAACTTGGAAACTGAGATCAGATTATAAGTAAAGCTTGGGACATAACGAGCATCTTTCAGAATCAACTTTGAGTTCAAATTTATGTCTGCTTGTAAAACAGCATTAGTTTGATTATTATTTGGCAAAGATATAGGAATCTGAATGGTTTTAGAATTTTTATTAAACCGTTTTTCCTCACATAACATATGATCAGTTGCCCCTGAATCCAGAATCCAATATCTATTTTTGACCAGAAAAGCTTTTGATATAGAAGAAAAAACACAAGGATTTAAGAAGATCTTACCAGCCTGGGCAGAGGCTACAAACCTATTCTTTAGACTCTTGTTGAATAGCAGGCTGACTCTGTGCTTTAAAAGCCATGAACTTCTCAAAGAGTGCAAAATCAGGATCAGTTTGAGCATCAGCAACAGCATTAGGCTCATCATTTTCACCTTCAGTTTGAGTAGAGTTAGCTGAAAACTGCCTCTTTCCCTTTGGACCATCCCAGCCAGGAGGGTATCCAATCAGTTGATAGCACCTATCTACTGTGTGTCCATTGAACCCACAATGAGTACACCTAACTTTCTTCTTATCCTTGTTCTGAAAGTTCTTTTGATATTTGAACTGAGCAGGACCATTTGGCTGTTTGGAATAGTTTTCTGGAGCAGTGTTTGTTCTTGTGAACATGGCAAGTGACTTAGAATTTGTGTTAGTAGAATGCAAAGAAAGCTGGTTCTCTTCTTGAAGTAACAATGAATAAACTTTGGACAAAGATGGCAAATGAGACATTAGAGGTATCTGGCTCCTAATTGCAGAGTAAGAATCATTAAGTCCAACCAAAAAACTCATCACACAGTCATTCTGTTGCTCATCCAACATATTTTTATTCAAATTACAAATGCACAAACCACAAGAACAAGCTGTAACAGGCCTGTGGCTCACAAACTCATCCCAAACACCTCTAAACTCATTATAAAAAGCTGTCACAAATAATGATCCTTGAGAGATAGTGGATATGGTTTTCCTCAGATGAAAAACTCTTGATCCATTTGATCTATCATGTCTAGTTTTGAGTTCTTGCCAAATCACCAGAGCAGTATTGATATACAAAAGACTATGCCTAATCTCTTTTGAAACAGAATTCAAAAGCCATGACAATACCAACTTATCTGCTCTCATCCAACATGTCCTGTTCACAGGATCATTTTCACCTGGTTTAGGCAAAGAACCATCTATAAAGCATATCTTGTTCTTGATGCTAAGGGCTACTTCAATCCCTTTTGTCCATGACACATAATTGTCACCAGTAAACACATCACCAACAATGGATACACTAGAAACATCATGATTATCCAACAAATACACTGAAGAGGAATCATCACTAGGATTTCTTGTAGAAGTCATCTTGATCTCAATCACAGATAATACACAATTCACAAAGAATGCACAATTCACAGATAATGCATAGATCGAATCTCAATTCGACAAAAATCGTATAAACTTCGTAAAAAATAAAACCTAAATCAATACCGAATAGAATTTCGTCGGTGAAACTTGTAGAAAACAGAGATCTAAGCGCGGAAGAGACGGTCGGAGAAGATGATCGGATCATACCGGTCAACTGATACCATATTAGCAATATGAATCGAAGAAGATGACTAACATTGAAGAAAATTAAGAACTGAATGATTGAACATTTGAGAGATATTTTACAAGCTGTTATGTACAAAATGGGAGAATCAAGTAAGTTTAATCTAACACTAATCACCTCTATTTATACTAACTCGGAGCTAACTAACTCAACTAACATACAACTAACTATACTTGCTATGATTAGAAACTGTTACAAAACTAACTTAACGGAAATTTGAAATATTACATTAAATAGAAAGTTATATAAAATATATGTTAATAACACAATTGTAGGATTTCATGACCGTTTGACAGAAAAAATGTGGTTTTACGGGAAATTGTCACAAAAATGTGAAAGAATTTGGAAAAACTCGTAGTGCCCTTGGGTAGATGGAGAAATATGGAGTCTATCGAGAGATATGGGTTGAAATACGACGGTCAGTGAAGATTTGGTGAAAGAAACAAAGTTGTTGCATTGCCAACTATACTTCCCTGCAGGGTTGACGCCATTCGACCAGCATCCAAAATGCCCTCGACCAGCACAACTGCCACACCAGACACGGCATCGGAAACTCTTTCTATCCTGAAAAATCTTAAAGCGACATGCAGCGTTGGCAATACTCACTTACTAGCGTTGACAATGCTACTTCAGTTGCAACGTCGGTAACGCTCCAATAGTAGATGTTAGGACCGTGTGAATGTCCTACGTTGTATTTACCTTGATATTGTTAAAACTAGTATGGAATATGTTTTACTAGTTCATATTATGTTAAGCTATTTAATTCGAATTTGTTTAGGCTTTTAATAATTTGTTATGGTTTGTGTTGTTATTTTATTAGAGTTTAATATTATTAGGATAAACAAATTTGTTTGCAAAAGGTGTTCTCAAAGTAAATAAACAAATCCGTTTTTAGAGTCTGTAAAAGATTTGAACTCTGTTTTAACTAAACAAAATACTATTTGGCTTTATTTTGTTTATTATTCTCGTTACGGTCCAATAATCCAAAGTTACAACTGAATTGTTTCGGTGTTGTAACAGTACTACATTTGTAAGTATATATCTAACAGTAGCGTTGGCAGCGCCGCGAGAATTTAAAATCAACCTTTTTGTTATTTGTTAGAGGCAAAAGACGTCTTTTTGGCCCCCTAAAAGCTAATATTAAAAGTGAAAAATTGTCCAGTAGCCAACAAGTCATAACAAGCCACGTCTAGAGAACCATAAGTCACAAGAACAACAATGCAGAGGAGATTTTTGCCATAATTCACATATTCGAAGATAAAGAGTAGTTTGTGCAATACACTAACTAAGTTACGATATGGAGAAGCCGAATCATCACAAAAATCTAGTTTCGTTTTTGTAACTTGTTTTGATTTTTTATTTGAGCATGACAGGCTAAACTTGTTGTTCCTAAGTTGGAGAGTGTCCATCTACATGTATTGTTTAATCATGAAATTTTGAACTGAAGTATTTTGGATTCGTGCATTTAGTCTATATGTTCCTGCAACGGGTCAGTATATAAAAGAAAACCATATTCTACATGTGATTATTAACAAATTGCTGCATGGCAATGTTGTTAACAAAAGGCAGATTCATTAAGTTCTAGTGTTTATGTATTAGCTAAAGTCCACGTGAGTAACATATGAGGTGTTGTTGTGGTAAAATTCGCAAGTATACGAAACCTTAATTGATCAACTCTAATTTTATTTGAGAATCCGAATTTTGAGTATGTTCAAGTAAAATATTAAGAATGTAACTAAGTAGAATAACAGATAGACAATTATGACTGTTAAAATAGAGATTAACAAAGTTACTGGCTGAGTAAAATAAGTATGACAGAAAAAACAAAGTATACTTAAACAAATGATATTACGAGAGCTGGAAATCATGATTTCACCGTCATTAGTCTGATCTAACTTTAATTAAACATATTAACATGATTTTTAAGTTTGAAACCGTTGTTAGTTAATTACTCCCTTGTTTTACGTACTCTTTCTCAAGTTATACATAAATTTTATACTTTTACTACTAAAAAATAGTCAAATATGCAAAAGTATGCATTTTATACTTCATGGTATTTTTCTCAACCACATGAAAACAAATAGATATCTATTCTATCCAAGAATTCATAGTATTTATTTCAAAGCTTTGTCACAAAAATCTCCTCTTGGTTATTTTGATACTTAGTTCGTCCAAACTTTGGCCAAAATTTCAGAAGCATTACGTTCAGAAATAAATACTCCAATGATTACAACATCGTAACAATATATTTAATTCAAGTTAGATCATTATAACTAGGCTACGCCATATTCCCAACAGAGCTTAATTAGAACGTAATTACAGTAAAATAACATTATAAGATAAACATGACTTTACTAAAATAAATAGAGTTTAGAGATTGTTACAAATTTGATTTCGAGAAACCTCCAAGTACTCCTGAAATAAATTCAAAAGGATGCCACCTTTGGAACTCCAAAGTGACTCCCACGTAGAACTCCAAATTATTCTTCTAATATACAAACTACTTGCTAAAAATATAACTATGAAGAAGCTATTACTTAGAGAGATGATTAGTGAGAAGAGATGTGTGTTCAAACAAGGCGATTTTATCCTCTATTTTGGAGCAATAAATTTTACTACTCTATATTACTTGAAGACTAGTGCATTGGCGATATAAACATTGTTAGTAATCAGTGAATAGTTTCAACAAATCTATTTTAAATTTTTGTGATATTCATTAATCTAGATTCCATCCATTCATATTTGCAAAAGACTGTGCACAAATTCACCTATTTTTAAGATCAGTGTCCGAGATCAATACTTTATGAGGAGTTAGTTAAGGTAGAGGAATCAGGAAGAAGATATACAATAGTTGGTGACTGCTAGAGCAAATAATGTTGCTTCCAATAAATTTGATTATATTCTCTAATTTGTTCTTGCTAGTACTTGTCAGTGTATAAAAGTTAAGTGATAAAATAATATTTTTGTAATCCTATTTTCTCAATAAATCACTCCTTGGTTTTAGGAAGTTGATCTTCTCTCTTACTTAAATTCATCTTTATATGTAAAATTGGTTTTAGGAAGTCGATTTTCTCTCTTACTAAAACTCATTTTTATTTGTAAAATAGATTATACACTGAAAATTGTTATGGATGTTTACTACATTGATGTAATCTTGAGAAATATATATTAATTATATTTTGGTTTAATCCAAATATATTTTGATGACGCCCCTGGATTCGCCGTGCCCGTCACCGAGGCTGTCTGCACGCCGGTCTCGACCTAAGATGATCCTGGACTCAGCAAGCTTTTGGAGGGTGGAGCGTTGTGGGGCCCGTTGGGGAGGCCTTCCGCTGCTACCTTCCACGACCCTTGGGGGTTCGGGCTCCGTTCGAAGGATCTCCCTTTAAACGGCTGCTGTGCTGGGGCTCGAACTCTTCTGACCTCGCTTGCTCGCACATGCTCTTCCTCTCTCTAGGTGAGGCTCTTATAGCTGTATGCTTGCTTGGGTTCGAGATGCCTTTATGACCAGTCTGCTTCCCTATTATAGGGCGAGGGGAGGGTATAGATGTAACTTTGCATACGGGCACGTGTCGGCATGCATGTTGATTTCGAGGGTAGTAGAGAACTTGCGTGTCTTGGTAGAGTAGGGTGCATGGAGCTTGTGAGTCTTGAGAGAATATGCACGTGATGCTTGAGTAGGCTTCGTAGAGTAGGGCACGTGGTGCCTACATGTTACCCTCGGTGCATGCCGTGCTCTGTTTACATTCTATAACCCCCAAGCCCTCGCTCTTTATTGGGGAAGCAGGATGGTCGAGCTCTGTAAGGGAGACAATGCACTCGGATAGTGGAGGATGACGTCGAGACTGACGTCAGATGCCCCCTTCCGGTTGGCCATAGGGGGCGGTTTCCTTTGCTTAGCGATTAAGGATGCTATTCATGCACGTGCAAAATACGACCCCCCTCATTGGCGCAACGAGGGGTTGGCGAGACGAATAATATATTATAATACTTAACAGGGTGGGGAATCCGAGACAGTGCTTACCAGGGTCGGGGAACCCGTGAGAGGGGGTCGTGACACAGGCTGAGATCAGGGGATTAGGCCATGTGGACGGGTACAATCCCAGGAGGGAGAGTATGCGCCATCATAAGTCCCTCAGTCTCTGTCACAGTTCATAGAACGTGCCAAAGAGTAAAACTTCTAGGGGCCTAATCATCTGATTGCGGGTCTGTCTCACTCCCTGATTTCTCGCGATCCCTAAAACTTCCCTCGTCCGCTTGAGTGGTACGCGGCATCCATCTGCTACTTCTAGGGTAATAAGCGGGAATTATACCGCCCTTTTGCCCATCTATTTAGATCTCGTGCGTTGTGGTTTGTAGGGCTCATAGCCTTTTCTCCTTCTCTGCTTTCTTTCGCAACTGCTGGTTTTTTCTGCATTCTCTATTTGCCGTAATCATGTCGTCTGTTAACACTGCCACCGCGACTAATTCTGGTTCTACTCCTCCTGCTTCTCCGTCTCAATCGACACTTCTTTCTCCTCCGGTTACTCGTCGCAGTAAGCACATGGCCAAATCCGCCACATTTCCAAGGCGGGTGACAAAGGAACGGCATCTAAGAAGCAGGCCGTGAGTGTGGGGGACGTCGCCAGTACCGTATCTCAGGCTTCCGCCGACGGCCATTTCCCCAAATATAACGTGGCAAGGGAGAACGTGGCGGTGTTAATTCCGGAGCCCTCACATCGGGCAAATAATCCTTCTGCTGGCTACTTGACCATTTATTTCCCTATGATTGAGGCGGGATGGCGGATGTTTGTACCATCCTTTTTCCAGGAGGTGGCCAAAGCCTTGGGGCTTTGCCTGAGCCAGTTGACACCCAACGCTTTCTCGATTATGGCTGGGTTCGAGATCACTTGCCGGAGCTGAGGGATTCCCTGCACTGTCTGTTGGCTCTGTACGATGTGGGTGCGGGCCAGGCGCCCTTCTTCTATCTTACACTTTGTTTTTCCCAAGCTGTCCCTGGGGCGAGGATTCTCACCGATGCTTCCACTTCCTACGGGAGTTGGAAGTCTTCCTTCTTCTTTGTGAAGCCCTCGGGGCGTAATTGCAAGAGCTGGGGGGTCACCAACGTTTGGTCGAGCGGCACTGACGAGCTGGATTCTTCTCACCTCGAGAATGTTCGGCTCTAGATGAAGGAGGAGGGCTACTTCCAGATGAAGTACCACGTTCTAAAACTGGCCAAGATTCCGAGGTTGTTTCAGCTCTACGGTCTTCAGGAGGGGGCTCGTTCTGTCCATTTCCTGCATCTGGATAAGGACCCAGAGTTCTGTAAGTGCTCTTTCTTGCTCTCTTTTGTCTTTTCCTTCCTTCGTATCCTCTGAATCTTTTTCTTCGTGGCTTCGATCAATATTCCTCAGATGCACTGGTGTCCCCTCTGGCGGAAGCTGCTACAGACACGGTGGCTCCTCCCCGAGTACTCAAGGGGAGTAGGTCTACTCGAGGGAAGGCTACTTCTTCCCAATCAACAGTTGCAACCAGGGTCGAGGAGTCTGTTCCATGCCCTCAGTCAGCGCCTGCACCGGGTGGGGAGCCTTCTCCATCTTCTCGCTCAGTGCCTGAACCGAGCGGTGAGGTGAATTCAGGCTTTCCATCTTTTGGCAACTTCCAAATCCTTCGGGAGGATGATCTCGAAGTCTTCCATGATTCTGCTCCCACGATCCCGAAACCTGTTGCTGGTTTCGATTGGTTTTGTGAATCCTTGCCCGCTTCCTTTGATCTGAGCTGCCTTGATACCCCCTCGTTGGTGCATGAGATGGCCTTGATTTCCCATGCTTCTCCTCCTCGCGATTCTTGTCCGCACACTCCTTCCGATCCTACTGAAAAGGATGTTGGGTCTGCTCTTTTGGTGGAGGGTAGAGGGGAGACGGATGGGTCCGAACCTTCTTCCCCAACTCTTCAAGATGGTCTTGTAGGTTCAATTGCGGGCCCATCTGGGATGCGGGCAGAAGCTCTCTTGCTACTTCTTCTAGTCTAGAGGATGACGCGGCTCCTGACAAGAGGAGGTTGTCCTGTTTGATTCATTAGCGGGGAGTGGGAAGCTGGAGGTGGATGTTGTGGCTCGGGGTGATGGAGCCGATAATTGGGTGGAGAATCGTGAAGAAGGAACTTCTTCACATATGGCGGTGGATCAGTTGGCTCGTCCTGGTCCCGTTGAGCGTTCCCTGGTGGAGGAACTGCGTGGTGTGGGTTCTGGTTTTGCCCAGTTACGCCAGGCAGTAGACCTTCTCGAGGTTGATTCGCTCCAGAATCGAGGACTCCAATGGCTGAAGGATTCTACGGGTTACGCGGCGGTTGACGTACGTTCTCGCTCTGCTTTTACTTTACTCGACGTTGTTCCTCTTGGCTTCTGATTCTTTCTTCTTCCTTCTTGCAGTTTAGTGCCCGCCAATTTTTGCTGCTGGAGCACATCCAGACTTTGGAGGGTCATGTGGTGGAGCTGGAGGTTGCCATTCCCGACCCTCGGGCGCAAGAGGAGTTTGAGAGGTTGAGGTCGGACCACTCTCAGGTATTGGCCGAGTTGTAGGAGGCTCGAGGTGCGTTTGAGTCCCGCATGAAGAGGTTTCACGAATGGGAAACCTATGCGACCGAGTTGACGAAAGAGCGGGACCTTGCGCGTGAGCACCTTCGAGTGGCGGAGCGATAGAGGGACGAGGTGGGTTTGGAGCTGGCGGCTCTGAAGGATACTCTGGAGAAGATCTCTTGGTTGCAGCAAGAGGCCGAGGCGGGGTATGCGGAGGCGGTGAAGACTACAGAGACCCTTCGGGGGGAGTTTGAGGAATGCCGGTCCATCGTGACCGATCAGGTGGCCGATCAGTTGTGGAGGATCAACAAGGAGTTCCGGAAGCATATTTTTGAGAAGGCCAGGCGGGATGCCTTCGAGCGTATCATTTGATACATTGGTTCCCCGCTTCACCATGGTTATTTCTAGAAGGTGTTCGTTTCCCTGGTTATGATTGGGTACAAGGGGTCCATACAACAGTTAAAAGCAAGTAACTGGATCGTACTTGAGGCTGATTTGACGACACTCTCTCTTCAAGAGATCGAGGTTCTAGGGGATATACCGCCGAGTTCTCCTCCTAGTCCTTCCGAGATGCAGGCGATTCTTGAAGCCTACCAGGCCAGGCTTCCATCCACGCAGATCGTTATCCCCGAGGCTGGTGGGGCGGCTTCTCGGGGTTCCTCTCCTAAGACTAGGGCGAGAAGGATTCGAGCGATGGCCACAGAGATCGTGTGTGGTGAGCCATTAGTTACTGGTCCTGGTCCTCCAAGTTGCCGGTCCACCGATGTTCCTGCTCCTCGACCAACGAAGGCCGCTTTGCGGGTAGCCTCCACGATCGTGGCTCTAGAGGCTGAGGATGATGTTTCGACGCTGGTGGAGCGTCGCAGGTCGATAAGAGATGGCAAGCGGCCTTCCGGAGGGGAATAGCGTTGTAGGACTCCTACGTTGTATTTTTCTCTATTCTTGTAGTTGTAATATCTTGAGATCAATAAAAACGTTCTTTGTGTGTCTTCTTGTGTGTTTGCCTATTTTTCCTGTTAAATTACGAGTCTGGGTAGAATTTCTATGATGAAACAATCGCGGGAGCACCTCTACTCCACGTGTCGTGGTTCGACAAGGATTGTTGTTTTACACCTTGGAAGTACGTGCGGGGCTCTTCGGGTTCTGGTTAAGGCACCCAGGAGTTGGGTAGCAAATCGAGCCGTGATACCACTAAAGGAATCGGTGGCCTAGTTGCGTGATTAGACGAAGGTTGTTGCTTTTCCCCTCAGAAGGGACGTGTGGGGGCTCAGAGGGTCATAACGGGACACCTCGTTTAGAGCAGTTGGCTAGGGCCCTCGAGATGTATTAAAAGGAGCAAGTCGACTCGTGATACTTCTAAAGGGACGGTCGCCGATCATCAGGGTATACTTCACCCCTCGTTGCGTGTTTCGACGAGGGTTGTTATTTTTCCCCTCGGAAGGACGCGTGGTTGGCTCGGAGATTCGTAATGGGACACCTCTAGAGAGCATTTGGCTAAAGCCCTCAAGCCGTATTACGAGGAGCAAGTCAATTCATGATACTTCTAAAGGGATTTCCGCCGGTCATCAGGGCGTACCCTTTGCCCCTTGTTGCGTGTTTCGACAAAGGTTGTTGTTTTTCCCCTCGGGAAGTACGCGTGGTGCTCAAAGGTTCATAATGGGACACCTCGTAGAGTGGGTTTTGATGTAACCCCTCGAAACGCTACCCGAACCGGTCAATTCTTTTCTGAGGTCTTCAAAGGCAATTTCTTCAAGGGAGTCGTGTCGATGTCTTCAGAGGAGAGTGTGTAGGTTCAAGGAACCTCTTCGATTGGGGTGTGTAACGCCTAAAGTAGCCTTTTCAATGGTTGCGTGTAACGGCTCAAGGAGGCTCTTCGATGGTTGCGTGTAACGGCTCAACGAGCCTCTTCGATGGTTGTGTGTAACGGCTCAAGGAGCCTCTTCGATGGTTGTGTGTAACGGCTCAAGGAGCCTCTTCGATGGTTGTGTGTAACCGCTCAAGGAGCCTCTTCGATTTAGCTTCTTGGAGAAGTTGTACCGGCTCGAGGAGCCTCTTCGTATAGTTTCTTCGAATGGTTGTAACGGCTCGAGTAGCCTCTTCGATTTGGCTTCTTGGAGAAGTTGTAACGGCTCGAGGAGCCTCTTCGTATAGTTTCTTTGAATGGTTGTAACGGCTCAAGGAGCCTCTTCGATTTACCTTCTTGGAGAAGTTATAACGGCTTGAGGAGCCTCTTCGATTTGGCTTTATAGTGCTTGTCATTTCTTATAGCCAATACGTCTCATCCTGTGATCTCGATTACCGTGCTACCCTAGATATCATTTACTTTCACACGCATAAAATGTAACAGTCATCATTAGTTCCACGAAAAGGCACATTAATGATAGACGACTCTGTATAATCGACACGTGCTCTTTGCTACTACCCCTTATTGGTGATCGGGGGCGGTAGAGATCGATTTTCACACAAGTTTCATATTTGGCGTTTCGTGAATTCCCGCCTAAATTGAAGCGTCGATTCGGAGGTTATAAATAGACTCTTTACTTACCTTTTTTCGTCACTTCATCTTCCATCTTCAGCAAATCCGATCTTTTTCCTCTCTAGTTTTTCTACAAATGGCTTCTTCTGCATCTTCTTCGTCTGAGACTCCGCTTTCCTTCGAATCATCTGAGCCGTCCTCCACTGAAATCCCGATGATGAACCACCATGCTCCTACTCCACCGCCCGCTGCTCAACAGGCGAGCAGTGGGACTTCTCGCAACCGCCGTAGTTCTCGCGCAGTGGCTTTCCGTACTCGTCAGAGGACGGAGAGTCAACTCACCGCTGCTGCCCGCAACCGCAGGGCGGCAGATGATGGGTTTTTGCCTGACGATCCTACTGTTGATGACATCACTGCTGTTTTTTCTTATCAAGACCCATATGAAGCTCCACCGGCGGGATTCCAACTGATCTCCTGTAACATCGAACCCGGTCAAATGCTTGGGGCTGGGCATGCTGGTTCGACCCCTTCTACTGAGATGGTTGAATCTGTGCAGGCGTTGCTGGACCAATACGGCATCCGGGGCATGGATGTGCGGGTGTCAACCCCTTCTGAGCGAGCTTTTAACCCTCCCGCCGGTTACTTGTCGGTGTATTCTGAACAGGTCCATAATGGCCTCCGATGTTTCTTCCATCCTTTCATGACACTTATGTTAACATTCATGCAGATCTGCCCGAGCTAGCTAGTCCCCCATTCCTACCGATGCTTGGTGGGTTTGACTCTTTTGTTCTATCACTTTAACATCCCCCTAACTCCTATTCTCTTGTTTGGGGCCTTCGCCATGCGACCTGTGAGACAGGGCTACCCGTTCTTTCAACTGGTAGCCCGTCAGTCCGTAACTTTTTCCTTACCAGGGTTTCGACCGCCTTCCCCTCTCACCGCAACTGGAGGAGCCGCTACTTCTTCCTCCACCCTCGCAGTGGGCAATGGGGCATATCCACCGGATGGGGAATGAGTTATATAGACTCCCATAACCCTGCCGCGGATACTTCCTTCCTGCAGTGCCGAGGGTTCTTTTCTTCTACTTACAACTCGGTGAAGATCCTAGAGAGCCCTCGGGCCATGATAATGGTGGGTCTCCAAGGCGGTCCAGACTACATTAACTTCATCGGCGCTCAAATGGGACGAGGCACACCTTTCCGTAAATTTTCTTTTCTTTTGACCGTGTGATTTCTTCCTGCCTTTACTTGTCTTATGTTGACTTTGTTTTGTGGTGTTGCCAGGGGTAGAGTTGGCCACGCATGCCGCGGGCAATTCCTCCGCAGAGGCTGCCTTGGTTATCCCTTCTGACGATGATTCTCCTTCTCCCGAGGGTCAACCTACTTTGGAGAGGCGTCATATGAGTCCTGTTGCTCCTCTTGACCCTCTCTCCTCGGGGAGCGATACGGCCCCTTCGCCTTCTCCATCTAGCCCTACTCCAGGGGTTAGCGTTACTCCACTGGGCCGTACTTACTCCACAAATGACTTTCTTTGTGGTTCGTCCGAAGACAGATCAGGTGGTGACATCTCAAGGGGCGCTACTTCAGCTGAGCCCGAAGCCTCCAATGTTCCTTCAGCTCCGACCCCTGTTGTTCCCTCTGGCGAAGGGATTAGTAGGGGCCCGTTGCTGTTTCGTGACTCTCGATCTATCTATACTCCCGAAGGCCTTCAGAATTTGGTGGATGGATTTTTGAAGCCCGAGGACCGGGAGCGTCTTGGCAACGAGGAAGGTGCCCATTTTCTGGCCCGTTTATCGCATAACATCCTAGATGTAAGTCTTTTCTTTTTCTCTCCCTTTGACGTTTCCTGCATAAATCATTATTTATCGTTTCTTTTTCCAGGTGTTGTTCGTGGCTTAGGAACTCAATTCCCGCGAGATTATTTCCTCCCGTGACTCTCAACGGGTGCAAGGAGCCTAGTCAATGGCTCATTTGCACGAAGAAGTGGCGGAGAAGTACCGCGAAGAGCTGGAGGAGGCGAGGGCATCCTGGCGAGAGGAATCCTTCAAGCTGAGGGATGAGATGGCGACTCTCCGGGATGCTGTGGAGGAGGCGAGATCGAGGGAGCGTTTTTTGGTGGAGAAGGCAGAGAACCTGCGGGAGATGGAGGAGGATTCGAGAGCTTTGTTGGACTCGTTGATGGCGGACCGTGTGCATATGGATGGTTTAAGAGAAGACCTGGCACGGTCCGAGGCTCGGTTGGCCAAGGTAGAAGCGGGGCTGATGCGGGAGCACATTCTACGGGTGGAGTTTGAGACCCAAAAACAGGCAGAGGTAGACGCAGCCCGAGCCGAATATGAGAAGAAGTTGGCGTCGGGGCTTTCTGCCGCACGGAATGAGGCGGCCAAAAAGACAAAGCCTACTGAGGTTATCAATGGCAAACGTCCGGGTTTTCATGGGCATGGGTTACGGCATGTGCATGAGCTTCGTATATGGTGTTCCTTGTGTGCCCCAGGACTTGGAGATCCCTTCGTTTGACATATCGCGTCACTCGAGGGTCGAGACCCGTCATCCCCGGGGTCGCACCCGGTTCCTGCTACCCCTGTTGCACCTGCTGCTGTCGTTGTGCCTGCGGCGCCTTTAGCTCCTCCGTGCGGATCAAGGAGTTCCCCTGAGAGGGTGGTTATGGAGGTGACGGATGCGAAGCATAGGGTGGCTATCCGGGCCGGGAAGCGTCGCTGTGAGGAGCATTGAGGAGGAGAGTGAAGGATTGCCCATAGTGGCTTTAGTGGATAGTTGTAGGATAGTGGCCCTAGTTGGCCTTTAGTTGTTTTAGCTTTTCTTTTCCTTTTCTTTTTTGTCTCTTTTGGAGGTTTGCCCGTCTTATGAGTGTGTGGCGGGTGAAGCGGATTGTTGGGGTTTTTGGCCCCTAGTTTGTAGAAACCCACTCCTTTTGAAATGAACTCCATCGATTTTCTGTACCTGCATTGTCAGTTTATCTTCGTGCTTGTGTGTTGTGTACATATATTATTTTTATTTTTTGGGGCTGAACTCGAGTAACTTCTGTGCTTCCTACGTATCCCCGCAGTAAAATTGGGAATCAAGCCGCACGTAGTTCTCTAAATTACATGAGGCTAAGTAGTAGATACAAACTTGTCAATACTTAGAACTTACAATGTTTATTTATTTACCTGGGTTCGGTTTCTCCCTCGTTTTTCCAAAGGGAAGCGTTGCCTCTGTCTCGTAAGCAGTCTTTAAGGGTAGAACTTTCTGAGGTTAAGTGCGTGCCAGGAGCGCGGGTAGGTTTGACCCTCCATATCCCACAGCTGATACGTTGCTGCCCCAAGGATGCGGGATATTTGGAAAGGTCCCTCCCACGCGGGATCCAGCTTTCCCACAGCTTTTGACGCTCTTACTCTTCGTAGGACCAATTCTCCAACCTGTTACGTTCGGTCTTTAACACGCTTATTGTAATACCTAGTCATGCAAGCCGTGTAATGAGCGCTTTGAAGCGCGGCTTGCCTCTGGTGTTCTTCCAAGAGGTCCAGTTCTAGGACCATGTGTTCGCCATTGCGGTCTTCCTCGTATTCCTGTATTCTCCAACTGGGTGTGGATATCTCTGCGGGTGTAACTGCCTCGTGTCCATAAGCTAGGCTGAATGGAGTTTCACCGGTGGAAGATCTAGCGGTGGTTCGGTAAGCCCACAATAGACTTGGGATTTCCTCGACCCATTTTCCCTGATATGCCATGAGACGTGCTTTTAGTCCCTGGATCCGAGTGCGGTTCGTGACCTCGACCTGGCCGTTTGATTGTGGATACCTGACAGAGGTAAAGTGATGCTGAATCTTCCAGTGGTCACACCACTTTCCGAGTTGGTCACTAGTAAATTGTAACCCGTTGTCACTGACCAAGATCCGGGGTACTCTTAATCTGCAAATGATGTTTCGCCAGAGAAAGTTGATAACTACTGCAGAGGTGATCTGCGCCATCGGCTCGGCTTCGACCCACTTAGTGAAGTCATCTACGGCCACTAAGAGATACTTCTTCTGTCCGCGATCTTGTATCAATGGACCGACGATGTCAATACCCCACTTATCAAACGGGCAGGGGACGAGGTTAGGCTCCAAGGCAGCCGCAAGTAGGTGTGACATCGCGGCATGCTTCTGATATTGCTCACACTGCTGTGTAAACGCCTTGGTGTCTTTCTACATGGTGGGCCATAAATAACCCTGTCGGAGTATCTTTTGGGCTAGACTCCCACTCCTTGAGTGGTTTCCGCAGCTTCCTCCGTGTACCCCTCTCATTACTTCAATGGATTCTTCTTCGGTTAAGCATCATTGGTAAGGTTGTGAGAACCCCTTCTGGTACAGCACGCCATCCTTCAGGAAGAACCGAGCGGCTCTCTTGCCTAATTCACTGTCGTGCTCTTACTTCCACGGGTTTAGCGAGTATGCCTTCACTTCGGTCATCCATCCTTTTCGATCGTCTCTTTCTATGTTCAATGCCTCCAACGCCACATGACTTTTTTCAAATGAGCTGATTGTGAGGAAAGTTACCTGTCGTGTCCCGATGGGATGCATACCAGGAGTTGTTCTGGACAAGATGTCAGCCTCCTCGTTCTCCGTCTGTGGGATCTGTTCGAGGGTGAACTCCTCAAATCTTTCCTGAGATTTGCGTACTGCATTCAGGTACCCCTTCATTCTTTCGTCCCTGGCTTCGTATGTCCCTCCTACTTGCTGCACCACCAACTGTGAGTCGCTATGAAAGTGGACTCGGATCATCTTCCCCTCCTTTGCCAGCCTCATTCCGATTAGTAGCGCCTCGTATTCTGCTTCATTGTTACACACGGGAAACCATATCTTCACGGCAAATAATAATACTTCTTCAGGTTGATCCTCGTGTGGCAGCTTAAATATGACGCCTGCTCCTCCTGTGCCATTGCTGGATGACCCGTCCACATAGACTTTCCAAAACTTTACCACGGAAGCCTCCTCGGATATGTCATTAGTTTCCACCATGAAATCGGCCAATACTTGGGCTTTTATTGCCGGTCTCGGAGCATACTGAATGTCGTACTCTCCAAGTTCTACCGCCCATTTTACCATTCTCCCCGATACTTGAGGATGACTAAGTATGGCCCGTAAGGGGTGTTGCGTAAGTATAGTGAGGGGATGTGTTAAGAAGTATGACCTCAACTTTCAAGCGGCGGTGACAAGAGCGAAGGAGAACTTCTCAATGGGAGAGTATCGAGTCTCGGCGTCTTTTAGGGTTCGATTGGTGTAGTATATCGGGAGATGATCTCGGCCCTCTGCTCGAACCAGCACAACACTTACTACCTCTTTTCCTATGGCCAGGTACATGTAGAGCCGTTCTCCCTGTTGCGACTTGACTAGGAGGGGCGGGCAAAGCAGGTATCCCTTCAAATCGTCAAGTGCCTTCTTGCACTCATCAGTCCACTAAAAGTCTTTAACGTTGCGAAGCACCTTGAAGAAGTGGAGCCCTTTCTCGGCGGCCTTCGAGATGAAGCGGTTAAGTGAGGCCATCCTTCCTGTGAGCCGTTGCACATCTCGGACCGTGCGAGGTGGCGGCATCTCCAGTATTGCTTTAGCTTTTTCGGGGTTAACTTTGATTCCTCGTTGGGTGACGAGGAAACCTAAGAACTTCGATTCCTTGTTGGGTGACGAGGAAACCTAGGAACTTGCCTCCTTGTATCCCGAAGGAACACTTGCGTGGATTTACTTTCAGGACAAACTTGTCCATGATTCGGAAAGCCTCAATCAGGTCGGTATTGTGCAGCCTAGCTTCCTGGCTCTTGACTACTATATCATCCACATATACCTCAAGGTTGTTCCCGATCATTGGGGAGAACATGGTATTCATGAGCCTTTGGTATGTGGCTTCTGCATTCTTTAATCCGAAGGGCATAACGAGATAGCAAAACGTACCAAAGTCCGTGATGAAACTGGTTTTTTCTTGATCCTTTTCGGCCATCGGGATCTAGTTGTATCCTTTATCCCCGTCCATTGTGGAGAGCAGAGCGCATCCCTCCATGGAATCCACCAATTGATTGATACTAGGCAGGGGGAAGCAGTCCTTTGGGCACGCGTTGTTGAGGTCGGTGAAATCGATGCACATTCGCCATCGTCCGCCTGATTTTGGAACCAGGACTACGTTGGCTAGCCATTCGGGATATTGCACCTCCCGAATCTTGTTCAGGCCAATCAGCCTCTATATCTCGGACTTGATTACTTTGTTCCTCTCGAGCCCCATCTTGCGCTTCTTCTGTTGGATGGGCTTGGCATCGGGACGCATATCAAGGAATTGTTGGCATACCTGCGGACTGATGCGCCCCGGGGGTCCTCCTTCCCAGGCAAACACATGCTAGAAACGTCGCAGTGTCTCGAGGAGGTACATCTCTATTGGCGGGTCCATGTTTGTTCTCATCTTCACAACCTTCTCGGCTTCTCCCGGGATAACTTCTACCATTTTGAGCTCTTTCGCGGGATATAGCTTGCCTGCTTCAATTCGCCGAGGCTCACCTGAACTCTTCTGATCACTGTTTCCCTCTTTCTCAACTGTGGCAATGGTATTCAGCCTGCATTCTCGAGCCCTTGCTTGATTTCCTCTGACCTCCCCGATTCCATTCATAGTGGGGAATTGTACCTTCAGGTGGAGAACTGAGGGCCCAGCCTCGAACAAGCGAATGGAAGGCCGTCCACAGATCACGTTGTAAGTTTTAGCAAGTGTATTGATGAATCAGAATCTAACTTCTTCCGTTCTTCGCAGATGCCCTTCTCCCCACGACAACAGGAGCGGTATGGATCCAAAGTTTCACTTGGACTTCCATCGAAGCCTACCAACGGAGTCTTTTCCGGTACTATCTGCTCCAGTTGAAGCCCCAAAGCTAGGAAAGTAGGAAGGAACATCACGTCTACCAAACTTCCCGTGTCAATTAGTACCCTGGCCACCTCGGCCCCGTGAATTGTGGCTTGGATTACTATGGGGTCATCGCAAGGGTGGACAACATCTATTAAGTCTGCTGGTCCAAAGGTAATTGCAGGGGGAGCAGATATGGTATTAGAAAAGACATGATACTTTAAGCTACCCGTTGTGTCTCTTTAAGGAACTTTCTCTTCCTCTGAGCTGACGAGGCTGCCAATGGGCTCCCTTCGATCACGTTGATAGTTCAGCCGGAGAGGGGATTGTGCATGTAATTTGAAGGCGGGGGTGGTAGATGCTGGTGCTGGTTTTGTCTTTCGGTCATCGATCCATCTTCGTATCTCCTCCTTTTGTTCTGGGAATCCTCTCTTTCCCTTTCCTGTTGTTCCATACTTTGACGTAGCTCTTGTACCTGCTCACGAGGTCGGTTCCCCTCTCTCTCTTCCGTGGGTCGTTCATTTCTAGGGAAAGCCTCCCTCCTTGCGAGGAATTGGCGCAGATACCCCATCTTCAAGAGGCGTTCAATCTCTACCCTCAAGTGATCGCACTGCTCCATTTTATGACCCCAACTTTGGTGAAACAAGCACCATTTCCCAGTATGGTGCAAAGTTTCTGAATTTTGAGATTAGGGTGGCCATCGGAGGTCTAGGTTCCCCTATATTACTTTTAGCACTTCGATGTTGGAAATTTTCAAGGGAATTAAGGGAAGAGGTTCTAAATACCTTTTCACCACGTCCTGTCGGCAACGGGTATTATCTCCTCACCTTTTCCTAGCACGATTATCATGCCCCGATAACCCAAGCTTGGCAAGCCGCTTTTCTTCTAGAAACATATATCTTTCTGCTTTCTGCAGGAGTTCTTCCAAGGTTGGGGCGGGGTGTCTTACCAGGGATTCGGCAAACTCTACAGAACGGGTGCCTTGAGCTACGAATTCGGAGAGAATGTGAGGATCTACGTGCAATAAATCGCTCACGGCATCAGCAAACCTTTGCATGTAGTCCCAAAGGCTCTCTCATTCAGCTTGAACCATCGTCATTAGGTGTCCAGCCGTCTTCGGGTATCGACGGTTACATGCAAACTACCGCACGAACAGCTCCTGCAGGTCATTGAAACTGTGTATGGATCCCTTGGGCAGTTGGGAGAACCAAGCTTGTGCCCTCCCTATCAGGGTGGATCGGAAGATTTGGCACAGGGCATGATCGGTAGCATTAAGAATGTCTATCATCGCTAGGAACTGGTTGATGTGATCTCGGGGGTCCCTAGCATTGCGATCTCCAGTATATACCACAGGGTTGGACAGGCGCATGAACACCGGAATCTCGGGAGCTAATATATGGGGGGCAAAGGGACTGCCTTTCTCCTCCTCTTCCATCTCTCCATCTCGATCTTTCTTCAGTGCTTGTACTTCTCTTCTTAATTCGGACATCATATCCATAAATTGCTGATTACTATCGGCCATACCTGGAAACGGGCCATAGGCTCCATTGCGTTGATTTCTAATGGGTCTCTCTCCTCGATTGCACGTGTGCTCCATTTCTGCTCTTGATCGCCGAGGTTCGGATTGTCTACGTATGTATTCATTGACCCGCGCAGTGGTGTTAGGGGGTTGAGCCCATCTTCCTCTGGCTTGCGCCTCTTGTTGTCGTACTCTTCGAGCACCTCGCTCCACGGCGGTTTTCAGTAGGCGATCCAACTAACTCATAGTCAGGTGGACTTCGGTGGAAGTTCCTTCATCGGAGGTTTCCTCCCGATTCGGGGACTCGCAATCGAATTGACTCGGGGCCTCGGGTGCATAGAGATGGATTCACTAGAGTTTTGGGGGGAAATGGCCATAACAGTTTAGGAAAATATGCTGGTAGAAGATTGGAAACTAATAATACTGTTTACGGAGTGAGAACTTACCGAATCCAGGCTCATTCCTTAGGCTACCTCAGGGACTCTGATGACGTTGTCACAGACGGCACCACTGATGACGCCCCTGGATTCGCCGTGCCCGTCACCGAGGCTATCCGCACGCTGGTCCCGACCAAAGATGATCCCGGACTCGGCAAGCTCTTGGAGGGTAGAGCATTGTGGGTCCCGTTGGGGAGGCCTTCCGCTGCTACCTTCCACGACCCTTGGGGTTCGGGCTCCGTTCGCACGATCTCCCTTCAAACTGCTGCTGTCGCTGGGGCTCAAACTCTTCCGACCTCGCTTGATCGCACTTGCTCTTCCTCTCTCTAGGTGAGGCTCTTATAGCTATATGCTTGCTTGGATTCGAGATGCCTTTATGACTAGCCTGCTTCCCTATTTATAGGGCGAGGAGAGGGTATAGATGTAACTTTGCCTAGGGGCACGTGTCGGCATGCATGTTGATTTCGAGGGTAGTAGGGTACTTGCGTGTCTTCGTAGAGTAGGGTACGTGGAGCTTCTGAGTCTTGAGAGAATAGGCACGTGATGCTTGAGTAGGCTTCGTAGAGTAGGGCACATGGTGCCTGCATGTTACCCTCGGTGCATGCTGCGCTCCGTTTACATTCTATAACCCCCAAGCCCTCGCTCTTTATTGGGAAAGCAAGGCGGTCGAGCCCTGTAAGGGCGACAACGCACTCGGGTAGTGGAGGATGACGTCGAGGCTGACGTCGGATGCCCCCCTCCGGTTGGCCAGAGGGGGCGGTTGCCTTTGCTTAGCATTTAAGGATGCTATACCTGCATTTGCAAAATACGACTAATTTATTATAATACTTAACAGGGTCGGGGAATCCGAGAGAGTGCTTACCAGGGTCGAGGAACCCGTGAGAGGGGGTCGTGAGACTGGCTGAGATCAAGGGATTAGGCCACGTGGACGGGTACGATCCCAGGAGGGAGAGTATGCGTCATCATATTTGTTTTTTGAAAAATAAGGCAATCCCGTGAATTATGCTTAAGTAGAGATTTTTTTCTTTCACCCGGAAAGTTCATATATTTTGAGAGTGCTCTCCCCACTATTAATTTATAAAAAAATCATCTATACAGAAATCATTATTTTTTGTTACATTTATTGTGATTTTTTTCGTAATTAGGCTATTACTATTATTATTATTATTATTATTATTATTATTATTATTATTATTATTATTATTATTATTATTATTATTATTATTATTATTATTATTATTATTTTATCAATATTTCATTATTATTATTATAATTATTATTATAATTATTATTAATATTAATATTATTATCATTATTATTATTGTTGTTGCTATTGTTGTTGTTAGGACGACGATTTGGTCCTTTTAACGTTTGAAATAACTTATTGTCTTATATTGTTTAAACAGTCATTCATAGTTTTGTTATGTACGGCTCACATAATATCTCTTAAAGTTTTGATTTGTTCTAGCACGATTATTTAAGAAATTATTTGATTAGCCGTATTGATCAACCTTATTAAGATAAACGTGTACTAATCGCATTCAAAATATGTCGGAACCAAAGTGATCGCTTACGAGGATTATGGAGAAACTCAATAATTTTTATGCTGCATTTTAGAAAGGACAAAAGCGACCCAAAGCGATCGCTTTCATTGATGTTGAGAAAATGGATAATTTTTCTATTGAAATTTCAAAATGAAGAAAGCGATGTTAAGCGATGGCTTTCATGTATGATTTAATGATCGAAAATTCTCTGCTTTATTTTTGAAAGGAGAGAAAGCGACGAAAAGCGATCGCTTGGTGAAGGAAGTTTTTTGTCAAAGCATCGCGATGAGCAAAGCGATCGCATTCGTATTGCATTTAGAAAGACAAAGTTTCAGCCATAAGATAGAAAGTTGGAAGCGATCGCATCCGCATCGCTTCTCAAAAGGGAGAAATCATTGTCAATGTTTAGAAACCAGACATGCGATCGCATACCATTGCATTATTAGAAGCGATCGCATACCTCCGCTTACTTTTTGCTTAAGCACAAAACAATGGAAATTTTTCATGCGAAAGAGACCACGCTTCCCTAGAAAGTGGTTGCATTCCTTCACAGCAATGTGGACGCTCGCGAGGGAAAGCGGTCACTTGTATCGTCAGATTTAAATACGAAATTCCCTTTTCTTGTTCACTTGTGCACGAAAATACATTCATATACTCTCTTTCTCTTTCCTAAACTCTAGTATTTGATATTGCTTACCTTTAAAAGTCCTAATAGCGTGGAAACTAATATTTTAACTTTCAAAAACTACTCAATTATTGATTACGATTAAAAATGTCTCTTTGATGAAATTGACCCCTCTTTATAGATATAAGTTACTGAGTCCATCATATGAAAGGTGTGGCAATTGATTGTATCTTGTTGGTTTATTGTAGGAAACAAGACTTGGAAATCTCTAAAAGCATACGTCGCATACCAAGTGTCCGAAGAAAGTCCCCAATGACATCGATGATGACCACAACAAGAGAATCGTCATCATCAAGCTCAACCATCGTACCACCTGTGGAACGAGGGTTTAGTAATTTCGACAGGCGATGATTCAGGAACAAGAAGGCCTTGGAAGCATACAACAAAGAATCAACCACAATCTAATACTAGAGAGGGGATTCACTATCTTCCCTAACAAAATCAAGGCATTGGGATGGCAAAATTTGCTGAAACACCAGGAGAATGTAATGAAGATCTGGTGCAATTGTTCTTCGCACAAACTAATGTTGACATTGAGGAGCACGATGTCAGGGTAAGAGGAAAATAGTTCACATTAATGCCACCATGATTGATGAATTTTAGGGAATACACTTGGAAGGTATTGAGGAAGAGGCAGAGCTAAAAATCCCAACAGAAGAGAAGATCGACAAACATTTTCTATATCTAGGACAGTTATCAAAGAGAAGGACGCGTAAAGATGCAACAAACCTAACACGTATTCGAGAAGACTATAGCATTCAATACAATACAATACGTAGTTACGGCAATATGAGGCGTAGCTGCATTTTATATGCTCGAGAATTCTTCCAACTACGAATGCGCATCAGATCTTTTGGGACAGAGTTTGTTTCATAAGCTTCACGAGAGATGGTCAACCTTTTGGACCAGGGGAATTCATCATCAAGCAATCATTACATGGGCCACAAGAATACCCAAGGGAGCAATTCTCTTTAGAGCACTAATCACTGCATTCTATAGGAAGAATCGAATTCCAGAGCGATCCACTGATCAAATTCTCAATTCACCTAAACCAATAAGGGAATCATATCTATTGAGATATACAACATGTAAACCACAGGGTGTCCAATATTGGAAATCGAGGAAAGTCACGTCATGGACAGTGACAAATATTCGGGGGACAAAGGAGTTGAACTACTTCAACTTACAAATAGTGAAGAGTCACAGAGCTTAATGCAACAATTCCTCAGGAAAACCAAAGAACATATGCAAAAGCTTGATGAGATGCATGGAGATCTGAAGTAAATTCTCCAACACATCAAATGAGGGAGCTAACCATCAAAAGTCAATTCACCATCATCGGACTGAGTTGTGGCTCGCAAGGGAGTTTTCATGTTCTTATCTTTAAGGACACTGTTTGTTTCGAGTTTAGGTGTGGGGTGTATTTTCATGCATCCATTCTATCATTACTCTTATGTTCTTAGTTTATTTTCCGTTCTTTGTTGATCTTTCATTTAACTCCAATGTATTTTAGGCCTTATTTATTGTTTTCTTTAAGTCCTTGTCTCATCAATTAGTTTGTTACGTCTTTAATTAAAAACAAAGTGATAAAAATTGAAAATTTGGTGGAAATTGATTGGGACTTAGTGTATCTGCATGAAAATACATATATGCGATGACTTGAAGTATGAAAAGTATGCAAATGAATTACATGATAGTTGATGCATAGTAAACATATTATGTCCATACCATATTTGTCTATGATTTCATGTAGAAGCAAGTACACTATTGACGAAAGCTTATATAGATGAACTGATCTTAGGGAGATTGCCTAATTTTTTATCCTTGTTGAGCACCTATCGAGGGAAAACCCTAGATAAAGAACCACTGAGGAAGTGATATTGGCAATCTTTTGACTTGCGTTTGAGCTTTCCAAGCCTGAAATCCTTCACAAATAAAATTATCCGTAGCACCCCTCTGAAGCCTTTTGTGTATAAGCCTTTTCATGAACTAGTCGATCTGCCTACCCTATTAGCCAAATTTGAAAAAATATCCTTACCTTTTTCTGGAGGATTTTGTTTGTGCACAAACAAGAACTAAGCAGAAGAAAGAGGATAATTGAGGGAGAGTAGAGGGGTTGATGAGTTAAAATGGCTATGTGTATTCTCGAAAAATCAATGAAAAAAGGGCCATGTGAGGAAGAGTGGAGAGAATGTAGTTGCACAAAGCCCATAGAAAAATCTTAGTTTGGGGGTGCAACTTGACAAAAAAAAAAGAAAGAATGTTTAAGCTTGAAAAGAAAAAACTGAAGATGAGGAAATGTAAAAAAACAAAAAAAAACATAAAAAAAATGTGTGTTTCAAACACTTGAGAAAAAATGTGTGATCAGTGTGTTACGTGGTTTATCCCTTACATTATGTTTGTTTAACTGAATCCTTATCATAAAAATCATCTTTTTTTAAGAGATGCAATGTTCTTGTCCATGTTTGAATCTTGAAGATTGATGAATTAGTGGTAAAATGAAGAATGGGGGAAATATCTTCTTATCCAAGTTTGAATCTTGAAGATTGATGAATTAGTGGTAAAATGAAGAATGGGGGAAATATCTTCTAGTGATCATTTAAGGTGAGGTGAGTGTTCGATTTTGAGGGAGAAGTGCAAAAAGAAAGGTTGTTGAGTTTGTGAACGAAATAAAGCTTTGTAGAATTTTGTACACTTATCCTATATCCATTTTCAGCCAATACCTTAGCCTAACATTGCAAGCTCATAAAGTCCTAAGTGATTATTGGAACTCTTCTACCTTAGTCGAGAGAAAGTGTGAGGCTAGGTGATGAAGTGACGTAATCAATCTTAGTGAAGTTTGTCTCTATACTAAGTCGAGAAGTCAATTCCACATATGCATGAGAAACTAAGTTCCACATTCTTCATGCATGGATATATTTGTGGACTGTGTATCAAAGATATATGTTTCGAATGATGCTCTTGGATTACTTTGTGTTGTCACATGGTTAAACTGTCATAATACACTGAAGAAGGATTCCGCCATTACCACCAATAAAAAATAAATTTGATTGAGTCTTATGTTTAATTTTAGTTTCTAAGTCTTTTGTTGTTCACTTGAGGATGAGTAAAAGGGTAAGTTTGGGGGTGTTTGATGAGTCCATTTTGTACTCATTATTCACATGTCAAATAAACCGTTTTATTACATGCTTGTTGAGTATTTTGAGTATTTTTACTTGCTTTCTTTTAATTTATTATTTGAGAGTCATTTTGGTGAAAATGGATGAAAAAGAAGCTAAAAAGAGGAGTTCTGGGCAAACCATGCAAGCAGAAAAGTGAGGGAATGCGAAGAAGAGCAAACGCTTATTGAAAGCGATATCATTGAATTGAAGAAAAACTGAAAGCGATCGCTTCTAACTATTGATGGCACAACCCTAATTCCAGCAGCCCCTGCATGCGATTGAAAGCAATCACTTAAAAATCAATTTGACTCGGAAAATTAGGTTTTGAGGAGATTTAAAGAGTGAGACTTTCCAAGCCCTGGTGGATATAGAAGGGAAAAACTCGAAAAGAAGAGAAGCCAGTAGAAAGAAAAGTAGTTTAGAGAATAGAGAGGTTGGTGCACACCTTTGGAGAATAATCTTGGAGTCGAACTTTTGGAAGAGAAGTAGAGATTATTTGGGTATTCAATTATGTGCAGCTAAATCCATCGCGTGTCGTGAGGTGATGGGAGTATTTGGGTAGAGATCATGTTGAGATGATTGTGTTGAGATAAGTGTGTAAGGAATAATTAAATTGAACTTATAACTTAAATAAAATGCTTTATGTGCTTCATGAACGCATAATAAAATACATTCTTATGACAGATGCTAAAGCCGAACTCATAGGATAGATCTCATTGGTTATAAAGTTCCACAAGTCGTGTGATAAATGTGTCTAGAAACAGAGACGTGGGTAATTCAGGAGGAACATCGTACACATAGTAACATTCTTATTTACAAAGTGGTGTTTTCCACTATGGGAACCATAATTATAGGTTTTACTTCCTATTTTAATATGTCCCCCACACGAGTCGATCATATTTCATCTCAATAATGGTTTGTCTATGAGTCTTTGATCAATATCTATCCAAAGAAACCTACTCCTTACGATACCGTTTTTCTAATTATTGAAATAAGTCTTTAGTTAATTAAGTATTTTAGTTGCTAAATATCCAAAAATCCAAAATATATTATTTTCATTTATTGCTAAATAGTGATTGTGAAAGGTGATAGTTGTATAGTACTTAGTTCGTTATTGCATAAATAGATTTCTTAATACTTAAGATACAATGCAATTCTCCCTTGGGTTCGATATTTTTTGGATTGTAATTTACTTCCCTACACTACTTGCACCCGTACGCTTGCGGTAAGAAATCATAATATTGAGTTTGGGCAGGTCACTTGGTATATTGATAGCGGGAGTTCAAAGCATGTCACTGGAAACAAAAGTATTTTAACAATTTTTTTCTAAATTGGTCCTGGTTCTGTTGTTAGTGGTGATGGATATTTCTGTACTATCCCTGGAAAATGTAGTCTCAACATCAAAGGTAGTCAAGTCCTACCTTACATGATGTCTATTATGCTAAAAGATTCGTAAGAAATTTAATTAGTGTTAGTCAGTTGTGTGATAGGAACTGGATTGTTTTCTTTGATCAGAATGGTTGTTATGTTAAAAACAAAAATGGAATTCGTGCTATGCAAGGCACAATATCTGCTGATAATTGTTTCAAAGTCTGTAAGTTGCAACAGGAAATACCTCTTTACAACTTGTCCCCTATGTCAGCCTAAGTTTGTGTTCTGACAACCCCAACCTATGTTTTAACTGAAATATACATGATAGATATAGGCTATGAATTTGGAAGGCAGTTTGTCAAAAAAATTCAAAGGAAACTAATTTTGCATTACGATTCCAAATTTAATTAGTATTATTGATAGGGAATTTTTTCTACTCTACAGGATCTAGTGTACTTAGAAAAAGCAATAACATCTTTATAATGAAAGAGGTAGAGTTGCTTTGATTAATGAGTAACTGTTTAATGAAGTTGAATATTATGGATAGACATTTAATTTGTATAAACTTTGATAATGAAGGGGAAATTAAAGAATTTTTAAAAATTGCTCTGGAAATATCGCCAGCCATATACAATCCTATCTGGATAGTCGGCAACATGTGTAGAACTTGTGCATGTACACCCAAGAACTTCAAAATGCAGATTTGGAGGAAAGATACATGAAGATCCAAACACTTTTTTCTGGAAAACTTCAAAAGAAAATGTATAAGTTCTATTTGGAGAAGGAAAAATATGGACTATCAGAGGTTTGACCTGTTCCCATTCGCCCTAAAAGATGCTGCATTTGAATGGTTTAGTCATTCGCCCTAAAAGATGATGCATTTGAATGGTTTAGTTATTTCTACTCAATAGTATCAAAACATTGGGCATAAGGTTCGATTGCTAAATTGAGGAATAAACTCCACAATTTTTCACAGTTTGTGTAATATCCTATTTTTTTAGTATTATTTAAATTGGACTTTCATAGCTAGCTAATAATATTGCTATCCCAAATTAGATTATTAAATGTGTGTTTGTGTATTATTATTATTATTATTACTATTATTATTATTATTATACTAAAGTGGGCCTTAAGATAAGTGACTTTAATAGCTAATTAAGATTATAACAACCTGAATGTATTTAATTATAAAAAGCCCAAGTTACTAAGTCCATGGTTATTAAGCTGATATATATTAATAAAGGGTTAAAGGGTTAATTTTTCTTTCGAACAAACCGTTCCTTTTTTTTGACACTCCGCAGCCACCTTGTTCCTCTTGCCATCTCATGGGTAAATTGTTCTTTACTTCTGATTGTTCCAGTTCAGTTATTAGTCCAATGTTTAAATATTACATGTTATATAGTGTAGTATGCAATTGTTTACTATTTGATTCTTCGAGGTGGGGCTCACGGTTATTAAAAGAAAAGGGTGAATTGAGGGCATGTGTATGATGTGTGATGTATGCCTGAATGTATATATATTATGTATGTTGTGTGATATATAATTAGTATGCGTGTGTATATATATAATTATTTACTAGTGGTGTGTTTATGTATGTATGTCATATAATGGAAAGTGAAAATATTATTTATATATATATATATATATATATATTATATATTATATATTGATGTGAGGTATTTTCGTCTGGATACGCGTCCACTTGCCAACACACCACGTCACATTGTTTCAGTCCATGCTGGATCCAGCTTTTGTGTTCGGAACCTCCACTCAACACTACACGTAAACTAAGCATGTGCCTTCCCGGCGAAGGCACTCCGACGCTCAAGTCAGATGGATCGGAATGTGAGATCTCGTTGTGCGAGGCAACAAGTCGAAATGATAGGTCAAAATGTATCAAATAGGTCGAAAGCAAACAAGTCAAAATAGAACAAAACAAGTCGAAATGAAGGTCTTCAATAGATCAAAATGAAGACTTCAAAAACAACTCGAAATGCTCTCAAGATAACTCGAAGAAGAGCTATTCTGGACAACTCGAAATTAAGGCTTAACAGCTCGAATTCGACTTATGTTGCTCGAAATAAATGCTTGAAATATGAAAAACGTACCTGAAAATGAGGAATGGGACCCCCTTATATACTATTAAGAGTCCTTCTTCAACTAGAAGTCCACTCCAAGTAGAACTATGATTCAAAATAACTTGAAATATAGTTATTTTGGAATAGCTCAAAATAGATGCCCAGATAAGTTGAAATGGGCCTCAAATAGCTCGAAATGGGCCTCAAATAACTCAAATTGGGCCTCAAACAACTCGAACTGGGCCCTACACACGCGAGACCGCGTGCAAATTTATTCCTAGTGTTAAAATGATTATTGTGATCCGTTGCTCTTTTTCATATTTTATTCGGGCACAAAATTAAAGGTGTATAGTTTAAATTATTTTGAGATACGGATAATAATTATGTGTATTTAAAAAAAAAAATAAGCAAAGAGAATAATCAGCTTATGAATTTTGAAGAGCGGAAGAGATGACATACCTGTTTACCTTTTATCTCACATACACAAAAATTACGTCTTTGGCGAGTCTGAGATAGGAGAAAATACTGCAAGAAGCCAAAAGCAATTAGGAGTTACTGTGACAAAAGAAGAAAAAAAGATGGATCGGAGTAGTCACCATTGTGTAAATGTAGCTCATAAAATAGCGAAAAGTTACACAATAAGATAGATGAAAAACAACAAATATAAATAAACTAACTTTTCACTCCATTTGATCATAAATAATAATTACCTCGTATTCTTGTGATAATCCCATCTTTTACTTTATCATCATCTTTTCATTTTTGCAAGTGCTTTTTCATTGAATTTATGGAGAAAGTTTAAAAAATGGTGAAGATGTTCAGACGGTTTGGGTGTGGTTTCAAAGAATGTGGAAAGAGAAAATAAAATTCAAAAGATCCCTATTTTATAGGATGAATCATATGCTTGTTTAATTACAAAATCAAAAACTCCATAGGATAAATATGAAACTACCTGAATACCTCTATTTTTTAAGATGATACATATTCATATTTAATTTAAAATCATTAAATTGCAGCATATTAATTGATAAGTAAGAAACTACCATTTGGACTGCAGTTTTAAAGAAAGTGGGAAAGAGAAAATGAAATTGAAAAAATCCCTACTTTTTAGGATGAAACATATCTTTATTTAAATTTAAAATCAATAAATTCCAGCATTTTAATGGATAAATAAGAAACTACCACTTGGGAGAGGGAAAACCGGGAACACGTTGGTTGTGGTAGAAAAGAAATTACAGTTTAGGCCTTGATATTAAGCTTTGAAAGCACAAATTAAAGAGGTATTTTTGGAATCACCAAATTTTGTATCACAACTCTTCAACTCCCCGTTTGTGAGTAAAAACAGGGTTCTCTTATATAATAGTATAGCTTGCGGCGAAGAGGAACGCCAATGCACCTCCCACTGAAGAAGTGATTCCGGACAAGATGAGTTGCCGAGGTGCTAAGGAGGGCGACGATGAAGCTGGAGAAAAGTCGGACACCTCTGCTGCTGCTGCTGGCCCTGCACCTGACGAGGATGCTGGCTTGCCTAGGCACGATTCTTTTGCTCCCGTTCATCCACTACAGCAGGTGTGGCTGAAGGACCATCTGGCCGACCAGCCTAGCACTTCCATCGTCGCTTCACCTGCCCCAGATCTCAAGGAAGGAGAGTTAGTGTTTGATCCTCAGGTGTTAGACACTCCTCTGGAGCCAGGTGTCGCTATGACTGACGCGTCTGCTATAGCTTTTGTGCCGCGGCGGATCTCCCCTGTTGACGACACTGGTCCGTAGAATGAGTCTTTTGCAAATCTTCAGGAGCAGAGCCAGGGTGCGGTCGAGTCCCTCGGCTTGAATCTCCGCCCTTGATATTCCTTTTCTACGGTCTGCGTGCCGTTTTGCTGGCGTTTGTGCCTTTTCTTTTGAAGAATTAGCACATTTCCATTCTTTTCGTCTTTTGATTTAGTACAGTGTTGCTGATTTTGCCCGTTAATTGCGCTGATCCGTTATTGAAGTACATATTAACTTTCGACATTGCTCGAGTGTCTCTTTTGTTATGCGTTTTGATTAATTCTCTATGCTTGCTTCGCTTGTTTACGATATGAATTCGTCGTTTGTTGTTGTGTACTTTACTGTTCGAGGACTCGTGCTCGTAGTTTTAGTGCTCGTGCTCAATGTTTAAGTGCTTGTGCTTAATATGTACGTGTTTGTATTTGTATGTTTGAGTGCTTGTGCTCAATTCACGAGTGCTTGTGCTCAATTCACGAGTGCTTGTGCTCCTTAATGGGTATTCATGATGTTGGCAAAGAAGGAAACTTGAATAAAATAAGAAATTTTATAAGTTTTGGGACTGGGCTCGAGTAACTTCCGAGTTGCCTACGTATCCTGCCGTATATAGGTAGTCAGAAATCAGTCCCGATAGTTCAGTACTAAGTATTACAATCATGGTCCACATGCGGAGACTCGTAATTTGTGAAAGAATAAGTAATAATAACATCGAAACTACGGTCCTACTATGCCACAAAGCCGTTAGAACGCTAGTGTCCTAAATATGAAACATTCTCAAGTTCTTGACGTTCTAGGGGCATGTAGAATCCTTCCCCCCAACTCTTGCAGATAATAATATCCTTTGGCGCTCGCTTTCTCAACTCTGTAAGGTCCTTCCCATTTTGGCTTCAACTTCCCAACGTGCTTAGTAGCTTCGACTTTCCTCAGGACCAAGTCCCCCACTTGGAATTTCCAAAACTGAACCTTGTTGTCGTATGCCTTAGCCATCATAGATTTGTATGCTTAAGTACGTTGATAGGCTTCTTCCCTCGTGGCCCCTATCAGCTCGAGGTCCGTTTGTCTTACCCTTAGAGCTTGCTCTTCATCGTATGTGACAATTTGGTAAGTCGGTATCCCAATTTCAGCAGGTATCACTGCTTCAGAACCATATGTTAGCAAATATGGAGTCTCTACAGTAGAAGTTCAAGGCGTAGTGCAATAAGCCCATAGTATACCTGGAAATTCCTCTTCCCGGTTGCGTCCTTCTCCTTCCAACATTTTCTCCAGACTCTTCACCAGCGTATGATTCGTAGCCTCAACTTATCCATTTACCTCAGGATGCGTGACAGATGTGAAGCGTTGCTCAATCTTCATGTCCTTGCACCAGTGTTGAATCTTAAATACTTGGAACCGTCTTCCATTGTCAGAAATTAAGACCCTTGGAATCCCGAACCGACATACGATATTTTTCCAAATGAATTGCTTCACATTAGCTTCTGTTATTGACACCAATGCTTCGGCCTCCACCCACTTAGTGTAATATTCCACTGCTACCACTAGCCACTTTCTACCTGTAGACGCCATTGGCATAGGTCCAACGATATCTATCCCCTATTGATTGAAAGGACATCCATAGCTCACAGTTGTCATAGGTTGTGCGGGCGTATGAATGATCCTCGAATGTAACTGACAGCTTATGCACTTCCATGTATACTCCATCGAGTCTTTCATAATATTTGGCCAGAAGTATCCTTGACGGAGTATTTTCTGTGCTAAGGATCGTCCTATTGAATGATTTCCGCAACTTCCTTCATGTATCTCTCTTAAGCGTGTTTAGCCTGTGTTGGTGACAGTCATCTTAAGAGTGGTCCTTCGAACGACCTTTTGTAAAGTTCTCCATTGAACATAGTAAACCTTGTTAATTTGTATTTCAATCTTCTGACAGTTTGTGGATCAGTCGACAAAATTTCGTTCTGTAACTAATCGATGATTTCGTTCTTCCAATATTCCTCAACCTCCACTGGCAGAGCGAACTCCAATGCTTGGGTTGGATTTGCTTCGGCCCCTTTGCCAATCGAGGGTTGGTCAGCAGCCAATAAAGTTACTCGCCTTTCAATGAAGTCTTCAGCGGAACTTGCAAATCGAGATAGAGAGTCGGGACGCTTATTCTCTGCTCTGGATATTTACGAGATAGTAAATGTCTTGAAATTTGAAGTCCCTTCGCACTGATTTGCGATCAGTAGGTAGTCCGTGAATGCCACAAGTTTGGTTATCCCCAACGATTTCGCCATTTGAATCCCAGCTAGCATAGCCTCATATTCCGCTTGATTGTTTGTGACTTGGAAGTTCAAACGTATTGCATAGTCATATTCTCTTCCATCCGCTGACCTTAAGTAGACTCCAGCCCCACCAACATCAACTTTGGATGATCCGTCTATGTGGAAGGTCCATGTTTCCTTCGGTATCCCGGACGTATCTTGCTTAACTTCATTCATCAAGATAACGACATCCGGTGACTGTTCTCTTTCCGAGATAGTTTCTGCCACAAATTCTGCCAACCTTTGCGCCTTAAGTGCAGTCTTAGGTAGATATTCCAGACCATATTCTCCTAACTCAATTTCCCACTTCACGAGTCTACCCGATGTTTCTGGTTTTTCCATAACTTGCTTCAATGGTTGATTAGTTAGAACAGTGACCGGATGTGATTGAAAATATAGCCTCAACTTTTGTACCGTTATAACGAGTGTGTATGCTAGCTTTTCTATTTCCAGATAATTAAGTTCTGCTCCATTCAACACTTTGCTCACATAATAGATGGCAGATGTTTCCTATCCTCTTCGCGTACGAGTACTGTACTCAGTGAATTCTTCTTTACAACCTAGTAGAGATATAGCATCTCGTTGTCCTTGGGCTTCGATATTAATAGTGGTGTTGTGAGTTAGAACTTTAGCTGGCAAAAGGCTTCTTCACAATCTTCCGCCCACACAAACTTATGTGTTTTCTGTAGCTTCTTAAAGAATGGTAAGTTCTTCTCAGCGGAATGTGAGATAAAACGGCTTAGTGATGTGATTCTTCCCACCAAGCGCTGCTCCTCGCGAACGGACTTGGGGGAAGGAAGATCTATTATAGCCTTGATCTTGTCTGGGTTGGATTCAATACCTCGCTCGTTCACCATGAAACCCAGAAATTTTCCTGCCTTAACTCCAAATGTACACTTCTTTGGATTCAACTTCATACTGTAATGTTTCATGATACCAAAAGCCTCGTCAATATGTTTAACGTGATCCTCGACCTGTAGACTTTTGATAAGCATGTCGTCAATATAGACTTCCATAGTTTTGCAGATTTGATGATAAAACATCTTGGCTACTAGTCGCTGAAAAGTCGCTCCTACATTCTTCAAACCAAACGGCATAACTCTGTAGTAGAATATGCCTCTGTCGGTGATAAAGGTCGTATTATGTTGGACTTTACTGCATTAGTATTTGATGAAATCCGCTCTGTGCATCGCAGACACTTAGTAATGCGCAACCTACGGTGGAGTCTACCACGAGATCGATCCTGGGCAACGGAAAAGGATCTCGTGGACAATGTTCATATCAGTGTAATCCACACAGATAGGACATACGGTCGGCTTCTTTGGTAAAAGTACAACATTGCTAAGCCATTCAGAATAGCGTACTTCAAATATGTGACCAGCAGCTAACTTTGTCTGTACCTCCAATTCTACAGCCTTGTTCTTTTCGTCACTGAAATGTCTCTTCTTCTATCGAACAAGCTTGGCATTCGGGTTTACATTCGATTGATGTACTGCAACTCAATGATCAATTACCTTTAAGTCCTAGTTCGTCCATGCAAATACATCAAAGTTCCTTTGTAAGCATTCCAATAATACCTTTTCAATCTCAGATGGTAACTCGCTACCGATTTTAATGACCTTGTCAGGTTCATTGTTCACCAGTATCACCTCCTTGAATTCACCAGAGGATTTGATGCATTCAACCTCCATCTTCTTCTTGTAACGCAAGGTAGTTTTGTCCTCCTTCTCCTCCTCTAGTTCTTTCGTTGTGAGCTTCTTGCCAGACAGCTTAGGGGTATCTAGTTTCGTTGTATGATCCTCCAGTGTGACGAGCACCATCTCTGTATCCATATGTTCAATCGGTTTGGGCGTTTCAGAAACATGAATCCCAATCGTTGCGACGTTAGGATCTGCCTTTGCCTTGATTAGTTTCATCGACGTGACATAACAACTCCAAGAATCACGATAATTTGTGGTAATCTTGGCTATTTCCCCAGGAGTGGGGAATTTGATCTTTTGATGCGCAGTAGATATGATCTTTGTAAATGCAGGGATCCTTGGCCTTCCAATCAACACATTATTTGCAAAAGGTATGCCAACGATGAGATACTCCACATTCAAAGTCCTTCTTCGTGGATTTTCACCAAAAGAGGTAGGTAACAAGACCTTGCCAACAGGTCTCACTTCGCCTCCATTGAACCCCATGAGAGGAGAATTTACTTCTGTGATCTCATACTTTCCTAACTTCATTTGTTGCAATGCATCCATAAATATGATGTTGACTAAGCAATTATCTATCATGATTCTCTTGATAGAATGATTTGCGATTACTGTCGTAACTACCATCGGGCAGTTCAAGTATTGAGCTTCCCTAGCTTGTGAGGATAGATTCTCATAGTCATCATCGTCAAATGTGATCCTCATGTCTAACTTGTCAACTTCAAAGACAAGATCAGTCTCCAGTCGTTTCAGCATTCATTGTATATGTCGAGAGAAATTTTCTTTACGCTAAGTCGACACCAGTCGGTCCTCCTGCAATCACGTTGATCCCGTTTTCATCTGCATCGTTGGCATTACCCTTTTTACGCATAGGTTCGTCCTTCTTCTCATGGGGAGATCGACTCCTCTTTCTACCTCATGAGGATTTGTCATCTCGCGACTCTCTATTCTCAAGGACATACTCGATGAGTTTACTATCTTGAATGAGTCGTTCGATTTCATTTCTCAAGGCCTTGCATTCATTAGTATAATGACCATGATGTCTGTGACAGCAAAGATTTCAGCAATATCCTTTCTCAAAGGAGTGTAATTGTCGAACCTCTTAAAAGGTGACCGAAGTCGATCGCGATCTTTACCTCGGTCGTTCTTCCTCCAATTTTATTCTCTTTCCTTTTGTAGTACTCTGGAAAATCCATTAGACCCTGATTCATAGTGGCCTCTTCTATGTCAATAATCTCCGAGCAAGATCCATGATTTGCTCAATAGTAGTTGGTCCCTCCCAGGTTATTACTTCCACCAACTTTTTGCTCTAGCTCAGGTTTTGCAGTACAGAGATAACCAAGTCCGCGGTTAGAGACTGCACTCGACCAATCTCCACATTAATCCGCTCTATGTATTTCCCCAAAGTTTTTTCAGGTTTTCTATGTATATTGAGCAGACAACTTAGAGATCTCTTCTTTAGACGATAAGTTGCAAACTTCTTGACAAACATCTCTCTGAATTGTTAAAATGATTCAATTGTGCATGGCAGCACGTTCTTGAACCATTCTTTGGTTGTCCCCGTCAAACTGAGTGACATCAGTTTTGCCCTTAAGTCCTTGCAGTATCCTAGAATCTACAGTTCTACATCTAAGTCATCGAAATGCGTTCCAGGATCGCTCGTACCATCATACTTTTTCATCTCAGAAAGTATAGTTCCTTTCTTCAGTGTCAATCTGCTGATCGCGTCACAGAATGGAGTTGGCTTCTCCACTGGTGGGATATGTTCAGCAACGATTGGTTCCGGCCTTGGTGCAACTCTTTCTGGCAGATCACTATTCCTCCGCTATATAACTTACGGCTTGCTGGACCTCAGGACCCCTCTGCCTTGAGTTGACCTCTCCATCTCTAATAGTTGCTCAACTCGGAGCTCTGTTCCTCGCAGTCCTCACTAAACGAGGATTCCTGCCTTTCGGAAATGGTGATGGTTCCCTCCGAGTGGGTCTAGTCATCCTCGAATGAGTGCGTTGTCTCGAATCAGCACGACGTTGCATCTGATGAGACCTTGTCCCCTGCGCCGATGTTTGTTGTGCATTTGGCACTGGGGCATTCTGCTGCAAGGCAGTGTTTGCCCATTGTTGCACAATCATTGGTACCATAGTCTATTGTATGCTGTCATGTTCTGGGCAGCTGAGCAGGAGTCAACAGTTGTTGTTCCGGGGGAAGCATTGCAGGTTGTTCCGTTGCAACGCGAGGTTGGTCCAAAGGAGTATTAGGTGGTGCCATTGATATGTGCTCAGAAGCATCAATAACTTCGTTATCCTCCTCCATTTGAGACCTAGCCCTGGTGGCTACTCCATTCTTCTCCATGACTCTTCGTTGAGCCATTGAATCAGTGGTAGTGTTTGTTCCTAAGTGCGTTTAGTGGTTCCCACAGACGGTGCCACTGATGTGGGTTATTTTCGTCTGGATACGTGTCCACTTGCCAACACTTCCACGTTAGACTACTTCAGTCCCTGTTGGATCCTTAAGAAGCTTTTGAGTTCGAAACCTGCACTCAACACTACACGTAAACTAACCCGGTGCCTTCCCGGCGAAGATACTCCGACGCTCAAGTCAGATGGGTCGGAATGTGAGATCTCGTTGTGCGAGGAAACAAGTCAAAATGATAGGTCAAAATGTATCAAATAGGTCAAGAGCAAACAAGTCGAAATAGAACAAAACAAGTCGAAATAAAGGTCTTCAATAGATCGAAATGAAGAATTCAAAAACAACTCGAAATGCTCTCATGATAACTTGAAGAAGAGCTATTCTGGAAAACTCTAAATGAAGGCCAAACAGCTCGAATTCGACTTATATTTCTCGAAATAAATGGTTGAAATATGAATAACGTACCTGAAAATGAGGTATGGGGCCCCCTTATATACTATTAAGAGTCCTTCTTCAGCTACAAGTCCACTCCAAGTACAACTATGTAGCTTAAAATAAATGCTAATATAAGTTGAAATGGGCCTTGAATAGCTAGAAATAGGCCTCAAACAACTCAAACTGGGCCTCAAATAACTGGAAATGGACCTGCATGGGCCTGATTTGGGGGAATTTCGCATGTTTGGTCCTTTATTGTGTATGCTCTCCTACTTTAGTCCTTTAATGTGCAAGAATTGTTAAAATGGTCATTTTTTGACTTAATCTCAAAATAATCAAGAGAGAATTACGCAAAGTACCCCTAAACTATTGATAAGTTACTGAAACCACCTCTCATGTTTAAAAAAGTGCACAAACTACTCTTATTTTATGTTTAAGTATTTACTTTACAAATAAATTACTATTTATTATAATAAAAATTATTATTATTAAACGACTAATAGATAGTTTTAATTTAAACTTTCTGAAAAGTGAATATTCAAAAGTTATTTTTGTTTCATTTAAACATATAAGAAATTAAATTAAAATAAAAAAGAAAAAGAATATTAGTACGCGTACATCGCACCTCCATCTCCACTCCCCCTCCCCAACCCCCCACCCCCACCTCCCTGCCACCGTGTTCACCGAAAAATGTGACATGAATTCCATAATTCAGTCTCTAACACGATAGTCGATCGATTGGGTGCCTTTTGGGGGCTGCTGTGTTGATGCCGAATTCGTTGAACTCTTTTGAGGCTGTTGTGTGGGTGGACCGACATATGTGGTGGAGCTTGGATTTCTGAGTTCTTCTTGGCTGCGGTGGTAGTGGTGGTGGAAGAGGGTTGTTGCCTTTTTTCTGGTGAACGCGGCAGCTAGGGGGAGGGAGGGAAGAAGGAGGTGGGATGAACTGCTCTGCGTACCAATATTCTTTTTCTTTTTTTTCTTTTTTTAATTTTAACTTCTTATATATTGATGTACCATATTTCGGTATCGCCACATCATAATATTTGATATAATACCACGACCGTATTTCGGACTATTATGCCACGACAACACCATTATTTTTTAATGCAAAATTACAATTTAAGGCAAAACTCAAAATTAGGCCCATGCAGGACCAATTTCGAGTTATTTCAGGCCCAATTCGGATTGCAGAAGCCCAGTTTGAGTTGTTCAAGGCCCAATTCGAGTTGTTTCAAGGCTATTCGAGTTATTTTCTTGCAGGTAATTCGAGCTATGTTGCAGGTGATTCGAGTTATTCCAAAATAGCTCTAATTCGACTTATTTCAACTCATAGTCCTACTTGGACTGCACTTCTAGCTGAATAAGGACTCTTACTCCTATATAAAGGGGTCTCATTCCTCATTCCAAGGTACGTTTCAATTATTTCCAAGCCCTAAGTTCGAGTTATATAAGTCGACCTCGACCTATTCACAAGCTCATTCGACTTGTTCATAAATAGCTCGAGTTTAACCTATTTTGCACCTTATTCGAGTTGTTTTGGACTGCCTGATTCGACTTGTTTGGCTCAGTTCATTCGACTTGTTTAGTGTGTTCATTTGACTTATAGCTTGTTCGATTTATACACTATTTCGACTTATTCAGACTAGTTCATTGGACTTGTTGCCTTGCTCAACAAGATCTCAAATTCCGACTGATCTGACTTGAGCGTCGAAGTGTCTTCGCTAGAGAAAGCACCAGCTTAGTTTATGTGTGGTGTTGACTGCGGGTTCCGAACTCAAAAGCTGCTTAAGCATCCAGAAGGAACTAAAGAAGTCTAACGTGGAGTGTTGAAGAGTGGACACGTATCGAGATGAAAATACCCCACATCAGTGGCGCCGTATGTGGGAACAACTAAACGCACTTAGGAACAAACACTATCACTGATTCAATGGCTCACCGCAGAGTCACGGAGAAGAACGGAGTAGCTAACAGGACTAGATCATAGAGGGAAGACGAGAACAGGGCACCTCATGCTTCTGAACACACATCAGTGGCACCACCGAACGCTCCCTTGGATCCACCTCGCGTTGCAGCGGTTCAACCTGCAATGCCTCCCCCCGAACAACAACTGTTGAATCCTGCTCAACTGGATCAGATCATGATAGCTATTCAACAGACCATGGTACCGATGATTGTGCAGCAACTGACTAACACTCCCTTGCAGCAGAACGTCCCAGCATCAAGTGCACAACAAACATCGGCACATCAAGCAAGGTCTCGTCAGACGCAACGCCGTGCTGATTCAAGACAACACATTCAATCAAGGATGACTAGACCCACTTGAAGGGAACCATCGCCCTCCCCAGAACGCAGGAATCCTCGTTCAGTGAGGGCTGCAAGGAACACAGCTCCAAGTCGAGCAACTATTAGAGATGGAGAAGTTAACTCAAGGCAGAGGGGTCCAGAATTCCATCAAGCCGCAAGTCATACAGCGGCAAGGAATAGGGATCTGCCGGAAAGAGTTATACCAAGGCCAGAGCCCATTATTGCTGAAAATATCCCACCAGTGGATAAGCCAACTCCATTTTGCGATGCAATCAACAGATTGACACTGAAGGAAGAAATTGTTCTTCCTGAGATGAAGAAGTATGATGGAACAACTGATCCTACTACACATTTTGATGACTTGGACTGCGGAACTACAGATTCTGGGATACAACGAGGACTTAAGGGCAAAGCTGATTTCGCTTAGTTTGAGGGGAACGGCGAAAGAATGGTTCAAGAACTTGCTGCCACGCACCATTGGTTCATCAGAACAGTTCAGAGAGATGTTCACCATAAAATTTGCCACTTATCGCCTGAAGAAGAGATCTCTAAGCAGTCTATTCAATATTCACAGGATTCCTGATGAAACTTTAGGGAAATACATAGAACGCCTCAATGTGGAGATTGTTCGAGTACAATCTCCTACTGCTGACTTGGTTATCTCTGTACTAGAAAATCGGTGCCAGAGTAAAAAATTGATAGAAGTAATAACTTGGGAAGCACCAACTACTATTGAGAAAATCATGGATCTTGCTCGAAGAGTTATTGACATAGAAGATGCTACTCTGGACCAGGGTCTAATGGATTTGCCAGACTCTTATAGAGGAAAGGAGAATGGAAACTCGAGAAAGGATGACAGAGGGAAAGATCGTGATCGAAATTGACCGCCCTTTAAGAGGTTCGATAACTACACTCCTTTGAAAAAAGACATTGCAAAAACCTTTGCTGTCACAAAGGATCGAGGGATATTCAAACCGCCTAGACCTTTTAAAGAAACTGATGAGATGAAGGAGTCAAGGAAATATTGCGAATTTCACAGGCAGCATGGACACTATACTAATGAATGCAAGGCCCAGAGGAACGAAATTGAATGACTTATTCAAGATGGGAAACTCGTCGAGTATGTCCTTGAGAATAAAGAGCCTCGAGACGAAAAGTCCTCAGGAGGCAGAAAGAGGAGTCGATCTCCATATGAGAAGAAAGATAAACCCCGACGTAAGAAGGGTAATGCCAACGACGCTCCTAAAAACCGGATCAATGTGATTGATGGAGGACCAACTGGTGCCGACTCTACCAAAAGCAGAAAGCAGATTTCACGTGACATATACAATGAACGTCTGAAATGTCCAGAGACTGATCTTGTCTTTGTGGTAAAAAAGTTAGACATGAGGATCACATTCGATGATGATGATTATGAGAGTCTGTCTTCACAAGCCAAGGAAGCTTAGTACTTGAATTGCCCTATGGTAGTTTTGATAGTAGTTGCAAATCATCCTGTCAAGAGGATCATGATAGACAATGGCTGCTCAGTCAGTATTATCTTTATGGATGCATTGCAACACATGAAGTTAGGGAGGTATGAGATTACGGAAGTAAATTCTCCTTTAATGGGATTTGGTGGAGGCGAAGTGAGACCTGTTGGCAAGGTTTTGCTGCCAACTTCGTTTGGTGAATATCCACGAAGGAGTGTGGAATATCTTATTGTTGACATACCTTTCGCGTATATTGTGTTGATTGGGAGGCCTGGAATTTCTGCATTCACTATGATCCTATCAACGGCGCATCAAAAGATCAAATTTCCCACTCCTGGAGGAATTGCTGAACTTACTACAAACTATCGTGACTCTTGGAGTTGTTATGTCACGTCAACAAAATCAATCAAGGCAAAAACGGATGCTAATGTCGCAATGATTGGGATTCATCTCTCAGAATTGCCTAAAATAATTGAACATATGGATACAGAGATGGTTCTTACAACACATGAGGATCATACAACGATTCCAGACAATCCTAACTCATTTAAATGAGAAACTTATGACAGGGGAAACTAAGGAAGAGAAGGAAGACAAGACTACCTTGCGTTACAGGAAACAAATGGAGATTGAACGCATGAAGCCCTCTGGAGAATTCAAGCAGGTCATTCTGGTAAACAATGAACCTGACAAGGTCATTAAGATCGGTAGCGAGTTAGCATCTGAGATTGAGAAGGCATTATTGGAATGCTTGCGAAGGAATTTCGATGTATTTGCATGGACGGACTCGAACCTCAAAGAAATTAATCCTTGAGTTGCAGTACATCACTTGAATGTGAGTCCAAATGCCAAGACTATTCGACAGAAGAAGAGATATTTCAGTGACGAAAAGAACAAGGCTGCAGATTGGAGGTACAAACAAAGTTAGATGCAGGTCACATATTTGAAATGCGTTACTCTGAATGGCTCAGCTACGTTGTACTTGTACCAAAGAAGCCGACTGTATGGCGTATGTGTGTGGATTACACTGATCTGAACAAGCATTGTCCACGAGTCCTTTTCCATTGTCTAGGATCGATCTCGTGGTTGAATCCACTGTAGGGTGCGCATTACTAAGTCTCTGTGATGCACCGAGCGGATTTCATCAAATCCTAATGGCTGTAAAGGATCAACACAAAATGGCTTTTATCACGGACAGAGGCATATTCTGCTATAGAGTAATGCCATTTAGTTTGAAGAACGCAAGTGCAACCTTTCAGAGGTTGGTGGCTAAGATGTTCTACCATCAAATTGGTAAAACCATGGAGGTTTACATCGATGACATGATTATTAAAAGTCTAAAGGCGGAAGATCATGTTAAACATCTTAATGAGGCTTTTGGTATCATGAAACAATATGGGATGAAGCTGAATCCAAAGAAGTGTACATTCGGAGTCAAGGCGGGAAAATTTCTGGGTTTTATGGTGAATGAGCGAGGGAAGCTAACCCAAACAAGATCAAGGCTATAATGGATCTACCATCTCCCAAGTCTGTTCATGAGGTGCAACGCTTGGTGGGAAGAATCACGACACTAAGCCATTTTATTTCACATTCTGCAGAGAAAAGCTTACCTTTCTTTAAGAAGCTACGTAAGACACCTAAGTTTGTCGTGACGGAAGATTGTGAGGAAGCCTTTCGCCAGCTAAAGGTCTATCTCACAACACCTCCATTATTATCTAAGCCGAAAGATAACGAGATGCTATATCTCTACTTGGCCATAACAAAGAACTCACGGAGTACAGTACTCGTACGTGAAGAAGATAGGAAGCATCTGCCAATCTATTACGTGAGCAAAGTATTGAATGGGCCAGAACTAATCTATCTGGAAATCGAACAGCTATCATATGCACTCGTAATAACAGCATGGAAGTTAAGGCCATATTTCCAATCACATACGGCCAAGGTCTTAACTAATCAACCATTGAAGCAAGTTATGGCGAAACCGGAAACGTCAGGCAGACTAGTGAATGGGCGATTGAGCTAGGAGAGTATGGTTTGAGTATCTACCAAAGACCGCTATTAAAGCGCAAGGTTGGCAGACTTTGTGGCGAAAACTATCTCGGAGGCAGAACAGTCACCAGACGTTGCTATGGTAACAAATGAAGCTAAGGGGGATACGTCCGGAATCGCTAAGAAGAGATGGACCTGGCATGTAGACGGATCATCCACAGTTGATGCTGGTCGGGCTGGAGTCTACTTAAGGTCGGCGGATAGAAAAGAATTTGACTATGCAATAAGATTGAACTTTCAAGTTACTAATACAAGCAGAATATGAGGCTATGCGAGCTGGGATCAAAATGGCGAAATCATTGGGGATAACCAAACTGATGGCATTCACGGATTCACAATTGATTGCAAATTAGTTCGAAGGGAGGTATGAACCTAAGGAGGCGGCGATAGTCAAGTATCTTGACAATCTTAAGGAAGTTACTTTGAATTTTGAGACATTTACTATCTGGCAAATACCAAGAGCAGAGAATGAGCGGGCTGACTCTTTGTCACGATTTGCAAGCACCGCTGAAGTTTTTGTTAAAAGGCAAGTTACATTGCTAGCTGCTGAGCAACCCTCAATTGGAAAAGGGGCGAATCAAATCCAACACAAGCACTGGACTACGCTCTGCCAGTGGAGGTTGAGGAATGTTGGAGGACAAAATCATTGACTACTTACAGAACGGAATTCTGCCAACTGTTCCACAAGCAGTTAGAAGGTTGAAGTACAAATCGGCAAGATTCACAATGTTCAATGGAGAACTTTACAAACGATCATTCGAAGGACCACTCTTAAGATGTGTGTCACCAGCACAGGCAAAACATGTCTTAAGAGAAATACATGAGGGGAGCTGCGGAAATCATTCAGGAGGACGATCCTTAGCACAGAAAATACTCCGACAAGGATATTTCTGGCCAATTATTATGAGAGATACGATGGTTTACACAAGGAAATGCAGGAGCTGTCAACTACATTCGAAGATTATTCATACACATGCACAACCTATGACAACTGTAAGTTATGGATGTCCTTTCGATCAGTGGGGTATAGATATTGTTGGACCGAAACCAATAGCTTCTGGCGGTAGAAAATGGCTATTGGTGGCAGTGGAATATTACACCAAGTGGGTGGAGGCCGAAGCACTTATATCAATAACGGAGGCTAATGTGAAGCAATTTATATGGAAGTATATCATATGTCAATTTGGAATTCCAAGGGTCTTAATTCTTGACAATGGAAGGCAGTTCCAATGATTTAAGATTCAAGACTGGTGCAAGGACATGAAGATTGAACGACGATTTACATCTGTCACGCATCCTAAAACAAATGGACAAGTTGAGGCTACGAACAATACACTCGTGAAGAGCTTGGAGAAAAGGTTGGAAGGAGTGGAAGGAGAAGGAAGAAACTGGGCAGAGGAATTGCCGGGTATACTATGGGCTTATCGCACTACGCCTCGAACTTCTACTGGAGAAACTCCATATTTGCTAACATATGGTTCTGAAGCACCAATACCTGCTGATATTGGGATGCCAACTTACCGTATCGTCACATACAACGAGGAGCAAGCTCTAAGGGAAAGACAAATGGACCTAGAACTTATAGGGGCCACGAGGGAAGAAGCTTACCAACGTACTCAAGCGTACAAATCAATGATGGCCAAAGCATATGACAACAAGGTTCGGTTTCAAAACTTCAAGTGGTGGACTTGGTCTTGAGGAAAGTAGAAGCTACTAAGCACGTTGGGAAGTTGAAGCCTAACGGGAAGGACCGTACAGAGTCGAGAAAGCAAGCGCCAAGGGATACTATTATCTGCAAGAGTTGGGTGGAAGGATTCTATCACGCCCCTAGAACGTCAAGAACTTGAGAAGGTTTTATAGTTAGGACACTATCATTCTAACAACCTTGTGGCATATTAGGACCGTAGTTTCGATGTTATTATTACTTATTCTTTCACGAATTACGAGTCTCCGCATGTGGACCTTGATTGTAATACTTAGCACTGAACTAGAGGGACTTGATTCCTGACCACCTATATACGGCAGGATACGTAGGCAACTTGGAAGTTACTCGAGCCCAGTGCCAAAACTTATAAAATTTCTTATTTTATTCAAGTTTGTTTATTTTCCTACATCCTACATACATATTATTGAGCACAAGCACTCAAACACATAAGTATAAACACTTATAAACTTCCGAGCACTAGCACTCGTACATCGAGCACAAGCACTCGAAAATCGAGCACAAGCACTCAAAAATTGAGCACAATTACTCAAACTATGAGCACTAGCACTCAAATTATGAGCAGAAGCACTCAAAGTATGAGCACAAACACTCAAACTATGAGCACTAGCACTCAAACTATGATCACAAGTAATCAAACAACATGATAACAAGAATCAACCACATGACATACAATCACAACATAAGGAGTTCAATAACATGCATAACATGATAACAAAAAGCGATGAACGAATCTTTATGTACTAAAGCATAAGGGATAAGCGTAACTAAGGCGCGAAGTCAACAAAACATACCAAGTAAAGTGTTAGCAAAACAATTAACAAATTGTGCTAGAATGTACGAAAAAAAATTGTTGTAACTAAAGATAGTGGCACGCAGGCCAGAAATCACGGCACGCAGACCGGCTTCAAACACTCGCCCTCCTACTTCTTCAAACGCAAGCCAACCGCCTTCAAGGCACCCCTACTCTGCCTCACAATCTCTTCCATCGAATCACTCAATGGTGACATATCATCTTCGGGCCGCACATGAGTAGGAGCAGGAACAGAGGCAGGATCAGCATCAGGTGCAGCCTCGAGTATAGAGTCAGCCGCAACAACTAATGGAGCAGAAGCAGGATCAGGTGCCGGTAAGGAGATTGTAACAGCACTGGAAGAGGGAAGAGGCACTCCCTCAGGAACATGGGCAAGTGCCAGGGGCGGCGGAAGCTCTCCTTCTTCAAGGACGTCAGTAGAAACCACCCTCGACGCAGAGGCAATCGCCTTAGTACTAGAGGAGGAAGCCTCCTTCTTCGCCTTTGCCCTCTCCAGGGCCCTCAAGTGATCCCGGAGCCAAACATCCCTCATCCTCTTCACGTTGAGGAATGAATCAGGACGAGTATCATCATCGTCATCAGAATCAGCGATATCCTCCTTCAGTCGATCGAGGATGTTGAACTCATTCTTGTCACAACCAGAAGTAAAGGCATCCTTACGCTCCACGTCCTTGAGGGCATAATTGTACCCCTTCCTCATATCAAAACCACCTCGGGCAGTCGCAATAATGTTCCATGTGGTGGAACGTAGGAATTCGACTACGACAACAACTTTATCATCATCAGATAAATCCTACAATAAACAAATAAAGAGTTAGCACAAGAGAGGAAAGCTACTACAAAAACTAAGGGAAACAGACGCAAAAGATGACAAACCTCTGCTTTAGCACGACCATAGCCGATCTGCTCAGCAACTGCCGCTTGCGCCCTAGCCGCGTTGTGCTTCTCCTCGACCACCTTCAAATGGGCAGCCAAGGCACTCATCTCGTTCTGTGTCCTCAACTCCTTTATGGCCAAGTCATCCTTCAACCGCTGCATCTGGTCAAAGTCCTTGGACACCGCGCGCAACTTGTCATCACTCACGGTAAGAGCATCCTGGGACTGCTTAAGCTCCTCCTTGGCTTTTCACAGTTCCTCTACCACGATCGCCATGGTCTCCTCAGTCTCGCGAGCCTTCTTCTTGGCCGCTTCTTCCAATCGCTTGGCCTGATCAGCGATGGACTTGTGATACTCCAGATGCGAGTTGTACTCATTCCGGGCAGTGATGTCGAAGTTTTCCAGCTGAGTTTGCACGTTCATCGGCACCTGAAAACAAAGGGCAATAAAGTATTAAGCACTCATCAGCGTATAAAAGCAAACGAAAAAGAAAGGAAAAGACATAATCAACGAAGTATAGCAACTTACATTCGTCAGAGCTAAAGCAGTGCGGCTACACAAGCCCTCAAGACCGACCTCTTCATAGTACCTCTTCCTGTCAAAAGAAGGAAGGAAACGCTTTCACAGCCTAAGGGTCGCAGTGTCTGTAAGCTTATAGTGGCCAAGGTCCATTGAGGCAAGCGGCACTTCCTCAACATTGATGTCGAGATCGTCTGGCTCGTAGGTGTTGGAAGTATCATGAGCATGGCGCTTTCCTCAGCGACGATCATCAGCGGAAAAGGGGCGCTTTTGTGCATTTGGATCAGGGCCAGTGAGATTCCCCTTCCTCACAGCTTCAATAATAGTGGGGATCCGCTCGCGGCCACTAGAAGAGGTAGGCGGTGTGGGAGCTTGGCGCAAGGACCCGCCGGTCTTCTTACTCCTCAAGCTCTACGAGGCACCAGTTGATGAAGGAACGCCAATGGCAGTGCAGCAGACGACGGAGTAGAAGCAGCAGCAGGAGGGTCAACAGGAGTCGGTTCAGTGGAGAAAGGAGTTGCATTAGGGGCTGGCTCCGGTGGGGCCTCACTTTCAGCACTAGTGTTGCCCGGAGCCAGATCATCATCGGTCTCCATCATAGCTGTCAGCTTCCTCTTTGACTTGCTGACCACCATCTTTTCTGCAAGCAGGAAAAATTATAGAGTTAGCATTAAACAAGGAAGCGACAATAATAATAAGGAGGCAAACAAGAAAGAAAAGAACACGAGTTATCTATACCAAAATTACCCTTGCCAGTATAGGGCACAGTCGAATACCCCCCGGCACGAAGGATAGCATTCTTAGTTAACGAAGAGGCGTCAAACTTGTGACTCCTCAACATTTTTATATCCTCTATGGACAAAGAAGCCTGAGGGCATCGAGGCGCTTTAGCATCATCCATCCAATCTCGCCTGAAGCTGAACTCTTCGGGCGTCGATTCTTTGATGAAGAACCATTGATTCTTCCAAGTATGCCCAAAGCTTGACTTGAGGCCTGTCAAGAAGCTGCTATTCTTCCTAGCAGTCAGGAAGTAAAAACCCGCATCCTCCCCTGTCGTTCGGAATTTGCTAAGGAACATCTGGAAGAAGGAGTCGGCGGTGCAAGGAAGCTTGAACACCCTCATCAAGATGATGAAGGCGTGAATAATGCAATAGGTATTGGGAGTGAAATGGAAAGGACAGGAAGGCAACCTTAGGAGGATCTGACGAACTACGTCATGCAAAGGGAACCTGAGCCCACAAGATAGAATGTTGTGAAAAATGTTGAGACAACCGGCAGGAGTATTATCCATCCAGTCATCAGGGCCAGGGAAGATTATGGCATACGGTTCAGGAACATCTAACATACTCCTATATAAAGACTCCCCATGAGTGTTTAATGGACGAATATTGGCAAAGTTTAATAAGTTAACAACACGGGTAGGGGTGTCCAACTATATTCCCTCCTCTTCCAATTCCCGGACAGTCTCTTCTACAATAGCACTGACCGACTCATTAGATGGTGGCACAACAGACTCATCAACAACTACGGGATAGGCTCAGAGGTATTTGTTACGAATTCCTCGCTATCAGAATTGTCTAGAATATTGACCTCCCTATCTGACCCCTGGGCAGTAGAGGAAGTTGTGTCACTATTTGACTCTCCACTACCCGACGTAGACCCTGACCCAGAAGACTCTACGATTTCAGGAACCTCTACAAGACTCGTGGACTCTAAGTCTGACTCTGAAGCCATAAGAAGTGTACAAAGGTTTAGTGTTTACAATTCTAGGGTTCAGGTCTAGCACTCGCTCAATCTGGGGATCACGCCTCTCGTAGGATCTCTCCGCTGAACAAAGATCCTGGGAGCTCCTGGTACTCGGATTTTGGAAGGACGTGAAGCCTGCGAAGCACGGGGAGGGCTAGATCTCCGTGTAGTATTACGATCGCAATCTGAGCTGGGACGTGAGGATTGAGGATGGCGATTGGAACAAGCTGGTGGACTGCGGTGGGAACGTTGTTGGTTAGAACCAGCCGTCGTGAAAACTCTGCAAAAAGGTCAAAGAATGATAAGTCACAAAAAATTTTCGGAAAATTTTCAAAGAATTTCTAAGTGTTATAGCTCGAAATAAGGATTATTCGAGCTATAAGCATGTGTATCCTTGTTATTTCAGATAAAATGCAAGTCAACCGAGTTATTCCACATAACTCAGGTCAACACGGACATTCGAATTATTTTTAAATTCTCGAGTTATTCCAGGACATTTCGACCTATTCTAGCATATTCGACTAATTTACATGTATTCGAGCTATAACAAGGTCATTCGAGCTATACCTAGAATGTCCAAGTTATTTTGCAGTGTTTTCGAGCTATATATAAAGATGCAGTGTATTCGAGCTATTTGCGAAAAAATCAAATCTTAAATGAAATCATTTTCGGCGGGTATTTATAGGCGTGCTAGAGATAAAATTACATAAATGCCCCTATTCGAGTTATTCACATTCGAGTTATCAGGTTATTCGAGCTATTTACGAGAAAAAATTTCGGATAATTTTTCTTAGGTATTTGGTTCCGTTTCTTCATTGCCGGACTCGTTGCACGATTACCTGGGTTTCTTGAACTATTTTTAGTTTGTATGACCAATGTTGTCACACATTACTCTTACAAACTGGGGGACTCCATGATGTAGCATATTTCGTTATTGCCACGTCATAATATTCGATATAATACCACGAGCGTATTTCAGACTATTATGTCACGACAACACCATTATTTTTTAATGCAAAATTATGATTTAAGGCAAAACTCAAAATTAGGCCCATGCAGGCCCAATTTCGAGTTATTTCAGGGCCCAATTCGGATTGCACAAGCCCAATTCGAGTTGTTCAAGGCCCAATTCGAGTTGTTTCAAGGCTATTCGAGTTATTTTCTTGCAGGTAATTCGAGTTATTCCAAAATAGCTCTGATTCGACTTATTTCAACTCATAGTCCTACTTGGACTGTACTTCTAGCTGAATAAGGACTCTTACTTCTATATAAAGGGGTCCCATTCCTTATTCCAAGGTACGTTTTCATTATTTCCAAGCTCTAAGTTTGAGTTATATAAGTCGACCTTGACCTATTCACAAGCTCATTCGACTTGTTCATAAATAGCTCGAGTTCGACCTATTTTGCACCTTATTCGAGTTGTTTTGGACCGCCTCATTCGACTTGTTTGGCTCAGTTCATTCGACTTGTTTAGTGTGTTCATTCGACTTATAGCTTGTTCGATTTATACACTATTTCGACTTATTCAGACTAGTTCATTCGACTTGTTGCCTTGCTCAACAAGATCTCACATTCTGACCGATCTGACTTGAGCGTCGGAGCGCCTTCGCCGGAGAAGGCACCGGCTTCGTTTACGTGTGGTGTTGAGTGCATGTTCCGAACTCAAAAGCTGCTTAAGCATCCAGAAGGAACTAAAGGAGTCTGACGTGGAGTGTTGACGAGTGGACACGTATACAGACGAAAATACCCCGCATCATATATTTAAATGAAACAAAAATAACTTTTGAGTACTCACTTTTCAGAAATTTTAAATTAAAACTATCTATTAGTCTTTTAATTATTATTATTGTTATTATTATTATAATAAATAGTAATTTATTTGTAAAGTAAATATTTAAACATAAAATAAGAGTAGTTTGTGTACTTTTTTAAACATGAGAGGTGGTTTGTGTAACTTATCAATAGTTTAGTGGTACTTTGTGTAATTCTCCCTTGATTACTTTGAAATTAAGTCAAAAAGGACCATTAACAATTGTTGCACATTAAAGGACCAAATTAGAGAAAGTGCACATTAAAGGACTAAAGTTGGAAGCATGCACATTAAAGGACCAAACATGCAAAATTCCCCTGAGTTGGGCCTGCATGGGCTTGATTTTCAGTTTTGCCTTAAATTGTAATTTTGCATTAAAAAAAATGGTGCCGACGTGGCATAATATATCCCGAAATACGCTTGTGGTATTGTATCGGATATTATGACGTGGTGGTACTGAAATATGGTACATCATATATGATGGGAAGTGGATTTTTGCATATATTTTTAATTTGACTCTAATTAAAATTATGATTTTCTGTAATATAATGTATAGTGTATCATGTAAAAGGTATTTACATTTGTGAATATACATAAAGAAATGAGTTCAATTATATTATACTTTAATAGTTGTAGTGTTATGCCTATTATGACAATAGTGTGAGTAAATAACATGGTGTAAGTGTGGTGATCTATGCGTATTACTAATTGAGATTAGTTGTCTTTATTTGTGTTTTTCTTTATTTTATATTAGCATTTAGTTTAGTAGTGTTGAAGTTAATTTTTGACCTGACTAATAGGTAGATCGGCTTAACTTTGGTGTATCCTGTCATTTTTGTAATTGGAATTCAGGTGAGTGTTCTTAAAACTCTATTATTTGCAAAACTGGAAGGAATACATGTATAAGTATGTATGTCGCTTATAAGAATATCTTTCACTGCTTTTGTAAAGTAAAACGAACTGTTTAATTTTAAATTGTAAAAGAAATTAAATTGTTTATGAAGATCACCTTTGGTTAAGTTCAGTTTGGTTAAGTTAGTTGGATCCAACTCGGCGTAGGTAGGCATGGAGTATTGCTGGGCAGTAGAGGGCTGTCGGTGGTGCTTCATGTCCCCTCGCCCCTTCTCCTTACACATGACGGGAGATTCGTTGTGTCTTTGGGGATCATTCGTTACGCATGAACCATGGCATGCAAATTAGTTTCCAAGGTCGCTCCTTGGACGGGGCGATAAGGATTGTTCGTGTGGGGTGTTAAGGTTGACTGCATCATCTATTTCGTTGATCATCATAATTAATTAAATAATCGATATGCTTGTCTTAAGTTATTATTATTTCGTACCAATACTCATTTCTTGTTTTGTAAAATAATGATCTTGTCTCGTTTTGTATTGTTTCCAAATTCTGAAATTTAAATAAATTATTGGTGCCTAATAATAGTATTCTTGAGTCACATAAAGCATAATTTGCATGTATAGTTTAGTATGTTTTGAAAGAAAATGGTAATGCACTTTCACACACATCGAGCACTCACTGAGATGTTTATCTCATTAGTTTTGTATTTTTTTTCTTCCTTCCAGAGTAGAGAACCTTCAGGACAAGACCTCGGAGATTTTGGTGTTTGGAGTTGACCAATTCGAGTTATAGATTAGAGTAACGTATTAGAGTTTCTTTTGTATTTATTAGTTTGACTCTGAGCTATCATGTTAATTATCCCTTGTTTAATTAGTTTAGTTATTCTTGTGCTATTTTATTTAGGCTTGAATTTTGGGGCTGTTACAGTTTGCCACAGAGCGAATACGTGATGCATTGGGGGATGTTCAACACGATGCTCAAAAAGTGTCCATGAAACCGATTTAAAAAGTGTTATCTTTCGTAGACATTCTAGGTAAGGTTGAGAACAAAAGTCAAACACACTTAAATAGTTGTGTTGGACGAAACTTTATGAGACTCATCGATGTGATGCTCTCGAAGTGTTAAATGGGATAGCTCAAAATCACATTCAGTGGGGAAGAGCTGATTCTCACATAACAAGAATAGAAGTGCATGTGACTAGAGAGGGGGGTAACTCTATCTCAAAAGCCATTTCAAAGACTGATGAAGAACATCATGTACACCGAATGAAATGACAACTATAGGAAGAAAGACGAAAAATCTCGATGATTTCTCAATCATAATGAAACAGATGATTGAAAATATAGGAATCAAAGTTACGGGACACATTCAATCATAACAGTATAGTTACGGAGCAGGAGAGAACTTCTAGCTCCTTACACAAGTGAGAAGAGAGGAACAACTGAGGAACAAAAAGATGACGAATCGGGAGAACATGCAACAATGTCTGAAGAACAGTTTAGAATCAGAATGTTCCTTACCCACAACGTTTGCAAATGAATAGGGATGAGTTAGTCAAGAAATTCTTAAAACATTTGAAAAGTCACAAATTACTATTTCATTCGCACATGCACTGGATCAGATACCTCATATTCAAAAAAAATTGAAAAATGAAATGTCTACCAACAAATGGATTCAGAAAGGAAACATGGTGTCACTAAAAGAAGAATACTTGGCAATAATTCTGCATCAAGTACCACCCAAGCTCAAAGATCCAAAACGTTTTTGCATCCCGACACAACCGGACACTTCACAAATGCTCTCTGCGATGCGATCTGGGAGCCACTATAAATTTGATGCCATTTTCTGTTTATGAAGCTTTAAAGCTAAAAGATATGAGACATACACGAATGCCATTGCAACAAGCAGATAGATCAATAAAATATCCTAGAGTCATTGTTGACCACATAGTAGTACGGGTTGAGAAATTCAATCTACGAACTAATTTGTTGTATTGGATACTGAAGGGGGAAATGAGAACCACTGCTCTTGGAACGACCACTACAAGACATATACAAGACTCTAATTGATATTCATTAAAGAACGATAGTGCTGTGAGTGAATGATGAGGAAATTATGTTCAAAATCCAAGATACACTAAAGAAGTTATCTAATGAAGCATAATGCTAGACAATAGCTAAGGGTGTAGCATTTTATTTCTAAACAATTTAGCTCAGGGTGTAGCATTTACCCGCTCAACTGAAGCTCAAGTGTGGCATTTAATTGGCTGAACTGTTTAGCTCAGGGTGTTCAATTTGTTTTACCAGCTAAATTTATTGAATTTAGGTATGAGTTTACAAACTAAATGATTTTCCTTATGTTGTAACGTCATACCAACTGAGTTGTATGGCTCAGGGTGTTATATCTTTACCGGCTAAGCTACTTGGTTAAGGGTGACTCATTTTTACTTACTAAGCTTCTTCGCTTACGTTGTTGTATCTTTGCTACCTAAGCTGCTTGGCTTAGAGTGTTGTATCTTCACCGACTAAGCTGTTTGACTTTGAGCGCTGCATGAGGCACTTCAGTCACAGGCTCGCTGATAGGGCGATGTTGTTAGAGTGGTTGAAGATGCTTCTAATGTTTCATCTTGATGAGATCTCCTTCTCTGTCGGACCTTGTTCTCTTTGCAGGTTCATTCTTGTCAGTGTTCTTTCTTTGTCTATAGTGTTTGTATTCAAGTGGGTTTACTGGCTCCCACAGACAACGCCACTAATGTGAGCATTTTTCGTCGGGCTCTGTGTCCACTTGGTCTATGCTCCACGTGAGACTACTTCAGTCTCTATTGGACCCTGAAGTAGCTTTCTTTTTTTCAACCTACACTAAAACACCGCACGTAAACTAAGTTGTGGCGCTCCCGTCGAAACCACTTCGATTCTTAAATCCGAAATGTAGACAATAAAGTATAGAGAGAAAGATCTGGCTTAAAGAGAGAAAACAAAACTATGAATAATATGTTAATAAGCATTCAAGAAAGAGATATTTATAGATACCTTGTGGGCCGCCTAATGGACTTGGCCCAACACTAATAGGTTCACGTTGTACTTGAGAAGACGACAACCCGAGAAAGCGATCATGGATCCTTGTTACTTGAAAGAACGGTACGTGGTTGAGTGATCAAAGCGTACACTCTAAAATACGGTATATCAATGCATTTTTGCTGCTACCATCTTTTATTTACAGTTAAATAAATTCATGTTAAAAAAAAAAAAAAAAAAAAAAAAAAAAAGAAAAGAGAGTCAAATCAAATTGAGTATTCCGGTTCATCCTCCCTTTGTCATTTCCCTAATTTTTATCCAAACGACCAGACCCACACTCCAAATACTCTCCTGATTCCAAATTGCCAAACCCATTCCTTCTTCTTCCCCAATTACGAAACCCTCGCTCTCTCTCTCATCACTCTGATCGGAGATGGCGGCGGCAATCGAAGGAGAAGACAAGGTTTTGGCCACCGCTCAGCGCATCGTTCAGTCTCTGGGCAACTCTTCTTCCAACACTGACGACATGCTCTTAATCCTCTCCGCCTTCGACAACCGTCTCTCCAATCTATCATCCTTCCTCGACCAACCCTCTTCCTCCTCCAATCCCCGATTCGACGCCGCTGAACGGATCATCCTTAACCACTCCGATTCGGACGACTACTTGGCCGCCGTCGACGAAATCATCCACATGACTGAAGAATTGAACTTTGATTCCGTCACCGCCACCGATGATCACGACGACCTCGTGGACCGGGCCGAGAACGCTCTCCAGCTCGCCATGTCCCGCCTCGAGGAGGAGTTCCGTCACGTTCTAATCAGAAACACCGTACCTCTTGACCCCGACCGCCTCCATAGATCGTCCCACTCCCTTTCCCTTTCGTCTGCCGCTGCTGCTGTTGCCATTGCTGCTACCGAGTTCTTTAACAATGAGGATGGGCACGAGACTCTGGAGGATGTTAGCAGTGGGAGGTACAGTCGCGGTGGGGGCATCAGCTTTGGTGGAGACGAGATGTCGCTCGAGTTAATTCACCCAGCCGCAGTTGATGATCTTAGAGATATTGCAGATAGGATGATCCGATCTGGGTACGAAAAGGAATGCTGCCAAGTGTATTGTAATGTTCGGAGGGATGTACTCGATGAGTGTACGGCCATTCTTGGGGTGGAGAAACTGAGCATTGAGGAGGTGCAGAGGTTTGACTGGCGATCCTTGGATGATAAGATGAAGAAGTGGATTCAGGCTGTTAAAGTGGTGGCCCGGGGCCTTCTTCCCAGTGAGAAACGTTTGTGCGAGCAGATCTTTGCGGGTTCTGATTTGATTAAGGAGGTTTGCTTTCTCGAGACGTCTAAAGGTTGCGTGATGCAGCTGTTGAATTTTGGGGAGGCCGTTTCCATTGGGAAGAGGTCTGCGGAGAAACTATTTAGGATTCTTGATATGTATGATGGCTTAGCTGAGGCGTTACCGGACTTGCGGGCTCTATTTATGGATGAGGACGCGGGTGATATGGTGTGCAGTGAGGCCAAGGGAGTGTTAGATTTGTTGGGGGAGTCGGCTATTGGAACTTTTGTGGAGTTTGAGAATGCAGTTAAAGGGGAAGCTTCCAGGAGGCCGATACAAAATGGTGAAATTCATCCTCTCACTCGATATGTGATGAATTATGCCAAGTTGCTTGTGGATTATAGTGATACTCTCAATTCACTCTTGGGAAATGAGGAGGTCAATTCGGAAGTGCTGGATAGGGAGAACAATGGTAATTCCGAGATAGGTAGCATGTCACTCATAGCTCGGCGTCTCCTGTCATTGATCACATCTTTGGAGTCGAATATTGTGGATAAGTCGAAAGTATACGAGGATGCAGCAATGCAGCATGTGTTTTTGATGAACAACATACTTTACATTGTGCAAAAAGTGAAGGACTCAGAACTGCGCAACCTATTAGGTGATAACTGGATTAGGAAGCGGCGGGGGCTGATTCGGCAGCATGCTACACAGTACCTTAGAGCATCATGGAGCAAGGTCCTATCTTGTTTAAAGGATGAAGGCCTTGGTGGAAGCTCAAGTAATGCTTCAAAGGTGGCTTTGAAGGAGAGATTTAAGAATTTCAATGCTTGTTTTGAAGATATTTATAGGATCCAGACGGCTTGGAAAGTACCCGATCCTCAGCTTCGTGAAGAGCTCAGAATATCTATTTCCGAAAAAGTGATCCCTGCTTACCGTTCATTTTTAGGAAGGTTCGGCAATCACCTGGAAAGTGGGAGACATGCAGGAAGATACATAAAATATACTCCAGAGGATTTGGAGAGTTATTTGTTGGATTTATTTGAAGGAACTCCCCTTATTCTGCACCACCTGAGAAGAAAAAGTACATAAAAGTGCAGGACTCTGGTGACAGGTACGTTTTCTGTCTGCATTCAGAATAGTTGCGATTCCGACCTTCAGGTTGAAGATTTATGCCGTTGCTTGGATGTACTGGATACAGTTCTTGTAAAAGATATACCAACCTCTACATATACTATAATGATTTTGTAAATGCTCCTTACCTTTTCTGTGGAACTAAATATGTTTCATGTATTTATTTTTGTCAATCAAATGTCATAGTGGGACTGGACGATATCTTTTCCATGTTTTTTCTTTTTCCTGAAAGATTCTTTGCTCTGCTGCTTATTATTTGTTTTGTTATTTGTATATGCACATACTTAAGTTTGCGAAATATTATTTCTATCACGGGTTCCTGACCTATTTCTGCAAGGATACCTTCTTGTTTCTGTTTCTGGAAATCTTTAAGGTACGTGGAGGTTTATGTGGTGTGGCTTGTTTATGTTTCAGAGGAAGAGGAGGGTGGTGGGATGTGTTTGTTTTAACCTGCTCTCATTAGCTAACAAAACCGTCTCCTGATATCTTATTTTAAATTTTACAAGTGCTGCTAAGGGGAACATGATTTGCCTGTGGCTGTTGGTCGTAGAAATTTGTGGCCAGTACTCTGTCTGCACACGTCGTAATTGAAGAAAATGGTCTTGTTAAATTGCTATCCCTTAGTTATTTTATGATCCCTCTGATGGAATGTGGTAAAAAATGTCGTATTGTTCCTCAAGATGTTTGGCTTCTTCCTAACTGCTTGAAGTTATTAGCTAGTGCGTAATCTCCCTTGTAGAATTTTTTGTTCATTCGGTGTAACCATACAATGATAATATTGTTACTGATGTAGCATGAATGTAGATTTATGAACCATAGGCTCTATCTTTACATGAAATTCTTGAAACTATGAAGGCAGATGACTACTAGCCAATAATGTTGCAGAAAGTGTAGCTTTTCATAAATTTAGAAGAAAAAAGACCCAGAAGGAAAAAGATTTTTATTTGAATCACTTGTAGTATTCTTTAGGCATCACATCCAAGGTTAGGTTGCATCATACAGTCTGGAGAAAGCTTTAAAAAAATTTAGAGAACATGAAGAATGACTTAATTGATGAAGTTTGATGTTGAGGACTTGACCTGCTTATTTATAGGTTTTGATATGGTTCACTCCAATTTGGACAAGATCCTTATTAAGGTAACTACTGACTCGATTTAAAGGATTAATTGAACTCGATAACCTAATAGGATTGGAATTATATTCTCCATTGTAATTTTCAGACACTATCTTTTCTTGGCCTAAACAACTAGAAGGCCTTACTGACCGATTAGTACCAATTATTCCACCTGGAACAAACGGAGATGACTAGAATGGAATTAATCGGCGATTATCAGTTAAAGCCATTAGAGCCGAGTCTTTCTGTCTGTCTTCAAACTTTTGTCTAGAAGCTCGGCAGACCTATGAACTGACGCCTTTCCTGCGTGTGCGTGCCGTTGACTCCTCTACTTAACCTCCCTTCTTGATTAAAAGGAATTCCTAGAGATCCGATAAATAAAGTAAATAGGACTAATACAAGTAAAGGAAATAACATAGCATTGTCTTCATGAAAAAACTTGTAGAGAGGGATCCTCTATTGGAAGTTGTTTAAACACATCTCAATCCCCCCCTATTCTATATATTTTCCTTGATTGAGTTTAGATGGTTTTAGGAATTACCAGCACAAAAGAGTAAGCAAACTAGCATCCAGCTGATGTCGGGTTTTCTGAATATCTCTCTTCCGGCCTATGTTGTAAGTTAGTTCGATTCTCAGGCTAAATTCCAAGGTAAGGTTTTGAGCCAATCACGTAAGCGAGTACCTGTATCCGTCCCTGCTGTCGTAGGTGATGAAGTAGTGGGAGGGTTGCTTCACACAAACCATGTCGTAAAAGAAACAGATTGTTAGCTAACGCCACATCCGTTTTCCTTCTCTTTTAAAGACTTTGGGCATAAAGAAAAGATTGGCTGCTTCTAAAGCACCAAATTAACATTCTCGCCGTACGATAGCAGCTGCTAGACAGACAAAAAGATAGTGATGGTTCCTCGTTGAGAGCACGAAGGGCAACGTACCCGATTACTGCTTAGCCTCCAAAACCAGTAACAGCCAAGACAGGAAAGAGAGTGTATCGAGATACATTTTTCTTTCCTTTTTTTGGTATCATTACTATACGAACTGTGTGGGTAAGAATGCCGGTGAAGAATGCGTCGAGAAGAGATACAAGACCCTGCAAAAAAAAAAAAAAGGATTTATCTACTGGAATTTTCTGGGAAGCCCGATTGAGGAGAGAGGTTTTGGCCCGAACGGAGGCAGGTGGGTCCTTCGTACTTATATCGGCGACAAAAGTATCCTATTCACGCATTGGCGATCTTTTCTAGTTATTCATTTTCATTTATTAGAAAAGAGGGTTCCGAAGCAACATAGGAATATCATTAGTAGGTGCGGAGTTTCAGTTAATCGGTCAACTAGGCGACCTCCTCTTCTTTGTTTACCTTGAATTGAAAGCTTTCACAGTCTTTTTCCTGAATAGCCGGGGGGACTGCTTCCCTTGAAAGCTTATCCCTTACGGACGACTCTCCTTTGCGCGCTTGAATTCAGTGACTCTGTAACTAGTCCTTCATATTTGTTTATTCTGGGTCCTTTTACTTGAGAACTTGCATTAGTTGACATTTGTGGTTCTCTTTTTCTGCATGACATGGAATTTGTTCGGGTGTTAAAAAGTTCATTAGGTATGGAAAATTTGATTTCTTGCTCATTTACTGAATGCTGCAGTTTCTTTTATGTGGATTAGCGTGATGTCTTGTACCATGGTATGTCTGCCACGTTTGATCTGGAATCTAAAGGCTATAGTTCAAGAATTTTCTGTTTCTGGATTTTGTGCTGTGAGGTTTGTTTTTAGGTATTTTTGCAACCTTTGAAGACCATTCATACACTCTTAACAAACGCCATGTTGTATTTGTTTATATGTTAGGAAAGTAGGATAGAACATATAAAACACATGTACAAGGTTGACTCTTATCAGTGTCTGTCATAAGCATAGGTTATTGGTAATACTTTTCATTTTGTTTTGCTCTCATTATGGTGCCTTGTTTGAGAGGAAGGCATTGTGATAATGCTTAAATGTTTAATTTTCAGGTCAGGTGCAAGGGTTAAATTTCCTTCATACCCACTTAAGCCTATTCTATTTCCGTGTCCAACTTTGTCAGTTTTGTTTCTTCAATTGACATCATACAGGATATTAAACACAGGCTGTCGCAAATTCATTTGTCCTCCTTTAGGTCCTTCCTAGAATCTGATCATAGAAGACCAGTGTATTTGAGGGAAGAATCATTAGCTACTAATCATCAGGAGACTATAACTCATACCTGAGTATATATTCGGACCCTTTCGGTAGCAAAGATGAGATGCCATCTCTTTCTATGTTCTTTTCAGTCCTTCCATCGAATTCCCTTTCTCATGCTAATTTTTAGTTTCAAAACAATCTCCACTTAAATTGAATCAAATTTCTTATTTGATAAGCACCCTGTAAGGACACGTGTTACTGAGCTTCGTATCATAAAAAGAAGGGAAAAAAAAACAGAGAGAAAAGTGAAGTGACCTCCTCTGCAGGCCGTGTAACTATATATATTCTTTAATACCTTTAGCTCTCATAACGCACTTTTACTAATTTAACTGGAGCGTTATATAATTGCACAGAAGTTTTAATATTGGAAGATCTTGAAATCTTACTGATACTGGAAAAAGCTGAATTATTTACTATATTCAAGGCTGCCGTGGCTAAGACATTTTATGAAGGTATGTGAGTAATTTACGTATCTTTATAGTTCTATGATGCTCTATTTCTGGTGTTTATGGATCTGCCCCCTCATTCTTGTACTGTGGCTAAGTAAACTTCTTTCTAAATTACGATGCCTCTACAATCAACCCTCATGATGTCGTATATTTAAGTTTTAGTTAAGAAACTCCATTGCTCAAGTTCTCTGTGCTTATATGCTTGTTATTAATTTGCATCTGCTTGTGATTGTTGCCTGTTTCTTCTGGTTCTTTAGTCTTGTCCATGCATTGCGATGATGTTTAAACAAATTACTCTTGTCCAGTTTCTTTGTTTGAGTGATCGCTTCATCATTACCCTTCAAAAACTTTCTATGGATATTTGAGGTTCAGATGATGGTGTTTCCCAGTCGTATAGCTCTCTATTCAATTTTGAATCACATGTCTTTGCGATTGTCTGATTTAATAAGAGACACTGACTAGTGACTACCTTAACCTTTTCCAGGCTTAAAGCTAAAAAAATAATGTAACTCCTTTCAATTGGTAGACATACAAACTTTTTTTCTTTTTTATTATTCTTATTCTTGTGTGGTTTGCTGAATATCATGCACAGAGAGCCATCACATTTATTATAGGTTAACTAGGTGTGCTATCTGGATATAGGCACTGTGTTATAATTTTGTAGTATCACCTAAATAGGCCTAAAATAGTGGCTACCAGTTTTTATATACACATTATGGATTGTGGCTACCAGTGTTTGGAAAGGTGTCGGGCACAAGGCGAGTGTTTCATATTCACAGAGGCAAGGTGTAACTGTGATATATATATTTGTTTTTTTTATTTGATAAAAATAGTAAAGAAAGTTGCAAAGAAAATAAAAAATTCATAATAGGCCTAAAATAGTATTTAGAAATGTTTTTGTCGTACAAAAAATGTACGTCTAAAACTTTCGCCAGATCATAAATCATTGTGTTGTGAAAGATCATAAGTCATGAATAGGAAAGATACCATACATTTTCAATTTTGCACCAAATATTGGTGTAACCGCTGACTTGCATAGATGTCCTTCTCCAAATAATGATCATCTACATGGTATGTCAGCCCTTCTTGTCCAAAGGCAAGGCACTTCAAGATCTGCAGTGTTGAGACATTTTTCCTTATATGTTGTTGCAACTCACACGCCAAAATGAGCCTTGATAGCGAGATAAGAACTCGAAAGAGAGTCAGTCGTCTCACAGTAGCAGATTGAGACATGTCGGAAGCACCTACTAGTAATTACTTCGGTCGAACTAACTGAAGTTTTAGCACCTTCCCAAATTCTAATTACACAAAGTTGAATCGATTTTTCATTAGCTTTCTTCCAAATCTATCTTCTAAATTCTTGACTTCGTCTTCGGTCATTGTTGTAGATGTCCGACATCTTTCTCCTATATATTATGATCTCAGATAATAAATAATTATGTTTAAGCCATATATAGTGATGGAATAGCTTTTATATATATATATATATATATATATATATATATATATATATATATATATATATATATATATATATATATATATATATATATATATATATATATATATAAAGAACATATGACAAGAAGCTTCTATTTTGTCGACATCTTTCTCCTATATATTATGATCTCAGATAATAAATAATTATGTTTAAGCCATATATAGTGATGGAATAGCTTTTATATATATATATATATATATATATATATATATATAAAGAACATATGACAAGAAGCTTCTATTTTGTCGATTCTCTCTCTTGGCTTGACTAAAAGGTATTTCTAGTATTAACCATTGTTTTAGAAAACTCGCTACATGGCAGGACAAGAAGCTTTTGTTGTCTTTGTTCTCTTTCCTGGTTGAATGGAAGGTATTTTACGTAATTGTCACTATTTTAACAAACTCATTTTAGGGCTTGTTTGGGCATTTTTAACACCTAAGGTTGTTCGTTGGGGCTTAACCTTCAAGGAACTTACGACTCGTAATTTAAGGTGTATGTCTTAAGGCGAAAGACTCTCCTTTTGCGCTCAAGTTGTGTGGCCCGGCAAAATAAGGATGATTTTCGCTATTTCTTCTTAGTTTCATTCTTATTTTACTTCAACAATAACTTTCTACATAAATTACAAGTATATTGAAAGATATTTGATATTCTTAGTAAATATTTAATTGGAAAGTCATCTTTTAATCATAATGATAAAATTCTTGATGTATTTTTCGTAAGTTTTCATTTAGTTTTTTTATTTAGTATTGTATGTTACAACATCTATAATTGTCAATTAGTTCTATGATACGTGTAATATATTGAAGGTCTATATCTTTATGCAATTTATATAATATATAAAGTAAAATATGTGCATAATTTTTTGTGATTTTTGTAACTTAATATTGACCGAAAGTACTTCTTTTAATTTATTTCATGAATACGCTAACTTATCGTTTTCTTTTAAGTTTATTTATTTTTCATACATGTATATTTTGAGAAATTACATATACATATTTGTTGGGTTCACGCCCTACACCCGAGACTTACGCCTTCTCTTTGGTGCATGGGACACTCTGCTTTACGTTCAACTTCTTTCAATACACTAGTACTAATTAAGAATTTAGACCTGAGAACAATTATATCTATCATTACCTATTGATGCTTCTAACTCAGTGAACAATGCTAAGTTATTGTTTATTCTTAATACAGTAATGGATAAAGTTGGAGGGATAATGTCGTGCAAATAATCAACTATAATAGTTCCAACTATATGAATGTTGGGAAAAGGTTGATAGAAAAGAATAAGCATGTGTATTGGAACTCTGTGTGCCAACACACATGGTGCAGATAGTTGTGGATATAAGAAACGGGAGATCCATCAAAGCCCACTTGCAAAAACTAAAAAATCGTAAAATAATTCCATCTTCTTCAGTAATATTAAGTAACATGATATTTTATCAAGTCGTCAAGGATATCTTTTATTAGCTTTTGCAAGTGTGCAAAGGCTAAAAACTTTTTTTTTTTTTTGAACGGGAGTTTTACTAAACCACACAGTTTATATACATAGATAGGGGGCGGGGGTACGGGATTGTCTACTATATATACATGACAAATTCGACAAAACAAGTGGCCTAAGCCAGTCGGGGCGTACTGTCCAATATCTACATAACGTGTCAGGCTGGACAAGAGCCTCAAAATTGTCCCTGCTAGCTCCCGCTTTAGCTAAAGCGTCTGCCACCATATTGGTCTCCTGATAGCCAAAAAAGCACTAAGTTTCAGCAAACTCAGTCCAGATCCTCCATACGTCCATCGAAAGGGTCCTCAGGTGGAGCGGAGGGCCCTGCCTCATCATCAAACTGCGAAGGACAAAGATCGAACCAGTTTCAATACATAAACATTTAATATTTAAAGTACGAGCAAAAAGTAAGCCTTGTCTGATTGCCCATAGTTCCGCTTTGTTGTTCGTGCAGGTCCCAATCGGCGAAGAGAAAACACCAACAAACTCGCCGCGGTGATCCCGAATGACGCCTCCTATTCCAGCACGTCCAGGATTACCGAATGATGCACCGTCAGTGTTAAGCTTACAGAAACCCGAAGGTGGGGGTTGCCATTTGAGGTTGATAGAGAAAGGTTTGATATTATGATTAGGAGTAATGTGTGAAGTTTCTTGAATGTGATTACAAATTACCTGGTGTAAATGCGTATTGTTAATAGGTCTATTAAGAAAGATAGATTCATTACGAGCGCACCACATGACCTAGCAGGAAACAAGAAAACGGATTTTATGTTCCATGTGAAGAGTGCGTAAAAAAATTAACGGGTTAGTCTCGTGGCTAGGGAAGGAGATGGGGGTCGTATCACATAAAGATTGAAAGAGGGGACAATGGTAGATAATGTAACTACTACTATCCCTAGAACTATGACATAAGGGGCAAATATCTGTATCAAGCATGTGGCGACGATGTAGGTTGTCGGCTGTGGCGAGAGCATCGCGCGTCCACATCTGAACAAAGAACTTGATACGTGGAAGAACTGGAGATTGCCAAAGAAGCTTCCATGGAAGCGTTGGCTTGTTTTGATGTACGGCTTGACTTGCAAGCCATTGGTACGCACTTTTAAGCGTAAACCGCCCGCCCGGATCCCAAGCCCAGAAAAAGGAGTCAGGATTGGCATTGAGAGGGATAGGATAACAGAGGATGTCCTGAATGACATTATTCGGGAGGTAGGCCTCGACGAGGGATAGGTCATGTTCGATGTTGGGGATTGATGAGTTGCTTGACAGAAAGACTAATGAGATGGTTAGGCACAGTAGTGACATAATTGGCAATTACATAGTTGTGAAGCCAACGATGGAACCAAAAGTTAGTTTTATTGCCTGAACTAACTAACCAGAAGAGAGATTTAGTAATAAGAGGGATGGTAGAACAAAGAGATTTCCAAGCCCAACTGTTATGGGGTTTTCGCCTAACAGAGAAAATGTGCTTGTTCTGAATGTATTTCTCCTGGACAATGCGGCTCCATAGTATATTGGGATTGGTGAGTAGCTGCCAAGCTAATTTCATAAGGAACGCAGAATTGAGAAGATCAAGATTACGAAGCCCTAAGCCCCCTATAGTTTTAGGAAGGCAAATTTGATTCCACCGAATGAAGGAGCGTTTTTTGTGCTGGGGGGAAGCATTCCAAATAAAAGACTTCGTTAATTTTGTAATAGTAGTAAGCACAGTCCTAGGGAGTCTAAAGACATCCATTGTAAACCTCGGAATAGTTTGAATAGCTTGTTAGCAAGACTGCATCGACCAACATAGGAAAGGTATTTGTTATACCAACAACCAATGCGTGTATTTAAACGGGGGATCATAGGATCGGAGTATCGTGGGGTCAAACGACCTTTCCAAATAGGGATGCCCAAGTACTTATCGGGGAATTTCATACTAGACATATTAAGTTTGGATAAACTAACTTGCCTGCGGCGAGCCGTAATGTTAGGTGAAAAAATAATATTAGATTTTTCACAGTTAAGAGTTGGTCCCGCAAACTGGTGAAAGATCTGAAGAAAGTGTTGAATGAGACGAACATTGTGACGAGTATCCTGACAAAAGACAAAACAGTCATCAGCAACGCTTAGAATAGGTATTTTAGGGCCATTCTTGCTGGCGCGAAGAGGAACAAAGGAACCCTGTTTAGAGCTTGTTGTGAACAAGCTAATAAGCATTTCCATGCAAAGTATAAAGATTAAGGTTATATGATAATGCAAAAGAATCTCAAATTGCAGTTGACTTAAGAAAGGCGCATTTCCAAACAACATAATTTTTTTATTGTTTGTGCAAGTAAAGTTATATAACACTTCAAATTATGTGTGATATTATTGCTAAAAGACTAAGTGTTTGTTTTCTTTTGTTTTATATTTATTTTTCCAAGGTGACCTTTTTTTTTTGTTAAACTTTCCATGGTGACCTGGAATAGCATAATTCTTGAAATTTGCCATTCACTTATATATTAGGCCTAACTTAATCAGTTAAGATATCTACCTTATTTTCATGTTAGCTCCACACAAAAGCTGAAAATAGACTTGAGCATGAGAAACTCGATGTTCTAGCTTATGTGGTGTATAACCCTCTAAAGGAAAAAAGTACTAGAAAAGAAATGCAATAAATTGATCCAATATTTCCAAATCATCACAGCATTAGGATAAAAGTTTACGAGTCAGAAGTGATGAAGCATAGTCCACCTGATTCTTATGATAGAGAGTTATTATTGTACTTATAATTAAAGAGATGTTTATATTCTTTCTAGTCAATCAAGAAAGAGAATCAAGCATCGTGTTCCTTTTAGAATCTCTCACTCTCTCTCACTCACTCACTCTCTCTCTCTCTCTCTCTCTCTCTCTCTATATATATATATATATATATATATATATATATACTAGAAACTGGGGCACGCGGAGCCCCACGCACATTATTTTTTTTTTTATATTGCAAAGTACTATTTTTTTTTTGTATTCAAGTTTGAAGAAAAAATAAAATGCGGAAGAAAAAAAAAAGCAAGAAAAATATTTGTCTAGATGGAAAGGAGAATTTTATATTTTTAGTCCTCTAAGTTGGAACATCTGCAAAATTGGTCCTCTAGCTTTTTTATTGGCAATTATAGTCCTCTAACTTGGCATGAGTTTCAATTTTGGTCCTCCGATCTCAATTTCGGCAATTTTCGCGGGTAACCTCATTTTTTATTTTATTTTTTCGTTTAATTATTTGTCTAAACAAAATTTTTAAACTTAAAAATAATAAAAAAATTCTCTCTCCCATTAAACCCATCTCTCTTCTCCCACTTCCCCTCTTTCCCCAAATCAAAAACCCTTACCCTAAATCAAAGCAAAACTCATTAACTGGCGATGATCTCAACGCAGTACAACGCACGAGTATGTCTGCCGAGATCGATTCCGATCGCTGGACCTTCTCCTTACCCTCCATTGATCGCTGGACCTTCTCCTTACGATGCACGAGTGTTTATTAGGGTGAATTAGAATGTGTGAGGTATTTACAGAGATTTGGGGTAGATGTTTTGATTTGGGGAAAGAGGGGAAGAGGGAGATGGGTATACGGGGAGAGAGAATTGGTAGGAGAGAGAAACAGTGTTTATTTTTCTATTATTTTTAAGTTTAAAAATTTTGTTCAGGAAAATAATTAAATTAGAAAAATAAAAAAAAAATTGAGGTTTCCGGCAAAAATTGCCGGAATTAAGGTCGGAGGACCAAAATTATATCTCATGTTAAGTTAGAGGACTATAATTGCCGATATAAAAGTTAGAGGACTAATTTTACAGATATGCCAACTTAGAGGACCAAAAATGCAAAATTCTCTGATGGAAAGAGTTTAAATTAATGTGAGAGTGAATCAACATGATTAGAGTGGAATGGAAAGAAAGTGATTTCTATTGAAAGAATATGAATTATAGGAAAACTAAATCATCTTTCTTAATAAATGGTATAATTAATTTCATCTAACTTAAATTGTAGGGTTAAATAGGGAAATTAATAATAAGATGCTAAAGTGGATCACAAATTATAAGGCTAAACTTGGATAGAGGACTAATTTTACAGATATGTCAACTTAGAGGACCAAAAATGCAAAATTCTCTGATGGAAAGAGTTTAAATTAATGTGAGAGGTGAATCAACATGATTAGAGTGGAATGGAAAGAAAGTGATTTCTATTGAAAAAATATGAATTATAGGAAAACTAAATCATCCTCCTTAATAAATGGTTTAATTAATTTCATCTAACTTAAATTGTAGGGTTAAATAGGGAAATTAATAATAAGATGCTATAGTGGATCACAAATTATAAGGCTAAACTTGGAAATCAAAAGTTTGGTGTCACAAATGCCTCTTGCTTTATATATTAGTATAGATATATATGTTTACAACATAATTATATACTTTCTTTTTTGAGAAAAGGTCTAAGACAATGCACTGGAGAAAGCAATGAGGCATACATATCTGTTGACATCTATTCTACATTGTTTCGGAACCCCCTTGTGCTTCTGTATATTAATGAATTCCCCATCTTCCTCTAATAAGGCGTTTTAGGAAGGAATACGAGGGGGGCTCACTTCTACACTAATATATGAAGTCAAAGATTTATAAGACACCTTGAAAGAGGAGCTATTGAAGAAACATCTCCACTTTGTGGAGTTAAAATTTAGATGGTGCTAACATGCACTCAAGTCGATAGTCTATAAATGTGATATCCTAATTTTTTATTTAATTAATAATTTTCATTTATTTTATTTTGCTATATTATATCACTATATTTATAGAATAATTCATTCTCGAACTTGATTAATTATGATGCTTTATTAGTAATAGATATTTAGGTTTTAAAAGCAGGCTTTTAAATTATTTTTTTTTAACCGCAACACTCTTTTTCTTATTACGCCTATTCTATTTATTATAAATAAGGGTTTCAGTTTTATAACCTTAATTTCTTCTGTCTTCTTTCGTTCCTTCGAATTCACGCAGCCGTCTTCCATTTTGTTTCTCTGTTGATTGGTAATTTGCTTGATCCTTTGCAATCCTTGCTATTATTATATTGCTTTTTGTTATTTCCCTATTAAGTGTATGTATATGCTTTAATATGATTCATGCTTAATTATTCTTGTGGGGTACACGATCTTCAGGCTGCAAAATTGAATTGGTGAGTTTGAATGGATTGTTGCTCTCATGGTCATTTTATATTCATATCTAAGGGTCCCATCTAGGTTGCATAATAATTAGAATTTGAGGCTTGTATTATTATTATAAGGATTGAAATTGATTCAACTATCTGCCTTAGTATTTTGTGTGTTTAATGGGTATGATTTATGTTTATGCTTAGTGGAGTATGTAGTATCATTTTTAAACTAGAAGTTTTGTTTCCTAACTCTGAAAAACTGATCAGTGAATCAAACTTCTTTATATTTATAATAACTCTTATAGCAACTAAAAGATGATTATGCTTATGTTTACACTTATTCAAAATCTTGCTTTGAAAGTAAATTATTTGTGTGTGTCTGCATTCCCTATGTTTATATGGTTATATGTATTATAGTAGTGAGTATATATTATAAACAAGGGTATAAACATAAATATAAAAGTATCTCAATTAAGATGGGTTTTAGTCTAGTTAAATTGGTATTAGGAATCATTGGTATGCTTATTGAGGTTTTAATTTGATTAATAGGTGATTCGAGCTAGTCTCCTTCGTACTTTGTTCCCTCTACAATTTGTCGTCAGGTGAGTGCTCAAACTCTAACTTTATTATTTTCAGAACTGGAAGGAATACGTGTATCTATTAGTAGTTTTAAAATAAAAGTATTGCATCCATGAAATGTTTTAAATTAAAAAAATATTCCATTTGTGATGATCTTTTGATATTATCTAATTCACTTTGATTCGTTAGTTGGATCCTTGGCTTTGGCGTGCAATGGGGTACCGCTGGATAGCAAAGGGCTGTCGGTTGGTCCTCTTGCCCCATAGCCCCTCTCCCTCAGACATAGCCGGAGGATCGTTGTGTTTGTGTGGGGTCATTCGTTACGTATGTACCATGGCATACAATTAGTTTTCAAGGTAGCTCCTTGAACGGGGAGATAAGAATTGATCGTGGCAGTGATTTACGATGGTCGGCTTGGGCAAATGATTTCCTTTTAAATGCATCAGTATCATGTTCTTATTCACTGCAAAATTACATAGGTTAATTTTATGGTTCTGTTATATCTCTGTGGATCTTCTTATAAATGTTTTCAATATCTAGAATGTATTAAAGTATTTCGAGCATCACTGAGATTTTTTATCTCATTCCTTTTAAATTCTTCCTTCCTTTCAGATTTAGAAAGTGACTTGTTTGAGCCAACAGGGGAGCCGTCTGTAGAAGAATAAATTTCCTTTGTTTAGTTGTTGCTTTTCAGGCATACATGTTTAGAGATTCCTAGTACTTTCGGCGTTATGGCCTTTTATTTAGCATTTATGTTTAATAGTCTAATATTAGGTTGGTATTGTCCATGAATGTTGAACTTAGATCGAGGATTACCTTTAGTTTTCTCCAACGCCTGCGTGCGAGTTAGCTTTATTTGCTTGTTGCCTTAGTTTTCACGTTTCAGTATTTGAATTTAAGTTTGATTTATTTTGGGGCGTGACAATAAATGGACTCAACCATGCGGGTGATCACTTGGAAAAGGATATCTTTAAAAGTTAGTGTAAACTAATGGATAGTGTCAAATTCTTTTCAACTTGTAGTGTAAGCATTTAAAATGTTTTATCTTTCTAGTTAGGTTATATTGCGAAATGATTAATGCAACTGGTAAGAGTTTTAGTTGCACATTGTTTGGGTACTAGCAATTCATTTTGGCTGAAAATATTTTTTGAACATTTCTTAATAATATTTTAGCACTCTTTATAATTTTTAGTTTTCTTTAGTCCTAAAATAACAAACTTATGGTATGTTCCGCCACTTGGCATGTGAACTACCTTGTGTTAAATCCAATGCGTTTTAAGGCATTGCTTCCAATTATGTTGGGTATATTCTCTAAACGAAATTAATATGTCGTTTCTTTTTGCAAGAAATTCAGTCTATCCTGTAGGATTGTGTTATGAGAATAGTAGATGACATTTCTTTTTGAGGCCGAAGTGAATACCCCTAGACCATACACTTGTAAACCCCACCCCGGAGAAGACTTCGTCCCGAGACTAACTAGTAAGATAATTATAAAAAAATAAAAAAGATAACAAATGATATTAGAACAGACAACACTTTATCAAGATTAATTCTGCCAGATATTTTGGCTGAAAATAATAGAACTTGAAACTTCGACCATGCGAAAAAATAATCTTTCTTTTAAGTGACCACCACCACTTGGAATTTAGATGGGCCAAAAAGATTTCGGCAAGTCATTCTAAATAAAATAAACCTAAAAATAATGTTGAATTGATCCATTTGTTACAAACAAAGTCAATTCAAGGAGTGGGATTTGTACCACTTGAATCTTTGAGAAAAAGATAGAAAACCGAATTAAGGCCTTTTGCTCTAAACCAGTCCTGCATATTTGTAGACCCTAAAACTTTTACATGAAAAATGGTTAAAAAAGACATAAGGGTCAGTGTTAAGTGTTACTGTTAACTCTCAACCGTCATATCATTTGTCTACATCATTGGACGATTTGAATAATTAGATTATTACTGTTTCCAAAATAGTATCCACAATTGTAACTTTTTTCGACGATTAGTTGAGGCATTCTATTTCATCTTACAATAAAGTTATATATCCATCATGTGATTTCATTTTAATATTAAGTAACATGATCAAATCTCAACTATTACTTTTATTTTATTCAATCTTAAATGTCAGATAACAAGATCGTATCTTAACCGTTTATTTTCTATATGCGATTTTGATCAATACACGATCAGGTGTGTAAAGTGTAAATTAATTTTACATGGTCTCAGTGTGTTCTTAACAATATGAACACATAAATGCGGAAGTGAAAAGATCAAAGTTACCTCCCGAGCGTTTTTCCGGCGGCGTTTTGCTCCGGCGACGGAATGGAATTCTCGGCTCTTCTAAGCACTCCCTAATACTCGTAGATGGTGTAAGTTACTGAATGTTTTAGTGTGCTTAGGGACCTCGAATTTGTGTGGTATTTATAGCCTCCATTACCATCAATGGAAGGAAATCACAATCCCATAATATGGTAGGTGATTTCACTGATTTGGGCATCAAATATTGAGTGTGATCTTGATCAATCTTGTGTACAAATTAAATGGTTAACCTTCCATATATATATATGGACCATATATTGAGAGAATTCTTGCCAAAAGATGTAGGATTCTTACATTCTCCCACTTGGTCCATATATCCCAACATTCACCATGAAGGAAACAAAATATATGAATCATAGCGATAAGTCCTCTTTTAGCGAGTATTATCTTTCATGTATTACAATATACCAAGTCTCTCAAAAATAACCCATTAGTTCTTAATGAAATAAACCATATGTTTATTTCAGGTCCATACAAAATGATATTTCTCGATAAAAATTAAATGTGCACAACTATATGAGAAATATCAAATAAATAAGAGTTTTTATTGAAAATGAATGTACCATACAATGAAAAATTACATTGTGGGACCAAGCCCCATTCTGTCAATGTGATCCTTGTATTTCTTTGGTGGCATGCCTTTAGTCAAGGGATCAGCAATCATCAACTCAGTGCTAATGTGTTTGATGACCACTTTTTCATCTTTAACACGTTCTCTTATGGCTAGATACTTGATGTCGATATGCTTGCTTCGACTTCTACTTTTGTTATTCTTAGCCATAAAAATAGCAGCAGAGTTATCACAATACAACTTCAGTGGCCTAGAAATGGAGTCGACGACTCTAAGCCCAGATATGAAACTCTTCAACCATACACCATGAGATGTAGCCTCAAAACAAGATACGAACTCAGCCTCCGTAGTGGAAGTAGCAGTCAAGGTCTGCTTCGTGCTTCTCCAAGACACGGCTCCACCAGCTAGCATAAAGACATATCCTGAAGTGGATTTTCTTGAATCTATGCAGCCGGCAAAGTCAGCGTCAGAGTAGCCATTCACCTCCAATTCATCGGTTCGTCTATACATAAGCATGTAGTTCTTTGTTCCTTGAAGGTACATCGTCACCTTCTTTGCAGCTTTCCAGTGGTCAACGCCTGGGTTACTCTGATATCTACCCAATATTCCAACAACATATGCAATGTCAGGTCTAGTACAAACCTGAGCATACATAAGGCTTCCTACAGCAGAAACATATGGAATATTCTTCATTTGTTCCCTTTCAAGGTCATTCTTTGGACATTGGTCCAAACTAAACTTATCACCCTTCGCAATTGGTGCTATACTCGGTGAACAATCTTTCAATCGAAATGTTTCTAAAACTTTGTTGATATAGGTTTCTTGAGACAAACCCAAAATGCCTCGTGTTCTTTTAATGCCAATGACATAAGATGCCTCACCCATATCTTTCATATCAAAGTTTTTCAAGAGAAATTGTTTCACCTCATATAGTAGACCATTATCATTAGTTGCTAGCAGAATATCATCCACATATAAAACAAGGAAACAAATCTTACTCTCACTAACCTTTTGGTTTTGATCCCTAAGGTTTTCTTCAAAACCAAAAGAAGTGATGACCTCATGAAACTTTAAATACCATTGGCGAGAGGCTTGTTTTAAACCATAAATGGATTTATTGAGCTTGCAAACTAAATGCTCACCATCACTAGAGGAAAATCCTTCAGGTTGTTTCATGTAAACATTTTCCTCTAAGTCTCCATTAAGGAAGGCCGTTTTCACATCCATTTGATGTAGCTCAAAGTCAAAATATGCTACTAATGCCATAATAATTCGAAGAGAATCTTTCTTTGAAACAGGAGAAAAAGTCTCCGTGTAGTCGATTCCTTCTCTTTGGGTAAATCCTTTGGCCACAAGTCTAGCCTTATATCTTTCGATGTTGCCTTGTGAATCTTTCTTTGTTTTGAAAACCCACTTGCATCCAATGGTTTTTACACCATCAGGCAACTCGACAAGATCCCAAACTCGATTAGACGCCATAGAGTACATCTCTTCAGTCATAGCATTGTGCCATAAGTTTGATTCCTTAGAACTTATAGCTTGTGAAAAGGTTTCAGGATCATTTTCGACTCCAATATTGCAGTCTAATTCTTGCAAATACACTTCATAATCACTAGGAATTGCTGATTTTCTAACTCTAGTAGACCTTCTTAATGTTGCTTCATCATTTTCTTGAGGTACTTGTTCTTCAACCGGTTGCTCAATTGGTTGTTCAACATTGTCTTGATTAACAACTTGATCTAATAAATCAGCATCATTAACTTGTGGAACTTCAACGACTGGTTGTCTTACACCCGTTTCAACCTGAGGCGTGTGTGTGATAATCAGTCTATCACTTGAACTAGAAGGTTGATCTTTATAGTGATCTACTTCAGAAACTAAGTCCTGCAGTTGATCACTCCCACTAATCAAGTCATCTTCAAGAAATTTTGCATTTCTTGATTCCACAATCCTAGTACTGTGAGACGGACAATAGAACCTATAACCTTTAGAGTTTTCGGCATATCCAATGAAATACCCGCTGATAGTTCTAGGGTCTAACTTCTTTTCTTGTGGATTATAAATTCTTACTTCAGACGGACATCCCCAAACGCTTATATGTCGCAAACTAGGTTTCCAACCTTTGATTAACTCAAAAGGCGTCTTTGAAACAGCATTGGCTGGAACTCGGTTTAATATATACACAGCCGTCTTTAGTGCTTCAGTCCACAAGAATTGAGGAAGTTTTTTATTACTCCTCATACTTCTTACCATGTCCATTAAAGTTCGGTTTCTTCTTTCTGCAACACCGTTCTGGTCTGGAGAACCAGACATAGTGTATTGGGCAACAATCCCATGCTCTTGAAGAAACTTCGCAAATGGTCCAGGTGCTTGTCCATTCTCAGTGTATCTACCATAGTACTCTCCACCTCTATCTGATCTCACTATCTTAATTTGTTTACCAAATTGTTTCTCTACTTCAACCTTGAAAACTTTAAAGGCATCCAAAGCTTCGTCCTTAGAACGAAGTAAATAGAGATACATGTATCGTGAAAAATCATCTATGAAGGTGATAAAGTATTTTGGACTACTTGCATCCATGTCAGGACAACAAATATTTATATGTATGATTTCTAACAAATCAGTACTCCTTTTTGCACCCTTTTTAGACTTATTAGTTTGCTTTCCCTTAATGCAATCCAAACAAGTTTCAAAGTCAGAAAAATCTAGAGCACTAGGTACTCCTTCTTTTACCAACCTTTTAATTCTTAAAATGGAGATATGTCCTAATCTCCGGTGCCATAATAAGGAGGAATTTTCATTCATAGAGTTATAAGCAATATCATTTTGCAATGCAATTGGATAAAGACCATCAAACAATGTACCATAACCAAGAACTTCGGATTTATTATATAATGTAAAACTATTATCCGAAAAATTAAAGCCAAAACCAAACGGCACAAGTCTTGAAATAGAAATTAAATTCCTAGAAAAACTAGGAACATAAAAGGTCTTTTCTAAATTTAAAATAAAACCATTGCTTAAAACTAAACTGCAAGAACCAATAGCCTCCACACGCGAGCTCATCCTTCCTCCCGAATGGATATATTGCTCATTTCCCACTGGCTTCCGAAGGTTTTGCATACCCTGCAAGGTATTTGTAACATGGATTGTAGAACCAGAGTCAATCCACCAAGTGTTATTACCAACATCAGTTAGATTTGATTCATAACATACAAACGAAAGTTGAGTACCTTTCTTGTCAAACCAAGCTTTGAACTTAGAGCATTCTTTCTTCATGTGTCCTTTCTTCTTACAGAAGAAACACTTTGTCTCTTTCTTAATGTCCGCTTTGACAGGAATCTTGCCCTTCTCTTTAGTGCGATCTTTCTTTTTCTTCTCGGAAACGCTCAGATTAGAAAAGGTCAAATTCACTTTCTCACCCTCTTCCATAGTCAGTCGTCCCTCTTCTTGAACACACATGGTCAAGAGTTCATTGATTGACCATTTATCCTTATGTGTGTTATAGGAGATCTTAAATGGGTCATACTGCTGGGGCAGAGTGCACAAAATGAAGTGAACCAGAAAGGTTTCCGACATGTCAACTTCTAATGCTTTTAGTTGAGCCGCAACATCCCTCATGCATATGATATGATCACGCACACCTCCTATCCTGGTAAGCTTCATGGATGAGAACTGCATGATAAGTGTACTTGCCAAAGCCTTATCTGAAGTGATAAATTGTTCGTCTATAGCTTTCAATAAAAGACGAACTTTGTCATATTGTTCAATAGAACCCATAATCCCAGCAGATACCTTAGTCTTTATGAACATGACGCAGAGACGATTAGATCGCTCCCATTTTTCATAAAGATTAACCTCATCTGGGGTACTCTTATCAGTGATTGCAGGTGGTTCAAGCTTTCTTATGGCATAGTTAATGTTCATCCATCCCAGGTGAAGGAGAACTCTCTCCTTCCAGACCTTAAAATTGTCACCCTTAAGTTCAGGAACATCACATTTCACATCAGAGAAACCAACAGGCTGATTAACTGCAATTTATAAAATTAAAACAAACATGCATATTACAAATTGTTTCAAAGCCAACAACTATGTCCTGTTTTACCAATGTAAATCATGCTTCTAATTAGTGAATTTAAAGACATAAAACTTGCATGTGGGCTAAAGTTCTAATTCAATTAAATTCACGCTATCATGATAAAACTATCAAAAAATGTTCTTTTTCCTAATACCTGTGGGTTAATTAGGAAATACAATATGATATTTTATCCTAATTAAACATGCAAATATTACAAAATTCCTGTGGGTAAATTTCATAATATTCTATATGAATAATTACAACTAAAGCGATTTTAATCCTTAAGTATATGATCTTGATTAATTATTGATGCTGTGGCTACTCTTTAACTAATAAAAATCATATAAATCACTTAATCTCAAATAATAAAATTTATCTTTTATCATCTCTATAAATGTTCAAACAGTATAACAACTTTAGGAATATATTGTGCCAATCATTATCTTGCTAAATGATACATGTAAATTATAAATTAACATACATCTATTGAATAAATGATCAAGATAGCACAATATAATTAAACTTTGCATAAATGAGGTAATTGCACTAGTAACGAGTACATAAATGCATACTGTTCGTACGTATATCCTAAAAATATGATGTCTAATTTAAACATACATATAAAGCAACAGAACTACAATTCCATGACAAAGAGAATAATTACACTATTTAGTGTAATAATTAAAACATATTATAATACAAAGCGTTTCAAAATAACTAATGAAACACTTGATAAACTCATTTTCGAAACTTCTGCAATGCTTACACAAATACAATTCCATACGTATACTGTGCAGCACAAAAACACTTCGCAATATAATAATATATATGTTAGAATCCTTTTGACTTTATATAGTAATAAAATATTGATAGTGCCTATCAACTCAAAAGATTCCATAGTCTTTTATGTTTTGTCAGATACCAAAATAAATTAAAAATAAAGTGATGTAAATTTTTGGTCATCTTCCTCCCCAAAGAGAACCAGTACCCGTAAACCTTATTTCTTTTTCAAAAAAAAAAAGGCGAGTTCTTCATTAAATCTTCAATATTTTATAGAGTTCATGCTTTTTATCTCTCATAATTTCAGGCAAAAATCAAAGGCGGAATCTCACAAGATAGTATTTGACAATTATTAATCTAAGAAACTCTTTATTGCACCCCCAAAATTCAAGAGTGGAACGATAATGTCTCGTGTACAGAAGGAGCAAACAAAAGCTTAGTTTATAATTACAAGAAAAGTTCACATTGACGCAGTGAGAACTCCAACAGACAACTATTGTCAAAAACAGAAGCACAATTCAAGTTAGCACAAGATATGTTAAAGACTTAGACCCTGCTGTTTGCAGGAAGAGGAAGGACGCCGTCAAAGAAATCTCCGAAATAGCCACGAGGCTCGTGTACCAGCTTTGAGATTATGTCTCTGAGTGTGATAACACCCTCCAGATTTCCAGTTTCATTCACTACATAAATGCGGTGAATCTTCACCGAGTCCAGTTTCAGTATCACTTCTTTCAACGTTTCGTCTCTCCTACATGTCACCATGCCGCTCGTCAACGGCGACTCGTTCTGATGCTCCTCTAGGTAGCTTCTAACGGCCGTTAGGAAATTCTTGGCAGTGATAGATCTGCATTATTGTACAGATAGGAATTCAAATCGCTATATCACAACTAAATAAAATTCATGCACATCTGTTATCTGGAGACGTAAATAAAATCTTGTTTCCTGCAGATGGACATACACACATACCTGTATTCCTTGTAGATCTCAGGAGCAATGAGAAGGAATTGGATATCTCTGATGCTTATATTTCCAACAGCTTTACTTCCGTCACTCGCAACAACTGGTACACCTCCAACTCCCTTTTGTCTCATCAGCTTGAATGCCTGCAACACGGGATCATCTTCGTATACCTGGATGTGGGAAAAGAGAAAAATCAAGAAATGCTTCGAAAGAATAAAACTTGAATAAGGACGGGCCTTTTGCTGAACATGCCACACATATGGATATCTCAATGCCCAGAAACACAACTACTAGAGTCAATAGAAATATAGTTGTCATTTTATTTTAGTCTTACTGGTCGAGGCTAGTTTCAAATATCTGCTTGACCAAAAAACAATACGATACTCTTTTAATGAATCCGAGAGCATTATCTCATTGGAAAAATGATAAGTTTACCGTGAAAGCTTTCTTTAGAAGAACTACTTCGCCAACATCTTTCTTTATCTTTGAATAACATGTAAAATATGTAAATTTCTACATATAAGGAGTTGCTTCCAGATTACGAGGGTAAAATCTTGCTCAATTATAAATAAAAAAAATTACCTTTATTATATGGCTGGGTTTCATCAAGGGCAGACCCAGTTCACATAGTTTTTTGGATCCCCAACTCTCAAACCAATGAAGCCCCGCACATTCTTCTAGCATGTGAATAACAGCACTCTGAGTAATAATGTTATCAACCTTTGCTTCTCCTACATCAACCACAGGAATACTCTTCATTCTGTAGTTTGACAGCAGGAGGAGCATTGTTAGAAAAGAGTTTGATTTCTGCAGAGCAAGAAAGGGTGCCCAACGAAAAGATCCCGCAATGTCTCCAACCTGCGCAATTGTTAATGAATGCACAACTTAGTCCGGAAGTTGAATTTTCTTATTGACAAAGCAAACTTGAATATGAAAAGTTGGAAAATAACCTTTGTATTTTTGTAAAAGTCAGAAGAAGTAAGAGTCTCAAAAAATTTTCCACAAGTTGCGGTTGGGGAGTCGGGGTGCATGCTTCTAAACCTTGGAGAAGACATCCCGCCGGCTGCTGCCACTACAGCAGGGCCAACGTCCTCCTCTGACCCATTCATCACTAAATCAAACACCGTGCGGCCTTCCATCTTCTCAGACTGCAATACAAGTTAAGCGCATAACAATAATCATATATCTTAAGAACATTAGAAAAGTTGAACACGTAGACTAAAACTCTAGACGATGAAAGGCCAATTGGCAAAATTGATAAGATAAATAGTGTATAGTTATCCTAACAGGTACATGAGTCATATATATAATGCGATCCATCTTTGAAACGCACCTGATGCAGAATCCAGACGACAATTCCAGCAAATTCTACAATGCCTATGTATCTATCAATCCAACTGGCATCTTCGGGCGCTTGGACATCAACCACTAGAGCGCTAAGTAATTTATTCCGGGCAAGTAACTTTACAGCTTCTGCAAGACTCGTGTCCGAACTTATCTCAACAACTGCAATGCATACAGAAATTGCACAAACTGAGACAGTACTACCAGATCAAAGTAGATTCAACTCATTTAACTTTAAGAGTTTCGTCGATCTATTGGTCACTCAAAGGCATACATAAAAAGTTGAGAGATAATTACCATACAAAGAAATTACAGATGTCATTCACCAGTCTAGCTTACTACTACAACAACCAATAGTCACAATCCACTTGTTTCTTACTAACTATATTCATTTCAAAACCTTATCACCGGCTTAATAGAGATAGATAGATATACACAGTTGGGTCATGAGTATTCGGAAATATTGAAATTTTGTACAATTTTCTTGAAAAATTCTAGTATAGTTCTCAAAGGGGTGTGGTTGAAAAAGGAAGGGCTAATTCCACCAAGCCCCCCAATCTATGGGGTATGTAGCACTTTACCCCTGACCTATGAAAATGTGCGAAATGGCCCCAACCTATTGATTTTTTGTGCGATTTGCCTCAAATTTGACAAACAAGAACTTAGAAACGTGTACAAAATGAACAGTTGACCAATGACGTGAGGGGCGAATCGCACAAAAATCAATAGATCGGGGGGCATTTCACACATTTTCAAAGGTTATAGGGCAAAGTGCTACATACCCCATCCCATAGATTAGGGGGTTTGCTACAATTAACCCAAAATGATCATAGAAAAATAAATATATATCACTTTGCAGTCCATCTTATGATCATCAATCAAACAAAATATAGCTATAAATAAACTCAATCACAAACAGAAACCAATCTTGATCTAATCTAATAAATATGTGTACCTTGTTCAGAAGGGGCAGGTGGAAAAGCAGAAACAGGAACACTCTCAAAACAAGCATTGAGCTTCTCAGTTGGACTGAGCTGTGGTTCTTGCACATCCCATAGATCCTCTACTGCCATCCCCAGCTTTGCTTCTGGGCTCCGTGGAGTCTCACCTTCTTCAACAGCCATCATCACAATACACACACAAACACAACACACAGACACTTATATATTCAAAAGATCAAAGAGGCTGCTACTTTTCTTAATATCTTATTCTAGTAAAGACACATTAATATTATCTAGGTGGGTTATGAGAACACATCACTTTCTTGAATGTCTGACGCAGCATAATACCAATCATGTACCATTTAATGTATTTGAGGTGTCTGTCTTGATCTGCTATTACTTGGTGCATGGTAATTCTGTGTGCTCCAATACTTAAGTGGTTTTGAGGACACGTGTCGGATGGTGTTCGGACAAAAGGGTTGATGGGAGTTGCGAAGTCAAAGCTGAAGAGGCTGAGTAATCGGACATTCTTTAGTTCTTATCCATGACACTTCGACTTTTAAGCTCATCACACTTATCCGATTTTTGCTTTGGGCCACATGCGGTTAATTACGGACATAAGGATAACTGCTCCGACACAAGTGTAAATATTTTAATTCAATTAAACTATCTTTTCATTTTTTGTTTTTAGAACGTATCTATTTTTTTTGGAGATGGAAATGGAACTTATGTAATTTCTCTCAATAATTTAGAATTTCTAAGGGCAACTATTTTTTTTTCATAATCACATAATTTACTACTAAAAATAGCATCTCATATGCAAATAGGGTAACAAGTAACAACCCTCACTAATCAAGATAATTTCTTGGGATAATATCACTCACACCCCCTGAGGTTTGGTGTAATATCACTCACACCCCCTGAGGTTTGAATAATATCAGTGACACCCCTTGAGGTTTGATTTTTAGGGGTGTCACTTTCAAAAGGACACTTGTACCCTTTAATTTAATATTAGAAAATACCTTTCAATAATTAAAAGACACAAGTATCATTTATTGTTCAAGTAATGGAATCAAACAATAATCTAATAAAAAGACACAAGTACTTTTTTGTTTTTTTTTTTGTTGTTCTTTACATTTTGTTAAATCGTTTGTTTTCTTGTTAAATCAAAAATCTTAGTTCTGTTATTAGTTAAAAGAAATAACATTTTGATCTGAATACTAACGTATCCAGGTCAAAATTAATTTGTTTTAATTCATAACTACGAAACTATTTTTCTAGATATAATAATTGTTTATAATGATGTTAACTTTATATTCTTGATGTATTATATAGAGTCATTCGTGGAGTTTCGGTAATATAATTCATAAAGAAAAGGGCCACCTAATCTTAAAATTTTGAAATCAAGGGACTAGAGTTACAAAGGACTTTCTTTTGTCTTCTTATTATTAAATATAGGAATTGTTTTAATTTATGCAAGATGATCAACGATGTTCTTAGTTGATTTTATTATTTGAACTATAAATGGTACTTGTGTCTTTTATTTTTTAGAAGTTTTAGGTAATATTAAACTAACGGGTACACATGTCATTTTATAAGTGACACTCCCCTGAAAATCAAACCTCAGGGGGTGTCACTGATATTATTGAAACCTCAGGGGGTGTTACTGATATTACACCAAACCTCGGGGGTGTGAGTGATATTATCCCTAATTTCTTCTAATAAATTTTTCAAGTTACTCATGATAATATAATTTTATGGGTAGCATTTTTAAAGTATGCACATTCGGCGTATTTAATGTCATAAGGCAGAGATCACGTAAAGATCTTTATATCAATTATTTCTTATGTGAGCTAATGACGGTTCGAGAAAATTAGGGAAAAGTTTACAAACAACACTTCAATGTGCTAATCCCCACTATAAATGACAAATTCTTTTAGAAATTGCTCATTGATTTTCTCAACTTAAAATCTCAAAATAAAATGCCTATGATTAGAATGATATTGTTGCATAATTAATTTTACACTCGGTTTCCCATAGCATAAGTGAGTACTTGATTTTCTTAAAATAAAACGAGCAATTAGAATTTTATCTCATGAGACTTATTCACGTTGCACTACTTTGTTCTATTCAAACTTTTCATCCCCTTCTTGTGAGTATGCCACGAAACAGATTATTTATCTCAACCAAATAGGAGGATATAGACCGTTCAGGCATAACAACCACTGTCCTCGAAACAGAGAGCGCACACAAGCTTAGAAGGTATAGTCGGTGAACAAAGGAAAAGTTTCAAAAAATACAAAAAAATATTATTAATCCTTAATGCGTCCATGAAAAAATTAACATGATTACATGATTGATAGAATAAAATAGGTTATATTATTTATTTTATTATTTTTATGTAATTTAAGTATTCCTTACTAGACTAGGTCTGCCAGGAAACCTCTGGTTAAGTATTCCTTACTAGACTAGGTCTACCAGGAAACCACTGGTAATCTATAAATACTTGTAATTGCTCTTTTCATTATTCAAGCAAATATAATTCTCTACATGGTATCATGAGTCTCTCTGACCTGTGACCTAAAACCCTAACCCTAATTCCCCCAGCCGCCGTCCCATTGTCGGCCATGGCTACCGACACCCCCTCTCCAGCGTCGGTCTCTTCATATTCCTCTTCTCGTCCATATCTCGGCTATTGCCAGGCTTGTGACGCTCAGGGTCACACCGCCAAATCCTGTCCCAATTTTCGCATCCTGCCGATCAATCAGTTTGCTCAACCGCTGTCTCCCTGGAACAATGGCAAGGCACACACACCTCGAGTTCATTACTCGGGAAATACACCTGATTCCGGAAATTGGATTATGGATAGCGGTGCCAGTCATCACGTTACTCCGGATCTTCAGAATCTTTCTCTTCATGCTCCGTACTCTGGGTCAGATAAGGTTATTGTCGGCAACGGTTCCAGCATGCCTATAACTCACATTGGTTCTGGTATTCTTTCTTCTCCTTCTCGTTCTTTTACTCTTAATCAGCTTCTATGTGTCCCGTCCGCTCGTCATAACCTTCTCTCTGTCTCTCAATTTTGCAAAAACAATAACACCACTATTGAATTCTCCCCCTCTTCTTTTCGTGTCAAAGATCCGCGTACGGGGAAAATCCTGGTCCAAGGCAAAACTAAACATGGTCTCTACCAATGGTCTTCTTCTCAGCCTACCAAGTCCACCAACCCTCCTCTTCTTGCTTTTTCTGGTGTCAAAGCTTCTTCCTCAGCTTGGCATAGTCGGCTAGGTCATCCATCTAGCTCAATTCTAAATAATATTTTGTCTACTTTTCATTTATCCATAGTAGATGTTGCGTCACCTTCTTTAAATTGTAATGCTTGTCAATGCAACAAAATGCATAAACTCCCTTTTCATATTTCTACTGTTGTGTCGACTCATCCTCTTCAAATTATTTATTCTGATGTTTGGACATCTCCACTTATTTCTATTGATGGTTTTAAATATTATGTTGTGTTTGTTGACCACTTTACTCGTTATTCATGGCTTTATCCGCTCAAACGCAAGAGTGATGTTTATCAAGTCTTTCCTAAATTTCGTGCTCTTGTTGAAAATCAATTTAACCACACAATTAAAACCTTGTACTCTGACAATGGTGGTGAATATATTGCTTTATCATCTTACCTCTCTACCACTGGGATTTCTCATCTCACGTCCCCGCCCCATACTCCTGAGCACAATGGTATATCTGAACGTAAGCATCGTCACATTGTTGAAACTGGCCTCACCCTACTTCATCATGCATCTGTCCCCCTCTCTTATTGGTCATATGCCTTACCCGCCGCCACTTATCTCATAAATCGCATGCCTACTCCCCTTCTCTCTATGAAATCCCCTTACCAGTGTCTTCTTGGTCACAACCCCAACTATACTAAACTACGTGTCTTTGGGTGTCTTTGTTATCCGTGGCTTCGCCCATATACACCTCACAAACTTGCTGGTCGATCTGTCCCATGCGTTTTTCTGGGTTATGCACCGTCTCAAAGTGCATATTTTTGTTTTGAGCTTCTTACATCTCGACTATATGTTTCTCGTCATGTCCAGTTTGTCGAGTCTATATTTCCCTTTGCCTCTCGGCAACACTCTCTTCCTCCATCCTCTAGCCCTTCTCCGCATTTTTCCGCTTCTGACCCACCTCATACTATCCTACCAGCCCCGACCCCTATTGTTCAGGCCCCGTGCGCACCTCCGGGCTTCCCCATCACCTCGCCCGGGCCTCCTGCGGCGCCCGCAGTCTCTCTTCCGCCCGCGGGCCCATCTGCCTCTCCATTGGGGTCCACTCATCAACCGTCGGGCCTCCCGAGCTCCTCATCCTCCCATGCAGTCTCGCCTGCATCCCACATATCGGCTCCTTTATTAGCCACTCCTTCCCCACCTCCGCCTCGCACTATAGTCACTCGCTCCATGCATAATATCTCCAAACCCGTCCAAAAACTCAATCTCTCTGCTTCTATTCCTTCTGTGGATACCGAACCAACGTGTGTTTCTCAGGCTCTTGCTCACCCATGCTGGCGAGACGCCATGTCTACTGAGTTTATGGCGCTTGTTCAAAATGGTACTTGGGATATTGTTCCACCGTCTCCTTCTCTGAATGTTGTGGGTTGCAAGTGGGTGTTTCGTATCAAACGTAACCCAGATGGTTCGGTGGATCGTTATAAAGCCCGCCTGGTGGCTAAGGGTTTTCATCAGCGTCCCGGGGTAGACTTTCATGAGACTTTTAGTCCGGTTATCAAACCGACCACCATCAGGCTTATTCTCTCTCTAGCTGTTTCTCTGGCCCCTTCGCCAGTTGGATGTCAATAATGCTTTCCTTCAGGGTCGTCAGTTTGACGATGTTTTTATGGCTCAGCCCCCGGGGTTTATTGATCGTGATCGGCCTTCTCACGTTTGTCGCCTACACAAGGCAATTTATGGTCTTAAGCAAGCTCCTCGTGCTTGGTACACTGAGCTTCGGGATTCTTTACTCTCCTCCGGGTTTTCTAATTCTAAAGCGGATCCTTCTCTCTTTATTTTTTGTCGAGATGGTAATTTGGTCTATATTCTTGTTTATGTTGATGACATTATTGTTACAGGCAGTGATAGTTCACAAGTGGATTCCGTTATTGCGGACCTTGGCCGCCGCTTTTCCATCAAGGATCTCGGTCCTCTACATTTTTTCTTGGGTGTTGAGGTTCAACCACACCCTGGTGGTCTCTTTTTGTCTCAGAGACGCTACATTCTTGACCTCTTAACCCGCTTCAAGATGGCATCTTCCCGGCCGGTCAAAACTCCTCTTGCTGCTACCTCTACTCTTCGTCGGGATGGTGGCGAACCGCTCCAAGATCCGAGTGTTTATCGGAGTGTTCTCGGCGGTCTTCAATACCTTTCTCTCACTCGTCCGGATATCTCCTTTGCTGTCAACAAACTGTCACAGTTCATGCAATCCCCTGGTGCTGATCACTGGAATGCAGCTAAACGAGTCTTACGTTATCTGCATGGTACGCTTGATCAGGGTATCCTTCTCCGGGCCCGAAGCCCTCTTACTCTTCATGCTTATTCTGATGCTGATTGGGCGGGTGATAAAGATGACTACTCATCCACGGGGGCATATATTGTTTTTCTGGGTTCCAACCGTGTTTCCTGGAGCTCCAAGAAACAACAGACAGTTGCTCGATCTTCCACCGAGGCCGAATATCGCTCGGTTGCTTCCACCGCGGCTGAACTCCGGTGGCTTCTTTCTCTTCTCACCGAACTTGGTATTTCCATTCCGAGTCAACCAGTCATTTACTGTGACAACGTTGGTGCTACACAACTTTGTGCAAATCCGGTTTTCCATTCTCGGATGAAGCATGTAGCTCTGGATTATCATTTTATTCGTCAACATGTGCAGCAAGGTATCCTACGTGTTTTTCATGTTCGCTCTGAAGATCAACTTGCTGACTTACTCACCAAAGCCTTGTCGTCGGCTCAGTTCACCAATTTATGCTCCAAGATTGGTCTGTCTCTTAGCCATTCCATCTTGCGGGGGCATGATAGAATAAAATAGGTTATATTATTTATTTTATTATTTTTATGTAATTTAAGTATTCCTTACTAGACTAGGTCTACCAAGAAACCTCTGGTTAAGTATTCCTTACTAGACTAGGTCTACCAGGAAACCTCTGGTAATCTATAAATACTTGTAATTGCTCTTTTCATTATTCAAGCAAATATAATTCTCTACAATGATCATGAAACCGAAACATCACGGTATACTAATATTGTTTCCTACTCATGATGGAAACATTATAATATCACGATGGTACACAATGCTATGGTTTCAAATAAAGCAAATAAACAATGCTTTATCAATTTTAATTTCACTAAACATGAAATTAACGCAATGCACTAAAATAGCATGGTCTTAATTAAGTGAAAATCTTACGTCTATATCATGTATCAGTGATCAATTAATGTCCACATCATCATTATATATGAGACAAAGGTTGCCTTACAGGCATTTCTAGAATATAATAGTTTTCTAGTTGAAATGAAGAATTAGACCACATTCTTTTTTTATTCAGTACTAAAAAATATCATTATTAAAAGAGCTCATCGTAACCTCTTTATTAGTCACTGTAACATTTTAAAAATCAAATAGTAGTCTATTTCACTACGCAAGAAAATAGAAATTAGTCTTAAACTCTTAATGCGGCAAGTCTCACGTTTTTCAAGTAGAAGAAAAAACAGTAAAAGGAAACTTACAGAGTGACTGTAGTCAAAACATCTAGACTGATAATTTGTATGAGAAAATGTTCCCTTTGTAACGCCCCTGAAATTTGGAAGAAAATAAAAGTATTTTCGAATTTTTATTTTAGTCCTTGAACTTTTTGAAAATATGATTTTGACCCCAAAAATTTTGAAAAAGTTACAATTTAGTCTTACTCCTTTTGGAAAAAATTATGATTGACCACAAATATTTTCTTTAAGACCAATGGTTCATAAAACATTCAAAGTGGTCCCTTGTAGTTTCAAAATATCCAAGCATTCATTTACAATGGTAAATCTTCACATATTTACATTTACATTTGTAAAAAGGTAATTTTGCTTTGTCTTTTATGCTAGATATTTCTAATATTTTATTCTTATAAAATCCTATCAGATAAGGCCTGGAAACATCTTCATAATTAGGGTGACCTATCTTGGATTAAAATAAAAATGAGTAGGATATGGTAATTAATCATTGTCTCCCAATTTTCACCTATAAAAGGAGGCTCTCTTCAACAATTTTCTCACACCTCTCTTCTCCGAATCTTCTCTTCTGCAAAGTTCTTCCTCTTGTTGTTTAGATTCTTAGAAAAATTGTTTCAGTCCTTTAAGCCTTCTTTATAGTCCTTGAAAATCCTCAAAACCGAGTTTGGTCAAAACTGCCAGTTTTGGTACAGAAACTTTAGAAGTCCTAAAACCATATCAAAACTTCGAGTCTTTCTCTGAAATGTTTACCACATACTGTTTATTATGTAAGCTAACTTTTATGTTCAGAAACCTTCTTCAACCAAAGTCGTTTGAGGGGTCTAAAAATTAGAAATACATACCACTGTCCAGAAAATTCGAAAACAGCTCCTATCTTTCATGATTTATTTAAAATACCAAACCTTGTCATATTGATCTGATTTTGAAACTACATACGCTCCAGGATGTATAAGATTAAACCCCTCAATCAATTTCAGATTATCATATCGTTTGAAAGTCCGATTGAAGGTGAATCTAAGATTGCTACAGTATTCTGCCTTATATTTGCATAAACATTTTGATTAACCAATATATGTTGCAAAAGCTACACAAATCATGAAATTGATCATTAATATGGACTCATTACATACTAATAATGATGTTAGATCGGTTTATCATAATTTAGAATCGTGTTTAATATTTTTTCATGGATTTTGCAACATTAAGATGACATATAGTTTATTTTACGGTTGATCTTTCAATATCTTTAACTTTAAGTAAAGTATTGGGTTTATCTTGTGATCTAACCTTCTAATCTAGTATATTAGAATAATAAGTATTCTGGAAATATTAATTTTAATTAGATCTATATGTTTACAATTTATTTTAATTGTTATTATTGATATATGCAATATTATGTTATTTAATACTAATAATTATAAGAAAAATAGTTTTTACCAAAGTTATATATGTGATGTAATTTTATTCAAGGGCATACTGAGATATTTGTTCAATGTTAATATCATGGTAAAACTTTTGATTTAATATTATTATGTAATAAGTAATTTACAAGAATTTTGTTAAGAATAATTGTTTTAAAAAGGGTTAAATATGCATTGAAAATATATATGTTTGTTAATATGAAATATGTTATTAATAAATTAGAAATTGAGACTCTAATAATAATTTTGTAAATTGATTTAGTCTTCAACTTGTTACTTTGAAATGGTAAATCTCATTATTTATAATTTTACGTCATGGTTAAAGTTAAAATAGGTAAATGTTGGATTTATCCAAAATTAACAAGAATTAGATATTTAATTGAACTTCTTTAAATATGATAAATATTGAAAATATATATATTGTTGTAAATTTATGAGCAAACAATTGATTATATCTTTTTGATTTATGTAAGGATTCTGCAATTATCGACGTTAATCAAGAATTTCCCGTACGGTAAAAGGTGAGGTTTGATTTCTGATTTGTTCAAAACTCCGTTTGGCATCCGGCCCTGAGAAACTTGGACATAACAATTGTGATTCTTTGTTTCGAATCACGAGCAACATTCTATCACCATTGTAATGCTTTTATTTAAAATTGTTAATTCTTTACATAATCAGTTTTCTTGCCTACTGTTAAATCAAATCTCATTTAAATCATAATCAGAAATTTTCTTCATAATCACAATTAATAACCTGATATCATGATCACCCAATCAATTCTTGAATTGTGGAACGAGCAACGAACTATGTTCGGCCTATGTAGCTCAAAAACGAGCAACGGATATTGTCCGGATTACTAGCTCATCTGATAATTATGTTTCACCCATTGGGACGCCTTTGGGAATTTGGGCCCAGGGATTGAAAGGATTTACTGCTGGGCAGCAAAGGATTGTCGGTTTAAGTAATTCTGATTAATACCCATTCTGTCTAAGCGCCGCTTGCAGTCAGGAGTTGGCTGTGACCCGCGTGTTAGACTGACATGTACTCGAGCATGTTTTCTGTTCTGTTGCGAGGTAGCTCCTCGTAGGGAGGTATACGGTTGAATTTCGGAGCTAAGGTTGGATCTGTTATATGTAATTGCACAAGTTCATTTTCTCGTTCTTCTGAATACGCCACTATTATCGTTAAAATCGATAATTTCAAATCAGTGATGCAGATGTAACTATTCTGGTCATTCTTGTTCGTTTTGTTCTGATTTACTGTTTGATTATTGTCATGTTCTAAGAATCTCACTGAGTCATTAAAGACTTACTTCTCTTTTGTTCTATATGTCCCTTTCTCAGAGTAAGATTGGTATAGCAGCACGGATGGAAAGAATGATCGACAAATCCGCTTTTGGAAACTTTGCAAAAATTGTTAAGTGTTTGATTTTGTATTTACATCATTTTAAAATTGTAAAATGTATTTGTATTCCAAAGACTTCCGCTGTATTTAAAGAAAAATTATTTTATAATGCTATGGTTTTGATCCTGGTCAGTGAGACCCCTTCCTATGGGCTACAGTTCGGTCTAAGTTGAGTTTGTTAGGTGACCAACACCGGACCAACTCGGATCGGATTGTGACTCGTGGGGCGCGGTCCTCACACCCTTCATCTGGTAAATCAATTAACCAACTCCATTATAATCACCAAATAGTAAAGGCTAATGATATAGACAGAGCAATTATGATAATCATAGAGCAAATTTTTATAATCACCAAATAATAAAGGCTAATGATATAGACAGAGCAATTATGATAATCATAGAGGAAATTTTTATTCTTCCCACTTTTACCCTTGTAGATATATACTCAATAAATTATGATTGATTCTGATTGCCATTTTTATTCGTGTCAAATCTATGAACAACTGCTCCTTTCGTTAGTTTGTCAATTTACCTTTAATAAAAATGAATAATTTTCCTCAAATACGAAGATGATCTTCTCTTTCCTATTATTGCGTGCATCTTTTTTCTTTATGTAAACTTAAACACATATGATAAATGTGAAATAATATCACAAGTCTTTAAAAACGATGGGACACAAGAAATATGCTTGTCAATCTTTTTATTATTATTAGGATATAACTAATAATAATAATAATAATAATAATAATAATAATAATAATAATAACAACAATAACAATAATAATAATAATAATAATAATAATAATAATAATAATAATAATAATAATAATAATAATAATAATAACAAATATAAATTAATCACTTTATGTTTGGTTGATAACATAAATTCAATATGATCAATGATAGAGTTAGATGACAAGAATCAAAAGATTAGTGGGAAAAAAATTCACATACATAAAAATATTTTTTGTATTCCTCCGTGTGTGTGTTTGTGTCTATATATATATATATATATATATATATATGATAAGGGTGATATCAATTTAGTGAGGTAAATGGGGTGAAAGTGACGTGTGTATACGAAATGAACAGTAACTATTTGGATCGTACGAAACGATGGGTAAGAACGCACTGTTCCCAAACTGAGTGTTCGTACGAAGCGTATCTCGATTAGAACTAGGCGAAGTATTGCAAAAATCCTCTCTCTAGAAAATGTAGAATTGTGTTCTGTTTTCCTTGGTGAAATGATCCGTACAGCCATAGTATATATAGGTTGCCGAGCTTGACGCATAGCGTCTTCTGATTGGCCGTCGGACACGGCCTGTATTAATGCTACCCACGAGGGACGTCATTTAAGACTTACACATCACGTGGGTCGTATTCAATTGTGCCTATTGAAGAGCGTGATCATTGAAGATCGTAGCCATGGAAGTTAGTGATCATTGAAGATCGTGACCATGGAAGTTAGTGAACATTGAAGTTCCGTCAGACTCCAGGGTCGTAATTAATGCCTGACTGACCGCCGGCGGCGGCTCTGACACTTATCAGTGCTCTGTCATTCACGTGGTTGTTCGATCGTAGCATTTAAGCTATACGACCCTAAATCCCCGAAGATGACTTATTACGTTCGACCCGTGCTTGGTTCGAGGGGATCGTACATCGTAACTCTAGGTTTTACGGTCGTAAATTCTTGACCATTATCAATAGCCCCCCCAGTTTCGATGCCGACGAGTCGGGGTCGAAATTCTGTAGGTGATGCATCGAATATCTATCGGCATCGTTGTCCGACTTCGATGACGTCATCTGTTGCTTTTGCAACGGCTGTGCATCGTACGAATTCCAACCGTTAGCGTTTTCAATACGCTAAGTCTTAATGACGTCGTGGGGCAGCTTTATCGAATCGTGAGCGTAAATGCCGGGCGCGTGGTGCAGGTCGAGTGCGCTTGGGCTCGAGACCCCCAGGCGCGTATTCGACACGTCCCACGTGGCCTTTCCTGATTGGTGAGCTCGGGCGGCTCATCATAATTATGACGGTTACGTCTGATCGTGCGCGATTGGGCACGTTTCTATCGAGGCGAGTGGGGGAGATCGTGCGCGACTGGGCGCGACTTTTTCGGGCGGGTGTGAGACACGCGCCACGTGTCACTTTGCGATTGGGGCTTTCGAACGGCCCATCATTAAGTCGATGGTTTTGACGGCTTCCTAGGTTTTCGCGCTCACGACTCCCCATCATATAAATACCATACGACACCTGTCTTCTTCTTCACATCACTTTCAAGCTTTCTGCAACTTATTTTCTCTCTGCAATTTCTGAGTTTTCCGGCGATTTTCTGCTAAGTTCTTACTCGCAACTCTCCCTCCTTTGCTTTGTTTCCGTCTCCTATTCTCACTTCCTCTTTCGCCTCCCCATTCAGAAACACCGCAATATGTCGTCCTCTGATAGCCAAAATCCTGATGTTCAGTCGTACGGCGGAGATGAGGTGGAGGAAAGTTCTCCTTCACCAAGGCCGGCAATGAAGAGACGTCGTCTCGTTAAGGACGACGTTCTTGTGGGGAGGAGTTCCGCTCCCGTTGCAGATCCGGTTGCCGCCGCCCCGGTTCCCACGCCCGTGGTTCCCTCTGGCGGCTCCGCCGCCGTTCCTCCTCCAGCCGGGAGGAAACGCCGTGGTGGCGCTGACTCTTCCTCGACCGCTATTGAGGACTCTGATCCTGGAGGTCTGCTTCGGACCGTCAGCACTCTGCGCGAGTCCGCCATCGGCCCTATTCTGATTAAGTATGGTATCGACCCTAAAACGGTCGAATACCGGGCTGCGGGGCCGGACGACCGAGCGACTCGACCCCCTCCTGGGTTTTTGACCCTGTACGTGGTCCAGCTATTGTCTGGACTACGCATGCTTTTCCATCCCTTCTTCGTGGAGGTTTTCAAGGCGGGCAACTTTTGTCCGAGCCAACTTTCCCCGAATGGCTATCGGGTCATGGTGGGCTTTCTGGTCTGCCATCTGCTCATCGGGGTCGTATGTACGGCGGAGCGGTTCTACGCCTTATATCGGGTGCAGCTGAATGCCAAGGCTCCTCCCTTTTACTACTTCACGTCTCGCGACACGAAGAAGGCTATTTTGGTGGACAACGTGTCGTCGCACGGGGCCTGGAAGGAGAAGTTCTTCTTCATACGACCGAAGGACGCAGATATGTCGACCTGGGGAGTTACGACCGCCTGGCACACGGGTACTGAAGGACCCTCCGACCCGCGGATCGAGAATGCGGATACGATTCGAACCAACCTCGTATTGGAAGGATTTTACAAAGGGTCGCTGAGCATGACGAAGATCGTCAGCGACACACCGCTGTTCGTACTCGCTGGCCTTCAGAAATCTCCTATCCTAGGAGTTACTCCCCAGCCGAGTTGGCCCGTAGCCCTTTCTTTCGTAAGAGTTGGCCCATGCTTTCTACTTTTATGCTCACATATCTGAAATTAACTTGACATTACTTATCCTATTTACTTCAGGTGCGGTCGTAGAGACGGTGTCCTTTACTCCATACATTTTGCCGCCGATCCCCCGAGGGGCGGAAGTCAAATACTTGGATGAAGAGCTGAAGAAGTGGGGATCTGAGCCGATCGTAACGAAACCAAAGGGGTCGAGGACGAAGCAAATTGCCCAAAAACCGTCCAAAGTTCCTAAGGTCAAGCAGGAAGCATACGATCGTGCTCGGTCGGAGGCCGCCCAGTCAGAAGTGGTGGTTCTGAGCGATTCTGAATCACCTCCTGTCGATCCTCCCATCATAAGTTCGATTCCTTCTGCAGATTCGGCTTCTCCAAAATCAGTGGCACCAATTCCTCCTTCAAGCTCGGCGGAACCGACCCCTCCTCCGAACACGAACGTTCCTGATCCTACGCCTGGTTCGGAGCCATCCGTCGGAGCAAATACTCCTCTTCTTCGGTCTGAGTCATTGCTTCCGTCCGACTTGCAGAGCATGATCGGTCAGGTCCTTAGGGCTAGGAAGGCAGCAAGCGGCCCGACCGTAGCCCCCGTTACACCTATTTAGAATGTCACGACCGATTCGACCGTCTTTACTACAAAGTCTGGGGAAGGGACGATCGGGGATATCCCAGAGATTCCTGAGTCGGTAATCGAGCCCGCGCATCCCACTGCCGTCGACCCTCCTGCGTCGACCGATCCGCCCGCGCCCGCTGACGCTACATCGACCCTTCCCCTTGATCCTATTCCTTCATCTATCCTAGATGTTTCGAGGTCGGAGCCTCCGACAGGGAACGGTTACGATATGCCTACTTCGGGTGCTGATGCAGATGGAGACGGGTCGACCGATCCTCAACCTGCGCCTGTCCAAGAGCTAGAGTCGCCTTCACTAGCCACTGCTTCGGTTTTCCATGGATGCCCGCCGGGCCTTGCTGAAAGGGTAGTTGGGCAGATGGTGAACCAGGAAGACTATGACTACTTGTGTTCCGCACCCCGAGGGGATCTCTACGACTGGCGGTTCCAAGTCGTTGCTCAGGTAGCTATAAATTTTGTCGAGTGTTGATTTCCCTGTCCTCTTATTTTTGTGTTTGTAAACTGAATCGTTGTTCCTTTTTCATATTACTCGACTGATTCATGAATCGGTGGAGTCGGATCGGGAGTTGAGAGCCAACAAAGAGTACCTTATCAGTCGCAAAGCGTACTATAAGGATCAGACCCGTGAGCTCCAAGCATCCCTCTCAAGGGCAAAGGCAGAAGCTGACGAGATGCGATCCGGATTTCAACTAATCGACACTTTGTAGTCGGAGCTGGAGGAGCTTAAGCCTGAACTGTTTCGACACCACGAGACATTGCGCTCTTTGGAAGCTGAAAAGGAATCCTGACAGAAGGAGAGGGTGGATCTTACGACCCAAAAAGAATCCTGGCGGAAGGAGAAGGAAGATCTCACGACCCAACTGGCAGCTCTGACTGGTCGTCTGGCCGATGCCGAGGAGCGTGTTGCTGCCCTCGAGCGGGGGAAGCAAGACTCTGAAGCGACTGCAACTTCTGTTCTTGCTGTGAATCAAAAGCTCGAGAAAGAGTTGCTTGCTCTGAAGGCGTCCCAGGAGGAAACCGGTCAGAAAGGTTCTGCGGAGTTATACGAAGCTTGTCGTCAGGCGATCGAGGAGTTCAAGGAATCCTCCGAGTATCGGAATACGATCGCCCAATACGCTGCAGACATTTTTCAGCAAGGTTTTGACCTGTACTTCTCAGTTCCGACAGTCGGGCTTGCTTCCCGGTGATCCAGACTTGGGCTTTTTGGATGTCAGCGCGATTCCTGATCCTGGTGCTTCGACCTCCGGCCCTCCTACAGACACTTAGTTTTTTTTGTCTTTCGCTGTACCTTTTTTTTTTGCAAGTACCCTTGTAAATTTCTCTTTGAATGAATAGAATTTTGGCTTCACGTATTAACATCTCCTTTTCTTCCTATTTTTTTTTTGCTTCTGCTTTGATCGTAGAATTTAATCTTTTAACGATCGGACATCTTTGAAATGAATTGAATCATATTCTAACTTTCAAGAATTTAATCTTCAAGTCGTATTAGAAATGAATTGAATCACCTTCTAACCTTTAAGAATTTAATCTTCGAATTAGAAATGAATCGAATCATATTCTAACTTTTAAGAATTTAATTTTCGACAATCGAATCGTGTGAATTGAATCACCTTCGAATTTTTAAGAATTTAATCTTTTCGTTTGCTTCGATCATAGAACTTAAGCTTTTAACGATCGAATGAATCGGGCCTAGAGTCGAATCGAATCGTTCTCTTACCCTGAAGAATTTAATCTTCCTTTAGTCAGGCCTAGAGTCGAATCGAATCGATCTCTTACTTCGAAGAATTTAATCTTCCTTCTATTTTGTTTTGTTTTTTTTGTTCTCTATCCCTCTTCTCCCCCCAAAAGACGAAGTTCACTTTGAGTGAACTATGTTTCGATGGGTAGTATCGTTGCTACTTACTTCTTATACTTTAGCTTTTCATCGGATCTCAACGACCGCTTACATACATTCATTTGCGAAATTTAGCTAAGTATTGACAAGAAGCTAACAACTGAGGTTCAAGATGTGTACTTTATTCCATTGAAGAATATCTGAACGCTACATTTGCCTTGTTGTCAAGGATAGAATTTTCTTAGGTTGCTGGAATTCCACGATCGTGGATAATCTCTTCCCTCCATATCTTGAAGGATGTAGGTCGAAGGGCCCAGGATCTGTGTAATCTTGTACGGTCCTTCCCACTTTGGATCGAGTTTGCCGATCACCTTCGACGCTTCGACCCTCTTCAAGACCAGGTCGCCTACCTGGAATCGTCTATCCTTGACTTTCTTGTTGTAGTATCCGGCCATTTGAGCCTTGTATTTCTCGGACCGTAAGCTAGCCTTGGCGCGCCTTTCTTCAAGCAGGTCTAACTGGAGAGCCAAGTTCGTGGAGTTGTTCTCCTCCTCGTATTCTCTGATCCTCCAACTCTCAGCTACGATCTCGTCGGGGGTCACTGCTCGTGACCGTATGCAAGGCTGAAGGGTGTTTCTCCGGTCGCGCTTCTTGGTGTTGTTCGATACGCCCATAGCACGCCCGGTATCTCTTCTACCCATTTGCTCTTGTATTGGCCTAGTCGAGCTTCGATAGATTTAACCAAAGTCCGATTAGTTACCTGGACCTGCCCGTTGGCTTACGGATATTCGACCGAGGTGAAGCATTGCCTGATCCCCCATTTGAGACACCAGTCTTCAAGTTGTTGGCTGCGGAATTGCAAGCCATTGTCGCTAACCAGGGTTCATGGAATCCCGAATCGGCACACAATGTTGCGCCAAAGGAAATTGATAACGGCTCCCGCAGTTATATTGGCCATTGGCTCGGCTTCAACCCACTTCGTGAAGTAATCCACCGCCACCAGTAGGAATCGCTTCTGGCCTTTATCCTTGATCATCGGCCCTACGATATCAATTCCCCACCGGTCGAACGGACAAGGGATACGATTCGGTTCCCAGGCTGCTGCGGGTTGTCGGATCGTCCGTGCAAATTGCTGACAAGGTAGACAGCGCTTGGCGAAGTTCTCCGCGTCCTTGGCCAATGTTGGTCAAAAGTATCCTTGCCTTAGGATTTTCTGGGCCAGACTGCTCCCACCGGCGTGATTGCCGCAACTTCCTTCGTGTATTTCTTTCATCACTAGCTCCGACTCGGTTTTCTCCAAGCATCGTAGGTAAGGTTGGGAGAAAGCCCGCTTGAATAACACTCCGTCTTTGAGGAAGAATCGTGCCGCTTTCTTTGCCAATGTTTTTTCCTCAGGCTTCGCAGTATACTGGTCTGGATCTGAAAGATATTTCGTTATTTCCGATCTCCAATCCTCTTCATCTTCTTCGATCGCGGCCGTCACGGCCCCTTCCGATTTATCCGCCTTACCGATCGTGAAGAATGTGATTTTTCTCGTGCAGATCGGTGTCATTGATCCCGCCATTCGGGCAAGGGCATCGGCCTCACAGTTTTCCAACGTCGGTATCTGGGTTAGTTCGAACGTGTCGAATTCTTCTTTCAACTCCTGGACCCGCTGGAGGTAGTCCTTCATCCTTTCTTCTCTTGCCTCGTAGGATCCACTCACTTGTTGTACGACCAGCTGCGAATCGCTGTGGGCTCGAAGCCTAGTGACGTGGTCCTCCAGCGCACATCTCATTCCGACCAGCAAAGCTTCATACTCCGCTTCATTGTTCGAAACTGGGAATTCCACCTTGACGGCAAAGTGGAGATTTTCACCCTCGGGGTTCTTCAGGACGATTCCCAATCCCCCATTGCCGTTACTCACTGACCCATCCACAAACAGGTCCCACCATTGAAGTTCTTTCTTTTCTTCTTCCGATCCATCGCTAATTTCAACGATGAAATCGGCCAGTACCTGGGCTTTTATCGCTGGTCGAGGTTTCTAAGTGATGTCGAATTCTCCCAGTTCGACCGACCACTTCACCATTCTTTCAGATACTTCTGGTTGTTGCAGAATGGATCGGAGTGGATGCTTCGTAAGAACTACGATCGGGTGAGCCAAGAAGTATGGCTTCAGTTTTCTTAACGCTATAACCATGGCATATGCCAACTTCTCGATCTGCGGGTATCGAAGCTCCGCATCTCTCAACGTCTTTCCGGTGTAGTACACCGGTTGATGGTTTCTGCCATCGGCCCTTACTAAGACCGTGCTAACCGACTCCTTCGCCGCTGCGAGGTAAACGTATAGTGTTTCGTCGGGGATTGGTTTTACGAGCAGCGGTGGGCTCAGCAAGTACTTCTTCATTTCTTCGAATGCCGTTTGGCATGCGTCTGTCCACTTGAACTCTTTCACATTCCTCAACACCTTGAAGAATGGCAGTTCTTTCTCTGAGGATCGTGAGATGAATCGATTCAAGGCGGCCAGTCGACCGTTCAATTGTTGAACTTCACCCGGCTTCGTCGGTGACTTCATATCCAATATGGCCTTTACCTTTTCCGGATTCACCTCGATCCCTTTCTGGGTCACCATGAAACCTAGGAATTTCCCGCCTTTGACCCCAAAGGTACACTTCTTCGGGTTGACCTTCATTCCGAACTTTTCCATGGTCTCCATGGCCCTTCTCAAGTCTCGTGGATGATCCTCCGCCTTCTGGCTTTTTACTATCATATCATCCACGTAAACCTCCACCGTATCGCCAATCATCCCGGCGAACATCGTATTAACCAACCTTTGATAGGTGGCCCCTGCATTCTTAAGACCGAATGGCATCACCATGTAGCAAAATACTCCTACATCGGTGATGAAACTGGTCTTCTCCATATCATCGTGGGACATCAGGATCTGATTGTATCCTTGGTCCCCGTCCATCATTGACAGCAACTCGCAGCCCGCTGTCGAATCCACCATGAGGTCGATGCTCGGCAGTGGATAGAAGTCTTTAGGACATGCTTCGTTCAGGTCTGTAAAATCGATACACATCCTCCACTTCCCTTCCTTCTTCGGCACCAGGACCACGTTCGATAGCCAATCTGGGTACTGAACCTCCTTAATCTGCTTGAGACGTAGAAACCTCTGCACTTCACTTTGGACGATGCGGCGCCTTTCTTCGCCCATCTTCCTCTTCTTTTGTTTTACGGGTCGGGCATCGGGTCGAACATTCAATTGATGGCAGCAAATGTTCAGATTTATCCGACCCGGTGCCTCCCCTTCCCACGCGAATATGTTGACATGATCCCTGAGGACCACCATTACTCCTGATTCGACTTCAGAGCTCATTTCTGCTCCTATTTGTACCTTCTTCGATGGATCTCCCAGTTCCATCGTCTTCGTATTTCCCGCGGCAATTACTTTACTCCCCGCGGTTTTCAGCTTCTTGGTGAAGCCTACCTCATCTTCCAGAGTTAATTCCGGTAACTCTGCTACACTCATACAGCATTCCCGGGCCCGAGCCTGACCGCCTCGTTCTTCTCCAATCCCTGTCGGGGTCGGAAACTTCACCTTCAGGTGAATCGTAGATGCGATCGCCTCGAACTGTCGCAATGCTGGTCTCCCGATGATGACATTATATATATTGCCCGGGATATTGACCACGTAAAATTTTACGATCTCGGTCCTTCTCCTGGGCGCGTCTCCCCACGACATCGGAAGTTCGATAGTTCCGATCGTGGTATGTCTTTCTCCGCCCAACCCTACTAGCCTGATGTTGGTATTCTGCAGGCGCATGGGATCGATCCCCATTTTCTTAAAGGTTGACAGGAACATGATGTCAGTTGATGCTCCTGTATCGACCAGGATCCTTTGAACTTGAACTCGCATGATTGTGGCCGATACGACAATATGATCGTCATGGGGGGATACGATTCCTGCCAAGTCGTCGGGTCCGAATGAAATGGTCTGGGGGCGTTGTACGTGTACCGAGAACATTTCAACCGGCCTCTGTTCCATTGCTCGCGCTTGTCGGATGAACCTTTTTCGTTTGTTGGAAGACGATGACGCCATCGCGCTTCCTTCGATCATTCCGATGGTATGTCCTCCGTATGTGTTCTCCATGAAGGGCCTACCGACTGGCTCGGGGTCGGGTACTACGGCGGTTGCTTCCGACGCCGTACTTCTCGGTCGTGACCCCGACGCTTCCTCTGGGTTTTCTCTTCTTCTTTTTTCTCTGACCGTGGCGGTCGGGCTCGCGATGAATTCGCGAAGATATCCCATATTGATCAGACGTTAGATCTCGGATCGAAGCGTTGTGCAACTGTTGGTTTTGTGTCCCCACACCTTATGATACCGACAATACTTATTCGAAGATTTGTACTTCTCCGGATTGGGCTGGATTTGCTGGCCATGTGGTGATTCGACCCAACTCTCCTACCGACATCACGGGCAGTACATTCTGAGGACCGGTCGTGAGGGGGGTGAACTTCAAGTTTCTATGCACTCTGCTATCGTTGTCTTTTCGACCCGACGGCCTTCCTTCCTGCCTATTATTCGGCCTAGACGATTCGCCTCTCTGCCCTTGTCGTACCATTCTTTTGGCCTTCTTAGCCTCCTCCGTTACGATGAATGGAGTTGCTCGTTCCATCAATTCGTTCATGCTTCTGACCCTTGTTCCGTACAAGGAGTCCGCAAATGGACAATCTTTCAGCCCGTGGGTCAGCACATCCACCAAGCCATCAGGATTAGGATCGGCAACTTCGAGGACTGCATCGGAGAACCGCTGCATGTAATCCCGGAGCGACTCCTGATCCCCTTGCGTCATGGAGTAGAGATACCCCATCGAGCGTGGGATTCTTCGATTGCAGGCAAAATGTGACACGAACTCCGTCGTGAGTTGTGCGAACGATGAGATGGAGGCGGGTTGCAGATTGAGGAACCAAGTGGCTGCTCGCCCTACCAGCGTGCTTCGAAAAACTCGGCATAATGCCGCATCGGAAGCGACGATAAAATCCATAGCGTTTAAGAACGCATCTACATGGTTTTTGGGGTCCCCAGATGATTTTTCTCCGGTGTATATGGGGAGTCCCCCCGGTCGTTGATCATGTGTGATTCTGAGATTAGCAATCGCGTCGATGAACGGGCTTCGTCGGATGATTGGGTCGTAATGTGACCCCGCAGATCTCTGCAATTCCTCGAGCTGCCTTTACATCTGCACAATCGCCTGTTCGATCGGTTCGAGGAACTGCTCTCTCTCCGACCTTGGCTGGACCGTATCCTCATTTCTGATTTCCCCTTGGGCTGGTGTTGGTGTTTGCACATTGTTCACCACCGTAGGTTGAGGGTTCTGGGTCGGCATATCCTGGTATCGAGAGCGAGTCCTCCCCCGAGATTCCTGCCAATTTCCATCTCGACCCTGTGGGCCCTGGTGGTTTGACGGGACCGGCTCTTCTGTCATACGGTCAGAAATTTCCCTGACCGAACGAAATGTCGGCGATCGTAGTTGAGATACCTGATCAGGGGAGGGATGTCCGTGCCCCCTTGATGTTTCTCTCATCACCCTACGAGCCCCATCTTCGGCTGCTTCCCTAAGCATGACTCTTAAGTCGTCTCGTGAAAGAAACACGAGATCCGCCGTGTTTTGGCGTCTTGGCACAAAGGATTCGCTGCTATCCTCTGGCACATTTCTGACGCCATTAGCACTTGTGTCCTGGTTGGAAGCCATTTCTCTTATCGTTTTTTTTTTTTGAAAGGTTTTACAGATTTCTCACAATATTCGCCTCTATCTCAGCTATCTCAAGGAACGTAAGTGTGTTCCCACAGACGGCGCCAAATTGATAAGGGTGATATCAATTTAGTGAGGTAAATGGGGTGAAAGTGACGTGTGTATACGAAATGAACAGTAACTATTTGGATCGTACAAAACGATGGGTAAGAACGCACTGTTCTCAAACTGAGTGTTCGTACGAAGCGTACCTCGATTAGAACTAGGCGAAGTATTGCAAAAATTCTCTCTCTAGAAAATGTAGAATTGTGTTCTGTTTTCCTTGGTGAAATGATCCGTACGGCCGTAGTATATATAGGCTGCCGAGCTTGACGCATAGCGTCTTCTGATTGGCCGTCGGACACGGCCTGCATTAATGCTACCCACGAGGGACGTCATTTAAGACTTACACATCACGTGGGTCGTATTCAATTGTGCCCATTGAAGAGCGTGATCATTGAAGATCGTAGCCATGGAAGTTAGTGATCATTGAAGATCGTGACCATGGAAGTTAATGAACATTGAAGTTCCGTCAGACTCCAGGGTCGTAATTAATGCCTGACTGACCGCCGCCGGCGGCTCTGACACTTATCAGTGTTCTGTCATTCACGTGGTTGTTCGATCGTAGCATTTAAGCTAACGACCCTAAATCCCCGAAGATGACTTATTACGTTCGACCCATGCCTGGTTCGAGGGGATCGTACATCGTAACTCTGGTTTTACGGTTGTAAATTCTTGATCATTATCAATATATATATATATATATATATATATATATATATATATATATATATATATATATATGTATGTATATGTATATATATATATATGTATATATATATATATAGCGCACATGATTTGATTCGTTAACTTTCGAGAAATTTATTGAATTTTGATACAAAATGAACCTAAAGATAGAATAACTCTTTGTAAAACAACTAGTGATAATTTATAAATTAATCCTTTAATTATTTTTAAAAAAAAATTAATCCATTTCTTGTAGAGAATGTTTTTGTATTTGTGTAAAAGTTCAGATTTTCAATAACCTTTGCAAAAAGGAATTAAGCAATCCTATTTTTAATTTTTAACCTTTAAAAAAACATAACAAACCGTAGTCTCTACATTTAATTAATGAGAGAGATAAGATCTTTAATCTAGCTACAATCTCGCCCAAATCCCCTTTAATTGTGGAAAACAAATTAGAAAGAAACTGCACAAGTATTTGGTTTTGATTTTGGAAAGGTTTAAATAGAAATTTAAATAGAGTTTGCTCTGTTTATATCATCAACCAATAGTAAAAGTTGTTAGTATCATTAGTAATAATAATTTAGCCAACAAAAATAATTACCGTTACTCTTCCGACATTACCATAAGAGCATTACCCAATTAAATCTCGGCTTGATTACTTTGTTAATGGCATACTGCTAAAACATATGAATTCTGAGCAAATTCGAAACCTAGGCTAGTATTCTGTACAAATGCTTACATATTCTCATTTTGTCATTTTTTTTTTATATTTTTCAGATAACTCCACCTTTGACAATTTGTCTCGTCTTCATTTGAAGTTCAATATTCTTCTCAAGAAATATATATTAGACTCTTAAACAAAATACTCTAGCATATACGTTTTATCAACATAGAACTACATTGTCTTAAAATTGTTTGTAACAGTTCGACGATATAAACTCTTTTGTCATTTGCCGCAATTCTGAAATTTATCACGAAAGAAATATTATTAAGATTTATCAGCGACAGACTTTGACTAAGTTTTAACACAAAATTAGTTTAACTCAAAGGCTAAACAATCTTTAAATAGCTGTTCCGTGGTAAAAAAATGATAATAATAACATCGGAGAACAAAATAATAATTTACTAAACTTTAACATAAAATAGATATTACCTCAATTCTCCAATTGGATGAATATGATGAAGGTTACCTCGATGCCGATAATTAGTTAATCGACAATGTTATAGTTTAATTGTTGGGATGAGGCGTAGACGAGGTCCTGTTCTCTTAAAGACGGTTTTGCACCCCTACTGATTCTCCTATCCGATGTAGTAGGCTACCGACACGTCCATCTCCGGGATACAACAACCCAACCTTCCTTGTTGTAACTTCGCTCTAAGTCTGTACTACTAGAGGAAGTCAAAGCGTAACCCAACACTTTTCTTTGCCCATAGTTTTTTCTTATGTACACACTCGTATAATGTTTATACATATAATATAAGAGAAAGAACACTTGTTGAAGGGAGAGTTGTATATTCATCTAATTTTTTCTCATTGGTCACAATAATTTGCAAGACCACTACTTATAGTGTTAAAAAGCATTAGACTTGTAATTTCTCAAATAATTAGAAACTTAATATATAATACAAATATGTATATTACTATATTATATAGGGATAAAAGCATTAAACCCCTTATACTATACCCCCTATTGCACTGTGCCCCCTGTCCTTTTATTTTTTGCGACTTGCCCCTGTACTATGGATAAATTAGCACTTTGCCCCCTGAGTCACCTTTTCACCATTGGATTTGTATATGTGTCAAGATTTTTTGCCGTTTGATTTGTACTCAGGGGCAAAGTGCTTATTTATCCATAGTACAGGGGGCCAGTTGCAAAAAATAAAAGGACAGGGGGCAAAGTGCAACAGATGGTATAGTATAGGGGGTTTAACGCTATTATCCTTATTATATAAATATGATAATAATGGGGGTGTTTTAATTCACACAATAAAATGGGTGGTAAATGAGAATGTTAATGGTCTCACCTCATTAATCTCATTAAGACCACTACTTGAAACATACAAAATATTTACACCCATTAACATAAGATAATATAGCCTTGTAAATTAATCTCAAAATAATTGGTTTTACTAAAATACTCCAACAATTCGTTTGGACAACGAGCTTGTTAGGACGAAGAGTCCTTGATATTTTATTTACTTCTTTTGTAAAAATTAATTTAAGGAAAATCGTTTTTGTAACTTACTAAAATATTCTTTTGAATTTTTATGGAAAACCTATTTCAAAAGGAGTGTGAGTATTTTGGTAAGTTTGGAAAGATAGGAAAGAGATTTAGTTTTATCTTCAAAACCTTATCTTTTGGAAAGTAAGTTTTATACTTAAGTGATTGTTTAGTTTTGAAGTTTATTTTCGTTCCTTATTGTGTAGGATTAGGAGATTGTGAGATCTTATCAAAAGGGAAGAATCCGAATATTTTAGGAAGATAGAGTCCCGATTGAACTAGGAAACTGTCCGCGGAAAACTTGTCTTCTAAGAAGTGCTATCCTATAAATAGTAGAATTCTAAGTAATGAAACAGAGAACACACGAGTATATCAAAAGATTCATACGTGTTCAACATTTTGTTTATTTCGGAAGATTCAATCTTTGTTTTTCGACGATATAATGTGAAAAGTTGTTCAAGGGTTGAAGGGCGTTCAACGGGAAAGTAGCTGACCAGTTGAAGGGAGTTCGACAAAATGTGTTCTACGTTTGGAAGTGATTCGCTAGAAGATCAATGGGAGCTGATCTTTGTTGGGATTCAAGCGGAGTATTTTGATAAAAGTATTCTAGTGGTTTTTAGCAATAGATGGTGTCTAGTTGTTAAAATAAAATTCCAGTAGTTGTAATAGCTTTTTATCAAAAGAAAGAGGTTTGAATTCTTGAGCGAAAGCCTCGTGGAGTAGGACGATGTCCGAACCACGTTAAATCTGTGAGTGTATTTTTACTGTTTTTATAATTGTCTAGACAGTTTATCACGAGTGGTAGTTTTAAAGTAAAAATTGTAGACTTAAGATCTAACAACTGGCATCAAGAGCTTATCACCTATCTTTTGGTGAGATTCCGGTATAGTTTAGATCTTGCAGATGGCACAAAACGTTGAAGGTACATCCTCGTCAAAGCCACCTCATCTCAACGAGTTCAACTACTCATATTGGGAAAGTTCGTATGAAAGCCTTCATCAAATGAGAAAATCAGAAGGCCTGGAAAAGTATTCTCAAAGGATGGACTCTGACAAAAGGAGAAGATGGAAAACCGAAATACGAACTACAATGGACTGATGCAGAGGACCTCGAAGCGAGTCACAAATCCATTGCAATCAATGCAATACTGAATGGAGTCAATCTCAGTCAGTTTAAACTCTTCTCCAAGTTCAAATCTGCTAAGGACGCATGGAATGCTCTCCGGGTTTCTCATGAAGGAAAACTAGTTGTCAAACGATCAAAAAGATAAATTCTTGGTACTCGATTTGAGGAACTCAAGATGGAAGAACATGAGACTTGCCCAATACAATGCCAAATTTCGTGACATTGCAAATGAAGCTTTCCTTCTTGGAGAAAACTCTTCGCACATTGTTCCTAGATTTGATATGAAAATCAAGGCTATTGAAGAAGCAAGAGATGTGGAGAAATTGTCCATTGAAGAATTAATGGGAGCACTTGCCACCTTTGAATTGAAGAAAAACATGAATGGGGTTACGCAAAAAAGGATTGCTCTTAAAGCTGAAATCAAAGAAAAACCTCAATCTGAAGAAAAGGAGGACTTCGAAAAATATATTGCGTTTCTTTCCAAGGGACTGCGAAAATACTCCAATCCTGGAAAAGAAAGGTACGAACATTTATCCTTCAAACTCAGAAGTTTCATTAAATCCTTCCGCTGCTAATGATCTTAGTGTCAAAAGAAAGGGAAAATGTATTCAATGCAGGGAGTGTCATGGCTTTTGTCACATTTAAACTGATTGTGGGAATCTTCTCCCAAAGAACAAAAACAAAGCAATGATATCCACTTGGAGTGATGACAAGTCTGATGAAAGCGAAGAAGAACCAGAAGAAATAGCAAATATTGCCTTCACCTCAGTCGTCAGTCTTGACTCCCTACCTATCACGTCAGACAAAGAAGACTCTGATGAAGATTATGATACTGACGATGAGGAAATCAATCCTGGAGTAACCCGAGCGGGTTAAGTAAAAAACTCAACCATGCGGTTGCGGGTTGGATGGGTTAAGCGGGTGGCGGGCAAGTGGCGGGATTAAATTGTGAGAAAAATATAGTAATATCCGGTATAAAAATAAAAACTAATCTACTTTGCGTTCTAAAAAAACAACAAAAACGATACCATAACTTAATAAAAATATTTAAACCACAACATAACTTAACTGAAATAACAATATAAGGATGTAATTTCGATTGATGATGAAGAAAGAGAATTCTTGGTTCAGTTTGGAAGCAGTGGAGTGAGGGGGCAATCGGTATTGCACCCGAAACGCAACGGCGATAACCGACGTATGAGCGAGCTGGTGAACCGAGTATGATCATCAATGAACGACAACAAACCATCCTGAACTACGGTGGGTAAGACCGGTAGCGGTAAATCGTTTAGTTAGCACAGATTCAGGCTGTGTACACCAGATCAATTGACTCACGGAGCTCGGCCAATTTGATGTTCGTATGGATCTGTCCTAAGGCGACTGTTCATTGGCATCGGTATCTGTTGATGCCTTATCTTAGAGACCACGGGCTTTAAAGAAGAAAGCCCAGGCTCAAGGCCCATCTCTGTCATATTGTCAAGCCAAAGAAGAGAGAAAGCCTAGCTCTTAAAGCAAGCTTGCTTCACCTTCACGTACCTGATTCTTAGTCTGCTCCGAATATTTTATCCACGTACATTATAAATAAACAATTTAAATTGATTTACAACTCAAAATACAACTATCAAACAACATAGATTCAAAAAATACTATATTGTAGCAATATTATGAACATGAAACTATATGGCTTCCGAAAATTTTCTTTGCTTCCTTCATTTCTCTACAAATATACAAACTAGAGTTGTATGCGCGGGAGGGGTTGGGGGGGTTGGGCGGGTTGTCATTAAAAATATGACCATAACCCAATATTTGCGGGTTACCAATTGGTCGGGCGGATCAGGCAGGTCATGAACGCCCCTATCTTCAACATCAATGTTCTTTTACCTAGAACTTTTGAGACCGCAAAGGTTCTTATGTAACACTACTCCTTCTTCACTAGTTGATAGGTCTTAAATATCCATCTGTCGAAACAGATGCAACGAGTAACCCCAATGTCTACACACCATGAGCTAGAGTTTTTCCAACAAAATTCACTTCTGACACAGCTGCACTCCAAGTGCACGTTATTATCAGAGATATTCGCCCGCTTATGCAATATTATCATGTGCACGCTTGCTCTTCTTAATACTCCATTGCTTTCTACTTCTCATACAATACCCAAAGACCCCTTGCGGTGTCTTTTATTCTAATTGTATGGCTACAATTCATTTGACCCCACGTCATGGCTACAGATTATTTTGACCCTACTTGGTGACTGATTTTCTTGACACCATTGTTGGTGACTAATTAATCTGTAGCCATTGCTGAAATAACTTTATGCCTGTGAGGCCAATAGTAACAAAAGCTTGTTACAAAATTTTCTGTAGCCATTGATTAATGCTCACTGAAAATATAGCAATGGTGAGTAATTTTTTTGACCCCATTGCTACATTTTCTTTTAGTGTTTACCATTTGATTTGCCAGGAGTTGTGTCGTATTTTTGGCAAATTCATTCGTTTAGGCCCTAACGTAGTTTTTGTGAATTCCAATGTTCGGTTGCTTTGGCTCCGCCGAGCGGAGAAACTCCTGAAGGGCTTTCGCCCTTTTGGTTGATTATTTTGTGTAGTAAGCATAGTGGTCCGTTGCGATTGCCATAAGATGATTGATCTGGACCGAGGGGAACAATAAGCATCAGGCTGCATTTGCCACTCCCCTATCAATCTGCTACCGGATGTTATGCTCATCTTCTTGGCCATTGTTCCAAGTAAAATCAATTTACATTCGTTTCATTTACGTTAATGATATTTTGCAATTGTAATTTTGTGATATGTTTGAGTTTAAAGTTATGAAAAAAAATTATAATATTTTTTCAAAAATTATACTTGGGCATTTTTAGTTTGAAACTTTGGTTATCATTTTGATAATTAGGTTTTGGGGGTTAATTATATTTTTTTGTGTCCGTTTTTTGGACTTGCGCCAATTTTTCGAGACTTCTTTGCATTCCTTTTATGGTTTAGTCCACGTTGTTTCTTGGGCTGTTAGGGTTGGTAGAAATCGTACACTTTTAGAAAAAAAAAATTATGAAAAAAAGAAAAGCCCCTTGTCGCGAAAGATGAAGAGATGATATTTTTACGGAAACTACTTGGGCCCAAATTTTACTTTGGAAATAGTAAAGTGATTATCCTAATTTTGATTCTCATCCTCGACTTACTTACCGAAATTATATTAAGTAAAACTATTGCTAAGATATGAATGAAATAATAGTATAGTACTAATAAGTATCACAAAGGACTATTCTTTAATTACTAAATTCCTAAAACTAACATATAAATGGAAGTGTGCTAATAACTTTTAATTTTCTGGATCCTATTTGTTTGTCTTCAATTTTACCTCATCTCGTCTTCTCGGGTGTTCTCTCTTATCTGTTTTTGTTGGTTATGTGGCGTCTGATTCTTGTGGTCTCTCTCTCCGTCTCTAGGACTTGTAATACCTACGCGCGATCCGCTCTGATTTCCCGATGGAGTCCGAATTGGATAGTTTTGGGGTGAGGCTGTCTTTGTCTGATGATGAGGAAGAGGATGTTGTTGTCTCTGATACTATGTTTGATGGCTCACAATCAATTTCGGATTTGGTTTTGGTTGGCAGACTCATCATGAAAAGGAATTTCAATTTTAATACATTCAGTGATGTGATAAAAAAGGTTTTTAAATCCTCGAAAAGGAGTGAAAATTCAGAAGGTTAATGACGACCGTATCCTGTTTCACTTCGCTCATGTTATTGACAAAAATCGGGCTTTGGAGGGGTGCCCTTGGTCCTTTGATAAGGATATCCTGGTTTTGAATGAGGTTCAACTTAATGAAAACCCGTCACAAGTTAATCTCAATTTGTGTTGCTTCCATGTTAAGATTCATGATCTCCCACTCTCTAGACAAACTGAAGAGATGGCAATGATAATTGGTAATCACCTGGGTACTTTTATTAAAAATGACCCGTATGACTCCTGGGGTATTAGCATGCGGATTAGAGTTAAAATTGATGTTACACGTCTGTTGAAGCGCTTTATGAAGATTCGGGGCTCGCGAGGTGATGAACTTCGGGTTTCGTTCTCCTATGAACGTCTTCCTAATTTTTGTTATCTTTGTGGCATCATTGGCCATATCGCAACCGATTGCGACATTAGATATGAACAGGGCATCGACCTCAAAACTACTATCTTTCCGTTTGGTCCTTGTCTTCGGGATCAGAATCATAAAGGAGGAGGTTCTGGTATTCCTTCTACTTTTCTCCCACGTTTTTTACGCAAACACAGAGCCTCTGATCAGCCACCAATGACGTCTCAATCTTCTTCACTCAATGCTCATGACCGTCAGGCTTCAAGGTTTGCTGACTCTCAAAATGTGTGTGCTCCCAATGGTCAGAATTTAGGGGTCAACTAGGGAACTACAGACTTACCTTTGGACAGAATGGACAAACAGGCTGGGTTAGGGATACTACAGAATGATTCTCGTTTGACTGCAATGGCTGCTAGTCTACTTCCTTCTCAGAGTAGCGCATCACCGAGTTTTCCGCTAAATTATAAGTGTGCTAGAGATGTAGCAAAAGGCAAGGGTAAGATTCATGATAATACGTTGGTGATTTTTGATAGCAACATAGGTTGTTCTCGCTCTTCATCAACGTTGGCTGAGTTAGGGACCAAAGCGGAAGGGCCGTTGCAACCTTCAAATACGGTGGAGGTTACGAATAACAATACCCTTCATGCCCTTGGCGACATTACCAAATTTCCTCTAGGCCCTACAAATTTGATGGAAATTATCAGTGTCCCGATACAATCGGCGGATACTAGCTCTAAAGGGAAACAAAAATATATTATCAGACGAAAGTCGGGTATTTTTGGTGGGTCTCTGGCGAGAGTTCTTCAGGCATTACCTCAGAAAAGGCCAAGTCAAAGTCAGGAGAATAATCCACCACCTCTTAAGCGTTCATACAGGAAGAAAGCACAACCGTGTGTCAATGAATTAACGGCGGCGGCTGCCCAGCAGCCCTGTCGAGATCAATGATTGTCTTGAGCTGGTACTGTCAGGGATTGGGGTCCCCTTGGATAGTTCGAGAACTACGCAAGACCGTTAACCAATTCCGCCCCTCTCTTATCTTTTTGATGGAAACCAAATGTAGCTCAAGGAAGATAGAGATTCTCAAAAGTAAAATTGGTTATTTCGGAGTAGTGGTGAATGCTCGAGGAAAATCCGGCGGTCTTGCACTTTTAAGGAAAAAAGATATTGATGTTCGGCTCTCTAGTTTTCTTTCAATCATATTGATGTCTCTATTTTTTCAGTCGATTTCAGAGGTGAATGGCGTTACACGGGTTTCTACGGTGAGCCTGATGCTAGTAAGAGAGTTCATACTTGGAATCTTCTTCGCCACTTGAAGTTGAATTCCTCGAAACCTTGGGTTTGTGGTGGCGATTTTAATGAGATCTTATCTCAACAAGAGAAGCAAGGTGGTAATCTTAGACCAGCATGGTGTATTCGCAATTTTTGGGATGCATTGTTGGATTCAGGGCTCACGGATTTAGTATTTCTTGGCAGCCCTTTTACTTGGTGTAACCATTGTGATGTACCATATTTCGGTATCGCCACGTCATAATATTTGATATCATATCACGATCGTATTTCGGAATATTATGCCATGACAACACCATTATGTTTTAATGCAAAATTACAATTTAAGGTAAAACTCAAAATTAGGCCCATGCAGGCCCAATTTAGAGTTATTCAGGGCCCAAATTTACTTATAATTCTACTTGGACTGGACTTCTAGCTAAGGAAGGACTCTAAGTAGTATATAAAGGGCAAGAGAACTTATAATCCTACTTGGAGTGGAGTTCTATCTAAGGAAGGACTCTAAGTAGTATATAAAGGAGTCACATTCATTATTCTAAAGGGGTTTTTGGGAGAGTCAATCCCGAGCTGGATTTCAACTAGTGAATTCGAGCTACCAATTCAAGTCCGAATTCTATGAATCTTATATTCCTGGAAAGCTTATCAAGTCTAGTTTCAAGATCAAAAAGCGGATTGAGATTCCGAGGTCTAGAGAAGGAGATATAGCAAACACGGTGAGGCTGCGCAAAGCTGGGTAATAAGTCGAAAGTCAAGAGCCTGGAGCTGTATTTCGACAAGTAGTTTCGACCTATGAATTCGAATCCGAATTCAACGAGTTTTATATTCATGGAAAGCCTCTGAAGTCTAGTTTCCAAATCAAAAGGCGGATCTACATTCCGATGTCTACACAAGGAGATATAACAAAAACCGTGAGACTGCGCAAAGCTGAAGAATAGGTCGGAATTCGACCTATTTGGTCCAATTCGACCTATTTGGCCCTCATTCGAGCTATTTGGCCCAGTTCGAGCTATTTCAAAGTCATTCGAGCTATTGGACCCAATTCGAGCTGTTTCAAGGCCATTCGAGCTATTTTCTTGCAGGTCATTCGAGTTATTTAGCAAATGTCATTCGAGCTATTCTATAAGAGTCCTAGTTTGACTTATTCAACTCATAATCCTACTTGGAGTGCACTTCTAGTTGAATAAGGACTCTTATGCCTATATAAAGGGATCCTATTCCTCATTCTAAGGCACGTTTTACATTATTCTAAGCTCTAAGTTCGAGTTATATAAGTCGACCTCGACCTATTTTCCAAGCTCATTCGAGTTGTTCTTCAATAGCTGGAGTTCGACCTATTTTGGCTCTCATTCGAGTTGTTTTGTTCTGTTTCATTCGACTTGTTTGATTCAGTTCATTCGACTTGTTTGGCCTTCTCATTCGACTTATTGCTTTCTGCTCATTCGAGTTATTGCTTACTGCATATTTGACCTATTCTAGCCAGTTCTTTCGACTTGTTGCCTTGTTCAACAAGATCTCATATTCCGATCCGTCTGACTTGAGCGTCGGAGTGCCTTCGCCGGAGAAGGCACCGGCTTAGTTCACGTTTGGTGTTGAGTGCAGGTTTCGAACTCAAAAGCTGCTTGAGCATCCAGCAGGAACTGAAGCAGTCTGACGTGGAGTGTTGGAGAGTGGACACGTATCCAGACGAAAATACCCCACATCACATTGTTTTCACCTAGATACGGTTTGGGAATGCTTAGATCGTTTTTGTGCAAATGATGATTGGCGGCAATTATTCAACACGGCTCGTGTGGATAATATTGCACTTAGGCACTCGGAGCATGCAACGATTGTTCTTACTCTTCGACCTCATTCTGTCGGCGAGCGCCAGTGGCACTGTAAATGGCTTTTTCGATTTGAAGCTTTATGGATCAAAGACCCAGAGTGCCTCGTGGTGGTGGATCAAGTTTGGAAAAATGAGACTTCCACCAATCTGCCGCGGAATTTACTTGAGAAGTTATCTAGTTGTAGGGTTGGTTTGTTGAAGTGGACAAATGTTTGTGGCTCAGAACTTAAAAGGCTGATTGAGCAACTCTTTGACCGTATTAAAGTGTTGCGGGGTGGTACAATAACAACAGATTCTAAAGCTGAGGAACTTGTTCTCACTCGTGACTTGGAGCTATTGCTTGATCAGGAAGAGTTGTACTGGAAACAGAGAGGTAAAGCTCAATGGCTTAGGGAATGGGATAGGAATACAACTTACTTTCACTGCCAGGCTTGTGAACGGAAAAGTCATAACTCTATCAAAGGTATTCGAGATAATCTTGAAAATTGGTGTGATCAGCGACAGGATATGGAGAGAATCATGACAGATTACTTTAGCTCCATTTTTAGCTCTCGAAGGCCGTCAAATGAGGATTTGGCATGGGTATTACGTGCGCTTCAGCCCCGAGTTACAAACCAAATGAATCAGGCTCTATGCCAACCATTTTTTGCTGATGAGGTATCTAAGTCTCTCTCTGATATGTACCCTCTTAAATCCCCTGGCCCAGACGGTTTTTCTGTCTCCTTTTACCACCAATTTTGGAATCTTATCAAGCCTGATGTTACTAATTTTTTTTTATCTTGCTTGAATAACTGTGATATTCCTCCTTTTGTCAATTTTACTCCAATCGTTCTTATTCCTAAATGCGCAAATCCCGAGTTTATGTCTCAATTTAGACCAATTAGCTTATGTAATGTTTGTTACAAAATTATTTCCAAGTCTATTGCTAATCGCTTGAAACCTTTTCTTCCTGACTTAATCTCTTATGCCCAATCGGCTTTTGTTCCTGGTCGTCTCATTACTGATAATATTCTTGTGGCTTTTGAGATTAACCATTTTCTTAAGAATCGGAGATCAGGAAAGAAGGGTCAAATGAGCGGGGTATTCGCCAGGGCGATCCTCTTTCACCGTATCTCTTTCTATTTGTCATGGAGGTCTTCTCAGGTTTTGTGAGTGATGCCGAAAGTCGTGGAGTGTTGAAGGGGGTTTCGGTTTGTCATGGTGCACCGGTGATCTCCCATCTCCTATTTGCCGATGACACTCTTCTCTTTGTGGAGGCAAATGTGGTTATGGCAGAGGAAATTCGAGTCATTCTGGATCGTTTTGCACGGGCGTCGGGCCAGGAGATCAATCTTCAAAAGTCTGTGGTGGTCTTTAGCAAGAATACTAGAGCCGATGTGATCGAAGCCATTCGTAATATGTTAGGGGTCTCAGTGGCTGAAAAACATGAGAAATACTTGGGACTTCCGTCGATTGTTGGTAAGTCAAAGAAAGAGGTTTTTGCTTACATTTGGCAGTAGGTCAGGCAATTCCCACATTTGTTATGGGATGTTTCAAGATTCCTGATTCATTGCTCTTGGAACTGGAAACTATGATTCGTCAATTTTGGTGGGGAAGTTTGGAACATAAGAAGATCCATTGAGTGGCATGGGACCAACTTTGTCGAGGGAAGAAGGATGGAGGTCTTGGTTTTCGCAATCTTAAAGCGTTCAACATGGCGCTTCTTGCCAAACAAGCATGGAGAATTCGGAAATACCTAGAGAGTCTGGTAGGTCGCATTTTTAAAGCTCGGTATTTTCATTCTTCTTCACTTTTTGAGGCGGCTACTGGACATTCACCTTTTTTCTCATGCCGCTGCATCCGAGAGGCAATTCCAGTTCTTGTTAATGGGTTAAGGTGGCGTGTTGACTTGGGAGATCACATCTCTGTTTGGTCTGATCGCTGGATTCCTCGACCCGTTACTTTTCATGTGATCACGCCACGAGGAAATCATGAGGCAGAGCTTAAGGTGAGTACTCTTATTGATCCTGACATGGGCTGGTGGAACCAAGAGCTTATTTGTGGCATTTTTTGGGATGTGGACGCGTCTCTCATCCTCTCTTTACCACTTGGTCATCACTCTAACGATGACCAACAGATTTGGCATTACAACAAATCAGGTGTTTTCACAGTCCGTAGTGCCTATCATCTCATACTTAATCAGGGTCTTTTAGGGAATTCATCGAGGGCTTCAGTTAGTGAAGAGAAGGACTGGCAGTTTATGTGGAAAGTTCGTGTGCCGAGTAAAATTAAAATTTTCATGTGGCGAGCTTGCTTGAACAACCTTCCTACTAAATGTAACCTTGCCAAAAAGTGTGTTGGGTCGGATGTGGAATGCGAGATATGTCATTGTGGAGCGGAAGATCTTTTTCATTGTTTATTCTTTTGTCGTGTGGCTCAACAGGTTTAGGCTATTACGGGGTTTCCAAGGTCTTACCTTATCCGGTCTGGGGAGAATTTGGATTCCTGGCTTCATAGGTTCTCTAAATCTATGGGGGCTGGTTTCATTTCACTTGTTGTTATTGTTTGTTGGAGTCTGTGGGGTAATAGAAATCGGTTTCAAGCGGGTGAAGGTGCTGGTGATCCGTTGTTTATTTTTTCTTTTGCTTCAGCTTACGCTTTAGCCTGGAAGTCGAAGTTTGACGCTCAGTTTGGCAAAGTTTCTCTCTCCAAGGTATGGATTCCACCTTCAACTACCTGGATCAAAACCAATGTGGATGGCGCGGTGTTTGAGGGAGAGGATGCGATTTGTTTGGGAGTGATTGCGCGTGATAGTGTCGAGAATTGTTTGGCGACTGCTCAAAGACGCATTTTGAGTGCATTTGGTCCTCTCAATGCTGAAGTTCTTGCCATGCGACTGGGAGTTGGGATGGCGGTCTCTCAAGGTTGGCAACAAGTCATATTCGAGGGTGATTGTCTTGACGTCGTGCATGCGATTATTGGTAAATCTGATCTTGGTCATGAATGTGGCAATCTGATTAAGGATATCCATAGATTCTGTACCTATTATCAGTCGTTTTTCTTCAAGTGGGCAGGCCGTGAATCAAACTCCGAAGCTCATCAGCTTGCTCGGACAGCTTACTCCAATGAAGATTGGCGGGCAGAAGGAATTGGCTAGTTTTCCTCGTATTTGTTTTTGCTTGCATCTTGTTTCCTTTTACTTTGTTTCTGATGTTTGTTTTCTTTTCTGGCATTTGTTTGTTTTCCTGTCTGGCTTGGTCATGTTGATCTGTATGCACTTTGCTGCATAACTCTTTTGTTTACCCGCTGTTGGCGTGAGTAATATATCTCATTTTCCTTTCAATTTTTTTTTTTTTTACCTCATCTCAGTTTGATTGGGACAAAATGTAGTTGTAAGTATTTGTTCTAAAATAAAATTACATTTCTCGATTCGTATTTCAAGACTAATTATACGTGTACACATATAAAATGTGTGTATATATATATATATAATATACATTTGTAACTTTAATATTATTTTTCTAATATAATACTAACTTTAATCATTCATCTCCCTATGACAAGATAAAGTATTATTAAATACATATATTTTTCTTGCTTGACAACACTATTTTAAAATATAGCTTGATGTGTTTGTTTCAACATATGCTCCAATAAATCCAAATATTTTATTTACACAAATGTATACCTCTATAAATCTTCTTTATTTTATTCAAAACAACACTGAATCTTTCTTTTTGAGTTGGCTAGCCGTTAGGAAAAACAACGTTTGAAATGAAGAAGAAAGCTGCTGCTGTTTATGGGATTTGTAGAAGATTAATTAGTACTATGTCTCCATTTAGAGCTATAGCCAATAATGATATTTGCTTCACAATTCATACTTTGGATAATCACAAACAAGACACCTCCTTCCGACAAAAACCCAGATTAGATTTCAGTCGCATAGATAAAGTTGAAGATGCTGTTTTCTGTTTCCGTGATATGGTTCGAATGCGGCCCAGGCCTTATGTTGTAGAATTCAACAAGTTACTGAGTTTGCTTGTTAAGATGAAGCAATACCCTACTGCCCTCTTGTTGTTCGACGAAATGCGTCAAAGGGGTGTTCTTTTCAGTGACATCACAATGTCTATTGCGATAAATTGCTATTGCTCTCTCAGTCGAGTACAATTCGGGTTCGCAATCTTGGCCATCTTCTTTAAATGCGGTTACAACCCAAATGTTACCGCTTTCACCACTCTCATGAAAGGGCTCTTCTTGGAAAGTAAGGTGGCAGATGCAGAAATATTGTTTAAGAAGCTGCTGAGAGAAAAACTCTGTGAACCTAATGATGAAATTTTGCTCTCCACCGTGTTAAATGGGTTGTGTAAAGAGGACACACTCTCACGGCACTGAATCTGCTTCGCCTCTTGGAAAAGGGAAGCTGCAAGCCTGATGTTTACGCTTATAGCATAGTAATCAACGGTCTATGCAAAGATGGAATGGTTGGTGATGCTCTTCATCTCTTAACCCAAATGATTAAAAGGGACATTGCTCCTGATGTTGTCACTTATAGTTCATTGATACATGGACTGTGCAATTTCGGTCGATGGAAAGAGGCAAAAGACTTATTAATTGGGATGGTTGCCCATAAAATCTCCCTAAACGTGGTTACTTACAGTATATTGGTGGATGCATTTTGCAAGGAAGGAAAGGTGAAAGAGGCTGAGGATGTGTTGGAAATTATGAGGCAAAGAAGTATTTGCCCTAATATTGTCACGTATTGTACACTGATTGACGGATATTGTTTACGGGGAGAAATGGAGAAAGCGAGAAATATATTTGATTTAGCAGTGAATTCAAGCCTTAAGCCTAATAGTGTGACCTATGCTACTTTGATAAATGGATATTGCAAGATGGGTAATGTGGATGAAGCTTGGCGAGTTTTTCTTGAGATTTCTCGAAAAGGTCTGGAGCACACAATTTTTACCTTCAACGCCATGTTAATGGGGTTACTTTGTGCGGGTAGATTCATTGCTGGTTGGGACCTTTTCAACAAGATGTGGGCTCACAATGTAAATCCTGATTTAGTAACTTACAATATCTTGTTGGATGGCCTATGCAAAAATCATCAGATCGTTGAAGCGTTTTCAGTTTTACACATGATGGAAGAGAATGGTGTCAATCCTGACATAATAACCTATAATGCCCTCATTTATGGATTATGCAAGGATGGAAAACTTGACATTGCAAGAGATATTTTCAATAAACTTTCTTCCAGAGGTTTGCACCCCGATGTTATAACGTTTAACATAATCATTGGTGCACTTGCTAAAGAACGACTGACACTGGAGGTTGAGAATTTGCTTCTGAAAATGGAACAATGTGGCTGCTTACCTGACAGTGTGACTTACAATGTTTTTACCCGGGGTATGCTCAAAGCAAATGACTATAAGGCAGCTAGCCGAGTTTTGGACGAAATGGCTCGAAAGGGATTCTCACCAGACTCAGCTACTGTCTCTATGTTGCTAGCAAGTCAAGATGGTGCTAATCTCTTATTGGATATGGAAGGTAGCACAAAAAACTGAATGATCCAATTTGTCAGTGGGCTTCCTCATTTATGTGCGTAAGTATACATACCCTACGTGTATGTTAACAATATGAATACTTTCTGTTCTCATCTGACCAGCTTTATTGTCTAATTTTAAGCTCAGCTACTGCAAGTCTACTGGTCATCTTTCTATTTTGCATGGTGCATTGCGTATAACTATGCTACTGGGATAAATTCTACAAAACATATCCTGGATTCCTGTTAAATATTTCTTTTCTACCACAAAAGATAACGAACTGCCGAGGAGTAATTTAATCAGCTTATGTAACATTGGCTATAATGATAATATAAAATATTTCAGTGCAATCTTTCTTCCCTATTTATACGGAGTTAGTTAGTAATTAGTTAGTTGTAATCTGCCAGCTCAGCAACTAATTATCCGATTAGTTTGTTAGTTAGACAGTTAACATTTCAGCTTGTATTTAATCTCTCTTGTACTCAGTTCAGTTTCAGTTGAATAATACAGATTACATTTTTCAATCTCTCTCTGATATTTTACAGATACCACACCTGTTATTTTTCTGCAAGGCATTCAACTTGGTTACTGTAGCCGTTTATAGTTTCTGATGTAATACTTATTAGTTGCGACAGTTGGATTAAATTATCTACAGCATAATAAGAAAGTTGCGTCATATATCATTTATATATTGGGATCTGTATTTTCATAAGGAAAATGAGATTAATGTTTAGTTGGCTGCCCCCGGCTGCTGCTGAGCTTCGTATGATGGCAACCGTAAAAGCTTGAGGTGATAAACATAGTCATCACATATCCTTATATTGGCAATGGACAGACCAATGCTGGCAGATCAGGTACGGATTCAACCACTTGAAAGTTGAAAACTTAGATGGTAACATATTTCTTGAATGCAACATTTGAACTGATTTGAAGTGAATTACACTCTGGCCAAATGTTCTTATATGGGTCAGAGTACACTTTCAATTTATTTTCTCCTTTCCAAAAGTTCACATTGACATGGCAGAGTGTAGGATACATGACGAATAGCCTTTAGCGCACTTTCCTCACTTCGCTTCAGAAATGTCCTGCTTCAAATGTTCACACACTCTCTCAGCACCTAACAAGCAGAACTGGGCTATTATTCATTGGCAGAAATACAAAAACTATAGCAGCCACTGCCTTTTTCCCCCATCCTTTCAAACTGGTTTTACGAGCATTGCTTTTCTTAACTTCTAAACTTCCTGCCTTTTTCCTTACTAATATCTTTGTACCATATTTCTCGTGCAAGCACACAGTAATGCTGTATATTTTTTTCATATTATAGGGCTTCACTTGCGTAAACATTGATCGAAAATGATTGCTGACCGTATCTAATATGCATCATACATGGGGTTTTTTATATAGAGAGCAATCCTGGCATACCAATGAGTGCCCTGTAAGAAACATGGGGTAACTTTAACCAGATCACACAAATATTTCTTAAGAAACTAGCTGTCTCTCACAGTAGCCTTGGCTTTTTTTCTGGTTCTCTAGATGTTAACCATACGAAGTCGTCTTACTGGTAATTCCTAGTACACAGAATAATTTTACTTGTTAAACATATACTAGACCGCTATCATTGTTGCTGCAGGGTATCTAAGTTGATCTAGAGCCTGAATTCCTGAAATCCGACAAAGCGGAAGTCCAACAAAGTCCCTAGAGATAAATGAAGTAGTTGTGTTAAGCAGTTTGACAGGAGTTTTTAATGATGGATCTATGTGCTCTTGAAATTCTTCATCTATTTAACAATTAAATGCAAAAACATTTGCCTAAGCATTTGAAATCTGTTGGATCATTGTTTCTAATTTATAAGTTTTGTGTTTACAGTGATGTCGCACATTAGTCTTCAATAACTAATTTTATGTTATGACAGTTTTCAGCATGAACTGTTGCTGCATGATATCTAAATTCTACAACTGCATGTTTTTATTATTTTTTGGCCAAACATAAAAGCTAAACTTAGAGCTACTTGCTCTGGAGAATCCCACCAACTGAGGTCGGATTCATTTCCATAACAAAAAATTTAAAGTTTTGTAGTATCTTTATCCTCACACAATCACCTAAAGCTCAATTACTTAAAGCTGCTCTCAGTCTAATAAATTAGTAAATATGGTAGAAGTTAAAGCTCCTTTTTGTTTTTTCCCTAATAAAGCCTTGTTAACTGGAGAGAAGAAACTTCTTTGTAATAGTGTGGCCCAGGATACCTACCAATTGATGTGGAGCAATTGTCAACATGACCCCCTTATATATGGGCCGGTATTAGTTTCCGTCCCATCATGTGGATAAGTCGTGTCGAGTGGGGAATGGAAGCACTAATAGTCTAATATTACAAAACGCATTAGAAAGTGCAGAGATGTGGTGTTTCTGGTGGTATTCTTTACTTTCTTGGTGGCAATGATTGTAAACTCCAGCAAAGTTTCAACCAAGGCAAACCGTTGAGGTAAATGATAAAAGGCTGGTTGTTCTTTTGTTCTTTAACCATCTTCTTGATACAATATAATGATATATTGATCAGCTACCTTTGCAATTTTGATCTAATCTTTTGTAGTTGTTATTATAAGAAAAATGTTGTCTTTTTGTCTTCTTTCCGAGCAAAGACTGCATCTGTACATTTGGGAGCTTACGTGATTTAGGTTTTATTTCTAGTATATTTCTTTTTTTGTGTATGAATAGTTGAGTGGTGCAAGAGACATAATTCTAGCTCTGTAACTCAAACTTCAAAATTTCATCGATTGAATCGGTTTGACCGGCCGGGCCGGTCCAATTTTAAAAACACTGCATGAAACATTTTATCTCTTCCTTTCCAATGAGAATTGTAAAGTGTCTGGATCATAATAGTGTTTCCATGGAGTTTGACCGTTTAGTTTTTCTCTTGAGGATCTTTCGATCGGAAACCCCCTAATGAGATGTGACGGACCCGATGACCTCAACCCCTTGCCCATTGTCGGCCCCTCCCAACCCCAATTAGATATAGTCATATTTTTGTAGACATTCCTTGTGAATATTATAATTAAGTACATAGTTTAAGTAGTTTACCTTTTCAGGACTCTCCTAGTGTATATAAACTTTATTGATTGTGAATGCAATACACTGAGATTTACATTCCTACAAAATCAATGCGAAAAAACGAGGGAGTAGAGTAAGATCAGCTTTAAATAAGAAATGCAGTTTTTATTTCATAATGTATACAAATATTGATCACTGCATATGATTCCGTAACATCTTCTGCGGAAAATAGTACCCAGGACACAAAATTGAAATATTCTAACCTTCTAAAGATAGTCACTTCTTGGAAAGTACATAATCTTGTCAGACAATATTCCTACAACTTCCACCTTCATGGAAGAGTCCCCCGAAGCATATTTCCGGCTGAGAGATTAGAAGTCCAACCATTTTTTCCTTGTCCAGTGGAACAGACCCGCTAAAGAAATGAGAATCTACCACATCCTTGTTCCGATGTCAGCTCACATTTGTTGTGCAGATGAAACATTAGGTGCAATAAAGTTGAGCTAGCCAAGAAGTTGTACCTAAATTAATCCAATTTGACGTATGAAAAGCAAATTCACGGCCAACTTCTTAATGCTGTCATGAGAGCGCGTATCAGGAGCTAACACAGTTCACAGTAACAGGCAAAACCTCGCACAATGGGCTTTGAAATCAAGTCTCAGACTTCATTCTAGAAAATATATTCCTCTTAACCTGGAACACATGTTCATGTTAGAGATATCACTTAAATCAGAATAAAGAATTGCTCTCCTTTCTAAATAACAGAACTCAAGAGTTTTACAACTGCCATGTTACAGTCTCACTAAGTCAAAATGAGGCAAAAATTGAACCATACCGTGCTTACTGCAGAACGAGATTGTAATTCCGTTACCTCTTGTTCCCCCTGCTTACAAGATCTAATAATCTTAAGAAAAGAAATTCGAATGACGAAAAATAGGAGGCGTAATGCTGACAGTTATGCTCCCTACCAAGGAGATTGCTTCAAGAATCATGATTGGATAACAAAGAGAACGTTAATGAACAATAACTTGTAAATATGTTATCAGGAATTCAAGATTGCGTTCAGGCTTAATAAATCCCATACAAACAGAGCTGCCAAGACATCTGCTGCAAATGATAGACCGTTTTGTACATGAGGAAAAAAGTGGTTAATTATTTGAAGTGCCTCAAACTATAATTATGATCACACTGCTGTATTGAGAAAAAAGGTTCATTGGCAACCAAAAAATAAAAGCATGATCAGGAAATTAAGAATTGTAACAGCTTGAGTTTCAGACAATCACTGACCCTGTCACCAATGGGGCCGGAAAGCTGGACGCCTGAGAAAACAGTGGCAAAAGGAAGAGAATATAAATTTTGAGGACAACTTTACTGTAAATTGTGTATAAAAGATTTGTATACTTACTGATGCTTGACAAAGTTCACCCTGTATCCCGGGAGTTTGGTACACCCAGGCCATATCGCCTCATTTGGAGTTCCAAGGACTCCGAAAATCTTCCAAAACAAAATAATATACGAACATGTCAGAGAAATGAAATAAGTTATCAATAACAAAAAAAACATACACAGGGAAAACAAAGTCTCTAGGGCAGATACCTTGTCAAGTTGATCAAGCTCCGACTTCCCCTTGAACAATGGCTCTTTAGATAATAGCTCAGCCATTATACATCCTAGTGACCACGTATCAATTGCTGTAGAATATAGTTCCCCTCCCAAAAGTACTTCCGGTGCCCTGGAAGTAATTTCATAAATTAGTCTTGACTCGAAGATCAAACTAACGAAACCAGAATATTATAAACAGTGCACTAACAACATTTATAGAAAAAAGTACAACAGGAAGGAAAAACATATTTTCGAGCATATATTTCACTTACATACTTAAGACTAGAACATACCGACTTAGGAGAGACACGGGAAAAGGCCAACTAACAAACACAAATCTCGGTTATAGACAAGTGTGCAACCCACAAATGATATATGCTATCGAGCATGTAATATAGCTTATCTATATTGCAAACTGAACCACTGCTAAAAATACAGAGCAAATAAAAATGGTATGCACGTCATAAATGCTCACCTGTACCATAGAGTAACAACCAAGTGAGTATACGGTTTGCAAGGACTTCCATACCGACGAGCCATACCAAAGTCACAAATCTTCAGCTCACCGCGATTATTTAAAAGTAAATTAGAAGTTTTCATATCTCGATGAAGCACCCAATTATCGTGAAGATACTTGATCCCTCCTAAAAGCTGCAGCATGAGACACTTAACTTCACTCTGACTATATGGCTGTTTAATTGTCTCCATCAATCCTTTAAGATCATGTTCCATGTACTCCATGACCACAAAAAAGCTATCAAGGTTGCTCCCAACAACTACTTCCTTGAATGTTTATTTCCCGGAGAGCTGTCAAGGGAAACCCTTCTGTCTCTTAACCTTCTTCAGTGCAACAATTTCTCCAGTTTTCTTATTCCTGGCTCGAAAAACAACTCCATAAGTACCTTCATCAATCTTGTTCAGCCTCTCAAACTCGTCAACACTTCTGCAACATATTGACACTCCTCTGAGGTGGGTTGGTGGGTTCTAGAGTACCACGAGAACCAGTATCATCGTCAGACTCTGAGTCGGACTGGCTAATGCTGCCACCATCAATATAGCGATCATTGTCCACCTCCATGTATTCTTTCATGTCATCATTCTCATGGTAACTATCTCTACTGGAAGACCTAAGATGCTCGTCAGATCCGGATGACCTTCCCCTGATTCCTTCCGAACCCTCACCTTTGACCTTCCCAAGCTCTGGAGTAAGTGATTTCCCTCCCCTTCTTTCAGCTGACTCAGATACGGAACTTCACTCTGGTTTCTGTTTACCTTCATAATCAGAAATCTCACCACCTTCACCTGGGGAGTCGGTATTAGTTGCCCAACGAGAGGATATTATAGTTCTACTAGGCACATAATCATCATCATCTACTGCTCCTGTTCCCTGGTTACCAACCATGGTTTCTTCTTCATCTGGTAAAGTAGATTTTTTGGCAGGGAATTCAGGTAAACCAGGTGGTAAGTCTTTAGACGGTGATGCTTCCGGAATACCGACCTCACTATCACCTGGAAGTGAAACCTGCAGACTAGGATCAAGAGCAGGGTTAGAGTTAGGCGACGGATGAGAAGATTTGGCCAAAGGAGATGGCGGGTTTAAATCAACAGTTTCAGTAATATTCCTACTTTTGACTGTTCTCCAGCTTCTTAAACTCATTTTCTTTACTAATTCGAGTTTCTCAATCAATAGCCCCAGCAGACCCTTCACAGGACAGCTCCCCAGGCTCTCGATCTACTGCACGAACAGCAAAGCCACGCCTCCGAGGCCAACAACTCCAGCTGGAAGTAGAGCGGTAACCACCGATTGTCACCTCCCTTTCTTTTACCTCCTTCTGTCTGACACTATCCATGTTCCTAAGCCGATCAAAATCACCCTTCGCATAACCATTTTCCTTCCTTGTCATCCTGAAATCAGGCTCATGTTCTCGCAACTCATTATCTCTGTAACCACCATTTCTTGCCCCGAGTCCACCTAAAACCAAAAGCATTCAGAATTTAGTCCCAAAACTTCACACTTCCATTCCACAAATAAAAACACTGTACGGCAAAGAAACTTACCCTTATCCCACTTCGACCTTTTATTCTGTCTACTTTCTGTGCTGTAGCATCCAAAGCACCGGCTGTTGCACCAGACACCCCACCTGCAACAGCAGCCAATCCTGAAAAACGGATAACAAACAATGACAAAACAATCCCCTTGCAAATTTGAAAGTGCAGGCTATTTTAAAAGAATTTAACAAAGTAACAGACCGACAAGTGTCTTAAGTACCTGGAGCTGGAATACTGATTTTTGATAGCTGCATCCCGCGAGAACAAAAATCTAACTTCCTCCTTTTTGTTGTATCTTGCTCCCTCGTTTCCATTTCCCGCCTCATATCGGCCTCTATTTGCACAAACAAAAGTGGGTGAGACAATTGTCTTCATAAGACAAGTAAACCAACAGAATGGGATTAAGTAGTTGCCAAAACTCAAAAGATTTGTTGACATGTAACTAAAGTTACAGAAAAGGGAAGGTAAATAAAAAGGAGTAGCAGGCCATGACAACAAGCATGTTGATATGAGATCAAATTAACATGCATCTATTACCCAACAAATGCTAAACCACATAATATTAGAAGTGGAATACCTTACAGCTTTTCTACAAGTTATTAAATATAGAGCTCGAAAATTATGAAACTGAAGGGATCAAACAGAAATGCAAGAAGAGGCAGTGGCAGTAAATGGTGCCTAGGGAGCACAAACATTCTAAGTTGGGATCAACTGAGTTCATAGGCTATCACTGAAAGTATTACTCAGTGCTTGTTTTGTTTTAACCGAACACCAACTTAACTAAACAACATGCAGATCGAGTAGAAAAAACATTCAGTAGTTCAATTTTTCAAGCCTCGCCTAATTTTGATAATTATACAAGCTCAGAAAGACAACATAATCGTGTCCTCACCTATTTCGCCATAGAAGTCACTTTTGTCATAGCCATGCGGGTCAAACACCTCTTTACTGAAACAAGACCCGTACTGATCAATATTTAGGTAAGTCACAACATGCAGCAAGAAGTCGGGATTCCAAAACTCCCTTTTGTTGCGCAGCTCCGAGTTAAATCTTCTTCCCGAAGCTTTGCTCAATGCAATAAGCTTGATAAACTTCTCCTGCCACAGCAGAGCATGAATACAGAAAGTAAGTTGATAGGTCGTAAAGCTAAACAAGAATGATTCTAGAGTGACGAGAGGGTTGAACAAAACTAGTTGATTTTCTATATATAGTCCACCTCCAATTACTCTAGATTCGAAAATAATAAGATCTACAAAATTGGCAAACTAAATATGTGGGACATGCAAATTCTCAATGGTCAATTCACGATTCAGTATACGGGAACATCATGTTCAATTCTAACAGCATAAGTGGACGAAGGCAATAACACATGATACTTCTTCGAGCATGGACGAAGGCTTACCTGCAGCTCTTCCGAGCATTTGGCCATGGGTGGTGGGGGCAGAAACTTGTTCAGCAGATCAACATCTTTTCGTTCTTCAGCAGAAATCTTTCGACTCTGAACATTAATTAATTCCTTATGAACTGATAGCTGTTGTTGCTGCTCTTGAGGTGAGAAGAGTGATGGCTGTATAGTTGAGTGGTAAATTACGTAACCATTAACACCATCAATATTATTAGTTTCATCCTCCACAAGTTGTTCTTCATCCAGATCTCCCATCTCATCATCCTCGTCACCGTACATGGAGAGCAGTGATAAGCCCTCCCAAGTTTTTTTCCTTGATAACATTATCTCACCGCCCGTTGTCACTATTGTAGGAACTGCAGTGGAGAAAAAAGTAGTACATTATGAGTGTAGTTAGAGCTAAAAAGTCAAGTTCTTGCAAATCATTTCAAAACACGTAAAAGAACACTCGCAACTCAAGACACTACAAGAATGTAATGCAATGGCTACAAAAATATGGTGAGTGATTTTAATCTGTAGCCATGTAGCAACAAAATTTAAATCAATGGTGTCAAAAATATTTGTAGGCTACAGTGAGAAAAAATTCACTCACCAAGCATGGTGTGAAAATATTCACTCACCATTAAACACAATGGTGACAAATTATTTTGTAGCCATGCAAAATAAAACAATAAAAAAAAAAAAAAAAAAAAAAAAAAAACCAAAATAGGCAATGGCTACAAAATATATGGATGCCACATGGTGTCAGAAAAATCTGACACCATGTGAGCATCCAAAAAATTTGTAGCCATGGATTAAAGGACCAGATCATGCCGTGCGGCATGATCTGTTCCATCAAAGCGTGGTGTCCGATTTTTTGGACACCACGCTTTCCAATTTATTTTTTATTTTTGTTTTATAAACCGTGGTGTCCGATTTTTCGGACACCACGGTTTTCCTCATTTTTTTTAAACTGTGGTGTCCAAATTTTCGGACACCACGGTTTTTGTTTTTGTTTTTTTAATTTTTAAATTGTATGTTTTAGATTTTTTAATTTTTTCTATTTATTCTTATAATTAGTTTGTATGCATTTTATATGTTGATATTGTTGTGTTTATGAATGTTGTTAACGAAAAATAGTTTTTGTTGGATATTTGCTTGTTTTTTAAATTTTATTTAATATTTAGCATTTTATATTTGTTTATGCAATTAGTAGTGTTAATTAAAATGTTAAGCATGCATGCATGTCTTAATTATTTACTATTAGAAAATTAAAGTGTAATTAGGATCATATTATATGTACTCATTTGATAATTAGTAGTAATTAGGAGACTTTCACAAAAAAAAGAAAAAGGTAACAATTGATTAAAAGATTAAAAAAAAAAAAAAAAGAAATTGCACTAAACAATTAACAAATTTATAAAAAAAAAAAAAAAAAGAAAATTACCGTTTGATTCAATTTGAATCAAACGGTAAAACTCAAAAAAATATAAAAAAAAAAAAAAAGCATATGTCATGTGGCGTCCAACAAATTGGACGCCTGACATGCTGTCTGAAGGCGTCCAATTTGTTGGACGCCCTGACACTACAAGAAAATGCATTTCTTGTAACGAAACAATCGTAACCAACATAAAATTAGTTACCAAAGCATGACTTATTGTAACTAAGTTTCATTTTCTTTACCAAAAGTTGCACATTTAGTAACTAAGTATTTTTTGCTTTACAAAAAGCATACCTTTGTTACCAATAAGTGCATCTTTAGTAACTAATACGAAAAATTGTTACAAGAATAATTATATTTGGTTACAAAAATATCCATCTTTAGTTACGAACTAAATTAGTTACAAAATAGTATTATTTTTTGTTACGCTTTTAAAACTAGTCACAAATACAAATATTAGTTACTTAAAAAACTCCAAATATTGTTTCTTCAAAGATAATATCTCCTTTACATAAAATAGATAATTATAAATAACAAACTTTGGTAACAGATACATCAAAATATCAAAATGAAATGATACCCACTCTGATTGGCGATTATTACTCTCAAATATTAAAATATCTAAATTTTGGACAATAACAAGTCGTTTTAGGCCAAAGATTTATTTTTAGTTTGCTTTACAAGTGAAGATTTGTTGTGCTTAAAAATATTCATTAGATCTATTAATTTGAATGCAGGCCACTTTAGCCTTTTTGTTAAAAAGAAAAAAACTTGTATAATTCAAAAGTTCTATGAAAAATTATTTAAATGTCATCAAAAGATTTGACAATCGTAGTTTTCAAGATTTGATGACTATTAATTTCAACTCTTATCACATAACCCACAAAAAGAACTTGAAAGAAAAGAAAATAAAATAAAAAGAAAGAGAAACCTGATTTGGGTGACTACTAATTTAACCTCTTATCACATAACACACAAAAATAACTTAAAAGAAAAGAAAAAAAAAATAAAAAGAAAGAGAAACCTATGCCCGCCAAGAGTAAAAAGAGCAATAGCGGGAAACCTAAATTCTCAATTGAGAGGATTTGCCAATCTTAAGTTTCCAATAATATTCAAAGACTTAAGGAATATACAAGATTACACACAACACAAGTTGATCTACGATTTGGGGCTGCAAAAATTGAACGGTAAACCCTACTCTACTCAAAGGATTCTGGAATTTTCTTCTTCTTGTTTAATAATATAAGTCCTTTTAGTTGGAGAACAAGGGATTTTTTTTACATTCTTTTTCTTCTTTTCTGATCGCACATACCCAGAAACGATTATTGACTTTAGGTATGCTTTTTTTTTCTTTTTCTCAAAGATTCTGTTTTTTGTTTTTTATTTACTTGCTTTGCTCTATTTTTTTGGGAAAAAAAAAAAACCAAGGTTCAGAGTTTAGCTGTTTTTGCTTGCAAAAAGTTTGGGTACTGTTTTTTCTTTGAATTTGTTTCCTTGAAAAATAGAAGGGATCATGTTACTTGTTCATAAAACAGAGTATTTTATTGAACTAGTGATATTCATTGTTGAACTTAAGATTGATCAGAGAAGAAGAATAACAAAATTCAACCTAAGTAAAGATTTGGGATTTTAACTGGGGGCTTTCTATAGGTTTGATGAAATAATTACAGTTTTCGGTTTATTTATCTAGGAGTTAGAAAGTCGAAACTTTTATTTAATTGTTGTTGCTACACAATGCATCTCTTATAGCTGTTTGGTAAATGTTAGATGTAGTGCCTTTGGTTTATCTGGAAGTGTCGAAGTACTATCTTAATTATTGTATTTGCTCCTTCGTATATGTAGATAGTGATCAAGGTAAAAAGGGCCTTTGTGTCTGGAGTGATCAGGGGTTTGGCTGGATTTATATTATAATTTGTTGCTTTGTGTTTCTTGAAGTTATTGATTTTTATATCACAGATTGATCTTATTTGAATTCTAGACAAGTAAAGAACATGAATAGATAGAGAACCTTGAAGCTAATTTTTTTTATCAACTGCATTATTAGATGTTGAACTTAGAAAATTCCATAGTCAGTGTTACAAATGCAGAATGAAGGGAAAGATGAATATTTTTAATAATGTCGATGTCTTTAAACATTTCCGCTACACTAAGAAATTGAGTTTTTTCTGATTCTTCCACAGGTCCTTGCAATTTCGATCCGATAAGCAGATCTGGTGAGATTTTCAACTATATTTTAATTTGAAAGAAATCTTGTTTTAGAATTATTCATGTGTACTCTTGTATTTCTATTTCATCTCATTCTCTTTCGATTCGATGTCTGAACACATTACCGCTACACTAAAAGATTGAGGTTTTTTTGATTCTTCCACAGGTCCTTGCGATTTCGATTCGATAAGCAGATACGGTGAGATTTTCAACTATCCTTTTATTTTGAAGCAATCTTTGTTTAGAATTATTCGTGGGTACTCTTGTATTTCTATTTCATCTCATTCTCTTATGATATTGAGTAGGGCTCTTTTGTTTCCTTACTATTGGCTTAGATTAAAATAAAAAGGTGTTATGATAGCCCCAAATTTTATGTACTGTAGGTTATTGAGTTTACACTAGTTCTCTTTCCTTTCAATGTTGCTAATAGTTTACAATTCTGGTTGGGATTTGGGTGTTGTGAATATAGAGTTTGTGGAGATATTTAGTTTTGCATCAATGTGTTCTTTCTGTAGTAACTTAGTAGTGGCTTAGATGGTTCTTAAATTTTCTCCCATTGATTTAATTAATTAGTAACATGCATTTATTAGTTTAGTTGGAAGGTTAAATTTACGTTTCTTCACTTACCTTGCTTGTTTTAATATCCTTTAGCTAGATGATCATAGCGAACAGGTTTATTAAAATCCAGGCTTGCTTTTATATGCTTCAGCTATTAATTCAATATATTTATTACAAGGTTAAGGGCTTAAAATCTGGACTCTTCATATATTAACTAGACACTGAATTGAAACAAACACTATGCAGATAACTTTCACTCACCACCTAAAGCAGTTTAGGTTCTCATTGATGAAGGAAAGGGGTAGTGGTTTGTCTATTTGTGAATTTCTTTTGTTAAACCATATTATGTTTTTTGAACTGTGTAAACGCTTAATCTTTATGTCTAAATTTTGGAGTTTTTATTTTATTATTATCAATTATTGCAGCTATGGATAAGAGTTGGATATATGAAAAAGATAGGTTTAGTACTAAATACGCTCGTGGTGTTGAATCATTTCTTGAGTTTGCAAGTATAAATGCTACATGCTCTTGATAAAAAAATTCATTGTCCGTGCATTGACTGTCGGAACACCAAAAGAAAGAGCGTGCGTGATGTTAGAAGAGACTTGTGCTTAAACGGATTTAATACATACTATAGGAACTGGATATATCATGGAGAACCTAAAGCTTCATGTCCAGTTTCTTCTGATCAAAGTAGTTCACGTAATATTCATATACAGAATGAGGATGCCAATTCTAGGGATGAAGATGGCCTTGATTTTACGGATGAACTACCAGAGATGATAGGAGAAATACGAGATGCAGACTATTCTGAACCTTATTCGGGATCAAACACTGAAGACTTTGAAAGACTACTATCTGATGCCTCTCGTGACTTGTACCCTGGTTGTAATGGCTACTCTTTGCTGAAGTTCATTTCAAAATTGCTTCATATTAAAGTAATAGTTTAATATTATGATTAAATTTATTGGTATATTTTATTCAAAAGCCCCTGGGTTTTGTTTTCTTTGTTTTTTCTCTTGGATAGAATAGGAACAATTCTCTCACTTTCTTCCTTAGAATTTAATCTTTTGGTTGGTGGATCACAACAATATATATCATGGATAAGCATTATTTTTGTGCTTGTGATTTTGACCTCATCATGTTCATCCACTTTAAGTTTACTTCATGTCTAATTTTTTCTATTTTCAGCAATGGTTTCATATTAAAGGATTAAACAATGACCCTGTTATCCAATCTTACATTGAGGAGATGTTTTATGAGAACTACAAGCACTTTAAAGGAAGATTAAGTGATCATTACAAAAAAATGGTTCATGCTGGTAAAAATCCTAGGACAAGTATTCCATTTGATTGGATTCCTCTTGAAAAGTGGCATGCTCTGTGCGATCACTTTGATGATCCTAAGTTTAAGGTAACTATTTACTACTTATTCGTATGAATTATATCTTTCCATCATTATATGAACACTTTCGATTTCTTATTTGGAAACAAAAATTTCAGAAAAGGTCCGAAACCAATTCAAAAAACAGAAAATGCATGCCATATCCTCATACGTCGGGCTCAAAGTCATTCACTTCACGATACCTGGAAATGGTAAAGTAACTTTAATTGTTTTCCTTATTATATTATTGGTGAAATTCTAAGAATCTTCTTGTGTTTTGAAGGAACAACAAAGTTTTGTGGATAATTTTGGAGACACCCACATAAGCAATGATGGACAGTATGTCAATGATAAGGCTGAACAAAAACATGTTAGTTCAGTAGATTCAATATTCATTCTGAGAAGCTAAATATGCCTTTGGTTAGATATTCTTTGTGTTTGTAATGTTTGGATAAACTTGTTTTTTAACGAATGGCAGAATGAGATGAAAAATCGAAGGAGTCAAGCAGTTGAAGAAGAGAACCCGCTTTCTGAAAGAGAGATTATGAGGGAGACACTCGGTGTATGTAGTGGTTATGAAAGAGGCATTGGGTCTGGAGTCGTGTCATGTAAAGGTAATAAAAGGTGATGCGAGGCTTCACAACTAAAGATAGTTCAAGAGAAATTGAGCACGGCAGAAAATGAACTTCGAGATGCAGTTTCCCTTATCAAATCTCAACAAGAAACTATTCAAAAAAATGATGAGCAACGCCAAAAGCAAGATGCAGAAATAGCAAGTCTCAAAGATGGTCAAAAAGAATTAAAGCAATTGTTGGTGACTTTGTGTGCACAAAAGCTCTCCTAATCAGTCATTTCCTATACTTTGTCATTGACAGGTACAATGCATTTTCTTTGAAACTTTAGTTATGATTTGAGTTTCTGTGCTTATAGTTTATGTTGTTAATAATATCAGTTGATGGATGCGATGCTTTTTAGTGGTTGTGACTGTATTTCAAATAACATGTATGAATAAATTTGTGCAAAATTGTTTGACTAATATGTTGATGTATTAGCTTTTCAATTAGTAGTAGCTTGAAATTGATTTTTGTAGGTACACGTGGCTTTGAATTATATTTAAAGTACTGTTTTTGCATATGAAAAGGAATAGATATATGTTGGATATACTCTGCTATTGAATTATATTTAAAGGACTGGTGTTGCATATGAAAAGGAATAGATATACTCTACTATTCTGTATTTTTTCTGTGAGGACTCAAGAATGACCTCGTAATATATTATTATTAACTTAGCATATCATTGGAGATATTAGGGTCAACTCTACGAGTATATTGCTGTTTTTGCAAGCTATTCCTTCTTAGAGGATCTGTAGATGATATATGAGAAGATATAACATTGTATATAGTGTAGGGATTTGCTTGAATGCATTCTCTCAAGTCTTATATTTGTCATCTAGCATTCTGATAGTATTACGTGGAGAATATTTGTTGCTTTTCTGAAACTTCTTGCTTTATTAGTTTCTTCAAGGTACAAAGTTGTATTATGTAATTCTTTTCAGCATATGTTGCCAGTAAACACAACTTGTCAGCTTGCAGATTTTAGTAAATTGATTTCTATTTATTTGCTCAACCTTTTGCTGAGTTTCTTGTTAATGTTCTTACATTAATTTAGACAAGTAATGTATATTTATGTTCATCTATTTGTATATGGTTTATTTGCAGGTTTGTCAAACAACTATCTTGATTGGAGCAAGTATAATGAAGGTTCAACTAAATGGCAATATTTTGTAGTTAATTCTCTTTTCATTCGGAACTTGATTTAGAGATACAACTTTTGTTTTGGAGATTAGTATGTTTCTCTACCAAAATATTATTGGTATGAACTAGATAATTGCAGTTTTTATTTTGAAATAGTTCTTGATTTGGATTTGCTAGATGTAACGAACATATTTCTTTCTTATATAATTTTTTATCATTTGCTTCATGCTATTAGTCTTTAGTTTTAATAAATCAAAAGTTACAAATGAAAATATTTATTATTATCTATTGGCAACAAAAAATGTGTGCTTGTGAAATAGATACCACCGCAACTAATATTTCTAGTTAGTAAATCTTCTAACATAAGTACTTGTAACAAAATTATAGGTAACAAACAACAATTAATCACGAAATTGTGTCATTTTTAGTAACGATACATTGGTAACGAATTTAACTTTTAGCACAAAGCAGGCGATCTAAAGTGACGAAAAAATTGTTACAAATAGTTTAGATATTGTAACGAAAGGCCAACTCGTTACCATAGTATTTGTAACGGAATGGTAAGTTTCGTTACCAAAACCTTTTGCGACGAGCTTTCCACAACAAATTTTTGGTGGCGAAATTTTCGTTACCATTAGGTTTGGTAACAAAAAAAGCCTCTTTTTGTAGCGAATTCTGTCGTTACAAAAAATGCATTTTCTTGTAGTGTGACATGCTTTTTGTTTTTATTTTTTTTTCTTTTCCCTCCTTCTTTTCCCCCTTTTTCTTCTTTTTCCCTCATTTTCTTCTTCCCCACCATCTCCAAAACTCGGCCCTACTCCCAAACCCTAATTTTTTTTTTCTAAAATCCACTCTAATCCTCTCCAAATTCAACAACAAATTAAGGTATGTTATTAAATAATGTTTGGAGAACACTATTATGCAAAAAAAATCGATTTTCTATGGTTATATTGTATGTTTTAGATTTCTTAATTTTTTCTATTTATTCCTATAATTAGTTTTTATGCATTTTATATGTTGATATTGTTGTGTTTATGAATGTTATTAGCAAAATATAGTATTTGTTGGATATTTGCTTGTTTTTTAATTTTTATTTAATATTTAGCATTTTACATTTATTTATGCAATTAGTAATGTTAATTAGAATGTTAGCTAGCTAGCATGCATGCATGTCTTAATTATTTGTTATTAGAAAATTAAAGTGTAATTAGGACCACATTATGTGTACTCATTTCATAATTAATTAGGAGTAATTAGGAGACTTTCACTTTAATTAGGATAGTTTTAGTAAAAGTGATGGAATTTTATTATAAAGATTAGGAAAGTTATGAAATATAATGAAATTTAGGAAAAAATTAAAATATAGCATAAAATAGCAAAATAAAATTTGTAGTTAAATTAAATTACATGCTTACATTAGGAATTAACACTTTGATGACTATTATTGTATAATTAGTAATAAAATTATTAAATTCATATTAATTTAGTTAAAATTAACTAGTAATTAAGTTTAGGAAGGTGAAACATGATTATATATGTGTACTCATTCTATAATTAGCTGTAATTAAGATAGTTTTATTAAAAGTGTTGGAATTTTGTTATTAAAATTGGGAAAATTCAAGAAATAGTATTGAATTTAGGAAAAACTTAAAATTTAGCATAAAATAGCAAAATTAAATTTGTGATTAAATTAAATGTAATGATCATATTAGTAATTAACCCTTTTATGACTGTTATTACATAATTAGTAATCATGTGTATATTTTTATTAGAGCGTCAAATGTAATATATGATGTTTATTAAGAATTATTTGTGTTAATGTATAATAGATGGGAGATAGACGACAGATCGATCCCTCGCAACAGGGGCAAGGCAAGGGCAAGGGCAAGGGCAAGGGCAAAGGCAAGACAAAATCTGTCGGCGCAACATCTAGACAGCCATTGGTCACTGCACCGTATACCATGCCAAATCATAGGGTGTTTGAGTCGATGAGACGAAACCCCAATAGTACGTCGCAGGACGGGAGGACAGGATCATATACTGGCTTGCTGCAGATGACGCCAAATAAGGTTCGCGAAATGCTGCAGGGGGCATCGAACCCGATGCAGGGGATGCCGGCCCACGCAGGCGGGATGCAGGGGATGTCAGGGCCCGTAGGCGGGATGCATGGGACGACTGATGCTGCAGGCGGTATGCAGGGGATGTCAGGCCTCACGGGCGGGGTGCAGGGGAACTTAGGTCGTTCAGGCGGCCAGTTAGATCCACGACAATCTACATCGTTCCACAGTTCGGGCGGACGACCTCAGGCGAATAGATTGGTTTCACCTCGTTATTCGGCATCAGGAGCTGCTGGAGGTGGCCTACAATCGGATGTCGATCCCCAGTTATCGGGATCAGCGGGTGTGGCTTCGACAGGCGGCGTGAGTGCTTTACGTCGAGACACGGAGGAGGTCCATTTGGGGGATGATGTGGAGCAGGAAGGTGATGGAGCGGATGGTTCGGTGGGAAACGAGGAGGCTGATCTTGGCGATGATATTGAGGAGGGGGGTGGGATGGAGCTTGACGGTGTTGTGTATCGCGGGGGGGACTCTCCCTGAGCATCCCCCCACAGACCCTGCGTTGAGGGCGAGGCTTTATATCAACCCACGCAATGGGGCAATTAACGGTAGTGACAGGTTGGTTAGCACGATCAGCGCGAATCTGAAGTTGCACTGTAGCGCACCGTACTTTACGTACAGGGGTTTTTCGGCGAACGATAGCCAGGCGGCTTGGGATAGATTTGTGGTATGTACACTTTGCCATAATTTTATGAAGTATAATTTAACTTTATATGCATTATTACTATATTAACTATATTAACCACTTGTTATCGATTCTTGAATTTCAGGCGACGTATCAGTGGAGTGAGCAGGACGCATTAAGGATAACCAGAACGTACCACAACATTTGTTCCAAGAGATTTAGTCATGAGGTGTATCGTGCTAAGACGTATTGGCTGGCAAACACGAGCACTTCACCTCCGCCGAAGAGGATTCGGAACTATTGGATGAACGACAAATTTGTCCCGGCTTACATTCGTCACTGGGAGTCTGAGGAGCACAAGAAACGGAGTGCGATTGCACGGGCGAACAAGCTCAAGAACCCGTTACCGACGTGGTTTGGTGGGTCGAGGAGCATAGACAAAGTGCAGGAAAAACTGGTATGTCTTTGATATATGTATAAATATCTATTAGTGTTTATTTATCTTTAACTTAGTCATCTAACCGATACTTCTGTGTGATTTATCAGGCGGAACAAAGTGGGGGGAACCCAAATAATGTGAAGATCCATGATGCCTGGAAGGCGGGAAAGCGCAAAAAGCTTATGGACGGACGTGAGCAGTGGACGAGCTAGAAAAATTGACGCATTATAATGGCGCACGTAAGTAATTTCAACCTTGATCAATTAAAGTGACAGTTTATGGACGGACTAAATGAAATATTGACTTCGTATATTTAATTTGATAAAAAGGATAAGTATGTGCGAAACTAGCAGAAAAATATCAGAGCGAAGATAAGTACCCTACGTTGGATCCGCAGTTGTGGTCGAATGCGGTAGGGGGCCCAAACAGTAACAGGATGCCTGGTAATTAAATTTTCGTCTGTTTAAATGTTTTGATGCATTATATATCTGCATCAACTCTTAATGTTTGAAACTTGATAAAAATACATGGTTTGATTTTCAGGTATTCCGACGCATGGGGAACCAGAGTACGCGGGGTTCAATGTACGCATGTACCCAAAATGGAAGGATAACGGCTGGGAGCAAACGAAGAGCAACTGCTACGATTCTAGAGACGAACGAATCGCCAGTTTGGAGGAAGAGTTACAGACCCAGAGGGCGCGACAGGATGAGTTATGGCAGTTCATGCAGCAAGTAAAATCAGGATCCTTCCAGGGTGGGACGAGTCAGACTGTGCAGCCTACGTTTCCCGATCAGCATGCAATGTTGGATCAGTTCTCCGATCAGCGCGCGCAAATGCAGACACAGGGGACTTACACTCCCCTACCGCCAGAGACAGGGATTATGCATGATCATCAGCCCGTGCCTCACCCTCCACCCGGTAGCAGAGAGGGACACGATCCCCCTGGATTCCCATTCGGCCCTTCATATAATTAGTTCTTTTCATTTTTTTGTTTTTTTTGTAAAGTTTAAGTTTGTAACTTTTTAGTTATTATCATTTTCAGTAGTCTTAAATTAAATGTATTAAAATTACCTTCTAATTACCGAGAATTGTGAGCCGTGGAGTGATCGATGGAGGTTTTTTGGAGAGTTTTTTTGAAAAAAAAAAATTGGAAGATGGAAGTTTTTGGGGATGAAAACGGGTGAAAATGGAAGAAAATGGGGGAAATGAGGGGAAGAAGACTACTGAAAGTGTCAATCAATATTAAAGTACTACAAATTATTGAATATCTATTCACAACACAACAAAATAACTTAATTAATTAATAAATATTAATACACAATATTAGATGTAAATCTTATATTTAAATAATTATATTTTAGTAATAATATATATGTTCATTGCAACTAACATGTACATATAATAAATGTACAAATGTATTTTGGGCTTACGCTAATATATAATAAGGCGAACATAAATAAATAAATACATGGCTATGTAGACGATAATTGGATTGAAACAATGTTTAATTTAGAAAACAAAACACACGCACATTTTAGCATAAGTATAAAATAGAGTTGGACCCTAAAGTTAGGGCCAAACATAACTAAATTCCATATACATCGTTTCCACGATATAATTAGATAAATATAACATTTTTCGATTTATACTTTTTATTGGATACTATATATTAATAATTGTAGAACTATTAAGTTTCTTAGATGTGTTATAAATATATCCGTATAACTAATATTTCAATAGCTCATATATCTTGTAAACAATATAACAAAATTAATAATTTATTATAGTTGTACGGTTCAAAGACTTCTAACTATCAATAAAAAGATACATGAATTATTGAATTTTGTATGCCATGTTAATTATGTTTAATTATGTATTGTTTGCAATTAACATGAATGTTATTACTAAAATTTAACTATCTAAATACAAGTTTTTATATAAAATTTTCCATTCAATATTGCATATTTGCAATTCAATTTATTAAGTAATTTGGTTATGTTATGAATAACAATTTAATAGTTTTTTCTCTTATCAAGTGACACTTTTACCCCTCAAATATAATTGTTGACTAATAGTCAACCATCGCAGGAGGTGAATGGGAAAAATCCAAACAAGATTTTTCCTCATTTTTTTTTTATTTTTTTTAAACTACGAAACCGTGGTGTCCGATTTTTCGGACACCACGGTTTTCCTCATTTTTTTTTTAAACTGTGGTGTCCAAAAAATCGGACACCACGGTTTCGTTATTTTTTTTTTATTTTTTTATAACCGTGGTGTCCGAATTTTCGGACACCACGGTTTAATTTTTTTTTTTTTTTATTTTCTTTCTTTTCCCCTTTTCTTTCTCTTTCCTCCATTTCCTTCTTCCCCTTTTCATTTTTTTGTTTTTTTTTTTAAGTTTAAGTTTGTAACTTTTTAGTTATTATCATTTTCAGTAGTACTTTTAAATTAATTATTAATTAAGTTGTTATGGAATGGTTATTTCTTTCCTCTTAATTAGTTTTAAAATAGTTATTTTTGGTAAATACTAAAAATACTCCACAAGTTCACACAATCGTCTCATCCTCAGTTCAATAAAAATACATGCATTACACGTTGAAATCGAAATAATAAATCTAATTAACGTAATCAGGGTCATCATCTGTGTCGTCATCTTCTGAAGCAGAATCATCGCCAACCTCGTCATTTATATCGCCATATTCGTCCTCCTCATCTTCTTCATATACATCTTCGACTTGCTGAATTTCGTCATCTGCGAGAGGTACTGAACTGTTATCAGGAACGGACAGGACAACAGTTGCATTTTCATCCTGAAACACTGAAGTTGCATCGACGACGTATCTTGCCCTTGTAGTACACACTGCCCACCACCCTCTTCTGCTTGCGTTCTGTTGGGAAGGGTATTTTGTGTAATACACTTGATGTGCCTGGCTTGCAAGTATAAACGGTTCAGCCGCTCCAGTTTCCAATCGCCTCTGCGGATTAATGTCCACCAACCGATTATCAGGATGTGTCGTCATGCCCCCGTAGATATCGTACCAGTCACACTTGAACATTATAACTGTCTTCATTGAACCACTACCCCAGTATTCCAACTCAATAATTTCCTGTAGCATGCCATAGTAGATCAAATCATCAGGTCCCCCTACATTTCCCTTCAGATATACACCACTGTTCATCGTCTTCTTGTTCATTCCATGCTCCACGGTATGAAAATGGAAACCGTTAATCTTATACGCCTTGAATACTTTTACTCATAATAGTGGGCTGTGTACTAAAGCAAACAGGCGTTGGTCAACCGGGTAACGACCCGAATTGATAGTCTCTTTGAACCAATCCACGAAATAAGTGTTGCTTCTTTCCTGAATCAGATGATCCGGGACACTTGAACACATCTCGTGTTCAAACAACCTGTCACATATAAACAGCTTCAGGGGATGTACTTCGTAACATTTACATATGAATTATATGTATATGAGCAAATAACATGATCGATCATAATATAATAAATACCTTATCCACGGTTCGACCTCAGTGCAGTTTAAAAGGACATATAACTCAGCGGCTTTGTGCTCGGCAAGGGTCAAATTGCGTGGTCTTTCTCGCTTCCCCATGGGCTTTCCTTTATTTTGAAAGACGGACAAGTCATCACTCAAATTCAGAGTCCTCTCAACCTCATTCCTGTTCAGGCGGCTGTGACGAGTTTCAACTCCGGCTCCAAAGTAAACTGCACAAAAGTTAGTAATCTCCCTCGTAATATTGGCCTTCACAATCGACCCTTCTATTCTCGCTTTATTACCCGTCGATCTCTTCAAAACTAGCATGCACCTGATACGAAACATATCCAATTTATTAAATATATATACTTTACTAACTATAATTATAGAAATGTAATAATCCAAAAATTGTTACCTCTCAAATGGGTACATCCACCTATATTGAACCGGTCCGCCGACCTTCGCTTCCCACGGTAGATGAATCGCCAAATGCTCCATCGAATCAAAGAAGGCTGGGGGAAATATTTTTTCCAACTTGCACATCCTCTCCACTATTGATACCTCGAGCGTGGCCATATCGGATTTTCGAATTTCAGGGGCGCTCAAAGCTCTGAAAAAGTTGCTAACCTCCACTAATGGACCCCAAACACTATCCGGTAATAAGTCGCGAAATGCAAGAGGCAACAATCTTTGCATGAACACGTGATAGTCATGACTCTTCATCCGAACTAGTTTAAGTTGGTCCATATGAACACATCGTGAAATGTTAGAAGCATACCCATCAAGGAACTTCAAACCCCGCAGCCATTCACACACCAACTTCTTTTGCTCTTTACTCAAGCAGTACTTGGCTTTCTTCTTCACAACTTTACCATTTCAGCTAAACCCCAAGAACAACTCTCGTCGGCTCGTTAACAACTCCAAATCCTTCCTCGCATTCAAGTTATCCTTAGTCTTCTCTGGATCATCCATCACCGTATTTTTTATATTATCGAAGAAGTTCTCTTCGCAATGCATTACGTCTAAGTTGTGACGTATCATGTTAGTGCACCAATAAGGCAATTCCCAGAATATACTTCTCCGGTTCCAATTGTGCTCAATTCCATAACCTTGAATGACGATATTTTTCCGGTCGAATGGAATATCCGGCAAGCACTCTACCAGTTCCCGCATCTCTTCCCCGGATCTTCTCACCAAGGGCAAAGACTCTTCTGTCTTGCCCCTTAGGAAATCAGTGGTGTTGTCTCTGAAAGGATGGTCGTGTGGCAAGAAACGCCGGTGACAGCCCCAAAACAGTTCTTCCTCCCGTGCTTCAGCTGAAATGCTTTGGTCCCCTCCATGCAATATGGACATGCCAACCTGCCTTGGGTACTCCACTGCGAAAACATGCCATACCTTGGGTAATCAGTGACGGTCCACATAACAGTTGCACGCATTATGAAATTATGCATCCTAAAGCTGTCGTATGTCTCAACCCCGACCTCCCACAGTGATTTCAGCTCATCAATCAGTGGTCGAAGCAAAACATCAATGTTCTTCCCGGGGCTTCTGGGTCCAGATATCAACAAACTTAAGAAGATGTATTCTTGCCTCATGCAAAGATCGGGCGGAAGATTATACGGCGTGACAAAGACAGGCCAACAAGAGTATGGAACGGCATTATTCGTAAACGGGTTGAATCCATCGGTGCAAATGCCAAGTCTAACATTGCGAGGCTCATTGGCAAAATCTGTGTGCGTTGCACCAAAGGATTTCCAAGCTTCTCCATGTGCAGGATGGATCATTTGATCATTGTCTCTCCGACAGTTCAAATGCCACGTCATGTGTTCTGCATTCACGCGAGACATGTAGAGTCGTTGCAGACGTGGCGTCAACGGCAGATACCATAGCTTCTTACGACCAACCAACTTCGCTCTGTTATTTGAATTCAGCCTCTCTTCGAACCTGCCTTCATTGCATTCAGGACACACTGTATACTTACTGTCTACGTACTCGCCATAAAACAAGAAGCAATTGTTAACGCAAACATCAAATGTTTGGTAGCCCATCCCCAATCGGTTCATATATCTCTGCATGCTATACATACTATCTGGCATCCTCTGCCGATCTTCTGGACTCAGCCATTGGCGAAACAGTTGTATGTTCTTTTCGCACGCCACATTAGGGATAGAGTGGAGAACCTTGTTATTGAGAAATTCAGCGACCCATCCCAATACTGTGTTTCCCTCGCCCGCTCGTATGGGCTCCTCGGCCTCACGCAACATCTGGAAGAATGCTTGTGCCTCCCTATTCGGTTGTTCGTTTCCAATCTCAAATTCATTGATATTATCGAATCGGCTAGCAAATGCGTCTTCGACCATATCTCTTTGTCGATCCCGTAAGTTATACCCAGACGACGACTCATCCCTGTTTGTATCGAACCCCATATTTGTATCAAACCCCTCCTCGCGCCTTCGAATTTCACCGTGCCCAGTCCATACGTAGTATTGAGGCAAAAATCCATACTTGTAAAGATGAAATCGAATACCATCTCTACCACCAAATTTCCTATTGTAACACTTAATGCAAGGGCACCTAGCTTTGCCATTCCGTAATAATTGTGTTGCACTAAATGCGTAGTCTAGAAAAATTTCCACACCGGCTTCAAAAACAGGATTCAAATACCCATCATCACCATGATTTAATCTGTCGTACATCCAACTTCGGTCTTCGTTGCTATACATTTTATAACCTATTACAAACACAAAAAACTACCCTTAATTATTAAAATGAAAATATTAATATATAACTACAATATTTATCTATATATATATGTACATATGCAACACTACTTAACACTTAATTACAGTTAAAATGCACTAACGAACTATTTGTAAACATACAAAGAATATACCAATGATGATCATATATATACCACATAAAATTAAACTATTGTATTTGAACAATTAAATTGCATGCTAAAACATAATAATTTTAAGTAAAAAAATAAACCAAATTTACGCAAGTCAAATCAAGCCAACAAAACAGTAAATGTATTAAAATTACCTTCTAATTGCCGAGAATTGTGAGCCGTGGAGTGATCGATGGAGGTTTTTTTGGAGAGTTTGTTTGAAAAAAAAATTAGAAGATGGAGGTTTTTGGGGGTGAAAACGAGTGAAAATGGAAGAAAATGGGGGAAATGAGGGGAAGAAGATAAGAAATCTGTGATAATTTGTGATAGTTGTATAGCTTCAAAAAAATCACTCACCATAGATAAGCAATGGTGTCTGATTTATTTCTTGCTAGGTGTAGGGTCCAGAAAATCACTCACCAAAGCATTAAAGTCTATAGGGTCAAAAAAATCACTCACCATGTTCAGAAATGGTGAGTGATTTTTTTGACCCCACAAAAGCACAATCCATGTGATATCAATGGTGTCAGATTATTTTGACCCCATTGAGGGCACAATCCTTGTGATAGCAAAGGGGTCAAAAAAATCTGTCACCACAATTTTATATATCTACAAATATACCCCATTTTTCACAAACTTCATCTCTTCATCTCTTCTCCCTCAATAATCCGAAAATCCTCCCCTCTCCCTCAAAAAATCCGAAAATCCTCCCCTCTCCCTCAATAATCCGAAAATCATCTCCCCTCCCTCAAAAAATCCGAAAATTATCTCCTCTCCCTCAAAAAATATGAAAATCTCACTCTAAAATCCGAAAAATCCTCTCTTTTACCACTTTCTTTTTTGGGTGTTATATTAGTTATGTATTGTTTGGGTTTTTATATATTGTTTTGTGTGTTTATATATATATATAGATAATATATTGATTTTTGTGTTTATATATATATATATATAGATATATTTTACACACTACATAACATATATATATATATATATATATAAGTATATTTTTAAACATATATATATACTACATATATCATGTTTATATATATATATATACTAGCCATTGTGTGCACGCGCGGACCGCGTGCAATGTGTTCTTAGGTATTAAAAATGGGCTTGTAATTAATAGATTAAGTAGGGTTGATTTACTCTATTGCCAAAAAAAATCATGGTAAAAGCTGTAAAAAGAGGTAGTTTGTGGAGAAAAACGAAGAAGAAATAAGAAGATGAAGAAGTTTAAAATTTTGAATTTGTTTAATTAGGAAAGAGGTGGTGAATGTGATACTCTGATTGAATCAATCTCCCTAAATTTTAGGAGGTGGTTTTGGATGATGCTAAATTTAGATGATTAAATAGGGGCAAATTTGGAAAACACTTTATTTGTACAACACAAAACCTGTTTGTTTATATTAATAATAGATATATATATATATATATATATATATATTTGTGTGTGTTAGTATATTATGAATTATATATGTATATATAATAAAATGGAGGGAAAAAGGCAACGGAATTGAAAATTTTGAAAATTTGGCAAAAAAGTGGCGGTTAATCCGCCACCAATTTTTTTTAAAAATTTTCGAATTCCATGGTGAGTGATTATTCACTCACCATGGTTCCACGGTTTTAAAAAAAAAAATTAAAAAACCATGGTGAGTGATTATTCACTCACCATGGTTTTTAAAAATAAAAAACCGTGGTGAGTGATTATTCACTCACCACGGTACAATACGATTTAAAAAAAAAAAAAACGAAATAGCGTGGTGTCCGATTCTTTGGACACCACGCTTTTAAAAAAAAAACCGTGGTGAGTGAACAATACAATTTAAAAAAACAAAATACGAAATAGCGTGGTGTCCGATATTTTGGACACCACGCTTTTTAAAAAAAAAAAAGAAAAAAAGGCATGGCATCCAATGAATCGGACACCACCCTTTTTTTTTTTTTTTGCTTTTCTTTTAATCTAATTGCATGGCTACCAATTCATCTGACACCACGTCATGGCTGCATATTATTTTGACACTACGTGGTGAGTGATTCTTTTGACACTATTGTTGTTGACTAATTAATTTGTAACCATTGCTGACATAACTTTATGCCTACGAGGCCAATAGTTACAAAAGCTGGTTACAAAATTGTTTGTAGCCATTGATCAATGCTCACTGAAAATATAACAATGGTGAGTAATTTTTTTGACACCATTGCTACATTTTCTTGTAGTGAGATACCATGCCAAAGAAACATACAAATAAGAGTTTTGATAGTGGTGAAGGAAGATAAGACATCCATTAATCCCGATTCCAAATAATGTTGTGAATCCAGAAGGAAGACATAGATCGCATTTTCAGAAGAATACGTTTTTACATAGTCACCATCATTTAGCTTTTGTTTAAGTGTTTGTTTTTCAGTTGCCACACGTCTTTTCTATTTTGTTCTATTTTCAATTCCATTGTATAAATAGGTGGGTTGTAATGTTCACAAGCAGATTATGAAAAGTTGTTAAATCAGTTCTCAGTTCTTCTCTCTAAAGAAATTCTCTCCTCTGTTATTTCTTTCTTCTTCTCCAATCTCTCTTATATTCTTAATTCTTCATCTTAATGGCGTTTAATGGTGAACATTCCGCTGCGTTCGTAACAAATGTTATGATCCTAGTGCAAGTTACTTGGATCCCACATCGGTATTATGGGATATTGATGTGGGGTTTATATGTTCTTGGGCTCTTCCACCTTAATAAGCTAGCTTTTGAGGCTGGGTTCTCCCAAGGTCATATCATTGGTATCAGAGCCATCTACTACTCCTTCCCAGTTGCAATCGTGCGGCGTGGGTGGTGACGTCGGAATTGCAGTGTTCGCCCGGGGATAGCTAGCGTAAAGCCACCCGTAAAGGGTTGTGACGTCGGAATTGCAGTGTTCGCCCGAGGCTAGTAAGCGCAAAGCCAGCCCGCGTGGGCGCCGGGGCTGCGGAGCGTGGTGGAATGTTATGATCCTAGTGCAAGTTACTTGGATCCCACATCGGTATTATGGGATATTGATGTGGGGTTTATATGATCTTGGGCTCTTCCACCTTAATAAGCTAGCTTCTGGGGTTGGGTTCTCCCAATGTCATCAAATAATTGACAGATTATGGTTTTAACTCCTCAAATTAAGATGTATATTGAAAAATCAAAAACCAAATAATAATAATAATAATACTGCATGAATGACTGTAGTTGAATCCTATTTTCCTTGTCATGTTACTACTACTATATTTGTTTCTAACAATGTCATGTCGCATAATAATATTCTGCAAGATTTCGCCCAAAGTATAAACAACAAGGCCATCAACCCCAAAAGAATTTAATGGTCAATAAATTTACCTAACAGTGAAGCGCGTCGAGCAGATTAGAGAAATGGTTCGTTGGATTTTCTGTCCAATCCGAGGTCAATATAATTCGTTGGACGCTATTGATCGATGCGTTCAAATCTAAGGCGAAAAGCTTTGCGTGATTGCGAGAAGATGGAAAATGGATTAGGGTTATATCGTGTGAGTTGTTTCGCTTTTGGACGTCAAATCTTCTAATTTATTGTCTATTACTATATTAAAGAAACCTAATTTTGTGTCTAGGGTGGCAGTTTTTCTGAACTTTTTACTCTAGATTCCCTTACAGATTTTGCCTAATTTAATTTCAAAGAACAAATTAGGGTTAAATTCGTAAAACAAGCATGTAATTTGGGTAGTTTTCGGTCCAATTTTTTTATTTCCTAATTTACCCTCACTAAAAACTAATCATTAGCCACAAAATATTGTAAATTATCAATTAATGCAGGGCAAAAGATAAAATCTTCCAACTGATCAGCTTCTCCGGGATCTCATTACCTCTCTCTCTATAGTGCACGATCTCCATATTTTCAAGCAGTTTTTGACCATTTAAAAACTTATCCCAATAACCGCATCGTATTTATTTATCCACGCACCTTCAAACTTTTTCATTTTCAACCAACACTCCTAAATATCAAACCAACTAATAAGCGTGTTGTGTATTAATTATATATATACAAGTCTCCTCCATAAAAATACTCTCATATTTTTCCTTCTGCACTTAGGTTTGTCACTATGTCTCTTCTTCTTCTTCACCATCATCTTTTTATGATAGATTTTGTTATTTTACATGAAAACAAAATGAAGAGGAAAGGTGCTGCAGTTTTGATGTTTATGGTGTTGTTGTTTGCTTCTGTCTTTGTTCCTTCTAGCACTGCAGTTCCTTCTTCAAGTAAGTCTCTCAAGAATTTTGATCTTATGATACAATATTGAAACTATATGCATATGAAAAAAATATCCGGTTTTGGTCAAATAATATTGGGTTTGCCATCTAATTCTTTTATTTTTCTTAATTGCAGGAAGCCTAAGGTCAATCACAGAGACTCTTTCCAACAGACATCCGTCTGAAGAATTCCAGGTGAATTTTTTCTTTCTGCATTCATTTTTGCAAGTATGATTGGGGTTTGAGTAAGGGGGATTATATATATATATATATATATATATATAACTTATCTTTTGAAAAACCTTTCTTGATGAGTGTAAATTAGCAAAGTGCTCATGATCTTTTTGCATATGGAATACTTTCGTTGAAACTTCGAAATATGTAGCTCAAAAATGGAGACGTACGATTTGTCCCACGATTTGTTGAATAAGTGGAATTCTTGAGGCACTTCAACCCACGGTATCTCCCATAACTTTTTCTCGCATCTAATTTTATGTTTGATTTCTTGAAAAATTATATATTTCGATTTTCTTCTTTCAGTTTTGGAGTTATTTGTTATGTCTATTTTCAGGAAGGGTGGCGATTCTAATTTCTAATGCACCCGTGAAGAAAACGGGTCTATACGTCTTCATTTGGGAAAATAAGACGCTGGTGCTGGAAGTTAATAAAGATTAACATATTTGTTACGTTAACTATTATCACTTATTTTATGTTCGTCATTGGGGTTTTAAGAAATTTGATTTACCCAATTGTTCATTTTGAGATATGTTTTGGATTTTAGATGCTAAAAGGCCGTGTGCAGCCATAGTTGCTAAAAAATCATATTTCATATTTTTCCAGAAAACCTTACAATATTTAAATGAGACCTAATTCTTTTATAGTGTTATAATATGTATGTCGGAAGAGTCCGTAAACCCAAAGCTATAAGTTTGATCAAGCAATGAGAAGATTTTGATTATGCATACCAATTATTTGTATTCTCTATCATGAATATTTTTTCGCCGTGTGCATTATTATTTGTAACAGACATTAGCCTCAATCTTTGGAACTTGCTTTTCTTTTTCTTTTTACCTTGGGTTGGGGGTAACTAACTATGTGATCATTTAAAACTTCATATGTTAATTATCTTTTTCTTTTTCGCGCGGAAAGAAATAGAAAACAATGCAAGCCCGGGATATAGATACAAAATTTAGAATTTACATTGAAACATCTAATCCACCACATATACTAATGAAGTTTCAAAAACAACGTAAATTTGTGATTTGACTTAACATGATAATGTTCTTCCTAAATAGATTAAACTTAATTTCTCTTCATTAACTCATGAAACTAATTTAAATTTAAAAATATCATGTTAACTTAATGGATAAAGATTAACAAATTTGACCCGTACATTGTAGTTTAATTAAAAGTTTAAACAAGTCTTTCATAAAAGATACTCTTAATAAAAATAGAAAGTTCACAATCTTCACAATTTCCTATTATCTGAAGTTTCCATTTTTCTCTCTAAGTAGTAAGTGTACTTTATTGTATTGCATTCTTCATTTATATTTCTCGACCAATTTACACATTTAATTTTTTATGCAAAGTAAAATTAAGAATCTCAACATTTTAAACACTTATCACATCAGAATGTTATTTCCAATTTTTTGTTTTTCTTAACTTATAATCATACATTAAAACATTTTTTGGTGCTATACACTCATTCGTATTTATAGCACAAATTATGAAAATAATACGTTAAGCAACAAATTATTCTTTGAACCAAAGAGTACATTGCACGCGGTCCCCGCGTGCGCTTTGGTGGCTAGTGATATTATATGTAATTTGAAGCTTTGAACTACACTTAAATAATTATATCTCCCTTTAAAATTGAAATTCTATCCATGCACACGTGATAGAATTAGAATTGGAAAAAGTGCAAATTACCCCCTATCTTATAGGAAAGTGGGAAAGTGGCAGATCAACCTCTGTAAAAATAAAATAGGCATGTTACCCCTTTGTGTTATTGAAAAGTTGCAGAATACCCCCCTCTGGTGGAGAGTGTAACTCACTTCCTTGAGATTGAAACTCGGGATGAACTTTAATAAAAATTGGACAATTTTACCCTTATACAATGGAATATAATTCTTTTTTGTGCTTTTTACTTAAAAATACGAAAAAGTAGAGAAAAATACTGTAAATTCAAATAATAATTGATCTATGAAATATTAACTTATCAGAAATTAATTATCCTTTGTATCTTTTTATTAAATTTACAAATCAAAACAATAAAATAAAGAAAAAATTAACAAAAATAATATAATAACCGATCTAAACAAATTACCAAAACACAACCATAATTTTTTTTTTCAAAACGTAAAAAAAAACGTTTATTACGTTGTCTACTAATCTTAAAATGGTAGTTAGTAAATAATGACATAGTAATCACAAAACGACATTTAATATACATTGAAAAAATAATAACAATAACTTCATTTTTCATCTTCATATAATATCTCACAACTTCCCCGGCCAGTTTCATTTTTTCAATTATAAAATATTTGAACATGTGTTCAAAATACCAAATTTATCACTACCAAAATACCAATGCTAATTTTTCAATATACACAAATCATTCATTCCATGAATAGCACTCTATAGAGTTCGAGTTCATCTCATCATTATACAAGTTAGGATAACAATGTTTCCACTCATTTACTAATACTATATTAAGTATATGCCCAGGAACCAAGTTCTGGTCTTAGATGCAAGTCAGGTTTAATTTAAGCAAGTAATGCATATATATCACAAAGCAATATCATGTAGCTTCTGACAAACATAAAACCATTCTGAGAAATATAAATTTCTATATGAAGGCAACTAACTAAATATGTGTATCATCTTACCGCGGCTATCATGCCCAATTCTACGTCTAATAGGAGAATCTCGCTAAGTAGGATCACGAGGCATAAAGCAATGTAAAAATCCCCTAGAGAAGTTTGAGTTTCAAAATAGTCCTAATCACTTTTCCTTTTCGTATAACTTTTTTGAAGTGAACAAAGGCTACGAAGGCAGAAGTATACGTTCAGACAGTTCTTCATGAACTTGTGGTACAGTTAGAGTACATTTGCTAGCAATGAGGGTTTCTATACAGTTTGTATATATTTTATGGTTGCTTGATATGACGGTTGCTGATGATTACTTGAGCTCCAGTTAGTTAACAAGACTGATTGAGAGTGTATGGGGTGGAAATTTTGTGAGACAACAAACGTTGATTGCCGTTGAAATGCAACATATACTAAATTGTCTATTTAAGAGAGATATGTGATAGTATTTTACCTGATCTTCTCTATATTTTGTAAGAGAAAATCAACTTATAACTTTTGGAATTTGTCAGACACTTCAAATTGGAAGGACAGTAATACGATTTACTTTAGCAAAAAAAGTACAAGATAAAGAAGAGATTCTTTAACATACTTTCGTTGGTTTATCTATTGAAGCGATTGAATTCTTTATGAGAAATCTATAAGACTTGTAATGTGCGGAAGTAACTATACAAGAAGAAGATAAATACAAAAGAATACAACTATATCTATCTAATAAAATCCGATATGATATCTATACAGTATATGGTTATCTTTAGACACAATTGAACGCTTCAGAAGAAGATGAATTCACAATAACTTTAAACATCAAAAAAGCATAAACTGATAAAAGATGGTTAAACATCTATGCAACGATCGATTAAAGCAACTGTCTTTTATTGGTTATCTATTGGAGCGAATGAATTATTTATGTGAAATCCAATAAGCATGATATCTATACAGTATACGGGTTATCTTTCGACACAATTGAATGCTCCAGAGAAAGATCAAATTCACAAATACTTTAAACATCGAAAAAGCATGAAAAATAGTTAAACAAGTGGAGTATTTGTCAATGGAACTATTATACTAAACACAAACAAACTTCACCGATTGCTGAGGAAGAGAACAGTCAGCTCACCAGCAAATACTACATTGATGACTAAAAACTCTACCACTCGGACATTGAACTTGAAATCTCATAGACAAAACATATTCAAACAACAGTACAAGTTGATTTAGAAACAGTCAAATAACACATACCAACTTCCAGTCATCATCAATGACAGTTATCCTGTTGTCCACCAGCATCACCATCGCTATTCAAAAATTGGTAATAAATACAATATATATGAACCACATTCGCCAGTCCCTGAACCCACAAAAAATCACTCAAGAAAAGAAAGAAACAAAGAACACAACCATGCATCCACTCTATTTCACATTAAATAATCGTAATAGAAATTAAAACATTACTGTTACGGCCTTGGCAACTGATGTGGAGTTGGCGGAGAAGATAATGACATTTTTGTAATTTGTGAAATTTTTAGACGGAGTGCTCGAAGAGTGATGGGCAAAACAAGCAAATAGGCTTTGGATTTTGGAATAAATATGTTTATACATATATATATATATATATATATATATATCATATATGCATTTATTGGGGAGAAAATCATTTTTCATACCATAACTTGGCACGATTTTCATTTTCATATCTTAATTCTTCACTCATCAATTTGCATACCATAAATTGGACAATTCTTTCATAACTGGTACTTTGGCCCCGAAAATGTACAAGGTGTCATCCGATGAACCCGAATTTTGAGATTTAGATCAATTTAGACTGATTCAAACCTTATACGTTAGCATATTTTACGTCGACTCCACGTACTTTTTCGGTATCGAAGTACCCAATATGAAAAAAAATGTTCAACTTATGGTATGCAAATTGATGAGTGCCAAATTGGTTTTAACATTTATCATTTTAATATGAGTCGTCGCCGCGTTCTCAATGCCGCGATTACACAAAATCATTCATCCGACTCATTCAATATACACATATTACATACATTAGCTTCAACCTCTTTTCTTTTACGATATTTCTACTGTTGTATCACATACTTCGCACTCCCTAACTCATCTTCAAAACTATTATTATCGTTAAATAAATTATTGAATATCATGCTTAATAATTGTTTAAATATAAAAGTCCGCTAACGCATGTGTAGCGCAGGTTCTCATTTATTTACAATGCGAAGAATTTATTTGTATATGCATATCTATGAGTGTGTATCTATTAACATTTATCATTTTAACTTGGGTCGTCACCGCGTTCTCAGTGCAACGATTGTACAAAATACTTGGTCGACTCACTTCAAGATATACATATTACATACATACTCAAATATATTTATCTAGTATCCAACATATTCATATCATTTATATAATAGAGAGAGAGAAAACACACACATCCAATAAGTCTCTATATATATGCATCAAAAAAGAAGAAAAAACAAGTCTGTAGACTGTAAATATACAAAGAACGTTTGTATAAACTTATTATATTTTTTAATCCTAGTATCAAACATTTTATACTATATACATATATATAGGAGAGTGACAGAGAGATACACAAATATTTCAACAAGTCTGTATATATATAATGGATGCTTTTTTGTTTTAGAGAGAGAAACCTCACACAAGTAGAAGATTACGCAAGCACAGAGAGAGAAATAAAGAGAGAGAGAGAGAGAGAGGAGAAAGGGGTGCTGTGCGTCGGTGACATCTTGTTACGTTTAGTAACGTGTCCATGCACCTCCCACCTGGCACAACCCTTGCACCGCGTGCCACTGCTCTCACCTCACTCCCCTTGTATATATATCCCCCCTTCACTCTCAATCACACAAACACAAAACACACATCAAAGCAAAAAACAAAGAATCAAAACCAATGGACAGTACCAAAAGCATTAGCGGTCGCAAGAGAGGCAACGCCCCCTACAAAGGGATCCGGGTCCGGAAATGGGGCAGGTGGGTGGCGGAGATCCGCGAGCTGAGCAAGCAGACCCGTCTGTGGCTCGGGTCCTACACCAGCCCCATCGCGGCGGCACGTGCTTACGACACGGCCGTGTTCTACCTCCGGGCCCCAATGCCAAGCTCAATTTCCCTGACCAAGCCCCCCTCCCCGTTGATTTTGATCTGACTCTGGAGGATATACGCAAGATTGCGTTGCAGGTGAGAGTGAGGGTGGACGCACTGCAGAAGCCCAGGGCAAGACCGTCGACCAGGAACAAGATTGATTTGAACAGGAACCCGCCGGACCAGGAAGAGAACCCGAATGATGGAGATTAGTAGTAGTGCAAGAAGGATGATGAGGATGGTGGTAGCATGCACCTCATAGCTCGCAGCAAGAAGTGGTTGGAGGGGTGCATGAATGTGCAATGTATGTGCATGAATGTGTATTTGTATTTTTTTTCTTTCTTCTTTTTGTTTTTGGGATAGAGCAGTTTTCTTGTTGCGAGCGTGTGATAATGTTGATATTTAATGAATATTGATAGATCTTAAAGTCTAATACTTTACATTTTAAGCAGTAGTTGCGATACCTAGTCTAGACATGTATGTAAGACAGGTATATAAGACAGTAAAGTAAGACAACAGATTTTTAACGTGGTTCGGACTATGTCCTACATCCTAATGATGTATATTTTGTTACACGAGTGTTCTACATTGATTCCTAGGATTTCTACTATTTATAGGATAGCTCTCCTGAAAGATCTCCTTGAATCTCGGCCAGTCTCCATATCGAGTCGAGACAAGATCTTTTCAAATATATCCGAATCTTTCCATGATAAGGCGATTCTTCCTTTTGATAAGTCTTTGTGATCGTTTGATAAGATCTTCATGATCTCCGTGAATCTGCACACCAAAGACAAAAGAGAACTCCACAAGGAAAAGATTACTTAAGGATATAAATAAAGAGTTTGATAAAGATTAACTTTTCATAAGATAAGATATTATAAGATCAAGTTAAATCTTTACAAACTTACCTAAATATTCACTCGTCTTAAACAAGATAATTACCATATAAACAAGAGCGAATAATTAAGTAAATAAATCAAAGTAAATAAAACCGAATTTTCCTTTAAAATAATTTTGCAAACAAGGAAATAAAATCTAGTTGGACCTGGCAGTCCTGACTGTTCAATCGAGTTTGAATCGTGTTGGACTTGCGGTCCTAACAATCTCCCCCAATTGACTTGTTTGGCAAAAACACTTTTAAATCCCAAGAAAAATGTAGACATGCTGAAATAAAACAAGTTAGTAAGGGATAGGCACATAAATCAACTAACGAGTCTTAACAGCAATAAAAACATGTTGCAACAGCAGTGCAACACTCCGCAAAACAACTTAATAAAATAAGCAATTAAAAGCAATTGTTCCTAAGCGGTAAAATAAAACAAACTAAAATAAAAACATAAGATAAACAGCAAGAGCCGAGAAGATCTCCCCCATTCTTCAAAATCTCCCCTATTCTTCATTTTCTGTTTACTCCCCCATTTTGTCAGAACTAGTCAAGGCTTTGCCGCTAATTGGGCAAGGGACTGGTTCATGGACTCCAACAGTGTAATAACCTGGGCAAGTTGCGACTGTAGGTTGTCGAGACTGTCCTGGGGAACAGACAGTCCAGCTTCATTATCCCTGGCAGTTGGGACAGGTCGCCGGATCGGAGAACCGAGAAGAGCTTGAACAAGGTGACTCGGGGCATGATAAGGATTGGGCCTGCGCGTCATCTTATCCTTTGTGACCCGGATATCCATTTGAGATATGAGCGTGCGGTAGATCAGTGATGGATAGTCCAAGGTCATCTTAATCTTGTGGTCGAATGCTTCAAGTTGTGTGCGCTCAAAAACTAGTTTCCCAAGATTAATGGGAGCATTCGAACCAATTCGGAACAAGACAGAAGCAGTTAACAGACTAATAGTAGAAGTATGGGACATAGGGTACCAATTTCTTACCATTATACCGTAGATCAGACCATACCATGGAAGAAGGGAACCTCGCTGTAGATTTCCATTCTTTGGCCACTTCATGGGTTGACCGGTTATGGTTGACGCGACTGCGTCCATGTCTTCCTCCAGTTCCAGCTCGGAGTCGCGACCGTTTTGCACATCAGGAGACCCCAACTGCATGTTCAGGATCTGAGGACTGATCTTGAAGATGAACTTCCTCACATACGCTGAATGTTCCTTGGCAGAGCTTGGAGCGCCTAGTTGAGTATCCAGATTGGCATAGAACTCGTGCACAATCTGGGTTACAAACGGTTGCACCCTGCGAGTGGATTCAAGAAACCCTCTCCCTTCCAAAAACTCATAAGAATCGTCATGAAGTTGAACTTCACGAACAGCAATGCGGCCAGTGAGAGGAGTATACCTGAGTTTGGCATGAGTGGTGTAAAACCTGTCGGACATTGCCTTCTTCACCCTGAAAGGCTCATCGGACGGTAAAACACGGGGAGGGACGGCGTAACCTCTTTCAGCTTCTTCTTCAGTCTGGGCGTGGCTGCTTTCCTCAGAGGCCGACCGGTTGCCTGACTGGTTGTCCTGATCAGACATGGACTGAGCTGGTCGTTTCTGCTGTTTGCGAACTGGACTGGAATCGGTGTCAGAGACCTCGATTGGAGCAGAGTCCGAGGCAGCAGCAGCGGATCGGGGACGTTTGTGAGTAGGAGTCTTGGTACGTGTCCCGACTCGGCTCGCGACACCCTCTGCAACAAGTTTGGACTTTTGGCGAGCAGATGGGGTGCGCTTTGGAGTTTGAGCCTTCTGCTTCCCTTTGGCCACGGTCGTATGGCGGCGAGAGGATGCAAGAACAGGTGCTGGTGACGGCGAAGCGTCTTCCGGTGGTGGAACAGAGTGAGAGTCATCCAAAGGACGAGAGAACTCTCGTGCCTGAGGAGATGTGGCACGTGGTGGTGACTCTGTTGCCGGTGGTTGTGGTGTGGTATCTTGCGGCGGTGGTGGTGCAGTAGCACTGGCCGGTGGAACATAATCCGGTGGAATCCGAACTGAAAGTGGAGTCGGTTGCAAGACATGGGACAACTCGTTGCCCGTGGAGGATGCACTATCATGGTCGACTGAGATGGTTCACCTGTTGACTTGTTTTTCACCATGTTAAAAATTTTCTTGAGAATTGAAGGTGAGAAAGAAGACATAAAACAAAAACCACACACCAAAAATAAACACAAGAGAGAGATATAGTAAGGATTGCGTGAGATATGATAAAAAGGAAAGACATATAAATAGATAAAATTAAATCAATGCCATATCCTCCAATCATTATCCACAACTTCCCATAAGTGATAGGACTCTTACCAAGACTAATCAAGGAAAGACTCCAACAATTTACACGCAACTCAATCTCTTCAAAAAAAAAAAAAACGCGGCAAAGCATAGGCGGGAAACAAATCATGCCGAAATTAAACATATCGCGTTTTTAAAGACAAAATAAAATAAAAATAGCACCTGTTTAATAAAATAAAAATTAAAACAAATAAAAACACAAATTAAAAGAAACAAACAGAAAGTAACTCAGCAAATTACTCACATAACTCACCGAGTACCGATTCAACTCGTGTAAGTGGATGTCGAGACACCCTGTCATGACAGACCGTAAGACTGAGTATAGAACAAGTCAGAACTGGAGAATAATCATGAACCTGATGAATACATTAAAAAGTGTGTGTGTGAATTCTCATATGATAAACAAATGAAAGGGAAGAGAATTTGAAAGGGGCAAAAATCATTTTGCAAGATATCTCTTTTCAAACAATTCAATTGCACCTTGTACACACACTTTGAGCCTTTTGCATAGAGGTAGCTTTCGCACACAACTTTATGTAGAATATGGTAGCTCTTTTCAATTTTGTGATGACCGTGAGATATGAATTGAATGCTTTCACACATATTCATTGAGTTTAGGCAGCTTTTTCCTCCATATATTTTTTCTTTTGAAGCACTTTTTCTTTTGGCTCATGCTCTCTTTGTTCTTTACATTTCATAACTCTTTTGCACACTCATCCTTTTCTTTTTATGCTCAATCCTTCTGTTTTTTGATGTGATGAGGTAGCAAAAGTGGACAATGTCCATGTCAAAGAGATAATAAAAACAAATTAAAAACAAAAATTGCCCGTTGCAAAATCCTTCGATTTCACTGATTTAACTGAGGGAAAGATGTGCACTGTGTATCAATGCAGTTCTAAGTACGCTCCAGAACCGGCTGTCCAACAGGTCTGTAAGTAAGTCATGACAGTTAGTTCAATAAATAAAAACATCTCAGTTAAATCGGGCACGCGACCAGCGCTTAGTGGAGACAAATGCTGAGAGACTTTCTGAGGGTCTCAAAGCTTTGTGAAACAAGTTTCTTCATAAAAACAATAGCAGTTTGTCTTCCAGGCGCGACATGCTTAATGACACCATATTCATTATCACCTAAATCACATATGAGATGGTGCCATATATCCGTGTGCTGTGTGCATAAGTGCTTAACATGATTATGAGCAATGATAATAGCACAATTGTGGTTAGAAAAGACCAACACATCACTTTGCACAAAAATAAAGTTCTTAAGCATGTGATCAACCCAACCTATATCAAGTAATATGACAAGATTATGCTTAGTTAGGTAGAGATGGCTTCCTGTTCCAAAAGTGGAGAAACTGAGGTCAATGAAGTTGCCTCTTGTTTCATTGACAACCCCTGTAGGAGTTGCCACAGGAATCATCGACTGTTCTGCAGTTGCAAGATCAAGGTCCTGGATAGGATATTGAACACACTTGGATTGATCAATTACAAATCTGTTGGCTCCTAGACTGACCTGCGAACCATAAAAACAAATTAGTTCACTAACTTTAGGAGGAATGGATCTCTTTAAAACAGAGTTTGTGAACTGTTCTGTAGGGAGTCGTGACTGCTTTAGAGTATAGCAATTTTCAGCAGTCCGCTTTCCTGTAAAAACACAAAACTTTTGGTTATCAAACACATGACATTCATCTTGTGAGAAGGTGACAACCATCTTTTGATCACACAACTGGCTTATGCTAATCAAATTCTGCTCAAGTCCAACCACATGAAACATATCCTAAGCTTCGGAAACCCGTTGATGTTGAGTGTTCCTCTTGCAACAATTCGACCCTTTGTACCATTTCCAAACTGAACTGTTCCACTTGGACCAGTAACGTAGTTAGTCAAAAAGTCTTTGTTCCCTGTCATGTGATGTGAGCATGCACTGTCAGGATACCAACAATTAGGTGAGGCGTTTTCAATAGAAGAATGTGCATAATAAACATTATGATGATTAGAACGTTTCACCTTTATGTGATTTGTTGGCTCCGCTTCTTCATTAGAGTCATTTATCACTGTTTCTCTTTGAGTCCTCCAAGCGGTTGCGACTCGATGATGAACTAGTTTTGGTGCTCTGTCCTTAGATGAGTTCTTCTTAAGTTTGGGACAGTTTGGACGAATATGTCCTTCAACACCACAGTGATAACAGACTGGGCTAGACTTGCGAGCTGACCGGGACCTGCAAACTGGACTTGTCTTGTGAGCTGGACTAGACCTACGATCAAAAACATGAGAAACAACAGATGAGTAAGCATACGCAACATTATGATAATCTGAATTAGAACGTTTCACCCATGTTTGCTTTGCTGGTTTCTCTTTTGGAACAATTGCCTTTTTCACTGGTTTGTCTTGAGTCTTCTTGGCTGTTGTGACTCGTTGTTGAGATATCCTTGGAGGATAGCCAGTGAATGGAGTTTCTCGAAATTGAAAGCAGTATGGGCGGATATGTCCTTCAACACCATAGTGGTGACAGACGGGAATGAACCTGTCATAAGAATTACCAGAATGTGAGATATCAAATTTTGAGTTCTTTCTAGAATTCTTACCTGCTTTCTTCCTTGGTTGTGAAACATCTTTTGCAGAAATATGATTAAATTGAGAATCATTTGTTGCAAACCCAAGTCATGCACGATTTCTCGTTGGTTTTTGGTTTTCCAGCAGATGGTCCAACTTTTCTGTTCCAGAACTGAGAAGTTTCACATTCTTTCTGACAGTAACAAGTTCTGTTTGCACGTCCTGGTGCATCTGCTCAAACATGTTGGCTGTCTCTTTGGCTCCTTCCACAACAGTTTTGAGGTCTTTGATTTCTCGCTTGAGATCAGAATTTTGATTATGTAATTCAAGAACTTTCTGCTCAAGTGTTGCATTTGATTGAGGTCTGCTGTGACCCATGGACTTGATTTTTTCTTCCAACTCGGCAATTCTTATAGTTCCTGCTTTCCATTTGTCGGCTAAGATAAGAAAATTTTCGCCAAGAGCTTCTGGATCAATTTCCTCATCATCATAATCAGGTTCTTCATTGTGGTCGTCCTTGTCTGTCGAGACAGGTAGAGAGTCAGGACTGATGACAGAGGACAGTGCTATGTTTGCTCTTTATTCTGGTTCATCCTCACTTTCATTTGAATCCTTATCACTCCAGGCGGATATTATTGCTTTGTTTTTGTTCTTCGGGAGAAGATTTTCACAATCAGCTTGAATATGACCAAAGCCTTGACATTCCCTGCATTGAACACCTCTTCATCTTCTTTTGACACTAAGATCATTAGCAGCGGAAGGTTTTAATGTATCATCAAAGTATGAAGGAAAAGTGTTCGTACCTGTGATTTCAGCTTTGAGAGCAACACCTTTATGAGTGACTCCATTCAAATTCTTTTTCAACTCAAATGTTGAAAGTGCACCCATGAGTTCTTCAAGTGACAAGTTCTCCACGTCTCTTGCTTCTTCAATCGCCTCAATTTTCATATTGAATCTTGAGGGCAAAGTGCGAAGAGTTTTCTGAACAAGTTTGGACTCAATGTACTCGTCACCAAGGAGGAAGGCCTCATTTGCAATGTCTCTGAGTTTGGAATTGTATTGAGCGATTGTTTCATGTTCCTCCATTCTGAGCTCCTCAAACCGTGTTCCAAGGATTTGTCTTTTCGATCTTTTCACGGATGGAGTTCCTTCATGGGCAACGCAAAGAGCATTCCATGCATTCTTAGCCGACTCACACTTTGAAATCAGTTTGAACTGGTTGAGGTCAACTCCATTAAGTATTGCATTGATTGCAATGGAGTTGTAACTCGCGTCTAGATCTTCTGCATCAGACCAGTCGAGCTTGAGCTTTGGCTTTCCATATTTATCTTTTGGTGGAGTCCATCCTTTGAGAATGCTTTTCCACGCTTTCTGATTTTCACGTTTGATGAAAGCTTTCATGAGAACCTTCCAGTATGAGTAGTTGAACTCATTCAAAAGTGGTGGCTTTGATGATGATGATCCTTCAACGTTTTGTGCCATCAAATCTGCAAGATCTAAATAAAACTAGAATCTCACCAATGTAAGTAGGTGACAGGCTCTTGATGCCAATTGATAGATCTTAAAGTCTAATACTTTACGTTTTAAGCAGTAGTTGCGATACCTAGTCTAGACAGGTATGTAAGACAGGTATATAAGACAGTAAAGTAAGACAGCAGATTTTTAACGTGGTTCGGACTATGTCCTACATCCACGAGGTTTTCGCCTGAATCAAACTTCTTTCAACGGACAAAAGTTATTACACCTAATGGTTTTACTCTAACACCAAATCCCTCAAATGTTGATACCACCGGAACCTTTTTCGCGTCTACTCCGTTTGACCCGTAAGACCAAAACTCCCGTAGTGATCTTCTTATGAGAAAGCTTCCAAGCGAACTGCACGTACGTATAGATCCCTCTAACTGGCACAATCCTTTCCCGTTGAACTCCCTTCAACTCTCGTCGGCGTCTCACGTTCTTGATTTAACTCAAGAGGGTGAAAACTAAGAAATCAAAATAAAAGAGAACACCTAATGATGTATATTTTGTTACACGAGTGTTCTACATTGATTCCTAGGATTTCTACTATTTATAGGATAGCTCTCCTGAAAGATCTCCTTGAATCTCGGCCAGTCTCCATATCGAGTCGAGACAGGATCTTTCCAAATATATCCGAATCTTTCCATGATAAGGCGATTCTTCCTTTTGATAAGTCTTTGTGATCGTTTGATAAGATCTTCATGATCTTCGTGAATCTGCACACCAAAGACAAAAGAGAACTCCACGAGGAAAAGATTACTTAAGGATATAATAAAGAGCTTGATAAAGATTAACTTTCCATAAGATAAGATACTATAAGATCAAGTTAAATCTTTACAAACTTACCTAAATATTCACTCGTCTTAAACAAGATAATTATCATATAAACAAGAGCGAATAATTAAGTAAATAAATCAAAGTAAATAAAACCGAATTTTCCTTTAAAATAATTTTGCAAACAAGGAAATAAAATCTAGTTGGACCTGGCAGTCTGTTCAATCGAGTTTGAATCGTGTTGGACTTGCGGTCCTAACAAATATAAATGGGGTTGCTTGCTATTGCTTTCTTGGTTTAATTTGACTATTGAATGGACATTGATATTATATATGTTTTGCATCTTAGCAAATGTTGTTGATGATGATGATTACGGGGGAGTGATCGGGTGGTGGCCTGGTGGAGTGGTGGGGTGGGGGTGGAAAGGGATGGAGTGGGAGCAGCAGGGCCCACCGCTGCTTGAGTTTGGTGGATGTTTGCTAACTAGAAAAAAGAAAGGGATAAGAATTTAATTTTTCTCAATTAATAATTAATGGTGTCAGATACAAAGGTAGTCGAGCAGGTCTTCATAAATGTATAATCTTTAATGCATGAAATCTCTCATTTCTAAGTTTTGACGGTGTATAGTGTTATAAAGTTTTTTTGTGGTGGTCGGTGACGAGGGAGAGTTTCGAAGTTCTGACGGTGGATAATCATAAAGCTTTTTAATAGGGTAAGCGACGGTGGAAGGGTTGTATAGTGTCTCCTTGTAGCCTCTTACGACTACTCTGATGATGGTTGTGTAAAAGTCATATTTTCTCAGACAACTCTATGTTAATCACTAACATTTTGGTATCATAATGTGTTGCAACAACTTCGTTTTAATTTCTATTGATGATGGTCCATTGAATATAATACTACGTTTGGATATTTAATGATGAGTTGAGACTAGATGCATTTATTGTATTTCTGGTATCAGATCGACACAAACTGGCATAATAATGGTTCTATTAATTAGACTGGAGCAAGAAGAAGCAGATACTCTTTGCATGTAAAAGATTCTGGTGGAATTTGTACCTAACGCCTGCTAAAGTTATTATCATAAGTGTAACCTGTTACATGAATAGTATCCTTTGATCGTCAATTAATTCGAACTGTCTAAAATTACAAAAAAAGAAAAATCAAAGCTGCTGCTTCTTCTTCTTCTTCTTCTTTATTAATTTTTTATTTTATAGATATGACTTTCAATATTGTCTGCAACATAAGAGGTAGTCAAGACAAATTCGGTTAAAGTTTATCAGACGGTCCTACAGACAGACCAGACCGCATCCGGTTTATGCGCATGCCTTTTTCCAAAACACTGATCTGTTTAATATTTTATATTTTGGAACTTTGCCAAAAATGTGTGATGCCATCACATGACAAATGCGGTAAAAAAAAGTTTATGTTAAAAACACTCATTTCATTTTGTTTTGCTGTGTTTATGAATTAGGTATATATCTCCCTCCCCACATATTCTGACTCCTGAGCAGTGTTCTTGAAATCGGACCGGACCGGCCGGTCGAACCGGTTCGACCGATGACCGGTCGCTGTTTCGGTCTGGTTTGCTATTTTGGGCCGGTTGAAAACTGGCCCAGAAAAAACCGCCCAAAATCGGGAACCAGTGGCCGGTTTTGGCGGTTCGAACCGCTGAATCACTTTAAAAAAAAAAGATGGAAATTACAAAACCACCCCTAAAAAATAATCAGCTAACGTAATTTGTAAAAAAAAATCACCAAAATTGCACAATTTCAAACCCAGAAAGGCAGAAACCCTAGCGAACGTCTCTCCTCCACCACGCATCCACCGCGCTCGCCTCTCCTTTCCAGCGGCGCTGCACTAGCAGCTTCGTACGTACTCTGCTGTTATATTTTTTATTTTCTGAATTGATTAATTGATTAATTTTAGTTTCTAAATTGATTAATTGATTAATGATTATTTGATTATGATTATGTGTATGTATTTGTAAGTATTAAATCAACTAAAGACTTTATTCTTGTATTAGTCACTATTTGATAATTTTATTTGCTGTAATTTTATTTGTTTTATACTTATTCAAGCTTAATCACTCCTCCTTTAAGTTGATTACTATTGTTTTTAGTTTTTACTTCATTTGTAGATTACTGTAATTTGTTGTCTATTTTAAGTTCATACTTTAAAGTAGTTTCTTTATTGATCATGCTTTAAAGTTTAAAGTAATTGCTTGATCATGCTTTAAAGTAATTTCATATGGTTAATTGTAGATGATTAAGGAAGTTGAATGATAATCTTGAGATAAAAAATTTCAATTTTCAATTTTTCAGTTTCTTACATTTTGATTAGCTCTTCTATTTGTTCGTTGAGTGATATTTTGAATATTCAAGTATTGTCTGTGTTATTGTAGCACTTTGTTAAAGGAATTTGTCATTGTTAAGTGTTAACCTCTTGTTTGTCATGATTCATTCTTAAGATAGTCTAACATTTATTGTTAATAATTGAAATAGGCAATGGAAGAAAATACATCAAGTGCACAAAATTCAGCAAATGCATCGGTTACTGCTAGCAGTCAAAATCCTAGGCCTCAAGGGAAGTCAAAGAGTCTCAAGTGTGTTCATTGTCACCAAATAATCAGTGGTGGTGGGATTAACCGCATGAAGCAACAACTAGCAGGAGTAACGGGTAATGTAAAGAGTTGTAAACGTGTGAGTGATCTAGTTAGGCATGAGTTTCTTTCAGCACTTAAAGAGCAAGAAAAGGCTAAAAAAGATAAAAGACCATCTCTTTCTTCACATGAAGAAAATGAAAGTGAAGAAGCTCCAAATTCTTTAGAAACAGATGGTACTTCTAAGAAAAGAAAGACAAATGAAATAGCCGGTTATATGAAAGGAAAAGCAGGGTTAAACTCTTCTCAGCCTAGCATTAAGGTTAGAATGCAAAGTAAGCAAATTTATCATGATACAGATATGGCATTTGCTATGTGGATGTATGATGCGTGTATACCTATGAATGCTGTGAATTCTCCATATTTTGAACCAGCAATTACAAGAATAGCAGTAATGGGTCATGGGTATACGGGTCCTACCTTTCATGCTTTAAGAATTCCTTTGCTTCAAGAAGCTAGGACTCAAGTGGAGTCGACTATGAAACAACTTAAAAGTACTTGGGCTACTAGTGGTTGCACTATTATGGGCGATGGTTGGTCAGATAGGAGCCATAGGTCTTTGATTAATTTTATGGTTTATTGTCCAAATGGGATATCATTTATCAAGTCTGTTGATGTATCTACTATAGCGTCTAGTACTGAGAATTTATGCCATCTTTATTCTGAAATTGTTGAATATGTTGGTGTGGAACATGTCGTGCATATGGTTACTGATAATGCAAGTAACTATAAGAAAGCTGGAAAATCGCTCACAGAAAAGTATCCAACAATTTTTTGGTCTCCTTGCTCTGCCCACTGCATTAATTTGATCTTGAAAGATGTTTGTGAGCTACCACTTGTTAAACAATTGGCACATCATGGTTCACGAATTACTTGTTTTGTTTATAATCGTAAGTGGACTCATGCATGGCTTAAGCAAAGGCCTGGATGGACTGAAATAATTGTTCCCGGTACCACATGATTTGGCACAACATTTCTAGCTTTAAATAGTTTGTGTGATCACATGGATTTTTTGCAAGCAATGGTGATAGATGCAGAATTTAAGAGGTTTGAGAAAGATGCAAAGGCTCAAGAAGTTAAAGACATTGTTTTGGATAGAAATTTTTGGAAGGATTGCAAGATTGTTGTGAAAGTTATGAGTCCTATCATGAGATTGTTGCGTATGTGTGATAAGGATGAGAAGCCTTCATTAGGCTATGTGTATGATGGTATGGATAGGGCAATCAATGGGATAAAAGAATTATTCAAAGGTAAAGAGCAGCTTTACAAGCCATATGTTGACATTATCAATGATAGGTGGGATAAAATGCTACGAAAAAGTCTTCATTCGGCAGCTTATTTTCTTAACCCAGTTTTCCAGTATGCTGATGGTAACCCATGTCAAAAAGCTGAAATCTCGAAATGTGTATACACGATTATCGAGAAGCTTCTGCCAGGAGTTCTCGATGCATTGAAAGAAATGATGATGTTTCGAGATCGTCAAGGAAGTTTTGGAATACCATTAGCAGTTCAGAATGTTGATCGTGTTTCTCCAAGCATGTATATTTATATTTATATGTATTGGTATTGTTTTAATTTTGATTTGACTGTTGACTATACTATTTTTTTTCATTGGCTTAGATTTATGGTGGGAACTATTTGGTGGCGATGCACCAAATTTGCAAACGATTGCTATCAAAATCTTAGGTTAGACATCAGCATCATCTGGTTGTGAGCGCAATTGGAGTGTGTTTGAGCGGATTCATACAAAAAAGAGGAATATGTTGGAGCATCAAAGACTGAATGGTCTTGTATTCGTGCATTGCAACTTACGCTTGAAGAGAAGGTACAATTTACATCTATGTTATTCTTTTATACAAGTCTTTAATATATTATAGTATTAACTTAAGAAGTGAAGAGAAAAAGAAGTCGTATGATCCAATTGACTACGAGCACATTGATAACGTGGGAGAGTGGTGCTTTGAGGAAAATCTAGGTGAAGACCTTAATTATGATGATTTGGAAGAAATGCTCGATGCAGAGCAGCTGAATTCTACGGAGGAACAGAATGCAACGGAGCAACATAATGCTACAACTTCAGAACCACCAATTGGTAATTAATTATATGTTCAAATTATTACGTTTATCCTCGTAGATCTTCAGTTATTATCTCTAATGGACCATTCTTTATTTATTTTTTAACTTTTGTACTACTTTGTTTGATGTTTAGGTGATCCAAGTGCGGATGTGATAAATGCCGAAATGATTTTGACGAATTATGGAATGGGGATAAGCGCTTTTGGTATTTATGCCGATGATGATGTTGATGCTTTAGGAGAGAATTGACAATTTTGTGTTTCAACTTTTATGAGATGTTTATGTGAGATGTTATAACACATTACAAGTGACATTTTTATGGGTTTTGTTGTTTTGGTGATTTCGCAACTTCAAAAATTGAGATGTTTTGTGTTTCAGAATTAAGCTGGTTTGTATTATCAATTACGAATATTGTGTACTAGTGTGATGTTTAATGTTAAAGTTGTTGATAATTTTGATGACATGTATTTTTTTTAGTATATAATTGTGAATAGTTTGAGAATCTTAAGAAATATAGTATAGGATATATTTGTTGACTATATTTTAGATTTTTAGGTTGTTGACTTTGTATACCGGTTCAACCAGTGGTTAGACCGGTTCGACCTGTAAAACCTGTAACCAGTAAGGCCACCGGTTCGGTGAACACTGCTCCTGAGGTATATCTGTCCTGTGTTGGGACTTCGGGGTCTGAACTTTCAGACATTCATGGGGATTGCCGGAGATATTTTTGCTTGGATTGTGCGCACGTGTTTTGTTGTGACATTTTTGGTTATTTTATTTGACTTTTATCTATAATACTATAATTAATTAATGGCCCCATTAGGATGAAAGTTGATTACAAGTTACATTAAGTTATAGGAATAATCGCTGCTACACTCCCTGAGGTTTGGCATAATTATAGTTACCCCGTAGTTTGACAAATTACAATGACCTCCCCTTAAACAATTGGAGGTTAAAAAGTTTGTCAAAAAGACAATTATACCCTTCATAAGTTTAAAAACTCAAAATCACAAAAAATAGAAATAAAGACATTAATCCCTTATTAATTGAATGATCGATATTGTATAGGTCAAACAAACAATTGGGTGGGTTAATGAAATACACTTTTTTTTTTTAAATCTGTAACATAAAGAAAATAAATGATTAAAAATAAAACTAGAAGGAAAAAACCCATAGAACAACCATATACCCTATTATCATTAGATTTTCAATTGTCAGTTAATATTAAAAAATAATAATATCGTTTTACATATTTAAAGATTGTCATTAAGTTTTTAATATATGTAATGATCAAAAAATATTTAAAATTAAAAATGTTATGTGCAAAATAAATATATTATAGTTATTAGAGATTTTAATATAATCAGAAACATAATTCTTCGTTTATGAATTGATATCAGTAAAATTTGACTGAAATTACCTAGTTATGTTTTTTTCTTTTTACGAAATTATATGGAGCTTTAAGAATTTTTTAAACTTATTATAACATTACATGAACCCCCCTAGAAGTTAGCAAATATATCACACACACACCCTTATTATTAGAAGGGTAATTTTAGTCCAAATTTTTTGCCTAAAGTTAAAGGTAGAATAGATCAAGGGCATACTAGGAAGTTCACTATAAATTCCATCCAAAATTTAATGGATGGACCTTTTTGTAAGGTTTGTGCAAACCTCAGGGGAGGTGATTGTAATTTGTCAAACCACAAGAGAGGTGTCTGTGATTACACCAAACTTCAGAGGTGTAGCAGTAATTGTCCCTAAGTTATATGTTTGTGAACTATATCCACCGAGAATTAAAGTTGATTACAAGTTTGTTGTGACATTTTGGTTTCTGGGCACAATATAAACATTTAATATCTACCAACCATTGGATTTTAGCTTATATGACTCCATGATGACTGCTTCAATTATATTCGTCTTAGATATACCATATTTCAGTATTGCCTTCGTCATAATATTCGATATAATACCACGAGCGTATTTCGGAATATTATGTCACGACAACACCATTAATTTTTAATGCAAAATTACTATTTAAGGCAAAACTCAAAATTAGGCCCATGCAGGCCCAATTTCGAGTTATTCATGGCCCAATTTGGATTGCACAACCCCAATTCGAGTTGTTCAAGGCCCAATTCGAGTTGTTTCAAGGTTATTCGAGCTATTTTCAACGTTCATTGATATGAACCGCTTGTCGTTTATTGCAAATCTAATTTGCAGAGCAGCTCTTACTACATTTCCTCTGGTGATAAACCCAACCTTGAAAATTTACAAACAATTAGTCGGAAAATACTTAAGTAGACATTGAGGCCGCAATTGATTAATGTATTAAAACCGGTGGCTATAGTTATATCATGTATTTTATATTGCAACTTCACAGTTATGTGACGCAATCACAACTATGTGGTCTATAAAACCAGGTCTATGCGTGTATTATATATCTTAAGGAAATTCGATCACTTTAAAAAACTCTTGAATAGAATAAAGTTACGTGGCAGGTTTTTACCAGCTTACCATCACTGTCCACAACAAGAAGGCGGCCATATTTTGTCTCGACAAGTACTCTGGCAATATACGACAAAATATGTCGTCAAAGTTCAGTAACTAATTTATCTAAATGCAAAAAATCAAACTGCAAAATATACAAAAATTCGGGGAAAAAGTGGTTACCTTTTTCAGCATCCTCAAGGTTGGTAGATCCGTGAACAACGACAGGAGCTGGTGTCATCAAATCACCGACAACTTGCCTATTGGTTTTGCTAATTAAGCAACTTTTGCACTTCATTGAATGTCTGCGGCAGTTATCAGAAGTGTGAGACATGCAATTTTACAGGGGAAAAGATATAATTTTTGTCGTCACGTGCAGGAATGTGCATTTAAGTGTTTTCATGTTGCGGAGAAAGAGGTTGGCAACAGCCACTAAGAGGAGGAGACATAAGGCTTAAATTGGATGCTTTTAAATCATGTGCGTTTGTTTTATATCTAGAAATACACAACACTTATTGCAATCAGGGGGGTGTCGTTGCTCAATTTGGTCCAGTTTTCATCATAGTAGAACCTTCAAACTGATAAATATAGAACAATAATATGAAATGAAACAATGTCGCATACAGAAATAAGTCGATCCTCTCTATTGGTATAAATAGGACATTATCGAACTTAAAAGGTTCTCCAATCTTTTAACATAATTAAGATTGATTTTCTTGCAATGATTTAGTACCAAATTTATCAATATACACAAATCATTCATTCCATAAATAGCACTCTACAGAGTTCGAGTTCATCTCATCATTATACAAGTTAGGATACCAAATTTTCACTCATTTACTTTTAGAATTTGGTGCAAGTCAGGTTTAAGCAAGTAATATTGCATATATATCACAAAGCAATATCATGTAGCTTCTGACAAACATAAAATTATTCTGAGAAATATAAATTTCTATATGAAGGCAACTCACTAAATATGTGTATCATCTTACCACGGCTATCATGCTCAATTTTACGTCTAATAGGAGAATCTCGCTAAGTAGGATCACGAGGCATAAAGCAATGTAAAAATCCCCTAGAGAAGTTTGAGTTCCAACATAGCCCTAATCACTTTTCCTTTTTGTATAACTTTTTTGAAGTGAACAAAGGCTCCGAGGCAGAAGTATATGTTCAGACAGTTCTTCATGATACAGTTACAATACATTTGCTAGCAATGAGGGTTCCGATACAGTTTGTATATATTTTATGTTTGCTTGATATGACGGTTGCTGATGATTACTTGAGCTCCAGTTGGTTAACAAGACTGATTGAAAGTGTATAGGGTGGAAATTTTGTGAGACAACAGACGCCGATTGCCGTTGGGTAGTATCCGGAAGTAACAGAGATGGAATAATATCTAGTGGATAAGATCATACTCTGTAAGAGAATTTATTATCCACAATCTAGTGAAATTCACTTGCTTCAACCCGTAAAAATTGAACAATCTTTAACAAACACAAGTTTATAATGTTATAATTCAATGTTGTTAGGATCGCAAGTCCGACACGATTCAAACTTGATTGAGACAGTCAGGACTGCAGGTCCAACTCAATTTATTTCCTTGTTTGCAAAAATATTTTTAAAGGAAAGTTCTGGTTTTATTTTAGTTTGATTTATATACTGAAATATTCGCTCTTGATTTTATGGAAATTATCTTTTAAACGTGAGTGAATATTTGAGTAAGTTTGTAAAGATTTAACATGATCTTTTAGAATATTATCTTATGGAAAGTTAATTTTTCTCAAACAATTGTTTATATCCTTTAGTAATCTATTTCTTGTGGAGTTCTTTTTCGTCTTTGATGTGCAGATAACGAAGATCATGAAGATCTTATCAAAAGGAAACAAAGACTTATCAAAGAAAAAGAAGCCTTATCTAAGGAAAGATTCGGATATATTTGGAAAGATCTTGTCCCGACTGGATTGGGAGACTGGCCGCGGATCTAGGGATCTTTCAAGGAGAGTTATCATATAAATAGTAGAATTCCTAGGAATCAATGTAGAACACTCGTGTAACAAAATATACATCATTAGATGTTCCGTATTATTTTTTATTCCTTAGTTTTCATACTTGATTCAAATCAAAATGTGACGAGCCGACAAGAGTTAAAGGGAGTTCAACGGGAAAGGATTGCGCTAGTTAGAGGGATCTATACGTACGTGTAGTTCGCTTGGAAGCTTGATCATAAGAAGATCATACGGGAGTTTGGTCTTACGGGGTCAAACGGAGTAGACAATAAAAGGTTCCCGTGGTATCAACATTAGAGGGATTCGGTGTTAGAGTAAAACCATTAGGTTTAATAACTTTTGATCGATGAAAGAAGTTTGTTCTCTTGGGCGAAAGCCTCGTGGATGTAGGACATAGTCCGAACCACATTAAAAATCTGTTGTCTTATTTTACTGTCTTATATACCTGTCTAGACTAGGTATCGCAACTACTCTTTAAATGTAAAATTTAAGACTTAAAGATCTATCAAATGTCATGAGCAGATAAGCAAATCAACATAGAGAAAGAAAGAAAAAACATGAATTTTCACTCGTGAGCTGCTCATATACTAAATTGTCAATATAAGAGAGATATGTGATAGCAATTTACCTGATCTTCTCTATATTTTGTAAGAGAAAATCAACTTATAACTTTTGGAATTCGTCAGACACTTTATATTGGACGGACAATAATCGAGATAGAGAAGAGATTCTTTAACATTCTTTCATTGGTTATCTATTGAAGCGATTGAATTCTTTATGAGAAATCTAATAAGCATGATATCTATACTAACTATACAGTATACGGTTAACGTCGACACAATTGAACGCTTTAGAAAAAGATCAATTCATAATAACTTTAAACATTAAGAAAGCGTGCAAAATAGTTAAACAACTCGAGTATTTGTGAATGGAACTATTATACTAATTATAAACAAACTTCACTGATTGAGGAAGGGGACAGTCAGCTCAGCAGCAAATACTTAGTTAATACTCGCTACAATGACGACGACTAAAAACTCTACCACTCGGACATTGAACTTGAACTCTCAAAGTCGAAACATATTCAAACAACAGTAACAAGTTGATTTAGAAACAATGAAATAAAAGCTAAAATACTTACCAACTTCCTGTTATTATCAATCATTATCAATCATAGGAAAACCAGCTCCACCAGCATCACCAAAGCTATTCAAAAATTAGTAATAAATACAATATGAACCACATTCGCCTGCCCCTGAACCCACAAAAAATCACTCTAAAAAAGACTGACAAAAAGAACACAACGATCCACTCTATTTCGCATTAAATAATCGTAATAGAGATTAAAACATTTCTGTTACGCTTGGCAACTGATGGGCAAAAGAAGCAAATAGGCTTTGGATTTTGGAATAAATATGTTTATACTTTATACATATATAAGCATTTATTCGGGGGAAAAAAAATCATTTTTCATACCATAACTTGGCACAATTTTCATTTTCATACTTTAATTTTTCACTCATCAATTTGCATACCATAAATTGGACAATTTTTTCATAACTGGTACTCCGACCCTGAAAAATTACAAAGTGTCATCCGATGAACCCAAATTTGGAGATTTAGATCAATTTAGACTGATGCAAACCTTATACGTCAGCATATTTTACGTCGACTCCACTTTCATAACTGGTACTTCGACCCTGAAAAATTACAAGGTGTCATCCGATGAACCCAAAAGTGTTCAACTTATGGTATGCAAATTGATGAGTGCCAAATTAAGGTATGACAAATAAAATCGTGACAAGTTATGGTATGAAAAATGATTTTATCTCGCATTTATTGATTTTTAACTTTTATCATTTTAATTTGTGTAGTCATTGTGTGTTCTCAATGCATGTCCAACTTATTCCTTTTAACGTAGCAAAAATAACGTTTCCTTGCACCTGAAGCCTCACCTCACACCTGGCAGGACACTACCATCACGTGCCTCTCGTTTCAACCTGATTTCTCTTGTATATATATTGCCAATATACCATCATATCACTCACAAAACAAAAAAATAAAAAAAAAATTATTCAACGGATAACAATTAAAGCAATACTGGTTTTTAGTGATTGTTCACACACCCTCCCATTCTTCAACAACTCCTTCCATCACTGTCAAAGCTTTAGTCATATATACCGGCATCCACCTCGACTCACTACCCGATGTACTAGACAATGTGGGTTGGTCCTATTTTGGACGATCTGAAATGCACGTAACAACTACATGTTTAACAATAAATCCAAAATTAGTTTCATATTTGCGCCTCATACATTTACCACCTTCATACAACTCTACAACCGTCACTCTTCACCAAACCATCATTCACCCCGCGACAGCCTTCAATCTAAAATGACAAGCACCCTCACTAAGTTTTGTCTAGCTTACCGCGATGAATTGTCATATCATAATCCATGTTTGACATGGATCGGTGGTATACGTACTGGGAAATCAGGCGGAATTATGGGCTTTGCATGATGGGCTTATCTCATTACAACGATTACACAAAATAATTTGACAAACTCAATTGAATATATACATATATTTGACACATACGATATTATAATATAAATTAATCAAGTGTCATATTTATTGGAAAATGATTTCCTTACGGAGCTGTAAGCTTACATCTGAAGGAAATCATTTTCTTGCAACCCATAATCACGCCATCCGATTTCTAATATTTTTAGTAATTTAGTTTTGACTAATATTTTATAATTAACAATAGCAGTTAAACCCTACAAATTGTGATTGTAAACTTTTATTCCGTGTCAAATCAAAATCAATTTTTCAAGTTTAAATAAACCATTGTTTACATTTTGTCACATAAAACATGCAAATAATTACTGTTTCATTTCAATTATTTGCATGTTTAAAAATATTAATACATCAAAAGAAAAGAAGAAAAAATTGCAATATTTTCAATCCATAACATAAAATACTCATTTCACTTCACCTAAAAAAAAGTTATATTCTTCCCTGAAAATGAAAATTGTTACCTGTTCACATATCAACTAAAAGACTTGAAAGAAAACAATAAGTACCTTTTCATCAAAAGGATTTCTTTTCATGCATGCGTTTGGATTGTCCTAAAAAAGTTTATTCTACACTCGCTTAACTCACGCCAAGTCCATATTGACATGACAAAGTACAATGAAAAATAATTATAGAACAAATTACAGAAAAATGGACAAATACGGTAATGCAATAGAAATAATATTAAAATTTTAAAATATGAATTAAAACTATTGCATTCATACTTCGCGCTCCCTAACCCGTCTTCTAAAACTATTGCTATCTGTTAAATAAATTTGCATTCATCTCGCTAAATAATTTAAATAAAAAAAACGCTAGCGCATGTATGGCGCAGGTTATCATTTCTAAAGTGGGAAACAAAATATTTGTGCATATATATATATATATATATATATATGTATTTATTGGTTTTAATGTTTATTATTTTAACTTGGTTGGTCATGGCATTCTCAATGGAGAGAGAGAGAGAGGAGAAGGGGGCTATGTGTCGGTTCTATTTTGTTGGATAATTACGTAGTGCAAAACTAACGTGTCCATGCACCTGAAGCCTCACCTCCCACCCGGCACAACCCTTGCACCGCATTTGACCTCACTCCCTTTGTATATATATATACCCCCCTTTCATTCTCTACACTTCATTCACAGAAACAAAAAACACACCAACAACAACAAGCAAAAAAAGAATAAAAATTAATGGAGAACAACAACGGTAGGAGAGGCAGCAACACCCCCTACAAGGGCATCCACATGAGGAAATGGGGCAAGTGGGTGTCCGAGACCCGAGAGCCCAGCAAAAAGACCCGTTTATGGCTCGGGTCCTACTCTACTCCACTCGCGGCGGCACGTGCTTACGACATAATCGTCTACTACCTCTGGGGTCCTAATGCCAAGCTAAATTTCCCGGACGAGATATCCGTCGTCAATTTAGAGGCGGAGGATCTGACGCCGGAGAATATTTAGACGATGGAGGCGGAGGTGGGGGCCAGTGGGGACGCCATGCATGCGGCGACAGCAAATGGAGAGAGGCTGGATTAATATTGTATAATAATATATTAATTAGATTTTATCCAACATTTTCATATCATGTATACATATATATATACATATATATATATATATATATATATATATACACATATATATATATATACATATATATAGCAAATTGTATCTTTTAGAGAGATAACAAAAGACAAACACACGCAGAGAGAGAAAGCGAGATAGAGGAGAAGGGGGCTATGTGTCGGTGCTATTTTGTTGGATAGATATGTAGCGCAAAACTAACGTGTCCCTGCACCAGAAGCCTCACTTCCCACCCGGCACAACCCTTGCACCGCGTTCAATCTCACTCCCGTTTATATATATGTATTACTATATTAAAAGAAAACCCTCCACCCTCACATATTTTGGCAGTTGTTGTACCAAATTATTAGTTTTCCTAAAATAACACTAATCCCATTAATTTCTAACAATTAAAAAATGATAGAAAAGTAATTATCTTTTTCCAGCCCAAACCCACTAACCCACTTTCTCACTAATTTTGTAAATGCAATTTTACATAAAGCATCCGTGTGTGTCTATTTTTAAATATGAAAAACTAAAAAAATTATGTATACTTTAAGAATTTTACACGCGGGCCCGCGTGTGCTTCGGTGGCTAGTATATATATATATATATATATACACCCCTCTCATTCTCTACACTTCATTCACAGACACAAACACACTCCAACAAAAATTAATAGAGAACAACAATGGTAGGAGAGGCAGCAACTGCCCCTACAAGGGCATCCGCGTGAGAAAATGGGGCAAGTGGGTGTCTGAGGTCCGAGAGCCCAGCAAAAAGACTCGTTTGCTGCTCGGATCCTACTCCACTCCTATCACCGCGGCACGTGCTTACGACACGACCGTCTACTACCTCTGGGCCCCAATGCGAAGCTCAATTTCCCTGACGAAGCCCCCGCCGTCGATTTGGCTGTGGAGGATGGCGGAGGTGGGGGCCATGCTGGACGCCATGCATGTGGCGGTAAATGGAGAGAGGCTGGATTAATATATAATAAATTAATAATATATTAATTTAATGTTATCCAACATTTTCATATATATATATATATATATATATATATACACAAATTGCATCTTTTAGAGAGAAAACAAACACAAACACACGCAGAGAGAGAAAGCAAGATAGAGGAGAAGGGGGCCATGTGTCGGTGCTATTTTGTTGGATAGTTACGTAGCGCAAAACTAACGTGTCCATACACTTGAAGCCTCACCTCCCAGCGGCACAACCCTTGCACCGCGTGCCTCTCGTTCAACCTCACTCCCCTTGTATATATATCCCCGGCCCTCTCATTCTTACTCTTCATTCACACAAACACAAACACACAACAACAAAAGAAAATCAAAATCAAAATCAATGGAGATTAACAAGGGTATTGGTCGTAAGAGAGGCAGCAACTCGGTGGTTGAGAATTTTAGGAAGCAAATGATCTACCTTATTTAATATAGGTTGAATAGTTGATATTAGACTAAAATATTATTGTCTAGAATGTTTGAGTCGGTCCAACTTTGTTATAAATAAGAGTGAAGATGAGCAAATTGTAAGCAAGTAAGGTGGTGTTTGCAAATGCTTATAAAAGGAGCTTGTTGGCTTTTGCAGCCGCAAAAGCACATTTTTAGTGTTTGGAATGCTAACTTTTGCTTTTTCTTGTCTAAAAAAAAGTCAAAAAAAGCACAAGCCGCAAAAGCATTCCCAGGGGTGCTTCCCTAACTGCTTTTGGAATTATGTTATTTTTGAAAGGTCTTTAAATAGAAAAGTTACTTCTCCTTAATTTTTGCAAACACCTAATTAATTATTTAAGTAGCTTTTTAAAAATATTTGCAAACACTCTCGACTTTTTATTAAGAGTCATTTAAAGGGGCTTTAAGTATAAGTATTGAACAAGCTCGTTTTATAAGCATTTGCAAACACCACTTAAGAAGTAACGACGAAAGTTAAGAGAAAAGAGAGTCCAGCCTTCCGTAAACAAATTTCTTCAATGTATTGCATAGCAAATTGTAAATTCTTTCTTAAAGTATTGAATTTTCTCACTTTAGCCCCAACTACTTTCTTTTCCTAATTTCAACTTGATATAGTATCTTACGAGATTCACTTTTAAATGGTATCCAATTATATACAATTAAAAGATCTAATTTTAAATACTATCTTCATGTAATTCCACTTCTTATTGCAAGCGTGTAATAATGCTGATATTTTAATGAATATAAATGGGCTAGCGATATTGCCAAAGCATAAAATGTTGTTGCCAAAGCAATCTTTTAAAATATTCTAATTTGTCCTTCTCAATCAATACTAAAAAGGTTAAATCTCTTAATTTCCATATTCTCTCAACTAATTACTCTCACATTATGGAAACTCAATTGATCTCCATCATTAATACATAATACATTATGGAAACTCAATTGTCTCCATCATTAATACATAATCTAATTATTTTCTCACTCCAAGAAATCTTATCAAAACTAATACAAATTGTGATATAAGATGAAAAATTAGTTCTTTTATTAATAAATTAATTATCACTTGTAATTGTAATCCAAAACTTGCTTATCAGTAAGTCTTTAAATTAGAAGCAATACTTGAACCAGAATAATATTTTTCAAATTACAAAAACTAACCAGATATTAAACTACTGAAGGATATGTACGCAATAGTTAGATGACAAACAAAAAATTAAAAAGAAAACGGAAATGCAAAATCAATTATCAAAAGTTAAAAAAAAAATGTATTGACAAGTATTACTTAAGAATTATTTATAACAATTTTAAAATAATTTGTTCCTTATATCTTTTTTTTTAACATACATCATTTACATTGTACTTGAAGCGCATGTACACGTGATATTCAGCTTAGCACCTAAAGAAGTTGTTTCAGTAGTTGTATTATAAATTTAGATCTGAAAAATGAATTTATACTTTTCTACTAATTTCTTAGATTAGTTTTTTTTTTTCAAAAGATTAAAACATTTTAACATGTGTAATCATAACATCTTTCGTTATATACATAATTGATTTTATATGGATTTTCTATTAGCAATCTTTCTTCTATACGTAATACTTTACAATGATATCTCATTTTTAGTTTGGACTGATGTATATTGTATATATGTTCTTCATATTTATTAAACGTGGTATAAATATATACTTTTATTTGAACCTAATTTAATTACAGAAACTAGTTTAATTTCTATTCAAAAATACTTTTTCTGATTGTTTAATTTTTGGTCAAAAGACTAATATATATATTTTGTAGATTTTTCTTTATTAAGTAACTCATAAGCATATATGTTATACGGTAGTTACTCAGTATATGATTCTTCACAAAAGAGAAAACAAATTTATATTATATTTTAATTTGAATGATAAAACAATTAGATCATATATTAATGTAGAGAGAGTAAAGTTTCCATACTGATTAGTTAAAAGAATATGGTATGAAGAAAATTTAATCACTTAACTATTATAGCGATTGATTGACAAGGGCAAATAAGAGAATTTAGAAAAATTGCTTTGGCAACAACATTTTGTGCTTTGGCAATATCGCTAGCCATATAAATGGGGTCGCTTGCTGTTGGATAGTTGAATTGGCTATTTTACCCTCTTTAAATTATATCTTTTTTATTTGTATCCTTAATATCTCATACTCCAATAACAAATATCTTCTCACATATTAATGATAATTGAGATTTCTTTTTTTATGCATAAACAAAATTAATGAACTCTCCTAAATTCAGAGAATTTATTTCTATTCCTATAGTCTTCTTTCTTTTCCTTACAGCCGGAGGAACTATTTGAAAACTTTTCTAGTAAATTTTCCGATCAAAATCTACTCTAAATGCACCGTGAGTCTGATTTTTCATTATTCTTGCAACATACTGATGCATCAAGAAATTGTTCTACTGTTTAAGAAGATTAATCTAAGAAGAAATAAATAAATTCATCTTTCTTGTCTTGCGCGAGAGACTTGTTGTTAGGTATGTGAAATGACCCCCAATTCTAGTAATTTATTTAAATCGCTTTTTGTCTCACATGGCACTAGGCATAGTTCTTCAAGAACAGATCTGAGAGAATGACAGGCGTTTTAACAACATGACTTGAGAACGAGAATGTCTTGTAAAGAGCTCACTTTTGCAAGGTTTCAAACTTTTGTTTGAAGAAAGTGTTGATTGCAAGAAGAAAGCCCTCAAACTAGACTTAGTAGCTTTATGACAGTCACATGATCATTTTGCTACAAAAAACTCAAAACAGACAGTAACTTAGAACATCGTTTCATACATAACAGAACATACTTAGCAATATTAACACATATGCGACAGGTGTCCGACTTAGCTTCTCCTTTTCTATTTTATGATATTTCTACTATCATATATCATACTTCGCGCTCCCTATTCCTACAAGTCTGTATATATAAAGGATTTTTTTTTCTTATAGAGAGAAAACAAACACTTACCGGTACATGATTACACACATCGAGTGAGAAAGGAGAGAGAGACTGAAGAGAGGGCTATGTGTCGGTGAACTTTTGTTGGTTAGTTTGCTTTTTAACGTAGCGCAAAAACTAACGTGTCTTTGCACCTGAAGCCTCACCTCCCACCCAGCGCAACCCTTGCACCGCATGCCTCTCATTTCACCTCACTCCCCTTGTATATATACCCCCCACTCTCTACCTCTCAATCACACGAACACAAACACACAACAACAACAGAAAACAATGAAGAACAACAAAAGCATTAGCGGTCGTAAGAGAGGCAGCAACTCGCCCTACAAAGGGACCCAATGAGAAAATGGGCAAAGTGGGTCGTGGAGATCCGAGAGCCCCAAAAACAGACCCATTTTTGGCTCGGGTCCTACCCTACTCCCCTCGCCGCAGCACATGCTTACGACATCGTCGTCTAGCACTACAAGAAAACATTGCAGAAGCATGTAAGAAATAGCAAGTAAGAAATTTATACTTGCTATATAATGAATATAGCAAGTAATTAGAAAGCAAAAATTTGTGACAAAATTAGCAACAAAAAAGTAAATTTGGGAAGCAAAAGTGTGTTACTAATTTTCAGCAAGTAAGTTATGCTTGCTATGTATTTTCCCTGACATATTTATGTAAGCAAATTAATGCTTGCTAAAAATGTGGGACCCAGAGAGAGAATTGGAAAGCAAATCCTTACTGACTACAATTCGTGGGACCCATCGAACACCATTTAGCAAGCAATTAATACATGCCAAATCAGCAAGCAATTATATACATGCCAATTAGCAAGCCAATAATTTTAGTGCGTATCTTTTGCTTCCTAATTTTTATTTTCTTTCTTTGAAAACACACATCTTCTTCTTTGTTTGTAAACCTAATATCAATGCTCATTTCCTTCTTTTTGCTTCTTCTTCAAATCTTCTTCTTCTTCTTCATCTATTTCTTACATTTTCTTTTCCTCAAGTAAGGATATTTTGTTGGGTTTTTGGTCTATAACTCATAAAAATAAAATTGATTCATCTTGTTTGTGATATTGATGGGTACACTTCTTGCTTATTTCTTCCTCAATCTATGTAAGGGTATGCCTATGCTTATTTTCGGTAGGAGGATCATTCGCCCGGTTCGAAGGCTCTGGGATCAACACCGCCACATCCTCCATCGCCACATTGTACTTGGCAAGCAAGCTATCAAAAGTAGCCTGGGTCGCGGTGCTCGCGACGTCGTTTACATTTCCCGCTTGTCTTTTAGATGGCGTCCCTTTCTCCAGGGTGGCGGAAGTGGCCGTGCGCTTACCGCGGCGAGTCGCCAGAGGGGACGATGGCACTGATCGAGATGGAGAAGCAGGGGGAGTAGATCCGGAGGAGGCAGTGGCAACGGCGTTAGCAGACATAATGATGAAGGATGAGAAGAAGCAAAGAAAAGTATAACTACAAGGAGGAAGAGGGCTATGAGCCTTAAGAAACCGCTACACAAGAAACCTAAATAGACGTGCAAAAAGGCGGTATAACTCCCGCTCGAAACCCAATAACCGCGGATGGATAACACGTATGACTCAGCGTATGAGGGAAGTTTGAGGAATCCCGAGAAATCAGGGAGTGAGATCGACACGCGGTCAGAAGATTAGACCCCTAACTTTTTTACTCTCTGCCACGTTCTGCGAACTGTGACAGAGACTGGGGGACTTATGATGACGCATACTCTCCCTCTTGGGATCGTACCCGTCCACGTGGCCTAATCTTCCGACCTCATCTCGCCTCACTACCCCCTTTTCTCGCACAATGCACGACCCCCATGTACATCGACCCCCTTTTATCCCCCGAACCCTTGTTAAATATTTATTATATCATATCCTATGCTGCACACACTCCCCGAGGGGGTCGTATTCACCACATGCAGGTGTACGTCACCTATTCATCAATTAGTGGCAACCGTCCCCCCTCCCCAACCAGAAGGGAGTGTCGGACGTCAGAGTCAACGTCACATTCCACTCGCTCGGATGCGTTGTCACTCCCACAGGGCTCGACCGCCCTGCTTCCCCAATAAAGAGCGAGGGTTCGGAAGTTATAAGGTGTAGCCAGAGCACGCCGTGCGCCGAGGGAAGCATGCAGGCACCACGTGCCCTACTCTACAAGGGTACTCAAGTACCCTATTACCCTCGGACGAGCATGCACGGCGACACGTACCCAGGGAGGGTCGGACGTCAGAATCAACGTCACATTCCACTCGCTCGGATGCGTTGTCACCCTCACAAGGCTCGACCGCCCTGCTTCCCCAATAAAGAGCGAGGGTTCGGAAGTTATAAGGTGTAGCCGGAGCACGCCGTGCGCCGAGGGTAGCATGCAGGCACCACGTGCCCTACTCTACAAGGGTACTCAAATACCCTATTACCCTCGGACGAGCATGCACGATGACACGTGCCCAGGGCCAAATTACACTTATAACCTCTCCCTTGCCCTATAAATAGGGAAGTAGGTTAGTCATAAAAAGGAGAGGATTTTTGAGGCAACACACCCCACCTCTGAGATCACTGATCCTGATATAGGAAAGAGATAGCCCCACCTAGGGAGGAAGGCGCGAGCCAAGGAGGTCGGAAGAGCTCAAGATTGGTCCGAGGAAGCAGTTTGAAGGGAGATCGTGCGAACAGAGCCCGAACCCCCAAGGGTCGTGGATAGTTGCGGAGCAGCGGAGAGCTTGCCGAACCCAGGGGCATCTTGAGTCGGGACCGGCGTGCGAACGGCTCCGGTGACGAGCGCGGCGAGAAAGGGGGCCACTGATGACGCCCCCTCTCATTTTTTATTTTATTGAAGTGTCCATACAACATAGCATAGCACATGGATTTTATTTTATTTTTTGCCAAAAAGTATTTTCGTCTATAATAATTCAAAGAACGGTATATTATTTATTTTATACAACGATAGATTTCATCATTTTTTTAGAGGACAAACCCATTTGTGTTATTACAAATCTGCACCAAATTCTTTTGTATTAATTTTTCAAACCTCTTTGTATTTTCAAAAACTGTCTAAATTCCGTCGTTGTACTTTTTTGCACCAAGCTCCCTCTTTTTATTTGAAACTTGTACGAAAATCCCTCCTATTATAAAAGACTATGCATATGTTATTATAAAATTGCATGAATTGGGAATGTAAAATTTGCATTTCATATTTAATTAGGACGTCTGGTGCACGATTTTGAAAACCCGAAGTGAATTTTCGTGTAAACAAATAGCACTAGAGGATTTGGTGCCAAGTTTTTGAAAACATGAGGAAATTCGTGCCAGAAGATTTACGAAAATACCAGGAGATTCGTGAAGGAAAAAAAAAATAACATTGAGTAATTTAGTGCAAATTTTTGAAAATACGGGAGAACTTGGTTTGTAAGTTTATAAAAGAACAGACAGATATAAGTGCAACAATAAACAAGACTGCTTTCTCCAAAACAAATATCTCAGCAAATGTTCTAACAAAAAAAAAAATATCTCAGCAAATACTTAAGAAAAACCATGTTGTGGTCTGCCCATTTTGGCAAAACAAATTATCATCAAATAAAAAATTGCTTTAGTTTGTATGCAAAATCACTCTCTAAATCTCGCCCATTTCTTTTTGAATGGAATGGCGCCCAGGGGAATTCTTCGGAAACCGTAATACTAAGCAATCTTTTTTTAGCCTCACATGCAACAGAATCCGCACAGCAGCACCAAAGACCATCCAGCATATATAAGCACCAATGTAATCAGCCTGATCCAACTCCACAGGGTGCTATGTCTACCGCCGCCACTTCCAATCTGAAACAAGTAAAATGACATCAATCGGCATACATAACATGCTAAAAGTTAATACGAGGTGATACGAAGAATTAACTTATAATTGTACAATTTCGGGGACATTGATCAAAAAAATTGGACAAAATAATTTTCAGGGACTGCAAAGAAGTTCTTATTTTGCTGATGGTTGTTAATGTGTATATATTACCGTACGTATGATTCCTAGTAATAACAACGGAAAAAAAGGCGGATCGAGACCAAAAGCATACAGGTCAGTGAAATTTGTTCTTTGGATGGAATCACAAGAAGTTAATATACCACCTGACTTGTAGATAATGTTGTCTTTGTAATGACTTCAATTTTTTGAACAATCTAAAAGGCCCTAGAATCTCAAGACACTAGTAATCACAAAAAATATGAACTTTGCATAAGATTAGATAATACCTAGTACAGAATGGGTCTCTTTTCCCTTGGCCTTCTGCTGCACCTGAGACAGAGAGAGCTTGATACAAAAAGATCATTGCCTTCCGTCGGTACCAGGGAGAGAGAGTCTCTTGTTGATGTCGATAACTTTGTTATGCACACCTTGACTTGATCTTGGAGAGCTGTTAATGATGGCTTTGGCTCTTGCGGATTCAGTAGCTTTCACGTAACTCGGTAAGAAATTACTGTTACTATTATCTTGTAGTTCCTGATTTGCATGGTCATATGATCTTGTTGAACCAAAAGAGTTGCATCCCATTCCATTTTTACGCTCCCAGGTGATTCTTAAAGACTTGCTCTTCTGATTGGACTCGCCTTTCTCACCCTTCCCTTTCTTGGATTCCACAGCTTGTTTGAGATGCTGCAGGAGATGACTTTTCCATCGGGTGGGTGGCTTCAGACCTCTGGCCTATCAGGGGAATCAGGGGTCGAAGAAATGGAAATCCCAAAATGCTGGTTTCCTTCATGGGGTTGTTTTCTTCGACCTCTGGCCTATTAGGGGAATCAAGGCTCGAAGAACTGGAAAGTTCCGTACCACATCCAGAGCCACCCGTTTGGACAGCTATAGCATTGGACATAAAATTGACAGCCAATCCAATCTCGCTAGTACTGAACGGTTGAACGCTAGTGGAAGAAACCTTGTCCAAACTGGAATCAACTCCATGGTCTTGACTGAATCAACTTAATTCTCCAAATTTTGACTCTGCGCCAATAAAAGATGGATTACTTGCCTTTCTTGAAAACTCTGTTACCACATTCTGTTTGCAAGAATTTATGCCTTCGAATCCGAGATCTGAATAGTTCTTTGGTCTCAATAAGAGAATATTCTGTTATCTCATAAGTTATATATGATTCTTCAACACTCTGCAGCTGAGGATGACTGGATGGAGGTGCGATTGATTTGCATGAATTGCAGTCTAAGTTGTTTGCACGACAAATGACCAATTCATCTTCACTTTCGGATGCATCCGCTCGTGAGCTCGCAGTATATTTGATGACTTTTGTGTCTGGTTGAGCAGACAACTCGATCTCTCCTCCGTGCATCGAGTTAAAGAAGTATTTTCGGAAATGGTCAAGTTATGCTGCACTTGAGAGTTCGCAGCAGTTAATTCTGGATTTTGTTGGTTTGCACAAGAAAGTGCTTCCGAGGTAACGGTGTTACCCAGTACTCGATGTCTAGTGGATCATATCCGGAAACTCCATCCACGCCCACTTGAACCCTTGCTCTACCAAAACATTTGTATAACTTGTAAGAAATAACAAAGTTTTCAGCCTTTCGGAAATATAAAAAGCAATGTCTTATTTCCCTAAATCTCTAGCTCAGTCAAGATTCAAAAGCCAACTCAATTCAAACACATGCACAGTGCATATAAATAAAATCTAGCAAATGCAAGAAGAAATCAGATTTCAAAAACTTTTCGGTCAAGTTATCTTGAATGCGATACCAAAAGGCATCACTTATCCACCATATCACTAATGGATGCAGGTTCATATCTCAAAATTTGAATATCCACCATGGCAATGCTCAGTTGTGAGGATTGATTCAAAATTGAAGACTAACAGAATCAGCTTGAAAACTTGAAAACTTGGTGCACGTTTTGGGTTAGAAGTTGAGTTAGTTTGGCTGTTATTAGAGCTGGTTTTGCAGCTGAATTGGTAGCGCATGTTAGCACACATATATAAGCTAACTTTAGGCTAGATTCAGTGCATCAGATCACAAGTTTTATCAGTTCAAATACTCTATAATTCACCTCTGTTCATTCGGAATAAAATCTGCAGAAACTCCCTTGGATGTAGGCTGTGATCTTGTCGTTGATCACATTGCGAACCAAGTAATATCGTGTGTCTCTTGTGTGTGATTGTTTGCTTGTTCTTGGTTGATTAATCGGTTGCATTTGTTGGTGAATTGTACATCAAATTGAACGCAAATTGATCGAGTTTTATAAATCAGTCATAACAGGAAAGCAGTTTGATCATCAACTTCAGAAGAAGTTAAGTATTGAAAATCAGTTAGACGCAGCCAAACAAATGACATATGGTTGGTTTCAACAACCTGAAGTTATTTTTACACCAAAAAATGATGTAAAACAATTGCACTTCCATTTATCATATTAGATAATTAATTAATATCTAATAAAGCACTATTACTACCAAATCCATACCCTTGAAAACTTCAGACACTTACCCTCAGTCTCGTCGCAATAAATATGTGTGCTTATATAGAGGTGATCGTATGAACTCTCTTAAAAATTGGGACACGAAAGCGAGAAATTAAAATAACATGCTGAATTCGGACACGAAAACAACAATCCAATTAAGAGTACAATGATAAAATTCTCCACACTAGATTTCAAATTAAAATATGCGGCAACAAATTCATCCATCCCCTAGCATGCTTGAATTCAGACACGAAAAACGAGAATTCAATCAAGAAAAAAATGATTAAACTCTCCATTCTAGATTCTAAATTCAATTACGCGACAACAAAATTAAACTTTTCTATCCTCCTAATATTCTTGAATTGGATTTCATTTTGTAGAAAGGAAATTAAAAAGACATCACTAAGTTTTCATTGATCACAAACTCCAGCCAAACATAAATTTATATCAAAATTGCAAATTACATGTAACAGGACAAACTATCGTTTTTGATGAACTTGTTTCAATTTTTTTTTTGACAAATTTGAGTTTCGACGGCAGTATGATGGTGGTGCCAAACCTAGTTGGGATTACTATCTACTTCATCTCCTTTCTCCATTTCACTAAAAAAAAAAAAAATCGCGAATTACATCGCCTTAAAACAGACTTAGACACACATTCAGAGATCCTGTCACAATTTAGAGCGTCAATTAAAGTAAATTTAGTTGAATTGATATACTCCGGGAACTCCAGTATCGTCGTTATCAACGGAATCTCCGGCGCAGGTGATGAATTTGAAGCATGATGAAATTGATTTTCTCATCGTCTTTCTCTCTCTAAAAGATTTTGAGTGACCTCACAAGCTTTTTCTCCCTAAAAATGGCGTCTTTTAAGTCTATTGTTCTGAGCCAAAGCTTCTAATCAATATTTCAAACACAAACACGGGAGCAATATATACATACATATAGGTACTCGTACTGAGACTTAGGCGGACCTCAACATCTCTCCTTAAATCCAGTTCAGTTATGTGTTTGTATTCCGAGTTGTAATGCCAGGTGAGTTTGATAGTTTTTTCACCAAATTTGAACAGTAAAATTAAATGTGTCTGTTGACATAATAACCTGGATTTGTCTCTTTCTTATTTCTCATTATATAATTTTGATAAATCTCCCTTATAAATTGATATAATGTACTAAATATATGATTTAAGTTATGCATGTCAAGTTTATTAATCTTACAATTTGTTAAAAAAAGTTGTAAACTCGAAGTTAAAACTTTTGTTATAATGCACATGTATGAATATGGGGAAACGAATTTGACACATACATGAGGATATGAATTTTAGGACCTTCATAAAAATATTATCTCATAATGGAAAGTTTGGTATATTGATATGAATAAGATTATCATTAAAGTGCTGCAAAAATAAGTAAGCTACACAAAATATTGAATTTTTTCCTTTTTGGGACAGTATAAGCTACACAAAATAGTCGCTCTCTATCCCGTCTATCTAATTCTTTCATCAATTTTAATCTTCTCGCATTTGTGGCACTGGCGAGTAGGCAGACCCACAGCAGCAGCTTCTGCAGAAATCCTCTGTCAAACAATTTGTGGCTCGGAAACGTGTCACCTAACGTCAGCGATCTGTAGTTGGAAGAAAGTGGTGTTCAAAATGGATGGCAATCGACAGCGTTCACGCGTAATCCTCATTACATTTAGAGATATCGAAAGCGCCAAAGCTGCCAAAGAGAGCCTAAAGGGCCAAGTCCTCGGCGGGAACCCCTTGAAAATCGAGATTTGCTAAACCGGTTCATCGGTTTAATTTACATCAAGTTTTCCACAAACCCTATTGAGGTGATCAATCTTCACTCTAAGTTGAATCAAACAACAACAACTTATTCAATTGAAGATCAATCGGATCAAAAAGATGAATTGACGATTATTATTCAACGATTGAGGTGAATCAAAGGATTACAATTTGAGAGAGAAAATCTGATGAATTGAAGTGTTAACTTCATTCTGCAAAAGTGTGTGTGAGTGTGTGCTAACATCTATTTATACAAGTTAGAAAACAAGCCTGAGGAGCGGCCTTACTAAAACAGGAAATAAAACTACTAACGGCTATTTGAAGTACTTCCAAAAATGGAAATATCATTTTATATATTCTAAGAGCCTCCCTCAAGATGAGCATGGATATTGATAATGCCGATCTTGGACATCATGTGTTGAAACGGCTTGAGAGAGAGCGGCTTGGTTAAGAAATCTGCCACCTGATGCTCATTAGAAATGTGAGCAATTTTGAGAGACTTTTGATGCACCTTTTCCCTTACAAAATGACAATCGATTTGTATGTGTTTGGTGCGCTCATGGTGGAATGGATTATTTGCTATACAGAAGGCACTTTTGTTGTCTGTAAAGAGAAGTGGAACTCTTGTTTGAACAACTCCAAGATCTTTGAGTAACTGACTAAGCCACAAAATTTCACAAGTAGTGGTAGCTATGGCACGATAATCTGCTTCTGTGGATGATCGACTGACAGTTTGTTGCTTTTTAGCTTTCCATGAAATGAGGGAATTGCTGAGGTATATAGCAAAGCCTGTAATGCTGGGCCTGGTTTGAATACAGCCAGCCCAATCACTGTCACTAAAGGCCTTCAGATGAGTTTCAGAGTGTGCACTGTAGAAAAGACCATTGCCTGCTGTAGCTTTTAAATATCCGAGAACCCTGTGAGCTGCTGTTAGGTGAGCTACTGTGGGTTTAGCCATGTGTTGAGTTAAACACTGAATGCTATAGCTGAGATCTGGTCGAGTAATAGTGAGGTAAGTAGCCTTACTACAAGTTTCCTATAGAGACTTGCATCTTCAAGTAAAGTAGAGTCTGAATCGGTGAGTTTGGTTTTAGAATCCATAGGTGTGGTGATAGGTTTAGATCCTAAGTAACCAGCTTCTATAAGTATGTCAAGGGCATACTTTCTTTGGCATATGGTGAGGCCTTTCTTGTTTCTTGCAACCTGCATGCCCAAAATAAAATTCATGTCTGCAAGATCTTTAACAGTGAAATGTTGATGTAGATGTTGCTTGATGTTCTATATTTCAGTGAGATCATTACCTGTGAGTATTAAATCATCTACATAAGCACAAAGTATAGTAAGTGAATGAGAGTTTCTTTTGATAAAAACAGAAATGTCTGAGACCAGCTGTTGATAACCATAGGAAATGAGACTATTAGTAAGCTTGGTGAACCATTGTCTTGAAGCTTGCTTCAAGCCATATAAACTCTTGCGTAGGAGACAAACTCTGTTGTCATTGCTTTTGTAGTAACCTGGAGGTGGTTTCATATATATAACTTCATCTAGATCACCATGCAAGAAAGCATTACTAACATCCAATTGCTTTAAAAACCAGTTGTTGGAAGCTGCAAGGGCCAAAATAACTCTCACTGTGGTAAGCTTTGCAACAGGGGAAAATGTGTCAAAATAATCAAGACCCTCTTCTTGAGTGTACCCCTTAGTCACTAGCCTAGCTATATATCTTTCCATAGATCCATCTGACTTGTATTTAATCTTAAAAACCCATTTGCAGCCTATACAATGGTGGCCAACAGGTAGAGTAGTGAGTTCCCAAGTATTAGTGTGTTCTAGAGCATCTAACTTCTATTTCATAGCCACTCTCCATTCATTCAATTTTCTGGCCTGTGTGTAAGTTTTAGGCTCAGTCATTTGAGTAATAGCAACAGTAAAAGCTCTATGAGAAGGGCCTAACTGATCAGTAGTAAGATAATCACTAATAGGGTACTGCTTGCCTTTAGTAGTAACATGATTGGCTTTATGCAGTGAATGGGGAAGATTATAATCATGGATATTAAAGTAAGCAGGAGGAGCAGTAGATCTAGAAGATCTTCTAGTAGGAACTATAATAGCAGGAGGAGACACATAACAATAATAGGAACTATTTGAGTGACAGGTTCTGTATGAGGTTGTGATTCTGATGTAAAAGAACTCTCCATTTCCAAAGCATTCTGAATGTCAGGTTCTGGTGAGAGAGATATGTTTGAATCAGTATGATGATCATGGTCAGGAAGTTCAAGATCATGTGCTTCAGGATTCAACACTGGAACAGGAACAGGAGGAATAGGAGGTTGCACTTCTATGAAAGTTTCTGTGCGTAATCTTGAAGGCAATTTATCAGTAGGAACTTAATCATCCAGGTCAGTATTGTAAGGAAATATATGTTCATGAAAAACAACATTCCTAGAGATTAAAACTTTCTTTGTAGAAAGATTAAGAAGGAGATAGCCTTTAGTTCCTCGAGGATAACCAATGAATACACTCTTGATGGCTCTTCGATCAAACTTGTGCCTGTGAGAAGATAAAGTAGATGCAAAACAAAGGCAATCAAAAGATTTAAGCAGATTATAATCTGGAACCTTGTTATAGAGACTCATAGGGTGTTTTTCCGTTAAGAACAAAAGAAGGCAGCCTGTTTATGAGAAAAGCTGTTGCACTAACACAGTTACTCCAGTATAGAGACTCATAGGGTGTTTTGCACTAACAATCTGGAACCTTGTTACAGAGACTCATAGGGTGTTTTGCCGTTAAGAACAAAAGAAGGCAGCCTGTTTATGAGAAAAGCTGTTGCACTAACACAGTTACTCCAGTAATTGAGAGGCAAATTAGATTGAAAACGCAAGGACCTAGCAACTTGAAGAAGATGCTGGTGCTTTCTTTCTACAAGTCCATTCTGTTGTGGGGTTTCCACACAACTAGTTCGATGGATAATGCCTAAGGTATCATAGAAACCTTTGAGCAAAAATTTAATCCCATTGTCGCTTCTGATGACTTTAGTATTAGTAGAGAATTGAGTGAAAACCATTTGGTAAAACTGCTCGAGGTGAAGCTTAACATCAGACTGATATTTGATTAAATAAACCCAAGTACACCTACTGTAATCATCAACCACACTATGAAACAATTCAAAACCATCAAGTGAGACCTGAGAAAAAGGACCCCACACATCACATTGAACCAAATCAAAGCAGTTAATAGAAATAGTATTGCTGATAGGAAAAGATAAGCGCTTTTGCTTTGATAGATGACATATGTCACAAGGATCAGATGTCTTACAATGTACATTAATACTTGGAATAGCAGAAAGCTTCTCATGAGAAGGGTGACCTTGTCTAGAATGCCACAAATTTACAGAAGAATTGACAGAATTACAATGAATGCGTGGCTTATTTAAGTAAGAGCTATTCAAAACATAAAGGTTTCTTGTGCATTAGCAGAACCAATCATCCTCTTGGTGATTGTGTCCTGCAATGTACAAGAAGCAGCAGAGAAAAACAAGGAAACATGAGCATCTTTGGTCAGCTCAGATATAGACAGCAGATTGTGAGTAAAAGATGGCACAAACAGAACATTATGAATGATGAAATTATCAAATAAGCAAACACTGCCTGTCACGCCCCACCCTATAAAATATATTTATAACTAAAAACTCTAATATCTAAATGGGAAAAACAAAATCATGATATCAATTTATTATTTTAGATTAGATGTTGTAAAACTCTTACTAGTAGTTAATTTGTTCTGAATATTGAATTAATTATTTATCTAGTTATGTTTTCTCTAAACTTAGAAATTTTCTTTTGATTGGTATAATGATGGAATAATAATAAATAATAATAATAATAATAATAATAATAATAATAATAATAATAATAATAATAATAATAGAAAAAGTATATGTATCTACTTAATTCAACTTATTTTGAATTAAGTTCAAATATATTAATAGTAAGAAAAAGGGAACTTGTCCTTCTTAAATTATAATATATGAGTGGATAGGTTTTAACTCCTAGATTTACTCATGTATGAGTAACTACATGGTAACATTAGGATAGCTTAACACTTGCACCCCTAAATTATAGCTAGGCTACGTGCAATTTCTAGAAAATTTTCCCCACATGCATAAATATAATATACACTCATTTAAACCCTATAAATACCACTCCATGTCTTAAGGCAAAACTTTAGGAAGCACAAATAAACATCTAAACTCTTGGTAGAAACACGTAACACAAATCCTTCTTTTTTCTTTAGATAAAGTTATTTCCTATATTCATGGTAGTAGTCTATCTTGTAATGAATAGCTAATATATGTCTTATGCATATGTATAATATATACACGTTTTGTTTGGACAGAAAACTAGAAAAAGAAATATAAGCTTGAGATATGTTTGGATTATAATTAATGGCAGTAAGATTCTTGAAAATTTATCTGATTACTAATTTGAAAAACTGGAACAACCAATTTAGTTTAGAAACTTAGTTTAAATATTATAGGTGAGGCTACTGTTCATGTTCTTCAATAATTTTATGAAGATAAAATATAGATTTATCTATGTATTTAATTAGTTGTGATTTTAAATTCTTAATGTGTATAGTTTAGTCAACAATCATACTAACTATTAGAAGACTTTCTTTAGGACATGCAAGGAATTATTTTTCAAGGGGCTCATGGTTAGTTAGATGTTAAGTACATATAGTTAGTAATTAATTTGTAGAATATGTCTTATGGAGCTAAGGTAATTGATGTTAAGCTAAAATGTATTATAGCCAATTTTAATTACATAATAAGCTCCTTTGTTAATATGAGAACAAATACATATTGTAGATGGTACTTATTTAGGAGAATGCGGGGACAACAGAAACCTATTAAAGCAAGACTCGGTATCGATTGTTGAGGTGAGGTTTAAATTTTATATTTTTCATTGGAATAAAAGTTATATTATATATATCCAAGTGCTTTATCTTGAAAATACTCATGCATTACCTTTTAGAAAATTGTTGTTTGCGAAGTTTACAAATTCTAAGGAATGCTCAAGTACTTTTCTCTATAACTTGATTATTTATTAAATATATTGAAGCTATGTTATCTTGTTAAAAATGCATTGGTGGATTAATGGTCCATGTGTTGAGCTTCCTGTTTTAAAGCATGCCTATATCGTACATGAATTAGTTTCATGATTGTTATCTTATTCAATGCACTTCGATGGCTGTTATTATGGGCCCTGGCTTGGATTGATGGAACATGCCTGGGTAGCATCGGGCTATTGGAGCAGTTCTATCATCCAACGCCAATCTAACTCTATTCTACGTCTGGACGGAGTGTTCCAGCGGGGTGATTGAGAGTTGAGGCCTGTACCTGGGCACGTCCTCGTCTTTTATCCGGGTCGCACCTGGTGGGGAGGCATAAGCCGAATGGGAGACATAAGACAATCATAAAACATGATTGATCTGATACTTGTTATGATTTGGCATGAGAGTATTTTTAAAAGTATTTATTAAATATTCTTTCGAAAGTATGTTTCATAAAGTTCACATTTTATTGAAAATTCTCTGAAGCAATTATTATAAAAATTTATTATATTGAACCTCACTAAGTCCTTTTGACTCATAAAAATTATTTTCATGATTTCATTCCAGATTTATTTGTGGATGGGCTCAGGGTATCTCAGTCGCAGTTAACTTAGCTTTCGTGCAGTAGGAGGTAATTAGCAGTTGGTGCGAAGTAATTCATTGGAAACATAATTCAATAACCAAGACAGAACCAAATTATTGGCTCTTATCCAACAAGTAGCCAACACATCATTATTAGTAGGTTTGGGGAGAGTACCATTAATGAATTTGATCTTATTTTTTATGTTCAACGCCATGATTATACCTTTGCTCCAAGATATATAGTTTTTACCAGTAAAAATATATATCACCAACAATAGATGCACCTGTAAGATCATGAGACCCTAGAAAGTAAACAGAACCAGAATCCTCACTTGGATTCCTCAAAGGAATCGTGGTAGAGGAAGTAGCATTAGAAGCAATAGTAGTCATAGAAACTAAGAGATAGTGATCAACAAGATCAAAGAGAATCAAACGATTATAACAAGATAGAACTGGGAACCCTAATTTGATCATAGCCTGATCAAATTAAACTGATCAAACGAAAATAAACCGATCAAATCACAGAGTGATTAACAAACATAGATCGCAATCAGAAAGCAGAGAATTAGAGTAGCGGAAGCAAAAAACGGATCGTAAAATCACAAAACCCAGTCGAATGATACCATATTGAGATGATCAATCTTCAATCTAACTTGAATCGAACAACAGCAACACATTCAATTGAAGATCAATCGGATCAAAAATATGAATTGACGATTATTATTCAACGATTGAGGTGAATCGAATGATTACAATTTGAGAGAGAAAATCTGATGAATTGAAGTGTTAACTTCATTCTGCAAAAGTGTATGTGTGTGTGTGTGTGCTAACATCTATTTATACAAGTTAGAAAACAAGCCTGAGGAGCGGTCTTACTAAAACAGGAAATAAAACTAACTAACGGCTATTTGAAATACTTCCAAAAATGGAAATATCATTTTATATATTCTTAGAAACCCATATGATGACTTCTCTAAATTCCGAATGATCAGTGTGCAACCTTCAAGATCAAAAGTACGTACTTAGAAACTTTTTCGTAAGAGGTTCCGTAACTTGTGCGTGCACATATAATAAATACACGCTGTACATGTATTTGAATCAAATCCAGGAAGCAACTATCCGCTCAAAATATAGGCTCTATATGTAAAAGACTGCAGCATAAGTGCTCGTTGCTGTTTCTTCAACACTTGGTGCATTTCATTCTTTGTTTGTTAAGTTTGAAAAACAGATTGAAGATGGTAAAAAAGTATTCTTTGGACTTAGTTTCTATAAGAATTATGGATTTATGATTCTTGAGCATGTGTTTTTATTCGCAGCTTTAGAGCTATATAACTATTGAATAGAATCGCATAACATGTGAAGCTCTCGAGCAATTTTCGCTGCACGCACTAGATTGCAAAGTGAAAGACGAACTACATTGGGTGCCTCTTTCACTGCAACAATATAGCCACCAATTGGTAGGGTTTAGTTCGTAAGAAGGTGCGACAACCAAACACAAGGAAATGAAGGGACATAATTGTGTTATGTCTACAGTTTGTGCAGAAATTTATGGGAGAAAATTCAGAAAACGAATGTGCCTAACCAAGTAGCAGAAGAATTCTTCGCTTGCAATGTATTACACAGTTGTATAGGGAAGAGACAATAAGAGGAACAATCACGGGCTACCGATCTACAATCGAGTTATATTACTGCGCCTGGAGCTGTTATGCGTGCAGGTTCTAACTGGGAAGACCTTGCTGACTCGTCATTTTCTTGATAGACCTACATGTGCTAAACTTAACATTGCTATAATGGGCCTAGGGCTTGTGCATCATGCTGGATCGCGATGGGAAAATAGTGCTAAGATTGTCACATTTTAAAAGGATCGATACGCTGAGAGCAATGGAGAATGTTCTTGAGTCAGTCATATCGGCATGTCGCTACGTGGAAAATGGGTGAAAAACTCAATGTGCATTTTCTCACCCTTTTTGTCTGTGCCCTATATCAATTGCGACTGCATTGGCAAGTCCAGCGATGTGTGTGTTCATTTTTCTTCTCTACATTCCCTGTGCTCCAACCAATTCCCATGCTTTTTCTTCTTCATACTTTAGTCACTGTCATTTATGTTGCCCCAGTCTCCCCGAATAGTAGAGAACATACACAGAAAGCTTTCTGTTCCTTGTCAGGGCAATCTCTTACGATATGGAATGACTAAGGTTGCTTGGTTAATACTATTCTCTTTAGGTTCAAATGAAGCGATATGTATGAAGAATTACCAAGAATAATGTGGCGTGGGATTTTAGTAGATTCAGCTACTGTGTGCTTTGTTTGTTGTGGACTCTTTATCTATCGTGAAAAATTGCTTAGACCTTTATCTACACTGCTCCATAACTATGCAGAATTCTTGATATTGCTCTCAACTAAAGCTTCCAGCATTTCCAATGCTACTAACACAAATAAAACAAAAACACAAACATAGGATAACTACAATTCTTCATTATTGTTGATTCATCTGGGAGAAAATATTGAATAAAATATGTCATTGTACTAAAACAATTTAGCAACATATCAGGCATTCATTTGGATTCAACACCATCTCATCTTAAAAGATTAGTTGATAAGTTGGATACCAAAGTGTTGGAACTTTTGAGTTATAGAACTCTGAGATGTAAACTGGCTTAAGAAACTGGCTGTGATAATTACCCTGTTACACGTTACTTTTTCAGTGTTAGCTCTACGAAGGCATTGCTATCTTTCGTTATATTTGAAAATTTAATCCAAAAAGAAGCTGTACAATGTTTTTCGCTCTTTCAATCAAATAACTAACTTGTTCATAGACAAGTTCTTTATGTGTAGTAACTTTTTTGTCTTTCATGAAAAAATATGTGACTCCTGCTAAAGTTAATGTTTATAATGCCATTAATTGCTATTAGAAAAAAAAATTACTATACATTTACAATCTCTAATTACATGTGCTAAAATAGCCTTTATGAAACAGGTTTCATTTGGTCTAGTGAAATGCATTTGGTTTATTTGGTGTTTTTATTAATTAGTATTAAAATAGAGTTGTTTAGTTGATGGTATAAAATACATCTTAGTATTTTTTACCTCACGGTTTCTCTTTTTGTTATTTTCATAATGTTGATTAGTATACTTCATACCAGAAATGAGCTCAAGAAAAATATGAAGGCTCTGAAAAGCAATTAGGCCCCCGTAGGGTCCTCCGCTACTCGCCACCCTTCTCAATATATTATAAAGAAAAAGGTCCCCATAGTGCCAACTATTTATGATTATTATGATTAACTAAAATATGAATCTAATGATGCTGATCAGCTTATTAGGATAATGTCATAGATTTAGATGGAAAAGAATGGAATGGCCTTGGGACTATCAATTGGTATCATGGCCCGAAGCCCCTTATTATGTATGCAAAGACTAAAAAACATCAAAGAAGAAGAACTTCAGGAGTACCAGCTGGTTAGAGTATTGGAAGATGGAAAGGTTTAGAAGAAAAAACTGGTGAGATTGTTTTGCCACCTATGGTCACGATAAGGATGATAACAACCAGGTATATATTAATTTACTTTTTCTTGGATTTATATACAGTATTTTTATGCTATAAGAACTGATTACGTTCTTTAATGTTTTACAGTGGATTGGCATGGGAAATCAAGAGTTTTTGAGTACTTACTCTGTAGTTAAGGCTTGCCATTCGTATGGACCCGAGGGGCATCAAGGCATTACTATTTTGATTTTTGAGAGTTTAGGGTGGGGTATCTCGAGGCTTAACAAGTTAGCGAGCATGTTGAAGGCACTGCTAAAGACATAGTCGCTTGGAGTAGCAAAGTATGCTAATCGTCTCAGGAAATGATACAATATTACGCTGCAATAGTTCCTCACACAACAAGAAAATGTAGCAATAGGGTCAAAAAAATTACTCACCATTGTTATGTGTTTTGTGAGTATTGATCAAAAATTTCTAACAAGCTTTTGTTACTATAGGCCTTGTTAGCATAAAGTTATGTCACCAAGTAGGGTCGAAATAATCTGTAACCATGACGTGGGGTCAGATAAATTTGAAGCCATGCATTAATATTAAACAAAATCGAAAATATAAAAAAAGGCGTGGCGTCATATTATTTTGACGCCACCCTTTTTTCTTTTTTTATGTTGTGGTGTCAAAATTGTTTGACGCCACGGTTTTTTTTCTTTTAGTTTTAAAAACCCGTGGTGTCAGAATAATCTGACGCCACCCTTTTTTCTTTTTTTAAGTTGTGGCGTCAAAATTGTTTGACGCCACGTTTGTACCGTGGCGACTGATTATTTTGACACCACGTTTTTTTTTAAACCGTTGTGTCGAAATTATCTGACCCCACGGTTTATTTATTTATTTATTTTAAAATACCGTGGTGACTGATTATTTTGACACCACAATTCTGAAAATTTTAAAAAAAACTTGGTGGCAGATTTACCGCCACTTTTTTGCCAAATTTTCAATTTTTTTAAAATTTGGTGGGCTTATTCCCTCCACTTTATTATATATATAATTTTTATTTCTTAATAAATTCTCTTTAACATTTGCAAAGAAACAAAATATATTTTGTAAATCATTTAACTTGGTGTTTATAATAAATATCAATTTATATGTATTAACATATATGTTACATAAATGTGTGTATTAATATATTATAACATACATTATATATATAAATATATAATTAATAATATCCCAACACACACAAATATATATATAAACATTATATATATATATATATATATATAGTATATATATATATATGTTATGTAGTGTGTAAAATATATCTATATATATATATAAATACCCAAATCAATATATATATAAATATATATATATATATATATATATATATATATATATATATATATATATATATATATATATATAACCCAAACAATTACATAACTAATATAACACCCAAGAAAAAGAGAGAGATAGAGGAGAGGATTTTCGGATTTTAGAGGGAGAGGAGAGGATTTTTTGGATTTTTTGAGGGAGAGGAGAGGATTTTCGAATTTTTTGAGGGAGAGGAGAGGATTTTCGGAATTTTTGAGGGAGAGGAGATGAAGAGATGAAGTTTGTGAAAATGGGGTATTTTTATAGATATATGAAATTGTGTTGAGAGATTTGTTTTTCAACAAACTCTCTAAATATTTGGTGACACTCTACTCACAATTCAGGGCAATTAGTAGGTAATTTTAATACATTTACTGTGTTTTGTTGGTTTGATTTTACTTGCTTAAATTTGGATATTTATTTACTTAAAATTATTATGTTTTAGTATGCAATGTTAGTTATTCAAATACAATAGTTCAATTTTCTGTGGTACATATGATCATCAGTGGTATATTGTTTGTAAGGTTACAAATAGTTTGTTAGTGCATTTTAACTGTTTTAATTAAGTGTTATATATTTTTGCATATGTACATAAATGTTGTAGTGATATATTTATTTTCCCATTTTAATAATAGATAACCTAACACGTAATAATTTACTAATTAATGGTAGTTTTTGGTGTTTGTAATAGGTTATAAAATGTATAACAACGAAGACCGAAGTTAAATGTACGAAAGATTAAATCGTGGTGGTGATGATGGTTACTTGAATCCTGTTTTTGAAGCCGGTGTGGGAATTTTTCTAGACTACGCATTTAGTGCAACACAATTATTACGAAATGACAAAGCTAGGTGCCTTTGCATTAAATGTTACAATAGTAAATTTGGTGGTAGATATGGTATTAGATTTCATCTTTACAAGAATGGATTTTTGCATCAATACTACGTATGGACTAGGCATGGTGAAATTCGAAGGCCCGAGGAGGGGTTCAATACAAATATGGGGTTTGATACAAACATGGAGGAGTCGTCGTCTGGGCATAACTTACGGGATGGACAAAGAGAGATGGTTGAAGATGCATTTGCTGGCCGACTCGAGAATATAAAATATTTTGAGACTGGAAACGAACAACCGAATAGGGAGGTACAAGCATTCTTCAAGATGTTGCGTGAGGCCGAGAAACCCATACGAGCGAGAGAGGGAAACACAATATTGGGATGGATCTCTAGTTTCTCAATAACAAGGTACTCTACTCTATCCCTAATGTGGCGTGCAAAAAGAACATACAACTGTTTCGCCAATCGCTGAGTCCCGAAGATCGACAGAGGATGCCTGGCAGTTTGTATAGCATGCAGAAATATATGAACCAATTGGGGCTGGGCTACTAAACATTTGATGTTTGCGTTAACAATTGCTTTTTATTTTATGTTGAGTACGTAGACAGTAAGTATACGGTGTGTCCTGAATACAATGAAGTCAGGTTCAAAGAGAGGCTGAATACATAACATTATACTTCGGACCATCAGTTCAAACCCGTCATAGCCGCCTGAATAGGAATGAGGTTGAGAGGTCTCTGAATTTGACCAATGAGTTGTCTGTCTTTCAAAATAAAGGAAAACCTATGGGAAGATGAGAAAGATCACGCAATTTCACCCTTGCCGAGCACAGAGCCGCTGAGTTATACGTCCTTCTTAACTGCACTGAGGTCAAGCCGCGGATATGGTATTTAATATATTATGATCGGTCATGTTATGAGTTCCTATACATTTATACATATGTAATTTAAGTACATCCCCTAAGGTTAGTTATATGTGACAGGTTGTTTGAACACGAGATGTGTTCCGGTGTCCCAGATCATGTGATTCATGAAAGGCACAACACTTATTTTGTGGATTGGTTCAAATAGACTGTCAGGTCCAGGCGTTACACGGTTGACCAACGCCTGCGCGCTTTAGTACACAACCCACTATTAAGAATAAAAACATTCAAGGCGTTTAAGATTAACGGTTTTCGTTTCCACACTGAGGAGCATGGGATGGACAAGAAGACAATGAATATTGACGTATATCTGAAGGGAAATGTAGGGGTACCAGTTGATATTATCTACTATGGCATGCTACAAAAAATTATGGAGTTAAAATACTGGGGTAGTGGTGATATGAGGAGTATTGTACTGTTCAAGTGTGACTGGTACGATATCTACGGGGGCATGACAGTACATCCCAGTTACTGGTTGGTGGATATTAATCCGCAGAGGCAATTGGAAACTGGAGCGGCTGAATCGTTTATACTTGCAAGCCCGGCACATCAAGTGAATTACACAAAATACCCTTCCCAACAAAACACGAGCACAAGAGGGTGTGGGCTGTGTGTACTACAAGGGCAAGATACGTCGTCGATGCTACTTCTGTATTTCAGGATGAAAATGCAACTGTTCTCCTACCTGTTCATGACTTGGGTTTAGTAACTCAGGCATACGACAAAATTCATCAAGTTGATGATGTATACGAAGAGGATGAGGAGGACAAATATGGCGATGTAAATGACGAGGTTGGCGATAATTCCCAGCCTAAAAATGACAACATCGATGATGACCCTGATTATGTTTAGATTTAGCATTTCGATTTCAACGTGTAATGCATGTATTTTTATTGAACTGATGATGAGATGATTGTGCGAACTTGTGGACTATTTTTAGTATTTACCAAAAATATCTATTTTAATACTAACAGGAAACAAAATAACCATTCAACAACATCTTAATTAATAATTTAATTTAAAACTACTGAAACTGTTAATAACTAAAAAGTTACATATTTAAACATTAAAAGAAATGTAAATAAATGTTCAACTAAAATGCAGGGTCAAATGGGAATCCAGTGGGATCGGCACCATCTCTGTTATCGGGGTGGGGATAATTCCCGGGCTGATGATCCTGAGTAGTCCTTGTCTCTAGCGGGTGAGGAGTGTAAGTCCCTGGTGGCGTCATCTGTGCGCGCTGCTCATCGAATTGCCTCAACATTGCATGCTGAAGGGGAAATGTAGGCTGCACAGGCTGACTCGACTAACCCTGGTAAAGTGTTGTGTTCACTTGTGCCATAAACTCTTCCAACCGGTTAAATCTGTTGTGAATCCTCTTTAACTCTTCCTCCAAGCCCGCGATTCGAACATCTCTAGGATCGTAGCAGTTGTTGTTCATAGACGCCCAGCTGTTGTCCTTGTATTTTGGGTACCTTCGTACATCGAAACCCGCGTACTTTGCATCCCCATGCATCGGAATAACTGGAAATCAAAACATGTATTTTTATCAAGTTTCAAACAATAAAGATGCAGATATTGAATGCATCACAACAGAAACAGATAAAGTTTTAATTACCATGCATCTTGTTCTTGTTTGGGCCCCCTTCCGCATCCGACCACAACTGCTGATCCAATCGGGGCCACACTACATCCTGATATGACGCTACAAGTCAGGTGACATATTGTTCCTTTTAAAAAATTTAAATATACGAAGTCAATATTTCATTTAGCAGAAATTAATATTTAAAATTGTCACTTTAATTGATCAAGGTTGAAATTACTTACATACGCCCTTTTGTCCTTCTCCCTCGTCCACTGCTCTCGTCCGTCCTGAAGCTTTTTGCACTTTCCCAACGTCTAGGCGTCATGGTGCTTCACCTCATCTGGGTCTTCCCCATACACTCCACCTAATAAATCACACAGAAGTATCGGTTAGATCACTAAATTAAAAATCAATAAACCCTAATAAATAATTATACATAAAATTAAAAACTTACCATTTTTTGCTTTACTTTTTCTATGCTTCTCGACCCGCCAAACTACGTCGGTTCCTTTTCCATGGCCTTGTTTGCCTTTGTAATCTCACTCCGTTTCTGGGTCTTCTCAGACTTCAAGTGACGATTGTATTACGGGACATATTCGTCGTGCATCAAATATTTCCGAGTCTTCTACGAATTCGGATCTTTCTCCTTCATTTCCCAATACTTCTAAGCACGATGAACTTCAGAACTGAATCTCTTGGAACAAATGCTATGGTATGACCTGTTGATTCTTAAAGCGTCCGGCTACTTCACTGATACGTCGCCTCAAATTCAAGAATCGATCACAAGTAGTTAATATAATTAATATAGTAATAACGCATATAATGTTAAATTATACTTCATATAATTATGGCAAAGTGTAAATACCAAAAATCTGTCCCAAGCTGCCTGCCGATCGGCATCCAATAATTCACTGTACATGAGGTACGGTGCATGACAATTCGCCTTGAGATTTGCACTGATTGTGCTAACCAATCTGTCACTGCCAGTTATCTCCCCAGTACGATGGTTGACATAAAGCCTTCGCCTCATAGATGTGTTTGCGGGGGAATGCTCCTGGATAGTCCCCCCGCGATACAAAACACCATCAACCTCCTCAGCACCCTCCTCCTTGCAACCATCATCGACACCCGCCTCCTCGTGCCCCATTGGACCATCCGCACCATCCCCCCTAGCTCCATGTCATCCCCCAAATGGACCCCCTCTGTATCTCGCCGTAAAGCACTCATGGCGCCTGTCGAAGCTACACCTGTTGATCCCGATAACTGACCATCAGCATCAAGTGCTAGCCTACCTCCAGGAACTAATTATGCAATAACAATCATAAAAATTGTTAATTACTAATATGATCATGACATTTAATTTAACTTCAAATTTAATTTTGCTATTTTATGCTAAATTTTAATTTTTCCTAAATTCCATAAGATTTCTTAAATTTTCCTAATTTTTATAACAAAATTCCAACACTTTTACTAAAACTATCCTAATTGAAATGAAATTCTCCTAACTACTAATAATTATAGAATGAGTACACTCATATAATCATGATTTACCTAGCGAAACTTAATTACTAATTAATATCTATCAAATTACTTTGAAATTTATAATTTTATTACTAATTATACAATAATTGTCATAAAAGTGTTAAATTACTAATATAATCATGCCATTTAACTTAACGAGAAATTTAATTTCCTACTTTTATGCTAAATTTTAATTTTTTCCTGAATTCCATAATATTTCTTAACTTTTCCTAATTTTTATAAAACATTCGATCACTTTTACTAAAACTATCCTAATTAAAGTGAAAGTCTCCTAATTACTACTAATTCTAAAATGAGTAATGATGACACCCCTGGATCGTCGTGCTCGTCACCGAGGCTATCCGCACGCCGGTCCCAACCTAAGATGATCCTGGATTCGCCAAGCTCCTTGCGGGGGTGAAGGACTCATCGGGGAGGCCTTTCGCTGCAACTATCCACGACCCTTGGGGGTTCGGGCTCCGTTCGCACGATCTCCCTTCAAAACTGCTTTCGCCACCGGGGCTCAAATTCTTTCGACCTAGCTCGCTCGTGCTCGCTTTTTCTCTCTCTAGATGGGGCTCTTATATCTATATACTTGCTTAGATCGGGGATTGAGAGATACATTTATGACCGGCCTGCTTCCCTATTTATAGGGCGAGGGGAGGGTATAGATGTAACTTTACCAAGGGCACGTGTTGGCATGCATGCTGGTTCGAGGGTAATAGGGTATTTGCGTGTCCCCGTAGATTAGGGTACGTGGAGCTCCTGAGTCTTGAGGAAATAGGCACGTGATGCTTGAGTAGGCTTCGTAATGTAGGGCACGTGGTGCCTGCATGTTACCCTCGGTGCATGCCGTACTCCGGTTACATTCTATAACCCCCGAGCCTTTGCTTTCATTGGGGAAGCCGGGCGATCGAGCCCTGTGAGGGCGACAACGCACTCGGATAGTGGAAGATGACGTCTGGGCTGACATTCGATACCCCCTTCTGGTTGGCGAGAAGGGGCAGTTGCCTTTGCTTAACGATTAAGGAGGCTATACCTGCACGTGTGAAATACGACCCCCCCTCGCTAGTACAACGAGGGGTTGGCAAGACAGAGAATATATTATTATATTTCTCTGGGTCGGGGAATTCGAGGGAAAAATTACTAGGGGCGGGGAATCCTAGAGAGGGGGTCGTGAGATAGAGTGAGATCAGGGGTTTAGGCCACGTGGACGGGTACGATCCCAAGAGGGAAAGTAAGCATCATCATAAGTCCCCCAGTCTCCGTCGCAGTTCACAGAACGTGGCAGTGAGTAAAACGTTTAGGGGTCTAATCATCTGATCGCGCGTCTGTCTCACTCCATGATTTCTCGGGATTCCTAAAACTTCCCTTGTACGCTGAGTGATACATGGCATTCATCTGCTGCTCTTGGGTAATGAGCGGGAATTATACCGCCTTTTTGCCCATCTATTTAGATCTCCCGCGTTGCGGTTTTTAGGGCTCATAGCCTTTTTGCCATCCCTGCCTTCTTTTGCAACTACTGCTTTTCTTCTCCCTTCTTTTACTCGCCGCGATCATGTCGTCTGTTAACACCGCTGCCGCCACTACTTCTGGTTCTACTCCTCCTCCTTCTCCATCCCAATCGACGCTCCCTTCTCCTCCGGTTACCCATCGTGGTAAGCGTACCACTGCCTTCGCCGCTCTCGATAAAGGGACAGCGTCGAAGAAGGAGGCAGTGAGTGTGGGGGACCTCGTGAGCACCATAACTCAAGCCTCTGCCGACGGCTTTCTCGCTAAACACAATGTGGTGAGGGAGAACGTGGCGGTGTTGATCTCGGAGCCTTCGCAGCGAGCAAATAATCCTCAGGCCGGCTATTTGACCGTCTACTTTCCTCAGATCTCAGCGGGGTGGCGGATGTTCATGCCATCCTTTTTCCAAGAGGTGGCCAAAGCCATTGGGCTTTGTTTGAGCCAGCTAACGCCCAACGCCTTTTTGATTATGGTTGGGTTCGAGATCACTTGCCGGAGGCGAGGGCTTCCCTGCACTGCAAAGCATTTTCCGGCTCTGTACGATGTGGGTGCGGGCCATGCACCCTTTTTTTTTTTTTTTTTTTTAAAGCAAATGAAGAACTTTTATTAATGCGCAAAATTCTTACAAAGTGGAACTTACTCCAAAAGTGAGCAAGCCCAAGCATCCAACGACCCCAAAAGCGGGTAACAAAATAACAATTGTCCAACGTAACAAAGCAAATAAAGAACTACCTAAAAAACTTTTAACACAAAAATAACCAAGCAATAATCATTTATAATCTGTCCAAATCCCCCAGTGATTCAGCCCAAAATCCGTGAAGCCAACCCAACAATTAACTCCAATCTTGCTGTCCATTTCTATCGAATCGGTCTAATTCCAACAGCCTAAAATGCAGCTCCCTTCCGTGCTCCAATACGCCTAATCTCCAGCCCAGTTCCATTATGATTTCTTGACTCTTTGACACATTTTATCAACCATCTTCTATGCATGCCCATCCACACTATTTTCAGCTTCCTTCTCGACCCAAAAAACAGCCCCAGAACGAGGTGCAATTCCAGCACCCAACAACCGTTTCATTGCAGCATGTATCCCATCAAACCCAACAAAAAATCCAATTTTCTGCTCATTGAAACAAATGAAAACAGATTGTATGCAATCTCATTTGAATGTTATTTATCCTCTCTTGATCCCCTCTAATCAAACACATGCTGATCATTTGTATGTATGATGTGCAGGTGCCATGAAAATTTCCAGCATTTGCATTCCAAATAGCCGTTGCACAAGCAGGCCAAATTCAGCATATTTCAGCCCAAAAAGCAGGTGCAAATCAGCAGGAAAGCGGCCATCACGATGGCTCATTCGTCCAGTCCAAACGAAGCAGCAGCTTCCATTTACACCAGCCATAAACAGCCGTCCAAGCCCCCTTGGATCGCCACTCCAGTAGGCCCAACTCCTTCCAACAGTTTCAGCAACTATGTAACACAAATTTTTGTATAAATCCTTGTTTTTTCCATTTCTTGTTAAAGTGCAGCCCTTTTTTGGCACAAAAAACATCTCATTGTAGCATAAATGATCAACAGCCCTCAAATATAGAACCTGTAAATCAACAAAACAGCAAGCCACAACACCAAACAAATCAAATCCTCCAACTCCAGACCAAAACTTCCATTCAATCACCTTAAAAATCAAGTCCAGAACATGTGTGTGCATTTGTGTTATAGAAATTCTAAAAAGCAAGGCGTGAGAAGAGCTGGGGAACCCTTCAAAGATAAAAATGATGAATGAGTGTCCCAAACAATAGGCAGTGTGTGAGAAAACAGCTATAGATATACATCCATTCATGCAACCCCTCATGCAAAGACTCCAATATGTATTCACACAAACACACAACCAAACATACATGAAGAAGTGAAGATGTTTATATGTGGTGCCCTTAATAAAATACTCAAGCTCCCACCTCATTTGACAAGAATAAAAGGCAGAATAGTATGAAAACTCAAAATCAAGGAACAATTCACCATCTATATCAAAATACAGATTGCGCAGCCATATATGCAAATTGACAGCAACAATTAATCTCCATCGGTCAAAACAAGTGTGTGCTTTGTGATATTGAAAAGAAATAATAACCAAGGCGTGTACAAGAGCGGGGACTCTTGCATTTAAACGGAGAAAATTTAAGTAACCTAAACTAGTCCGTGTGTGCATAGAAACAGATACATAAATACATACACACATGCATCCCCAATCACTCAAAAGGTTCCTCTCACACTCACAAACACAAGCATGCAACAAACCGTGCTCAAGACAATTTATGGTGCAAAAAACCAAACAAACCACAGGATTTTCTCTCAACATCTTATGGCACTTTAGATCAAGATCGAAATCTGAAATTCGGATAACCATTTCTTTCCATACGCACAATGGCTTGCACTTTAGAACTGATTTCATTCGGTTGAAATACATGTCCTCGACCCTCCATGCAAGCCTCATTAGCAAGCTGATCGGCTGCCGCATTTCCTTCCCGATAAACATGACGTAAGTGCACGTGAACCCTTTTGAAGCATTGACGTATATGCATCACAACCTGAACGTAACTCCAGTGACAAACCCCCTCACTTTTAGCCAGCTGAATAGCCACTTGCGAATCACTTTCCAGCCACACATTATTATACTTTCTTTCAATGCACAACGTAAGAGCACGTTGTATGGCCATTAACTCCGCCTGACTATTAGTCATCTCACCCAAAAACATATTAAATGCCAACAAAACAGCCCCATTCTCATCTCTAAATATTCCCCCTGCTCCAGAAATCCCCGGATTCCCTTTCGAACACCCATCTGTATTAATTTTAATGCAACCATGCTGAGGCCGAATCCATCTAACCAAAACCACCCTCTGTTCTTTACTTTGCTGCCTATGAACTCCCCACAACTGAGCTTTATCAATATCTCCTCTCCAGTATTTTAGTTGCTGCATACGACCCCTTTGCATCATCTTAATATCTAAAATCACATCTTTAATAATCCTATCAGCCACAACTGGAATATCCCTATACTTAGCATTGTTCCTATGTACCCACAACTTCCAGCAAATCAAGAGAGGGATTAAGACTCGAACATGACCAGCAGAAACAAATTTAGAAGATAACAGCCAAGCATGAAAAATAATTTCAACATGATCAGTATTAGGCATTCTCACTCTAAATAACTTAGCAAAGAAATTCCAAACCTTTCTCGCGCAAACACTTTGCCAAAACACATGCGGAACACTCTCAACATGCGGAGAGTGAATACAGCATTGACACTTAGAAGGAATTTCAAAATTTTTCTTGTGTAACATCAAATCAACTGTAATCCAATTATGAAGCAAACGCCACCAAAAAATAGAAACAGTAGGAGAAATGAACGGATGCCATATCATCTTAAATATCACAACAGAGGGACAAGAATTCCTAACTAATTGCCAAGCTGATTTGGTTGAAAAATTACCATCGCTCGTGAGTTTCCAAACAAGTTGAGTAGGAACAGAAAAATCAACAGCCAAAGAATTAATTTCATGGACAATATGGAGAGGAATAAGATTACGTAAGCGAGCCAAATCCCATGCCCCATTAACCCACAAATTCTCAACTCTAAGATCAAGGTATCTTGGATTAACAACCTTAGTAATCAAAGGAGCATCACTGACCCAATGATCAAACCAAAAGAAAACTAAGCCTGAACCTACACTCCAGAAAATCTGATCCTGAGCAATGGAGCTCACCGCTTTAATTCTTCTCCAACAAACAGAATCATGCATAGACACCCTAACCTTCCCCGGAAAAACCCCTCTACTATACTTATAATAAAGAAACCTAGCCCATAAAGTATTTTGGAGTCTGAACCTAACCCACAACTTAACAGAAAAAGACTCGACAACATCAGAAATGCTTCTAATCCCAATACCTCCCTCAGCATAAGGCACGCACATATCCTCCCAACTAGCCCAGTGCATTTTTCTTTTACCATCATTACAACCCCAAAAGAATCTAGCAAATAAAGCATGGATACGATCAATAACAGTTTTAGGAGGCTTCATAACATGACAAAGATGAATATGCATGGAACTAAGAACACTCTGAATAAGAACCAAACGACCCCCTGGAGACAAGGCTCTATTCTGCCAAAAAATAAGAAGATTTCTGATCTTACCCAAAAGCTTATCATACAACCAAATCTTTTTATTTCCCTTAGCTAGAGGAGCCCCTAAATACGTAATAGGTAACTGCTGCTCCCTAAAACCAGTATAAGACCCAATAAGCTCCCTCCTAGCTTGATTAATGCCCTTTCCCGCCACAAAACTACTCTTAGCTCTATTAAGTTTTTGCCCAGAAACACTTTCATAATGAGCCAAGAATTCAGAAACCAGCTTAATAGCTTTAAGAGACCCTTTAGAAAAAATCACACAGTCATCAGCATAGGCAAGGTGAGAAATAGGAATCCCTCCCCCCGTATCAAAATAAATATCAGGATTCTGCTGAAACAACCTATCCAGACCCCTAGACAAATACTCAGAAGCTAACACAAAAAGAGCCGGAGACAAGGGATCACCTTGTCTCAGACCTTTAGTAGATTTTAAAAAACCATGAGAGCCCCCATTAACAAGCACAGCAAAATAAGAATCACTAATACACTTCTCAATTAAACTGACCCAATTATCATCAAAACCAAGATGCCTTAACAACTCCAACAAAAAATCCCACTGAATGTTATCATAAGCCTTAGCCATGTCCAGATTAAATAACACATTACTTCCACGCGTCTTCTTATCAAGTGAATGAATCATTTCTTGAGCAAGCAAAATATTGTCGCCAATGAGCCTACTTTTGATAAATCCACTTTGAGAAGGAGCCAAAATGCGAGGGAGAATAGAAGCTAATCTGTCATTTAAAATCTTAGTGCAAATTTTGTTGGTTATGTTACAAAGGCTAATAGGTCTAAACTCACTCCAATCCTTAGGATTATCCTTCTTAGGAATAACAACTAAAGAAGTAGATGTAAAGGATTTTGGGAAAGAACTCCCATTGAAGAAATCTAATACTGCTTCATGTACATCAGTTGAGATGAAATCCCAACATACCTGATAAAATAAAGCCGTATAGCCATCAGGCCCAGCGGCACTATCAGGAGAAATACTAAAAACAGCATTGCGCACTTCTTCAATGGTGGGGACTTTGCACAAATTACTATTATCATCATCAGAAATAACCCTTTCAATCAAACTCCAATCAGGTTGAGATCTAGAAGGATTAACAGGACTCAACAAACTCTCAAAATAATTAACAGCAGAATTAGCAATAGCCTCAGGATTATCAATCTCAACATCATCAATCATAATCCTATGGATAAAAGCCCTATTTCTCTTCTTTTTAACTAAGGAATGAAAAAACTTGGTGTTTCTTTCACCCTCAATCAGCCACCTACAGGCAGCTTTCTGTTTCCAGAAAGCTTCCTCCATGTTTTGGATTAAAGTGAGCTCAGCCTCAACACTTTTAAGGTTAATAAGATGCTCATCAGTAGGAGCATTATCATAAGCTCTTTCGGCAACATGAACAGCCTGTTCAGCATCATGCACCCTTTGATGGATATTTCCAAAATGATGTTTATTCCACCATTTTAAAAATTGCTTGAGCCTACGTAATTTATCTCCTAACTTTCGCATGCCTATTAACCTAGAAGGCATCTCCCAATTTTGTTTAACTTCTTTCAAAAACAGATGATGCTTCACCCACATATTTTGAAACCGAAAACTAGGGATATTAGTTGAAGCAGTTCGTTGAAAGTTAATCAAAATAGGGCAATGATCAGACTTAGAACGAATAAGGTGCTGCACCCTTGTTAGATTAAACATGTCACTCCATTTTGAGTTTAATAGAGCCCTGTCCAACCTCTGCCAAAGCCTTTGGTTAGTCCAGGTATAGATATCACCCTCAAAACCAGCGTCATGCAAACCACAATCTAACAAACAATGAGAAAACTCATCCATGGCCTCGATATTAGGAGCCCCACCCCCTTTACGCTCATTCACATTAAGAATAATATTAAAATCACCAACCACACACCAAGGCATATCATTCTGAGCCACAAGACTCAATTCCTCCCACGGATCCCTCCTACCTTGCCTGTAGCAGCTAGCATAAACAAAAGTGCAGCAAATAGGAGAAGGAAAATCAGGGAAAGAAATATCACAGTGAAGGAACTGAACATGGTCGACCATAACACTAACAGACACAGAGGGATCAGAAAAAACCCAAATTTTACCAGAGCAATTAGAGATAACATTAGCAAATTTAAATTTTCTGGAAAATTTAGTAACATCTAAACTCACAAAAGGTTCAAGAAGAACTAACACTTTAGGCCTATGCTTACTAACATGAGACTTAACTTGTAACTGAGTGGGAACATTCCCCACTCCACGTGCATTCCACACTAAAATCATGATAACTATTTAGAGTGCAGAACAACACCCGATTTCACTGAACTCCTAGTACTTCTTTTATTTTTACTTTGATTATGATTACCAGTTTCATTACCTTTATTTTTTTCTACTCTCCGGCCTAACACCATCTCCAGTACCACTCTCACGTCTCCCTTCAACAGACTTACTACGAAGACCAACATCGGGGACAAAATCATCATCTAAAGACCCTTCACCCTGAGTCAAAGCTTGGAGAACAACCCTTTGCCCCCTTTTATCCCCACTACACCAAATCAACTTAGCCCTATCAAGCTCTTCTACATGTTTATCTAATTCCTCTTGAGTATTTGGAAAATTACGACCCAATTCCCTTTGAACCTGAGAACCTATAGAGTTAGGAGACTTAGAGTGACTACTAAATTGAGTAGGATCAGAGGAAGACCTACCTATGGATGAAGGAAGAATAGGAGATAAAGTTCCCCCTCTTGATTTAACTGGAGTTAAAGTATCCCCTCTCTTTTCAATAAAATCATTCACACCAATCACAGTTTCATTTTCAACATTAACACCATTAACACCGGGTTCCTTAAAGCTATCAATATGCGGTATTAAGTTATCCAAATTCTCTACAGTCACCTGCTCAACATCAGCCCTCACAACCTTAGTAAATTTATCCCATTCTAGTGGTTTTAAAAAATTTGAATTCAGCAAATCAACACAAGCATAATTTTCAGCACAAGCATTTTTTAGACCGCCAACAACAGACAAATCATGCTCAATGGGATCATCATTGAGCTCCTCACTTCCCATATCAACTAGTGCATTAAATCTGTTCTCGTTTCTATCACTAAAGCCATTAAGATTCTGCTTACTTACCTGACTTGGGTTAATTTCAGCAACCAAATGATGCACCCCAGTCTCACCATGATGTAAATTAGCAGCCCCACTCACAACATTAACCTTTTCACCGCCACCATCCGTAAGAGCCTGCTCTCCCCCCTGCATCTCTCCACCATTAGCTGCTCTATGATGAGCCTCCCACCTTGTTTTTCACCATCATGCATCCCTAACTGTTCCTTTTCTTTCGGTTTTGGTCTATGCCCATTCAGAAAACAATTCCCAGTTGTATGTCCTAGATGTTTACATAATCTGCAATATTTTGGAAGCTTTTCATAAACAACTTTTTGCACCAATACTAGTGGTGACGTGAATTCAGGTTCGCCATACTTTAGCAATTGTCAGAGCCTGAGGAGGACGATCTCGAAATCTTCCACGATCCTACTCCTACAATCCTGAAGCCTGTTGCCCGCTTCGATTGGTTTCGTGAGTCGTTGCCTGCTTCCTTTGATTTGGGCTGCCTTGCCTCCCCTTCGTTGGTGCATGAGGTGGCTTCGATCTCCCGTGCTTCTCCTCCCCAGGGTTCTTCTTCGCACACTCCTTCCGAGCCTTCCAAGAAAGGTGCTGGGGCTGCTTCCATGATCGAGGGTCAAGGGGAGACAGATGGATCTGAACCCTCTTCCCCGACCCTTCGGGATGGTTTGGTGGGTTCAACTACGGGCTCATCTGGATGTCTGATCGGCAGCTCCCTCGCTACTTCTTCCAGTCCACCGGACGACGCAGCTCCTAGGAAAGAGGAGGTTGTCTTGTTGAGATCACTAGAGAGGAGTGGGAGACTAGAGGAGGATACAGAGGCTTAGGTTGATGGAGCCGATAACTGGGTGGAGAATCATGAAGAAGGGACTTCTTCACAGGTGGTGGTAGATCAGTTGGCTTGTCCTGGTCCCGTTGAGCGTTCCCTGGTGGAGGAACTGCGTGGTGTAGGTGGCGGCTTCGCCCAATTGCGTCAAACGGTGGACTTTCTCGAGGTCGAGTCGCTCTGGAATCGAGGACTCCAATGATTGAAAGATACAACAGGTTACGCGGCGGTTGACGTAAGTCCTTGTTTTCCATTACCTTGTTCGAGGTTATTCCTTTCTGCTTTTGATTCTTTCTTCTTTTCTCCTGCAGTTTAGTGCCCGCAATTTTTTGTTGCTGGAGTACATCCAAAATTTGGAGGGACGTGTGGCGGAGCTGGAGGCTGCGGCTCCCGACCCTCAAGCGCAGGAGGACTTGGAAAGGTTGAGGTCGGACCATTCTCGGGTTCTGGCCGAGCTGTAGGAGACCCGAGACGCTCTTGAGTCCTGTACGAAGAGATGTCGCGAGTGGGAAACTCTTGCGACCGAGCTGACGAAGGCTCGGAATCTCGCGCAAGAGCGCCTCTGAGTGGCCGAGGGAGGGAGGGACGAGGTAGATTTGGAGCTGGTAGCTCTGAAGGATACTCCGGAGAGGATCTCCCGATTGCAGTAGGAGGCTGAGGCGGGGTATGCAGAGGCGGTGAAGGCTTCAGAGACCCTTTGGGGAGAGCTCGAGGAATGCTGAGCCAACATGGATGACCGGATCGGCAAAGAGGTGCGGCGAATCAACAAGGAGCTCCGAGGGCAAATCGTTGAGAAAGCCAGGCGGGACACATTTGAGCGTATCATTCGGTACATTGGCTTCTCGCTCCATCACGGTTACTTCCAGAAGGTGTTCGCTTTCGTGGTTATGGTCGGGTACAAGGGGTCCATACAACAGTTAAAAACAAGGAACTAGATCGTACCTTAGGCTGACTTGACGACCTTTTCTCCGCAAGAGATTGAGGTCCCGGGGGAGATACCACCAGGCTCTCCTCCGAGCCCTTCCGAGATGCAGGCGATTCTCGAAGCCTACCAGGCCAGGCTTCCATCCACGCAGGTTGTTATCCCCAAGGCTAGTGGGGAGACTTCCCGTGGTTCGGGCGATGGCCACAGAGATCATGGCTGGTGGGCCATTGGTTACTGGCCCTGGTCCTCCGGGCCCTCGGCCTGCCGATGTTCCCGTTCCTCGACCGACGGAGACCACTTTGTGGGTAGCCTCCACGATTGGGGCTCCTGAGACTGAGGATGATGCTCCGACACTGGAGGTGCGTCGAAGGGCAATAAAAGATGGCAAGTGGCCCTCTCGAGGGGAATAGGGTTGTAGGCCTCCTGTGTTGTATTTTTCCATTCTTGTAGTTGTAATATCTCGAGATTAATAAAATGCTCTTTTCGAAAGTCTTCATGTGTGTCTTTATTTGCCTGTTTTTCTTTTAAATTACCAGTCTGGGTAGAGTTTCAAGGATGAAACAATCGCGGGAGCACATCTGCACCACGTGCCATGCTTCGACCCGTACTTTTGTTTTACTCCTTGGAAGTACGTGCGGGGCTCCTCGGGTTCCCGTTAAGGCACCTAGGAGTTGTGTGGCTATGACCCTCGAGGTGTATTACAGGGAGCAAGTTGACCCGTGATACCGCTAAAGGAATCGGTCGCCTAGTTGTGTTGCTCGCGTGGGGCTCTGAGGTTTATAATGGGACACCTCGTTTAGAGTAGTTGGCTAGGGCCCTCGAGCCGTATTACAAGGAGAAAGTCGACCCTTGATACTCCTGAAGGGACGGTAGCCGGTCATCACGGTATCCTTCTCCCCTCGTTGCGTGTTTCGACAAGGGTTGTTGTTTTTCCCCTCGGAAGGACGCGTGTTTGGCTCGGAGGTTCATAACGGGACACCTGTAGAGAGCATTTGGCTTAAGTCTCCGAGCCGTATGATAAGGAGCAAGTCAACTCATAATACTTCTAAAGGGCTTTCCGCTAGTCAATAGGGCGTACCCTTAGCCCCTCATTGCGTGTTTCAACAAGAGTTGTTGTTTTTCCCCTCGGAAGTACGCGTGGTGCTCAAAGGTTCATAGCGGGACACCTCGTAGAGCGGGGTTTGATGTAACCCCTTGAAACGCTACCCGAACTGGTCAATCTTTTTCCTAAGGTCTTCAAAGGCAATTCCTTCAATGGTTGTAACGGCTCGAGGAGCCTCTTCATATAATTTCTTCAAGGATTGTAACGGCTCGAGGAGCCTCTTCGTATTATTTCTTCAACGGTTGTAAGGGTCGAGGAGCCTCTTCGTATAATTTCTTCAAGGGTTGTAACGGCTCGAGGAGCCTCTTCGTATAATTTCTTCAAGGGTTGTAACGGCTCAAGGAGCCTTCTTGTATTATTTCTTCAATGGTTGTAACGGCTCGAGGAGCCTCTTCATATGATTTCTTCAACGGTTGTAACGACTCAAGGAGCCTCTTCGTATTTTGGCCTTTTATTGCTTGTCACTTCTTTTAGCCAATACGTCCCATCTTGTGACCTTGGTTATCGTGTTACCCTAGATATCATTTACTTTTGCACGCATAAAATCTCTCAGTCATCATTAGTGCCTTGAAAAGGCACATTAAGGGCAGACAGTTTTTGCAATCGACACGTGCCCCTCATTGGTGAACGGGGGCGGTTTTGTATATTCCCGCCTAAATTGAAGCGTTGCTTCGGAGATTACAAATAGACTCGTTTACTTACCTTTTTTCGTCACTTCATCTTCTCTCTTTCAGCAAATCTGATCTTCTTGCTCACTAGCTTTCCTACAAAATGTCTTCTTCTACATCCTCTTCCTCCTTCTCTAAAAAATTCTTTGAATCTTCTAACTCGTCTTCCGATGAGGTTCCCTTCGACAAACTACCACACTCCTACTCAACCACCTGTTGTTCAACCGGCCAGTGGTGGGACTTCCCGCATCCGCCGCAATTCTCGGGCCGTGGCTTCCCGTACTTCTCAGAGGACGGAGAGCCAACTTGCTGCTGCTACCCGCAACCCCAGGGTGGCGGATGAAGGTTTTGTGCTTGACGATCCTCTTGCTGACGGTATCGTTGCTGCTTTTTCTGATCGGGTCCCGTATGAAGCCCCACAGAATGGGCTCCGACTGGTTTCCGACGAGGTCGATCTTGGCCAGATGTTGGGGGCGGGGCGCGCTGGTTCGACCCCTTGCATTGAGACTGCCGAGTGGGTGCAAGCGCTGCTGGACCAGTATGGCATTCTTGGTATGGAGGTGCAGATACCGACCCCTGACGAACGAGCGTTCAATCCTCCCTCTGGTTTTTTGGCCGTATACTCCGATCAATTCCACAATAGTCTCCATCGTTTCTTCCATATATTCATGACACTCAAGTTTACTTTTATGCAAATCTGTCCGAGCCAGCTAGTCCCCCACTCCTACCGATGCCTGGTGGGTTTTACTTTTTTGTGCTAACATTATAGCATTCCTATGACTCCTACCATCTTATTTGGAGCTTTCGCCCTCCGACCTGTGAGAGAGGGCTACCCATTCTTTCAACTGGTAGCCCGTCAGTCCGTAAACTTCTTTTTGACCAAAGTTTCAACCGGCTTCCCCTCCAATCGCAACTGGAGGAGCCGCTACTTCTTCCTTCGCCCCCGCAGTGGGCAATATGGCATATCCACCAGGTGGGCGTGAGTTATGTGGATGCCCTTAACTCTACTGCTGATACTGCCTACTTGCAACGCCGAGGGTTCTTTTCTACTTCCTATGACTCGATGTCAATCCTCGAGCACCCTCGGGCCATGATAATAGCAGGTCTACAAAGCGGTCCGGACTATATTGACTTCGTTGGCGCCCAAATGGGACGAGGCACTCCTTTCGGTAAGTTTTCTTTTTTTCCCTTCTAGCAATGTGACTACTGGTGCTAACTTTGTCTTGTGATTTTTGTAAGGGGTTGAGTTGGCCACGCATGCCGTGGGCAATTCCTCTGCAGAGGCTGCCCAAGTGATCCTTTTCGATGACGATTCTCTTGCTTTTGAGGGTCAGGCCACTTCTGAAAGGTGCCAGGTGAGTCCGGTTGCTCCTCTTGACCCTCTCTCCTCGGGGGATAGTACGGCTTCCTCTCCTTCTCCGTCCAGCCCTACCCCAGGGGCTAGCGCTACTCCAAGCCGTAACTATTCCATGAAAGACTTCCTTCGCTGCTCGTCTGAGGATAGGTCAGGGGGTGGTCTCTCGAGCGGGGCCACTTCTACTGAACCAGCCACTTTTCTTGAGCCCGAGGCTCCTAATGCTCAGCCATTGCCGACCCCTGTAGTTCCTTCAGGCGAGGGAACAATTAGGGGCCCGATGCCGCTTCAATATATATACATTCCTGAGGGCCTCTAGAATTGGGTGGACGAGAGGACGGGGCTCACTTGCTGGCTCGCCTATCCCGTAGTGTCCTCGATGTGAGTCTTGATTTCTTTTCTCTTTTTGATGTTTTTTGCATACACTTTTATTTACCACTTCTTTTTCCAAATGCTGTTTGTGGCTCGGGAACTTGATTCTCGAGAGAACCTATCTTCGCGTTATTCCCAGCGGGTGTAAGGAGCCCAGTCGATGGCTCATCTGCACCAGTGAGTGGCGGAGAAGTACCGCAAGGAGCTAGAGGAGGCACGGGTGGCATGGCAAGAAGAGTCCTCTAAGTTGAGGGAGGAGGTGGCGTCTCTTTGGGCTGCCCTGGAGGAGGCTAGGTTGAGGGAGCGTCTGTTGGAGGAGCAAGCAAAGAACCTAAGGGAGATGGAGGAGGATCCGAGGCACGATCCGAGGCCCGGTTGGCCGAGGTAGAGGCGGCATTGGTGAGGGCTCACACTTTGAGGGTGGAGTTCGAGACCCGGAAGAAGGCTGAGGTGGATGCGGCCCGGGCTGAATATGAGAAGATTGGCGCAGCCAAGAAGACGAAGCTTGTCGAGGTTATCAACGGTAATGACGTCCGGATTTTCATGGGCATCGGTTACGACCTGTGCATGAGCGTCGTCTATAACCTCCCTGGTGTGCCCCGAGACTTGGTGATCCCTTCGTTTGACGCATCTCGTCATTCGAGGGTCGAGCCCCGACGTCCTAGGGGACGCACCCCGGTTCCCGCCGCCCCAGTTGTGCCTGCTGCTTTTATTGTTGCGACTTCCACGGCGCAAGTAGATCCTCCGAGCGGGTCGAGAAGTCCCCCCGAGAGGATGATCAGGGAGATGACGGAGGAGGAGCGAAAGGCGGCTATCCGGGTCGGGAAGCGTCGCCGCAAGGAGGGTTGAGGAAGATGAAGGAGGTTGCCGGATGATGGCCCACAGTGGCCTTAGTTGTTAGGATAGTGGCCCTAGTTGGCCTGTAGTTATTTTCTCTTTTCCTATTTTTTTTTTGTTTTGGAACTTCACCCGTGCTACGAGTAGGTGGCGGGCGGAGCGGTCTGTAGGGGATTCGACCCTTACTATGTAGAAACCCACTCTTCATTTAATGAAGTTTTTGATTTTCTGTACCTGCATCGTCAGTTTACTTTCGTGCTTGTGTGTTATGTACATATATTAGTTTTACTTTTTGGGGCTGAACTCAAGTAACTTCCGAGCTTCCTACGTATCCCTCGCAGTAAAATTGGGAATCAAGCCACACGTAGTTCTCTAAATTACATGAGGCTAAGTTATAAATATAAACTAATTAACACTTAAGACTTGCAAGGTTTATTTATTTACCAGGGTTTGGTTTTCTCCTCGTTTTTCCGAGGGGAAGCGTCGCCTCTGTCTTGCAAGCGGCATCTAAGGGAAGAAATTTCAGAGGTTCAATGCATGCCAAGAGCGCGGGTAGGTCCGACCCTCCATATCCCACAGCTGATACGTAGCTGCCCCTAGTATGCGGGATATCTGGAAGGGTCCCTCCCACGCGGGATCCAACTTTCCCACAGCTTTTGACGCCCCTACTCTGCGTAGGACTAGCTCCCCGACTTGGTACGTTCGGTCTCTCACTCGCTTGTTGTAGTATCTAGCCATGCGAGCCGTGTAATGAGCGCTTCGAAGCACAGCTTGTCGCCTGTGTTCTACCAAGAGGTCCAGCCCCAGGACCATGTGCTCGTCATTGAGATTTTACTCGTATTCCTGTACTCTCCAACTGGGTGTAGATATCTCTGCAGGTATAACTGCCTCGTGCCCATAAGCTAGGCGGAATGGAGTCTCACCGGTGGAAGATGTGGCAGTGGTTCGGTAAGCCCACAATAGACCCGGGATTTCCTCGACCCACTTTCCCTGATATGCCAGGAGATGTGCTTTTAGTCCGTGGATCAGAGTGCGGTTCGTGACCTCAACCTGGTCGTTTGATTGGGGATACCCTACGGAGGTAAAGCTATGCTGAATTTTCCAGTGATCACACCACTTTGCAAGTTGGTCACTAGTGAATTGTAACCCGTTGTCCCTGACCAAGACCCAAGGTACTCCGAATTTACAAACGATGTTTCCCCAGAGAAAGTTGATAACCGCTGATGAAGTGATTTTTTCCATCGCCTCGGCTTCTACCCACTTAGTGAAGTAATCTACAGCCACTAAGAGGTACTTCTTTTGTCCGCGGTCTTGTATCAAGGGTCCGATGATGTCAGTACCCCACTTGTCAAATGGGCAAGGAAAAAGGTTGGGTTCCCAAGCTGCCGCGGGCAGGTGTGACATGGAGGCGTGCTTTTGACATTGCTCACACTGTCGCGTAAACGCTGTGGTGACTTTCGGCATGGTGGGCCAGTAATAACCCTGTCGGAGTATTTTTTGAGCCAAACTCCTACCTCCTGAGTGGTTTCCGCAGCTTCCTCCGTGTACTTCTCTCATCACCTCGGTGGCTTCTTCCTCGGTTAAGCATCATTGGTAAGGCTGCGAGAATCCTTTCTTGTACAGTACTCCGCCCTTCATAAAGAATCCCGCGGCCCTCATCTCTAAATCAATGTCGTGCTCATACTTCTCCGGGTTCAGCAGATATGCTTTCATCTCGGTCATCCATCCTTTCCACTCGTCCTTTTCTATGTTCAATGCTTCCAATGCCAAATGACTCTTCTCAGAGAAACTGATGGTGAGACAAGTTACTTGTCGCGTCCCGATGCGATGCATGCCAGCAGCTGTTCGGGACAGAGCGTCGGCCTTCTTGTTCTCTGCTCGTGGGATTTTTTCAAGGGTAAATTCCTCGAAGCTTCCCGTGATTTACGCACGGCATCTAGGTATTCCTTCATTCTTTCGTCCCTAGCTTCGTATGTCCCTTTCACTTGTTGTACCACCAATTGCGAGTCGCTATGAAAGTGTACCTGAGTCATCTTCCTTTCTTTTGCCAGCCTCATTCCAATTAGCAGCGCCTCGTATTCCTCTTCGTTGTTAGACACGGGAAACCCTATCTTTATAGCAAAAGATAATACTTCTTCGGGTTGATCCTCGGGCGTTAGCTTAAACACAACACCTGCTTCTCCTGTACCATTACTGGAAGATCCATCCTAGTAGACTTTCCAAGCTTTTTCCGTGCAAACTTCCTCGGGCACCTCATTAGTCTCCACCATAAAGTCAGCCAATACCTGGTCTTTTATCGCCAGCTTTGGAGCATACTGAATGTCGTACTCTCCAAGCTCTACTGCCCATTTTACCATCCTTCCCGAAACTTGAGGATGACTAAGTATGGCTCGTAGAGGGTGTTTCGTAAGTATGGTAATAGGATGAGTTAAGAAGTACAATCTTAGCTTCTTGGCAGTTGTGACTAAAGCGAAGACGAACTTCTCGTTTGGGGAATACCGCGTCTCGGCATCTTTAAGGTTCAACTCGTGTAGTAAATCAGGAGATGATCCCGGCATTCGACAAGAACTAGCACAACGCTTACTATTTTTTTCCGACGGCCAAGTATACGCAGAGCCTTTCTCCCTGCCGCGGCTTAACCAGGAGAGGCGGGCGAAGCAGGTATCCCTTCAAATCATCAAACGCCTTCTGGCACTCATCGGTCCACTGAATGTTTGTGACATTGCAAAGTATTTTGAAGACGGGAAGCCCTTTCTCAGCTGCCTTTGAAATGAAGCGATTAAGCGAGGCCATTCTTCCTGTGAGCCGCTGCACATCCCTGACCGTGTGGGGTGGCGGAATCTCCAATATTGCCTTGGCCTTCTCAGGATTAACTTCGATTCCTCGCTGGGTGACAAGAAAACCTAAGAACTTACCTCCTTGAATCCCGAAGGAGCACTTCCGGGGATTTACTTTGAGGCCAAACTTGTCCATGATCCGGAATGCCTCGATCAGATTAGCATTGTGCAAGCTAGCTTCTTGGCTCTTGACCACTATGTCATCCACGTACACCTCCAGGTTGCTCCCGATCATCGGGGAAAACATGGTATTCATGAGCCTTTGGTATGTGGCCCCTGCGTTTTTTAATCCGAACGGCATAACGAGGTAGCAATACATACCAAACTCCGTGATGAAACTTGTTTTCTCTTGATCCCTTTCAGCCATCGGGATGTGATTGTATCCTTGATCCCCATCCATCATGGAAAGCAGAGCGCATCCCGCTGTGGAATCTACCAGCTGATCGATACTAGACAGAGGGAAGCAGTCCTCCGGGCATGCGTCGTTGAGATCGGTGAAATCGATGCACATTCGCCATCGTTCGCCTGATTTTGGAACCAGGACTACGTTGGCTACCCACTCAGAATACTGTACCTCTCGGATCTGGTTCAGGCCAATCAACCTTTGAATCTCTGACTTGATCACTTTGTTCCTCTCAGGCCCCATTTTGCGCTTCTTCTGTTGGATAGGCTTCGCATCGGGACGCACATCAAGGAAGTTTTGGCAGACTTGCGGGCTGATGCGCCACGGGGATCCTCCTTCCCAGGCGAACACATGCTGAAAGCGTCGTAGTTTCTCGAGGAGCTGCATCTGTATCGGTGGGTCGATGTTCCTTCCCATTTTCACGACATTCTGGGAATCTCCTGGGACAACTTCTACCGTTTTGAGCTCTTTTGTAGGGTACAACTTGCCTGGTTCAACACGCCGAGGTATTCAGCCTGCAGTCTTGAGCCCTTGCTTGATTTCCTCTAACCTCCCCGATTCCGTTCATGGTGCGGAATTTTACCTTCAGGTGGAGGACTGAGGGCACGGCTTCAAACAAGCGAATGGAGGGTCGCCCACAGATCACGGTGTAAGTTTTGGCAAGTGCATTAATGATCCAGAATCTAACTTCCTCCGTTCTTCACAGATGACCTTTTCCCCACGACATCAAGAGCGGTATGGAGCCTAAGGTTTCGCTCGGACTTCCATCGAAGCCTACCAACGGAGTCTTCTCTGGCACTATCTGCTCCAGCTGAAGCCCCAAAGCCAGGAAATTAGGCAGGAAAATCACGTCTACCAAACTTCCTATGTCGATTAGTACCCTAGCCACCTCGGCCCCGTGAATTGTGGCTTGGATGACTATGGGGTCGTCGTGAGGGTGGACAACATCTATCAAGTCCGCTGGTCCAAAGGTAATTACAGGGGGAGCATATGTGCTAGTAGAAAAAACATGGTACTTTAAGCTAACCCGTTGCGTTTCTTTAAGAAACTTCCTCTTTCTCTGAGCTGACGAGGCTGCCAGCGGACCTCCTTCGATCACGTTGATAGTTCTATTGGACAGGGGGTTGTGCAGGAAATTGGAAGGTGGGGGCGGCAGGTGCTGGTGCGGAGCTTGTTCTTCGGGTGCCGACCCGTCCTCATATCTCCTTCTCCTGTTCTGGGAACTCTCCCTCTCCCTTCCCGGTTGCTCCATACTCCGACGCGGTTCTAGTACCTACTCCCGAGGCCAATTTCCTTCTCCTCCTTCCGGGGGTCGCTCACCTCTCGGGAGGGCCTCCCTCCTTGCGAGGAACTGGTGCAGGTACCGCAAGAGGCGCTCTATTTCTACTCTCAGGTGATCACACTGCTCTGTTTTATGCCCCCAACTTCGGTGAAACAAGCACCATTTTCCTGTATGACGCAAGTTTTCCGAATTTCGAGATTGGGGCGGCCATCGGAGGTCTGGATGTCCCTCCATCACTTGCAGTATTTCGACATTAGAGATTTTCAAGGGAGTCAAAGGAAGGGGTTCTAAGTACCTTTTGGCCACGTCCTGTCGACCACGGGTGTTATCTCCCCGCCTCTTCTTTGCACGATCATCATGCCCCGGTAGCCCAAGCTTGGCAAGCCGCATATCTTCAAGCAACATATATCGTTCGACTTTCTGCATGAGCTCTTCCAAGGTTCGAGCAGGGTGTCTCACCAGGGATTCAGCGAACTCCACCGACCGGGTGCCTTGAGCCACAAACTCGGATAATATGTGTGGATCTACATGCCTTACATCGATCACGGCGTCGGCGAACCTTTGCATGTATTCCCGCAAACTCTCTCCCTCAGCTTGAACCATCGTCATTAAGTGTCGTGAGACAGAGCGAGATCAGGGGATTAGGCCACGTGAACGAGTACGATCCCAAGAGGGAGAGAATGCGTCATCAAGTACTAATGGTCCTAATTATACATTATCTAATAACAAATAATTAAGACATGCATGCTTAAAATTCTAATTAACACTATTGCATAAACAAATATAAAATGCTAAATATTCAACAAAAACTATAAAACAAGCATATAAATATCCAAGAAAATTAATAAAACAAGCAAATATTCAATAAATACTACACTTTGCTAACAAATACTCATAAACACAACAATATCAACATATAAAATGCATACCAATTAATTAAGAATAAATAGAAAAATTTTAAAAATCAAAAACATACAATTCAACCATAGAAAATCGAATTTTGTTGCATAATAGTGTTCTCCAAAAATTATACAAGAACATACCTTAATTAATTGCTGAATTTGGAGAGGAATTGAGTGGATTGTAAAAAACAAATTAGGGTTTTTGGGTGTAGGGTCGAGCTTCCACAACTGTCGTTGAGGGAGAAATCATATCCGCTTTGTTACTCGGCTCCCACACGAGTAATGCTAGTAATAACTATCATACCCGGATTATCAAGTAAAACGTTCTCACCCACGACACCCATATTTCCAGTAAACCTAACTCCCGTAGTCATTTGAGAAGTTTGTTTGTAAACTTTAGGTCCATAAACGTTTTTCGCACCACTCTCTTCAGGCCCCCTAATAGCTAGAACCAAATTTAGGCAGCCAACATCAGCGCATGGTGGTTGAGTGTGAGGAAATGAATCAGCCGAACGTTCTGACGATTGAGAACTAAATTCACAGACTCCAGTATTATTAACAGGAGGTACAAAGCCTTACCGGCGATCCCCCCAGGAGTCAGACTATCGTGGTGGAGAACCACCAGCCCTATACTCAGTATCCGTTCCAAGATTGCCTTTTTCACGCAACCATGGCCCATAAGGTAGTTTAGAAGGCTCCACATTCACAAAACCTGGTTGAAACTGAACGTCATAGTCCCTATCAATATGGCCAATGACACCACATAAATAGCCAATATTCGGCAACCTTTCATACATAAAAGTCATCACTTACATTTCTTCACCATTCGATCCCCAAACAGTAAGGCATAGTTTCAACGGCTTTGTAATATTTATCTTAATTGGAACCCGCATATTTACACCCCATGCAGCAGTTCTATCGACTTCCTCCACTATCCCTAGCTTACTTCCTATAACACTTGCGACTTCCGCTGTTTGCCTCGAAAGAGGAAGATCATATATACGAACATGAAAACTACATGAATCGAGCGACACAAGCAACGGATTCTCATTACTTTTAACTACATTCAGAAGGAGAATGTACTTAACAAAAGACCACGGACAACCCTCCATTGCCCGATCACGATCAATCACATGGAAAAATTGGAACAATAAGCGATGATCCCCAATCTGCTGAACTTCCAACCCTTTTTGGGGATCAAGGATGGATTTATAGACTGACTCAAACGATTTGAAGTTGTAATTCTTAGAAGTCAGTAGCTTACCCACGTAAACAAACTCGGCCGTTTCATGTGGTCTATTCCTTACCGCGCACAACAAATCAACACCACCCTCTTCGTCATCCCGTAACCACTGTGATTTACCCAATCGTTCAATCTCAATATCCATGCATACCCTAACTTGGAGAGACAAGAAACTCGCGTAATTAAACTCCAGGCCCCCTGCGTCTGATCAAAAACTCGAGCCACCTGAAACACCAAGAGAATAGAACTCCCAAACGAAAACAGACACTCGGGGGTCAAAACAGTGGGAGAAAAACAACATAAAAACAATCAGAGAACGAAACAAACAAAACAAAAGAAAGTGGCAAAAGAACGATCAAATCCAGAAGACAATCACGTAATGGAAATTCGACGATAAAATCATACAAACCTGCTTTGTAATTTCCATAGAAAGAGATCAGAGAAATTCTTACTAGAAGGCACGCGAAACCCTTAAAGAAGAGACGTAAACCCTCACTATTTTGGTTAGACTTTTATTTTATTTAGGCGTTTAGTTTTGGATAGAGAGAATCCTGATTGTACACCCATTTGAAAACCTAAAAGAAAGTGATTTGTGTTGGCTTCCCGTGGACGTAGGCTTTGCCAAACCACATTAAATCCTTGTGTCATTTTTCATTCTTTGATGCTTCCGTTACACAACAATTGGTATCAAGAGCCATGGTGAATATCTTTGGCATTTTTCGGTTTTTTCTTGAAATTACAAAAATTACAGTAAAATATTTTGAGTCAAATTATTTTTTTTGTATACCATATGAAACTTCTCGTCGCAAGGATTTTGAAAAGTAATTTTTTTGTAATTTTCCAACCACGAGAAGGCCATAAAAAAGGCGGTCGAAGTCGTCAGAAAATAGACCAGAAAGTCAACACCCGCGCCGGAAAAATTTTAGTCGCTGAAAGTTTGCCGGAGAAGAGCAAGTCCTACCCGAACTCAACCCAAACCATAACCCTGCCCATTGAGCCGTTTGATACCCCAACCAATCCAGTGAAATCTTATCAGCCTGATCGACTGGTCCAGATCTGGTTCAAATCCAGTGAAATCTTATCAGACCCGGTCACCCCTTTACCAGATCCGGTTCAATTCGGTTCAGCTCATAAATTGACCCGGTAGGAGAAACAAATATCTCCACAGATTTGTCCTACCTTTCAAGGAAACGGTTCATTGTAACCACCTAGCTCTTCATTGATCTCCATAATCACAAAGCCACATGTGTCTTCCTCTGTTCCAATATTCTCAAAACAAATAAGAGTATGAAATATTTTATACCTTGCAGTTAAATCACGTCTCATGATTGGTCTCGAGTTGCAACTCAGACCTTCGGGTGGTAGACATAGCTAAAGTCCCCATCTCAACAATGATCATGTCCTGATTAAAATAAAAGATGTGCTTCCAAACATGAACTAGAAATTGTTGTGTAGAGCCATGTTTCCCAAGGTGAGTGGAGGAGTTGGTAACTTCTTTCTTTTAAAGGAGAGAGTTCCAACAAAACGAGTGGTAGCAGCAAAAGCAGTTTGAGTAGAGGGATCATGAGGCACCTGTGTTTAAGAAAATGGAATTGTGGTTCCAACACTCTTCTATTCTTACCCCTTTTTAGAGGCATGAGACTTCACATTAGGTTTGGCCTTTTAGTCTAGTGACGCAATATATTCTTGCCATTTTAGAACGACAGAGAGCCAGAGAGAGTTGGGACTTAAACTTCTATAGAGAGAACTTTCCAAGACCAAGTGAAGAAATCAAAGAAGTAAATATCTAATAAGTAAGAATAAATGTAGGAAATATGAAAAAGAAGGAGTAAATGAGGAAAATACCTATTGTAAAACCAATCAGACAGAAGAAGGTAAGTTACCTAATGTAAAGTACTAGGCTAAGAATGATTCAAGGAAAAATGAAAAATTCAATGAGATAAACTTCTATATTTTTTGAAATTTGCATCTCATCAAAGATACACTAATTTCGAAATTTGATATGATTTTCTAAGAGATTTTAATGATGATTCTCACAAGATATGCAAAACAAGCAACGGAATTTGTACAATCCATGCCGTGAGGAATTTTGCATGCAATGATGAAATCATGAGATAAATTTTTTTTGATCCATAACCAAATTCAAAAGAGATGTAAATGCAGTAGAGAAAATTAAGTCACACAAACAAGTAAATCTTGAAAATACTTCCACGCATTAAACCATACCCCAAATATTGGTAGCTTTCACTCATCACATTATTTCATGAATGGTAGCTTTTTTCAATTCAGTCGACGTGTAGGATATGAAACTGACAGCTTTCTTTGGCTAACTCATGCTTCTGATTTTGCATGTGATGGTTTTTGATGTATACATGCTTCTATGTTTGCATGCTATGCAACAACTTTTTATTTTGAGATATAAAATTTTCATCATCCTGCAATTTTATGTTTCAACATGAGTCAAGAACAAACGTACTGAATCTTTTGTCATGATTGAACAAGAGACAAATCATAAACAAGACTGGCGTTATAACAATCAAGAAAAAACAAGATTGTGATCAAAACCTTTTTACCCGCATCTTTTTCAATGGAAAAGGATGGTCAACTAAATTTTCAAAACATGAAAACTAAACTCATGCATCAAATAACATTCAATGAAATAAAACGGTCAGTAGTGCAAGAAACATATCTAATCAAGATCATCAAAGAACGCAAACTCACCTTCTTTTTAGAACAATCCAAATGAAACACCTTTAGGAAGATGTTAACATCAAAAATTTTGAACCAGTAGAATCATCTCAGCCAAGTATTCCATTGGTATCAGCCCACAACTCAGAATATCTTTCTTTTGTTGCGGCTGTCAAAACACATAATTAATCTGATTTGGGGGCTAGTTGTAACTGGGTACTACCCTCTTATAACTTACAGACTCTGAAATAGTTATCAGCACATCTTCCTTGCATAACACAAATCCCTTTATCATTTTTAATCAAAAAACCATTGTTATTATTCAAGTTACAGTTTACATATTTTCTATTATTAGAAAGTTTTTTCAAAAATTAGTTATAGCCGTTGGCTAATCTTTCCTTAGTTAGTAAGTTTTGTTAGTTTTAGTTGTTAATCTGACTTATCAGGTGTTTAACCACTTGGTATAAAATAGCACACACGCTCCACCTTCTTCTTCACTTAGTCATTTTATCATTTCACAAAAACTCAACTTTCTTCTCTGTAATCGTCGATTTCAATATTCAATATTATCAATCATTCAATTCTTAATTTTTGTCCATCAATGGTGATTTCACCATTCTAACATGGTATCATTCGATTAGGTTAAGATCAATCCTCTTTTTCCACTGCAATTTGTGTTTTCAGATCAAAATCGTTCAATTTCCTCCCGATTTGATATATCTGATTCATCATGAGTAATCTTCATTCAAATTCACAAAATACTTCTGCTTCTACTCCGGTTATATCGAAAAATCCGAGTGAAGATTCTAATATGGCCTATTTTTTGGGATCGCATGATCATACTAGATCATCGATTGTTGGTGATGTGTTCACTGGAAAGAACTACATATCGTGGTGTAAAGGAATCGAGATGGCGCTTAATATCAAAAACAGGATCAAATTCATTGACGGATCTTTGCAAATTCGGAATTAGATCAAATTCATCGCACTGCTTGGATCCACGCCAATAATCTGGTATTGTCCTGGCTTTTAAACTCTGTTTCGAAGGAATTGAGGCATGGATTGTTGTATTTCACATCTGCGTTTGATTTGTGGACTGAGTTGAAAACGAGATATGCGCGTACTGATGGATCACGTGTTTATCTTCTTCCAAAATCGTTGTCTACTATAACTCAGGGTTCTTTGTCCATGAATGATTATTATAATCAATTTTGTAATCTTTGGGATGAGTTTACTACTCAAAGGCCTATAACAGCATGTACTTGTGGTCTTTGTGATTGCAATGTCAGCAAGACTATGTTAGATCTTCAACAATATGATTCTGTGTTGAAGTTTCTCACTGGTCTCAACGATTCTTACTTTGCATTAAGAAGTCAGATCTTGATGATTTCTCCACTGCCTACACTCTCAAAGGTTTATTCAATGCTCTTACAAGAAGAAAATCAGAGAGATATATACTCTTCTGTGGTTCCTACAGATGCCTTGGCCATGTTCACTTGCAATAAGAACTATCAAGATAATGTAGCCAAGAATACTTTCAGTTCTCAGGCTAGTTCTCATAATCAAACTCAGCAGCAAAAGTTCTCTAAGAAGGATAAGAAGAAGCTGCGCTGTACTCATTGTGGATTCTCAGGCCACACGGTTGATAAATGTTTTCAAATCATTGGTTACCCCCTGGTTGGGAGGGACCAACTGGTACAGGAAGAATACGAAGGTTTCTGCTAACTATCACTAATGAACCTTTGGTTGATCCTCCTGTTTCTACTAACAAAATTGATGTTTCTACTCATGATCTGTTTCAGAAATTTCTTGCTTTTACTCAGGCTAAAGGTCAATCTGCTGCTGCTGTTCCTCATGTTCCAGTTGATCAAAACCATCTTGCAGCAGCCACAATGACTGGTATTATTAATAATTATGTTTTTGATGTTTAATCCAATATTCATATTAATAGGTTGACAGATTGGATCTTAGACACAGGAGCTACTCATCATATGGTGTGTCATATTGACAAATATTTGCATCCTCCCATGCCTATTAGCCTTACGATTCATTTGCCTAATGACAATACTACTTTAGCTACTCATGTTGGTGAGGTTATTTTATACATTCCCTCCCTTACTTATAAATTGCTATCTGTCTCTAAGCTTGCTACCTTGAGTAATATTGATTTGTTTTTCTCTTCCTCTGAATGTTTGTTGCAGGACACAATCATGAGGAAGATGATTGGTTTTGCTGAACTTGTCAACAATCTCTATGTTCTGCATGTACCTTCTGTTATTTCTTGGAATGCTGTTACATCTAGTGATTCTAATACTTCCATTTGGCATGCTAGATTAGGTCATCCTTCTATGGATAAGCTTAGTTCTATTCAGCAGATTTCTGTAAGACTGACAATTGTAATATCTGTCATTTTTTTCTAAACAGAAGAAGTTTCCTTTTACTCAAAGTTCTAATGTTTCTAACTCTATTTTTTAACTATTACACTGTGATGTTTGGGGTCCCTTTTATATCACTTCACATGATGGCTTTAGATTCTTTCTTGCCACAGTTCATGACTTTAGTCGATACACTTGGGTATATCCTATCAAACATAAGTCTGATGTTAGAAGTCATCTTATTCCATTTTACAAACTTGTTCATACTCAACTATCTGTCAAAATAAAGGTCGTAAGAACTGAAAATGGCAATGAGTTTTTTATGAAAGACTTCTATACATCCTTGGGAATTATTCATCAAACATCATGTGTAGAAACACCTGAACATAATGGTATTGTTGAACGCAAACACCAGCATCTTCTTCAAGTTGCTCGATCTCTTAAGTTTCAATCTGGTATACCTTTAGAACAATGGAGTAACTGTGTTACTACAGCTGCATTCGTGATCAACAAGTTGCCATCTCATGTTTTATATAACAAATCTCCTCATGAAATGATATTTGGTAAAACTCCAAATTATAACCTTTTACATGTCTTTGGATGCTTAGCATATACATCTACTGCCCATAGACACGAGTTTGAGCCAAGAGCCAAACAATGTGTTTTTCTGGGATATCCTAAAGCTACTAAGGGCTATTTACTATTGGAGTTATCTACCAACAAGTTGTTTGTCTCCAGGAATTTGGTTTTCTTTGAAACTATCTTTCCTTTTAAGACTCCTCAAACACCACTGAATGTTGTATCTTCTCATACATCAGATGTATGTACTGATTCTTTTATACAGAGTCATGTTTCTCCTCTTGTACTACCTCTTGTTCATAACAATGAAGATCCTATCGAGTCTGATGGTGAAAATGATTCTCAGATGCCAAATACTCCAAATGTATCTCATAATTTTCGTATGAACAGTGATTTTTTTAGCAATCACAATGATATTTTTCATGATTCTATTGTTACTAATCACACTGTCCAGCTCGAAGGAAATTCATATCTAAAGCTTTACGATGTTGCTTTGCCTCCTTCTCTGCATTAAGCAAATTAGTCATCATCTGGTTCATTCATTTCAGGGAAACATTATCCTATCTCTGAATATCTTATTGTTGATAAGTTAGGGCCTTCTCACAAGGCTTTTACAGCAGCTATTACTCAAAAGTACTAAGCCCAAGACTTTCACTCAAGCCAATAAATCTGTGGAATGGAGAATAGGAATGAAGAAAGCGCTTAATGCCTTAGAAAAGACTAAAAGTTGGGTTCTTACTATGAAGAAAGACCAATTCATATCACCCAATTGACTAGACACTAAACAATTTATTCTAAAATTTTAAAGCATAATACACATTTTGTCAAGTAGGACTATATTTGATCCTCAAACTACCTTTTCCACAGATAAGACAAAAATTTCCGTTCCCGCACAGAACAGTGCCAACAACAGTTTTAGCAAAATTCGTTAAAATCTTTTTGTTACTAGTGATGTTTTTAGAACAACCACTATTAATGTACCATGCATCAGATACTTTTTCTTGAACATTAGTGACCGTAGAGAAACATTAAAATTGGAATTTCTTACCCAAACATTTAGTTTTCTGCTTCTTGAATAAGTTGCAACAAGATGATTCATGTACTCAGTACGTGTTGCAAAATGCGATGGTCTTCTATTGTAAGCCTCATAGTCTCTTGGTGACTTAACAAGGTAATATCCCTGGAGTTGATAGCAATGTATGTGACCTCTAACCCACAGTTGTGACAAACTGGAATAAAATTGGGCATGATCATGTTCTCAAAAGAACAAGCGTTATTAGCATTATAATTAATATGATTAGGTTTCACAATGTTACCTTCATCAGATTGCATCACTCGATGAGGAATACAATTCTTGACAAACTTGCGCTCTTTAAGGTCCTTGCTGTAAGAATACCCAAGACCAAAATTATCACTCTTTGCTTGTTGCAGATCTAGAACTCTCTCGTGTTTCTCGGTTCTTGAACTCATCATCTTGACATTCTTTTAAACCTCAGCAAATTTTGTTTGAACCTCACTGAGATTCGGTTCCAACATGGAACCAGCTGCTTTAGATTCATCAAGATCCTTCTGGAGTTGTTCCTTTTCACACTCTAGCGTAGCATTGATCATCTGAAGTTGCTCTTTTTCATTCCTCTCTGACCACTTCCAATCTCAAGTGCAACATTGAATATAGTGAGAGCTCTCCACTTGTCTACAAGTTCAAGATAGCTTGACTTCACTTGATCAAGATATATTCTGCCTGTTCCTCATCTGACTCGTACTCAGCGTCACTAGTTGTGTCATGTTGTTGGACAGACGCAACACCTGTATAACTAGTGAACGCAGTTAAATAAACATTAGCTTGTTCTTCAGTCTCTCCTTCACTTTGATCAGATTCACCTTCACCGGAAGAGGAGATTAACCTTCACTGCAAGACGTGATCATTGTCTTACTATTGTTTTTTGGATTGGCACATTCAGCACGAATATTACCATACCCTAGGAACTCCCTGCATTGATTACCTTTACTCTTCCGGTCCTTCATTCTTGCTTTTCGCCTAAGTTGCAATAGTAGAACTTATAGATTTCTCATTTTTTTTAGCTTTAGTTCGATTGTAGCCAGAGAACCCATGATTTCTTCAACTGTCATGTTCTCAATATCTTTGGCTTCTTCGATAGCTTCAATTTCCATGGTGAATCTTTTCGGTAGGGAACGAAGTGCCTTCAGCAAATCTTTTTGGTAGGGAATGGAGTGCCTTAATTGCGGATTTTCTCAATTATATAAATGATTTTTCTGGTGTTGTAACAACAAATATTGTAGTTGCAAAAATATAAAGACAGCAAATATTTTTCTGGTTCGGACTCTCGTCCTAGTCGAGTACACTTTCGCCCAAAACTTCAGACTTCTTTTTATATATTAAAGTGAATTACACCTATAGGATGTTACATTAACAAGCTAAACTTCCTTCTATGGTTAAACCCTATATTCATGCCTTTAGTCTCCTACTCCATCTGATAGAAGACGCCCTACCTTGTTCGAACTCCCTTCGACCTTGCGAGATACTTCTCAACACAAGTACCGCCAAGTACTTTGCTTTGAATGTGATTACTCAATGTGAAACTCTCCATAAACTGGCATAAACCTTTTCATTCATGAAACAATTTATGGTTTCATTTTATTATTAAAATTAATATATGTTTTTTGAAAATATAAATGCCAAAATTTGTAGGGCTTACGCCTCGCCTCCAATGAAGTAAAACGCCCCATTTGCGCTCTACACCTTTTAAAACATTGTGTAGCGTTAAAAACAAACAATAGAGTAACTTTTTCCAATATACAATTTATTCAACATATACAATCATGTTGTGTTAACCCGTAGTTAAGATGAAGAAACAACTATGAAATTAACTCATTATAACAGAGATTGTTCTTGCTGAACTCTTATTTTTTTTTCTAACAGCCACATTACCTTGTCAGCATGAATCAAAATTTATAAACGTATCCTACAAAAATACTAAAAAAATTTCATCTCAACTAAGTCAAAACAACAGAAAGTAATTTTACTGTTTGTTCCAACAACTATAGTAACGAATTTTCAAAAGCATGTGAAAAAGATCTCAAAAACGAAACATTAGGATTTGTTTTAGATATCTTAGCGGATTGAAATAAATATTGAAATCAAAACTTTAATCCTCTTTACCTTTTTAACTTAGTTATTACTTGCATAAATAATACATATATAAACCAAACAAGAATTACATTGAGTTAAACACATGATTTTACTTTCCACTCGTCCCACTAAAATGTCTTCATTTAAAATTCCAAGTTTCAAATATAAATATTTTATATCTGTTGCAGATGATGATGTGATTGCAGTTATTAGCATGGGTCTAAATACAGCCGAATCCTGCAAAAAGGGAATCGATAATTGAAAGTTAGTAAGGCCTTAGTAAATGTGATCAATTGTCGTGTTTAGTGTACAGCTATAGGAACGTCTTGTATAGTTTATAATGTTGTACCCGGGTAAGAGCATTCCGATCAAATGGTAGGCGTTGTCAGAAACTGAAAGCAGCAGCGCCTGGGATGGTAACTGTATCACTGCACACCGAAAAATTAAATACACTGAGGGACAATATTATAAATGCCAATGACGTAGTTGCAATTTCTATTGATGCTAGAATGAGTCGTTCTCATCCGGGCTTAGCATAGACCTAGCCGATTTTTCGTGTTGTAGAATCCATGACTATGAAATGGGAAGTTGAGAAACAATAAGAACTTGACAAAGAAGTTCACAGTTAACAAATCATATTTATTTTCTTGATAAGCGGTCAAAATGATTGATTCTATCCACCTCCTCTAATTTCCCACTTGATTTGAGATATGTCCTTGAAGAAGATCTTAACAACGGTTAAGCTCTCTATTTAAGCTGATGTAAGGGTATTAAAAGTGTGCGGAATCGCTTATATTTTTTCAGTAATTGGTAAGGATTATGAAGATTTGAGCATTATGACAACTACCTATTGTATTAGTGTAAACTTTCAGTATGATAAGGGAAAATACTGCATGTAAGACCATCTCATGCATTTCTATCAATCAGTTTGGATTCATTCGAAAATTTTCCTTGAAGTTCACCAACCAATAATATGTTTACTGATTAATGATCATACTTTTAACAGATAATTAAGGTTTGCCTTGCCATGACTTACAAGCTTTTTCTCTTGCAGCTGCCCGAGAAACCCATGCTGTTTCATTGCTCGAAAAACAAGAAAATCAGCCTTTCCAACATATCGCCTAGCATTTTTCACAAAAAATCAAATCCTTATCTGACCACAAATAATAACAATAGAAATAAAACTAAAGTAATAAAGTAACAAAAATATTTTTTATTTTCTTTAGTAACATGTGTAAGAGTCTCCATGGATGAGGGCCAATCTGCTAAATAAAGACAAAAAGGGCACATCAAAACTAAAAAATATGTGAACCAGACAGGAAGATATATTACAATTTCATGATACCAGATTATGACCACAAATATCAGTAGTAATATGCTCAAGGATCAAAAGCCAGAAGGGTGTTGGTGAAAGCTGTAAGCCCTCAGGCTAATGAATCTAATTCACATTATGATGCATGAAACATATTTTGCAAAATTGCATGGAAGGAATCGTCCGAGAGGTAATTGAGATTTTGAGTAGATACATTTGGACTTCAGATAAAATCTCGTTTGCTGACGACGAATATATCATAACTTTAAGTTGTAATGAAACATAAATACGCAAAACTTCTCCGCAAGAGTCTGAAACTTCTTAGGTTGAAAAATAGCCACAATTGGAGGTATGTAAGGCTACAAGCCATTCTCCAAACCAAGTCAATAAAAAATAGCATTCAGAGTAAGACCAAGTTGATTCACACAAGGTTTGGCCACATTTAACCAACATATAACATGAATGATACTTAATATGAGCTGCCAACACCACAAACTTGCGGATGATGTGGGTGTAAGAAACCAAACACAAGCTTTCTAGGACAAGGAACATGTAAAGACATCGAACAGCTAAATTGAAGGAGTTGCCAAGACTCAATTCTTAGGTTATAACTTATAAGTCATCGTAAAACCAAAATGGAACATGTTGCATAACAGGAATGTCAAATGCAATTGGTCTATATCCATATCAAACCTGTTACAAAGTTATGATTTACACTGCTTTGCTCCAATTAAATTTGATACCAAAATCAACATTGTTTTGAACATAGTGCATGAAACAACCAAAAGACTGAAACTTTAATTAGAGAGGAATTAGGCTATTATTTTAAATAAGGAGGAGTCTTACGTCTCGGATGCTTCTCTGCTCCTGTATCCCTGGGAAATTTAAACAACTTGACAAATAAGTTACGCAAATAGAGATCAATTTCATCTCTCTGAGTTTACAACTTTTGAAATAAAACATGCCAATGTTCATGACTAGACTCACTCATATACAATTGTCAAACATACATCCAATCTGGTGATGAAAATAGACTGACCTTGTCTCGACGCATAAAAACTCAGAGCCTGCTTAGCGTTACATGTATACTCCTGATGATCATACTTATCAATCAATGTTTTTCATGTTCATTCAAATTAGTAGATTTTAGTTCAGACTTTCCGTGGAGACAACAAAAAGAGGTGGTGCAAGTTTGATATACAAGTAGTCACGCGAATTTTAGGACCCAACCAAGTTGAACCAAACACAGTAGACAGTTTTTAGTAATTTAAGACTAAGCTGTACTCTATCTCCTCGTCAAGTACTGATTGTTGGGTTATATTATATGCACATTCAATCTCAATGTCATGGGCATATATGGTTCACAAACAATTCCCATTTTCAGTAATGTTCATGCAACAGAAAATAGTTCTAGGCTTTTCCTCAATGATGAGAAAACACAGAAATAATAGAGGATACTATCTTTCCTACATCCATTTCAGTCTTGTTTTAGTAATCTAAGAAATACCAATATAAAGGCTGAGAAAACACCGAAATAATAAAACATGTTAATACAAATTGATATTATATCTAGGTCCTCGTAATATTACCAACATATAATGGACCATAACATATACCATTCTAGGACCATGTTGCGCCTCATATTTCAATTCAATACCATATCCACCACCGATTGACCTGTCATGATGTAATTTGGACTCTTCACCAAGAAAATCATATCTTCTACTCAATCCTTGCTCATGCAAAATCATATATGTTCAATCGCTTCAAACCATTTTCTGACCTGTATCTATAGGAGGATTCTCTTTATTTTATAATATTCTACAAATTGCTTTCCTTGGCTTCTTGAGACAATTCTTATTAGTTAGATTCTGCTAACAACTGCAAAAATGTGGAAATTTTAAGAGCATTTAGTGTGGTCCAAAGAAATTGTTACAAATTCATTTGTTTTTCATTATCGGCTGGCTCAGCTTTAAGGTGGGCTCTTGATATTTATTGAGCATATAGGTTTTCTTGTCAATATGGCTTTATAGACCAAATAGAAAACCTCAATATGAAAGGGGAAATGGTTATACTTTGATTCACTTAGTTTATAGAGGGTCACGACACATTTGATATTTTTGTCTAATCATCTAACATTTGGCAGAGGGCAATATTAGTCAAGTCATTCAATATTACTTTTAGAACATCTCTACAAGAGAACCAGGTATGGTACCCTTTATTATGTAAAATAATGAGTCTAGTGCAAGAAAATATGAAAACGATGCACTTTACAATACCAAGCAACAAACTTCATCTTAGTAGAAACATCAGATCCAGAATAAAAAATGTTTTCTTTAAATTGATTATCATAATTACCTCCCACTCTTTCACATATTTCAGCGCTGCAGACTGTATTGTGCTTGATGGCTGAAGGCTATAATTTCCCGGAACATTAGGAGTTGTGCTTCATAACCTGGCCAGTTGAGGATAGTGGCATTGACCCAGCAATAGATGTGACACCAGATGGACCAGACATTATTGTTTGCACAGGAGGGAGAGATGATGACATTCCACTGGATATCGTATTTCAAAGCATCGGTAAGTTATCATATTCCACTGGAATGGTATCATCTGTCTGTCCTGTGCAAACTATAATGTCGGGTCCATCTGGTGTCACATTGATTGCGGGGTCGATTTCAGTATCCTGAAATGGCCAGGTTACGAAGCACAACTCATCTCCTGCATTGTTTTGATTCGGAAACTACTAATGTCCCAGGAAATTCTAGCCTTCAGCCATCAAGCACAACACAGTTAGCACAGCTAAAATATGCTAAAGAGTGGGAGGTAATTAAGATAATCAATTTGAAGAAAACATTGGCTACTCTGGATCTACTATTTGTATTAAAATGAAGTTTTGTTGCAAGATATTGGACCAAATATGAGTCCATTATAAACTTATCGTTTTCAATCTTTCTTGCACTGGACTCATTATTTTACATGATTATTCTGGGTACCGTACCTCGTTTTCAAAAGGAATAGTTAAAATAGAAGCAACTTAACTATATAAGGTTCAAGCCATGTTTATTATGTCAACCAAGAGGATCAGAGTAGAACTATAGAAAACTGTTGTCTCTGTAATGACTTCAAATTTTTTAAACCATCTGAAGTGCACTAGAATCTCAGCAGCCACTATAATCATAAAAAATTATGAACATTGCATAAGATTAGGTAATACCTAGTAGAGAGTGGGTCTAATTTCCCTTGGCCTTCTGCTGCGTTTGAGATAGAGAGTGTTGGATACGAAAAGATCCTTGCCTTTCGTTTGTACCAGGGAGAGATAGTCTCTTGTTGACGTAGATATCTTTGTCATGCACATCCCAACTCAATCTTGCAGAGCTGTTAATGATGGCTTTGGCTCTAGCGGAATCACTATATTGCATGTAACTCCATAAGGAATTACCACTACTACTATCTCTGGGTTCATGGCTTCCATGGTCTTATGATCTGAAAAGAGTTGCATCTCTTTCCATTTATCCGCTCCTTGTGCTCCCCGTGATTCTTGAAGACCTGCTCTTCTGATTGGACTCGCCTTTCTCTCACCCTTCCCTTTCTTGGATTCCAGGATGGTTCTACAGCTTGCTGGAGATGCTGTAGGGGATGAGTTTTCCATCGGGTGGGTGGCTTCAGACCTGTGGCCTATTAGGGGAATCAGGGGTCGAAGAAATGGAAATCCCAAAATACTGGTTCCCTTCTTGGGGTTATTTTTGTCGACCTCTGGCTTATCAGGGGAATCCAGCCGTATACTCAGTATCCGTGCCACGATTGCAACGGAATCCGGAAGACGCATAGCCTTTTTCCAGCAACCACGGTCCATAAGGTAGTTTAGAAGGCTCCACATTTTTTACAAAACATGGTTGAAACCGTACGTCAAAGTCCCTATAAATATGGCCCATGACACCACATAAATAGCAGAAATTCGACAACCTTTCGTACATAAAAGTCACTAACATTTCCAACCCTTTTTTGGGATTAAGGATGGATTTATCAATTGACTCAAACGATTTAAAGTTGTAATTCTTAGAAGTCAGTAGCTTACCCATAAGAACAAACTCGCCGTTTCCAGTGGTCTATTCCATACCGCGTGCGATAAATCAACAACACACACTTCATCATCCCGTAACCACAGTGATGTACCCAATCGTTCAATCTCAATATCCATGCAAACCCTAACTTAGAGAGACAATAAACTCGGCGTAATTAAATCCCAGCCCCCTGCGTCTGATCAAACACGCGAGCCACCTGAAACCACAAGAGAAGAGAACTCACCGACGAGAACGGACACTCGGGGGTCAAAACAGCGTGATAAAAAAACCATAAAAATTAATCAGAGAACGAAACAAATAAAACAAAAGAAAGTGGCAAAAGAAAGATCAAATCCAGAAGACAATCACGTAATGGAAATCAGACGATAAAATCACACAAACCTGCTTTGTAATTTCCATAGAAAGAGATCAGAGAAAGCCTTACTAGAAGGCACGCGAAACCCTAAAAGAAGTGACGTAAACCCTCATTATTTTGTAGAGACTTTTATTTTATTTAGGCATTTGGTTTTGGAAAGAGAGAATCCTAATTGTACACCCATTTGAAAGTCTAAAAGAAAGTGATTTGTGTTTGCTTCCCGTGGACGTAGGCTTTGCCAAACCACATTAAATCCTTGTGTCATTTTTAATTCTTTGATGCTCTCATTACACAACAATTGGTATCAAGAGCCATGGTGAATATCTTTGGCGTTTTTTCAATTTTTTCTTGAAATTCCAAAAATTACAGTAAAATATTTTGAGTCAAAATTTAATTTTTAGTATACCATCTGAAATATCTTGTTGCAAGGATTCTGAAAAGTACTTTCTTGTAATTTTCAAACCACGAGAATGCCACAAAAAAGGCGGTCGAAGTCGTGAAAATATAGTCCAGAAAGTCCGACCCGCGCTGGAAAATATTTAGTCGCCGAAAGTTTGTCAGAGAAGAGGAAGTCCGACCCAAACTCAACCCAAACCATGACCCGGCCCATTGAGCCGTTTGGTAGCCCAACCAATTTGTAATTGGGTCTAATCCTGATACAATTTGATTTTGGTCCAGATTAGATCTTTCAGCCTGATCCAGTCCGGTCCAGATATGGTTCAAATCCAGCCAAATCCAATCAGACCCGGTCAACCCTTTACCTGATCCGGTTCAATTCGGTTTAATTCATGAATAAACTCGGTAGGAGAAAAAAATATCCCCATATATTTGTCCTACCTTTCAAGGAAACGGTTCATTGTAACCACCCAGTTCTTCTTTGATCTCCATAATCACAAAGCCACATGTGTCTTCCTCTGTTCCAATATTCTCAAAACAAATAAGAGTTTGAAAGATTTTATACCTTGCAGTTAAATCACCTATCAGGATTGGTCTCCAGTTGCAACTCAGACCTTCGGTTGGTAGACATAGCTAATGTCCCCATCTCATCAATTATCATGTTCTGATTAAAATAGAAGATGTGCCTCCAAACATGAACTAGAAGTAGTTGTGTAGAGCCATGTTTCCCAAGGTGAGTGGAGGAGTTGGTAACTTCTTCCTTTTAAAGGAGTGAGTTCCAACAGGAAAAGTGGTAGTAGCAAAAACAGTTTGGGTGGAGGGGTCCAGGGGTGGAGCCAGGAATATAATTTAGGGGGGCGAAAATATTTTGCAATGTCATATTATTTCTTATTCAGAAATATAGGTTATATAATTACATTAAGTATTTTAATTTATTCTAAAAGTAACTGTCATCATAAACACTTATGAAGTTACGCAGGGATATCTGATAGTTGTAAGAAAAACCAATACGAGTTACATAATAAAATATAAAAGTATACAGATATCTATATTTACTTAAGACACTTTTAAAATCAGATTTGGTTAATTAAGTGCAAACTTTTGTTTTTATTTTATTATGTATTACTATATATTTTCTGTTGTAGCCTATAACTTTGTTTGATTTATTATTATATTTAAATTATATGTTCAAACAATATTAGGAAAATATAAAATAAGTTGGATGCTACTGTTAATTAATGAAAGCATACACATAAATATTACCATAGAAGAAACCCATAAACTTTTCTTTTATCTTTTAAACGAAACTAGTAAAATAGAATAAATTCAGGGTTTGGAAATTTTAGTTTGAGAAATCATTATATTCTTTTATGGAATGAAGTGATGGGATAAGCACAACAATATATTGACAAGATCTTTTTGAAGATAATCTAAACTAAAATATAAATATTAAATAATAAATTTAGGTTCATCAATCATCTGCAAGGCACAGGATAAATTAGATCTATAAGAAATCAACCGGTTCGAAAACAACTACGGGAAGCTGATGCAAGATTAAAAATTCCACCTGTCCCAATAAGAAAATAGAAGAGATAAATCGTACAACACAACTTAAACCAGTTCGAATAAGTATCCTATTTTCAGGTTTCGTACATACATATACCATACACATACAGGGGAAGGGCTAGAGCTGGGGGGGGGGGCGGCCCCCATATGCCCCCCCCCCCCCCCCCCCCCCCCGCCACCGCCTCTGGAGGCATCATGAGGTACCTGTGTTTCAGCTAATGGAATTGTGGTTTCAACACTCTTCTGTTCTTACCCCTTTTTAGTGACATGAGACTTCACATTAGGTTTGGCCTTTTTGCCTAGTGTCGCAATATATTTGCGAACAGTTTACTTGATTCTTGCCATTCTAGAACAACAGAGAGCGGGAGAGAGTTGGGACTACAACTTCTATTGAGAAAACTTTCAAAGACCAAGTGAAGAAATCAAAGAAGTAAATATCTAATAAGTAAGAATTAACCGTAGGAAATATGAAAAAGAAGGTGTAAATGAGGAAAATACCTATTGTAAAACCCATAAGATAGAAGAACGTAAGTTACCTAATGTAAAGTACTAGGCTAAGAATGATTCAAGGAATGAGAAAAATCAATGAGATAATCTTCCATATTTTTTGAAATTTGCATCAAATCAAAGATACACTAATTTCGAAATTTGAAATGTTTTTCTAATAGATTTGAATGATGGTTCTCACAAGATATGTAAAACAAGCAAAGGAATTTGTACAATCCATGTCGTGAGGAATTTTGCATGCAATGATGAAATCATCAGATAAATTTTTTTAGATCCATAGCAAAATTCAAAAGAGATGTAAATGTAGTAGACAAAATTAAGTCACACAAAGAAGTAAATCCTGAAAATATTTCCACGCATTAAACGATACCCCAAATGTTGGTAGCTTTCACTCATCACATTATTTCATGAATGGTAGCTTATTTCAATTTAGTAGACGCGTAGGATATGAAACTGACAACTTTCTTTGGCTAACTCATGCTTCTAATTTCGCATGTGATTGTTTATCATGTATACATGCTTCTATTTTTGCATGCTACGCAACAACTTCTTCTTTTGAGATATAGAATTTTCATCATCCTGCAATTTTTATCATGTTTTAACATGAGTCAAGAACAAACGGATTGAATTTTTTGTCATGATTGAACAAGAGACAAATCATAAAGAAGAATGCGGTTATAACAATCAAGAAAAAACAAGATTGTGATCAAAACCTTTTTACCCGCATCTTTTTCAATGGAAAAGGATGGTCAACTAAATTTTCAAAACATGAAAACTAAACTCATGCATGAAATAACATTTTTATTGAAATAAAACAGTCACTAGTGCAAGAAACATATCTAACCAAGATCATCAAAGAACTCAAACTCACATTCTTTTTAGAACAATCAAAATGAAACACCTTTAGGAAGATGCCAACATAAAAAAATTTGACCCAGCAGAATCATATCAGCCAAGTATTCCATTGGCATCAGCCAACAACTCAGAATATCTTTCTTTTGTTGGGGTGTCAGTACACATAATTCATCTGACTTGGGGGTTAGTTGTAACTGATTACTACCCTGTTGTAACTTACAGACTCTGAAATAGTTATCAGCATAACACAAGTCCCTTTATCATTTTTAATCAAACAACCATTAGGATCAAAACATACAGACCAATTCATATACAACAATTGACTAGACACTAATCAACTTTTTCTAAAATTTTAAAGCATAATAGACATTTTGTCAAGTAGGACTACCTTTGATCCTCAAACTAACTTTTTCACTATTAAGAAAAAAATTTCCATTCCCGCACAGAACAGTGCCAACAAGAATATTTAGCAAAATTTGTTAAAATCTTTTTGTTACTATTAATGTTTTTTGGAACAACCACTATTAATGTGCCATGCATCAGATGCTTTTTCTTGAACATTAGTGACCGTAGAGAAACATTAAAATTGGAATTTCTTACCCAAACATTTAGTTTTCTGCTTCTTGAAAAAGTTGCAACAAGATGATTCATGTACTCAGTACGTGTTGCAAAATGCGATGGTCTTCTATTGTAAGCCTCATAGTCTCTTGGTGACTTAACAAGGTAATATCCCTGGAGTTGATAGCAATGTATGTGACCTCTAACCCACAGTTGTGACAAACTGGAATAAAATTGGACTGATCATGTTCTCAAAAGAACAAGCTTTATTAGCACTATAATTAATTTGATTAGGTTTCACAATGTTACCTTCATCAGATGGCATCACTCGATGAGAAATACAATTCTTGACAAACTTGCGCTCTTTAAGGTCCTTGCTGTAAGAATACCCAAGACCAAAATTATCACTCTTTTCTTGTTGCAGATCTAGAACTCTCCCGTGTTTCTCGGTTCTTGAACTCATCATCTTGACATTCTTTTATACCTCGGAAAATTCTCTTTGAACCTCAGTGAGATTCGGTTCCAACATGGAATCAACAGCTTTTGATTCATCAAGATCCTTCTGGAGTTGTTACTTTTCACACTCTAGCGTAGCATTGATCATCTGAAGTGTCTCTTTTTCTTTCCTCTCTGACCACTTTCAATCTCAAGTGCAACATTGAATATAGTGAGAGCTCTCCACTTGTCTACAAGTTCAAGATAGTTTGACTTCACTTGATCAAGATTATATTCTTCATGTTCCTCATGTGACTCGTACTCAGAGTCACTAGTTGTGTCATGTTGTTTGACAGTTGCAACACCTGTATTACTAGTGAATGCAGTTAAATTAACATTAGCTCGTTCTTCAGTTTCATCTTCAGTTTGATGAGATTCACCTTCACCGCAAGAGGAGATTCACCTTCACTGCAAGAGGTGATCATTGTCTTACTGTTTTTTTTAGAATTTGCACATTCAGCACAAATATGACCATACCATAGGAACTCCCTGCATTGAATACTTTTACTATTTCGTTCCTTTATTCTTGCTTTTCGCCTAAGTTGGAATAGTAGAACTTATAGATTTCTCATTTTTTTAGCTTTAGTTCGAATGTAGCAAGAGAACCCATGATTTCTTAAATTGTCATGTTCTCAATATATGTGGCTTCTACGATAGCTTCAATTTTTATGGCGAATCTTTTCGGTAGGGAATGGAGTGCCTTCAGCAAGTCTTTTTGGTAGGTAATGGAGTGCCTTAATTGTGGATTTTCTCAATTATATAAATGATTTTTCTGGTGTTGTAACAACAAATATTGTAGTTGCAAAAATATACAGTAAATAAAGAACACTGGGATGTTACATTTTTCTCGTCCTAGTCCAGGACGCTTTCGCCCAGAACTTCAGACTTCTTTCAATATACTAAAGTGAATTACACCTATAGGATGTTACATTAACAAACTAAACTTTCTTCTATGGTTAAACCCTATATCCAGGCCTTTAGTCTCCTACTCCATCTGATAGAAGACGCCCTACCTTGTTCGAACTCCCTTCGACCTGGCTAGATACTTCTCAACACAAGTACCGCCCAGTACTTTCGTTTGAATGTGATCACTAAATGTGAAACTCTCCATAAACGAAGGCATAAACCTTTTCATTCATGAAACTATTTATGTTTTCTTTTTACTATTAAAATTAATATATGTTTTTTGAAAATATAAATGCCGAAATTTGTAGGGCTTACGCCTCGCCTCCAAGGAAGTAAAACGCCCCAATTACGCTCTACGCCTTTTAAAACACTGTGTAGCGTTAAAAACAAACAATAGAGTGACTTTTTAAAATTTATTCAACATATACAATCCTGTTGCGTTAACCTGAAGTTAAGATAAAGAAACAACTATAAAATTAACTCATTATAACAAAGATTGTTCTTGCTGAACTCTTATTTCTTTTCTAAAAGCCACATTACCTTGTCACCATGAATCAAAAATTATAAACATATCCTACAAAAATACTAAAAAAATTTCATCTCAAATAAGTCAGAACAACATAAAGTAATTTCATTTTTTGTTCCAACAACTATATTAACGATTTTTCAAAAGCATGTGAAAAAGATCTCAAAAACGAAACATTAGGATTTTTTTTAGATATCTTAGCGGATTGAAATAAATATTGAAATCAAAACTTAATCCTCTTTACCTTTTTAAATTAGTTATTACTTGCATAAATAATACATATTTAAACCAAACAAGAATTACATTAAGTTAAACACATGAATTTTACTTTCCACTCGTCCCACTAAAATGTCTTCATTTAAACTTCCAAGTTTTAAATATAAATATTTTACACTTTTCATATAAAGTACATGGAAAAAAGAAGTAAAAAATAAGATACATTTGTTTATAGGAAGATTATTTGTCTATCTGACATAAATATAATGCTGGCATTTTGCTATCAGGTCCAGACTATAATACCACCACCTCAAGCTTCAAATGACTTCACAATGCTAAATCAGTTAAAGGACACCAACAACAACAATCTCAACGACCACACAAAAACATATGACAATTCCCAATAACAGTATGTAGCTTTGTTAACTCATAGAGGTTCCTCCAGGAATGGTTGTCGCACTTGTGGAGGTTGCTGCTTCATTTGTTGAAGGGGCTGCTGCTGCTATAGGTGTTGCAGATGATGATGTGCTTGCAGTTGTTGGGATGGGTCTAAATACAATCAAATCCTGCAAAAAGGAAATCGATAATTGAAAGTTAGTAAGGCCTTAGTAAATGTGATTAACTGTCGTGTTTAGTGTACAGCTATAGGAACGTCTTGCATAGTTCATAATGTTGTACCCGGGAAAGAGCATTCCGATCAAACGGTAGGATTTGTCAGAAACTGAACGTAGCAGCGCCTGGGATGGTAACTGTATCACTGCACAGTGAAAAATTAAATGCAGTGAGGGACAAAATTATAACTATATAAGGTTCAAGCCATGTTTATTATGTCAACTAAGAGGATCAGAGTAGAACTAGAGAATAATGCGGTCAATCAGAAAGATAAATCCTTCATATATAAGGTTGTTGGGGGAGTTCAACTAAAGATAATAATATAGAGAAAATCACAACTTGTGCACGCCTATCATGTCGAAGTAATTTTTCAGAAAAAAATATTTTGACTATGAAAACTCATATCAGATTCAAGATGTGAATCAACAAGGCATCAATAATCAGAGCCAAAGAAAATTTATAGAGTAAACTGCCACTCAAGTTAGAGAACGTTTCTAAAAACTAACAATTCTAATAGCCAGAATAATCAGAGGATTGCATTTCTATTTTAAGTGGTCTGGTAAAAGGATTCTGTTGCTGCTCCACCACCTCTCTTCCTCGGTCTACATCTGTGTGCCTTAGGTGGACCAAATGGAGAAGCAGGTTGAGATGGTGATTCCAACTCCGGTCGCAAGGTGAGACGATGGTTCTCATGACCTGCCCTCAATGAATATACACATTATTAGATTAAGTCCTACTTAATGTTTATTTTATTGTAATTATTTTTATGTATATATTTTGTTAGGGTATTTTTGTAAAGTGTTTAGCTAGGGTTAGCTTTTGTATATACTAGAAAAGCCTACACACGCGGGGACCGCGTGTAAATTTTGTTGCATGTTAAATTAATGCCTTGTTTATTTTAGCAAGAACAATTTGTAATTTTTAATTAAATTAATTTTAAATGTAGTAGAAGAAGATTAGTAGTTACAAATTGAGAGTGTTTAGGGGATATGGATTTCTATGTTTTTTACGTGGAAGTTTTGTGAATAGAGAGAAAAGTGGATATCCCTTGAAAAGTCAAGTTTATCCTCTTGATCATTTTGATGATGGATGAAAATAGGGGTACTTTAGGAAAACAATTAATTTGGTACAACAACTGTAAAATATGTGAGGATGGAGGGTTTGCTTTTAATATAGTAATAGATACTCTCTTCTTTGTGTTAATAAGATTTACCACTTCATACTATATCTCTTATATGGTATTAGCAGGGAAAATCCTCTAACGAGACTACGATCCCATGTCTTCCGCGGATAACACTAGCTCCGGCTCCGGCTCGTCTTCCTCGGGTGATCCGTTGGAGCCCATCAATGCTCACACTCATCTTCCGCTGCACCTCACCAACGGAAATTACTCCTCCTGGAGTGCTCAAGTCCGGTTCCTGTTTTATGGCTACGGACTTCTCGGTTATTTGGATGGGACGACCCCTTGTCCTCCCCGCGGTGATTCTGATGCGTCAATCGCTGCCTATATCCATTGGACCCGTCAGGATGCCCTTCTCCTGACCGCCTTATTTGGCTATGTTTGTCCGGATTTAATTCCGTTGATCTCCACCACCTCCACTTCGGCGGCTGCTTGGGACGTTCTTAAACGTCTTTTTGCAAATCGATCGCGCTCTAGAGTCATGCAGTTGAAGGAGTCGCTCTCCTCCATGACTATTGGCTCTCAAACTGTTTCGGAGTTTCTTCAATGTGTCAAGATGAAGGTTGATGAATTGGCACTCATTGACAGCCCTCTCTCGGATGATGGCGTAACTCTTTATGTTCTCAATGGTCTGGGTGCTCCGTATCGGGATATTGCTGCACAGATCAATGCTCGTGATGACTCGCTTTCCTTTGCGGCTCTTCATGACAAACTCATCTCTCATGAGACCTATGTTCGTCGTCTTGACTCTGCCAGTGCTTCACTTGTTGCAACCGCCAATGCCGCCAACTATGTGCTGCCTGATCAGCGCACAAATTCTCCGGGATCTCAGGGTAATGGAAATCGTGGTGGTGGTGGTGGTGGACGAAATCGCCGCAATTCTGGTTGTAAGGGACAGCCTCAATACCAGTAACAACGCAACCTTAATCAGCGTTATCCCAATAACAACTCTGAGAATTTTCGTCCAGGCAACCCTAGCAACAACAACAATCGCTCCTCGGTTGTTTGTCAGTACTGTGGTATTCAAGGGCATACTGCACGTACCTGTCGTCAAATCACTCATCCGATGGCGAACATGGGGGCCTCGCCCTCTCCTCCTCAAGCTCAGGATCGGCAGAACTGGCTTGTGGACTCTGGTGCATAGCACAACCTCACCTCTGACCTTCAGAATCTCTCGATTCATTCTGAGTACGACGGCACAGATGAGGTTATGATTGCAGATGGTTCAGGTTTGGTTATTTCCCATATTGGTTCGTCTTCGTTTAATCATTCTGCTCGCACCTATCGTCGAGTCGCAATTGGTTATCCGTTCATCGTTTTACTCAGGATAACGACGTCTCACTTGAATTTTTCCCTTCTCAGTTTTGTGTAAAGGACCGACTTACGGGGGCGACGCTAATGCGCGGGGCATGTGACAATGGTGTTTATCGGATCCGTCTTCCTCCCCTTGTTTGTTCCCCAGTGATGGCTCTTGTTCGCAAACGCACAAATCGGGATTTTTGGCATCGGCGGCTTGGGCACCCGTCTTCTCAAACTAGTTCTTTTGTTATTAAACAATTTAGTTTACCTTGTTTTGATGTGAACAATGTTGACAGTTGCAATTCTTGTTTAATTAATAAAAGTCATCGTTTGCCCTTTACCGTTACGTCTTTACGATCCTTGCATCAGTTGCACTTTGTTTATGGTGATGTCTGGGGTCCGGCTCTGGTTCCGTCTCTTGATGGCTCTCGGTTCTACCTCTTATTGGTGGATCATTTTACGAAATATTGTTGGTTTTATCCTCTCACTCATAAGTCGCAGGTGGCTCCGGTTTTTCAAAAGTTGAGGGTGCTTGTGGAAAAGCAATTCGGGTTCTGTATTAAGAACTTCTACTCCGACAATGGTGGTGAGTTTGTGGCGCTGAGGTCCTATTTCTCGGATAATGGTATAAGCTGGCTGACTACTATCCCTCACACCCTGCAACAGAACGGCACTACTGAAAGACAACATCGACAGGTTGTGGGTCTCGGCCGTGTGTTGCTACATAGGGCGTCCCTTCCGCCTTCCTTTTGGGGTCTCGCCTTTCAGACCGCTGTTTATTTAATGATTCGCCTCCGCACTCCGGTTCTTAAATATCAGTCTCCGTTCTTTGCCCTGTTTGGTCGACATCCGAATTATCTCAAGCTTCGGATTTTTGGGTGTTTGTGCTACCCTTGGTTGCGCCCTTATTTACCCGGGAAACTCGTTCCGCCTACTCGTGAATATATGTTTGTGGGGTACTCATTGGCTCAGAGTGCTTATCTGTTTTTGGATCGCATCACTGGTCGCCTCTATGTTTTTCGCCATGTTCGGTTTGTCGAGAATCAGTTTCCGAGCGTTCTTGACTTGCACACCATGGGTTCGTCCCCGTCGCCCGCCGCTCGGCCGATTTTGGCTGGTCTGCCGAGCCCGCTTCCTTGTCTGCCGAGCCCCTCAGCTATCACTCCCCCTGCAGCCCCGGGCTCGTCAGCCGGTTTCTTGCCTGCATGCGCGGACGCTGTGCCCGTTGTCCCTCCTTCGCCCGCTCATGCGCGCTTGCCTGCGCCCGAACTCTCTTCGGCCCCGGGCCCTGTTGTGCCGCATGAATCTGGCCCCGGGGCCAACCTGGTGCCTGCTGCCCCCCTGCTCCGCACTCATTCTTTGACGACCCGAGCGATGAACAATATTTTTTTCCCTAAACAGGTTCACTCCGCCACCAAAACATCCTGTTTCGGGTCCTCTTGAGCCCACGTGTGTTTCTCAAGCCCTCAAGGATCCCCTCTGGCGCGCGGCAATGGCCGATGAGTACACTGTCCTCATCAAGCATGGTACATGGAATCTTGTCCCTTTACCTTCTCATCGCACTGTTGTTGGTTGTAAGTTGGTCTGTAGAATCAAACGTCATCATGTTGGTTCTATTGACAAGTACAAAGCCCGCCTTGTTGCCAAAGGCTTTCATCAGCGTGCCGGTCTTGACTAGAAGGAGACCTTTAGCCCTGTGGTCAAACCGGCGATGGTTCATCTCATACTCTCTCTTGCTGCCATGCATGATTAGCCTCTGCGCCAACTTGATGTTAGTAATGCCTTCTTGCATGGCAACATTTAGGAGGATGTCTTTATGGCTCAACCTCAAGGTTTTGTGGATCCTTCTCATCCGGATCATGTTTGTCATCTCCGGAAATCCCTTTATGGCTTGAAGCAAGCTCCCCAGGCTTGGTACTTGGCTCTCAGCACCTCCTTGCTCTCCTTTGGCTTCTCTCAAACGAAATCGGGTACGTCTCTTTTCGTGTATTTGCATGGTGGTGTCTCGGTTTATGTCTTGGTTTATGTTGATGACATAATTGTCACCGGTAATGATCCTTCTCTTATCGCTCGTGTTGTTTCTTTCCTTGGATCGAAGTTTGCCGTCAAGGATCTTGGCCCCCTGACGTACTTTCTTGGAGTGGAAGTTTTACGTTGTCGTGAGGGTCTCTTCCTCTCTCAGCACAAATACATCGCTGATGTTCTTTCCCGGCATTGCATGGATGGTGCAAAGCCCCTCTCCACGCTGATGTCCTCCAGCCCGGCTCCATCCTCTGATCTGATTTCCGTTGATGCCTCTGTGTATCGGCAAGTAATTGGTGCGTTGCGGTACCTCACCTTTACTCGTCCGGACATTGCCTTCTCTGTCAATCGTCTTGCTCAACGTATGAAGGATCCTCGTGAGGTGGATTGGGTTGCTTTGAAGCGTGTGCTTAGGTATTTAAAGGGTACGATCAACCACGGTATTCTCCTTCGCCGCGATGGCCCTCGTGGCATCCTTGCCTTCTCGGATGCTGATTGGGCGGGCGATGCTGTTTCTGGAACTTCCACTTCGGCGTATGTGGTTTTCCTTGGTTCCAATCCTATCTCGTGGTCATCTCGGAAGCAGCGTGCGTTGTCTCGGTCCTCTACCGAGTCGGAATACCGAGCCTTGGCTAACGTGTGTGCTGAAATTCGGTGGCTTCAGCATTTGTTCGGTGAGATTGGTCGTCCCTTGCCTCGTCCTCCTTGTGTTTTGTGTGACAATTTGGGTGCAATTCGCCTTTCGTTGCACCCGGTTCAGCACACTCGTATGAAACATATCTCCATTGATTTGCATTTTGTTCGTGACTTGGTACACAAAGATTTTCTCCAGGTTTCCTATGTTTACACTGTGGATCAAGTTGCTGATGTTCTTACAAAGCCTCTTGCTCGCTCTCGCTTTCAATTATTGCGCTTCAAAATCTCCGTTGCTGATGGCACGTCAATTTTGCGGGGGCATATTAGATTAAGTCCTACTTAATGTTTATTTTACTGTAATTATTTTTATGTATATATTTTATTAGGGTAATTTTGTAAAGTGTTTAGCTAGGGTTAGCTTTTGTATATATACTCTCTTCTTTCTGTTAATAAGATTTACCACTTCATATTATATCTCTTATACACATATATCCTGAATCTAATCTCTCTCAGGACATCTTCTCTAGCGAGCTCATAACCTTCGTGCATGGAATCAGTTGCCCGATGGTATGTCTTTTGTAGGCTCTGGGCCTGAATAAATTGACAATGTGAAACATAACAGAACATAGAAATAAGTGGCATGAAAAGTTGTCATATTAAAGTGAACTACCATTGCCTCCATTGTGCCTCCAACGCCCTGGTATCTAGTACTTGGATGGGTAGCAGGATTACCAATCAACATACGAGTTATTTGTCGGTACCATATCATGTATGGATCACTCTGATCCATTGAACAATCCAGAAGAGGGGCAACTCTAACTAGGGCATAGCGGTTTGTCCACATATCAACAAACTGTCTGTGATGATGAGCCCAATCATAATTTTGTCTTCCACGACGATCAGTCAAATGGATGTAGGGGATAGTGTCACAAAGTTGAGGAATGCGTTGGTGCTGACCAAATTGACGCATGACACGGTCAGGATGGTGGAACTCCACCACATCAAAGCAGATGAGAGGAGATACTGTCTGCCAAATTCGTTGTCCCGATAGGCAATACTCTGGTAGGCTGGCCAAGACATCAACTGGATTATTACCCCGGCAGCAGCCACCACCTGATACAGTTGCTGGAGAGCACCCTTTGCCTGCAGCTCCCTATGGTTCCATGTATTGATGCAGACGTTTAAGCGAATAAATTGCCCATGCAATCTCATTTTGCGTATAGAGTGAAATATTTGTTGTTTATAGGTGGAACGTGGGTTTCAAGCTGGAAAGTGTGGGAACTCATGTCCTAGTTTTGTATAGAGACCAGCTAGACAATATGAAGGATGACCAGGTTTCTATTCATTAAAATATATTTGCAATCTGCTATTCTATTAAATTAAATGCAGTGAGGGACAATATACTCGTGGCCAGCCTACCAGAGTATTGCCTATCGGGACAACGAATTTGGCAGACAGTATCTCCTCTCATCTTCTTTGATGTGGTGGAGTTCCACCATCCTGACTGTGTCATGCATCAATTTGGTCAGCACCAACCCATTCCTCAACCTTGTGACACTATCCCTGACATCCATTTGACTGATCGTCGTGGGAGACAAAATTATGATTGGGCTCATCATCACATGCAGTTTGTTGATATGTGGACAAACCGCTATGCCCTAGTTAGATCTGCTCCTCTTCTGGATTGTCCAATGGATCAGAGTGATCCGTACATGATATGGTACCGAAAAATAACTCGTATGTTGATTGGTAATCCTGCTACCCGTACAAGTACTAGATACTAAGGAGTTGGAGGCACAATGGAGGCAGTGGTAGTTCACTTTAATATGACAACTTTTCATGCCACTTTTTTTTATGTTCTGTTATGTTTAACATTGTCAATTTATTCAGGCCCAGAGCCTACAAAAGATATACCATCGGGCAACTGATTCCATGCACGAAGGTTATGAGGTCTCTAGAGAAGATGTCCTGAGAGAGATTCAGAATATATGTGTATATCCATTGAGGGAAGCTCATGAGGACCACCGTCTCACTTTGCGAACGGAGTTGGACTCACCATCTCAAGCTGCTTCTCCATTTGGTCCACCTAAGGCACATAGAGGTAGACCGAGGAAGAGAGGTGGTGGAGCAGCAACAGAGAGTCAAAAAAGAGTTATGAAAATTGATGTCAGTTCTAGATGTGAATCAACAAGTCTGGTCCATCGTTTGCACAACGTCTTGATCTATGGTCTTAGCAATCTTGGACAAGGCAATTCGATGTCTGGTGCGGAAATATTCTTTGGGATGACGGGTAAATGCGCTGATGGAAACTCTGGTGCATGTAAAGGGCTTGCAAGTTCGTCTCACATGGTGGTTACCTAATCAGTTGGTCGTTGCAGATATTGAGAAAATAAAAAAAAGGGGAATGACCTCCTAAAACACAACTAAATAACTTCACAATAGTATTCCATTAGACTCCTCAAACAACAAATTGTCACCGAAGTAAAAGTATAAAACTAGAAAACTATGATTTATAGCTCTTTTCCCTACTTTCGACATGAAAGGTTTCCACGTTGCTGCAACAAAATGCGACACATAAGAGATTGAAGTATAACCATGGTAATATAGCACGTACGAGAATGCAGAGTATTAATCAAAATTAAACTTAAGGCAAGAGACTAAAAGCCAGATATGGAATACATATGGAATTTGAAAGACTAGGGAAGACTTAGGGAACACCAACTCAGCTATTTAATATGTCGATATTGTACGAATTCTTGAATGGGCAGAGTTCGATTAATAAAGTGAAACAATAGTACTAAACATCACATTCGACTTTAATAAACAGTTAGTTTAAGAAGCTCAATTCTTCACAATGGTTGCATTGCACATTATAAGCATCAAACGTCGATAACACAACAACTATAGCAAAATAACCTTCACATGGGTTGCAAAATCAATAAATTACACAACTCCATATTCATCAAGTAGAAAATTAGCTTCTTTTATGTCCCTAAGAAAATTGATAATCATCAAACTAGGTCAGCAAGAAATAGTTTACCTCAGATAATAACTAATCGCCGGAGAAGATTTGCCGCCTGTTCTACAGTCTAAGGCAGCAGCAACATTCTAGCCAAAGCGACGAGCAGCAATTTTTTATTAGATTTGAAAATTTCGCTGGTAAATAATTGTGAGACCTATTTGTTTACTTTCATTCTTTGTTATGACAATTAAAGGGGTGTTTTTTTTTTCAACTTTGGACCCTTAATGAATACTGATTCCATCTTTGGTCCCCTATTGAATGTTTTTGCAACTTTGGTCCTCTAATGTGTCTCACAGTTCATACTTGATCCCTCTTTCCACCGAAATCGTCCTTTTTCGCAAAAAAAAAAAATTACGTGTTGTGCACGTGGTCAGATGAGGGTTGTTTTCATGTGGGAAAGAAGTCGTGATTCAGAGATCGCACCCCTCTTTTGTTGTTTTAAGGCAACACTTCTTCTATTAGGGGACTAAAGTTACAAAAAAATTCAATAGGGGACCAAAGATGGAATCAGTACTCATTAAGGGATCAAAGTTGAGAAAAACCCAAATTAAAGTGATACATAATAGACTAAAAACTTCCATTGATCGCATATTTAAAGCCTTACTAACTTCCAATTATCGATTCCCTTTTGGAGGACGTGGTTGTATTTAATTGCAAGCCAACAACTGCAAGCACAACAACATCTGCAGCAGCTATAGCAGCAGCAGCCGCTTCAACACATGAAGTAGCAGCCTCCACAAGTGTGACAACCATGCCTGGAGGAACCTCTATGAGTTAACAAAGCTACATATTGTCACTGGGGATTGTCATATGTTTGAGTGTGGTATTTGAGATTGTTGTTGTTGTTGTCATTGATCCTTTAACTGATTTAGCATTTTGAAGTCATTTGAAGCGTGTCACTGTAACACAATACAACCAGAAGAGATTGAGAATATAACTATGGTAATATAGCAAGTACGAGAATGCAGAGAATTAATCAATAGTAAACTTAATGCAAAAGACTAAAAGCCAGCAAATGCAAGAAGAAATCAGATTTCAAAAACAATTTGGTCAAGTTATCTTGAATGCGACACCAAAAGGCATCACTTCCGTTAATCATATTAGATAATTTAATTAATATCTAATAAAGCACACAATGCTACCACATCCATACTCTCCAAAACTTCAGTAACTTACCCTCAGTCTCGTTGCAATAAATGCGCGTGCTTATATAGAGGTGATCGAATGGCGCCCAGGGGAAGTCTTCGGAAACCGTAATACTAAGCAATCTTTTATCCTCACATGCAACAGAATCCGCACAGCAGCACCAAAGACCATCCAGCATATATAAGCACCAATGTAATCAGCCTGATCCAACTCCACAGGGTGCTATGTCTACCGCTGCCACTTCCAATCTGAAACAAGTAAAATGACATCCATCGGCATACATAACATGCTAAAAGTTAATACGAGGTGATACGAAGAATTAACTTATAATTGTACAATTTCGGGGACATTGATCAAAAAAATTGGACAAAATAATTTCCAGGGACTGCAAAGAAGTTCTTATTTTGCTGATGGTTGTTAATGTGTATATATTACCGTACGTATGATTCCTAGTAATAACAACAGAAAAAAGGGCGGATCGAGACCAAAAGCATACAGGTCAGTGAAATTTGTTCTTTGGATGGTATCACAAGAAGTTAATATACCACCTGACTTGTAGATAATGTTGTCTTTGTAATGACTTCAATTTTTTAAACAATCTAAAAGGCCCTAGAATCTCATCAGACACTAGTAATCACAAATGTTGGGACCGCAAGTCCGACACGTTTCAAACTCGATTGAACAGTCAGGACTGCCAGGTCCAACTAGATTTTATTTCCTTGTTTGCAAAATTATTTTAAAGGAAAATTCGGTTTTATTTACTTTGATTTATTTACTTAATTATTCGCTCTTAATTATATGGTAATTATCTTGTTTTTAGACGAGTGAATGTTTAGGTAAGTTTGTAAAGATTTAACTTGTCTTATAGTATCTTATCTTATGGAAAGTTAATCTTTATCAAACTCTTTATTATATCCTTTAGTAATCTATTCCTTGTGGAGTTCTTCTTTGTCTTTGGTGTGCAGGATATACGAAGATCATGAAGATCTTATCAAACGGAAACAAAGACTTATCAAAAGGAAGAATCGCCTTATGATGGAAAGATTCGGATATATTTGGAAAGATCATGTCTCTACTGGATATAGAGACTGGTCGAGATTCAGGAGATCTTTCAGGAGAGCTATCCTATAAATAGTAGAAATCCTAGGAATCAATGTAGAACACTCGTGTAACAAAATATACATCTTTAGGTGTTCTCTTTTATTTTGATTTCTTAGTTTTCGCCCTCTTGAGTTACATCAAGAACGTGAGAAGTCGACGAGAGTTGAAGGGAGTTCAACGAGAAAGGATTGCGCCAGTTAGAGGGATCTATACGTACGTGTAGTTCGCTTGGAAGCTTTCTCATAAGAAGATCGATACGGGAGTTTTGATCTTACGGGTCAAACAGAGTAGACGCGAAAAAGGTTCCGGTGGTTTCAACATTTGAGGGATTCGGTGTTAGAGTAAAACCAGTTGGTGTAATAACTTTTGTCCGTTGAAAGAAGTTTGATTCAGGCGAAAGCCTCGTGGATGTAGGACATAGTCCGAACCACGTTAAAATGTGTTGTCTTACTTTACTGTCTTTTATACCTGTCTTACTTACCTGTCTAGACTAGGTATCGCAACTACTGCTTAAAGCGTAAAGTATTAGACCTCAAAGATCTATCAATTGGCATCAAGAGCCTATCACCTACTTCATTGGTGAGATTCTGGTTTTATTAGATCTTGCAGATTTGATGAACATTGAAGGTATGAACATGTCTTCCTCATACTCTGATAATTTGTTTTATTCTTCCATTGCTAATGATCTTAATGTCAAAAGAAAAGTAAGTAATGTTCAATGCAGGAAAAGTCGCCTTCAATCCCATGTTGCATTTACCTCAATCATCAGACACGACTCCTCATCTGTCAAGACACGAAAGGACGACTATAATGAATATTCAGAATCTGATGATGAGGGAATTGATCCAGAAGCTCTTGGCAAAAATTATCTTATCTTGGCCGATAAATGGAAAGCTGGATCTATTAGAATTGCCGAGCTGGAAGAAATAATCAAGTCCAAGGGTCATAGTATACCTCATTCAAATGCATCACTTGAGCAGAAAGTTCGTGAGCTACAAAATCAAAATACTGATCTCAAGAGAGAAAATACAGCCCTCAAAACAGCTGTGGAAGGAGCCAAAGAGACATCCAACTTGTTTGAGCGACTGCACCAAGATGTTCAAGCAGAACTTGCTGCGGTCAGAAAGAATATGAAACTTCTTAGTTCTGGAACAGAGAAATTGGACCATGTGTTGGAAAATCAAAAACCAACGAGAGATTGTGCAGGACTTGGGTTTGCAACAAATGAGTCTCAATTCAATCATCCTCTAGCAAAAAGTGTTTCACATCCAAGGAAGAATGCATGTAATAATTCTAGAAAGAACTCAAATTTAGATATCTCACATTCTGGTAATTCTTATGACAGATTCATTCCCGTTTGCCATCATTGTGGTGTAGAAGGACACATTCGTCCATACTGCTATCAATTTAGGGAATCATCATTCAATGGTCATTCTTCAAGGATGTCTCCAAAACGAGTAACAACAGCCAAGAAGACTCAAGAGAAATCAGTAAAAAAGGGAAGTGTTAAAATTCCAAAGCAAATTTGGGTGGAACGTCCCAACTACCATAATGTGTCATTTGCTTATTCTTCTATTGAAAATGGCTCATCTGATTGTTGGTATTTTGACAGTGCATGCTCGAGACACATGACGGGTAACAAAGACATCTTGACAAATTATATTGCTGATCCAAGAGGAACAGTACAGTTTGGAAATGGTAAAAAAGGTCAAATTGTCGCAAGAGGAACTCTAAACATCAAAGGGCTTCCCAAGCTCCGAAATGTTTATCATGTTATTGGACTCAAGCAAAACCTGATCACCATTAGTCAGATATGTGATCAAGATTTGTATGTTCACTTCACAAAAGGAGATTGCCGGGTTGTGAATGGTCAAGACAAATGTGTACTCACTGGAAAGCAAACTGCAGAAAATTGCTACACTCTTACGCAGTCGCGACTACCATCAGAACAGCTTACATGCTTATTCAGTTCCTCAGATCACACTGAACTGTGGCACCAAAGAATGGGACATGTGAACTACAAACTGCTGATCAAGCTCATCCGATCCAAAGCTGTTACAGGTCTTCCAGATTTAAGTTCTAAACCATCACAAAAATGCAAACTATGTCTTCGTGGTAAGCAAAAGAAAGGTAATCATCCTACAGGTAATCATTCAATCACATCACGCATACTTGAACTTCTTCATATGGACCTTGTCGGACCAGTTCAGACAGAAAGTACATGGGGTAAAAGGTACATATTTAATTGTGTTGATGTTTTTTCACGATTTACTTGGGTAAAATTCTTAAAAGAAAAATCTGAAACATTTGAAGTTTTTAAAGCACTAAGTGTCAATATGATGAATGATAAAGATCTGAAAATTAAAAGGATAAGAAGTGATCATGGTAAGGAATTTGAAAATTCATTGTTCTCTAAGTTTTGTGAAGAATATGACATCTCTCATGAGTTTTCATCACCTAAAACTCCGCAACAAAATGGAGTGGTTGAGAGGAAAAATAGAACATTACTTGAAATGGCTCGAGTCATGTTAAACTCAAAGAGACTACCCATGCGTCACTGGGCAGAAGCGGTAAACACAACATGTTTTATCATCAACCGCACTTACCTCCGACCAGGTACATCCTCAACCTCATATGAGTTGTGGAAAGGTAAGAAACCCAATGTCAAATTCTTTCATATCTTTGGTTGCACATGTTTTGTACTCAAAGATCGAGAACACTTGAACAAGTTCCAATCCAAAAGTGACCTTGGTATTTTTCTTGGCTATTCCAATAACAGTCGTGCTTATAGAGTGCTAATTCTAAGAACTCAAACTGTTTTGAGACGTCTAATGTTGAATTTGATGACTCCAGGGATTTCTCAGACACCTCGCAGGAGCGTGAAATTCAATAATTCATTGGAAATCAAGAAATGCATAGCTCCTACAGTGATGATGAGTGCAGTCATGAACTAGTTGCCCATCCAGTTGTGCCTCCAGTCGCGACTCCAGACGCGACACCTGAAAATCAGGCAGATACACTTCAAGAGTCCGAAATGTATCCAGAGTCAGATGAATCTGATCATTCTCCAGAACCTGTTTCAGTTGGTCCATCCACCAGAATCAGGAAGAATCATCCTACTGAATCAATCATCGGTGATTTATCTGAAGGTATCCGTACTCGTAATTTACCACGAAAAAGGTATGATCAGATGCTTCATCATGCTTGTTTTACTTCTCAAATTGAACCAAAGAATGTAAAAGAAGCTTTACTGGAAGATGCATGGATTGAAGCGATGCAAGATGAGCTTGGTCAGTTTGTTAGAAATAATGTGTGGGAACTAGTTCCCCGACCATCCAACATTAATGTAATTGGAACAAAATGGATCTTTAAAAACAAATCTGATGAATCCGGTAACATTATGAGAAACAAAGCTAGACTAGTCGCTCAAGGGTATACACAGGTCGAGGGCATAGATTATGATGAAACATTTGCTCCTGGCACACGACTTGAGTCAATTCATCACTTATTTGCTATTGCATGTGTTCTTCAATTCAAACTTTTTCAAATGGATGTCAAAAGTTCCTTTCTAAATGGTTATCTTAATGAAGAAGTGTTTGTTGAACAACCAAAAGGTTTTGTGGATCCTCACCATCCCTCACATGTGTTTAAACTTAAAAAGGCATTGTATGGATTGAAACAAGCACCTCGTGCTTGGTATGAGAGACTTACAATTTATCTCATTGAGAATGGATATACTAGGGGAGGAGTGGACAAAACTTTATTTGTTAAACATGTCTCAACTCATATGTTAATTGCTCAAATTTATGTTGATGACATAGATTTTGGATCCACCTCAGAAGACTAGTTGGGGGACTTCATCAATCTTATGAAGAAAGAGTTTGAAATGAGTATCGTTGGTGAACTAACATACTTTCTTGGCTTGCAGGTCAAACAAGGATCCGATGGGTTATTCATATCCCAATCAAAATATGCTCGGAATCTTGTGAAGAAATTTGGGCTTGAAACTGCAAAATCCCTAAGAACACCTATGGGAACTAACGATAAGCTTGCTCTCGATACTGAAGGAAACTCCATAGACCCTAGTCTCTATCGAAGCATGATAGGGAGTCTCTTGTACCTTACGGCGAGTCGTCCTGATATTTGTTTTAGTGTTGGTGTCTGTGCTCGTTATCAAGCAAATCCCAAAGAGTCACATCTTCGTGCTGTTAAACGAATAATTCGTTATGTTAGTGGAACTGCAGATTTTGGAGTAAGCTACTCGTTTGATACTAATTTGAATCTTGCAGGATACAGTGATGCCGACTGGGCTGGATGTGCAGACGACAGAAAAAGCACAACTGGAGGATGTTTCTATGTAGGAAACAATCTTGTTTCTTGGTATAGCAAAAAACAGAACTCCATATCGTTGTCTACTGCTGAAGCTGAATACATTGCAGCTGGAAGCTGTTGTGCCCAACTAGTTTGGATGCAACAAATGCTCAACGACTACGGTATTGCGCAAAGTGAACTACTTGTTTTCTGTGACAATACTAGTGCTATTAACATTGCTAAAAATCCTGTCCAGCACTCTCGTACTAAGCATATTGATATCCGACATCACTACATAAGTGAGCTGGTTGAAAACAAATCTGTTGTCCTTAAACATGTCGCGACCGTAAGACAATTTGCTGATATTTTTACTAAAGCCCTAGATTCACAACGCTTTGAGACCCTCAGGAAGTCTCTCGGCATTTGTCTCCACTAAGCGCTGGTCGCGTGCCCGATTTAACTAAGATGTTTTTATTTGTTGAACTAACTGTCATGACTTACTTGCAGACCTGTTGGACAGCCGGTTCTGGAGCGTACTTAGAACTGCATTGATACACAGTGCACATCATTCCATCAATTAAATCAGTGAAATCGAAGGATTTTGCGACGGGCAATTTTTTGTTTTTAATTTGTTTTTATAATCTCTTTGACATGAACACTGTCCACTTTTGCTACCTCATCACATCAAAAACAGAAATATTGAGCTTGAAAAGAAAAGTATGAATGTACAAAAGAGTTATGAAAAGAAAAGAACAAAGAGAGCATGAGCCAAAAGAAAAAGTGCTTCAAAAGAAAAATATGGAGGAAAAAGCTGCCTAAACTCAATGAATATGTGTGAAAGCATTCAATTCATATCTCACGGTCATCAAAAAATTGAAAATAGCTACAATATCCTACATAAAGTTATGTGCGAAAGCTACCTCTATGCAAAAGGCTCATAGTGTGTGTACGTACAAGGTGCAATTGTATTGTTTGAAAAGAGATATCTTGCAAAACGATTTTTGCCCCTTTCAAATTCTCTTCCAGTTCATCTGTTTATCATATGAGATATCACACACACACATTTTAATGTATTCATCTGGTTCATGAGTATGCTTCAGTTCCGACCTGTTTTATACTCAGTCTTATAGTCTGTCATGACAGGGTGTCTCGACATCCACTTACACCAGTTGAATCGGTCCTCGGTAAGTTATGTGAGTAATTTGCTGAGTTACTTTCGGTTTGTTTCTTTTATTTTGTGTTTTAATTTGTTTTAATTTTTATTTTATTAAACAGGTGCAATTTTTTATTTTATTTTGTCTTTAAAACGCAATATGTTTAATTTCGGCATGATTCGTTTCCCACTTATTATTTGCCGCGTTTTTTAGTAGAGATTGAGTTGCGTGTCATTGTTGGAATCTTTCCTTGATTAGTCTTGGTAAGAGTCCTATCTCTTATGGGAAGTTGTGGATAATGATTATGGAAGATATGACATTGATTTGATTTCATCTATTTATATGTCTTACCTTATTATCATATCTCACGCAATCCTACTATTTCTCTCTCTCTTGTGTTTATTTTTGGTGTGTGGTTTTTGTTTATGTCTTCTTTCTCACCTACATTTCTCAAGAAAATCTTTAACATGGTGAAAACTAAGTCAACAGGAGAACCTTCTCAGTCGACCCCACCAGTCGACCATGATAGTGCATCCTCCACGGGCAACGAGTTGTCCCAAGTCTTGATACCGATGCCGCTCTCAATCAGAATTCCGGCGGACTATGTTCCACCGCCATCTTCCGATGAGCCACCACCGCCGCAAGACACCACACCACTGCCACCGGCAACAGAGTCACCACCCCGTGTCGCTTCTCCTCAGGCACGAGAGTTCTCTCCTCCTTTGGATGACTCTCACTCTGTTCCACTGCCGGAAGACGCTTCGCCGTCACCTGCACCTGTTCCTGCATCCTCTCGCCACCACACCGCCGCGGCTAAAGGAAAGCGGAAGGCTCAACCTCCAAAGCGCACCCCATCTGCTCGCCAAAAGTCCAAACCTGTTGCAGAGGGTGTCGCGAGCCGAGTCGGGAATGTACCAAGACTCCTATTTCCAAACGTCCCCGATCCGCTGCTGCTGCCTCGGACTCTTCTCCAATCGAGGTCTGTGACTCAGATTCCAGCCCTGTCCGCAAACAGCAGAAACGACCAGCTCAGTCCTTGTCTGATCAGGACAACCAGTCAGGCGACCAGTCGGCCTTTGAGGAAGGCAGCCACGCCCAGACTGAAGAAGAAGCTGAAGGAGGTTACGTCGCCCCTCCCCGTGTCTTATCGTACGATGAGCCTTTCAGGGTGAAGAAGGCTATCTCCGATAGGTTTTACACCACTCATGCCAAGCACAGGTATACTCCTCTTACTGGCCGGATTCCTGTTCTTGAAGTCCAACTTCATGATGATTCTTATGAGGGTACGAATATTATCGAGTTTTTGGAAGGGAGGGGATTTCTTGAATCCACTCGCAGGGTGCAACTGTTTGTAACCCAGATTGTGCACGAGTTCTATGCCAATCTGGATACTCAACTAGGCGTTCCAGGCTCTGCCAAGGAACATTCAGCGTATGTGAGGAAGTTTATCTTCAAGATCAGTCCTCGGATCCTGAACATGCAGTTGGGGTCTCTAGACGTACAAACAGGTTGCGACTCCAAGCTGGAACTGGAGGCAGACATGGATGCAGTGGCGTCAACCATAACCGGCCAACCCATGAAGTGGCCAAAGAATGGAAATCTACAGCGAGGTTCTCTTCTTCCATGGTATGGTCTGATCTACGGTATAATGGTAAGAAATTGGTTTCCTATGTCCCACACTTCTACTGTTAGTCCGCTAACTGCTTCTGTCCTGTTCTGTATTGGTTCGAATGCTCCCATTAATCTTGGAAAACTGGTCTTTGAGCGTATACAACTTGAAGCATTCGACCACAAGATGAAGATGACCTTAGGCTATCCATTCTTGATCTACCGCACGCTCACATCTCAAATGGATATCCGGATCACGAAGGATAAGATGACGAGCCGCCCCGAGTCACCTTGTTCAAGCTCTTGTCGGTTCTCCGATCCGGAGACCTGTCCCAACTGCCAGGGATAATGAAGCTGGACCGTTTGTTCCCTAGGGCAGTCTCGACAACATACAGTCGCAACTTGCCTAGGTCATTACATTGTTGGAGTCCATGAACCAGTCCCTTGCCCAATTAGCGGCAAAGCCTTGACTAGTTCTGGCAAAATGGGGGAGTAAAAACAGATTATGTAGAATGGGGGAGATTTTGAAGAATGGGGGAGATTCTCTCGGCTGCTGCCATTTTATCTAATTTATTTTAGTTTGTTTTATTTTACCGCTTAAGAACAATTGCTTTTAATTGCTTATTTTATTAAGTTGTTTTGCGGAGTGTTGCACCGCTGTTGCAACATGTTTTTATTGTTGTTAAGACTGGTTAGTTGATTTATGTGCCTATCTCTTACTAACTTGTTTTATTTCAGCATGTCTACATTTTCCTTGGGATTTAAAAGTGTTTTTGCCAAACAAGTCAATTGGGGGAGATTGTTAGGACCGCAAGTCCGACACGTTTCAAACTCGATTGAACAGTCAGGACTGCCAGGTCCAACTAGATTTTATTTCCTTGTTTGCAAAATTATCTTAAAGGAAAATTCGGTTTTATTTACTTTGATTTATTTACTTAATTATTCTCTCTTAATTATATGGTAATTATCTTGTTTTTAGACGAGTGAATGTTTAGGTAAGTTTGTAAAGATTTAACTTGTCTTATAGTATCTTATCTTATGGAAAGTTAATCTTTATCAAACTCTTTATTATATCCTTTAGTAATCTATTCCTTGTGGAGTTCTTCTTTGTCTTTGGTGTGCAGGATATACGAAGATCATGAAGATCTTATCAAACGGAAACTAAGACTTATCAAAAGGAAGAATCGCCTTATGATGGAAAGATTCGGATATATTTGGAAAGATCATGTCTCGACTGGATATGGAGACTGGTCGAGATTCAAGGAGATCTTTCAGGAGAGCTATCCTATAAATAGTAGAAATCCTATGAATCAATGTAGAACACTCGTGTAACAAAATATATATCTTTAGGTGTTCTCTTTTATTTTGATTTCTTAGTTTTCGCCCTCTTGAGTTACATCAAGAACGTGAGAAGTCGACGAGAGTTGAAGGGAGTTCAACGGGAAAGGATTGCGCCAGTTAGAGGGATCTATACGTACGTGCAGTTTGCTTGAAAGCTTTCTCATAATAAGATCGATACGGGAGTTTTGATCTTACGGGTCAAACGGAGTAGACGCGAAAAAGGTTCTTGTGGTTTCAACATTTGAGGGATTCGGTGTTAGAGTAAAACCAGTTGGTGTAATAACTTTTGTCCGTTGAAAGAAGTTTGATTCAGGCGAAAGCCTCGTGGATATAGGACATAGTCCGAACCACGTTAAAATTTGCTATCTTACTTTACTGTCTTTTATAACTGTCTTACTTACCTGTCTAGACTAGGCATCGCAACTACTGCTTAAAGCGCAAAGTGTTAGACCTAAAAGATCTATCAACAAAAAATATGAACTTTGCGTAAGATTAGATAATACCTAGTACAGAGTGGGTCTCTTTTCCCTTGGCCTTCTGCTGCACCTGAGACAGAGAGAGCTTGATACAAAAAGATCATTGCCTTCCGTCGGTACCAGGGAGAGAGAGTCTCTTGTTGATGTCGATAACTTTGTTATGCACAGCTGGACTTGATCTTGGAGAGCTGTTAATGATGGCTTTGGCTCTTGCGGATTCATTAGCTTTCACGTAACTCGGTAAGGAATTACTGTTACTATTATCTTGTAGTTCCTGATTTGCATGGTCATATGATCTTGTTGAACCAAAAGAGTTGCATCCCATTCCATTTTTATGCTCCCAGGTGATTCTTAAAGACCTGCTCTTCTGATTGGACTCGCCTTTCTCACCCTTCCCTTTCTTGGATTCCAGGATGGTTCTACAGCTTGTTTGAGATGCTGCAGGAGATGACTTTTCCATCGGGTGGGTGGCTTCAGACCTCTGGCCTATCAGGGGAATCAGGGGTCGAAGAAATGGAAATCCCAAAATGCTGGTTTCCTTCATGGGGTTGTTTTCTTCGACCTCTGGCCTATCAGGGGAATCAAGGCTCGAAGAAATGGAAAGTTCCGTACCACATCCAGAGCCACCCGTTTGGACAGCTGTAGCATTGGACATGGAATTGACAGCCAATCCAATCTCGCTAGTACTGAGCGGTTGAACGCTAGAGGAAGAAACCTTGTCCAAACTGGAATCAACTCCATGGTCTTGACTGAATCAACTTAATTCTTCAAATTTTGACTCTGCGCCAATAAAAGATGGATTACTTGCCTTTCTTGAAAACTCTGTTACCACATTCTGTTTCCCCTTGTTTGCAATAATTTTTGCCTTCGAATCCGAGATCTGAATAGTTTCTTTGGTCTCAATAAGAGCATATTCTGTTATCTCATAAGTTATATATGATTCTTCAACACTCTGCAGCTGAGGATGACTGGATGGAGGTGCGATTGATTTGCATGAATTGGAGTCTATGTTGTTTGCACGACAAATGACCAATTCCTCTTCACTTTTGGATGCATCCGCTCGTGAGCTCTCAGTATATTTTATGACTTTTGTGTCTGGTTGAGCAGACAACTCGATCGTCTCCTCCGTGCATCGAGTTAAAGAAGTATTTTCGGAAATGGTCAAGTTATGCTGCACTTGAGAGTTCGCAGCAGTTAATTCTGGATTTTCTTGGTTTGGACAAGAAAGTGCTTCCGAGATAACGGTGTTACCCAGTACTCGATGTCTAGTGGATCATATCCGGAAACTCCATCCACGCCCACTTGAACCCTTGCTCTACCAAAACATTTGTATAACTTGTAAGAAATAACAAAGTTTTCAGCCTTTCGGAAATATAAAAAGCAATGTCTTATTTCCCTAAATCTCGAGCTCAGTCAAGATTCAAAAGATCGTATCAACTCAATTCAAACGCATGCACAATGCATATAAATAAAATCTAGCAAATGCAAGGAGAAATCAGATTTCAAAAACTTTTCGGTCAAGTTATCTTGAATGCGATACCAAAAGGCATCACTTATCCACCATATCACTAATGGATGCAGGTTCATATCTCAAAAATTGAATATCCACCATGACAATGCTCAGTTGTGAGGATTGATTCACAGTTGAAGACTAACAGAATCAGCTTGAAAACTTGAAAACCTTGTGCACGGTTTGGGCAGGAAAAACAGTTAGAGAGTTTGTTAGAAGTTGAGTTAGTTAGGCGGTTATTAGAGCTGGTTTTGCAGCTGAATTGGTAGCGCATGTTAGCACACATATATAAGCTAACTTTAGGCTAGATTCAGTGCATCAGATCACAAGTTTTATCAGTTCCAATACTCTGTAATTCACCTCTGTTCATTCGGAATAAAATCTGCAGAAACTCCCTTGGATGTAGGCTGTGATATTGTCGTTGATCACATTGCGAACCAAGTAATATCGTGTGTCTCTTGTGTGTGATTGTTTGCTTGTTCTTGGTTGATTAATCGGTTGCATTTGTTGGTGAATTGTACATCAAATTGAACGCAAATTGATCGAGTTTTATAAATCAGTCATAACAGGAAAGCAGTTTGATCATCAACTTCAGAAGAAGTTAAGTATTGAAAATCAGTTAGACGCAGCCAAACAAATGACATATGGTTGGTTTCAACAACCTGAAGTTATTTTTACACCAAAAAATGATGTAAAACAATTGCACTTCCGTTTATCATATTAGATAATTAATTAATATCTAATAAAGAACTATTACTACCAAATCCATACCCTTGAAAACTTCAGACACTTACCCTCAGTCTCGTCGCAATAAATATGTGTGCTTCTATAGAGGTGATCGTATGAACTCTCTTAAAAATTGGGACACGAAAGCGACAAATTAAAATAACATGCTTGAATTCGGACACGGAAACAACAATCCAATTAAGAGTACAATGATAAAATTCTCCACAGTAGATTTCAAATTAAAATATGCGGCAACAAATTCATCCATCCCTAGCATGCTTGAATTCAGACACGAAAAACGACAATTCAATCAAGAAAAAAATGATTAAACTCTCCATTCTAGATTCTAAATTTAATTACGCGGCAACAAAATTAAACTATTCTATCCTCCTAATATTCTTGAATTGGATTTCATTTTGTAAAAAGGAAATTAAAAAGACATCACTAAGTTTTCATTGATCACAAACTCCAGCCAAACTTAAATTTATACCAAAATTGCAAATTACATGTAACAGGACAAACTATCGTTTTTGATGAACTTGTTTCAATTTCTCTTTTGATAAATTTGAGTTTCGGCGGCAGTATGATGCTGGTGCCAAACCTAGTTGGGATTACTATCTACTTCATCTCCTTTCTCAATTTCACCAAAAAAAAAAAAAAAGAAATCGCAAATTCCATCGGCTTAAAATAGACTTAGACAGACATTCAGGGATCCTGTCACAATTTAGAGCGTCAATTAAGTAAATTTAGTTGAATTGATATACTTCGGGAACTCCAGTATCGTCGTTATCAACGGAATCTCCGGCGCAGGTGATGAATTTGAAGCATGATGAAATTGATTTGCCCATCGTCTTTCTCTCTCTAAAAGATTTTGAGTGACCTCACAAGCTCTTTCTCCCTAAAAATGGCGTCTTTTAAGTCTATTGTTCTAAGACAAAGCTTCTAATCAATATTTCAAACACAAACACGGGAGCAATATATACATATATATAGGTACTCGTACTGAGACTGAGGCGGACCTCAACATCACTCCTTAAATCCAGTTCAGTTATGGGTTTGGATTCCGACTTGTAATGCCAGGTGAGTTTGATAGTTTTTTGACCAAATTTGAACAATAAAATTAAATATGTCTGTTGACATAATAACCTTGATTTGTCTCTTTCTTATTTCTCATTATATTATTTTGATAAATCTCCCTTATAAAATGATATAATGTACTAAATTTATGATTTAAGTTATGCATGTCAAGTTTATTAATCTTACAATTTGTTAAAAAAAGTTGTAAACTCGAAGTTAAAACTTTTGTTATAATGCACATGTATGAATATGGGGACGCGAATATGACACATACACGAGGATATGAATTTTAGGACCTTCAAAAAAATATTATCTCATAGTGGAAAGTTTGGTATATTGATATGAATAAGATTATCATGAAAGTGCTGCAAAAATAAGTAAGCTACACAAAATATTGAATTTTTTTTCCCTTTTGGGACAACAAAGACGTGAAATATATACAGTTTGCAAACACATTTAATATGTAAACGAGACAAAGATGCAAAATTGCATTTAGGTGAATAGTACCTACTACTATAATTATGATTTTATATTTGTGCATTGAAAATGTCAACCCTTAATTAACCGTGTGATTTGATTCATAACCATCCATATTGGCGTTGCTAAATAAGATTATAAAAGTTACAGGTGTGCATAGTAACCGTACCGATCTTTAACGGTTAGCTCGGTACGGTTCAATTAGTACGATTATTTTACTAAACTAAAAAAATATTACGATAATCTTTATGAAATGAGATCACAAAATTGGTGTAAATGTGGTTCTAAGTTAAATGGTACCATTATTTTATTGTATTTTCTAAAATTATTGTGCAATTGTGAAGGCGACTTAAGAGAAACGAGGAAAAAAATAGAGAGGAAAGGGAAATCTCTAGACAAAAAGGAATGGATGGAAACCTCGAGGTACTACACCAATGAAGTGTTAGATTTAGTTGCCAAATAATAAATCTTGTGAGAGATATCCCACATTGGTTATGTGTTGATATGATGTGAATGCAAAGTACAATAAAAGCTTTCATGAGCTTTATCCCACATTGGTAAAGTAGGTTGGGCTCTAACTCATGGTACCTATAATGACTTTTATGGGCTTTAAGAGGTTTAGCTCTTATAGGCCAATTTTTTTAAAGTAGCTTAAGTGTCCCAAATTGGAAAAGTAAAAACTATTTTGTGGGTTTATATATGTTTGCACTATATTACTTGGGTAATAAATTGTGCAAGACACGGGTGGTGCACAAGCACACACGAGTGTCGAGCTTCGCCCGCGCGCGCGGCGCTGGCTCGTGGTGCTTTAGTTTGGCGCACTTTTAGCCCTTTGCATCGCGCATCGATCTAGACCGTAGATTTTATTTATTTAATTAAATAAAATGGATGGCTAGGATTTAATCTCGATATTAAATTAATATAGATTAAATTGGATGGTGTGGATTTCATGTTACTTAAGTTTCAAATCCGACGGCTCAGACTAATCCGGGAAAATATGGAGGGAATATTTAAAACTCTTAAGTTAAAATATGAACTGTCACATGTTCTGGAGCAGGAGAGTTGGGCTTCTCTGTGAAGGAATACCAATGGAAAAGTTGTGACTTTTTCGTACAACTCTTTTCTGTATATAAAACCCAGGATTATCAAAAGCAAAATATATAACATTCGGATCTCTCATATACGATAATTGCTGCAGAAATTATTTCTGTATCATTTTGCATACTTGTTCTTTGTTCTGTTTATTAACTTCGTCAGTCCAAAACGCAGTTAATAGTTTTTATTTTTCTGGGCTTAAATTGTATCCTGGGAAGCGATTCGCTGTAACCCTTTTGGCACACGAGGTGGAAGCGAATTACGCTTTAAGGAAAGCGTTCTTAGTTCGCGACTTTCAAGTTCCAGATTGCGGCATTTTTGATAAACTTACAAACATGAAGCAAGTTTAGAAACCATCTTTACTTCTCACTATTACCCTCTGCATTGGATCCCTCACACCCTCGATGCCTCATTGTGAACCACCGCCACGATGCCCCTCCGCTTATATACAAATGTACAACTCCGACATTAGATGATTCGCATTCTTCAGTTTGTTTAGCTCAACAAGTTGACGAATATATTTTAAAAAATGTTTGAAATTTTAAATCTTTGACGTGTAATTAAATTGTTCAATCACACTTATATAATTATTTTATTTTTGGTGATTTTCTGAGGAAAATTTGGCGATGCATTAAAGAGGTGGATTTTTTTAAGGTTGCCTCCGCTACATCAATTTCCGACTTCCAGATTCTTAAACTCTATGGTAAGCAAATGCATCCTCGGAAAGCTCCAAGTATTATTCCGTTGAAGTGGCTTCCGCCGCTAGAGGCTTGGATTAAATGTAATACGGATGGTTGTGTGCTCGGGACGGCAGGGATCGGCGGTGCAGGGGGTATCTTTAGAAATTCTAGGGATTTTCCGCATGGTTGCTTTGCTGTTAGATTGGAGCAGGCATTTGCTTTTGAGGCTGAGATGTGTGGTGTTATGTTGGCTGTTCTGAAAGCACGTGAGTTTCATTGGCATTACCTTTGGCTTGAGAATGACTCGACATACGTTGTTAACTTGCTGGATTCAAGATCGGATAAAGTTCCATAAAATTTCGAGGCAGATGGTTGGCATGCTTGAGTTACATTAAGCACGTCCATTTTCGAGTGTCTTATATTTTTCGGGAAGGGAACAAAGCCGCTGATGCTTTGGTGAACTATGGTGGTGCGATTCACACAGGGGATCATTGGTGGAATGCTTGTTCATCGTTTATTTCTGATTTTTGTTAATAATGACTATTGTAATAGGAAGAACTTTCGGTATTTTTTTTACCTTTGGGTTTGACGCTGTTATGTTTCACGTGCTATTTTTTTTTTTAATAATGTAAGGGGCTTGCAATCGTCTAGTTTCTGAGGGTCCCATACTAGTTGGGATGTTCGGTAGCTAGTCAAAATCATTTCTCCATCTTTTACTCAAAAAAAAAAAAATTTATTTCCCCTATCATTTTTTGTTACCACTTGCCTCTGTATTATGCATAAATAAGAACTTTCCCCCTGAACAAATTTCTGCTGAATCTTTTTTCCGAAAAGTTCCTTCTCGTAGGAATTTAAAACGTGAATATGGTATAATTCAAGGTTGTATTCAGAAGAAGAAGACGAGAGAAAATATTTTCGGATTATTTTATTCACAGTGAGAAGAATCCTATATACAAGACTAACTCTCCGCTAAATGAGGAAAAATAATATTATATAAAAGAAAGAAGATAATTACAAAGGAATAAAGATATGTATCCTAATCTAATTCTAATTATCCGACTTGGAAGGAGAGTCCACAATACGCCCCCTCAAAATAGCCGTGCCATCGGCAATGGCAATTTTGGAGCGCAACAAATGAAAACGAGTACGATGTAAACGTTTGGTGAGCAAGTCCGCAAGTTGATCCTTAATGCTAATATGAGACACGTTAAGAAGACCCTTTGCCACAATATCACGAACGGAATGTATGTCCAAAGAGATATGTTTCATGCGTGAGTGAAGCACCGGATGAAGGGAGACATGAGTGGCGCCAACGTTGTCACAAAACAGAATAGGAGTGCGACGAAGAGGAAGAAGAAGCTCACCAAGTAAATTTTGTATCCAACGGATTTCAGCGGTAGCGGCAGCAAGAGCACGATATTCCGCCTCGGTGGAAGACCGAGCAACGGCGCGCTGCTTTCTTGAGCTCTAGGAGATGAGATTATCGCCAACAAAATGAGGAACACCGATGTAGAGGATCGGTCCGCAGGATGACCCCCCAAGTCCGCATCAGCAAACGCCCGTAAGAGCGGATGTGGGGTGCGACGAATGAGTAAACCATGTGCCAAAGTACCCTTAAGGTACCGAAGAACCCGTTTAACCGCGTGTCAATGATCAATTGTCGGAGCAGAAACATGTTGAGCTAAACGATTCACGGAAAAGGCAATATTCGGACGGGTGAGACCAGGATATTGAAGCATACCAATAGTGCGACGATAGAGGGAGGAATCACATGACTCAGACGACGTGGGTGAAGAAGTGCCTGCGGACATAGGCGTGGCAAGAGGTTTAGCTCCATCCATCAAGTGACGTTCCAAAACATCCCGGATACTTGTGATGAGAAAGCAACAAACCTTCCTTGCAAGTTAGAACTTCGATGCCAAGAAAGAAACATAGCGGACCCAAATCTTTTAGTGCAAAGGTAGCACTAAGACGGCGAATGAAGGAAGAAACAAAAGTAGCGTCACTCCCCGTGATGATAATATCATCAACATAAATGAGAACAAACACATGAGTTGCACCAACATGATATAGAAAGAGCAAAGCGTCGGACCGAGATTGCACAAAACCGAGAGCAAGTAGAGAATGGCTCAACGCACGGTACCACTCACGAGGCGCCTATTAAAGTCCGTAAAGGGACTTTTGGAGACGACAAACATAATCCGGAGAAGAAGCATCAACAAACCTGGGAGGTTCTTCCATATAAGCAACCTCAAATAGAGAACCATGTAAAAAGGCATTGGACACATCCAACTGATGAAGAGACCCACCTTGAGAAACGGCAATGTTAAGAACCGACCGAATAGTGACGGGTTTAACGACCGGGCTGAAAGTCTAAGAAAATTCAAGACCGGGCCGTTAGTGAAATCCCTTGGCCACAAGGCGGGTCTCATATCGTTCAATAGTGCCGTCCACATTACGCTTGAGACGAAGTACGCACTTGCACCCAATGACATTGAAGTGAGGAGCACGAGGAACAAGAACCCAAGTGCCGTGCTTAGCAAGCGCATTGAACTCATCCGACATGGCGCCACGCCAATTCGGATCCTTAAGAGCTGAGGTGACACAAGTAGGTTCATCAGATGGAGGTAAGGGATGCTTGGAGGCCACATGAACACGTTTCGGGCGATGGATATTATTCATGGACCTAGTAACGATTGTCCGCGAGGGAGTAGGCGGTGAAGTAAGAGCATCCTGTGCCAGGGCTGTGGGTGCCAAGTCCGGCTCTGTGGGCGTCTGTAAACGAGGTGGCTGCATGATCGGGGCACCACAAGATCGAGCTGGTAACACATGAACAGCCAAGGAATCGGTAGAAAATCCCGGAAAAACAGCCTCATTAAATTTCACGTGCCGAGAGAGAAAGACACGCCTATTTGACGGATCAAAACATTTATATGCACTTTGAGACAAAGAGTACCCCAAAAAGATACACTCACGAGACGGCGGCTCAAGTTTGTGAGAAGAATAGGGGCGGAGCCAGGGAAAGCAAAGACACCCGAAAATCCGAAGTTTGGAATAATTCGGGGCGCGACCAAAAAAACATTCAAATGGACTACACCCCTGTAATGCCGTTGAAGGAAGCCGACTATAGAGATAAGCAGCTGTGGTCAGGGCAACAGGCCAAAACGAGTGCGGCAACTTAGCTTGGTGAAGAAGAGAGCGACTGAGAGAAGCAAGCGAGCAGTGACGGCGTTCAACCGTGCCGTTCTCTTGTGGAGTATGAGACGTAGATTGAAACCAAGAAGTACCATTAGTAGCAAGATAAGTACGAATTGCAATAAATTCCCCGCAAATATCCGAGTAAAAGTTTTGGATTTTATAATTAAATTGCTTCTCCACCAATGCGCGAAAGGTAGGGAAGATTGCTAAAACTTGAGATTTAGCCTGCAAAGGATACAACCACACATACTTCGTATAATGATCAACAAAAGGATATAATAACAATCACCATCAAGCGATGCAACACGAGTCGGACCCAACACGTCCGCATGAATAAGATACAACACACAACTGCTAACCAAAGATGTTTCATTAAACGGCAAACGATGGCTTTTATTTAAGTCACATGAAATACAAAAATGTTTAGTATTCGAAGGCGCCGAACAAGTTGGCAAATTAAAATTGCAAATTAAACTAGAACATTAATCAAAGCCCGGGTAACCAAGGCGGTGGTGCCAATGATCACGGGACGCGCAAACACCCAAGTTTGCTGTCGGGAAGGTAGAAACTGCACGAGGAAGACTCAAGGTATAAACGCCATGCTCACATTGCCCCTGAAGAATTTTCACCCCCGTTACCTGATCCTTGACAACAAAGTGAAAAGGATGAAATTCAATAAATACGCCGTTCGCTTTAGCACGCTGATGAACAGAGATAATGTTAGTGTGGCTTTGCGGAACACATAAAATATTAGAAAGGCGCAGAGGATGAGAAGCAGTAGAAATAATGAAATGGCCAATATGAGAAATTTTTAAATCTGAACCATCAGCAAGACGAACGCTGTCCGGACCCTCATACTCGGAGTGAATGGAGAGATTGGAAAGGTCCGAAGTTAGCGAGTGCGAAGCACCGGAATCCATGAGCCACAAACATTTATCGGTACCTTGGATGGGCGGCGGGGAAGCCGCATAAGCCTGAACCTGGATGGGATTGCAAGTGCGAGCCGTGTGGCCCAGAATATTACAGAATTGACAAACGACCGGGGGACAGCCAAGTATGCCCGGTTGAGTGCCATGAGTCCACGGAGCAGGAGATTGATTGCTATGGTTCCACGGTTGATTTGAAATATTTCCCCCGCCATTGGAGCGACCATGAGATCAGCCACGGTTGGGATAACATGGGTTAGAGTTATTACCGCCACGGGAGCCAGACGATGGAGAGGGAGTTCCACGGTTTTGAGCCACATTGTTGGCCGTGGCGATGAGAGTAGAGGCAGCAATGTCTTGCCGCTTGAGATAAGCCTCATGAGCAATCAACATATCATGAAGAGTATAGAAGGGAATGGCAGTTTCCCGAGCGCGCACGGCGGCAGCAATATGGCAATATTGAGGTTCAAGTCCATTGAAGACATACAAAGCAATGTCATCATCAGCAAGCGGTTTGTCAATTTTGGCAAGTTTGTCGGCATGAGACTTGACATCTTGAAGAAAAGTCGAGACGGACTGATTGCCAAGCGTAAGAGTGGACAAAGACTCTTTTAGTGTCATGACTCACGTGCGAGAAGAGCTAGAGAAGCGGTGGCTGAGACAAGTATATGCATCATGGGAAGTTTTGGCCAATGCAACAAGAGGGATAACATCGGGAGAAAGTGATCCAAGGAGAGCAGAGAGGATAAGCTTGTCTTGCCGAAACCAATGGGTGAATTCAGGATTGACCGCACCATCAAGTGTAGAAGGCTGTGCTTGAGTAGTGCCATCAAGATAACCAAAAAGAGATTATAGCCATGGAAAAGGGAGGTGACAAGTAATTGCCATGACGGAAAATTCGTGGAGGTAAGGAGAAGCGGAAATTGAGAGTGGGCGTTGATGGCGATCAAGGATTCACCGGTGTCCAAAATTTGGGTGGAACTCTTAGAGCCGCTGGAACCCAAATTATTTGCAGTAGAGGTAGACATGGAGGCAGGATCGTTTAGGTCGTGAGACGAAGAACTGTTGATACAATATAATTCAAGGTTGTATTCAGAAGAAGAAGAGAGAGATGAGAGAAAAATATTTTCGGATGATTTTATTCACAGTGAGAAGAATCCTATATACAAGACTAGCTCTCCGCTAAACGAGGAAACAAAATATTATACAAAAGAAAGAAGATAATTACAAGGGAATAAAGATATGTATCCTAATCTAATTCTAATTATCCGACTTGGAAGGAGAGTTCACAATATATGGATGTTGATCATGATTTGACCTCAAGTTCAATAAAATGCTCTCTCTTTCATTCAATTTTTTTGGAATTTTTTGTACAATTCTAATTTATTTTATGTCGAGTACGTAGACAGTAAGTATATGGTGTGTCCTGAATACAATGAAGTCAGGTTCGAAGAGAGGCTGAATTCACATTACATTATACTTCGGACCATGAGTTCCAACCCGTCATAGCCGCCTGAATAGGAATGAGGTTGAGAGGTCTCTGAATTTGACCGATGAGTTGTCTGTCTTTCAAAATAAAGGAAAACCTATGGGAAGATGAGAAAGATCGAGCAATTTCACCCTTGCCGAGCACAGAGCAGTTGAGTTATACGTCCTTCTTAACTGCACTGAGGTCAAGCCGTGGATAAGGTGTTTAATATATTATGATCGATAATGTTATGAGTTCCTATACATTTATACATATGTAATTTAAGTACATCCCCTAAGGTTATTTATATGTGAAAGGTTGTTTGAACACGAGATGTGTTCCGGTGTCGCAGATCATGTGATTCAGGAAAGGCACAACACTTATTTCGTGGATTGGTTCAAATAGACTATCAGGTCCGGGTGTTACACGGTTGACCAACGCCTGTGCGCTTTAGTACACAACCCACTATTAAGAGTAAAAGCATTCAAGGCGTTTAAGATTAACGGTTTCCATTTCCACACTGAGGAGCATGGGATGGAAAAGAAGACAATGAATATTGACGTATATCTGAAAGGAAATGTGGGGGACCAGATGATATTATCTACTATGGCATGCTACAGAAAATTATGGAGTTAAAATACTGGGGTAGTGGTGATATGAAGAGTATTGTACTGTTCAAGTGTGACTGGTACGATATCTACGGGGGCATGACAGTACATCCCAGTTACCGGTTGGTGGATATTAATCCGCAGAGGCGATTGGAAACTGGAGTTGCTGAACCGTTTATACTTGCAAGCCCAGCACATCAAGTGAATTACACAAAATATCCTTCCCAACAAAACGCGAGCAGAAAAGGGTGTGGGTTGTGTGTACTACGAGGGCAAGATACGTCGTCGATGCTACTTCTGTATTTTAGGATGAAAATGCAACTGTTCTCCTGCCCGTTCACGACTTGGGTTCAGTAACTCAGGCTGACGACAAAATTCATCAAATTGATGATGTATACGAAGAGGATGAGGAGGCTAAATATGGCGATGTAAATGACGAGGTTTGCGATGTTTCCCAGCCTAAAGATGACAACATCGATGATGACCCTGATTATGTTTAGATTTAGCATTTCGATTTCAACGTGTAATGCATGTATTTTAATTGAGCTGATGATGAGATGATTGTGTGAACTTGTGGACTATTTTTAGTATTTATCAAATATATCTATTTTAAAACTAACACGAAACAAAATAACCATTCAACAACATCTTAATTAATAATCTAATTTAAAACTACTGAAACTGTTAATAACTAAAAAGTTACACATTTAAACATTATAAAAAAGTAAATAAATGTTCAACTAAAATGCAGGGTCGAATGGGAATCCAGTGGGATCGGCACCATCTCTGTTATCGGAGTGGGGGTAGTTCCCGGACTGATGATCCTGAGTAATCCTTGTCTCTGGCGGGTGAGGAGTGTAAGTCCTTCGTACATCGAAACCCACGTACTTTGCATCCCCATGCATCGGAATAACTGAAAATCAAAACACATATTTTTATCAAGTTTCAAACAATAAAGATGCAGATATTGAATGCATCACAACATAAATAGATAAAGTTTTAATTACCATGCATCTTGTTCTTGTTTGGGCCCCTTTCCGCATCCGACCACAGCTGCTGATCAAATCGTGGCCACTCTACATCCTGATATGACGCTACAAGTCACGCGACATATTGTTCCTTTTAAAAAATTTAAATATACGAAGTCAATATTTCATTTAGCAAAAATGAATATTTAAAATTGTCACTTTAATTGATCAAGGTTGAAATTACTTACATACGCCGTTTTGTCCTTCTCCCCCGTCCACTGCTTCCGTCCGTCCTGAAGCTTTTTGCACTTTCCCACCTTCTAGGCGTCATGGTGCTTCACCTCATCTGGGTCTCCCCCATACTCTCGACCTGATAAATCACACAGAAGTACCGGTTAGATCACTAAATTAAAAATCAATAAACACTGATAAATAATTATACATACATTAAAAACTTACCATTTTTTGCTTTAATTTTTCTATGCTTCTCGACCCGCCAAACTACGGCGGTTCCTTTGCCATGGCCTTGTTTGCCTTTGTAATCTCACACCGTTTCTGGGTCTTCTCAGACTTCAAGAGAGGATTGTAATACGGGACATATTCGTCGTGCATCCAATATTTCCAAATCTTCTTCAAATTCGGATCTTTCTCCTTCATTTCCCAATACTTCTAAGCACGATGAACTTCAGAACTGAATCTCTTGGAACAAATGCTGTGGTATGACCTGTTGATTCTTAAAGCGTTCGGCTTACTCCACTGATACGTCGCCTGAGATTCAAGAACCGATCAAAAGTAGTTAATATAATTAATATAGTAATAATGCATATAATGTTAAATTATACTTCATATAATTATGGCAAAGTGTAAATACCAAAAATCTGTCCCAAGCCGCCTGCCGATCGGAATCCAAAAATTCACCGTACGTGAGGTATGGTGCATGACAATTCGCCTTGAGATTCACACTGATTGTGCTAACCAATCTGTTACTGCTAGTTATCTCCCCAGTGCGATGGTTGTCATAAAGCCTTCGCCTCATAGATGTGTCTGTGGGGGGATGCTCATGGATAGTCCCCCCGCGATACAAAACACCGTCAACCTCCTCGGCACCCTCCTCATCGCCACCATCATCGACACCGGCCTCCTCGTGCCCCACTGGACCATTTGCACCATCACCCCCTAGCTCCATGTCATCCCCCAAATGGACCCCCTCTGTATCTCGCCGTAAAGCACTCATGGCGCCTGTCGAAGCTACACCTGCTGATCCCGATAACTGACCATCGGCACCAAGTGCTAGCTTATCTCCAGGAACTACTGATGCCAAATAACGAGGTGAAACCTAACTTTCCGCCTGAGGTAGATGCCCTAAACTCTGCAACGACATGGACTCTCGTGGATGTAACTGGCCTCCTGCCCAACCTACCATCCCATGCATCCCGTCTGTGTGGCCTACCATCCCCTGCATCTCGCCTATGTGGCCTACCATCCCCTGCATCTGGTTGGATGCCCCGTGAAACTGTCCGGGGACAACATTTGTCTTCGTGCGCCTTACATTTTCCGGCGACTGCAGCAAGGTAGTAAGTGGCCCACTCGCATTCAGGTTATACGCTCCAACCCCTCCTTCCTGTGACGTACTGTTGGGGTTCTATCTCAACGCCTCAAGCATCGTATGATTTAGCATGTTATACGGTGCAGTGACCACATGCTGTCTAGAAGTAACATTTGATGTGCCTTTAGATCTTGCCTTTCCTTTGTCTTTGCCTTGCCCCTGTTGCGACGAATCGGTCTCTCGTCTATGTGCCATCTGTTATATAGTAACACAAATAATTGTTAATAAACATCATATATTACATTTGACGCTCGAATAAAAAGATACACATGATTACTAATTATGCAATAGCAATCATAAAAAGTGTTAATTACTAATATGATCATGACATTTAATTTAACTACAAATTTAATTTTGCTATTTTATGCTAAATTTTAATTTTTCCTAAATTCCATAATATTTCTTAACTTTTCCTAATTTTTATAACAAAATTCCAACACTTTTACTAAAACTATCCTAATTGAAATGAAATTCTCCCAACTACTACTAATTATAGAATGAGTACACTTATATAATCATGATTTACCTAGCGAAACTTAATGACTAATTAATATCAATCAAATTACTTTGAAATTTATAATTTTATTACTAATTATACAATAATTGTCATAAAAGTGTTAAATTACTAATATAATCATGCCAATTAACTTAACGACAAATTTAATTTTCTATTTTTATGCTAAATTTAATTTTTTCCTAAATTCCAGAATATTTCTTAACTTTTCCTAATTTTTATAACAAAATTCCATTACTTTTAGTAAAAATATCCTAACTAAAGTGAAAGTCCCCTAATCACTACTAATTCTAAAATGAGTACTGGTGACGCCCCTGGATCGCCGTGCCCGTCACCGAGGCTGTCCGCACGCCTGTCCCGACCTAAGATGATCCTGGATTCGGCAAGGTCCTTGCTTGGGTGAAGACTCGTCGGGGAGGCCTTTCGCTGCAACTATCCACGACCCTTGGGGGTTCGGGCTCCGTTCGCGCGATCTCCCTTCAAATCTGCTTCCACCACCAGGGCTCGAATTCTTCCGACCTAGCTCGCTCGTGCTTGCTTTTTCTCTCTCTAGATGGGGCTCTTATAGCTATATACTTGCTTAGATTGGGGATTGTGAGATACATTTATGACCAGCGTGCTTCCCTATTAATAGGGCGAGGGGAGGGTATAGAAGTAACTTTACCAAGGGCACGTGTCGGCATGCATGCTGGTTCGAGGGTAATAGGATATTTGCGTGTCCGCATAGAGTACGGTACGTGGAGCTCCTGAGTCTCGAGGAAATAGGCACGTGATTCTTTAGTAGGCTTCGTAAAGTAGGGCACGTGGTGCCTGCATGTTACTCTCGGTGCATACCGTGCTCCGGTAACATTCTATAACCCTTGAGCCCTCGCTCTTCATTGGGGAAGCCGGGCGGTCGAGCCCTATGAGGGCGACAACGCACTCGGATAGTGGAAGATTACGTCGAGGCTGACGTCCGATACCCCCTTCTGGTTAGCCATAAGGGGCAGTTGCCTTTGCTTAACGATTAAGGAGGCTATACCTACACGTGTGAAATATGACCCCCCCTCGCTGGTACAATGAGGGGTTGGCAAGATAGAGAATATATTATAAAACTTATCTAGGTCGGGGAATTCGAGGGAAAACTTACCAGGGGCGGGGAATCCTAGAGAAGGGGTCTTGAGACAGAGCGAGATCAGGGGATTAGGCCACGTGGACGGGTACAATCCCAAGAGGGAGAGTATGCGTCATCATAAGTCCCCCCAGTCTCTGTCGCAGTTCGCATAACATGGCAGACAGTAAAACTTTTAGGGGTCTAATCATCTGATCGCGCGTCTGTCTCACTCCCTGATTTCTCGGGATTCCTAAAACTTCCCTCGTACGCTGAGTGATACGTGGCATTCATCTTCCGCTCTTGGGTAATGAGCGGGAATTATACCGCATTTTTGCCCATCTATTGAGATCTCTCGCGTTGCGGTTTTTAGGGCTCATATCATTTTTGCCTTCCCTGCCTTCTTTTGCAACTACTGCTTTTCTTCTCCCTTATTTTACTCGCCGCGATCATGTCGTCTGTTAACACCGCTGCCGCCGCTACATAATGTTCTACTCCTCCTGCTTCTCCATCCCAATCGACGATCCCTTCTCCTCCGGTTACCTGTCGTGGTAAGCGTACCGCTGCCTCCGCCGCTCTCGATGAACAGACGGCGTCAAAAAAGCAGGCAGTGAGTGTGGGGGACCTCGTGAGAACCATAACTCAAGCCTCTGCCGACGGCTTTCTCGCTAAACACAATGTGGCGAGAGAGAATGTGGCGGTGTTGATCCCGGAGCCTTCGCAGCGGGCAAATAATCCTCTGGCCGGCTATTTAACCGTCTACTTTTCTCAGATAGAGGTGGGGTGGCGGATGTTCGTGCCATCCTTTTTCCAAGAGGTGGCCGAAGCCATTGGGCTTTGTTTGATTACTTGCCGGAGCCGAGGGCTTTTCGATTATGGCTGGGTTCGAGATCACTTGCCGGAGCCGAGGGCTTCCCTGCACTGCAGAGCGTTTTCCGGCTCTGTACGATGTGGGTTCGGGCCAGGAACCCTTCTTCTATCTTACCCCTTGTTCTTCTCAAGCCGTCCCGGGGGCAAGGATTCTTTCTTCTTTCTTCTTTGTCAAGCCCTCGGAGCGCAATTGCGAGAGCTGGGGGGGTGATGAACGCTTGGTCGAGTGGCCCTGCAGAGTTTGATTCTTCTCATCTCGAGAAAGTTCGACTCCAGATGAAGGAGGAAGGCTACTTCCAGATGAAGTACCGTGTTATGAGATTGACGAAGATCCCGAGGCTGTTCCAGCTCTGCATTCTTCAGGAGGGGGCTCGTTTAGTCCATTTCCCAGATTTGAGCAAGGACCCTGAGTTCTGTGAGTGCTTTTCCTTGCTTCCTCCTATCCTTGGTTCCCCTTGCTTTTTCTGACCCCTTTCTTTGTATTCTCGATTAATGTTTTTCAGGTTCTTTGGTGTCTCCTCTGGCGAAAGCGGCCACGCATACGGTGGTTCCTTCTGGAGTCCCCCGAGGGAGTAGGTCTACTGAAGGGAAGGCCACTTCTTCTTGATCCACAGGTGCCACCGGGGCCAAGGAGCCCATTTCATGCCCTCGGTCGACGCCTGCATTGGACAGGGGTCGGTCTCCATCTCCTCACTCAGCACGTGAACCGAGTGGGGAGCCTTTCCTATCTGCTCGCTCGGTACCCGAACCTAGCGGCGAGGTCAATTCAGGTTTGCCATACTTTGGCAATTTGCAGAGCCTGCAGGAGGATGATCTCGAGATCTTCCACGATCCTGCTCCTACAATCCTGAAGCCTTTTGCCCGCTTCGATTTGTTTCGTGAGTCGTTGCCTGCTTCCTTTGATTTGGGCTGCCTTGCCTCCCCTTCTTTGGTGCATAAGATGGCTTCGATCTCCCATGCTTCTCCTCCTCGGGGTTCTTCTTCGCACACTCCTTCCGAGCCTGCCAAGAAAGGTGCTGGGGCTGCCATGATCGTGGGTCGAGGGGAGACAGATGGATCCGAACCCTCTTCCCCGACCCTTTGGGATAGTTTGGGGGGTTCAACTGCGGGCCTATCTGGATGTGTGCTCGGAAGCTCCCTCGCTACTTCTTCCATTCCAGCGGACGACGCGGATCCTAGGCAAGAGGAGGTTGTCCTGTTGGGATCACTAGCGGGGAGTGGGAGACTAGAGGAGGATACAGAGGCTCGGGTTGATGGAGCCAATAACTGGGTGGAGAATAATGAACAAGGGACTTCTTCACAGGTGGTGGTAGATCAGTTGGCTCGTCCTGGTCTCGTTGAGCGTTCCCTGGTAGAAGAACTGCGTGGTGTAGGTGGCGGCTTTGCCCAATTGCGTCAACCGGTGGACCTTCTCGAGGTCGAGTCGCTCCGGAACCGAGGACTTCAATGGTTGAAACATACAACAGGTTACGCGGCGGTTAACGTAAGTCCTTGTTTTCCATTACCTTGTTCGAGGTTATTCCTTCCTGCTTTTGATTCTTTCTTTTTTTCTCCTACAGTTTATTGCCCGCCAATTTTTGTTGCTAGAGTACATCTAGAATTTGGAGGGTCATGTGGCGGAGCTAGAGGCTGCGACTCCCGACCCTCTAGCGCAGGAGGACTTGGAAAGGTTGAGGTCGGACCATTCTTGGTTTCTGGCCGAGCGGTAGGAGACCCGAGAAGCTCTTGAGTCCTGTACGAAGAGATGTCGCAAGTTGGAAACTCTTGCGATCGAGCTGACAGAGGCTCGGAATTTCGCCCAAGAGCACCTCCGAGTGGCCGAGGGAGTGAGGGTCGAGGTAGCTTTGGAGCTGGTGGCTCTGAAGGATACTCTGGAGAGGATCTCTCGGTTGCAGCAGGAGGCTGAGGCGGGGTATGCGGAGGCGGTGAAGGCTTCAGGGACCTTTCGGGGAGAGCTGGAGGAATGCTACACCAACATGGATGACCGGATCGGCGAAGAGGTGCGACGAATCAACTAGGAGCTCTGATGGAAAATCATTGAGAAAACCAGGCGGGACGCATTTGAGCGTATCATTCGGTACATTGGCTCCCTGCTCCATCCCGGTTACTTCCGAAAGGTGTTCACTTTCGTGGTTATGATCTGGTACAAAGGATCCATACAACAGTTAAAAACAAGGAATTGGATCGTACCTGAGGCTGACTTGACGACCCTTTCTCCGCAAGAGATTGAGGTCCTGGGGGAGATACCACCAGGCTCTCCTCCGAGCCCTTCCGAGATGCAGGCGATTCTCGAAGCCTACCAGGCCAGGCTTCCATCCATGCAGGTCGTTATCCCCGAGGCTAGTTGGGCGGCTTCCCGTGGTTCTTCTCCTGAGACGAGGGCGAGAAGGGTTCAGGCGATGGCCACAGAGATAATGGCTGGTGAGCCATTGGTTACTGGCTCTGGTCCTCCATGCTCCTGGCCTGCCGATGTTTCCGTTCCTCGAGCGACGGAGACCGCTTTGCGGGTAGCCTCCACGATTGGGGCTCCCGAGACTGTGGATGATGCTCCAATGCTGGAGGTGCGTCGAAGGGCAATAAGAGATGGCAAGCGGCCCTCCCGACAGGAATACTATTGTAGGGCCCCTTTGTTGTATTTTTCCATTCCTGTGTCTATATTTGCCTATTTTTCTGTTAAATTACCAGTCTGGGTAGAGTTTCAAGAATGTAACAATCGTGGGAGCTCATCTGCTCCACATGTCGTTGTTCGACAAGGATTTTTGTTTTACTCCTTGGAAGTACGTGTGGGGCTCCTCGGGTTCCCGTTAAGGCACCCAAGAGTTGAGTGGCTATGACCCTCGAGGTGTATTACACGGAGCAAGTCGACCCGTGATACCCCTAAAGGAATCGGTCGCCTAGTTGTGGGGCTCTGAGGTTCATAATGGGACACCTCATTTAGAGCAGTTGGGTAGGGCCCTCGAGCTGTATTACGAGGAGCAAGTCGACTCGTGATACTCTTGAAGGGACGGTCGCCGGTCATCAGGGTATCCTTCACCTCTCGTTGCGTGTTTCGACAAGGGTTGTTGTTTTTCCCCTCGGAAGGACGCGTGTTTGGCTCGAAGGTTCATAATGGGACACCTCTAGAGAACATTTGGCTAAAGCCACCGAGCCATATGATAAGGAGCAAGTCAACTCATAATACATCTAAAGGGCTTTCCCGCTGGTCAACAGGGCGTACCCTTAGCCCCTCGTTGCGTGTTTCGACAAGGGTTGTTGTTTTTCCCCTTGAAAGTACGTGTGGTGCTCAAAGGTTCATAGTGGGACACCTCGTAGAGCGGGGTTTGATGTAACCCCTCAAAACGCGACCCGAACCGGTCAATCTTTTTCCTAAGGTCTTCAAAGGCAATTCTTTCAATGGTTGTAACGGCTCGAGGAGCCTCTTCATATAATTTCTTCAAGGGTTGTAACGGCTCGAGGAGCCTCTTTGTATTATTTTTTCAACGGTTGTAACGGCTCAAGGAGCCTCTTCCTATAATTTCTTCAAGGGTTGTAACGGCTCGAGGAGCCTCTTTGTATAATTTTTTCAAGGGTTGTAACGGCTAGAGGAGCCTCTTCGTATTATTTATTCAACGGTTGTAATGGCTCGAGGAGCCTCTACGTATGATTTCTTCAACGGTTGTAACGGCTTGAGGGACCTCTTCGTATTTTGGCCTTTTATTGCTTGTCGCTTCTTTTAGCCAATACGTCCCACTTGTGACCTTGGTTATCGTGTTACCCTAGATATCATTACTTTTGCAAGCATAAAATCTCTCAGTCATCATTAGCGCCTCGAAAAGGCACATTAAGGGCAGACAGTTTTTGCAATCAACACGTGCCCCTCATTGGTGAACGGGGGCGGTAGCAATTTTCACGCAAGTTTTATATTATGCGTTTCGTATATTCCCGCCTAAATTGAAGCGTCGCTTCAGATATTATATACTCGTTTACTTACCTTTTTTCGTCACTTCATCTTCTCTCTTTCAGCAAATCCGATCTTCTTGCTCACTAGCTTTCCTGCAAAATGTCTTCTTCTACATCCTCTTCCTCCTTCGCTGAAAATTTCTTTGAATCTTCTGACTCGTCTTCCGATTAGATTCCCTTCGACAAACTACCACAAACTACCACACTCCTACTCTGAGCTGTAACTATTCCATGAACGACTTCCTTCGCGACTCTTCGGAGGATAGGTCGGGGGTGGTCTCTTGAGAGGGGACACTTCTGTTGAACCGGCCACTTTTGTTGAGCCCAAGGCTCCTAATGCTCCGCCATCGATGACCCATGTAGTTCCTTCAGGCGAGGGAACAAGTAGGGGCCCGATGCTGCCTAAATATATATACATTCCTGAGGGCCTCCGGAATTGGGTGGACGGATTCCTAGAATCCGAAGAGCGGGAGCGTCTCGGCCGCGAGAACGGGGCTCACTTGTTGGCCCGCCTATCCCGTAGTGTCCTCGATGTGAGTCTTGATTTATTTTTTCTTTTTGATGTTTTTTGCATACACTTTTATTTACCACTTCTTTTTCCAGACGCCGTTTGTGGCTCGGGAACTTGATTCTCGAGAGATCCTATCTTTGCGTGATTCCCAGCGGGTGTAAGGAGCCTAGTCGCTGGTTCATCTGCACCAGTGGGTGGCGGAGAAGTACCGCGAGGAGCTAGAGGAGGCGCGGGTGGCCTGGTAGGAAGATTCTTCTAAGTGGAGGGAGGAGGTGGAGTCTCTTCAGGCTGCCCTGGAGGAGGCTAGGTTGAGGGAGCGTCTGTTGGAGGAGCAAGCAAAGAACCTATGAAAGATGGAGGAGGACTTGAGGAATTGGGTTGACTCACTGATGGCGGATCGTGTGAAGATGGATGGCTTGAGAGAAGATCTGGCACGATCCGAGGCCCGGTTGGCCGAGGTAGAGGAGGCATTGGTGTGGGCTCACACTTTGAGGGTGGAGTTCGAGACCCAGAAGCAGGCTGAGGTAGATGCGGCCCGGGCTGAATATGAGATGAAGTTGGCACCGGGACTCTCCATCGCACGGACTTGCGCAGCCAAGAAGACGAAGGTTGCCGAGGTTATCAATGGTAATGACGTCCGGATTTTCATGGGCATGGGTTTCGACCTGTGCATGAGTGTCGTCTATAACCTCCGTGGTGTGCCTCAGGACTTGGTGATCCCTTCGTTTGATGCATCTCATCATTCGAGAGTCGAGCCCCGACGTCCTAGGGGTCGCACCCCTGTTCCCGCCGCCCCAGTTGTGCCTGCTGCTTTTGCTGCTACGGCTTCCACAGCGCCAGTAGATCCTTCGAGCGGGTCGAGACGTCCCCCCGAGAGGGTGATCAGGGAGATGACGGAGGAGGAGCAAAGGGCGGCTATCCGGGTCAGGAAGCATCGCCGCGAGAAGGGTTGCGGAAGATGACGGAGGTTGCCGGATGATGGTCCATAGTGGCCTTAGTTGTTAGGATAGTGGTCGTAGTTGCCCTGTAGTTATTTTGTACCTGTTTACTTTCTTTTTGGAAATTCGCCCGTCCTATGAGTGGGTGGCGGGCGAAGCGGTCCGTAGGGGCTTCGACCCTTACTATGTAGAAATCCACTCTTCATTTAATGAAGTTTTTGATTTTCTGTACCTGCATCGTCAGTTTACTTTCGTGCTTGTGTATTGTGTACATATATTATTTTTATTTTTTCGGGCTGAACTCGAGTAACTTCCCAGCTTCCTACATATCCCTTGCAGTAAAATTGGGATCAAGCCACACGTAGTTCTCTAAATTACATGAGGCTAAGTAATAAATATAAACTAATTAACACTTAAGACTTGCAAGGTTTATTTATTTACCTGGGTTTGATTTTCTCCTCGTTTTTTCGAGGGGAAGTGTCGCCTCTGTCTTGCAAGTGGTATCTAAGGGTAGAACTTTCTGAGGTTCAATGCATGCCAAGAGCGCGGGTAGGTCCGACCCTCCATATCCCGCAGCTGATACGTAGCTGCTCATAGTATGCGGGATATCTGGAAGGGTCCCTCCCACTCGGGATCCATCTTTCCCACAGCTCTTGACGCCCCTACTCTGTGTAGGACTAGCTCTCCGACTTGGTATGTTTGGTCTCTCACTCGCTTGTTGTAGTATCTAGCCCCGCGAGCCGTGTAATGAGCGCTTCAAAGCGCAACTTGTCGCCTGTGTTCTTCCAAGAGGTCCAGCCCCAGGACCATGTGCTCGCCATTGCGGTTTTTCTCGTATTCATGTACTCTCCAACTGGGTGTAGATATCTCTGCAGATATAACTGCCTCGTGCCCATAAGCTAGGCTGAATGGAGTCTCACCGGTGGAAGATCTGGCAATGGTTCGGTAAGCCCACATTAGAATTGGGATTTCCTCGACCCACTTTCCCTGATATGCCACGAGACGTGCTTTTAGTCCCTGGATCAGAGTGCGGTTCGTGACCTCGACCTGGTCGTTTGATTGGGGATACCGTAAGGAGGTAAAGCGATGCTGAATTTTCCAGTGATCACACCACTTTGCAAGTTGGTCACTAGTGAATTGTAACCCGTAGTCGCTGACCAAGACCCAGGGTACTCCGAATCCGCAAACGATGTTACGCCAGAGAAAGTTGATAACTGCTGATGAAGTGATTTGTGGCATCGGCTCGGCTTCTACCCAGTTAGTGAAGTAATCTACAGCCACTAAGAGGTACTTCTTTTGTCCGCGGTCTTGTATTAAGGGTCCGACGATGTCAATACCCCACATGTCAAAAGGGCAAGGAACAAGGTTGGGTTCCCAAGCTGCCGCGGGCAAGTGTGGCATGGAGGCAGCATCTCTATCGGCGGGTCAATGTTCTTTCCCATTTTCACGACCTTCTTGGCTTCTCTTGGGACAACTTCTACCGTTTTGAGCTCTTCTGTAGGGTACAACTTGCCCGGTTCAACTCGCCGAGGCTCGCCTTGACTCTTCTGATCACTATTTTCCTCCTTCTCAATCGTGGCAAAGGTATTTAGACTGCACTCTCGATCCCTTGCTTGATTTCCTCTAACCTCCCCAATTCCGTTCATGGTGGGGAATTTTACCTTCAGGTGGAGGACTGAGGGCACGGCTTTGAACAAGCGAATGGAGGGTCGCCCACAGATCACGTTGTATGTTTTGGCAAGTGCGTTGATGATCTAGAATCTACCTTCCTCCGTTCTTCGCAGATGTCCTTCTCCCCACGACATCAAGAGCAGTATGGAGCCTAAGGTTTCGCTCGGACTTCCATCGAAGCCTACCAACGGAGTCTTCTCTGGCACTATTTGCTCCAGCTGAAGCCCCAAAGCCAGGAAAGTAGGCAGGAACATCACGTCTACCGAACTTCCCGTGTCGATTAGTACCCTGGCCACCTCGGCCCTGTGAATTGTGGCTTGGATGACTATGGGGTCGTCGTGAGGGTGGACAACATCTATCAAGTCCGCTGGTCCAAAGGTAATTGCAGGGGGAGTAGATATGCTAGTAGAAAAAACATGATACTTTAAGCTAGCCCGTTGCGTTTCTTTAAGAAACTTCCTCTTCCTCTGAGCTGACGAGGCTGCCAGCGGACCTCCTTCGATCACGTTGATAGTTCTACTGGACAGGCGGTTGTGCAGGTAATTGGAAGGTGGGGGCGGCAGGTGCTGGTGCCGAGCTTGTTTTTCGGGTGCCGACCCGTCCTCATATCTCTTTCTCATGTTCTGGGAAATCTCCCTCTCCCTTCCCGGTTGTTCCATACTCCGACGCGGTTCTAGTACCTACTCCCGAGGTTGATTTCCTTCTCCTCCTTCAGGGGGTCACTCACCTCTCGGGAGGGCCTTCCTCCTCTCGAGGAACTGGTGCAGGTACCCCATCCGCAAGAGGCCCTCAATTTCTACTCTCAGGTGATCACACTGCTCTGTTTTATGCCCCCAACTTTGGTGAAACAAGCACCGTTTCCCGGTATGGCGCAAGTTTTCCGAATTTCGAGATTGGGGCGGCCATCGGAGGTCTAGATATCCCTCCATCACTTGCAGTATTTCGACATTAGAGATTTTCAAGGAAGTTAAAGGAAGGGGTTCTAAGTACCTTTTTACCACGTCCTGTTGACCACGGGTGTTATCTCCCCGCGTCTTCTTTGCACGATCATCATGCCACGATAGCCCAAGCTTGGCAAGCCGCATATCTTCACGCAACATATATCGTTCGACTTTCTACATGAGCTCTTCCAAGGTCCGAGCAGGGTGTCTCACCAGGGATTCAGCGAACTCCACCGACCGGGTGCCTTGAGCCACAAACTCGGATAATATGTGTGGATCTACATGCCTTACATCGATCACGGCGTTGGCGAAACTTTGCATGTATTCCCGCAAACTCTCTCCCTCAGCTTGAACCATCGTCATTAAGTGTCCGACCGTCTTTGGGTAGCGACGGTAGCAGGCGAACTGCCGCATGAATAGTTACCGCAAGTCGTTGAAACTGTGTAGAGGCTATACCTGCACGTGTGAAATACGACCCCCCCCCCCCCGCGCTGGTACAATGACGGTAGCAGGCTATACCCCTCGGCTCCCACACGACTAATGCTACTAATAACTATCATACCCGGATTATCAAGTAAAACTTTCTCACCCCCGACACCCATATTTCCAGTAAACCTAATTCATGTAGTCATTTGAGAAGTTTGTTTCTAAACTTTAGGTCTATAAACTTTTTTCGCACCAATCTCTTCAGGACCCCTAATAGCTAGAGCCAAATTTAGGCAGCCAACATCAGCGCATGGTGGTTGAGTGTGAGGAACTGAATCAGCCGAACGTTCTGACGATTGAGAACTAAATTCACAGACTCCAGCATTATTAATAGGAGGTACAAAGCCTTACCGGCAATCCCCCCAGGAGTCAGACTGTCGTGGTGGAGAACCACCAGCCCTATACTCAGTATCCATTCCACGATTGCCTTTTTCACGCAACCATGGCCCATAAGGTAGTTTAGAAGGCTCCACATTCACAAAACCTGGTTGAAACTGAACTTCATAGTCCCTATCAATATGGCCAATGACACGTGATAAATAGCCAATATTCGGCAACCTTTCATACATAAAAGTCATCACTTACATTTCTTCACCATTCGATCCCCAAACATTAAGGCATAGTTTCAACGGCTTTGTAATATTAATATTAATTGGAACCCGCATATTTACACCCCATGCAGCAGTTCTATAGACTTCCTCCACTATCCCTAGCTTACTTCCTATAACACCTGCGACTTCCGCTGTTTGCCTCGAAATAGGAAGATCATATATACGAACATGAAAACTACATGAATCGAGCGACACAAGCAATGGATTCTCATTACTTTTAACTACATTCAGAAGGAGAATGTACTTATCAAAAGACCACGGACAACCCTCCATTGCCCGATCACGATCAATCACATGGAAAAATTGGAACAATAAGCGATGATCCCCAATCTGCTGAACTTCCAACCGTTTTTGGGGATCAAGGATGGATTTATAGACTGGCTCAAACGATTTGAAGTTGTAATTCTTAGAAGTCAGTAGCTTACCCACGTAAACAAACTCGGCCGTTTCATGTGGTCTATTCCTTACTGCGCGCGATAAATCAACACCACCCTCTTCGTCGTCCCGTAACCACAGTGATTTACCCAATCGTTCGATCTCAATATCCATGCAAACCCTAACTTGGAGAGACAAGAAACTCGCGTAATTAAACCCCAGGCCCCCTGCGTGTGATCAAACACTCGAGCCACCTGAAACTCCAAGAGAAGAGAACTCCCACACGAGAACATACACTCGGGGGTCAAAACTGTGGGAGAAAAACAACAAAAAAACAATCAGAGAACGAAACAAACAAAACAGAAGAAAGTGGCAAAAGAACGATCAAATCCAGAAGACAATCACGTAATGGAAATCCGACGATAAAATCATACAAACCTGCTTTGTAATTTCCATAGAAAGAGATCAGAGAAAGCCTTACTAGAAGGCACGCGAAACCCTTAAAGAAGAGACGTAAACCCTCACTATTTTGGAGAGACTTTTATTTTATTACGGTGTTTTGTTTTGGATAGAGAGAATCCTGATTGTACACCAATTTGAAAACCTAAAAGAAAGTGATTTGTGTTTGCTTCCCGTGGACGTAGGCTTTGCCAAACCACATTAAATCCTTGTGTCATTTTTCATTCTGTGATGCTTCCGTTACACAACAATTGGTATCAAGAGCCATGGTGAATATCTTTGGCATTTTTTCGATTTTTTCTTGAAATTACAAAAATTACAGTAAAATATTTTGAGTCAAATTGAATTTTTTGTATACCATATGAAACATCTCGTCGCAAGGATTTTGAAAAGTACTTTTTTTGTAGTTTTCCAACCACGAGAAGGCCATAAAAAAGGCGATCAAAGTCGTCAGAAAAAGACCAGAAATTCAACACCCGCGCCGGAAAAATTATAGTCGCTGAAAGTTTGCCGGAGAAGAGCAAGTCCGACCCGAACTCAACCCAAACCATTACCCGGCCCATTGAGCCGTTTGATACCCAACCAATTTGTAATTGGGTCTAATCCTGATACAATTTGATATTGGTCCAGATTAGATCCGTCCTGATCCATTTTCAGCCTGATCCAGTCCGGTCCAGATCCGGTTCAAGTCCCGCAAAATTTGATCAGACCCGGTCACCCCTTTACCAGATCCGGTTCAATTCGATTCAGCTCATAAATTGACCCGGTAGGATAAACAAATATCTCCATAGATTTGTCCTACATTTCAAGGAAACGGTTCATTGTAACCACCTAGCTCTTCTTTGATCTCCATAATCACAAAGCCACATCTGTCTTCCTCTGTTCCAATATTCTCAAAACAAATAAGAGTATGAAATATTTTATACATTGCAGTTAAATCACGTCTCATGATTGGTCTCGAGTTGCAACTCAGACCTTCGGTTGGTAGACATAGCTAATGTCCCCATCTCAACAATGATCATGTCCTGATTAAAATAAAAGATGTGCTTCCAAACATGAACTAGAAATTGTTGTGTAGAGCCATGTTTCCCAAGGTGAGTGGAGGAGTTGGTAACTTCTTTCTTCTAAAGGAGTGAGTTCCAACAAAACGAGTGGTAGCAGCAAAAGCAGTTTGAGTAGAGGGATCATGAGGCACCTGTGTTTAAGCAAATGGAATTGTGGTTCCAACACTCTTCTATTCTTACCCCTTTTTAGAGGCATTAGACTTCACATTAGGTTTGGCCTTTTAGTCTAGTGACGCAATATATTCTTGCCATTTTAGAACGACAGAGAGCCAGAGAGAGTTGGGACTTAAACTTCTACAGAGAGAACTTTCCAAGACCAAGTGAAGAAATCAAAGAAGTCAATATCTAATAAGTAAGAATTAACCGTAGGAAATATGAAAAAGGAGTAAATGAGGAAAATACCTATTGTAAAACCAATCAGATAGAAGAAGGTAAGTTACCTAATGTAAAGTACTAGTCTAAGAATTATTCAAGGAAAAATGAAAAATCAATGAGATAAACTTCTATATTTTTTGAAATTTGCATCTCATCAAAGATACACTAATTTCGAAATTTGATATGATTTTCTAAGAGATTTTAATGATGATTCTCACAAGATATGCAAAACAAGCAACGGAATTTGTACAATCCATGCCGTGAGGAATTTTGCATGCAATGATGAAATCATGAGATAAAATTTTGGATCAATAACCAAATTTAAAAGAGATGTAAATGTAGTAGACAAAAGTAAGTGACACAAACAAGTAAATCTTGAAAATATTTCCACACATTAAACGATACCCCAAATATTGGTAGCTTTCACTCATCACATTATTTCATGAGTGGTAGCTTTTTTCAATTTAGTAGACGCGTAGGATATGAAACTGACAACTTTCTTTGGCTAACTCATGCTTCTGATTTTGCATGTGATTGTTTTTGATGTATACATGCTTCTATTTTTGTATGCTATGCAACAACTTTTTCTTTTGAGATATAAAATTTTCATCATCCTGCAATTTTATGTTTGAACATGAGTCAAGAACAAACGTACTGAATCTTTTGTCATGATTGAACAATCTTTTGTCATAATTGAACAAGAGACAAATCATAAACAAGACTACGGTTATAACAATCAAGAAAAAACAAGATTGTGATCAAAACCTTTTTACCCGCATCTTTTTCAATGGAAAAGGATGGTCAACTAAATTTTCAAAACATGAAAACTAAACTCATGCATCAAATAACATTCAACGAAATAAAACAGTCAGTAGTGCAAGAAACATATCTAATCAAGATCATCAAAGAACTCAAACTCACTTTCTTTTTAGAACAATCCAAATGAAACACCTTTAGGAAGATGTTAACATAAAAAATTTTGAACCAACAGAATCATCTCAGCCAAGTACTCCATTGGTGTCAGCCCACAACTCAGAATATCTTTCTTTTCTTCGGCTGTCAAAACACATAATTAATCCAATTTGGGGGCTAGTTGTAACTGGGTACTACCCTCTTGTAACTTTTGTAACTTACAGACTCTGAAATAGTTATCAGCACATCTTCCTTGCATAACACAAATCCCTTGATCATTTTTAATCAAAAAACCATTGTTATTATTCAAGTTACAGTTTACATATTTTCTATTATTAGAAAGTTTTCTATAATTAGTTATAGCCGTCGGCTAATCTTTCCTTAGTTAGTAAAGTTTTTTTAGTTTTAGTTGTTAATCTCACTTATCAGGTGTTTAACCACTTGGTATAAATAGCACACACGCTCCACCTTCTTCTTCACTTAGTCATTTTATCATTTCATAGAAACTCAACCTTCCTCTCTGTAATCGTCGATTTCAATATTCAGTATTATCAATCATTCAATTCTTAATTTTTGTCCATCAATGGTGATTTCAACATTCTAACATGGTATCATTCGATTAGGTTCAGATCAATCCTCTTTTTCCACTGCAATTTGTGTTTTCTGATCAAAATCGTTCAATTTCCTCCCGATTTGATATATCTGATTCATCATGAGTAATCTTGATTCAAATTCACAAAATACTTATGCTTCTACTCCGGTTATATCGAGAAATCCGAGTGAAGATTCTAATTTGGCCTATTTTTTGGGATCGATTGTTGGTGATGTATTCACTGGAAAGAACTACATATCATGGTGTAAAGGAATCGAGATGGCGCTTAATATCAAAAACACGGTCAAATTCATTGACGGATCATTGCAAATTCGGAATCGGATCAAATTCTTCGCACTGCTTGGATCCACGCCAATAATCTGGTATTATCCTGGCTTTTAAACTCCGTTTCCAAGGAATTGAGGCATGGATTGTTGTATTTCACATGTGCGTTTGATTTGTGGACTGAGTTGAAAACGAGATATGCGCGTACTGATGGATCACGTGTTTATCTTCTTCAAAAATCGTTGTCTACTATAACTCAGGGTTCTTTGTCCAGGAATGATTATTATAATCAATTTTGTAATCTTTGGGATGAGTTTACTACTCAAGCCTATAATAGCATGTACTTGTGGTCTTTGTGATTGCAATGTCAACAACACTATGTTAGATCTTCAACAATATGATTCTGTGTTGAAGTTTCTCACTGGTCTCAATGATTCTTACTTTGCATTAAGAAGTCAGATCTTGATGATTTCTTCACTGCCTACACTCTCAAAGCTTTATTCAATGCTCTTACAAGAAGAAAATCAGAGAGATATATACTCTTCTGTGGTTCCTACAGATGCCTTGGCCATGTTCACTCGCAATAAGAACTATCAAGATAATGTAGCCAAGAATACTTTCAGTTCTCAGGCTAATTCTCAGAATCAAACTCAGCAGCAAAAGTTCTCTAAGAAGGATAAGAAGAAGCTGCGCTGTACTCATTGTGGATTCTCAGGCCACACGGTTGATAAATGTTTTCAAATCATTGGTTACCCCCTCGTTGGGAGGGACCAACTGGTACAGGAAGAATACGAACTTTTCTGCTAACTATCACTAATGAACCTTTGGTTGATCCTCCTGTTTCTACTAAAAAAATTGATGTTTCTACTCATGATCTGTTTCAGCAATTTCTTGCTTTTACTCAGGCTAAAGGTCAATCTGCTGCTGCTGTTCCTCATGTTCCAGTTGATCAAAACCATTTTACAGCAGCCACAATGACTGGTATTATTAAGCATTATGTTTTTGATGTTTAATCTAATATTCATATTAATAGGTTCAAAGATTGGATCTTAGACACAGGAGCTACTCATCATATGGTGTGTCATATTGACAAATTTTTGCATCCTCCCATGCCTATTAGCCTTAAGATTCATTTGCCTAATGACAATACTACTTTAGCTGCTCATGTTGGTGAGGTTATGTTATATCCTGGCATTGTCTTGAAGAATGTTTTATACATTCCCTCCTTTACTTATAGCTTGCTACCTTGAGTAATATTGATTTGTTTTTCTCTTCCTCTGAATGTTTGTTGCAGGACACAATCATGAGGAAGATGATTGGTTTTGCTGAACTTGTCAACAATCTCTATGTTCTTCATGTACCTTCTGTTATTTCTTGGAATGCTGTTACATCTAGTGATTCTAATACTTCCATTTGGCATGCTAGATTAGGTCATCCTTCTATGGATAAGCTTAGTTCTATTCCGCAGATTTCTGTAACCAAGAGCAATAAGATTGACAATTTCAATATCTGCAATTTGTCATTTTTCATTTTTCTAAGCTTAGTTCTATTCCTCAAAGTTCTAATGTTTCTAACTCTATTTTTGAACTATTACATTGTGATGTTTGGGGTCCCTTTTCTATCACTTCACATGATGGCTTTAGATTCTTTCTTACCACAGTTGATGACTTTAGTCGATACACTTGGGTATATCCTATCAAACATAAGTCTGATGTTAGAACTCATCTTATTCCATTTTACAAACTTTTTCATACTCAACTATCTGTCAAAATAAAGGTCGTAAGAACTGAAAATGGCAATGAGTTTTTTATGAAAGACTTCTATACGTCCTTGGGAATTATTCATCAAACATCATGTGTAGAAACACCTGAACATAATGGTATTGGTGAATGCAAACACCAGCATCTTCTTCAAGTTGCTCGATCTCTTAAGTTTCAATCTGGTATACCTTTAGAACAATGGAGTAACTGTGTTACTACAGCTGCATTCGTGATCAACAAGTTGCCATCTCATGGTTTATATAACAAATCTCCTCATGAAATGATATTTGGTAAAACTCCAAATTATAACCTTTTACATGTCTTTTGATGCTTAGCATATACATCTACTGCCATAGACACAAGTTTGAGCCAAGAGCCAAACAATGTGTTTTTCTGGGATATCCTAAAGCTACTAAGGGCTATTTACTATTGGAGTTATCTACCAACAAGTTGTTTGTCTCCAGGAATTTGGTTTTCTATGAAACTATCTTTCCTTTTAAGACTCCTCAAACACCACTGAATGTTGTATCTTCTCATACATCAGATGTATGTACTGATTCTTTTATACAGAGTCATGTTTCTCCTCTTGTACTACCTCTTGTTCATAATAATGAAGATTCTATCGAGTCTGATGGTGAAAATGATTCTCAGATGCCAAATACTCCAAATGTATCTCATAATTTTCGTATGAACAGTGATTTTTTTAGCAATCACAATGATATTTTTCATGATTCTATTGTTACTAATCACACTGATAATCCATCAGATATGGTTACATCTCTACCTACTACTCAACATAACTCTATTCCATCAGAAAGTGCCCCTGTTATCCCACCTGAGATAAGTTAGGGCCTTCTCACAAGGCTTCTACAGCAGCTATTCCTCAAAGTATTGAGCCCAAGACTTTCACTCAAGCCAACGAATCTGTGGAATGGAGAATAGCAATGAAGAAAGCGCTTAATGCCTTAGAAAAGACTAAAAGTTGGGTTCTTACCATGAAGAAAGACCAATTCATATCACACAATTGACTAGACACTAAACAATTTTTTTCTAAAATTTTAAAGCATAATACACATTTTGTCAAGTAGGACTATATTTGATCCTCAAACTACCTTTTCCACAGATAAGACAATAATTTTCGTTCCCGCACAGAACAGTGCCAACAACAGTTTTAGCAAAATTTGTTAAAATCTTTTTGTTACTAGTGATGTTTTTGGAACAACCACTATTAATGTACCATGCATCAGATACTTTTTCTTGAACATTAGTGATCGTAGAGAAACATTAAAATTGGAATTTCATACCCAAACATTTAGTTTTCTGCTTCTTGAATAAGTTGCAACAAGATGATTCATGTACTCAGTACGTGTTGCAAAATGCGATGGTCTTCTATTGTAAGCCTCATAGTCTCTTGGTGACTTAACAAGGTAATATCCCTGGAGTTGATAGCAATGTATGTGACCTCTGACCCACAGTTGTGACAAACTGGAATAAAATTGGACATGATCATGTTCTCAAAAGAACAAGCGTTATTAGCATTATAATTAATTTGATTAGGTTTCACAATGTTACCTTCATCAGATTGCATCACTCGATGAGGAATATAATTCTTGACAAACTTGCGCTCTTTAAGGTCCTTGCTGTAAGAATACCCAAGACCAAAATTATCACTCTTTGCTTGTTGCAGATCTAGAACTCTCTCGTGTTTCTCAGTTCTTGAACTCATCATCTTGACATTCTTTTAAACCTCCGCAAATATTGTTTGAACCTCACTGAGATTCGGTTCCAACATGGAACCAGCAACTTTTGATTCATCAGGATCCTTCTGGAGTTGTTCCTTTTCACACTCTAGCGTAGCATTGATCATCTGAAGTTGCTCTTTTTCATTCCTCTCTGACCACTTTCAATCTCAAGTGCAACATTGAATATAGTGAGAGCTCTCCACTTGTCTACAAGTTCAAGATAGTTTGACTTCACTTGATCAAGATATATTCTCCCTGTTCCTCATCTGACTCGTACTCAGAGTCACTAGTTGTGTCATGTTGTTGGACAGTCACAACACCTGTATAACTAGTGAACGCAGTTAAATCAACATTAGCTCGTTCTTCAGTTTCTCCTTCACTTTGATCAGATTCACCTTCACCGGAAGAGGAGATTAACCTTCACTGCAAGACGTGATCATTGTCTTACTTTTGTTTTTCGGGTTGGCACATTCAGCACGAATATGACCATACCCTAGGAACTCCCTGCATTGATTACCTTTATTCTTCCGGTCCTTCATTCTTGCTTTTCGCCTAAGTTGCAATAGTAGAACTTATAGATTTCTCATTTTTTTTAGCTTTAGTTTGATTGTAGCCAAAGAATCCATGATTTCTTCAACTGTCATGTTCTCAATATCTATGGCTTCTTCGATAGCTTCAATTTCCATGGCGAATCTTTTCGGTAGGGAATGAAGTGCCTTCAGCAAATCTTTTTGGTAGGGAATGGAGTGCCTTAATTGCGGATTTTCTCAATTATATAAATGATTTTTCTGGTGTTGTAACAACAAATATTGTAGTTGCAAAAATATAGAGATAGTAAATAAAGAACACTGGGATTTTAACATAGTTCGGACTCCCATCCCAGTCGAGTACGCTTTCACCCAAAACTTCAGACTTCTTTCAATGTATTAAAGTGAATTACACCTATAGGATGTTACATTAACAAGCTAAACTTCCTTCTATGGTTAAACCCTATATCCATGCCATTAGTCTTCTACTCCATCTGATAGAAGACGCCCTACCTTGTTCGAACTCCCTTCGACCTTGCGAGATACTTCTCAACACAAGTACCGCCAAGTACTATGCTTTGAATGTGATTACTCAATGTGAAACTCTCCATAAACTGGCATAAACCTTTTCTTTCATGAAACTATTTATGGTTTCATTTTATTATTAAAATTAATATATGTTTTTTGAAAATATAAATGCCAAAATTTGTAGGGCTTACGCCTCACCTCCAATGAAGTAAAATGCCCCGTTTGCGCTCTACACCTTTTCAAACATTGTTTAGCGTTAAAAACAAACAATAGAGTAACTTTTTACAATATACAATTTATTCAACATATACAATCATGTTGTGTTAACCCGTAGTTAAGATGAAGAAACAACTATGAAATTAACTCATCATAACAGAGATTGTTCTTGCTGAACTCTTATTTGTTTTCTAAAAGCCACATTAGCTTGTCAGTAGACAGCATGAATGAAAATTTATAAACGTATCCTACAAAAATTCTAAAAAAATTTCATCTCAACTAAGTCAAAACAACATAAAGTAATTTCACTGTTTGTTCCAACAACTATATTAAAGAATTTTCAAAAGCATGTGAAAAAGATCTTGTTAGGACCGCAAGTCCAACACGATTTAAACTCGATTGAACAGTCATGACTGCCAGGTCCAACTATATTTTATTTCCTTGTTTGCAAAATTATTTTAAATGAAATTCGGTTTTATTTACTTTGATTTATTTAATTAATTATTCGCTCTGAATTGTATGGTAATTATCTTTATTATGCGAGTGAATACTTAGGTAAGTTTGTAAAGATTTAACTTGATCTTATAGTATCTTATCTTATGGAAAGTTAATCTTTATCAAACTCTTTATTATATCCTTAAGTAATCTTTTCCTTGTGGAGTTCTCTTTTGTCTTTGGTGTGCAGATTCACGAAGATCATGAAGATCTTATCAAATGATCACAAAGACTTATCAAAAGGAAGAATCGCCTTATCATGGAAAGATTCGGATATATTTGGAAAGATCCTGTCTCGACTGGATATGGAGACTGGCCTAGATTCAAGGAGATCTTTCAGGAGAGCTATCCTATAAATAGTAGAAATTCTAGGAATCAATGTAGAACACTCGTGTAACAAAATATACATCTTTAGGTGTTCTCTGTTATTTTGATTTCTTAGTTTTCGCCCTCTTGAGTTAAATCAAGAACTTGAGAAGCCGACGAGAGTTGAAGGGAGTTCAACGGGAAAGGATTGCGCCAGTTAGAGGGATCTATACGTACGTGCAGTTCGCTTGGAAGCTTTCTCATAAGAAGATCGATACGGGAGTTTTGATGTTACGGGTCAAACGGAGTAGACGCGAAAAAGGCTCCGGTGGTATCAACATTTGAGGGATTCGGTGTTAGAGTAAAACCAGTTGGTGTAATAACTTTTGTCCGTTGAAAGAAGTTTGATTCAGGCGAAAGCCTCGTGAATGTAGGACATAATCCAAACCACGTTAAAATCTGCTGTCTTACTTTACTGTCTTATATACCTGTCTTACTTACCTGTCTAGACTAGGTATCGCAACTACTGCTAAAACGTAAAGTATTAGACCTAAAGATCTATCAATTGGCATCAAGAGCCTGTCACCTACTAACATTGGTGAGATTCTGGTTTTATTTAGATCTTGCAGATTTGATGGCTCAAAACGTTAAGGGATCATTATCATCAAAGCCGACGCTCTTAAATGAATTCAACTATTCATACTGGAAGGTCCGGGCTTAGCATAGACCTAGCCGATTTTTCGTGTTGCAGAATCCATGACTATGAAATGGGAAGTTGAGAAACAATAACAACTTGACAAAGAAGTTCACAGTTAACAAATCATATTTATTTTCTTGATAAGTGGTCAAATTGATTGATTCTATAATGAGGTTTTCTTTATATCCACCTCCTCTAATTTCCCACTTGATTTGAGATATGTCCTTGAAGAAGCTCTTAACAACGGTTAAGCTCTCTATTTAAGCTGATGTAAGGGTATTAAAAGTGTGCGGAATCGCTTATATTTTTTCAGTAATTGGTAAGGATTATGAAGATTTGAGCATTATGACAACTACCAATTGTATTAGTGTAAACTTTCAGTATGATAAGGGAAAATACTGCATGTAAGAGCATCTCATGCATTTCTATCAATCAGTTTGGATCCTTTCGAAACTTTTCCTTGAAGTTCACCAGCCAATAATGTTTACTGATTAATGATCATACTTTTAACAGATAATTAAGGTTTGCCTTGCCATGACTTACAAGCTTTTTCTCTTGCAGCTGCCCGAGAAACCCATGCTGTTTCATTGCTCGAAAAACAAGAAAATCTGCCTTTCCAACATATCGCCTAGCATATTTCACAAAAAATCAAATCCTTATCTGACCACAAATAATAACAATAGAAATAATACTAAAGTAATAAACTAACAAAAATATTTTTTGTTTTCTTTAGTAACATGTGAGAGTCTCCATGGATGAGGGCCAATCTGCTAAATAAAGACAAAAAGGGCACATCAAAACTAAAAAATAAGTGAACCAGACAGGAAGATATATTACAATTTCATGATACCAGATTATGACCACAAATATCAGTAGTAATATGCTCAAGGATCAAAAGCCAGAAGGGTGTTGGTGAAAGCTGAAAGCCCTCAGGCTAATGAATCTATGATGCATGAAACATATTTTGCAAAATTGCATGGAAGGAATCGTCCGATAGGTAATTGAGATTCTGAGAAGATACATTTGGACTTCAGATAAAATCTCGTTTTCTGACGACAAATATATCATAACTTTAAGTTGTAATGAAACATAAATACGCAAAACTTCTCCGCAAGAGTGTGAAACTTCTTAGGTTGAAAAATAGCCACAATTGGAGGTATGTAAGGCTACAAGCCATTCTCCAAACCAAGTCAATAAAAAATAGCATTCAGAGTAAGACCAAGTTGATTCACACAAGGTTTGGCCACATTTAACCAACATATAACATGAATGATACTTAATATGAGCTGCCAACACCACAAACTTGCGGGTGATGTGGGTGTAAGAAACCAAACACAAGCTTTCTAGGACAAGGAACATGTAAAGACATCGATTCTTTGTGTGCGTGATGAACACATAATAGATTAGATTCTTATGATAGATGCGAAAGATGAACTCATAGGATAGATCTCGTTGGTTATGAAGTTCCTCAAGTCGTGTGATGATAGCATATAGAACAAAAAGATGTGGTTAATTCATTGAGGTAAATGCGTTTGGAGGAACAACGTACACATAGTAATATTCTGAATTACGGAGTGGTGTTTTCTGTTACGGGAACCATAAACATAGGTTTCACTTCATAGTTTGATACATCCCACTGAGGAGTCGATCATAATTCATCTCAACAAGGGCTTGTCTTTAAGGCTGATCAGCATCTATCCAAAGAAACCTAGTATCTACCACCAGCTCAACCAGTGAGAAGGACTGACCTGCCGAGTTACTTTGGAAAGAGAAGAGAGGAAGTGTCACCTAATCAGGATGACATACTGAGCACATGTTTGAGAATTCCACTAGGGAATCATCCACTAAAAGGAGGATCAATCGAAATGGTATCACAAAATCATTTAGGGGTTCGCCACCTGAAAACTCGAAGGAATTTCTGAAGTCTTTTTCTACAGAATTGCATATGATTTCTCAAAACTGCAACTGTTTCAGTTTGCACTAAGAGATCATGCAAAGAAGTAGTTTGATAAGCTACCAACAAGCAGCATTGAAACATGGGAGCGGATGGCAAGACTATTTATTACTGAGTATTGCCCACGATATATAGTGATGAAACAAAGGGATGAGATAATGAGTTTTCATCATAAAGAAATGGAAGAAACTCATGAAGCTTGGGATAGACTTAAAATTTTAGTTCAAAATCGTTCCCAACATGATATGACCTAGTATGATCTGTTATATCACTTTTATTCATGGCTAAATGTAGGAAAAAAGAAGAATTTAGATGCTACCTATGGAGGAAGCTTCATGGCTCTGACTGACAAAGAAGCTTCATATATGATGGAGACAATGGAGAACGGATGTAGGAGATGGCATCCAGATAGAGACCAAGAAGTACCAAGAATGACTGTTGGGGTACATCACGTTGCAGATATGGACAAATTATATATGATGACTTCTTGGATAAAAAAGATTGATGAAAGAACCAAACCCAGAGAAATACAAGAAGAACAAATGGAATAAGTGGATTATGCTAATTTCAATGGAAGAAATAATAAGCATCGAGGACCATTTGTCCCGAGCTACAAGAGAGAAAATTATAACTCTTGGGGAGGAAAGCATGCAATCGACGGAAAACCACGGAAATCCACCTGGAATATACTGGAATCCACTAGAAATTGGAATAAAATCCCTTTTTTATTAATAATGATCCAAAGATACTTCAAAATAATAATAAACCATGTATTTATAGTCTTTAAGAAACCCTAATTCAAAATAAGGAAATAAACAAAAAGAGTCCTAAAGAAAATAGGAAAAACAGGAAAATTCCAAGAAAAAAACGACACAAAACTGTAAGTCTTCTCGGCTGCCCACTAAGAGTTGTAGGAAACTCAAAGACGTTCGATTTGACATCTTATGGGCCTCAAATGAAGCACTGGATCAAAAGATATGGCAGTTTTCATGCAGGCCTTTGTTTTCTGCGAAAATATCCAATATCCGGGGGTTCTTGTCCTACATCACCCAATCAACTAACCAACCACCAAGTGCTTTGCAGAGAAACACTGAAAGAAATCTAAGGAAATGGTGAACAAGATCTCACGCAGAACATAGACATATGACGATACGTTTAGAGAACTGAAACACGTCACTTGAGAGAGTATCCCAAGGATTTACATTTCCTAGAGAGAGTAGGTAAACCTGCTCTAAAATTCTATAACACTAAGTAAGCTAATATGATTCATATTTAAAGGTACTTGGAAGCCCAAGACGGGAATGATGGAGCACTCAATGGAATAAGAAAGTGGAAGGATCATCAAAAAAAGACGCACGCAGGATCACCTGAAGGTGAATCTGTGAAGGCCATTAAGGCAACCGTAGAAAAGGCAATAGAGGTAGACAAAGGTGAAGAAATTGATATCATTAGAGTGGCTGAGCAACTAGGACAACTGAAGAAGAAGTTTGAATATTTGTTACCGAAGTTGAACGACCTAGGAAGTTTTACAGTTCCTTGCACTATAAATAATGTCACTTTAGCAGATGCACTTTGTGATTTAGGTGCAAGTGTTAGTTTGATCCCATTGACTATTAATAGGAGTCTGAAAACCAAAATCACTCCGTCTAGAGCATCACTCCGATTTGCTAATGAGTCAACCAAAAGACCAATTAGAATAGTGGAAAATGTCACTGGCACGTTTTTGGCTGACTTTATGGTTATGAAATTGGAGGATGCGTATTCTTATCATTTAATAATAGGAAGGCCCCTTTTAGCCACGACTAGGTCTTTAATTGATGTTGAGAAACAATCTGTTACCTTGCTCTATAAAAAGCAAGAGAAAACATATGTTATTGATCCAGGTAACAAGGAAAAGAAGCTAGATGATCAAAGTGCATATGACGAGGCTTACTTTGAGATAATGGAACAAAGAAATCAAACGACTGAGTTAGCACTAGAAAAGAAGAAAGCTCAAGAGTGGATGAGAAAGAAAGATGTTCCACAGCTTATGGAGATTTGGAATTACTATAAAAATCGTTTTGATGATGAGAGTAACTGAAGTAAAGATGGATCTGATGAGGAGTAACAAACCCTTACTCTCTCATTCTGCCGAGCCAACAACGTTAAACAAGAGCACTACCTGGGAGGCAACCCATGATGTTTACTGCTTTAGTTTGATTTTAGTTGTTTATTTTTGTTCAATTGAATAAAGTATTTTATTCTAAGTAGTGATGGATTTTTTGTGCAAAAGACTGTGCATTAAGAGGAGCTCAAAAGCAAACGAATGATGGAGAAAACAAAAAAGCCGCAGACGAATCAGCCGTGGAATTGATCGCATTCCATATGCACTTGAACTTAAGCGATCTCTTATGATGAGCATGGTGAAACTAAGGAAATTTTTCTGCATGAAGATAGAAGGGTGGAAAGAAACGCTAAGCGACGCTTGTATATGTGCATGAAAGGTCAAAACACTCTATTGAATTGTAGAAAGGAGGAAAGCGATAGCTTATCAATCGCTTTTATGCGAGGATGAAAAATCCAAATTCTATGTTGATGTTTAGAAAGGAGAGCAACCAAGGCAAAACGATTGCTTGTGAAGGAGTTTTACTCTGTCAAAACATCGCGATCAACAAAGTGATCACACTGCAATCGCATTAACAAGGATAAAAGTTTTTGGTAGAAGATAGAAAGGAGAAAGCGATCACATCTGAATTGCTTGCAAAAGGGGAGAACTCAGTGTCGATATTCAGAAACCAGACATACGATCGCATATCACCGCATCATCTAACGCGTCCGTCCGATTATGTTTTGCTTGAGTACATATTGAAGGAAATTTCTCAAATGAAAGCGACCGCGTTTCCTAAGAAAGCGATTGCATTGCTCCATATCAATGCTGACGCACGTGAGGGAAAGCGATCACTTGTATCGTCAGATTTAAATATGAAATTCCATTTCTTTCTTTACTTTTGCACAAAATTTCCTTCCCCAGTAGTCTCACTCTCTTTCCTAAACTCCAGTATTCGATATTGTTTACCTTTCAAAGTCCTCAAAGAGTGGAAACTAATCTTTTAACTTTCTAAAACCAGCTAGTTGTTGGTTACAGTTAGAAATTGTCTTTTTTCTGAAAACCACATCTGTGTGTAAGTGTAAGTTATTGATTGCATCGTATTAAGGTGTGGTAATTGATGGTATCTTGTTGGATTATTCTACGAACCAAGAGAAACTTGGAAATTCATAAAGCCAATTTTGCATACCAAGGGTTTGACGAAAGTTCCCAATGACATCCACGACGAGCACTAGAAGATAATCGTCGTCTTCAAGCTTAACTGTTATACCACATGTGGCACGAGTTTTTAGTAAGTTTGTTAAGAGACGATTCAGGAACAAAAAGGGCTTGGATGCAACAAATCAATCAACCGCAATCAAATACTCGAGAGGGGATTTACTATCTTCCCCGAGGAAATCAAGGCATTGGGATGGCAGGAATTTGCTCAAACACCAAGAGAATGTAATGAAGATCTAGTGCAAGAATGTAATGATTGATGAGTTCTATGGGATATACTTGGAAGATACTGAGGAAGAAGCAGAATTGAAAATCCCAATAGAAGAGAAGATCCACACGTATTTTTTGTTTCCTAGACAGTTAGCGAAGAAAATGATGCATAAGGATGCAAAAAGCTTGACACGTACTCAGGAAGAGTATAGTATTCAATATAATACATTGTTACTGCAATACAAGGCGTATCTTTATTTTATTGGTTCAAGAATTTTGCCAGCTACGAGCGCAACTCTGATCTCGTGGACAGAGTCTGCCTAATGAGCTTCATGAGAGATGGTCAACCTTTTGGACCAGGGGAATTCATAGTAAAGGCAATCATTACATGGGCCAAAAGAATACCCAAAGAAGGCATGCCCTTCGGAGCACTCATCACTGCATTCTGTAGGAAATATCAAATTCTTGAGCGAACAACTGATCAAATTCTCAATACACCTGAACCAATTAGGGAATTATCTCTACTGAGATATACAACATGTAAACCACAAGCTGTCCAATATTTGGAAGCTGAAGAAAGTGAGGTCATGGACAGTGACAAATAATCAGAGAACAAAGGACTGGAACTACTTCAACTTACGAATGGGCCAGAGTCACAGAGCTTAGTAAAGCAATTCCTGAGGAAAACCAAAGAACAAATGCAAAAGCTTCAAGAGATTCATGGAGATCTGATGTACATTCTCCAGCACACCAAAGGATCAACATCAAATATAAACTAACCATTATCCGACTGAGTTGCGGCTCGCAAGGGGAGTCCTCCTATTCTTATCTTTATCTTACGCAGTGAGGACACTGCTCGTTTTTCGTTTAAGGGTGGAGAGCATTTTCATGCATTCAATTCTTTCATTACTCTTATGTTTTTTTTTTGTTTTTGTTTTGTTCTTTAATGATCTTTAATTTAACTTTGAGTTTAGTACACCTTAGTTCTTTGATTCCTTGTCTCACCAATTAGTTAGTTGTGCCATTTATTTATTTAAAAACAAGTTGTAGAAAATCTTGGTGGGATTTGTTGGAGCTCCATTAGTGTATCTGCATGAAAATGCGTATATGTGATGACTGGAAGTATGTATGCACATGAAATACATGATAGTTGATGCAATAGTAAACATGTTATGTACATACCATTTTGTCTATGATTGCATGTAGAAGTAAGTACGCCATTGACGGACGCTTATTTAGATTAACTAATCTTAGGGAGATTGCTGAATTTTTGAACTTAGTTGAGCACCTATCAAGGCCAAATCCTAGATAGAGGACCACTAAGGAAGTGATCTAGGCTCTTTTTTAATAGCGTTCGAGCCTTTCAAACCCAAAACCTTTCACAAATAAAATAATCCATTGCACACCTCTGATGCCTTTTGTGTATAAGCCTTTTTTATGAATTAGTCTACCTACCTACCCGTATTAGCCGAATTTGAAAAATTATCCCTTCCATTTTCTAGAATATTTTGTTTGTGCACAAACAAGAACTAAGGAGAAGAAAGAGAAGAATCACGGAAGAGTAGAGGGGTTGATGAGTGAAAAAGGCTATGTGTATTCGCGAAGAAAATCAATGAGAAAAGGGCCAAGTGAGGAAGAGCTGAAAGATTATAGTTGCACAAAGCCCATAGGAAAATCTTTGTTTGGGGGCGCAACTTGACAAAACAAAAGAGGGTTTAAGCTTGAAAAGGAAAAGAGAAGAATGAGCAAAATGTTAAAAAATCCGCTCATTCTTCTCAAATGCTCGAGAACAAAATGTGTAATGTGGAGTGAGAGGTTGATTTTGAGGGAGAAATGCAAAAAGAAAGGTAATTTGAGTTTGTGCATGAACGAAAGCTTTCTAGAATTTTGTACTCTTATCATATATCCATTTTTAGCCAATGCCTTAGCCTAATATTACAAGCTTAAGAAGTTCTAGGTGATCTTCAGTGGAACTCTTCTACATTAGTGGAGAGAATATGTGAGGCTAGGAGATAAAGTGAAGTAGTCCATCTTAGTGGAATTCATCTGTGTAAACTAAGTCAAGCAGTCAATTCTACATATGCTTGAGAAACAGAGTTCTACATTCTTCATAAAGTGATATATTTGTGGACTGTATATCAAAGATATATGTTTGCAATGATGCTTTTGGATTGCTATGTGTTGTCACATGGTTATTGAATTGTCATGATATTCTGAAGAAGGATTCCGCCGTTACCACCTACGTACCAAAATATTGGATTCCTATGTTTTATTTTTGTTTTGTAGTCTTGTATTGTTTACTCGAGGACGAGTAAAAGGGTAAGTTTGGGGGTGTTTGATGAGTCCATTTTGTACTTATTATTCATATGTCAAATAGATCGTTTTATTATATGTTCCTTGATTGTTTTGAGTATTTTTACTTGTTTTCCTTTATTTTATTGTGTAGGAGTCGTTTTGGTGAAAAAGGATGAAAATGACCTAAAAAGAGGAGTTCTGGGCAATTCATGTGAGCAGAAAAGTGAGGGGATGCAAAGAGAATCAATCGCTTGTGAATGCGATCTCTTGACATTGAAGAGGAAATAGAAGCAATCACTTCTGACTGAAGAATAACGCAACCCTAATTCAGTAGCCGTTGCATGCAAACTGAAAGTTACCGCTTAAAAATTGCTTTGACTTAAGAAATTAGGTTTTGATGATAACTAAAGAGTGAGACTTTCCAAACCAGAGAGGATATAGAAGGGAAGACCAAAACACTTAGAAAAGAGAGCCAGAGTAGCTAGTAGAAGAAATTAGAAACGTTTGTGAAGATAACAGAAGATAGAGAAGAACGAAGATAAAAGCCGTGATTGAGTTGAAGTTCTCTAGTTATTTGTACACTTGAACTGACACTTTGTTGATTTGAATATTGCTTTTATTTTTGTCCTTTTGTTTGGACGAGATCTTTGCTTTAGTTTGTTTCATTCAAGATCATGGTTTATTTTATTGATGTTTTCATGTTTACTTTTACTATGCATAGCTAAGCTAATCGTGTGTCGTGAGACGATGGGACTATGGTAGAGATCATGTCGAGATGATTGTGTTGAGATAACTGTGTGAGGAACAATTAAATTGAACTTATAACTTGAACTATATGTTTTATGTGCCTCATGAACACATGATAGATTAGATTTTTACGACAGATGCGAAAGCCAAACTCATAGCATAGATCTCATAGGTTATAAAGTTCCACATGTTGTGTAATGATAGTGCCTAGAACAAGAATACGTGGGTAACTCATTGAGGTAAATGTGTTTGGAGGAACAGCGTACACATAGTAGCATTCCGAATTACAGAGTGGTATTTTCCATTACGGGAACCCATAATCATAGGTTTTACTTCATAGTTTAATACACCCCACACACGAGTCGATCATAACTCATCTCAACAATGGTTTGTCTACGTGTCTCTGATCAGTATCTATCCAAAGAAACCAAGTCCTTGCGATACAATCTTTATATTATTTATTTAAGTCTTTGTGTTTTAGTTGGTACTTATTCCAAGAATCTAAAATACATTTCATTTACATTTTATGTTTAGTAGTAACTGTGTAAGGTGATAGTTGCATAGTTATTAGTTTGTGTTTGCATAAATAGATTACTTAATAGTTAAGATTCAACGTAATTCTCCCTTGGATTCGATATTCTGTGGGTTGTAACTTACTTCCCTATATTACTTGCACCCATACACTTGCGGTTGTTATTGTCAATGGAGTTTGGGCAGGTCAACTTACATCCCAATCTTTGTTAACCCTCAATACATTCATATATTTCCTTGGCCATCCATGTAGATGTGGCTGCCTGAACCCTCTCCACCCTCCAACACTCATGCTTGTCATTGTAAGTCTTCACTTGGAATATGTTCCCCATAAATTGCCCAGGGGCATATTTCAAGCTTCTTGCATTTTATTTGCACCTTGTCTCTATGATTCTTTGTGAAATTAAGATCACTCATAATCATTATCGAGAAGATATCTTATTGCAGATTTGAAGGTGGTTGCATCATTGAAGCACAAACTAAAAACAAAAGTAGGGTTTTCCATGTCAACTTTTGGATTAAAGACAAGAACCCCCAAACATGTACCATTTTTTTTGAATTAATCAAACAATACTTGTCTTAGTGTGCGTAGTTACAGTACACCCTAAACCCTTTAAGCCACTCCTCAAACTGCATCCTCCCTAGCTTTCACATACGCATCCTGATCATCAAGCAGACTACACTCAGTATCCACTAAGAGTATTCTAAGTCATTCCTCACAATATGATCAACATATTCACCCTCATTATCTTTATAATTTATTAGATCATCAAAGACTTCTATCTCATTATTCGATGCTACATCTTTCTCGTGCATGCTAGCATTTAACCCTTTCTCCTCCCTAATGGTTAGATAAGACCACATCATGTCCTCCAACCTCACTTCTTCACACTACTGAATAGGTTATATTTGATCTAAGTTCACACTACCCATCCAGTATGGCTACCTAAATAAATCACAATTTCTTATTCACTGATAAAATTTATGAGGTTGGTGGCATCCAACTAAGTTTTCATGAATTCTAGATTCAGTGGATGATCAATTTCAAAAGTAGGAAAATAGTAATCTACATTACGACAATCAGGATATCAGGATATCCCACTGACTTAGCCATCAATTCAATTTCTAACACGCTCATTTTATTTCTGTCACAGAAATCAAGATTTGCAATCTAAACATTACAATATACATGCCTATCCAGATTCATGAATTTCCATGGTGGTGCATTTTGATGGTGAAATCATCACTGTAAGCACCTGAATTATAGAACAAAGTGACTTAGTCTTATATTACATAACTAAGTGTGTGGTGTCGGAGGGATTTGGCATCTGTAATTGTAAAGGTCAAAAACGAATGAGATACAGTATGAAATCCTCAAAAAGCAACAAAATAATCATTTCACACCACTTTGCAGTCTAAAACACTAAATTTACCTTAATTGGTCAATAAAAATCAGGGGACAAGAAACAAAATCAAGACAATGTTACATAGATCTATTATTTTTTTGGGTAAAAAGATGGCAATATAAAGAAAAAATGAGCTCAGGATGGAATGTGAAAATTTTGTACCATAATGAGGTGCATTCTGCCCCTCAGATATCTCGTCGGCTTCTCCTCAAGTTCCAAGTCATTTTTTGCTGGTTCGTACCACAATGCACTCTCAAACTAGAAATTGAATGAAAGTAATCACCAAATAAGCATGTTTAAAGCTGGCAAAAGAGAAAGTAATTTAGGGGTATGATTGTCAAATTAGTCAGTGTATTTTTTGGAATTTCTTCTTATGTGCTTATATTTACAATCACTCTAAAAGATGCAGAAAGATTTTTACCGCTTTAAGTTTTTTTATTAGCCGCGACCTCCATAAACTTTAAGTGCATTTTACTCTAGGTTAAGCCGCCTTCTAATTAGTTTCATGCTATCATCTTCGCATCTGGTCAACCGCATTTGCCGCCACTATCATCAGTGTAAAAACAAGCTTACCATCATCTATTCTCCCCTGCAATTAAACATAACTTACCGTTGCTCACAGATCTCAAATTGATTAATGAAGTTTCATCAGATTTGTTGGTGATGATGTAAAAATCAGAGTGGAGATAGTTGGCGAAGCATCCAACATTCTTGAAGGGAAGATTTGTTTTTTATATGGATATAACTTATAACTTGTCTAGTGTTAAGCCACTATGGGATAATGGTGAGACTGAGGTTGCGACAAGGTTCCGCGTTATGTTTATTGTGATGGAAAATTCAAAGAAGATATTTGGAATGGATGGAATTGGAAAGAACAAGACCTTCTCCTCTATAAGTTCTCTTTTATTACATCAATTTTGTATAAAAACCAATCTGTTAAACTTAAATTTTATCTCATATACTGGGTTTTCTTTCCTAAGTCGATTTATATCCTAGTTAGTGCTTATAAGAAGACATTCTTTCACTCATCCTGACTAAGAACTCTTTCATCCTATTTTGTTGCATGCTAAGGAAAATAGTATTGTAAAAAATACTAGTGAATTTATCGGGTAATAGCAAAAAATAATCCTGCGTTATTTTAATTGGCAAATAACTCCATGTGTTATTTTAATTAGCAGTGTTATTCTAATAAGAAAGTAACTCTATGTGTTATTTTGATTAGCAAAAAGCATTCTCTGAAATTTGGAAATTAGCAAAAAAAATCTCTGTCATCTTTTTCTATATATCTTTTTGCTGTTTATTACTTGCTTTTACAACAATTTGACTTTATTTGTTCCTCTGTTATAACTTATAAATAAAGGATCTTTTAAGATAAAGGTTGTATATTTGTTGACATAATTTGTTTTAGATACACATTTGCTAATATCAACGGATATGTAATTACTTCTTGAATTAGCAGAAAGTAAGTATTTGTTTCCTCTAATTGATCACAGCATTCCCATTCAATTAAAGTTATTCCCCTGAATTTATTTGATTAATTGTTGCTACCTCGGTGATTTCAAGGGCATTGAACGCAATCCCTCAGATGAACTGTTTGCATGTCTGTCTAGTCGACTGTTGATGTTGAGCCGGCAAATACACGGCTGAATTTACGAATGCGGCTCCATCTTTGGTAAAGTGAAAAAATAGTAACTACCGTCATAAGTAATATTTAGAATACTAATCTAAAATAGAAATAATGGCTAGTACAGTTCAATAGAATCCTAAAATGGAAATAAAAGTGAAGAATTCCCAATATCATAGAAGCCTAATGCAAATGGATAATATCTGATTACTGTCTTCATCAGCGGTAATTTATTGCGCCAACTCACTATTCAGTATTTACTTAAGCAGCTGCTTCTAAAAATTCACACAAAATGCAGCCATCATTTGTCCGTTGAAAGTGTTAGAGTAAAACCAGTTGGTGTAATAACTTTTGTCCGTTGAAAGAAGTTTGATTCAGGCGAAAGCCTCGTGGATGTAGGACATAGTCCGAACCACGGTAAAATCTGCAGTCTTACTTTACTGTCTTATATACCTTTCTTATTTATCTGTCTAGACTAGGTATCGCAACTACTGCTTAAAACGTAAAGTATTAGACCTTAAGATCTATCAATTGGCATCAAGAGCCTATCACCTACTTACATTGGTGAGATTCAGGTTTTATTTAGATCTTGCAGATTTGATGGCACAAAACGTTGAGGGATCATCATCATCAAAGCCGTCGCTCTTAAATGAATTTAACTATTCATACTGGAAGGTCCGCATGACAGCTTTCATCAAAAGGGAAAATCAGAAAGCGTGGAAAAGCGTTCTCAAAGGATGGACTCCACCACTAGATAAAGATGGAAAGCCGAAGCTGGAGCTCGACTGGACTGACACAGAAGATCTTGACGCGAGCTACAACTCCATTGCAATCAATGCAATTTTAAATGGAGTCGACCTAAATCAGTTCAAACTGATCTCAAAGTGTGAATCGGCCAAAGATGCATGGAATGCCCTCCGTGTTGCCCATGAAGGTACCCCATCCGTGAAAAGATCCAAAAGACAAATCCTTGGTACACGGTTTGAGGAACTCAAAATGGAGGATCATGAAACAATAGCTCAATACAATGCTAAACTTAGAGACATTGCTAATGAAGCCTTCCTCCTCGGTGATGAGTACAGTGAGTCCAAACTTGTTCAGAAAACTCTTCGCACTTTACCCTCAAGATTCGATATGAAAATTGAGGCGATTGAAGAAGCAAGAGACGTGGAGAACTTGTCACTCGAAGAGCTCATGGGTGCCTCTCAACTTTCGAGTTGAAAAAGAATTTGAATGGAGTCACTTCAAAAGGTGTTGCACTTAAAGCTGAAATCAAAGACAAACCTCAAAGTGACGACAAGGACGAGTTTGAGAAATCTGTCGCGTTTCTCTCCAAAGGACTCCGAAAGTTTTCCAAGTGGAAAAACAAAGGTACGAACACTTTCCCATCTAACTCTGATAATTCATTAAAATCTTCCGCTGCTAATGATCTTAGCTACAAAAGAAGAGGGAAAGGTGTTCAATGCAGGGAATGCCAAGGCTATGGTCACATACAAACTGATTGTGCAAATCTTCTCCCGAAGAATAAAGACAAAGCCATGGTGTGCACTTGGAGTGATGGAGAGTCATCTGAAAGTGAAGATGAGGCAGGAGAAAAAGCAAACATTGCACTCTCTTCTGTTATCCGACCTGACTCATCACCTGTCGCGACTGACCAGGACGACTCCGAAACTGCTTCTGAGATTTATACGATAACATCTATATGCAGTGATGACGAGTTAGATTGTTGCATTGATGAACCTAAAGAAAGAACATTTTTTGCATTTTCTTCTATTCTTAATCATGACTTACCACCTGTCTTGACTACTCAGGAAAACAGTGATGATACTGAGGACGATAATTCCCCTGATCCATTCCGGGAAATGAGACTCCTTCGAAATTTGTTGTTTTCAGAGATACGCAAGAACGTTGATCTCAATAGACAAGTCATGGCCCTCAAAATTGATGCACACAGTATAAAAGAATCAATCACCATTTTTGAGGATTTGGAAACACACTTCCAAGATGTTCTTAAGGTTCTCAATAAGGCTGTCACATGCAATCAGAACAAAGTTTCTGATCAAAGTCGTAGTCCCATTTTTAAGCTGGTCTTGGTTACCACCCACCGATCGGTCTAAGCAGGGAGATTCCTAGTATATTTGATATGGATAATGATAGCTTAGCACGTGATCTTAATTTCTCACAGCCTCATGTTTTTAATCGCAGGTCCAGTCCAACGAACAGGCCCAGTCCCGTTTGGTGGTCCCGACGGATGCGCAAGTCTAGCAGAGCCTGTTATCATTGTGGTGGTCAAGGACATATTCGTTCACGCTGTCCTGACTTAAAACAGAACTCATCAAGGAACACAGCAAAGAAACCTGTTGGACCACGAGTCCCGACATCTCGGAAGACTCCACGAAAAACAGTGTTTAAAGACTCCAATGAAGATTCTGAACCAACGAATCACATAAGGGTGAAATGTTCTAATCATAAAAACATTCATTTTGTATTTTCCTCTGTTGAAAACGCCTCACCTGATTGTTGGTATCTTGACAGTGCATGCTCACATCACATGACAGGGAACAAAAACCTCTTGACTAATTATGTTACTGGTCCAAGTGGAACAGTTCAGCTCGGTAATGGCAAAAAGGGTCAAGTGGTTGCAAAAGGAACACTCATTCTTAACGGGCGTCCTATACTAAACGATGTGTTCCATGTTGATGGACTTGAGCATAATTTGATTAGCATAAGCCAGCTATGCGATCAAAAGTTGGTTGTCACGTTTACACAAGATGAATGTCATGTATTTGATAACCAAAGTTTTTGTGTTTTTTTAGGAAATCGGACTGCTGAAAATTGCTATACTCTAAAGCAGTCACGACTCCCTACAGAACAGTTCACAAACTCTGTTTCAAACAGACCTTTTTTTCCTTTAGTTAGTGAACTAATTTGTTTTTATGGTTCGCAGGTCAGTCAAGGAGCCAACAGATTGGTCATAGATCAATCCAAGTACGTTCAATATCCTATCAAGGACCTTGATCTTGAAACTGCAGAACAGTCGATGATTCATGTGGCATCTCCTACATGGGTTGTCAATAAGACAAGAGGCAACTTCATAGACCTTAGTTTCTCCACTTTTGGAACAGGAAGTCATCTCTACCTAACTATATATAATCGTGTCATATTACTTGATATTGGTTGGGTTGATCACATGCTTAAGTTTTCTGTTTTTGTGCAAAGTGATGTGTTCGTCTTTAGTAACCGCAACTGTGCTATTATCATTGCTCATAATCATGTTAAGCACTTATGCACACAACACACGGAATCATGGCACCATCTCATATGTGATTTAGGTGATAATGAATGTGCTGTCATTAAGCATGTCGCGACTGGAAGACAAACTGCTGTTATTTTTATGAAGAGAATTGTTTCACAAAGCTTTGAGACCCTCAAAAAGTCTCTCAGCATTTGTCTCCACTAAGCGCTGGTCGCGTGCCCGATTTAACTGAGATGTTTTTTATTTGTTGAACTAACTGTCATGATTTACTTGCAGACCTGTTGGACAGCCGGTTCTGGAGCGTACTTAGAACTGCATTGATACACAATGCATATCTTTCCCTCAGTTAAACCAGTGAAATCGAAGGATTTTGCAACGGGCAATTTTTGTTTTTAATTTGTTTTTATAATCTCTTTGACATGGACTTTGTCCACTTTTGCTACCTCATCACTTTAAAAACAGAAGAATTGAGCTGAAAAGAAAAGTATGAGTGTTCAAAAGAGTTATGAAAAGAAAAGAACAAAGAGAGCATGAGCCAACAGAAAAAGTGCTTCAAAAGAAAAATATATGGAGGAAAAAGTAGCCTAAACTCAATGAATATGTGTGAAAGCATTCAATTCATATTTCACGGTCATCACAAAATTGAAAAGAGCTACCATATTCTACATAAAGTTATGTGCGAAAGCTACCTCTATGCAAAAGGCTCATAGTGTGTGTACAAGGTGCAATTGTATTGTTTGAAAAGAGATATCTTGCAAAACGATTTTTACCCCTTTCAAATTCTCTTCCCTTTCATCTGTTTATCATATGAGAATTCACACACACACATTTTATTGTATTCATCTGGTTCATGAGTATTCTCCAATTCCGACATGTTTTATACTCAGTCTTATAGTCTGTCATGACAGGGTGTCTCGACATCCACTTACACCAGTTGAATCGGTCCTCGGTAAGTTATGTGAGTAATTTGCTGAGTTACTTTCTGTTTGTTTCTTTTAATTTGTGTTTTAATTTGTTTTTATTTTACTAAACAGGTGCAATTTTTATTTTGTCTTTAAAACGCGATATGTGTAATTTCGGCATGATTCATTTTCCCGCCTATGCTTTGCCGCGTTTTATTTTCATAGAGATTGAGTTGCGTGTATCTTGTTGGAATCTTTCCTTGATTAGTCTTGGTAAGAGTCCTATCACTTATGGGAAGTTGTGGATAATGATTATGGAAGATATGACATTGATTTGATTTCATCTATTTATATATCTTACCTTATTATCATATCTCACACAATCCTACTATCTCTCTCTCTAGTGTGTTTATTTTTTGGTGTGTGAGTTTGTGTTTATGTCTTCTTTCTCACCTACGTTTATCAAGAAAATATTTAACATGGTGAAATCTAAGTCAGGAGAATCTTCGTAGTCGACCCCACCAGTCGACCATGACAGTGCATCCACCACGGGCAACGAGTTGGCCCAAGTCTTGCAACCAATGCCGCTCAAAATCAGAATTCCGGCGGACTTTGTTCCACCGCCATCTTCCGATGCACCGCCGCAAGATACTACACCACCACCACCAGCAACAGAGTCACCACCCCGTGCCACTTCTCCTCAGGCACGCGAGTTCGCTCCTCCTTTGGATGACTCGCACTCTGTTCCCATGCCGGAAGACGCTTCGCCGTCACCTGCACCTGTTCCCGCATCCTCTCGCCGCCACACCGCCGCAGCCAAAGGGAAGCAGAAGGCTCAACCTCCGAAGCGCACCCCATCTGCTCGCCAAAAGTCCAAACCTGTTGCAGAGGGTGTCGCGAGCCGAGTCGGGACCCGTACCAAGATTCCTGTTTCCAAACGTCCCCGATCCGCTCCTGCTTCCTCGGACTCTGCTCCAATCGAGCTCTCTGACTCAGATTTCAGCCCTGTCCGCAAACAGCAGAAACGATCAGCTCAGTCCTTGTCTGATCAGGACAACCAGTCAGGCGACCAGTCGGCCTCTGAGGAAGGCAGTCACGCCCGGGCTGAAGAAGAAGCTGAAGGAGGTTACGCCGTCCCTCCCCGTGTCTTACCGTCCGATGAGCCTTTCAGGGTGAAGAAGGCATTCTCCGACAGGTTTTACACTTCTCATGCCAAACTCAGGTATACTCCTCTCACTGGCCGTATTCCGGTTCGTGAAGTCCAACTTCATGACGATTCTTGTGAGGGTACAAATGTTATCGAGTTTTTGGAAGGGAGAGGGTTTCTTGAATCCACTCGCAGGGTACAACCGTTTGTAACCCAGAGAGTTTTATGCTAATCTGAATACTCAACTAGGCGTTCCGGGCTCTGCCAAGGAACATTCAGCTTTTGTAAGGAAGTTCATCTTCCAGATCAGTCCGCAAATCCTGAACATGCAGTTGGGGTCTCATGATGTACAAACCGGTCGCGACTCCGAGTTGGAACTGGAAGCAGACATGGATGCAGTCGCGTCAACCATAACTGGCCAACCCATGAAGTGGCCAAAGAATGGAAATCTACAGCGAGGTTCCCTTCTTCCATGGTATGGTCTGATCTACGGTATAATGGTAAGAAATTGGTACCCTATGTCCCATACTTCTACTGTTAGTCCGTTAATTGCTTCTGTCTTATTCCGTATTGGTTCGAATGCTCCCATTAATCTTGGGAAACTGGTCTTTGAGCGTTTACAACTTGAAGGATTCGACCACAAGGTTAAGATGACCTTAGGCTATCCATCCTTGATCTATCGCACGCTCACATCTCAAATGGATATCCGGGTCACGAAGGACAAGATAACGAGCCGCCCTAAGCCTTATCATGCCCCGAGTCACCTTGTTCAAGCTCTACTTGGTTCTCCGATCCGGCGATCTGTCCCAACTGCCAGGGATAATGAAGCTGGACCGTCTGTTCCTCAGGGCAGTCTCGACAACCTACAGTCGCAACTTGCCCAGGTCATTACAATGTTGGAGTCTATGAACCAGTCTCTTGCCCAATTAGCGGCAAAGCCTTGACTAGTTCTGGCAAAATGGGGGAGTAAAACAGAATATGTAGAATGGGGGAGTCTTGAAGAATGGGGGAGATTTCAACGGTTGCTGCTGTTTTATCTTGTTTTTTTATTTTTAGTTTGTTTTTATTATTCCGCTTAAGAACAATGATTTAAATGCTCATTTTATTAAGTTGTTTTGCGGAGTGTTGCACCGCTGTTGCAACACGTTTTTATTGTTGTCGAGACTCGTTAGTTGATTTATGTGCCTATCTCTTACTAACTTGTTTTATTTCAGCATGTCTACATATTCCTTGGGATTTAAAAGTGTTTTTGCCAAACAAGTCAATTGGGGGATATTGTTAGGACCGCAAGTCCGACACCTTTCAAACTCGGTTGAACAGTCAGGACTGCCAGGTCCAACTAGATTTTATTTCCTTGTTTGCAAACTTATTTTAAAGGAAAATTCGGTTTTATTTGCTTTGATTTATTTACTTAATTATTCGCTCATAATTATATGGTAGTTATCTTGTTTTAGACGAGTGAATATTTAGGTGAGTTTGTAAAGATTTAACTTGATCTTATAGTATCTTATCTTATGGAAAGTTAATCTTTATCAAACTCTTTATTATATCCTTTAGTAATCTATTCCTTGTGGAGTTATTCTTTGTCTTTGGTGTGCAGAATATACGAAGATCATGAAGATCTTATCAAACGGAAACAAAGACTTATCAAAATGAAGAATCGCCTTATCATGGAAAGATTTGGATATATTTGGAAAGATCATGTCTCGACAGGAAATGGAGACTGGCCGAGATTCAAGGAGATCTTTCAGGAAAGGTATCCTATAAATAGTAGAAATCCTAGGAATCAATGTAGAACACTCGTGTAACAAAATATACATCTTTAGGTGTTCTCTTTTATTTTGATTTCTTAGTTTTCGCCCTCTTGAGTTACATCAAGAACGTGAGAAGCCGACAAGAGTTGAAGGGAGTTCAACGGGAAAGGATTGCGCCAGTTAGAGAGATCTATACGTAAGTGCAATTCGCTTGGAAGCATTCTCATAAGAAGATCACTACGGGAGTTTTCGTCTTACGGGTCAAACGGAGTAGACGCGAAAAAGGTTCCGGCGGTATCAACATTAGAGGGATTCGGTGTTAGAGTAAAACCAGTTGGTGTAATAACTTTTGTCCGTTGAAAAAAGTTTGATTCAGGCGAAAGCCTCGTGGATGTAGGACATAGTCCGAACCACGTTAAAATCTGCAGTCTTACTTTACTGTCTTACATACCTTTCTTACTTATCTGTCTAGACTAGGTATTGCAACTACTGCTTAAAACGTAAAGTATTAGACCTTAAGATCTATCAATACGCGTTCCCAATATATGTCTATTTGGGAGCTATATATTTTACCATATGTGTGTCAATGTGAGTATATACAGCATTTTAAATACAACACAAAATTTTTATCCAATCTTCTTTATTTTATTAAAGATCAAAAGGCCATTTGATGGATATTCAAGAGCAGAATGTTGATGAAAGGAGTTGACAGGATCAACCCTTTACCCTATGGCCTTCTTCATCATATTTTGTCGTTTATTCCTGCAAGAGAGGTTGCCAGAACATCAACGATGGAAGTATTTAGGGACTTCCATCCCTAGCCTCAACTTCGTTGATAAGTTGTTGTTTCTAGAGACAGACATTATGTACCCACTTGATGCTTCATTGCTCTTTTCTGATCTGACAGACATTTGGTCCCCACATGATGTCACACTTTTCATGAATTTTGTTGAAAAGGTGATTCTAATGAGAGATGAGTACTCTAGTTTAGATAGATTTCATCTTTCTTCTTGTATCTGTTTCAGCGCAACAAGTGTCTATGATTAGATCAAAGCTGTTATTGAACGTAATGTTCAAGGGCTAGATCTTAGCCTTATAGTGAACCAGCCATTCATATTACCCACTTGTGTCTTCCTTAACCCAAAGATACAATATCTAACAGTAGATGAAGGACTCGGGGGGAAAATCCCAAACGTTAGGGGGCAAATCGCTGTTTTTGAAACGTTAGGGGGCACTTTGCAAAACACCCTAAATGATAGGGCGGTGATCGCAACGGACCTTTCAATTTATATTAGAGAGTTGTTTGGTTAAAGGTAGAATGTCTATTCCTTTAAATCTTTCTCCTTATGTGGTTAGATATAAACTTTTCCAAGCATCATTCGACATATAACTATTTCTTGAATTTCCACTAAAGAATGATCTTTTTCCTTTAACAGATCACTGCATTTTAATTTAACTCTTTCCTTAAGTTAATAATTCAACTGTTGCTTCCTCGGTGTTTAAGAATACCAAATGTTTATATCTTACTTTTTTTTCAATATATACGCGTTCCCATTATTTTTCTATTTAGGAGCTATATATTTCACTATATGTGTGTCAATGTGAGTATATACAACATTTTAAGTACGACACAAAATTCTTATCCAATCTTCTTTATTTTATTAAAGATCAAAAGGCCATTTGATAGATATTCAAGAGCAGAATGTTGATGAAAGGAGTTGACAGGATCAACCCTTTACCCTATGGCCTTTTTCATCATATTTTGTCGTTTATTCCTGTAAGAGAGGTTCCCAGAACATCAGTTTTATCCCAAAGATTCCATCCCTAGCCTTAACTTTGATGATAAGTCGTTCTTTCACGAGATAGACATTCTATACCCACCTGATGCTTCGTTGCTCATTTATGGTCTGACAGAAACTTGGTCCCCACTTGATCTCACGCTTTTCATGAACTTTATTGAAAGGTGATTCTAATGAGAGATGACTACTCTAGTTTAGATAGATTTCAACTTTCTTCTCTTATCTGTTTCAGCGCAACAAGTGTCTATGATTGGATCAAAGCTGTTATCAAGCGTAATGATCAAGGGCTCGATCTTATCCTTATACTGGAGCAGCCATTCATACTACCCACTTGTGTCTTCCGTAGCACAAAGATACGATATCTAACGGTAGGTCAAGGACTCGGGGGGGCGGGGGGGGGGGGGGAATCCCACAATTTAGGGGGCAAATCGTTCTTTTTAAAGCGTTAGGGGGCACTTCGCAAAACACCCTAAATGATAGAGCGGTGATCGCAATTGACCTTTCAATTTATATTAGAGAGTTTGATTTGGTTAAAGGTAGAATGTCTATTCCTTGAAATCTTTCTCCTTATGTGGTTAGATATAAACTTTACCAAGCATCATTCGACATATAACTATTTCTTGAATTTCCACTAAAGAATGATCTTTTTCCTTTAACAGATCATTGCATTTTAATTTAACTATTTCCTTAAGTTAATAATTCAACTGTTGCTTCCTCGGTGTTTAAGAATACCAAATGTTTATATCTTACTATTTTTTCTATATATACGCGTTCCCATTATTTTTCTATTTAGGAGCTATATATTTCACTATATGTGTGTCCATGTGAGTATGTACAGCATTTTAAGTACGACACAAAATTCTTATCCAATCTTCATTATTTTATTAAAGATCAAAAGGACTGTTGATGGATGTTCAAGAGCAGAATGTTGATGAAGGAGTTGACAGGATCAGCCCTTTACCCGATGGCCTTCTTCATCATATTTTGTCATTTCTTCCTACAAGAGAGGTTTCCAGAACATCAGTTTGACCCCGAAGATGGAAGTATTTACGGACTTCCATCCCTAGGCTCAACTTTGTTGATAAGTCGTTCTTTCTGGAGACAGACATTATGTACCCACCTGATGCTTCATTGCTCTTTTCTGATCTGACAAAATTTTTGTCCCCACTTGATGTCACTCTTTTGATGAACTTTATTGAAAAGGTGATACTAATGAGAGATGAGTACTCTAGTTTAGATAGATTTCATCTTTCTTCTCGTATCTGTTTCAGCGCAACAAGTGTCTATGATTGGATCAAAGCTGTTATTGAACATAATGTTCAAGGGATAGATCTTAGCATTATAGTTAAGCAGCCATTCATATTACCCTCTTTTGTCTTCCGTAACCCAAAGATACGATATCTAACTGTAGATCAAGGACTCGGGGGGAAAATTCCAAAATTAGGGGGCAAATTGCTCTTTTTGAAACGTTAGGGGGCACTTCGCAAAACACCCTAAATGATAGGGGGTGATTGCAACTGACCTTTCAATTTATATTAGAAAGTTTTTTTTGGTTAAAGACAAGACTGTCTATTCCTTTAAATCTTTCTCCTTTTGTGGTTAGACATACACTTTACCAAGCATCATTCGACATATAACTATTTCTTGAATTTCCACTAAAGAAGGATCTTTTTTTTCCTTTAACTGATCACTGGATTTTTATTTAACTCTTTTCTTAATATAATAATTCAACTGTTGCTTCCTCGGTGTTTAAGAATAATAAATGTTTATATCTAACTATTTTTTCAATATTTACGCGTTCCCATTATTTGTCTATTTAGGAGCTATATATTTCACCATATGTGTGGCAATGTGAGTATATACAGCATTTTAAATACGACACAAAATTCTTATCCAATCTTCTTAATATTACTAAATATCAAAAGCCTAGTTGATTGATATTCAAGGGCAGAATGTTGATGAAGAAGTTGACAGGATCAACCCTTTACCCTATGGCCTTCTTCATCATATTTTGTCGTTTATTCCTGCAAGAGAGGTTCCCAGAACATCAGTTTTATCCCAAAGACGGAAGTATTTATGGACTTCCATCCCTAGCCTCAACTTTGATGATAAGTCGTTCTTTCATGAGATAGACATTCTATACCCACCTGATGCTTCGTTGCTCATTTTGATCTGACAGAAATTTTTTCCCCACTTGATCTCACGCTTTTCATGAACTTTATTAAAAGGTGATTCTAATGAGAGATGACTACTCTAGTTTAGATAGATTTCATCTTTCTTCTCTTATCTGTTTCAGCGCAACAAGTGTCTATGATTGGATCAAAGCTGTTATCAAGCGTAATGTTCTAGGGCTCGATCTTATCCTTATACTCGAGCAGCCATTCATATTACCCACTTGTGTCTTCCGTAACACAAAGATATGATATCTAACGGTAGGTCAAGGACTCGGGGGGAAAAGCCCAAAAGTTAGGGGGCAAATCGTTGTTCTTAAAGCGTTAGGGGGCACTTCGAAAAACACCCTATATGATAGGGCGGTGATCGCAATTGACCTTTCAATTTATATTAGAGAGTTTTGTTTGGTTAAAGGTAGAATGTCTATTCCTTGAAATCTTTTTCCTTATGTGGTTAGATATAAACTTTACCAAGCATCATTCGACATATAACTATTTCTTGAATTTCCACTAAAGAATGATCTTTTTCCTTTAACAGATCACTGCATTTTAATTTAACTCTTTCCTTAAGTTAATAATTCAACTGTTGCTTCCTCGGTGTTTAAGAATACCAAATGTTTATATCTTACTATTTTTTCTATATATACGCGTTCCCATTATTTTTCTATTTAGGAGCTATATATTTCACTATATGTGTGTCCATGTGAGTATGTACAGCATTTTAAGTACGACACAAAATTCTTATCCAATCTTCATTATTTTATTAAAGATCAAAAGGACTGTTGATGGATGTTCAAGAGCAGAATGTTGATGAAGGAGTTGACAGGATCAGCCCTTTACCCGATGGCCTTCTTCATCATATTTTGTCATTTCTTCCTACAAGAGAGGTTTCCAGAACATCAGTTTGACCCTGAAGATGGAAGTATTTACGGACTTCCATCCCTAGGCTCAACTTTGTTGATAAGTCGTTCTTTCTGGAGACAGACATTATGTACCCACCTGATGCTTCATTGCTCTTTTCTGATCTGACAAAATTTTTGTCCCCACTTGATGTCACTCTTTTGATGAACTTTATTGAAAAGGTGATACTAATGAGAGATGAGTACTCTAGTTTAGATAGATTTCATCTTTCTTCTCGTATCTGTTTCAGCGCAACAAGTGTCTATGATTGGATCAAAGCTGTTATTGAACATAATGTTCAAGGGATAGATCTTAGCATTATAGTTAAGCAGCCATTCATATTACCCTCTTTTGTCTTCCGTAACCCAAAGATACGATATCTAACTGTAGATCAAGGACTCGGGGGGAAAATTCCAAAATTAGGGGGCAAATTGCTCTTTTTGAAACGTTAGGGGGCACTTCGCAAAACACCCTAAATGATAGGGGGTGATTGCAACTGACCTTTCAATTTATATTAGAAAGTTTTTTTTGGTTAAAGACAAGACTGTCTATTCCTTTAAATCTTTCTCCTTTTGTGGTTAGACATACACTTTACCAAGCATCATTCGACATATAACTATTTCTTGAATTTCCACTAAAGAAGGATCTTTTTTTTCCTTTAACTGATCACTGGATTTTTATTTAACTCTTTTCTTAATATAATAATTCAACTGTTGCTTCCTCGGTGTTTAAGAATAATAAATGTTTATATCTAACTATTTTTTCAATATTTACGCGTTCCCATTATTTGTCTATTTAGGAGCTATATATTTCACCATATGTGTGGCAATGTGAGTATATACAGCATTTTAAATACGACACAAAATTCTTATCCAATCTTCTTAATATTACTAAATATCAAAAGCCTAGTTGATTGATATTCAAGGGCAGAATGTTGATGAAGAAGTTGACAGGATCAACCCTTTACCCTATGGCCTTCTTCATCATATTTTGTCGTTTATTCCTGCAAGAGAGGTTCCCAGAACATCAGTTTTATCCCAAAGATGGATGTATTTATGGACTTCCATCCCTAGCCTCAACTTTGATGATAAGTCGTTCTTTCCAAAGACAGACATTATGTACCCACCTGATGTGTTGCTCTTTTCTGATCTGAGAGACATTTGGTCCCCACTTGATGTCACGCTTTTCATGAACTTTATTGAAAAGGTGGTTCTAATGAGAGATGAGTACTCTAGTTTAGATAGATTTCATCTTTCTTCTTGTATCTGTTTCAGCGAAACAAGTGTCTATGATTCGATCAAAGCTGTTATTGAACATAATGTTCAAGGGCTAGATCTTAGCCTTATGGTGAAGCAGCCATTCATATTACCCACTTATGTCTTCCATAACCCAAAGATACAATATCTAACAGGAGATCAAGGACTCTGGGGAAAAATCCCAAACGTTAGGGGGCAAATCGCACATTTTGAAACGTTAGAGGGGCACTTCGCAAAACACCCTAAACGATAGGGTGGTGACCACAACTAACCTTTCAATTTATATTAGAGATTTTTGTTTGGTTAATGGTAGAATGTCTATTCCTTGAAATCTTTCTCCTTTTGTGGTTAGATATACACTTTACCGAGCATCATTCGACATATATCATTTTCTTGAATTTCCACAAAAGAAGGATCTTTTTCCTTTAACTAATCACTTCATTTTAATTTAACACTTTCCTTAATTTAATAATTAAACTGTTGGTTCCTCGGTGTTTAAGATACCAAATGTTTATATCTTACTATTTTCTTCAATATATACGCGTTCCCATTATTTGTCTATTTAGGAGCTATATATTTCACCATATGTGTGGCAATGTGAGTATATACAGCATTTTAAATACGACACAAAATTCTTATCCAATGTTCTTTATTTTATTAAAGATCAAAAGGCCAGTTGATTGATGTTCAAGGGCAGAATGTTGATGAAGAAGTGGACAGGATCAACCCTTTACCCGATGGTCTTCTTCATCATATTTTAACGTTAATTCCTACGAGAGAGGTTCCCTGAACATCAGTTTTATCCCAAAGATCGAAGTATTTATGGACTTCCATCCCTAGCCTCAACTTTGATGATAAGTCGTTCTCTCCAGAGATAGACGTTCTATACCCACCTGATGCTTCGTTGCTCTGACAGAAATTTGGTCCCCACTTGATCTCACGCTTTTCATGAACTTTATTGAAAGGTGATTCTAATGAGAGATGACTACTCTAGTTTAGATAGATTTCATCTTTCTTCTCTTACCTGTTTCAGCGCAACAAGTGTCTATGATTGGATCAAAGCTGTTATCAAGCGTAAGGTTCAAGGGCTCGATCTTATCCTTATACTGGAGCAGCCATTCATACTACCCACTTGTGTCTTCCGTAACACAAAGATACGATATCTAACGGTAGGTCAAGGACTCGGGGGGAAATCCCAAATGTTAGGGGGCAAATCGTTCTTTTTAAAGCGTTAGAGGGCACTTCGCAAAACACCCTAAATGATAGGGCGGTGATCGCAATTGACCTCTCAATTTATATTAGAGAGTTTTGTTTGGTTAAAGGTAGAATGTCTATTCCTTGAAATCTTTCTCCTTATGTGGTTAAATATAAACTTTACCAAGCATCATTTGACATATAACTATTTCTTGAATTTCCACGAAAGAATGATCTTTTTCCTTTAACAGATCACTGCATTTTAATTCAAATCTTTCCTTAAGTTAATAATTCAACTGTTGCTTCCTCGGTGTTTAAGAATACCAAATGTTTATATCTTACTATTTTTTCAATATATACGCGTTCCCATTATTTTTCTATCTAGGAGCTATATATTTCACTATATGTGTGTCAATGTGAGTATATACAGCATTTTAAGTATGACACAAAATTCTTATCCAATCTTCATTATTTTATTAAAGATCAAAAGGACAGTTGATGGACAATCAAGAGCACAATGTTGGTGAAGGAGTTGACATGATCAGCCCTTTACTCGATTGCCTTCTCCATCATATTTTGTCATTTCTTTCTACAAGAGAGGTTTCCAGAAAATCAGTTTGACCCCAAATATTTATGGACTTCCATCCCTAGCCCAACTTCGTTGATAAGTCGTTCTTTCTAGAGACAGACATTAGGTACCCACTTGATGCTTCGTTGCTCTTTTCTGATCTGACAAGCATTTGGTCCCCACATGATGTCACACTTTTCATGAATTTTGTTGAAAAGGTGATTCTAATAAGAGATGAGTACTCTAGTTTAGATAGATTTCATCTTTCTTCTTGTATATGTTTCAGTGCAACAAGTGTCTATGATTGGATCAAAGCTGTTATTAAACGTAATGTTCAAGGGCTAGATCTTAGCCTTATAGTGAAGCAGCCATTCATATTACCCACTTGTGTCTTCCGTAACCCAAAGATACAATATCTAACGGTAGATCAAGGACTCGGGGGGAAAATCCCAAACGTTAGGGGGCAATCGCTGTTTTTGAAACGTTAGGGGGCACTTTGCAAAACACCCTAAATGATAGGGGGGTGATCGCAAAGGACCTTTCAATTTATATTAGAGAGTTGTTTGGTTAAAGGTAGAATGTCTATTCCTTTAAATCTTTCTCCTTTTGTGCTTAGATATACACTTTACCAATCATCATACGACATATAACTATTTCTTGAATTTCCACTAAAGAAGGATCTTTTTCCTTTAACTGATCACTGCAGTTTAATTTAACTCTTTCCGTGATTTAATAATTCAACTGTTGCATCCTCGGTGTTTAAGAATACCAAATATTTATATCTTACTATTTTTTTTAATATATACGCGTTCCCATTATATGTCTATTTGGGAGCTATATATTCTACCATATGTTGTCAATGTGAGTATATACAGCATTTTCAATACGACAAAAAATTCTTATCCAATCTTCTTTATTTTATTAAAGATCAAAAGGCCATTTGATGGATATTCAAGAGCAGAATGTGGATGAAAGGAGTTGACAGGATCAACCCTTTACCCTATGGCCTTCTTCATCATATTTTGTCTTTTATTCCTGCAAGAGAGGTTCCCAGAACATCAGTTTTATCCCAAATATGTAAGTATTTACGTACTTCCATCCCTAGCCTCAACTTGTATGATAAGTTGTTCTTTTACGAGATAGACATTCTATACCCACCTGATGCTTTGTTCCTCATTTTTGAACTGATAGAAATTTGGTCCCCACTTGATCTCATGCTTTTCATTTACTTTATTGATAGGTGATTCTAATGAGAGATGACTACTCTAGTTTAGATAGATTTCATCTTTCTTCTCTTATCTGTTTCAACGCAACAAGTGTCTATGATTGGATCAAGGTTGTTATCAAGCGTAATGTTCAAGGGCTCGATCTTAACCTTATACTAGAGCAGCCATTCATATTACCCTCTTGTGTCTTCCGTAACCCAAAGATACGATATCTAACTATAGATCAAGGACTCGGGGGGAAAATTCCAAAAGTTAGGGGGCAAATTGCTCTTTTTGAAACGTTAGGGGAACTTCGCAAAACACCCTAAATGATAGGGGGTGATTGCAACTGACCTTTCAATTTATATTAGAGAGTTTTTTATGGTTAAAGACAAGACTGTCTATTCCTTTAAATCTTTCTCCTTTTGTGGTTAGACATACACTTTACCAAGCATCATTCAACATATAACTATTTCTTGAATTTCCACTAAAGAAGGATCCTTTTTTTCCTTTAACTGATCACTGGATTTTAATTTAACTCTTTTCTTAATATAATAATTCAACTGTTGCTTCCTCGGTTTTTAAGAATAATAAATGTTTATATCTAACTATTTTTTCAATATATACGCGTTCCCATTATTTGTCTATTTAGGAGCTATATATTTCACCATATGTGTGGCAATGTGAGTATATACAGCATTTTAAATACAACACAAAATTCTTATCCAATGTTCTTTATTTTATTAAAGATCACAAGGCCAGTTGATTGATTTTCAAGGGCAGAATGTTGATGAAGAAGTTGACAGGATCAACCCTTTACCCGATAGCCTTCTTCATCATATTTTATCGTTAACTCCTACGAGAGAGGTTCCCTGAACATCAGTTTTATCCCAAAGATGGATGTATTTATGGACTTCCATTTCTAGCCTCAACTTTGATGGTAAGTCGTTCTTTCCAGAGACAGACATTATGTACCCACCTTATGCTTCGTTGCTCTTTTCTGATCTGAGAGACATTTGGTCCCCACTTGATGTCACGCTTTTCATGAACTTTATTGAAAAGGTGGTTCTAATGAGAGATGAGTACTCTAGTTTAGATAGATTTCATCTTTCTTCTTGTATCTGTTTGGGCGAAACAAGTGTCTATGATTGGATCAAAGCTGTTATTGAACGTAATGTTCAAGGGCTAGATCTTAGCCTTATAGTGAAGCAGCCATTCATATCACCCACTTATGTCTTCCGTAACCCAAAGATACAATATCTAAAAGGAAATCAAGGACTCGGGGGAAAATCCCAAACGTTAGGAGGAAATCGCACATTTTGAAACGTTCGGAGGGCACTTCGCAAAACACCCTAAATGATAGGGGGTGATCGCAACTGACCTTTCAACTTATATTAGAGAGTTTTGTTTGGTTAAAGGAATACTGTCTATTCCTTGAAATCTTTCTCCTTTTGTGGTTAGATATACACTTTACCAAGCATCATTCGACATATAACTTTTTCTTGAATTTCCACAAAAGAAGGATAGTTTTCCTTTAACTAATCACTTCATTTTAATTTAACTCTTTCGTTAATTTAATAATTAAACTGTTGGTTCCTCGATGTTTAAGATACCAAATGTTTATATCTTACTATTTTTTTCAATATATACGCGTTCCCTTTATTTGTCTATTTAGGAGCTATATATTTCACCATATGTGTGTCAATGTGAGTATATACAACATTTTAAGTTCGAAATAAAATTCTTATCAAATCTTATTTATTTTAGGGCTAATTGCAGCAACCCCCCAAACTATGGGGGTCAGAGCACTTTACCCCCTAAACTATCGTTTGGTGCGAAATGCCCCCCGAACTATTGGTTTTGCCCCCTGATGTCAAATATGACAGACGAAAACTTGGACATGTGTCCAAAATGAAACGGTTGATCAACGACTCAAGGGGGCAAAACCAATAGTCAGGGGGGCATTTCGCACATTTTCATAGTTCAGGGTGTAAAGTGCACCGACCCCCATAGTTTGGGGGGTTTGCTGCAATTAGCCCTTTATTTTATAAAAGATCAAAAGGCCAGTTGATGGATATTCAAGAGCAGAATGTTGATAAAGGAGTTGACAAGATCAGGCCTTTACCCGATGGCCTTCTTCATCATATTTTGTCTTTTATTCCTACAAGAGAGGTTCCCAGACCATCAGCCCAAAGATGGAAGTATTTATGGACTTCCATCCCTAGCCTTAACTTTGATGATAAGTCGTTCTTTCCAGAGATGGACGTTCTATACCCACCTGATGCTTCGTTGCTCTTTTCTGATCTGATAGAAATTTGGTCCCCACTTGATGTCACGCTTTTCATGAACTTTATTGAAAAGGTGATTCTAACGAGAGATGACTACTCTAGTTTAGATAGATTTCATCTTTCTTCTCGTATCTGTTTCAGCGCAACAAGTGTCTATGATTGGATCAAAGTTGTTATCGAGCGTAATGTTCAAGGCCTGGATCTTATCCTTATACTGGAACAGCCATTCATATTACCCACTTGTGTCTTCCGTAACACAAAGATACGATATCTAGTGGTAGGTCAAGGACTCGCGTGGAAAATCCAAAAAGTTAGGAGGCAAGTCGTTCTTTTTGAAGCGTTAAGGGGCACTTTGCTAAACACCCTAAATGATAGGGGGTGATCGCAATTGACCTTTCAATTTATATTAGAGAGTTTTGTTTGGTTAAAGGTAGACTGTCTATTCCTTGAAATCTTTCTCCTTTTGTGGTTAGATATACACTTTTCCAAGCATCATTCGACATAAAACTATTTCTTGAATTTCCACCAAAGAGGGATCTTTTTCTTTTAACTGATCACTGCATTTTAGTTTAACTCTTTCCTTAATTTAATAATTCAACTGTTGCTTCCTCGGTGTTTAAGAATACAAATGTTTATATCTTACTATTTTTTCAATATATACGCGTTCCCATTATTTGTCTATTTAGGAGCTATATATTTCACCATATGTATGTCAATGTGAGTATATACACCATTTTAAGTACGACACAAAATTCTTATCCAATCTTCTTTATTTTATTAAAGATCAAAAGGCCAGTTGATGGATATCCAAGAGCAGAATGTTGATGAAGGAGTTGATAGAATCAGCCCTTTACCCGATGGCATTCTTTATCATATTTTGTCATTTCTTCCTACAAGAGAGGTCTCCAGAACATCAGTTTGACCCCAAATATGGAAGTATTTATGGAGTTCCATCCCTAGCCTCAACTTCATTGATAAGTCGTTCTTTCGAGAGACAGAATTATGTACCCACCTGATGCTTCGTTGCTCTTTTTTGATCTGACAGACATTTGGTCCCCACTTGATGTCACGCTTTTCATGAAATTTATTGAAAAGGTGATTCTAATGAGAGATGAGTACTATAGTTTAGATAGATTTCATCTTTCTTCACGTATCTGTCTCAGCGCAACAAGTGTCTATGATTGGATCAAAGCTGTTATAGAACGTAATGTTCAAGGGTTAGATCTTAGCCTTATAGTGAAGAAGCCATTCATATTTCCCACCTGTGTCTTCCGTAACCCAGAGAACATAATGTTCAAGGACTCTGGGGGAAAATCCCAAAAGTGAAGGGGCAAATTGCTCTTTTTGAAACGATAGGAGGCACTTCGCAAAACACCCTAAATGATAGGGGGTGATCGCAACTGACCTTTCAATTTATATTAGATAGTTTTGTTTGGTTAAAGGGATACTGTCTATTCCTTGAAATCTTTCTCCTTTTGTGGTTAGATATACACTTTACCAAGCATCATTCGACATATAACTATTTCTTGAATTTCCTTTAAAGAAGGATATTTTTCCTTTAGTTGATCACTGCATTTTAACTTAAATCTTTCCTTAAATTAATAATTCAACGGTGTTTAAGAACACCAAAAGTTTATATCTTACTATTTTTTCAATATACACGTGTTCTCATTATTTGTCTATTTAGGATCTATATATTTCACCATATGTGTGTCAATGTGAGTATATACAGCATTTTAAATACGACACAAAATTCTTATCCAATCTTCTTTATTTTATTAAAGATCAAAAGGCCAGTTGATGGATATTCAAGAGCAGAATGTTGATGAAGAAGTTGACAGGATCAACCCTTTACCCGATGGCCTTCTTCATCATATTTTGTCGTTTATTCCTACAAGAGAGGTTCCGAGAACATCATTTTTATCATAAAGATGGATGTATTTATGTACTTCCATCCCTAGTCTCAACTTTGATAATAAGTTGTTCTTTCCAGAGACTGACATTATGTACCAACCTGATGCTTCGTTGCTCTTTTCTGATCTGACAAACATTTGGTCCCCACATGATGTCATGCTTTTCATGAATTTTATTGAAAAGGTGATTCTAATGAGAGGTGAGTACTCTAGTTTAGATAGATTTCATCTTTCATCTTGTATCTGTTTCAGCGCAACAAGTGTCTATGATTGGATCAAAGCTGTTATTGAACGTAATGTTCAAGGGCTAGATCTTAGCCCTATAGTGAAGCAGCCATTCATATTACCCACTTTTCTCTTTCGTAACCAAAGGATACGATATCTAAAGTGAAGAATGAATATTTTCCTCCATCTACCCCCAACATTTCACTTCCGTCCCTTAAGATGTTGCGCCTTCATCATGTCACACTTCCAAGTGACAACATGATGCAAAGTCTTTTCTCTCGTTGTCCCGCTCTGGCTCACCTGACCATGATAGATTGTGATTGGATGAGTGTGAGGAGTATCTCGATATCTATGCCTTCTTTAGAAGTCTTGGCAATATATGATTTTTCATTTTTACATTTTGATGATCTTGAAGATTGTACAGTGAGGATAGGTATAGCAAATCTCAGATTTCTTCAGTACACTGGGATCTACGGAATGAGATAAATATAGAGAATATTTCTTCATTGACTATTGATTTTTGGTGGTATGCAACAAGAAATTTCTGAATGGGCTCCGAAATTATTTAGAGGGCTGATAGATATTCCTTGCTTGGGAATATGTGAAGAAACCATTAAGGTAATTTATGCAAAATATTGTATATGTCGCATTAAAAAAGTTAGCTTTATGACTTAATCACTGTACTGATCAGCCATGTTTCTCTTCCATGCATGTTGAAGTATCTCTATTCTGGAGCCAACGTTCTTCCAACATTTAGGAACTTGATGTTTTTGAAAATGGAAGAGAAGTTCGGGAAGCATGTTATTCAATTGTTGATGAAGTTTCTCACAGGGGCGGAGCCAGGAATTTGGTTTAGGGGGGGCGAGATCATGTGAAATTGTTTTGGATAAAAATGAGTTTTTTTTTTTGTTAATTTACTCATTTTAAAAATAATAAACCATCGTCAAAACATAAGTATTTTAAGTAGATATTTAGTATTAAAATTTAAAAAATTACTAAAAGAATATATAGCTAATAAGTTTAAGAGTTTTAAAGTAAAACTAGATTAATTAGATTAATATATACAAAAAATATGTCATACGAACTAGAGATATTGTATACGCTCCTAAGATATTTATGGTCATTTAGACATTTAGAATTGTGTCGCATGTTTTAAGAGGATATTAACTTATATCTAAATTAATATCAAGGTATTAAAATTACTAGTGCAACACTAAAGAAATCAAATATAGCTCTAATCTTTAACTTTGCCTCAATTAATTTTTCAATACAAAACCACATGTTTCATGTTAAAAAACTTAAGAAAAATATTAAATCATCCTAAAAGTAAAATATACACTCAAATGTTATATTATATGTACTTTGTTAACTATATAAAAGGAGTAAGAGAAAATTTAAATAAAACTCATAAAGTAGTATAATAAATACGAATTAATTATATTGGGAAATTAAACAATTTTATAGGTTATTAGAAATACCACAAAAACTTTGAGTATGTAGTTATGTCATAATTTGAGATTATGTAAAATTATGTCTAACAATATATATATAAGTATTATATTAAAAATATATACAATATATATATATATATATATATATATATATATATTAGAAATGTATATAGGCTATAGGGGGGGGGGGGGGGGGGGGGGGTTGGCTCCCAATGGCCCCTCCTTGGCTCCGCCCCTGCCCGCAAGCCTACATTTAGCCAACAGCGAAAACCTCAACAGACCATTAAAGGCCAAAGCTAACCTTCAAATTGAAATAGACACCAGCATAACCCGAACTCCATTTCAGTCCAGGTGAAGAGTAAAATGCACTGTTCTGGAGAGTAATATTATATACATACAATGATACACACATATAAGGTACTAACTACAAATTTGGTTGCTGATAGTTGTTAGCTCGACATCTTTTTTGCTGTTTTTGCTTGGATGGTAATACAAAGACCATCAACTTTGTATTGATCGTCAAGAAAAGATCGATGTGTGGCGATACAGAATATCTCAGAAGGCCTCTTGTAGTGGCGATACAGCTGCCATTTCTTTTTCCTGATTTAATGTTTGTTAGAATATTGCTTTATAGAGTTGTTGAAAGGGTCAATAGCGATCACCCCCTATCGTTTGGGGTGTTTTGCGATGTCTCCCCTAACGTTTCAAAAGTTAGACTTTCCCCCCTAACGTTTCATTAGTTTTGCGAATCGCCCCTGGACCGTTGACCGGTGGAATATTCCACTGGAGATTCCAAAAGGTGCCCAGCACGTGCCCGGCGGAAGGGCATTTTTGTCCGACCACTTTTGACTATACCCCGCTACCCTTTGGTAACCAACGTTTCCCCCCTAACGTTTATGAGTTAGACATTGCCCCCTAACGTTTGCACAAAATGAGAAAAGTGCCCCCTAACGTTTGCCGTAGTGAAAAACTTTGCCCTCTAACGTTTGCCAATGTTAAGCGGATTGCCCCCTCTTGAATATCGCTTATTCCAACATACTAGCTGATAGAACTATATTTTATTGTGGTAAATTTTGACATTCTGCCTGTTTAAATTTTATTACACTCTCATTTTTTCTTTTTCTACCATTCAGAGATCGTATGGGTGCCATCATGTGCTTATATATTTTAAGGTTTTCTTGAACAGATTGGAGTTTAAATGTTGGAGCTATGGCATAAACACACAAGTCTAATCACATATAAGTGCATATGGTAACTTAATGACCAAAATAAATTTACAGATTCTCCAATTGTGAATTTATAACAACTCTTCAGATCTCGTGTGTCACTAGAAATTTCTTGCATCTATACTTCCAATATGACTTTCCAAGTAGCTAGTTACATAACGATACTGATCTGGAGTCTAGACCCCAGTAAACCTTTGAGCATGATCGGCCACCGGTTAATGAATGCTACAAGTATTCCCCTCAAATTCATAAACACTAGATGATTTAGCATATATGCTACATGTATGCAATTACTTACAAAGTAGGGATAACTCCTATTGAGGCTTGGTCTAAGTACTGAACCCTCCCTTACTATATGGATAATTATATATAGAGACACCCTTTGAAGGTTTAACAAAGGAGTCTAATCTATAATTTTTTCAAAACATCAGGAAGGATGTCTTTATAATTACTTAAACCTTAATAGAGTCTACGTGCAAAGTTATTTCAAATTTCACGAGGGTGTTTATGTTCTGTAACTAGACTAAATCTCGGGGCGTGTAAATGCAATTATCCCTAGAAAATAAGTCCATAACCCTCTTGCCATTGACAAATGATGCAGCAAAGAGAGAAATCTTGGTTTGCTAGTTCGTTCTCCTAGTTCAAGACTGTAGTATATGGCTCCTACACCAAGGCTCCCTTTGTTGAGTGAACAGCAGCCATCGGAAACGTCCTCTCTCGACCCTTCTACTGGCCCAGTTCCTGCATTTTGCCTGCTTATTCCTGATTCTAATGAGGTATGTTGCATTGTTTCTCCTTTGCGGTCGATCTTTTCCCAAATTTATAGTCTTTGTTTGGTGGTTACAGGTTGATTATTTAAATTTGAAGAGCAATGAGAGGCTAATATTCACATCAGGACAAAGTTTTAATGGACTTCAGAGAAAGTCAATCCTTAGTCTCATATTTGGGGATACTAGGATTTTTCCGAGGAATAATAATCGTTGAATTCTGAAATTGTCAAGTAATTTGTTGGAGATTGGTGATTCGTTATAAGTGGAATATATGTCATGGAAAATGGCTTGTTGTATAGTATGTGGATAAATTGTGACAGTTGTGTAGTTTATTTAGTGTCCTATAGAGGCGTTGCTTTGTTAGTGAATGTTATAAAGATAATAATGGTGGATTATGACCCATTTTTATGTTACACGTCTAAAGAAAGGTACTCCAATCTACAACCTTTTTGTTGTAATTTGCTTGTACGAAATTAATCACCAAAAGAGAATTTGAAATTTTAAAAATAGCAAAGGCACCCACCCAAAGCCTCATCTTTTAACTTAAATGATTTGGTAGTGGTGCCTATTAAAAAAAGGAAAATCTTCTGTTCACGGATTAAGATCTCCTTACAAATTGTGCCATTGGACCTGCTTACTTATTTAATATGAAAATTTAACTTTTTTATTTTTTTTTGGGAAGTATTTCACTTATGTAATGAAAATAATTGTTATCATATTCCTTCATATTAAGCTTAGAAGTTACAACAACTCAAAAAAAACATAAACATTTCAGCGCTTCTCGTACAAAACTAATTAACGATACGGCTAGCTACAACAAATTCCTCAACCTATAGGGTCTATTGAACTATACCCCTAACTTGTGTAGATGAGTGACATACTAATTCTTTGTGCGATTTATGCATAGTTATTTCGCGACTCTCTAACGAATTGACTCCTATCTCCTGTTTAATATTTATTACTAACTATTTAACTTCAAAACTTTAAAACTAGTCTTACAATTTTTTTTCTTTGATGCATTTTATTAGTCTTATGATTTGACACTAGTCATTATATAACCTCAGAGTTAAATCACTAGTTAACACAAAAATAATAGGGGGCAATCTGCTTAACTTTGGCAAACGTTAGGAGGCAAAGTTATACATTGCGGCAAACGTTAGGGGGCACTTTTCTCATTTTGTGCAAACGTTAGGGGGCAGTGTCTAACTCATAACGTTAGGGGGGAAACGTTGGTTACCAAAGGTTAGGGGGTATAGTCAAAAGTGGTCGGACGAAAATGCCCTTCTGCCGGACAGGTGGAATATTCCACCGGTCAACGGTCGAGGGGGCAATTTCCAAAACTAATGAAACGTTAAGGGGGAAAGTCTAACTTTTGAAACGTTAGGGGGGACATCGCAAAACACCCCAAACGATAGGGGGTGATCGCTATCGACCCTTTTTTTATTTATATGATTTATTCAGTATAAGCCAAGCCAAAATTTCTCAAAAGATAAACAGAAAGCGGTAAATCAACTTTTCTTAACAAGCACAACCAATTTTCGGTAAAATAAGTGTAGCGTATGAATATAAAGACATGGCTAGGCTTCAAATCACAGTGAACATCATGCTCTTTACCCATTGAAAAAAAACTCAAGAAAAGGCTACAGTTGCATATATTTGCATTTATTCAAGGGAAAGATCATAGAATGGAACCGTTTCTTGTCTACAAACACGGGAGTAGCTCTGAAATATCACGAAAACTACAACTTCAATGATAACACAATAAAGTTCATTGTGATAAGTTTGTCAGAATATCTCAACTATGGAGTTGTTCCTGAACAGGTGTCGGACACCAGCAAGTTGTTGCAGCTTACGAAGTCCCAGCAATTTCATATCTTACAGTCCTGCCATCTGCTGAAACAAGTATCCAATTTCTTACCGTCATGTCTGAGATTCATGTATTTGGAAACCTTAAGTTAATGCTTACCGTCATCTTTCATGTTCATCCTCTGACCAGGAGCATCTACGGAGCAACGTAGAGCTAACTCCAGGACAGATGCTACACAATGCATCTTTTCACTGAAGTTTTCTTCCTCTGGAATTATCAAGTTGCAATCAATTACCTCACTCAGTTCATTGTTAAGCAATGAACATTGAACCCAATTCTTGAGGTTAGAGTCACCAGAAAACATTGCATAGTTGGGCCTCTTTCCTGTGAAAGTTCCCAATACCATGATGCCGTAACTGTACACATCGCATCTTGTGAAAACTTTGCCTTCCAATCCATATTCTAAAACAAATTTTGCTATCAGTAAAATGGTATTAACCATTATGCAAGCAAGACAATTTAAACAAGGTTATGTGGAATGAAAAGAATGAAAAGGTAAGTTCACTTGCCTCATGTAACCCATTGTTGCAAGGGTCCTGGTACGTGTGATGCTCTTATCATCAGTAAAAAATTTTGCAATACCAAAATCACTGACACGAGCAATCATGTTTTCATGAATAAGCACATTACTAGGCTTTACATCACAGTGAACCGCAGGTGTTGAGTAACCATGGTGTAGATATTCCAATGCACTAGCGACATCTATCATTATATTCAACCTTTGCATGATGTTCAGGAAATAGTTGCCCAAATACAACCACTTCTCCAGGCTTCCGTTTGGCATGTACTCGAGTACTATGGCCTTAAAATCCAAGTTTGAGCAACTAGTGATGACCTTAGTGAGATTCCTATGACGAAGATTACGTAGTACTTCACATTCAGCATCAAAAGACTTTAGTGCACCTTCTAGTTGCATTTTGAACACCTTTATGGCCAAAATTGTCCCATCTCTGAAAGCACCTTTATAAACTGACCTGAAACTTCCTTCACCCAGTAAACTGCTTTCACTATATCCATTAGTAGCCTGTAAAAGGTCATAATGAGAAGGGTCAGTTGTGTTTTGCTCCTTAACGTTTGGGGTCTTTTGCGAAGTGCCCCCTAACGTTTCAAAACGAGCACTTTGCCCCCTAACGTTTGTAAAGTTGCCCCTGAGTCAAATCTAATGGATGAAAAGATAGCCACGTGGCAAAAACCAATGGTAGATCAAGGACTTGGGGGGCAAATTTACAAACATTAGGGGGCAAAGTGCTCTTTTTGAAACGTTAGGGGGCACTTTGCAAAACACCCCAAACGATAGGGGGGTGATTGCAATTGACCCTAATGAGAAATTCTTGCAAGTCCGGCAGTGAAAGATGTATCTGAAACTGCTGGAGCTTCATTCTTCCTGCGATTTCTTAACATTATCAAGGCCCAGATGATGATAGCCACTAAGCCTCCAACACCAAGAGGTATGAGTACAGACAACAGTACTTTCTTCGTCTTTGATCTGTGTAGTAGTTCTTTGCAAGGTGAGACCTGGTACCTTGGAAGACCACACAATGCGGTATTGGAAAGAAAGGATTGGCTTGTGAAGTTTCTAAAAGGACCGCCATCTCTCATCACAGTTCATTGAAAGAAGCATTGAAGTACATGAGTTGCTTAAGTGCCTCTAAAGACCTTGGGATCATACCAGAGAGATTGTTATGGGAAAGATCTAACGAGACCATATTCAAAATGCCACCAATAGACTTTGGGATGGATCCCTGAAACCTGTTGTGGGCCAAAGAAAAAGTAATTAAGCTTTGCAAGCCTTCGAATGTGTTAGGAATAAAATTTGAGAACTGATTTATTGACAAGTTCATGTATGTCGCTTTCTTCAAATTTCCTATTTGTGGAGGCAAAGGACCGATAAAGGAATTTGAGGAAAGGTCCAGCGATAGGAGATCTTGCCGTTTCCAGATGCTATCAAGTAAACCAGAAGTCAAGTTGTTAGAATTGGATCAATCTCTCTTAGAGAGGAGACATTTCCCAAGCATTCTGGAATTGGCCCTGTGAGTTGATTTTGGTCCAAGTATATCAACCCCAAATTCTCTAATTTATAGTGATTACTGGGAATGTATCCTCTTATTTGATTGTTGCCAAGATATAATCGCTGAAGGCCCGAGAAACCAAGGAGTGTTGTTGGAACAAATCCCGTTAAATCATTTCCATAAAGTGATAGTGTTATCAATCCACTTAAATTACCGACTTCATTCGGAATTGGGCCCTTGATTTTGCAATAAGAAGCATCTATTGTGCTCAAGGAAGAAGAAAGATTTCCCAAAGTTCTGGGAAGAGTCCCATTTATGAGAGGATTATTGCTAATACTCAACATTGTTAAGTACCTACAATTCGTCAAGGAGGTGATAAACCTCCATTCAGAAAACATGGAGTCGCTTATGAAATTGTTCACTGCCAAGTTCAGGATTTGCAGGAGTCTTAGCTCCCCAAGGGAATTTGGACTGAGCCCATGAAGCTATTTTGAGAAAGGTCTAGAAGTACAAGCTCAGAACAATTTATAATAGAGTTTGGTAAAACTCCATGAAAGTTGTTACGCGCGAGATAAAGCCTTTCAAGATTGGGGAGAAGGTAACCAATATTTGATGGAAGAGTGCCTGAAAGGTTATTTGCTGCAAGTGAAAAGAACCTCAACGTCAAAATGTTGAATATATTCGAAGGTATTGAACCACTCAAACTATTACCCTCCAAGATTAGCAACTCTAATTCTTAAATCTCACCAAAGCTTTACGGTATTACACCTGGGAAATATACAAACAAGAGCAATTATTGATGAGGTTAGGATTATATACTTGATGTGGGGTATTTTCATCTGGAAACGTGTCCACTCTCCAAGACTCCACGTCAGACTGCTTCAGTTCCTGCTGGATGCTCAAGCAGCTTTTGAGTTCGGAACCTGCACTCAACACCAAACGTGAACTAAGCCGGTGCCTTCTCCGGCAAAGGCACTCCGACGCTCAAGTCAGACGGATTGGAATATGAGATCTTGTTGAACAAGGCAACAAGTCGAATGAACTGGGTAAAATAGGTCGAATGTACTCAGAGCTATAAGTCGAATAAGCAGAAAGCAATAAGTCGAATATGAATGGCCAAACAAGTCAAATGAATTGTGTCAAACAAGTGGAATAACACAAAACAAAACAACTCGAATGCAAGCCAGTATAGGTCGAACTCGAGCTATTTGACGAACAACTCGAATGAGCTTGAGGAATAGGTCGAGGTCGACTTATATAACTCGAACTTAGAGCTTGGAATAATGTAAAACGTACCTTAGAATGAGGAATGGGATCCCTTTAAATAGGCATAGGAGTCCTTATTCAGCTAGAAGTGCACTCCAAGTAGGACTATGAGTTGAATAAGTCAAACTAAGACTCTTGTGGAATAGCTCGAATGACCTTTGCCAAATAGCTCGAATGACCTGCAAGAAAATAGCTCGAATGGCCTTGAAACAGCTCGAATTGGGTCCAATAGCTCGAATGACTTTGAAATAGCTCGAACTGGACCAAATAGCTCGAATGAGGGCCGAATAGGTCGAATTGGACCAAATAGGTCGAATTCCGACCTATTCTTCAGCTTTGCGCAGTCTCACGGTTTTTGTTATATTTCTTTGTGTAGACATTGGAATGTAGATCCGCTTTTTGATTTGGAAACTAGACTTCAGAGGCTTTCCATTCATATACGACTCGTTAAATTCGGAGTCCAATTAATAGGTCGAAACCACTTGTCAAAATACAGCTCCAGGCTCTTGACTTTCGACTTATTCTCCAGCTTTGCGCAGCCTCACCGTTTTTGCTATATCTCCTTCTCTAGACCTTGGAATCTCGATCCGCTTTTTGTTCTGGAAACTAGACTTGATAAGATTTCCAGAAATATAAGATTCATCGAATTCAGACTTGAATTGATAGCTCGAATTCACTAGTCAAAATCCAGCTCGGGATTGACTCTCCAAAACTTCTCCTTTGAATGATGAATATGACTCCTTTATATACTACTTAGAGTCCATCCTTAGCTAGAAGTACATTCCAAGTAGGATTATAAGTTCTCCTCCCCTTTATATACCACTTAAAATCCTTCCTTAGCTAGAAGTCCATTCCAAGTAGAATTATAAGTTGACTTGGGCCCTGAATAACTCTAAATTGGGCCCGCACAGGCCTAATCTTGAGTTTTGCCTTGAATTGTAATTTTGCATTAAAAAATAAAGGTGTTGTCATGTCATAATATTCCGAAATATGCTCGTTATATGATATCGAATATTATGACTTGGCGATACCGAAATATGGTACATCATGGTGTCCCCCAGTTTGTAAGAGTAATGTGTGTAAACATTGGTCATACAAACTAAAATAGTGTAAGAAACCCCGCTAATCGTGCAACGAGTCCGGCCATGAAGTCCCAAGACTCTGACAAACTCCAGCGGGTGAAGGATGACTTAGCAATGAAGGACATCCGCACCAAGAGTAAGTTGACCGCCTTGGCCGCCCGTTTGAAGGCTGCTGAAAATGAGCGTGATGTGGCTCGAACGCAAGGAGCTACTTCTGAGCAGATCGACTACGATCGTGCTAAGGCTGAGGCTTGCTTTTTGTCCTATCGCTTTGTCGTAGTCTTCATTCTGATTTGTTTTATTAATACTTGCTTTTTCTTGCCTTGTTGTAGGACTTGTCCACTGATGACAAGGTTGCAGTTGTGGTTGAGTTCATGTGCTCTTCCACTTGGGGCACCATCTGCACTGTGCGTGGGGGCTTTGACTTATCTAAGGGTATGACTGCGCCTTAGATGATGTGTAGCGCAAAGATGGCTTTGCTCCCGGTAGCAAGAAGGAAGACTTCGATATCCTTGATCGACTTGCTGAGGGAGTACCTGACTCGGACGACAAGTATGTCTCAGAGACTGAGGGCGTCGATCATTCTGAGACTTTCCAGCGCGTAGGGCAAATGAGATCCGTCTGGCTCCGCGATCATTTGAGAGCTCAGACGAGGTCCAGAGCCAAGAAGGAGGCCGCTTCGCGTGCTGCTGCTGTTGCTTCTACTTCTAGAGTCCCTTCCGCCAGGGTGTCTTCGAGCGAGGTTCTTGAGGAGGGAGAACTTCTGCCACCCTCTTCATCTGCCGATGTGCCCATGGGGTGCCTCTTGCCTCTGCTGGCCTCGTGACTGTCTTAGTTCCATCTCCAGGCCCTGGAGCTAAACCCGCTGCTGTTGCTATTCCCGAGCATGCTCCTGCTCCGGCTTCGGTGCGCCCTGAGGATGACACGTCCCTGTTGAATGAGTCAATAGAGGAGATTGCTCGACAGAGCCGAGGCGCATTGAAGTCAGTTGGTCTCTGTTTGAAGAAGTGGCTGAGCAGTTCTGAAGCCATCCTATGTGTTGTGATTTTTGGGCCTGTGTGCCGCTATCTCTTTTCTGCACATTTTAACATTTTGTCATTGGGGTGTTGATATTTGTTGGGTATATTCCTGTTGACATCGCGCCATTGTTGCGCTTATCCCTTTGCTTTAATAGATGTTTGATTTTTAGAATTGCCTTTGTGTTCTTTTATCCTGTGTGCCAAGTTTTCTCTCTACTTGTGCGTTTTGTAAACTTTGTATCCGTCCTCTTGGTGAAAATTTTTGTACTTCTGTTGTGGATGTGATGATCCATCTTATGAAGTGATCATCTTTTGAGGAGGCTGCGAGACACAATGCTCGTCTTACTTAGAGTCTGCGAGGCACAATGCTCGTCTTACGAACAGTCTGCGAGGCACAGTGCTCGACTTATGGACGGTCTGCGAGGCACAATGCTCGGCTTACGGACGGACTGCGAGGCGCAATGCTCGACTTACGAATATGTTGCGAGGCACAATGCTCGTCTTACGAATAGGCGGTGAGGCACAATGCTCGGCCTACTTAGGGTCTGCGAGGCATAATGCTCGTCTTACGAACAGTCTGCGAGGCACAGTGCTCGACTTACGGACGGTCTGCGAGGCATAATGCTCGGCTTACGGACGGACTGCGAGGCGCAATGCTCGACTTACGAATAGGTTGTGAGGCACAATGCTCGTCTTACGGATAGGCTGTGAGGCACAATGCTCGGCCTACTTAGAGTCTGTGAGGCACAATGCTCGTCTTATGAACAGTCTGCGAGGCACAGTGCTCGACTTACGGACGGTCTGCGAGGCGCAATGCTCGACTTACGGACAGGCTGCGAGGCGCAGTGCTTGACTTACGAATAGGTTGCGAGGCACAATGCTCGTCTTACGGATAGGCTGTGAGGCACAATGCTCGGCCTACTCAGAGTCTGCGAGGCACAATGCTCGTCTTACGAACAGTCTGCGAGGCACAGTGCTCGACTTACGGACGGTCTGCGAGGCGCAATGCTCGACTTACGGACAGGCTGCGAGACGCAGTGCTCGACTTACGAATAGGTTGCGAGGCACAATGCTCGTCTTACGGATAGACTGCGAGGCACAATGCTCGGCCTACTTAGAGTCTGCGAGGCACAATGCTCGTCTTACGAAGATATTGCGAGGCACGATGCTTTTCTTACGAAGATATTGCGAGGCACGATGCTCGACTTACGAAGATATTGCGAGGCACGATGCTCGACTTACAAAGTTGGTCCAATCACACTTGTGCTTCTCAAGTTCTTGACGTTCCAGGAGCGTGACCATGTCCTTCCGCCCACCTCTAGTAAATAGTAGTATCCTTTAGCACTTGCTTTTTCCACTCTGTACGGTCCTTCCCAATTTGGCTTCAATTTCCCCACATGCTTGGTAGCTTCAACTTTCCTCATGACCTAGTCCCCCACTTGAAAGTTCCTGAAATGATCCTTGTTGTTGTATGCTTTAGCCATCATGGATTTGTAAGCTTGAGTGCGTTGGTAAGATTCCTCTCTTATTGCTCCTATTAATTATTTGTCTCGCCCTTATCGCTTGTTCTTCATCGTATGTGACAATGCGGTAGGTTGGCATCCCAATTTCTGTGGGTATCACTGGTTCCGAACCATATGTTAGCAAATATGGAGTCTCTCCGGTTGAGGTCTGAAGTGTTGTGCGATATGCCCATAGTATCCCTGGCAGCTTCTCTGCCCAATTTCCTCCTTCTCCTTGCAACATTTTCCCCAGTTTCTTTTCTCCTTTGTACGGTTCTGGTCATTCCTGAATTGTTCAAATGATTCAATGCGTGGAGGCACGTTCTTGAACCACACTTTAGTTGTCCCCGTTAAGCTGATTGCGATCAATTCCACCCTTAGGCCCTTGTGATATCCCAGAGTTTGCACTTCCGCGTCTAGGTTATCAAAATGCGTCCCAGGATCACTCTTTCCATCGTATTTCTTCATCTCAGAAAGATTAGCTTCTTCTTTCAATGTCAGTCTGCTGATTGCATTCCAGAATGGAGTTGGCTTCTCCACTAATGGGATATGTTTTAGCAACGATCGGTTCCGGCCTTGGTGCAACTCGTTCTGGCAGATCCTTGTTCCTTCCCGATGTATAACTTGTGGCTTGTCGAACTTCTGGACCCTTCTGCCTTTAGTTAACTTCTCCATCTCTAATAGTTGCTCGACTTGGAGATCTTTTCCCTGCAATCCTCACTGAACGAGGATTCTTGCGCTCCAAGAAGGGTGATGGTTTCCTCCGAGTAGGTCTTTGTCATCCTTGATTGAATGTGTTGTCTCGAATCAGCACGGCGTCTCGTCTCACGGCGTCTCGTCTGATGAGACTATGCTTGATGTGCCGAAGTTTGTTGTGCCCTTGGTGCTGGGACTTCTCCAACTCCAATAGTTGCTCGACTTGGAGATCTGTTCCCTGCAGTCATTCCTGACTGAGGGTTCCTGCGTTCTGGGGAAGGCGACGGATCCCTCCGCGTTGATCTTGTCCTCCTTGATTGATTATGTTGTCTTGAATCAGCACGACCTTGCGTCTGATGAGATCTAGCTTGCTGCGCCGATGTTTGCTGTGCAGTTGGTGCTGGAACATTCTGCTCTAAGGCAGTGTTAGTCTGTTGTTGCACAATCCTTGGTTCCATGATTTGCTGAAAAGCTGTCATGATCTGATCCAGTTGAGCAGGATTCAACAGTTGTTCTTCCGGGGGAAGCATTGCATGTTGATCCGTTGCAATGCGAGGTGGATCCAAGGGAGCGTTAGGTGGTGCCACTGAAGTATGTTCTGATGCATCCGGTACTCTGTTCTCGTCCTCCCTTTGTGATCTAGTCCTTGCAGCTATTCCATTCTTCTCCGTGACTCTGCGATGAGCCATTGCATCAGTGATGGTGTTTGTGATCTAGCTTGTTGCGCTGATGTTTGCTGTGCAGTTGGTGCTGGAGCATTTTGCGCAAGGCAGTGTTAGCCAATTTTTGCACAATCATTGGCACCATGGTTTGTTGAAAAGTTGTCATGACCTGAGTCAGTTGAGCAGGATTCAACAACTGTTGCTCTGCAGGAGGCACTGTTGGTTGGTCCGTCAAAGTGCGTGTTTGATCCAGAGGGGCATTGGGAGCAGCTACTGAAGTCTGCTCAGAAGCGTCAGCAACTCGATTCTCATCCTCCCTCTGTGATCTTGTTCTTCCAGCCATTTCGTTCTTCTCTGCGGCTTTGCGGTGAGCTATTGAATTAGTGATGGTTTTTGCTCCTAAGTGCGTTTAGTGGTTCCCACAGACGGCGCCACTGATGTGTGGTATTTTCATCTGGAAATGTGTCCACTCTCCAAGACTCCACGTCAGACTGCTTCAGTTCCTGCTGGATGCTCAAGCAGCTTTTGAGTTCGGAACTTTCACTCAACACCAAACGTGAACTAAGTCGGTGCCTTCTCCGGCGAAGGCACTCCGACGCTCAAGTCAGATGGATCGGAATATGAGATCTTGTTGAGCAAGGCAACAAGTCGAATGAACTGGGTAAAATAGGTCGAATGTACTCAGAGCTATAAGTCGAATAAGCAGAAAGCAATAAGTCGAATATGAATGGCCAAACAAGTCGAATAACACAGAACAAAAAAACTCGAATGCAAGCCAGTATAGGTCGAACTCGAGCTATTTGACGAACAACTCGAATGAGCTTGAGGAATAGGTCGAGGTCGACTTATATAACTCGAACTTAGAGCTTGGAATAATGTAAAACGTACCTTAGAATGAGGAATGGGATCCCTTTAAATAGGCATAGGAGTCCTTATTCAGCTAGAAGTGCACTCCAAGTAGGACTATGAGTTGAATAAGTCAAACTAAGACTCTTATAGAATAGCTCGAATGACCTTTGCTAAATAACTCGAATGACCTGCAAGAAAATAGCTCGAATGGCCTTGAAACAGCTCGAATTGGGTCCAATAGCTCGAATGACTTTGAAATAGCTCGAACTGGGCCAAATAGCTCGGATGAGGGCCAAATAGGTCGAATTCCGACCTATTCTTCAGCTTTGCGCAGTCTCACGGTTTTTGTTATATCTCCTTGTGTAGACATCGGAATGTAGATCCGATTTTTGAATTGGAAACTAGACTTCAGATGCTTTCCATGAATATAAGACTTGTTGAATTCAGAGTCGAATTCAAAGGTCGAAACCACTTGTCGAAATACAGCTCCAGGCTCTTGACTTTCGACTTATTCTCCAGCTTTGCGCAGCCTCACCGTTTTTGCTATATCTCCTTCTCTAGGCCTCGGAATCTCGATCCGCTTGTTGATCTGGAAACTAGACTTGATAAGATTTCCAGGAATATAAGGTTCATCGAGTTCAGACTTGAATTGATAGCTCGAATTCACTAGTCGAAATCAAGCTCGGGATTGACCCTCCCAAAACCTCCTCTCTTCTAAACGATGAAAATGACTCCTTTATATACTACTTAGAGTCCTTCCTTCGCAAGAAGTACATTCCAAGTAGGATTATAAGTTCTCCTCCCCTTTATATACCACTTAGAGTCCTTCCTTAGCTAGAAGTCCATTCCAAGTAGAATTATAAGTTGACTTGGGCCCTGAACAACTCTAAATTGGGCCTGCACAGGCCTAATTTTGAGTTTTGCTTTGAATTGTAATTTCGCATTAAAAAATAATGGTGCTGTCATGGCATAATATTCCGAAATATGCTCGTCATGGTATCGAATATTATGACGTGGCGATATCGAAATATGGTACATCATGGAGTCCCCCAGTTTGTAAGAGTAATGTGTGTAAACATTGGTCATACAAACTAAAATAGTGTAAGAAACCCCGGTAATCGTGCAACGAGTCCGGCCATGAAGTCCCAGGACTCTGACAAACTCCAGCGGTTGAAGGATGACTTACCAATGAAGGACATTCGTACCAAGGGTGAGTTGACCGCCTTGGCCGCCCGTTTGAAGGTTGTTGAGAATGAGCGTGATGTGGCTCAAGCGCAAGCAGCTACTTTTGAGCAGATTGGCTACAATTGTGCTAAGGCTGAGGTTTGCTTTCCGTCCTATCGCTTTGTCGTAGTCTTCATTCCGATTTGTTTTATTAATACTCGCTTTTTCTTGCCTTGTTGTAGAGCTTGTCCACTGATGACAAGGTTGCAGTTGTGGTTGAGTTCCTGCACTCTTCCACTTGGGGCACCATCTGCACCGTGCGCGGGGGCTTTGACTTAGCTAAGGGGTATGACTACGCCTTAGATGATGTGGAGCGCAAAGGTGGCTTCGCTCCTGATCGCAAGAAGGAAGAGTTTGATATCCTTGATCAACTTGCTGAAGCAGTGCCAGACTCGGATAACGAGGATGGTTTAGAGACTGAGAGCGTTGGTCCTTCTGAGACTTTCCAGCGCGTACTACGGATGAGATCTGTCTGGCTCCGCGATCACCTACGAGCGCAGGCGAGAGCCAGAGCTAAGAAGGAAGCTGCTTCGCGTGCTGCTGCTGTTGCTTCTACTTCTAGAGTACCTCGCGCGCAGGTTTCTTCAAGTGAGGTTCCCGAGGAGGCAGAACTTCTGCCTTCCTCTGTTCCTGTCGACATGCCCTTGGGGGTTCCTCTTGCTTCTGCTGACCTTGTGACTATCTCAGTTCCACCTCCTGACCCCGGAGCTGATCCCGGTGCCGTTGCTGTTTCTGAGCCTGCTCCTGCTCCGGTCCGGGTGCGTCCTGAGGATGATACGTCCCCGCTGAATGAGTCGATGGAGGATATTGCCCGACAGAGTCGAGGTGCATTGAAGTCGGTTGGCCTCCGTTTGAAGAAATAGTTGAGTAGTTGTGAGGCCAGCCTGCTGTGATCTTTTGGGCCTGCGTGCCACTATCTTTTTCCTGCACATTCTAACATTTTGTCCTTGTGGTGTTGATATTTGTTTAGTATATTCCTGTTGACATTGCGTCATTGTTGCGCTTATCCTTTGCTTTAATAGATATTTGATTTTTAGAAATGTCTTTGTGTTCCTTTATCTTATGTGCCAAGTTTTGTAGTCATCATTTTGGTGAAAAGATTCTGCCTTTGTTATGATTTTGATCATCTTTCTTGTGAAGTGATTATCTTTTGAGGAGACTGCGAGACGTAATGCTCGTCTTACTTTGATTCTGCGAGGCACAATGCTCGTCTTATGAATAGTCTGCGAGACACAGTGCTCGACTTACGGACTGTCTGCGAGGCGTAACGCTCGACTTACGGACGGACTGCGAGGCGCAATGCTCGTCTTGCGAATAGGTTGCGAGGCACAATGCTCGTCTTACGGATAGGCGGTGAGGCACCATGCTCAACCTACTGAACGTCTGCGAGGCACAATGCTCGTCTTACGAATTGTCTGCGAGGCACAGTGCTCGACTTACGGACTGTCTGCGAGGCATAATGCTCGGCTTACGGACAAATTGCAAGGCGCAATGCTCGTCTTACGAATAGGTTGCGAGGCACAATGCTCGTCTTATGAATAGGCGATGAGGCACAATGCTCGGCCTACTGAGTGTCTGCGAGGCACAATGCTCGTCTTACGAACAGTCTACGAGGCACAGTGCTCGACTTACGGACGGTCTGCGAGGCATAATGCTCGGCTTACGGACGGACTGCGAGGCAAAATGCTCGACCTACAAATAGGTTGCGAGGCACAATGCTCGTCTTACGGATAGGCGGTGAGGCACAATGCTCGGCCTACTGAGTGTCTGCGAGGCACAATGCTCGTCTTACAAAGATATTGCGAGGCTCGGTGCTCGACTTACGAAGATGTTGCGAGGCACAATGCTCGTCTTACGAAGATATTGCGAGGCACAATGCTCGTCTTACAAGGTTGGTCTAATCACTCTTGTGCTTCTCAAGTTCTTGACGTTCCAAGGGCGTGACAATGTCCTTCCAATTCTTGTAAGTAACAGTATCCTTTTGCGCTTGCTTTTTCTACTTTGTATGGTCCTTCCCAGTTTGGCTTCAACTTCCCCACATGCTTGGTGGCTTCTACTTTCCTTAGGACCAAGTCCCCCACTTGAAAGTTCCTGAAACGATCCTTGTTGTCGTATGCTTTAGCATCATGGATTTGTAAGCTTGAGTGCGTTGGTAAGATTCCTCTCTTGTTGCTCCTATTAATTATTTGTCTCGCCCTTATCGTTTGTTCTTCATCGTATGTGACAATGTGGTAGGTTGGCATCCCAATTTCTGCGGGTATCACTGGTTCCGAACCATATGTTAGCAAATATGGAGTCTCTCCGGTTGAGGTCCGAGGTGTTGTGCAATATGCCCATAGTATCCCTGGCAGCTTCTCTACCCAATTTCCTCCTTCTCCTTGCAACCTTTTCTCCAGTTTCTTTTCTTCTTTGTACGGTTCTGGTTATTCCTGAATTGTTCAAATGATTCAATGCGTGGAGGCACGTTCTTGAACCACACTTTAGCTGTCCCCGTTAAGCTGATTGCGATCAATTCCACCCTTAGGCCCTTGCGATATCCCAGAGTTTGCACTTCCGCGTCTAGGTTATCAAAATGCGTCCCATGATCACTCTTTCCATCGTATTTCTTCATCTCAGGAAGATTAGCTTCTTTTTTCAATGTCAGTCTGCTGATTGCATTCCAGAATGGAGTTGGCTTCTCCACTAATGGGATATGTTTTAGCAACGATCGGTTCCGGCCTTGGTGCAACTCGTTCTGGCAGATCCTTGTTCCTTCCCGATGTATGACTTGCGGCTTGTCGGACTTCTGGACCCTTCTGCCTTTAGTTGACTTCTCCATCTCTAATAGTTGTTTGACTTGGAGATCTTTTCGCTGCAGTTCTCACTGAACGAGGATTCCTGCGCTCCGGGAAGGGTGATGGTTTCCTCCGAGTAGGTCTTTGTCATCCTTGATTGAATGTGTTATCTCGAATCAGCACGGCGTCTCGTCTGATGAGACTATGCTTGATGTGCCGAAGTTTGTTGTGCCCTCGGTGCTGGGACTTCTCCATCTCCAATAGTTGCTCGACTTGGACTAAGCCGGTGCCTTCTCCGGCGAAGGCACTCCGACGCTCAAGTAGGAATATGAGATCTGTCTTGTTGTGTTGATGTGTGCTGTGCAGTTGGCGCTGGAACGTTTTGCTGCAATCCTGTGCTGGCCGGTTGTTGCACAATCATTGGCACCATGGTTTGTTGAAAGGCTGTCATGATCTGAGTCAGTTGAGCAGGATTCAACAGTTGTTGTTCCGGGGGAAGCATTGCATGTTGATCCGTTGCAACGCGAGGTGGATCTAAGGGAGCGTTAGGTGGTGCCACTGAAGTATGTTTTGATGCATAAGGTACTCTGTTCTCGTCCTCCCTTTGTGATCTAGTCCTTGCAGCTACTCCATTCTTCTCCGTGACTCTGCGATGAGCCATTGCATCAGTGATGGTGTTTGTGATCTAGCTTTTTGCGCTGATGTTTGCTGTGCAGTTGGTGCTGGAGCATTCTGCTGCAAGGCAGTGTTAGCCAATTTTTGCACAATCATTGGCACCATGGTTTGTTGAAAAGCTGTCATGATCTGAGTCAGTTGAGCAGGATTCAACAACTGTTGCTCCGCAGGAGGCACTGTTGGTTGGTCCGTCATAGTGCGTGTTTGATCCAGAGGGGCATTGGGAGCAGCTACCGAAGTGTGTTCAGAAGCGTCAGCAACTCGATTCTCATCTTCCCTCTGTGATCTTGTTCTCCGAGCCATTCCGTTCTTCTCTGCGGCTGTCCGATGAGCCATTGAATTAGTGTTGATGTTTGCTCCTAAGTGCGTTTAGCAGTTCCCACATACGGCGCCACTGATGTGGGGTATTTTCGTCTGGATACGTGTCCACTCTCCAACACTCCACATCAGACTGCTTCAGTTCCTGCTGGATGCTCAAGCAGCTTTTGAGTTCGGAACCTGCACTCAACACCAAACGTGAACTAAGCCGGTGCCTTCTCCGGCGAAGGCACTCCGACGCTCAAGTCAGACGGGTCGGAATATGAGATCTTGTTGAACAAGGCAACAAGTCGAATAAACTGGCTAGAATAGGTCGAATATGCAGTAAGCAATAACTCGAATGAGCAGAAAGCAATAAGTCGAATGAGCAGGCCAAACAAGTCGAATGAACTGAATCAAACAAGTCGAATGAGACAGAACAAAACAACTCGAATGAGAGCCAAAATAGGTCGAGCTCGAGCTATTGAAGAACAACTCGAATGAGCTTGGAGAATAGGTCGAGGTCGACTTATATAACTCGAACTTAGAGCTTAGAATAATGTAAAAACGTACCTTAGAATGAGGAATAGGATCCCTTTATATAGGGATAAGAGTCCTTATTCAGCTAGAAGTGCACTCCAAGTAGGACTATGAGTTGAATAAGTCAAACTAAGACTCTTATAGAATAGCTCGAATGACCTTTGCTAAATAACTCGAATGACCTGCAAGAAAATAGCTCGAATGGCCTTGAAACAGCTCGAATTGGGTCCTATAGCTCGAATGACTTTGAAATAGCTCGAACTGGGCCAAATAGCTCGAATGAGGGCCAAATAGGTCGAATTGGACGAAATAGGTCGAATTCCGACCTATTCTTCAGCTTTGCGCAGTCTCACGGTTTTTGTTATATCTCCTTGTGTAGACATCAGAATGTAGATCCGCTTTTTGAATTGGAAACTAGACTTCAGATGCTTTCCATGAATATAAGACTTGTTGAATTCAGAGTTGAATTCAAAGGTCGAAACCACTTGTCGAAATACAGCTCCAGGCTCTTGACTTTCGACTTATTCTCCAGCTTTGCGCAGCCTCACCGTTTTTGCTATATCTCCTTCTCTAGGCCTCGGAATCTCAATCCGCTTGTTGATATGGAAACTAGACTTGATAAGCTTTCCAGGAATATAAGATTTATCGAATTCAGACTTGAATTGATAGCTCGAATTCACTAGTCGAAATCCAGCTCGGGATTGACCCTCCCAAAACCTCCTCTCTTCTGAATGATGAATATGACTCCTTTATATACTACTTAGAGTCCTTCCTTAGCTAGAAGTACATTCCAAGTAGGATTTTAAGTTCTCCTCCCCTTTATATACCACTTAGAGTCCTTCCTTAGCTAGAAGTCCATTCCAAGTAGAATTATAAGTTGACTTGGGCCCTGAACAACTCTAAATTGGGCCTGCACAGGCCTAATTTTGAGTTTTGCTTTGAATTGTAATTTTGCATTAAAAAATAATGGTGCTGTCATGGCATAATATTCTGAAATATGCTCGTCATGGTATCGAATATTATGACGTGGCGATACCGAAATATGGTACATCAACTAATTATACAAAAATTGTCATAAAAGTGTTTATTATTATTAAGTTAATTAGTAATTTAGTTAGGAATTACTAATATATGCTTTCTATTAAGTTAAGAATTACTATTAAGTTAATTAGTAATTAAATTAAGAATTACTAATTTATGCTTTAATTAAAGAGAAAAAACAAAAAAAAAAAAAAAAAAGTGGCTGTGGCTACAGATTTTTTGGATGCCTCCCATGGTGTCAAAAAAATCTGGCACCATGGCAGGCATCCAAAAACTCTATAGCCATGCTTGAACGGATCAGATCATGCTGGCATGATCTGATCCATTAGATCATTTTTTTTATTTTTTTCTTCTTTTCCTTCTCATGATTATATTAGTAATTAACACTTTTAAGAAATTTTTTGTATAATTAGTAATAAAATTATAAAATTCATAGTAATTTGATTAAAATTAATTAGTAATTATGTTTAGCTAGGTGAATCATGATCATATATGTGTTACTCATTCTATAATTAGTAGTAATTAGGAGAATTTCATTTTAATTAGGATAGTTTTAGTAAAAGTGTTGGATTTTATTTCAAAAATTAGGAAAAGTTAAGAAATATTATGGAATTTAGGATAAAACTAAAATTTAGGATAACATAGAAAAATTAGATTTGTAGGTTAAAAAAATGCCTCATGATTACATTAGTAATTAACACTTTGATGACAATTATTGTATAATTAGTAATTAAACTATAAATTTCATAGTAATTTGAGTAAAATTAATTAGTAATTAAGTTAAGCAAGGTATAAATCATGATTATACATGTATACTCATTCTATAATTAGTAGTAATTAGGAGAATTTCATTTTAATTAGGATAGTTTTAGTAAAAGTGTTGGATTTTGTTTTAAAAATTAGGAAAAGTTAAGAAATATTATGGAATTTAGGATAAAACTAAAATTTAGGATAACATAGGAAAATTAGATTTTTAGTTTAATTATATGGCATGATTACATTAGTAATTAACACTTTGATGACAAATATTGTATAATTAGTAATTAAACTATAAATGTCATAGTAATTTGAGTAAAATTAATTAGTAATTAAGTTTAGGTAGGTGAATCATGATTCAATATGTGTACTCATTCTATAATTAGTAGTAATTAGGAGAATTTTATTTTAATTATGATAGTTTTAGTAAAAGTGTTGGATTTTGTTTTAAAAATTAGATTTATGTTGAATAGATTTATCATTTCGATTTCAACGTGTAATGCATGTATTTTTATTGAACTGAGGATGAGACTACAAGAGCATTAGCTAATTACTCGTGTATTAAACTATACTTTGTTACATGGATTAATTCAAAAATGTCACACTTCATGAGGTCATTGTTGAATCATTTTATTTTTAACTGGACTTTTTCCACTTATGTATGCTCTAAAAGAGACAATTAGTCAATACAATAAAAGATTGCGATTCATTGTCTTTGCTCAAATCAATTTGTTTAATGTTATAGTATATGGCGACATATTTGTTCTTTTCTCTTTCGAATCGCGACTCCTTTTTACGAGTATACAATGCGACGTCCTCGTGAACCGTGTCACAATATTTTATAAAAAAATTATGAAAGTAATTATTATCTCGTTTAAAACTTCAAGTTTATAGTGCAAGTAGTTATATATATAGTTTTCTAACACGTCCAATCATATCCAGTTATCCTTTTGTTACGTTGGTGACATGCCATTTTATAGTAAATGTGTAATGGTAAAATTCTGACACAAATTTATAGTTTAATTACTAATTATAAAATAATTGTCATCAAAGTGTTAATTACTAATGTAATCATGCCATTTAACTAAACTATAAATCTAATTTTCCTATGTTATCCTAAATTTTAGTTTTATTATAAATTCCATAATATTCTTAACGTTTCCTAATTTTTAAAACAAAATCCAACCCTTTTACTAAAACTATCCTAATTAAAATGAAATTATCCTAATTACTACTAATATAGAATGAGTACACATATATAATCATGATTTACTTAGCTAAACTTAATTACTAATTAATTTTACTCAAATTACTATGAAATTTATAGTTTAATTACTAATTATACAAAAATTGTCATAAAAGTGTTAATTACTAATATTATCATGAGGCATTTTTTTAACCTGCGAATCTAATTTTCCTATGTTATCCTAAATTTTAGTTGTATCCTAAATTCCATAATATTTCTTAACTTTTCCTAATTTTTAAAACAAAATCCAACACTTTTACTAAAACTATCCTAATTAAAATGAAATTCTCCTAATTACTACTAGTTATAGAATGAGTAACATATATAATCATGATTTACCTAGCTAAACTTAATTACTAATTAATTTTAATCAAATTACTATGAATTTTATAGTTTTATTACTAATTATACAAAAATTGTCATAAAAGTGTTTATTATTATTAAGTTAATTAGTAATTTAGTTAGGAATTACTAATATATATGCTTTCTATTAAGTTAAGAATTACTATTAAGTTAATTGGTAATTAAATTAAGAATTACTAATTTATGCTTTAATTAAAGAGAAAAAACAAAAAAAAATAAAAAAAGTGGCTATGGCTACAGATTTTTTGGATGCCTCCCATGGTGTCAGAAAAATCTGGCACCACGGCAGGCATCCAAAAACTCTATAGCCATGCTTGAACGAATCAGATCATGCCAGCATGATCTGATCCATTAGATTATTTTTTTTTTCTTCTTTTCCTTCTCATGATTATATTAGTAATTAACACTTTTATGAAAATTTTTGTATAATTAGTAATAAAATTATAAAATTCATAGTAATTTGATTAAAATTAATTAGTAATTAAGTTTAGCTAGGTGAATCATGATCATATATGTGTTACTCATTCTATAATTAGTAGTAATTAGGAGAATTTCATTTTAATTAGGATAGTTTTAGTAAAAGTGTTGGATTTTATTTCAAAAATTAGGAAAAGTTAAGAAATATTATGGAATTTAGGATAAAACTAAAATTTGGGATAACATAGAAAAATTAGATTTGTAGGTTAAAAAAATGCCTCATGATTACATTAGTAATTAACACTTTGATGACAATTATTGTATAATTAGTAATTAAACTATAGATTTCATAGTAATTTGAGTAAAATTAATTAGTAATTAAGTTTAGCAAGGTATAAATCATGATTATACATGTATACTCATTCTATAATTAGTAGTAATTAGGAGAATTTCATTTTAATTAGGATAGTTTTAGTAAAAGTGTTGGATTTTGTTTTTAAAATTAGGAAAAGTTAAGAAATATTATGGAATTTAGGATAAAACTAAAATTTAGGATAACATAGGAAAATTAGATTTGTAGTTTAATTATATGGCATGATTACATTAGTAATTAACACTTTGATGACAAATATTGTATAATTAGTAATGAAACTATAAATGTCATAGTAATTTGAGTAAAATTAATTAGTAATTTAGTTTAGGTAGGTGAATCATGATTAAATATGTGTACTCATTCTATAATTAGTAGAAATTAGGAGAATTTTATTTTAATTATGATAGTTTTAGTAAAAGTGTTAGAAATGTTTTTTGAAAAATAGGAAAGTTAAGAAATATTATGGAATTTTAGATAAAACTCAAATTTAGGATAACACAGGAAAATTAGATTTGTAGGTTAAAAAATTATATTAGTAATTAACACTTTTATGACATTTTTTGTATAATTAGTAATAAAATTATAAAATTCATAGTAATTTGATTTAAATTAATTAGTAATTAAGTTTAGCTAGGTAAATCATGAAATTTTCCTAATTATACAAATTATACAAAAATTGTCATCAAAGTTTTAATTACTAATGTAATAATGGCACTTAATTTAACTACAAATTTAATTTTGCTATTTTATGCTAAAGTTTACTAAAACTATCCTTATTAAAATGAAATTCTCCTAATTACTACTAATTATAGAATGAGTACACATAATGTGGTCCTTATTACACATTAATTATTTAATGATAAATTATTAAGACATGCATGCAAAATTAAAATTCTAATTAACACTAATAATTACAATGGTGACAGATTTATTTATTGCTAGATGTGGGGTCAAGAAAATCACTCACCATTGCTTTGAAGTTTGTGGGGTCAAAAAAATCTGTAGCCATGTTTGAACATGGCTACAGATTTTTTTGACACCACAAAAGCACAATCCATGTGATATCAATGGTGTCAGATTTTTTTGACCCCATTGAGGTCACAATCTTTTTGATAGCAATGGTGTCAAAAAAATCTGTCACCACAATTTCATATATCTATAAATATACCCCATTTTTTTACAAACTTTATCTCTTCATCTCCTCTCCTAAAAAATTCGAAAAATCCTCCCCTCCCCCTCAAAAAATCCGCAAATCCCCCCCTCTCCCTCAAAAAATCCAAAAATCATCTCCTCTCCCTCAAAAAATCATCTTTTCTCCCTCAAAAAATATGAAAATCTCACCCTAAAATCCGAAAAAATCCTCTTCTCTATCACTTTCTTTTTTTTGGGTGTTATTTTAGTTATGTATTGTTTGGGTGTTTATATAATATATGTATATATTGATTTGTGTGTTTATATGTATATATAGATATACTTTACACACTACATAACATATATATATGTATATAAGTATATTTTTAGACATATATATATATATATATAAGTATATTTTTAAACATATCTATATATATATATACTATATATATCATGTTTATATATATATATATATATATATATATATATATATATATATTTGTGTCTGTATATTATTAATTATATATGTATATATAATATAATGGAGGGAAAAAGCCCACCAAATTGAAAATATTGAAATTTTGGCAAAAAAGTGGCGGTAAATCCGCCACCAATTTTTTTTAAAAATTTTCGGACTGTGGTGAGTGATTATTCACTCACCACAATTTTTTCAAAAAAAAAAATTAAAGAACCATGGTGAGTGATTATTCACTCACCACGGTTTTTTTAAAAAATAAAATTAAAAACCGTGTGAGTGATTATTCACTCACCTCGGTACAATCGTGGTGTTAGATTATTCTGACACCACGATTTAAAATAAAAAACGAAAAAGTGTGACATCCAATTTTTTGGACGCCACGCTTCAAAAAATAAGAAAAAAGGCGTGGCGTCCAGAAAATTGGACGCCACCCTTTTTTTATTTTTGATTTTCTTTTATTCTAATTGTATGGCTACAAATGCATTTGACCCCACGTCATGGCTACAGATTATTTTGACACTACCATGGTGAGTGATTTTCTTGACACCATTGCTGGTGACTAATTAATTTGTAGCCGTTGCTGACATAACATTATGCCTACGAGGCCAATAGTAACAAAAGCTGGTTACAAAATTTTATGTAGCCATCGATCAATGCTTACTGAAAATATAGCAATGGTGAGTAATTTTTTTGACACCATTGCTACATTTTCTTGTAGTGATACTTCATAAATATTGGGGAAGACAAATATGTTAAGTATGTATATATGACATTGTCTCAATCATGAAATGTGTAGACAAAATATTAGACGTTTGATGAAAAGGAAAAAGAGAAAAATATATGCATGTACTTAAAAACATGATGTGCCTGGGCTTCATTAGTATGCATATATCTTCAATGTAGACTATGAATACAATTTGATTAGTAACATAATTGCTCAGCATAATCAAAGTGTGTTCATGATGCCAAACTATTTCAAGTGAGAGTGAACCAAAAGCTCTGTATTGCTTATCCATTGCTGGGCTTCAAATCAGAGTGAACCATGATCTTTAACAATTGAAGAAGATTCTAGGAAAGGTTGTTTGAGTTCTGCAACCATTTCCCCAGGCTATAGTTACGTATATACTTGAGGCTTAACATTCAAAGTTACAAAGACTGCTGATGATTTGTTTTCCCCCTTCGCTCTGATTCAGAAAATGAGCAATTATGCGTGCTTTTTCAATGAAAATTGTCATGTGTACAAACACATAGTAGCATTCTAATATTACAAAAGCTACAATGTCAATGACAATGAAGTAAGTTTTTGTGATAAGTTCAATACTATTCTTATCTAGGCAGTTATTCCTGAATACGTAATCAAAAGAAAACAAGAAGCTAGTGCTGACAACTGCGATGAATAGAGGACGAGCTTTGTGCTCTTAATGCAGTCTACTTTATTACTTGAAGTCCATAACAAGTGGGACAAAGTTGAGACTACACCTATGTGAACATAGAAGTTGTGCCGTTTCGATAAGAGTATGTGTTACTCTTATAAATGTTCACGAGAGCAGGATTAGCACATGACCATATATAATCGTGCCAAGGTTGTGTTGAGAATCTTTTGAGACTTAAAGATATGTGTTGTATATGCCTAGTCTGCGTTTTAACACATGGAGTCAAGGTTCAATCTTCGGACACCTATGACTTTGTTAGAAGTTAAGACATGAGCACTAATTAGAGGTCCAAATCGAAAGATACCTTTTTGTATGCATAATGCAAATCAGGCAGAAACTGCTACACACAAAATAGTGGGGGATAGTTGTTATTTTGTGTGTAGTGTGTGTAAGGTGAAAAGTTAAGTGTGGGAGATATCCCACATTGGAAGAAGAAGACTAAATAAGTGGGTTTATATGTATTTGTCCAATATAGTGTTCACAAATGAGTTGAACTTTTGGATAGGGCTTTGGGCTTTGTATAAATCCCTTATTAAAAGTCAAAGATGGGCACTTGGGCGCTTGGGCTTGATATATTCAGATTCTAATTTGTGATTAATTAATAATTTGAAATTTATTTTTTGAATTAATTAATGTTATTTTATGAATCCAAATTAATTAAAATTTGAAATGAGCAGATGCAACTTTGGTTTAAAACCCCCGCCGAAAATGTTGCACCCGCTGGAAAAGATGCACCCATTCAGAAAAATCTTTTCACCTTCTATAAATTAATAATGTGGGACTAATTATCATTATCTAAATTTTCTGCAATTGTCTCAAAATATTTCTTCTGCACAATATAGTGGGGGAAATATTGCCTTTAGAAAAGTGCTCTTTCACACCTCAAGGCAAATTTCATTTTCTATTTCTATTTCGATACTGCCACGTCATAGTATTCGATACAATATCACGAGCATATTTTGGGATTATTATGCCACGTCAGCACCATTATTTTTTAATGCAAAATTACAATTCGAGTTGTTTCATAAGTCAATTTGAGTTATTCCAAGTAACTCTAATGTGACTTAATTCGACTTATAATCCTACTTGGAATGGACTTCTAGCTAACGAAGGACTCTTAGTAGTATAAAAATGGGTCACATCCTTATTCCAAAGGGAGGATGTGAGGACCGCGCCCCACGAGTCACAATTCGATCTGAGTTGGTCCGGTGTTGGCCACCTAACAAACCCAACTCGGACCGAACTGTATTTCATAGGAAGGGGTCTCACTGACCAGGATCAAAACCATAGCATTATAAAATATCTTTGATTTAAATACAGCGGAAGTCTTTGGAATACAAATAAATTTTACAATTTCAAAATGACTTATATAAAATAAAACACTTAAACAACTTTTGCAAAGTTTTCAAAAAGCGGACTTGTCGATCTTTCGTTCCATCCATGCTGCTATACCAATCTTTTTCTGAGAAATAGACATATACGACAAAAGAGGAGTAAGTCTTTAATGACATAGTAAGATTTTCAGAACATAACAATAATCACACAGTAAATCAGAACAAAACGAAAAAGAATGACCAGAATAGTTACATCTGCATCATTGAACTTAAATTATCGGTTTTAACGATAATTTTGAAATATTCAGAAGAACGAGAAAATGAACTTGTGCAACTACTTATAACAGATCCAACCTTAACTACCAAAATTCAACTGTATACCTCCCTACGAGGAGCGACCTCGCAACAGAACTGAAGACATGCTTGAGTACATGCCAATCTAACACGCGGGTCACAGCCAACTCCTGACTACAAGCGGCGCTTGGACAGAATGGGTATTAAGTTGAAATACTTAAACTAACAGCCCCTTGCTGCCCAGCAGTAAATCTTCTCACTCCCTGGGCCCAACTTCCCAAAGGCGTCCCAATGGGTGAAACAGAAAACCAGATGAGATAGTAAGCCGGATAATATCCGTTGCTCGTTTTTTAGCTACATAGGCCAAACACAGTTCGTTGCTCGTTGCACAATTCAAAAATCGATAGAGTGATCATGATACCAGGATAATTATGGTTATGGAGAAATGTGTAATTATGATTCAAATGATAGGTTTAATTTAACAAAAGGTAAGAAAGCTGATTTGTAAAGAATTAACGAATATAAATATAAAAGCGTTAAAATGGCAATGGAATGTTTCTTATGATTTGAAACAAAGAATCACAATTGTTATGTCCAAGTTTCTCAGGGTCGGATGCCAAACGGGGTTTTGAACAAATCAGAAATCAAACCTCACCTTTTACCGTACGAGAAATTTCATTAACGTCGATATTTGTAGAATCTTAAATAAATTAAAAAGATATAATCAATTGTTTGCTCACAAATTTACAGCAATAAACATATATTTTCAATATTTAGTATATTTAAAGAAGTTCCATTAAATATCTAATTTGTTAATTTTGGATAAATCCCACATTTAGCTATTTTAACTTTAACTATGACGTAAAAATATAAATAAGGAGATTTACCATTTCAAAGTAACAAGTTGAAGACTAAATCAGTTACGAAATTATTATTAAAATCTCCATTTCTAATTTATTAGCAACATATTTGACATTAATATATACATATGTATCAATGCATGTTTAAACCCTTTTTAAAACAATATTTCTTAACAAAATTCTAGTAAATTACTTATTACATAATAATCTCAAATCAAAAGTTTTACCATGATCTTTACATTGAACAAATACCTCAGTAAGTCCTTGAATAAAATCATATCATATATATAACTTTGGTAAAAACTATTTTTCTTATAGTTACTAGTATTAAACAACATAATATTGCATATATCACTAATAACAATTAAAATAAATTGTAAACATGTGGATCTAATTAAAATCAATATTTCCAGGATAATTATTATTCTAATAAACTAGATTAGATGGTTAGATCACAAGATAAACACAATACTTTACTTAAAGTTAAAGAAATCGAAAGATCAACCGTAAAATAAACTATATGTCATCTTGATGTTGCAAAATCCATGAAATATATTAAACACGATTATAAATTATGATAAACTGATCCAACATCATTATTAGTATGTAATGAGTCCATATCAATGATCAATTTCATGATTTAGATAACTTTTGCAACATAATTTGGTTAAACAAAAGGTTTATGCAAATCTGATGCTGAAAAATGTAGCGATCTTAGATTTACCTTCCATCGGACTTTCAAACGATATGATAATCTGAAATTGGTTAAGGTTTTCAATCATACACATCTTGGAGAGTATTTAGTTTCAAAATCAGATCAATAGGACAAGGTTTGGTATTTTAAATAAATCATGAAAGATAGGAGCTGTTTTCGAATTTTCTGGATAGTGGTATGTATTTGACAACTTTAGAATCCTGAAACCACTTCGGTTGAAGAAGGTTTCTGAACATCAAAGTTAGCTCACACAATAACCAGTATGTGGTAAAAATTTCCAAGAAAGATTCTAAGTTCTAGTATGGTTTCCGGACTTCCAAAGCTTCTGTACCAAAACTGGCAGTTTTGACCAAACTCGGTTTTGAGGATTTTTAAGGGCTATAAGGAAGGCTTAAAGGAGTGAAACATTTTTTTTCTAAAAATCTAAACATCAAGAGGAAGAACTTTTCATAAGAAAAGAAGAGAAGATTCAGAGAAGAGAGGTGTGTGGAAAAATGTTGAAGAGAGCCTTCATTTTATAGGTGAAAATGGGAGACAAAAGATTAATTACCATACCCTACTCATTTTTATTTTAATCAAAGCTAGGCCACCCTAATTATGAAGATGTGTCCAGGCCTTATCTGATAGGATTTTATAAGAATAAAATATTAGAAACATCTAGCATAAAAGACAAAGCAAAGTTACTTTTTTCAAATGTAAATGTAAATATGTCAAGATTTACTATTGTCAATGAATATTTGGATATTTTAAAACTACAAGGGACCAATTTGAATGTTTTGATAACTCATTTGGTCTTAAATAAAATATATGTGGTCAATCATAAAATTTTCAAAAGGGGAAGGACTAAATTGTAACTTTTCAAATCTTTTGGGGTCAAAATCATATGTTCAAAAAGTTCAAGAACTAAAGTAAAAATTCAAATATACTTTTATTTTCTTCCATTTTTAGGGGCGTTACAATCCTCCCTCCTTAAAAGAATCTGGTCCCCAGATTCATACTTGAATTATTTCGAAGGAAAATAAGAAATGCTTCCTCCACCTTCTATATCCCGACTCCAATGTAATATCCTGAAACTTGTGATCCACCAAAAACATGTTCATAATCGAAACCTTTTGATGTTTAACTCTCGAAATCATTGATCAATAACATCTTAGTATCTAATGAAACCCAAAAATATCACCTTCACATTTTCAAACTTACTACTAATTCGATCTCAAATAATCAATTTTCATCTCATCCCAAAATAATCAATTTTCATCTCAAATGATTCAAACCTAAGAACTCCAAGTAAATCACAATTTCTTCTGCAGTTTCGTAAAACTATCTTCGCAAAACTCGTAAAACATTCTTCAATCATCGTTATCATCCTTTTTCTTTTAACCTTCATTCCACTAATACGAATATCCATAATTTGCTTAAATACTAAATTCCAACTATATCGACATGTCAAGGAATGGAGTGACCCAAATTTTAGAGTATTATTCTAAAGCCCAAAGTCTTTTATCAAATTTCTTTTCCCAAAATTCCAATCCTCATATTTGTTTCTAAAACCCAAATATATCTTAAAATGTCTTTTCTCAAATTCAAGCCCAATATCAACTTCTTAAACCTAATAACCTTTATATGAGGTTGGATAGCCCATTAATGATCGAATATGACTATCTCTTTGTAATCCACTTAAAATCGATCTTTTAAGCCCAAACAAAACCCATGTACCCATAAGAGAAATATTTCCATCTACCCCCTAAAATTAAATTTCACCCGTCAAGATCAATACTTAAGTAAGATCGTAAAGTCCTTTCGTTGGAAGAAGAAAATTAACACTTTTAACGGTTTAGAAGAAAACATATGTAAGCTCGAAACGTGATTGACAACATGAGTACAAAGCATAAAACTTCAATTGATGTTGAGCGTGTTGGAGTCGAACCTTTCAATTTTTAAACACGGAAATAACACAAAATACAAACATAATTTAAGATAAGACGATTGCTATTCGAAATGCAATATTACACGTTATCTAAAGAATTGCCAAATTCAATGCGAGAACGAAAACTAGAATGGGTATTACTAATCCCGTAAATACAAGAGCAACTTTGTATGGTGTTTCTTCATCGTTTACCAAAAAAAGAAAATTGCAAATAACTAAAATTACAACAATAAATAGGCAAACAAGAGAAGATCTCATATTTTCAGTAGAGAGAGATAATGAAAAAAAAGATGAGTGTGAGTTTTGTGGGGTAACATTTTCAATTTATAGAAGAGTGTTTGGCCATATAGCCGTTGGGAGTGGTGAAAAAAATTAAATTTGATATATTTTTATTTTTTTTGAACGGTATGGTGAACCGAAAAAATGCAGTTTTAATGAGAAAATTATTTATTCATGTGTGAAAGCATTTATCTTATGAAAATGCAATTCTTGTTTCAAATAGTAATATGACATAAATAGGTAAGGAAAGCTATTTGTGTGCAAAATTTTGAAATAATCGAGGGATGGTTTAAAACTTTATACTAAGGCATTTGCACCATTGAATGGTTACAATGATTTTTAAATTCAATATTTGAATGAATGATATAGATATTCAAAACTACAAACCGAGATGAAAATATGCGATTAAGCTTATAAATTTTCATTTGAAAATCCTTTTGAAAATAAAATATGAAGAATAATCATATAAGCGAAGATTTCCACTTTTCATTTCTAAACTTGATGAAATAATTTTGGAAGACTATGCACAATTTTTTCAAAAGAAATTTATGAGTGTAGACATAGAGTTTATTTATCAAAGTTTAAGATGGTTATTATATGATCAAATAAAAATGACGTGAATCATTTCCCTTAGTTAAGAAAATAAGATTCAAACACGAAATATCTGCAATAGATAATATTTTAAGAATGAAAGATAGATTGCTAAGCCATTTAATAGTTTATTAATTTAAAAGAAAATCATCGTTCTAAAGCTTTCTCGGTACGCTAGCTTTCTCGACACGCTTACTTAAATTTTCTTATAAACAGTATTGACATACCCGCAAGATCACAACAAAACACAAGCGCGAATACACATACAATATTAAGAGAAAGAAAAGAAATCGAGATGGAGAAATCATCAACCCAAAAATTTCAGACCATTTGTGTCTTTGGCGGTTCTACTTTTGGAAAAGATCCAGAGTTTATAAGGGAAGCGTGCAATCTTGGAAATTTTTTGGCTACAAAGAAAATCAAGCTAGTGTATGGAGAAAATCAGGATTAATGGAGTGTGTGGTGAAGAGTGCACTTTCGATTGAAGGTAAGGTCTTAGGAATCATACCAAAGAATTTAGCTGACGTGAATCCAAGAGGTCCAGTTTTAGGTGATGAAATTAAGGTATCTTGCATGCATGAGCAAATGGCAGCTATGTTCTACTATGCGGATGATTTCATAGCACTACCTGCAGGTTGAGAAACGCTTGAAGGAATATTTTCCCCAAGTTCATGGGCTCAGCAGTTAAACATGCATCAGAAACCCTTTGGATTGTTAAACGTACACAGTTTTTATGAGAAGCTATACATATTCTTACATGATTGTTGTACTCATAGATTTGTCAAGCCGATGTCTTGTGCACTGATATTTGCAGATAAAAGTGCTTATGAGTTAATAGACAAAATGGAAGCTTGTGTACCTTTCTCAGATCCGACATTAACAAAGCAAGAAGGTTGTGCTAGCAGCAGTAAGAAACGTAAAATTGATACGACACTCAAGTTGCAACTCTTTAATTTTAGAAATAAATCGTCAATCGAAAATCCCTTTATGTAATAAATTGTTTGTTTATCAATAAAGTGGTTTAGTAAAAAAATTTCATTTTGTAAATATTTGTTTTAATTCTAAGCCCAAAGCTCTGATACCATACTGTGAGCACCGCGCCCCACGAGTCACAATCCGATCCGAGTTGGTCCGGTGTTGGCCACCTAACTAACCCAACTCGGACCGAACTGTATCTCATAGAAAGGGGTCTCACTAACCAGGATCAAAACCATAGCATTATAAAATATCTTTACTTTAAATACAGCGGAAATCTTTGGAATACAAATAAATTTTACAATTTCAAAATGACTTATATAAATATAAAATATTACCATACCCTACTCATTTTTATTTTAATCCGAGCTAGGCCACCCTAATTATGAAGATGTTTCCAGGCCTTATCTAATAGGATTTTATAAGAATAAAATATTAGAAACATCTAGCATAAAAGACAAAGCAAAGTTACCTTTTCTCAAATGTAAATGTAAATATGTCAAGATTTACCATTGTCAATGAATGTTTGGATATCTTTTGTTGGAACTGTCAGGGGGTGGGGTCCCCTTGGACAATTCGAGAGTTGAGGAACACTGTCAAACTCCATCACCCCTCTCTTATTTTCTTGATGGAGACTAAATGCAAGAGTAAGAAAATAGAGAATATTAAAAATAAATTGGGGTTTTTCGGTTTTTCGGTATTTCGGTGGATGTTCGTGGTAAATCAGGAGGTTTAGCTCTATTATGGGCCAAAGATAAATCTGTTCGTTTGTTAAGTTTTTCACAAAATCACATTGATGTTATGGTTAGTGAGGGGGATGATACGGAATGGCGATTCACTGGTTTCTGTGGCGAGCCGGATGCAGCTAAAAGGAAACACACATGGGACTTACTTCGACAATTGAAGCTGCATTCAACCAAGCCGTGGTTATGTGCAGGCGATTTTAATGATACTAAGTCAAGATGAGAAAGACGGGGGTACTGACAGACCTCTGTGGCTGATGCGGCAATTTCGTGAAGCTCTCGCGGATACAGATTTGATTGATTTGGGATTCCAGGGATATCCTTTCACGTGGTGCAACAAAAGAGAAGCTCCGGCGACAGTGTGGGAACAATTAGATTGGGGGTGTGCAGATTCAGCCTGGCAAGACAAATTTGATACAGAACGTGTTTCTCATATTGAGGTTCGTAATTCAGACCATTTGGGATTACTGATTAAGTGCTCTTCACATGAGATTTAAGCGAGTAAGTGGCGTCGTAAACCTAAATTCAGATTTGAAGCTGTTTGGGTTAACAAAGCTGATTGTGCACGTATTATTGAGAATATGTGGAATGGAACGACATCAGGAGATGTTTCATCTAATCTGTGGGATAAACTTTCTCAATGTCGTATTGGTCTTATGGGGTGGAATCGGGAATCAGGTTCAGCATTTAAAAGACGGATTGACAGGTTGAATTCACGGATTAAAGAGTTGAGAAGCGGGGTGATTAAGGCAGCGAGTAAGAATGAGGCTCGGGTTTTAACGGTGGAATTGGAATCTCTTCTTGACAAAGATGAGATTTACTGGAAGCAACGGGCAAAAGTTCAGTGGCTTCGGGAAGGTGACAGAAATACGAAATTTTTTCATCGCCACGCTAGTGAGCGCCGCCGCATTAATGAGGTCCATGGAGTTAAAAATGCAGCTGGGGTGTGGCAAGAGGATCCTCGAGTTGTCCAGCAAGTTATGGTTGAGTACTTTAGGGAGTTATTTCGGTCTCGACAACCATCTGATGAGGAAATCGAAGATGTTACACGCGTGATACAACCTAAAGTTTGTACTCAAACTAATCAGCAACTTCTCCAACCGTATACATCCAATGAGGTAACGCAAGATCTATTCAACATGTACCCTTATAAACCCTCGGGCCCTGATGGCTTTTCTGTTGTGTTTTATCAAAAATTTTGGAAAATTGTTGGTCCGGCTGTCATTGATTTCTGTCTTGCTTTTCTTAATCATAAGATTCTTCACCCTGACATGAACTTCACGCATATTATTTTGCTTCCTAAATGCGCCAAACCAGAGTTCATGAAACAATTTCGGCCTATTAGTCTCAGTAATGTCTGTTTTAAAATTGCTTCAAAGGCGATTGCAAATAGACTCAAGCCTTTTTTTATCTTCTATTATCTCTCAGTCTCAATCCGCATTTGTTCCTGGTAGACTGATCACTGATAATATTCTTGTGGCTTTTGAGATCAATCATTACCTGAAAAATAAACGAACCGGTAAAAAGGGACAATTGACTTTGAAACTTGACATGAGTAAAGCGTATGATAGAGTTGAGTGGTCCTTCCTGGAAAAGGTAATGATTAGGTTGGGTTTTTCGAGTGAGTTTGTCGAGTTAGTCATGGTATGCATTCATTCTGTTTCTTATTCTCTCGTTGTCAATGGTTGTGAGTTTGGTTCTATCATTCCGGAGAGAGGTATTCGTCAAGGCGATCCTCTCTCCCCATATCTCTTTTTGTTTTGTACTGAAGCTTTTTCAGCTTTGACTGCGGAGGCAGAATGTAGAGGCGTGATTCAAGGGGTTGCGGTATGTAGCGGGGCTCCAGTAGTGTCGCACCTTTTATTTGCCGATGACACCCTTATGTTTTGTGAAGCTTCGGTTCAGGTTGCTCAGGAAATTCGAAACATTCTGCACAGGTACGAACATGCTTCAGGCCAGATTATCAACTTTGAAAAATCAGTCGCCGTTTTCAGCAAGAATACTGCACCAGATTTGATCCAGAATTTTAGCGACATTTTGGGAGTTGCGGTCGAGGACAAGCACGAAAAATATCTGGGTCTTCCATCTATTGGGGGAAAATCGAAGGCTGAGATTTTTGCATATATTCGGGATCGGTTTTGGAGCAGGTTTCAAGGGTGGAAAGAGCAGAATCTCTCGAGTGCCGGCAAAGAAACTCTAATTAAAGCAGTGATTCAATCAATTCCAACCTACGCCATGAGTTGTTTTAAGCTTCCGGACTTCCTCATCCACGAGCTTGAATCTATGACCAGCAACTATTGGTGGGGTAACGGGGAAAGAACTAAAATTCACTGGGCGGCATGGAGGAAATTGTGTGCGAGTAAAAGGGATGGAGGAATGGGTTTTCTGGATTTGAAGGCTTTTAATCTTGCCTTGCTTGCTAAACAGGTCTGGAGGATTTTTCATAATCCGGACAGCTTATTGGGGCGTTTGTTGAAGGCGAAATACTTCCCCGACCAATCAATTTTCAATGCTCGTTTGGGTAGTGCACCATCCTTTTCATGGCGCTGTCTTTTTTAAGCGATTTCTCTGGTGGCTAAAGGGATTAGATGGAGGGTGGGGAATGGTGAAACAATCTCTGTTTGGGATGACGGGTGGATTCCGAGACCGTTCTCGTTTCGGCTCATTACACCTCGGAATGAGAACTTTAAATACATGAAAGTGGCTGCCCTTATTGATCAGGAGTTAGGAGCTTGGAATGTTGACCTTCTTCGGCAATTGTTCTGGAATGAAGACGTCAAAATCATTCTTTCAATTCCTCTCGGTAGTAGTGCTAATATTGATAAAATGATCTGGCACTACAACAGTAATGGCGTTTTCTCCGTTAAAAGTGCGTATCATCTTATCCAAAGTGTTGGTTTAGTTCGACGCAGAGCTTCGGTTGTGGGGGGAACTAGTTCGTTACGTAACTAGAACTTTGTTTGGAACGTGCTATGCCCGAAGAAAATCAATATCTTTTTGTGGCGATTTTGTCAGAATTTTCTGCCGACAAAACGAAACCTGCTTAAACGAAGGGTTGTTGCGGATGATGTGTGCGGAGTCTGTGGTGTTGGTAAGGAAGACTTGTTCCATTGCTTTATTTCTTGTGGAGTCGCACGCTAAGTGTGGGCGTTGTCCAATTTCCCGATGATTCATATGCCAAAACCGCTAGAGGAAATTGATGGATGGCTAGAGAGGAGTCCTAAGGAACGGGGTGCAGATTTGTTTCTGAAAATGGTTGTCACGTGTTGGGCAGTGTGGAATAATAGGAATAGGATTAACGCTGGGGAAAAGGCAAGTGCACCAGATGAGATTGTTGTTTATGTAAGTACATTTGTCAAATCTTGGCTTGACAGCAATGGTATTGGTTTATTAAAAATTCGGGAGTCGGAGGATATCTGTTGGGTTCCACCACCAAATCAGTAGGTGAAAGTCAATTTTGATGGAGGTACATTTGAGGAGGTTAGAGGAGCGGGTATTGGCATTCTTGCAAGAGATTCAGCGGGTTGATGTCTTGCTCGGGTTCAGAAGCGAATTGTGGGTCATGTCGGAGCACAGAATGTTGAAGCTTGTGCGGCTCTGCTTGCTGTGGAAACAGCGGTACGTTTGGGGTGGTCTCGAGTTATTTTTGAAGGCGATTGTAGTGTCGTTATCCATGATATTATGCGTAATGGTTCTTGTGAAGCTAGTTACGCCAGTTTGATTGCGGACATTCATAGAAGATTGACAGAATTCCCTTCTTTTACTTTTCAATGGATTTATCGTGAGGCTAACGGCGAAGCTCATGACCTTGCTCGATCCGCTGATAGAGACCTGGTGTGGGATGTTGTTCATGACGATGGGGGTTGATTTTCTACTTGTTGTTTTTTTATGCGCTTTCATTTAGTCTGTTGATGCAAACTCTTGTATCTTTGCTACTACTTTTGGCGCTTGGTTGTTTCTGGCTTATTTTGGAGTTGGTGTTGGTAATGAAATTTCATTTCTTTCAAAAAAAAAAATGAATGTTTGGATATTTTAAAAATACAAGGGACCAATTTGAAAGTTTTGATAACTCATTTGGTCTTAAATAAAAGTGTGATGGACTGCAGTTTTGAAAGTTTTCGACTTATTTCAACTTATAGTCCTAGTTGGACTGCAGTTCTAGCTGAATAAGAACTCTTACTCCTATATAAAGGGGTCTCATTCCTCATTCTAAGGTACGTTTCATATTTTCAAGCCCTAAGTTCAAGTTATATAAGTCGACCTCGACCTATTCACAAGCTCATTCCACTTGTTCTCAAATAGCTCGAGTTCGACCTATTCTGCATTCATTTGAGTTGTTTTGGACTGCCTCATTCGACTTGTTTGGCTCAGTTCATTCGACTTGTTTGTTGCTCTCATTTGACTTATTGCATCTGCACTATTTCGACTTATTTAGACTAGTTCATTCGACTTGTTGCGTTGCACAACAAGATCTCACATTCCGACCCATCTGACTTGAGCGTCGGAGTGCTTTCGCCAAAGAAGGCACCGGCTTAGTTTACGTGTGGTGTTGAGTGCATGTTCCGAACTCAAAAGATGCTTGAGCATCCAGAAGGAACTGAAGCAGTCCGACGTGGAGTGTTGACAAGTGGACACGTATCCAGACGAAAATACCCTACATCAATGGCGCCTTCTGTGGGAACCACTAAACGCACTTAGGAACAAACACCATCACTGATTCAATGGCTAATCGTAGAGCAACGGTGAAGAACGGAGTAGCCGCAAGAACGAGAACTGGGTAACTGATGCATCTGAACACGCATCAGTGACAGCACCCAACGCTCCCTTGGATCCATCCCGCTTTGCAGCGGATCAACCTGCAATGCGTCCCCCGAAACTACAACTGTTGAATGCTGCTCAACTGTATCAAATCATGACAGCTCTTCAACAGACCATGGTATCGATGATTGTGCAACAGTTGGCTAACACATCCTTGCAGCAGAACACTCCAAGGCCGACTGCACAACAAACATCGGCACAGCAAGCTAGGTCTCATCAGCCGCAACTCCGTGCTGATTCAACACAACACATTCAATAAAGGATGACAAGACCCACACGGAGGGATCCGTCGCCTTCCCCGGAACGCAGAAATCCTCGTTCAGTAAGAACAACTGGGAACAGAGCTCCAAGTCAAGCAACTATTAGGGATGGAGAAGTTAACTCAAGGTAGAGGGGTCCAGAAGTTCGTCAAGCCGCTAGTCACACAACGGGAAGGAATAGGAATCTGCCTGAAAGAGTTGTACCAAGGCCAGAACTGATCATTGCTGAACATATTCCACTAGTGGATAAGCCAACTCCATTCTGTGAGGCAATCAGCAAGTTGACACTGAAGGAAGGAACTATTCTTCCTGAGATGAAGAAGTATGATAGAACAACTGATCATGCAACGTATTTTGATGATTTGGATGCAGAACTGCAGATTATGGGATACAATGAGAACATGAGGGCTAAGCTAATATCACTTTGTCTGAGGGGAACAACCCAAAGAATGGTTCAAGAACTTGCTGCTGCAAACAATTGAATCGTCAGAACAATTCAGAAGCATGTTCATCAAGAAGTTTGCTACTTATCACTTGAAGAAGAGATCTCCAAGTTCTCTATTCAATATACACATGAAACTTGAGGAACCTTTGGGAAAGAACATTGAGCGCCTCAATGTGGAAATTGGTCGTGTGCAATCTCCAACTGCAGATTTGGTTATCTCTATACTTGAAAATCGGTGTCAGAGTAAAAAGCTGATAGAAGTAATAACTTGGGAAGCACCAAGTACTATTGAGCAAATCCTGGATCTTGCTCGGAGAGTTATTGACATTGAAGAGGCCACTATGAATCAGGGTCTAATGGATTTACCAAAACCTCCCAGAGGAAAGGAGAACAGAAACTGGAGGAAGGATGACAGAGAAAAAGACCGTGATTGAAATCGACCACCTTTTAAGAGGTTCGATAATTACACTCCTTTGAGAAAGGACATTACTGAAATCTTTGTTGTCACAAAGGATCGTGGGATATTCAAAACACCCAGACCTTTCAAGGAAACGGATGAGATGAAGGAGTCAAGAAAATATTACAAATATCACGAGTACAATGGTCATTACACCAATGACTGTAAGGCATTGAGGAACAAAATCGAACGATTCATCCAGGATGGACAAATGGTAGTATACATGTTAAAGCTTCGTAGTGCGTAAGATGACTGATCACTTCGCAAAAGGAAACAAACTAGATTTTCAAGAGAGAAGTGTGGATCTAGGCCAACACAAGCATTGGAGGAACAAAAAGTCCTAAACCGTGGAGAAGTGACACTAATTCTTGGTGGACCAATAGAAGCTGATTCAATGGAGGGAAAACTTGCATATCAAGAGATATCTATCAAGAAAATCAGAAGCAACTGGACTCGTCGTCTTCGCTGTAGAAAAGATGAATTTAAAGCTACTCTTAGTGATATTGAATCGGACAACCTCACAGCAGAGGCAAAGTACTTCAATTGCCTAATGGATTCGAAACAGGAAAACTGCATGCGATAGGAAACGTGCGGTGACGTGCTGTCTACGACGAGTATCTTCACCAATGGATCATGGATGACCTATTTGCATACAACGTCCATATACGGACTGTTTGGACGTGAAATGAATGAGTCTGAACACTAGCCTCAACTCATGAAATACAAAAGCCCAAAGCCGCAAGCCGTTAGGGCGTCACAAAAATGAGTCTGAGCATTAGCCTCAACTCATAAAACAAAGCCCAAAGCCACAAGCCGCTTGGGCATCCAAAACTTATAAAATTTCTTATTTTATTCAAGTTTGATTGTTTGCCTACATCCTACATACATGTTAATAATCACAAGCATTCTTGAATTGAGCCCAAGCACTCAAACTCATAAGTATAAACACTTAGAATAAATCGAGCACAAGCACTCACAAAACGAGCACAACACCTGTAAAACGAGCACAAGCACTCGTAAAGTCGAGCACAAGCACTCGTAAAACGAGCACAAGCACTAGTAAAGTCGAGCACAAGCACTCGCAAAACGAGCATAAGCACTCGTAAAGTCGAGCATAAGCACTCGCAAAATGAGCACAAGCACTCGTAAAGTCGAGCACAAGCACAAGCAAAACGAGCACAAGCACTCGCAAAACGAGCACAAGCACTCGTAAATCAAGCACAAGCACTCGAAAATTGAGCACAAGCACTCAAACACAGAAGTATAAAAACTTATAAATTTCCGAGCACAAGCAATCGTAAATCGAGCACTAGCACTCAAATTACAGCACAAATGCTCAAACAATATGATAAAAGCATCAAGCACATAAAACATCATCACATAATAAGGAATTCAATAGCAAGCATAACACAAAGACAATAAGGTGACAAAAACATCTATATGTACTAATCATAAGGGATAAGCGCAACAAAAACATGAAGTCGACAAAATATACTAAGTTGTAAAACAATTAACAAACTGTACTAAGAATGTACAAAAGAAATCAGTAAGGATAAGGGCTCGCAGGCCAATGATACGACACGCAGGCCGCCTTATTACTTCTTAAGACGCAAGCCGACCGACTTCAAGGCGCCCCTACTCAGCCTAGCAATCGTTTCCATCGAGTCGCTCAATGGAGACGTATCATCTTCAGGCCTCACTGGAGTAGGAGCAGGAACAGCAATGAGATAAGCATCAGGTGCAACCTCGAGAGTAGAGTCGGCCGCAACAACTGATGGAGAAGGAGCAGGAGCAGGCGCCGGTGAGGAGATGGTCACAGCACTAGAAGAATTAGCACAAGGAAGAGAAGCTATTACGAAAAACTAAGGAAAACGGATGCAAAAGATAACTTACCTCAGCTTTAGCTCGGTCGTAGCAAACCTGCTCAGCAACTGCCGCCTGCGCTCTAGTAGCATTGCGCTCCTCCTCGACCGCCTTCAGACGGGCAGCCAAAGCACTCATCTTGGTTCGCGTCCTAAAGTCCTTCAGTGCCAAGTCATCCTTCAACCGCTGCATCTGTTCGAAGTCCTTGGACACCATGCGCCACTTGCCATTGCTCACAGTAAGAGCATCCTAGGAGTGCTTAAGTTCTTTCTTGGCTTTCGCAGTTCCTCTACCACGATAGCCATAGTGTTCTTTGTGTCGCGAGCTTTCTTCTTCGTAGCTTCCTCAAACCGCTTGGCCTGTGCAGCGACAGAAATGACTCTAAGCACTAGCCTCAACTAATAAAAAAAAAGTCCAAAGCCACAAGCCGCTTGGACGTTACAAAAATGAGTATGAGCACAAGCCTCAACTCATAAAACACTAAAGCCCAAAGCCACAAGCTGCTTGGGCATTACAAAAACGAGTCTAAGCTCTAGCCTCAACTCATGAAGATTTTAATACCCTAAGTCACAAGCATCTTAGTTGGTAAACACACAAAGTCCAAATCCAAGTAGCTTGGGCGTTAGAGAAATGAGATATGAGCGCCAGCCTCAACTCAGAAATCATATAAAACCCTAAGCCATAAGCAGTTTAGTCGGTAAACATAGTAAGCAGCTTGGACGTTAAAGAAATGGGATATGAGCACTAGCCTCAATTTAGGAAACATATAAACACCCTAAGCCAAGCGGCTTAGGTGATAAAGATTAATACCCTACGCCAAGCAACTTGGCCGGTATAAATACAAGGCACTGAGACATGCAGCTTACCCGATCATGAAGCTCAACTGCTAAAAATGTTACTACGTAAGGGACATCATTCAGTAGCAAACTCACGCCATGAGTCGAAAATCTGAATTTTCCAATCGAAACTCGGAGTTTTCAAATCTTTTACGGACTTGTTACACGATTACCGGGTTTCCTGAGATATTTTAGTTTGTATAACCAATGTTTCTACACATTACTCTTACAAACTGGGGACTCCATGATGTACCATATTTTGGTACTGCCACGTCATAATACTCATTTGGATCGGCAAGTCTGGAAAGCAGATCCAGTCTCTAGTTCAAGGTTTTTAGTTTCCATTCCTCGCTCTCACAAACCCTCTTTATTTCTTGGATAACAATCCCATGCCCCCCCTTTTCTGTTTCCCTGCAATACTTTGACCTTTTCCTGATGACTGCTTAATTGTCGACTTTCTTGTTCTATTAGTATTACCTTGCGTCCCTTCGAGTATTCTTCTTCTAACTTTAGCTATTGTAACAGAAACAAGACCCTCCTCTTGGAAAAACGTGGCTGACTTTGACATAGCTAAACCGGAGATTGGGTTTTACTTGTACGACCAAAAGCCAATGAGCCAACAACAGTTAAAGTTGTACCCTTTCCCTTATTACTCGTAATATCACTAAACACCTCACAAGATGAATCAGATGCCAACCTCTTACCTTTATCGACCACATTATCACCATTGGATGAACGTTAGATGAAGAGAAACTCCGTTCAACCCACGGAGTTCCCATAATAACATGAAAATTTTCATCAACCAACTCCCTCGTGCATTGAATATTAGCATAGAAATTATGGTATGTGGTCTGCAGGTTGTGTCCCCTCACTGTTTATGCTGGTTGATCGATCCTCATTTTGAACAGTAGTGTGAACAAGTGGCCAACTCCCACTCATTGTCAACGAACTATGTCGCTCCTTGTTGTTTTTTTGGTCACGAATGAGCTCCACGATGTTAATTGATTGGTTCACAAAGCCAGACACCCATAACGGAGATCGTGGAGATCAATATCCACCCCTAACTCAAAACGCGCATCACATTCCTGTTCAACATAGCCTAATTTGCCACTCAAGTAACAATAATTCAGCAAACTCTCTTACGAAAAAGTCACCACTAACACCTCACATGTCGGCCCTCAGATTGTCAGGGCCCGTTTCTAAGGTTAAGTTATATTCAGTTTTACTCGCACACGCATATTTCCGCCCCATGCACCTTTCAAATCGAGTTCTTCAAAAATCCCAAGGCAATCCCAATCGACGTAGCAATTTCTGAGGTATGACGTATAAGGGATATATCATTAATATGGAAGTAAAGACTACACCAATCAAGGTTAAGGTTGTCGGATTGGTGTTTCCTTCCACAACACTAAGAACCAGGAATTGTTTGTCGAACAACCATGGTCCTCCTTCAAACACTCAATTCTTGTCCACAACATGATTAAATTGAAACATCACACGATCCGCCCGGATTTTCAAAGCATCCAGTCTCTTTCTAGGATTCCAGAGAGACTTCATAGTAGTACATAATGTGTCAAAGTTATAACCCTTAGTCGTGAAAATAAAGCTTAATCAAGGCCGAATCCGCCCGTTGATTAACATATTTCCATGGATTTGCAGTAGCGGTGATCTCCTCATCCTCATCCTCATCCTCCGACAGACGTAGGGTTTTACCCAATCGTTCGATTTTAATATCCATTAAATCGCCGAGATTATTTCCTTGCGTCATCAGAAGTGAACGAGAAGACGAATCACGCATACAGGAACAAAGGAACCAAGCCTGGCAACAACCTACAACAACAAAGAGAGAAAGTTACAAAGCGAAGGAAAACAATAAAAAAAGTGAAGACACAATCAGGCAAGACAATCATGTTAGATTAGAGCAAAACCAAGACGAATTGGCTAGGAAAATCGTGGAGGTACACTCTCTCATAGGAAAGACCTAAACCCTCACATGGAGAGACATTATTTGTGTTATTTTTGTTGTTAACACAATCTCTCAAAACTCCCAGTCACTTTCACTATTTTAGAATTTAAATTATTAGAGTATATCAAACTCAAGTTAAGTGTTAGAGACACTTGAACTAAGATCGAGACGATGCATATTGCTATTAAATATGACATATACTTCTGAAGAGGAAGAAAATCCGCATAACATGTGTTCCATACCACATGCGTTTTTCTAATCTTTTGAGTAATGAATGAATTGATCCTTGTCTACTCATTATGTGAGATCCAGAGTTTGGTAAGACATCGCTATAGTCAAAACTTTACTAATTTTGACATTGAGAAAATTTTGGGTCATGAAGTCTCCATATTTCTACACTTAATCATGGATGGAAAAGATTCATCCTCAAAACTGAAGCATGTTTAACACTCGGGGAATTATCTACGTAATAATAATTGAAATTCGCAATGTGATAAGCAGCAAAAATCTGGTGATGAAAAGCTTGAGTTGTCACAGCAACAATAGCATCAACATTGCATTATCACTTTAAAACCTAGATTTTTGTTGACTTCAGAATACTTTCCATTGGATTATCCTCTGCGTCAGCCTTGTAATTCTTCAACTTCTCCATCATCTTTGGTCAATGCTCCACTGGTATCTCTACATCCCAACCAGGGGAGTATCTATATGAGGGCTTGGGGGGGGGGGGGCTATAGCCCCCCCCCCCCCCCCCCAAGCTTTCTCCCCAACTCTTTATACTATATGATTCTAATGTATTATTAAAAGAAAATATGTAAAGTATATGATCTTAATAAGGTTTTTAAGGTTTTTGGAATAACTTGTCATTATAGTTTATAATTTTTTGTTCAAAACATAAGACAACTAATACTAAAACTATTAAATCTAGCTTAAATAATTATCTGTTTAAACAAAAAAAACTTATAACTTTATCCAACTTATGACTTTTCCTTAAACAACTTAATTTATTATTAATTTATTAAATTTGGCGTTAAGATATTCATCTTTAATTTTGATGTCAATATACTTTAGCCCCGCCTAAATTAAATTCCTAGATACGCCCCTGATCCCAGCTCTCTATAAAATCTTTTACATATAGTATCACCTTCATTGTCATAAACAACATTGTACAAAAGGCTCACAGCACCCAGCAAACTCAATATCATTAAAGTTTGCATGAACCAAATCGAAAGATTCATTATGTGGAAGTTCATAGTGAAAATCTAAAATATCATCATTATTCCCTTCGTTGATTTTTCTCTTAGCCATCTTGTCTCCCAAAAATGGATGGATTCAATGGCGGGAAACAATCATTTTTCATACCATAACTTGGCACGATTTTCATTGTCATACCTTAATTGGGCAATCATCAATTTGCATACCGTAAGTTGGACACTTTCTTCATATTGGGTACTCCGGCGCTAAAAAAGTAAAAGGTGACATCCGAGGAACCCAAATTTGGAGATCTAAACCAGTTTAGACCGATTCTTACCTTACACCTCAGCATATTCCACGTTGATTGCACATACTTTTCCGGCATCAGAGTACCCAATATGAAGAAAGTATTCAACTTATAGTATGCAAATCGATGAGCATCAAATTAAGGTTGAGAATGAAACTCGTGTCAAGTTATGGTATGAAGAATTATTTTATCTCATCCAATGGATATCCAAGTGATGCAAACAAATTTTCCTCATAAAAAATCCTCAAATGGTGGAGCTACTCGCGTTGGCACTGACTGTCACACACTCAACATAACATTTTTTTGTGTAGGCTAGTCCACTTGCTAACAAAACTATGCAATTTCATCACATCCATCTTCTTCTAATAGCACATCACGACCTTCAAGGCGTCTCCTCGATGGCGCGGTAAAGGAATAAACATGTCTTTGATGCCAATTGATGCATCAAGTGGAAGCGATAGGAAAGATGAGAAGCACACAAAATCTAATACTCGTTGATTCACGCAAAACACTGTGAATTTGAAATGAAGAACTCGTTGATTAATAAAAATATCGAGAAATTGACAAATTTCTAAAGAAATTTCAAGCCTCGATTTACTTAATCAAAAATGCTACTAATGAATAACAATCTATTTATAGTTATTACAAATAACGTAACTCAAAAATTAAAGTAGAATCTTATTCAGACACAAATTCTGATTAATCTAGAAACTCTTAAACCGTAAACTAAAAATGATAATAGTAATAATAATATTGCCGAAGGAAAGAACAAACTGTCATTTTGACCCTAGAAATTCAAAATTTAGAAAAGTAGTATCGTTTGTTGAATTCGAGCGTCATTGACTTCAAGGTCAAGGTTTGACTAATTCTGACTTGGAGCTGCTTTTGGGTCGTAAAATCTCCATCTTTCTGCACTTTGTTAATAAGAAAGGTTGTCTATGACTTGCACCTATATTCATTGTGCGCACACTTATTAGCTTGAGGTTTGGACATAATTTTAAGTATAAAGTATAGAGTTAAAAGAGAATATGCTCCTTTTATAACAAGGAATTGGAAATTGATGCAAATATGAGAAGTATGTTGTGTACAGAGATACTTTGTACTTGTGGTGAAGAAGTTAAGCTATTGTATATCTTTAAATTTTTTGATTAAAGTGTTGAACCACTATATATGCTTAGTCGGTGTATAGCATTATGCTAGTTGGTCAAACGACTTATTGGTCTTTAAAATTGGTCAGTATGTTGATATGAAAGGCTAGATAGAGTATGTTGATATGAAAGGCTAGATAGAGACTAGACTTCATTTGCGAGTAGGAGACGATGAATTTGGGTCATGGTCACCTATATGAGCTAAACCGGCCCATCAAATTAGAATCTGAAAAAAGAGAGGGAGTAGTTTTCTCCCTAGTCGGAGAAAAATTCCGTACTCTCCCTTATCTAATATATTCTTTGATTTGCAGACAATCACAGAAGATTATGGATAAATACATGAAAATTCGTACAAGAAAATAAAAAAGATTAGAGTAGGCATGCATGGCCATATTCATCAAACTAACTCATTCTTTTTGGTTTCTTGGATTGTTGCTATGGCCCTTTTTCTATTTGTTATTGGGATTGGATCATTTTGGAGCAAGAGAAACGAAGAAATGTCATGAATTAAAAATGATTGAAAATCAACTTTTGTGGAGTCGTTCATGAAATCAATTTTTTATTGATTCGGGGTAATGACTCCCAACCTAGGTCACATAACCAAACTAGCGCATCAAACGTGACCTGACGGATTCAGTGTTGGAGCGACGTACTAAGCCGCTTTACGATATACTAATTCGCGACTTGTGTGTTCCTAATTTGTGAATTAGTAAAACATGCATAAAAAAAAAAAAGAAGAAGAATTGTTGGTGAATGATGGTGCCCTAGATGAAAATAAAGGATCAGTAGTTTTCCACGCCATACCTTACTGATAGTAGAGGGAATCTTGGAGTTATTCACAATTTTTGGGGTGGAAAAATGAAGAAGGGGCTCTATGTCGTACATCCAATATAAGCAATGAAATGAAGAAAAAGAACGAGAAGATATGTAATAAAGAAGAGTGAGAGAAGGCAAATAGAAACTTGGCTAGAAAATGAAGCGGCGGAGAAGATGAAATAATTAATTAGGGTACGAAGGATATATAGTTATGTCACCCCAATTCTAAATATTTAATTTAAATTGGAAAATTGGGCCTCATTTAGTTTATATTATTTGTTCTGTTTTAAAACAAATGGACTACATCACATAATTTTGTCAAAATGGGCCTTGACTTTAAACCGTACCTAAATACATTTGTTAAAATGGGCACTTTTTCTTTAACAAGCACTTCACATTTAATTTTAACATTTATTATTTTTTTAATATACGCGAACCGAGGCACACACATTTGCATGCACACCGCTATATAGGGCTGCAAATTCGGGTTCGGGTTTCGGGTACCGACCCGACCCGCGGGTATAATACCCGATCGGGTAACCCGAATTTGCAGTTTTCGGGTATCTACAGTACCCGATACCCGAAACAATTTTTGGGTACCCGAGGGTTTAAATTTTCGGGTACCCGAAAAACGCTCGGGTACCCGAGAGTTTTCTTTTTTTTTTTTTTTTTTAAAAACACGTTTTTAAAAGCGATTTTAAGTGAAGTTTTCTTAAAAACGCTTTTCAAAACGTTTTTGCTCAAAATTAACGTGAAGTTACAGAAAGTTTCTGTAACTTTCAAAAAAAAAAAATGCAAAATCGCTTCAAAACAAAAAAAAAAAAAAAAAAAAAAAAAAAAAAAAAAAAAAAGAGAACACCAAAGAATCCGACACGGCGGCTTCTTCGTCGCAAATCCGTGGGCTCTTCGGCGCAAATCCGGCGTCCTGGGAAAATCGTTGCACATCTTCTTCGAGTTAAACTAGGTACATTATTTTTTGTTTTATTTTTCAAATATCTTGTAATTTGTGAACTAGGGTTTTCGATTAGGGTTTGTGAATTGGGGATTTCGAATTAGGGTTTCAAATTAGGGTTTTGAATTAGTAATTTCGAATTAGGGTTTGAAATTAGGGTTTTGAATTAGTAATTTCGGATTAGGATTTTGAATTAGTAATTTCTAATTAGAGTTTTGAATTAGGGATTTCAAATAGGGTGTTTGAATTAGGGATTATATCAGGTAATTTTGTTTGCAGACTTTTATGGGATTGGGAAATCGAACATAAAGGTGGAGTTTCACAACAGTGTTTACAAAAGCTTGTCCAGGTTAGTTTTATTGCCACTCTTTAATTTTTTCGGGTTCGATTTTTCGACTGTGGAGTCTCACTTTTGTGACATTGGTTTACTTTAATTTAGTTTTTGTTTTTTGTTAGATAAGTTGGTCATATTTATAATTTGTGATTTGTGTTCTTCAACTGTTTTTGTATGTGATTTTGCCTTCCATGTTTAACTAGTTTAATTGTGTGACTAGACAATATTTGTGTGCTGGCCTATTTTAATTTTATAGTGCTTTCCGTGATTTTTCGAAGTTTAGAGCTCGTAAAGTTTGTTGTGGTTAGAAAGAAGCAAACGAGCAGAATACGTTGAATGGGAGCTCGTGCTCTTAAATGAAGCATTTCTCGTTTTCTGGCTTTAACTTGAATAAACATGTTTAGGCTCTGATAATGTGGATTTGGTGCACTTGTTTTTGACCTTTTGTGTTCAACTATCTTTTCCAGATCTATGGGTTCATATGGTTTTTAATGTACAAATTGGTTGAACGTTAATTGTTGGGGTTATATGATTGAGTGTAGAAGGAAATAGAGAAAGGATATATGATAGAACATTAACTCTTTTTCTTGTGGGAAATATTACTTTGGCATGTTGATGATGTGACCTAATTAAAGGGAATCGATGCTTTTCGTTTGTATTTAAGTTCTATATAGCTTATAACTTTATGCAAGAAATCTCTTTCAAGTTTTTAGTCGATTGAACAGATAAGTTCAGCTAGAAGTTGTCGACATTAATTGCCTTACCTTAAACTTCATTATGTTAGTTTGTGTTTTTTATGTTTCGAAGGTCTAGTGTTTTAGTTCTTCAAGGAAGCTAATATGTATTTGTTGTGTTGTTGAATACGTGCTAAATCAGTTCGATTTTGGTATACATGAAGAATTTAAGTTACCTTCTGGTATATTCTTCTTGAAGTGATTTTATTCTGTTATAGTTAGAATTTTCAGCTATATTTCTAATACTTCTTTCATTTTCTTACTTTGTTAGTTATTTAGACAATGGCGGATGAGGAGGCATCTTCTTCTCATAATCGGGCGACTGAGTATTATGTTGGAGATTTTTTGTCGCGTATGGAGGAGATAGAAGAAGAACAACTATCTTCACTACCCACCCAATCTCAACAACCTTACTTGATACAAAGGAAGAGGAAGAAGAACAAGCACAAGAAGTAGAAGGAGAAGAAGAAGAAGAAGAAGGAGAAGGAGGAGGAGAAGAAGGGGAAGCAATTGTGTTTACGTACGAGATAGAGGAGAAGGGGAAGGATGGTAAAATTAGAAAGAAGAGAAGAAAAATTATGCTTAGGTCAAAGTATTGGAAACATTTCAAACCCTTCATGTGTAAAGTGAGTAAACATTTGAAAGGGCGGTGCTTATATTGTTCTCGACAGATTGCTGCATGTCCTGTGAAACATGGCACGAAAGGATTGATCAACCACTTCAGAGCTTGCAAAAACAAGCCCAAAAATATAGAAGTAAACCCTCCAACTAAGGATGCAATGGATAACTGTAAATTTGATCAGGACTACATAATGGAGGGGGTCGCGTTGATGATAATTAAGGATGATGGCTCGAGCCTGTCCATGGTTTCGCATGCCTTGTCGTAAGACAGTGACTGATAAGACCTATCAGATGTATCTTAACGAGAGAGGGAAGATGAAGACTTTCATTAAAGAAAATGCTCAGAGAATTTGCCTCACCACTGACACGTGGACTTCGATCCAGAGGACGAATTACATGTGTCTCACAGCCTACTTTATTGACAAGGGGTGGAAGTTGAGAAAAAGAATTTTAAACTTTTGCCAAATGTCCGGGCATACGGGTGAGGATATAGCCCATGATGTGGAGAAGTGTATTAGAGACTGGGGAATAGAGAAGATCTTCACAATAACGGTTGACAATGCTTCACCAAATGATAATGCGATTGAAATTTTGGTAAGGAAGATGGAGGGGCGAAGAAATGCAACCCTTGTTGGTGGGAAGTATGTGCAAGTTCGGTGTATTGCACATATTATTAACCTTGTGGTACGAGAAGGATTGAAGAGCACAGAAGAAGATAATGCTATAAACCGGATTCGAGCTGCGGTGAAATATGTGAAGTGTACAGCAACAAGGTTAGAAAAATTTAATGAGTACATTGGTCATCGCGAAGATAGTAGCAAGATGTTATGTCTTGATGTACCTACGCGATGGAACTCGACATACGACATGTTGAGTTCCGCCTTGTCACTGAAGAAGGCATTCGATTCATACATGTTATGCGAGCGCAGTGTTGCACGAGCTTTAGGTGAGAAGGTGCCACGAGAGTCTGATTGGAAGAAGGCGGAGATATTTGTGGAGTTTTTGGAGCCTTTCAAAAAGATGACAGAACTTGTCTCGGGTGCTTCGTATGTTACATCTAATATGGTGTATCAGCAAATAGGTGTATCAGCAAATAGCTGCAATTGATGAACTTCTTGCAAAGTGGTTGAGTGTTGAAGATAGTGACAGTGATAATGTTGATGATGCTAATGTTGATGATGCTGCTCTCGAGTTAAAAGCGATGGCGTTAAAAATGAAGGAGAAGTATGATAAGTACTGGGGTGCAACTCCTAGGATGAACCATTTGGTTTACTATGCTGTGATTTTAGATCCACGATACAAGTATTATTACTTTTCCGAGGTCTTGGACGACGAGGACTTGAAAGAGGTGATTCGAGACGGATTTAAAGAATTGTTTGATGAATATAAGAAGATATATGATGAGATACAAGTCCCTTCGAGCCCCTCTCCAAAATTCAATATCGGGACTACGGGGCCAGTGTCTTCGAGGCATACTAATTTTGTGAGGTATGCGAGTTTTAAATATATCATAATTTTGATTATGTTTATATTCAAATTATTTATGGATAATTAACTAAAAACATGAATTGTAAATTATTCTTAGGTCCAAGACAGGAAGGAGTAGGCAAGCGAAGTCTGAGCTTGAGAAGTACTACAAGGATCCTCTTGAGAATGAAGATGTGGCATTTGACATTCTGAAGTGGTGGAAAGAAAATTGCAGTCGATATCCAATCCTCTCCAAGATGGCTCGTGATATATTGGCAGTCCCAGTCTCCACAGTGGCTTCAGAGTCTGCATTCAGCATGGGAGGGCGTATTCTTGATCGATTTAGGAGCTCGTTGAGTCCTAGAATAGTGCAATCGGTCATTTGCTACCAAGACTGGCTTCGGGACGATAATACGCCACTTGATATAGAGGAGAGTATATTGGAGTTGGAAAATCGTGATAAAGGTAGCTTTAATTCGTTTTAGTCATTCTTTTGTAGATTACTTTTATGTTATACTATGTTGAAAATGCTTACTTTTATCTCTCATTCCTTTGTAGATTTTGCAAAAATGGGCCAAGATGCAGCCATTTTGGATGATTGAGAGAATGCCGACTTTTATGGATTTTTATTTATTTGTTCAACTTGTTGTTTAGACTATTGCAACTTTATTGCAAATTGAATTGTTGTTGATGAATTATGATTTGATCTGTTGAATTGTTTATGGCATTGTTGATGAATATGATGTTTAGTTGTTGAATTGGTGTGATGTTTATGTTGAATTGTCGTGGAGTTAATATGCGCAAATTACTTTGGTGTGTTAGTTGCCGTTTATGTTACAGGTTTGAATCATAAAATACAAAGCATTCATGTCCAATTTTACTTTGGTGTGTTAGTTGGGATTTATGTTACAGGTGTGAATCATAAAATACAAAGCATTCATGTCTAATTTTACTTTGGTGTGTTAGTTGGGATTTATGTTATAGGTGTGAATCATAAAATACAAAGCATTCATGTCCAATTTTACTTTGGTGTGTTGGTTGGCGTTTATGTTACAAAATCAATCAATATACCGCAAAGCATTTATGTCCAATTTTTAGTAATATAACTATATACTAATTAAGCGCTTACGAATTGGATCGCACAAAACGAGAAAATTTATCCAAGAAAAAACTAAAAACCCCTACACTAATAATATAATATAATATAATATAATGCAAATAATACAATATTTGAAGATAAAACTAAAAACAAAATAACAAACAAAAATAATAATAAAAAAAAAAAAAAAAAAGAAGTGAATCAGGTACTTGAAATACCCGAAATTCGGGTACCCGAAAAATGTCTGCTTTTGGGTACCCGAAAAAGGAGTACCCGCGGGATCGGGTACCCGTCGGGAAATACCCGAACCCGCGGGTACCCGACCCGTCCCACCCCTGACACCGCTCACTCACACGACTTATGAGACTTAGCTCCCAACAGCTTCTTTCTCTGAATGTCCATCGGATGTCGTTTCACTCGCCTGAGAGTTTTATTTATACAGTTTGTATTTCTGTTTTTCAGAACAGTATAGACACGACCACCAGCCAATGTGTGACCGAAGTCGCACAACCCAGATCACTATGGCTTTACCTAGCATGGACATTGGACATGGGTCTGAAAAAGCATGTCAGGCAAGTGGCCTCAAGGTCGTGCGGCCACTGTTTGACTACCATACGGCTTGACTTTTTCATTTATTTTCTTCTCTTCCTTCTATTTTTATTTTTTTACAAAATCAAAAGTTTTTCAACTTATAAAGTTTTGTAAAACTAGTTGCTTTTTCGGGGGGGGGGGGGGGGGGGGGGGGAATTACTTTGAAGAAATACATAAAGTGCTATTTTGAAACACTATGGTTGTATCGCGAGAAGAAAAAGATAAATACGGTTACAAGTTCAACTTAATAAGAATAAAACATCGAAAAAGCAATTAAGCTTTTACAACATTAGATGACATCTTAACTTTTACTGAAACTCCAGAAAGAAATCGACAACACCCCCTTTCAATTAATTTTGTGTTGACGTCAGAGAACTCCCCCTTTGTTTTCAAAAGAGGACATAAGTATAACTGCAAGGTAAAATTACTAAAAAAATCTGTATACGCATGCATTTGAATTAGGCACAAAATGAAACTAAAAATAATTGTTGATATAAAAGACAGAAGGAAAATATAACCAATTAGGCTTTCTTATTGCATTTAGCAACAATAACAATGAAGAATGACATCAGATATTATATGAACAAGAAGAGAATCATCAACTAATTCTTCTCCGAAGCTAACTTAAAACTGAATCCTCTCATTTTCTAATCGACGACACCACAGAGATGGGGAGACAAAACAAAGGCAGAGTAGCCGTTTAGTTTCATTTTGAAAAGCTATTCTAACCTTTCACCACCTCGAAAAAACTACCAATACAAATACATAACTTTAAAATCCTATACTTGATTGTATAATGCTGTTTGGTTTCACAGCACAACATCCGACAGAGCATTTGGCGGGCGAGAAAACAACACAAGGAGGAAATTTTGTACAAACAGAAGCCAACCTCTCACATAAAGTAGCTGAGAGATTTCTTCCGCCTGGATCCCCCTTCCCCATACAGTTCGTTCCACTGAAGAAGCTCCGTCATGTTTATTGACTCTGAAGATACGCTAGCACATACCTAAATGACAAGCACTCAAGTTTAGCACAGCTAAAAGAAAATCATAAAGTAGCATCCATAATTTATGAGAATCTGCCTCACCCTCTCGTGTGCAAATTTGAAGTCCTCCATGTTGAGTGGACGAATGTCAGCACTCCCGCTTAAAGCTGGTGGAGGCCTACCTTCAGCAACAGCAACAGCTTGATCCTGTCATAAGTCCAACAGTTTGAGAACGCGAAATTTCACATATGTTGAATGGAACGGAAAATTGAAGTTACAGTAATAAGAACTAAAGATGCCTCGCAAACCAGTCTGGAATGGTATAACTATCACAAAAAGTATAAGACTATGGTACTTCTTGCTTCTTCACAAAAAGATTATCAGACCAACCAGAAGTTAGAACGATTAAAGGGTCACAAAATGCCATGAGCCATGATCCATGACATACCATGTTACATGCAGAGAACGTATTTTAAATTCAGATTTCATCAATTGGATAATAAGTTTCACGTCTTTATTTGATGTAACAACTATACCAAACATGGAAAAGATACCTTTTTCTCTTTTTCCAAAATCTCTCTAATTGGGCGATGTGCAGCTGTGACACACAAATTCTGTAAAAGGAGAAAGAAAGAGTAAAACCACAATTTCATTACAGATATTCCTGCTCTTAGCCAACTACAAAAAACTGACAACTACAACATGCATGTCCAACCTTAAGATCGCTTCCAGAATACCCATCAGTCATACTTGCAACTGAATCCAGATCTATGTCAGGAGATAAGTCCTCTTTCGCAAGTATCACTTTCAAGATCTTTGCTCTATTAGCAGCATCTGGAAGGTTCACCATCAACCTATGGAAGAAGCAATACACAAAGCCCAAACACAAGTGGTAAATCAAGAAATCGTGTATAAGACTAGACTTTCAAATATTTTATTGCTATACCTGCGTGGTAGCCGTCTTATCACGGCTTCGTCAAGGTCAAAAGGTCTGTTTGTGGCAGCAAGAACCAGAACGCGCTCCGTGTCTTTTGTGCGCAACCCATCCCAGTTCACCATGAACTCATTTTTCATTTTACGCATTGCCTCGTGTTCTCCAGGGTTTTCTCTTCGTCCCAGCATGCTGTCAACCTTCAAGAAGCAAAAAGATGGCACCAACTGAGCTCGCACTGGCGTAAAGAAGAAAGATAATGATATAAGGTGATATGCATACTTCATCAACGAATATAACACTAGGAGCAATTTTGCTAGCTAGTGAGAAGACTGCCTTCACATATTTCTCACCCTCACCAAACCACTGCAAGGACAGAGAACAGAGAAGAGGGTACATGAGCCAAATGAATATACAAATAAGGAGATTGAGTAAATTAACTAGTACTCAATTTCGATTAACCTTTGAAGTTATGCTGGACATTGAAATGTTAATGAAGTTTGCTCCAGCTTCAGTGGCAACAGCCTTAGCTAGCATAGTCTTACCTGTGCCAGGAGGTCCAAATAAAAGTATACCCTTGCATGGCTGCAAATGGAAATTATAAGATTCAGAGGTTTTCCGCTACCTAAAAAAGTAACATCAAAAATCGCCAAACTATGACCATCAGTTACCTATTTTGTCTGACTTCCAAAAAAGATATATAAGACTCTCAGGGAGACCAGAAGATACATTAGGACAAACGTAACAGATAAGCTAATGCGAAAATGTTTCATGTGTATATTTAGCAGAGACGAATTCTTCACCATCATAAATCATACCAATACAACGCCTTAAAAAAGAAATGGGGAGACAGAGTAACGTCGGAAGTTTGAGCTTAAAATATGCATCTCGTACGTTTTACAAAGTAAAGATCTTTGCTTAAAGGTGGTGGTTAGGAATTTGCTAAAATGGATAGCTGCAAGTAAAGAGAACATAAAAGAAATAAAACAGGAGCAGTCAAAATACCAAATTCGGCATGAAACTTAATTCCAAAATATTGTTTTTAGACATTAAGGCAGAAATAACAGCCAAAACAAATAAATACCTTGGTCAGTTGACCCTTGCAGAAAAGTTCAGGCCTTTGCAAAGGAAGCATTACCAACTCCTTCAACGTATCTTTGACATTTTCTAATGCTCCTATATCTTCAAATGTGACTCCGATATCAGTTGGGGGAATCACATCGGCAAGAAGCCTCTTCTCAAATTCATTCTCAGTTACAACATCCTGGCAAGCCACAAAAAACAAATTTGTGATACACTGGAGATATAATCAAAATCATCAACCGGTCACATATGGTTAGCTTAACTAAACTTTTACTGATATCCAGACGTAAAGAAGTACCTTCAGGGACTTCTTTGAACTCTTGGATTCATTCTGGATGGCATGTAAAATTCCAATGCCATACTGAATGCTGCCACAAGAACATCTCACTCAGTTAGCTCTATAAGCACCAAATTTAGCCATCAACCACAACAAGTCGCTATCAACTTTTACCTCTCAGTAGACAAAACAAGGCGGTTATCTGCTTCAGCTTCCGGGTTTGTCATCAAGTGGTGACTTAAGGCCCATCCCACCACCTTCTCCGCACCTTCAAAATATCTCATACGTTCAATTTTCCTCCACATGTATTTGTTATTTTTATTTGAGCAACTTTTGTTGCATCAAATGTAGATGTAGTAAAGTTGAAATAATAGAAAACAAAAGAAATGCTTACTTTCACTTGACAGTGTTTGGTCTTTTATGTTCAATGTCTCAAGGCCATCACAGTCCATACCATTACGATTGAGGACCTATATGTGAACATGCCAAGAAATTTCTTTAGCAGAAAGTAAAAACTTGTTTCAACAAGTAACTAGCTAACGAATCCACAGAAGAGGAACATGCAGACTCAAGTTCGCAACCTCGTGCAAAAGAAGATTCATGTCAATGATAGCAGATCGTGAAACCAATATTATCAAAATGTAAAAAAAAAAAAAAGAAAGACGAATTAATGAGTCAAACGAGAAGAGCTACTTACAGTTCGTAAATTGTTAAGATTTGCTTTCAGTTTTAGGGTTTCAGCATCTCGATCAAGTTGCTGTTTCCAACTCACCAGGAGGGCTTCATCCTGGAAGTGTCATAAGTATCATTACATGGTCTGAACGACGATGAAACAAACAAGTTCCAGAAATTTCAAGGACAAACCTGAGGCAGGTGAATTGTCACTTTATTGGGAAAAAGTTTGGATAGGAGCTTAGTTGCCTTGGTAACGTCCTTAGTTCTATCATGTAACCTCGCAAAACTTTCCTGAGAAATGAATAGCATATCACAGGAGGTTAGTAATACAAGTGATCACTGGAGAGATCTATGACCCAAGTATTCTTTAAAAAAATTAATTTCATGGCACAAGAAATGACAAGTATTGTGAAAAATCGGCTCCTTATGCACAGGTCATATGGAGAGTCCACCACATGACAGAAGTCAATAAGGAAAGACATTTACTGGTAAATGCCTTGCATCCTTTCAAGGTAAGTACTTGCTTACTTTTCTACTATGGATTGATGAATTTTGCGTTATGAATATTTAAAACATTCAGTTCCTTTCTGTCCCATTTATGTTGAAACTGATTCAAGAACCTTCAAAATATTTCTAAACGAAAATGGATACATTAATGTCGATGGCCAGAAGAATGTCGATGGCCAGAAGAATCGCTCTGTTAAGCACAAGTTGCATGAATAAATGCAAGGCTGCTAGCTAACAGTTGTAAATAAAGGGCATTATGAAAGCTCAAAGCAAACTACAATACTGACATGCATGTTCCGTAATTAAAGTAATTGTCATATGTACTTCACAGTTCAAAATTCAAATTAATCCAGACAAGAATTATACTGATAGAAATGTACCCAAAGATACTTACAGGGAAAGCCAAGTCAAGCAAAGCAGTCTGATTGCTGCCAAATTTCGTGAAAAGTAAACTGCTAGGATGAGACTGCATGACAAGAAAACCCACTTAGAGACAAATTCTATAAATATTTATGCCAAGATCATACTGAAAGCCAAGAATTCAGTTACGGAAAAATATGTTGCTTGAATATAATCATTCAGTTACAAGCAACAAGCTACGCAAATATGAATGCACCAAACTATGAATATAATCATTGAACAACCTTTTCCTTACGGTTGTCAGCCAGAGTCTGAGAACCAATAACAACAACATTATCAGGAAGCTTCTCCAGCTTGTTTTTGAAAATAGAATATGATTCTGTATTTCCAGCCATGGACTTTTCGGCATCTTTCATAAACAAAATGAATGGGGTCCCTCGGCTCTCATCAAATACAGTCTACAAACAGAGATAGGAAACTATTAATTTTCACACCGAAACGAGTCACAATGAATAATCGTCCTAATCCCAGAGATCTAGACAGAACAGGAATTCTACCTCAAACATTGTGTTAATAAGTAACTTGTCCAGATCCTCCACGCCTGAGGTGTCCAAACGAAGCTCATTGGCTAGATACAGACAGAACACAAGAATTGAGAAGAAATTCCAAGAATGTCATACACCGAAAGAAATAAAGAGAAATTGTGAATCATATTGAAGCAGAGCATCACCATTGCAGAAGAATCCATGACCATTGTCACAGAGACCTCCAAAATCAACCCCATCTGGTATAGGTTTGTCAAATCTAATGCCAATTTTTGAGAGTGGATTGTCTTCAAATGGCAAAAGAACCTTTCCTCGCATTCCAGGAGTAGGGCCCCTAGAGATCCAACTAAATAAATGTTACGTCATGCATAGCATGAGAAATCGGAATGCATCAAACAATTCCTTATGAGCCATATGTTCAATAAAACTGCCTTGAACACCAAATAAAATAGACCTCAAAAGGTCCTTAAGTCTATAAAACAAGGACCATACTGTTCTCTACATCATAGGTAATAAACTCAGTAATCTTGAGATATATAAACCACTCTACTTCTACCGTTGCCATAACTCTTTTGACTGTCCACGAAATCAATCAAACAGTATATCAGCCAATCCAGTTATTTGACTTCTTAATTTAATATCAGAGAGCTCTGTCTCGTACCATGCGGCCAAGTCGCCAACACCTATGTTAAGTAGCAGACATTTCATATTTCACCTCACATGTGCTTATTTACAATCCACAGCCATAAATGCGGTCCTACGAACATTGGGCTGTAAGAAAAAATTAATCAAAATTCTCCATGCAATGCTTTCATCTCCAAACATTATTGTGTTGCACTCGAAATGAATGGCAATAAAATGGAGGGGCTAGCATTATGAACAAGCTCACCCCGGGAACAAGACGGAGGTATGTAGGTCTGTTTTCAATGGCAGAAAGAACTATAATCTCGTTACCTTGAGACTAAATAGCATAACAAGAGGATAGAACATGAAGACTCTTGTGGATCAAGATCAATATTCTTGCAAATGGGTCACAAGATGGGGTGACCTCTAATGCTATGATTTATGAAACAAAGTGAAGGTCCCAAGGTCACAAAAAGCCTATTAGATGTTAATCTCATCTTCATGTCAATTTTACACGTTAAATTTTATATTCAATGTTAAAGCACAACTAAGTTTGTCACTATATAGTATAAATCCACTGTGAAAACTAAAGAAAAAATTACTAGAATCAAAGAATGAAACAGACATTAACATCGCCCACCCCACCCAAAAAGGAAACAATAACTGAAAAGGGTCATCAATGTACGACATGTTCTCGATCTCCTTAACGGCAGATATAAACCTTTCTTACAGCACATATAATATGTTTATATCATACAAGGGTAGTAAGTAAAGTAATGTATAAAAATAAACATTACCTGGCGGAGGTTGAATAAAGACCACCTGGAGCTGGACCATTGAATTTAACTCTATCACCTAAATTTTTTCCAACAAACAAACATAGATCTTAAATCAAAAGAAACTGGAACAAGAATTTTCTCCAACCGCCGTGAGCAAACTGAATCCCGAAACAACATAAATTATGATGATTCTTACCAAATCTTATCAAATTGTTCTTAGCTGCATTCGATGAAGAAGGCATGCTTTCAGTTTCTACTTTAGTCTGCGGGTCTGAACCAAGAGGAGCACTCAACGAATTAAGGTTCTCTGCTTCACCAGATGAAAGCCCCAAGTCTTTGGGAAGCTCTGTGGATCCCATGACTTGTTTGCTGGAATTACACACTTTTTCTGTATTTTGTCCCTCCCTCAGAAGTTCAGCATCCTTGGAAGAAGCCTAAAACACGAGACAAAATAAGAAATTATTCCTTTTTCCATAAACCATACAGAGATGGTTGCATAATAGAATAAAAAGATTGAAAACTAATAACAATTAATAATGTCACTCCATCTGTTTTTCATCACTTGTTCTCCATGGAAGAATATTAACAAGCCATCCAATAAATATTCTGTTTGAGTATTTCGCGCAAAAACAGCATTATTGAAAAAATTCTCACTTATTTTTACACAAGGGAAAGTGACCCGCAAGACCTTGTTCAAGTACAATAAGTCATTCTAATTAATATTTGTTTCTTGTGAGATTACGAAAACAATATATTATAGGCATAAAGAAGAACCACGTTCCCATTCTTTTCCAAAAAATGCAAACGATAAACAAAAGCCAGAGCTGGGGAAGGTTCAGTGTTCTCATCATCAATCATATCATAAAATCTTACTCCCAGAAATGAATGGCAGTCAAATATAAGCAGTTTAGCCCCAAAATAATGAGCAAGCGCCTTCACCAACATCTCCTGATAAATGTCAGATCCTGAAATAGTGTACACGTTGTAAGGTTGAGACTTAGATAGCAACCAAGAACAAATGAAGATAAGTGCTTCCATAAAATTAATACTCGAAATGGGACTGCTCGAGACCTGCAGGACCAGAAAGCAAGATTCTTGGATTCAGAGTAGGAAGCTCAGATGTAAATTTAACTTGCTCCTTTTGCTTTAGTTGAATATATGAAGCTGCAACTAGCACACTTTTTGTGTTCTCGCTGCAGGTTGATTAAAAACAAGTATTGAGATATCCACAATAAGTGCAGGTCTAATTTTCTATCTGCTGCTTATTATATAAGCTAGAAACAGAAAGTCTAAGGCGGTGTTTGCGAACTCTTAAAAAAAGCTAGAATCTGCATTAATCTAACTTAACCACTTCCAGAGTGTTTGGTTAACAAGTTAATATTACAGTCTTTGTTTAATCTAAAAATCCCACAATCTAGAAGTTGTTAAGTACATACTTTTAGCTTGTGGTAGTTTTACTTAAACAAACAGATATATGATTTTGCATATTTTTAACAAGTTTTTGAACTTTTTCCCAAGCACCCTCAACTTATGACGTGAACTTGTTTTTATAGCTTTAAGCTTACTTCTGCTTTTCACGAAGAGTTTGCAAACACCACCTAAAATGAAGTGTGTACTATACAATTGACGGGCCTACCTTAGATAGTAAGGGAAATTATCAAATGAAACTTCTAGGTGCCGACCATCTAGAATTGCAGCAAGAATGCCTTCTCTAAATGCTGAAGCTCTGGTACACATCGCTATTAGAGATGACGGAATAGGATCCTTGACCCAATCTCTTTCTTCCTGTTCACACAAAAAATTGCTTACTCTCAAGGCCCAGAAGACATCATACATCAAAGTTAAAAGTAAATTTTTCAGCAGAAAATGCTACTTGCCTCCAAGCCAGCTTCTACATTCACATCAGGAGGGAGTATCTTGCTGGCAGCACCGATATCTGCAGCTGCTTCACTCCCAAAATTTGTAGCCGAATTAACTTCTTGTCCATCCAGCTCGTCTTCATTAATAACTGGGGAGGAAGGAAGATCGGTCCCACGGAGATTTTTCCCACTGGCCTGAGATGTAGGCTTAAGACGTGATAAATCTTGACGCAGGTTAGAAAGTGATGCTAAAATTGAAGCCCCAGCCACAGCTGATGCATCTCCTGCTCGTCTTTCAACGTTTATCAGCTTTCCTATGTTAGTCTGAACATCTGGTGGAGGGGTCTTGATTATATGTTCATAAGGTAGCTGCTGGAAGATCTACATGAGAACTCATTAAGGAAATGCGATATGGAGATAAAAGGATAATGAATAAGGAAGTTGGCAAGTTTAGCAGCACGAAATTCAGAAGGATACATATGCATGACTTCCAAGGAAGCCGAAGACCACTTCATCCCCTGAATTGAGATCGCAGCTAGAGCTTTTCTTAACTGTTTTACCATTAACTTGCACACATCCCTTGCTCCCCCGACTTTCAAGCACCGCAATGGGTTTATCATCACGCTGGCCATTTTCCACAATTAATGTAGATAGAAAATCGAAATCAATATACAGAAAAATTTAAGCTCAAACTACATTGCCAGTAAAAAAAAGACTAAAAGAGACGGTGTTTAACAACTCATTTGTGAGCTTCACTGGTTAAGAGCTACAGAAGTAGTAGTAGCAGCTTCCATACAAAAGAAAACTGATCGAGACATACTGAAGTTACCACTACATTAGCTACTAAGGGAATCTCTTAATCTCCAATCTATGACAAAGTTGTCATGATAAGCCAAATCACAAAGTGCAGTACATGCATAGGAGATTGTGCAATACCTGAGTGAGCCGTATAGAACACAAGATACTGCTAATAGTCTGATCTCGGATCAAAAGATTAGCATGTTTGCTCGATCCCACTAAGAAGTTGGTTGTGTACACCGAAACGGTGGGGTTCTGCAAACAGAGCCAATTGCAAACCACTTTACTATGCAGCTCCATCAAACAACAACTCCACTAATACACATACATATACCTGTGTGGACTGAGTGAGAAGCCTACACCACGGCGTTGTGGTCTCGAAACCTTGGTGCTGCTTCCACGAAGTGAACGAGCTCCTCGTCGGCTTGTCCACACCAGCATTAGCTGAATTTTTCACAAATATGTAAAGCATTTTTCAACAAGAATCCGAACAAATTAAAAAGCTCAAAAAAGATCAACACCTTCAGCAACGAGAGGAGTTGCAATAGATACTGGTTCTGCAGCAGCATCAGCATCAGGATTCAACTCCGGCGGATCATTAGAGTTAATAATAATCTCCTTTGGATTCTCCGCCTCAGATGATGCCTTTAAATTATTATTATTATTATTATTATTATTATTATTATTGTTGTTGCTGCTCTCACCCTGCAAACAAACAAAGGCTCAGATTCAACAAATTAAACAACGAAGAGAGAGAGAGAGAGAGAGAGAGAGAGAGAGAGAGAGTGTGTGCCTTTTGACGCTTTGGAGAAGAAGGATTGTTGTTATTATCATCGGACGGCGAAGACGATCTCTTGTTGTTATTCGACGGCAGAGATCCACTTCGCCTCGTCGACACCATTTCTGCTTCTTCTTCTTCTTCTTCTTCGCGATATGATTTGAGAGAGAAAGAATATATTTATTTATTTTTTTATATATATATTACTTATACACTGGGTGTACTTATATATATATATATATGTATGAATAAGAAAAGTGACTTGAGATGAGAAAGAAAGAGAAAGATATGGGGGTGTAAATGAGAATACTAATATTTCTGTGGGGTTAAATATGAATAAACAGAAATGGATGGGAAAATAGAGGAGAGGGATTTTGATTTTATAGGGGGATAAAGCGGCGATGCTTATGTTAGCTCTTTTGTTTTTTGGCCCAACTAATTATTTGTTTCTTTTCTATTTTTTCTACTAAAAAGATGCTCATGAAGGAGATCACAAATATTATCTACATCTTGGTTTTTTCTTGCATTTATGTACCGCACCTACTCTACTACATGATTTTATAAAAATAATAAGCATTATATTTTATATATATATATGGCTAATTGCAGCAACCCCTCCCACCAATTTATGGTGTCTGTTGCACGGTGCCCCATAACCTATGAAAATGTACGTAATGCCCCCTAATCTATTCATTTTTGTTCGATTTGCCCCCTTATGTCAAATCTGACCGACAAAAATTTAGACATGTGTCCAAAATAAATGATTGATCAACCACTCAGAGGGAATAAATCGCACAAATCAATAGGTTGGAGGGCATTTCGGATATTTTCATAAGTTAGGGGGCAAAGTGCAACAAACTCCATAAATTGGGGGCTTGCTGCAATTATGAGAGAATCTCGACAGAAACATTTTATTCATAAGTAACATGACATGATTAAGATTATTATTATTATTATAATTATTATTATAATTATTATTATTGATTGCCATAATATAAAATTAAAGCCATTTTTACGAGAAAAAAGAAAGGAGAAAAGAGTCTTGCTTGACTATTTGAGCAAGTGGCGCGATGGAGATTTACTAAATGAGTACAACGAGATCTACAGAAATGTAAAATTGTGGAATAAAAATAATTGGAAAGATTTTAATGACGAGTGATAAAAGAAGATAACCTTGTTTTGAGGGTAAGATTTGATTAGTAAGACTATATACAATTTCACCTTGAGATACTTGATTCTGGTTTTCATATTTGTGATTCCTGAAGAAAAAAAAAAAAGATGAAAAGGAAACTAATATTAGAGCATGTTTATTATGCATGAAAATTAAACAATTAATACGTAGAAATGAGTTAGTATAATCTCTCAAAGTGGATACATAATGAAATTTTATCAAATAAAAGATAAACTACGTAAGACGAATATATTAAATAGGAAAAATTCTCTAATATACTCTTCTCAAATAACTATGCCAACTACTTTTCCATTTAAATCTATTAATAGACAAAATATTAAGATTTTCCAAAAAATCTTGTTCTTTCCTATTCATCATATGGAAAGATTATTTTCCTTTAAGAAAATTTATTTTTTACGTAAAGATATTGCCTAGTAAGAGGTTTAAATAAATATCTTAAAATAATTATCTATTAAAGATAGGGACAATGGGCAAAAAAATAAATATAGAATAAGACGAAGTGCAATAGCATGACTTTTAATGTTTAAATTATGCATTGAGAATATATATTAACTAACAAGTTACATCAACTCAGTTTTTATCTCATTGTATTAAGAATTTCATGTAAACACCAAATCATGACTTAATAAAAACACTAAAAAGATACAACTATTATCGATCTTGATATGTACTACACTTTAAAGAAAGCAAATAACTCGTACAATTATTTGATTATTTGAGATGAAATAATTTCTTATTCTACCATATTTAGAAGAGGGTCAAAACTAAATAAAAATTATAACCAAGATGCATCTGATTAGAGGGTTGCTAAATTATTAATGCATATGAGTAGCAAGATTAAGTTTGAGAATATTCTCATAGATCATAATTTGTAATATGCAATAAATTCTATATTCACTAACTTTGTATATTCACACAATTACTCTCCCATTTTTTAAAAAATTTATGTTGAAAATTCTCTTTCACTATGTCCTATAACTTTTTTTTTTCTACCATATGATATGAATTAAAAAATTGTTAAAATTTTTTGGAGATAGATTGTTGCTTTTAATTGACTGTTGATAATTAAGTCTTAGTCATTTAGTGTGAGTGAATATTTGATATTTTGTTGATTATATATAGGAGAAATTAAAAGATCAAAATAGAAGACGAGTTAATGACTTAATTTGTTAATTAAGGGTAAAACTAAAAACAATGCAGTATTGTTATGCATTAATTAAGGATTTGCTATATATACATATATATATGATGTGGGGTATTTTCGTCTGGATACGTGTCCACTTTCCAACACTCCACGTCAGACTGCTTTAGTCCCTGCTCGATCCTTAAGCAACTTTTGAGTTCAGAACCTGCACTAAACACTACAGGTAAACTAAGTCGGTGCCTTCCCAGCGAAGGCACTCCGACGCTCAAGTCAGATGGGTCGAAATATGAGATCTTGTCGTGAGAGACAATAGTTTGAACAGATAGGTCGAAATATGCTTAATAGGTCGAAAACAAACACCTCGAAATGGCACAATAAGTCGAAATGAAGGTTCTCAAATAGATCGAAATGAAGACTTCAAATAACTCGAAATGCACTAAATATAGGTCGAACGAGAGTTATTTCAAACAGCTCGAAATGATTGCTCTATAGCTCGAATTCGACTAATATTTCTCGAAATGAATGCTTGAAAATATAAAAACGTACCTGAAAATGAGGCATGGGACCCCCTTATATAGTATTAAGAGTCCTTATTCGGCTAGAATTGCACTCCAAGTAGAACTATGATTCAAGATAGCTCGAAATAGAGTTATTTCGGAATAGCTCGAATTGGGCTTCCAAATAGGTCAAACTGGGCCTCAAATAGATCGAAATGAGCCCCAGATAGCTCGAATTGGGCTTGAAATAGCTCGAAATGGGACTGTTTGGGCCCAAATTGGGCCTGCATGGGCTTGATTTGGGCCTACTTGGGCCTATTCTGAGTTTTGCGTTGAACTGTAATTTTGCATTAAAAAATAATGGTGCTGATGTGGCATAATATGTCCCGAAATACGCTCGTGGTATTGTATCGGATATTATGACGTGGCGGTACCGAAATATGGTACATCATGGAGTCCCCCAGTTTGTAAGAGTAATGTGTAGAAACATTGGTCATACAAACTATAAAATAAGTCAAGTAACCGAGAATCGTGCAACAAAAGCGGCCTCGGTGTAAAAAACCAACATTTGGACAAAAATAACAAAACTCGAAAATAGGTCGGATTTGCTATTTTTGGTAAAACGAAAAAGAATAGCTCGAAATACATACCTAAAGTAGTAACTCGAATTTCGTTAGGTCGAATTTGATAAATAGGTCGAAATAAGCTATAAGTCGAAACGAGGGCATTTCCGTAATTTACGCATCATTTCCCCTATAAATACTCCGCGCTGAAATTCATTTCTTCATTTCTCGCGCACACTGTGAGCCTGAGAGTTCAAAAAATAGGTCAAAATAGATAGGTCAAATTAGTCGGAGAGTGAACAGTGAGGATAGCTCGAAATTCGTCAAAAATAGCTCGAAAATCTGCACTTTACTTATTTGTCCTCCGTAAGTCAAAATTTACCTGATAACTCGAAATAATTGGGGTCTAAAAGACCCCAATTATTTCGAGTTATCACACTTGTAAAAAATTTCAAATTTCGAAAATTTTTATCGTGTGCTAAACGAGTCAATTTTTTGCAGATTTTGCTACAACGGCTCGTCTTCAGCGTAATCGATCTCCGCGGCGTCCTTCCATTCCACCATCACAGTCTCGTCCTCGACCATACTACAACTCGCGCGACCAGTCTCGTCCATTTTCTTCACAATCCTACCAGAACCACCACAACAATCCTCGCAATCCGAACACGAGGCGTCCGGCGTCACCCTATCGGCCTCGTCAATCACAGCCTGAAAAGATCCGAGTTCCTGGTGCACCCAAGCTTTTCGTACCTGCTCAAAGGTCATACGAGCGGTGTGATTCCAGTGAAGAACTCTTCATCGACCTTGACCTTCGTTCTAGTAATCACTTACCTTGAACCTTTTTATGGCGCATATTTCCGATAGTGAGTCTACCAGCAATAGTAGCCGTGAGAGTACTAGGTCTAATAGGTCGAAAGATGATGAGTCGACTAGCAATAGTAGTGATGACTCTTTCGATGACTCTTCCTCCAGTAATGATAGGGGCTCGGATAGGGAGGTAGACATCTTAGGTGAGGATGAGCATGAGATTACTTCTGCTAGGACTAGCATTGTTCTGTATGTAGCTCCACCTTCTGATGCCCCCAACCCTGACCCGACTACTGATGCTCCTTCTATTAATCCCACCATAGTAGATGAGACTATCGAGGAGTTAGCCGCCAAGGGTATTAATTTAAACTCTCCTGCTCCAAGCTCTATCCACAACATTCTCAATTTTTACCAATTTTCTTCCGTTTTGCCACATGATATAAGTTATTACCGCGACACCTACGATATTTCTGATACCTACCAAGTGATAGTGTCGGGGCCACACGATAGGATGAATAACCCGCCTGAGGGGTGTCTCACCGTTTTCAATGATTACCTTCAGTGCGGTCTTAGGTTTCTCATCGACCCATTAGTATCAGAAATAATGAGCTCTTTGAACTCCTGCCCTTCACACTTTGCACCCAACGCGTACACTCAGATGTATGCGTATGTTATGCTCACCCGCGTCTGCAATCTGCCTTGTTCGGTGAACGGTTTCTGGCAACTGTTCCTCGTCAAGTTTCGCAACAAGGGCATTGACGCAGGGTTCTATTATTTGAGTTCAAGGAAGAAGCAGTGCTTCCTTTCCGATTTGCAGTCGAGTTTCAGGGCGCATTGGAAGAGGCAGTGGTTCTTTGTGAAGGAGTCCAAGCCATAGGAATTCCGATTCAAGAGGCTTTGGACTGATGCGCGTCGGTCGCCCCCATGTCCTGCTGCTGTCTATACTCAGACGGTGATCGACACGCTTAAGGAGCATCAGTTTGATGCATTTGAGTTGACCACGTCCGCAGTCTTGCGGGCAGGTGGTTTTACTCATCATGCTGCTGTTGAGTCTTCCATTTTTGGTATATTACTATGCATGTTACTGTTTTTCGTTTGTCATTTCTTCATTCCTTTCATGTCTTCGAACCTTTGTCTATTTTTGCTTTGCAGAGCGGATTGTGATGGACAAAACGAAAACGAGGCTTGCGGCTATGAAGAGGAGTGCCAACGCACCATCGACTGCGGTGCCTATTCCTGAGAAGACTAGTCGTCGGGGTGCCAAGTCTGCTGGTGCTGGTACCAGCTCTCGGGCTCCCAACGCCCCTACTCCCCCTACTGCTGGTGGCTCGACACGGGGATCGAGTCGTGGTAGGGGCTCCACGCCTGTTCCTTCTCCTTCTCCTTCTCCTGCTCCTTCGCAGTCGACTTCTACTGCTGCTCCCTCTTCGCCACCGGTTGATGCTGAGCCAGTCATCCCAGAGGGTTCTCCTCCACCCCCGCGTTTGACTGAGAGAGTGAGGATCTAGCCCGTTGTGGATGTTGTTCGGTGGGGGAACGAGATGGGTCCTGACCCTGCTTTTGAGGACCGTCGCCGTGGCAAGCGGCCTGCGCATGACACGTCAAACACGTACGAGGAGGGCGAGCTTGATATCGACATTGAGGAGATTGTTCGGACCTCTGTTGAAGCGGGTCAGTTCAAGATGACTGATACCACTGCTCCTCGTCTGATGAAGAGATGGGTCCTGACCCTGCTGCGAGGAAGAGGCCTTCCTCTTCTGAGGACCGTCGCCGTGGCAAGCGGCCTGCGCATGACACATCAAACACGTACGAGGAGGGCGAGCTTGATATCGACGTCGAGGAGATCGTTCGGGCCTCTGTTGAAGCGAGTCAATTCAAGATGGCTGACACCACTGCTCTTCGTCTGATGAAGGGATTCATGACTGCCTTCGATCGCCAGCTGTACTTCAAGGAGCTTGGCCACAAGAAGCTGATCAGCCGGATGGCACTGTCCATTTGCGAGGTTAGTACACTTTATTATGTTGTACTTAGTAAGTTATATTTCAAATTCCTCTCTTTGTTGTATATCGTCCTTTGTACTGACTTTCCTTGTCTTCTGCAGTTCTTTATTAACACCCAGACGATGGCAGAGAACTTTGACATTGCCATGACTTCTCAGAGCCAGTATAACTCGATGCTGGAGAGGCATCACAACGCAGCGGTCCAGGCCCAGGTCCTCTAGAAGAAAGCCAAGGAGGAGGCGGCTAAGGCTGAGAAGAACCTGCAGGTGGTCGTTGGTGACTTGCAGCGTTCTACTGCTGAGTTGGAGCCTGCTCATGCCGCTACTGCTGCTGCCAAGAAGGAGCTTCTGGAGGAAAAGCTTCATGCCACTCAGCTTACTCAGGATCTTCTGGATGCCAATGCGGTGGTTGATGATCATGCTGATACGATCAAGACCCTGAAGGATGCTGATGCGGCTGCTGATGAGGCACGCGCGAAGCTCGAGGCTGAGCTAGCTGCTGTGGAGGCCGCGCTCGTGACTGCTGAGCAGGACGGCTATGAGAGGGCGATGCCCGAGGTAATCCTTTCACTCTAACTTTTTCCTTTCACTCTACAGTCTTTGTCTTGTGTTGATACTTTAATTTTATGACTATGTTAATGTAGGAGCTTCCTGATGATGAGAAGGTATCCGTGGCCATCGAGTTCTTCCGCTCTGCGACTTGGGAGGAGATCGTATGACCAGGGGCAAGTACGACACGGTGAAGGGCTACAGCATGGCCTTGGACGATGTCATAGCTCGAGGTGCTTTGGCTGCAAGGTTTAAGAAGAAGGATTTCGACATCCTTGACTGCCTGAAGGAGGATGACGTTGAAGCTGGTGAGACCTCAGGCACTGCCACCGCTGCTGCTGACCCTGCTCCTGAGGAGGAGGGCAGCTTGCCTAAGCATAATCCGTTTGCCCCTGTTTTTCCCTTACAGCAGGTGTGGCTTTCGGATTACTTAGCTGAGCAGCCTTCTACTTCCACTGCTGCTGCTGCACCGTATGCGCCACTCGAGGAGGGTGAGTTGGCCTTTGACCCTCAGGTTCTTGAGGTTCCTATGGAGACGGATCACGCGATGCCAGATGCTCCTGCTCTAATCGCCGCGCCGCGTATGATCTCACCTGTTGACGACACTGGCCCCCTTAATGAGTCGTTTGAGGACATCTAGGAGCAGAGTCAAGGCGTCGTGGAGTCGCTTGGGTTGGATCTCCTCCCTTAATTATTCTGACTGGCCTGCGTGCCTTTTATCCAGCATTTGTGCCTTAGATTTTTAGAACATCTTTCTATTCGTACAGTATTTTTTGATTCTATATATTTTGTTGACTTGTGCGCGTTTTTGGCGCTTATCCTTCGTTTTTAGTACATATTGACTTTTGACATTGCCCTGTGTCTTTTTGCCTTATGCGTTTTTATCTTTCTGCTTCTCTTGTTGATGAATGCGTTTTTAGTACATATTGACTTTTGACAATGCCCTGTGTCTTTTTGCCTTATGTGTTTTTATCTTTCTGCTTCCATGACTTGTATGCTTCGTGATCAAGCACTCGCGCATATATCTTGAACACTTGCGCTTATTGTATTAATGTTGTTACTTTTTGTCGAAGTAATCGTGTTTTATTTACAAGTACTTGTGTCCGTTTTGCGAGTGCTTGTGCTTGGCTTTACGAGGGCTTGTGCTCGTTTTATGAGTGCGAGTGCTTGTGCTCGGCTTTACGAGTGCTTGTGCTTGTTTTATGAATGCGAGTGCTTGTGCTCGGCTTTATGAGGGCTTGTGCTCATTTTATGAATGCGAGTGCTTGTGCTCGTTTTATGAATGCGAGTGCTTGTGCTCGGCTTTACGAGTGCTTGTGCTCGTTTTATGAGTGCTAGTGCTCAATTTATTCCAAGTGTTTATACTTATAAGTTTGAGTGTTTGAACTCGATTTTAATTATGTTTGTGTTGATAAACATGTAATTAGGATGTAGGCAAACAATCAAACTTGAATAAAGTGGGAAATTTTATAAGTTTTGGGACTGAACTCAAGTAACTTCCGAGTTGCCTACGTATCCTGCCATATATAGGTGGCAAGGAATCAAATCCCCATAGTTCGCTGCTAAGTATTACAATTGGAGTCCACGCGCGAAGACTCGTAATTCGTAAAAGAATCAGCGAATAAAACATTGAAACTACGGTCCTATCGTGCCGTAAGGCTGTTAAAATGCTAGTGCCCTAACTGTAAAACCTTCTCAAGTTCTTGACGTTCTAGGGCATGACAAAGTCCTTCCACCCCACTCTTGTAAGTAGTAATATCCTTTGGCGCTTGCTTTCTCAACTCTGTAAGGTTCTCCCAATTTGGCTTCAACTTCCCAACGTGCTTAGTAGCTTCGACTTTTCTCAATACCAAGTCCCCCACTTGAAAGTTCCGAAAACAAACCTTGTTATCGTATGCTTTTGCCATCATAGATTTGTAAGCTTGAGTGCATTGATAAGCTCTTCCCTTGTTGCTCCTATCAGTTCAAGGTCCATTTGTCTTGCTCTTATTGCTTGTTCCTCATCGTATGTGACAATACGATAAGTTGGCATCCCAATTTCCGCAGGTATCACTACTTCAGAACCATATGTTAGCAAATATGGAGTCTCTGCCCATAGTATCCCTGGCAGCTCCTCTGCCCAATTTCGTCATTCTCCTTCCAACCTTTTCTCCAAGCTCTTCACCAATGTATTGTTAGTAGCCTCAACTTGTCCGTTTGCTTCAGGATGTATAACAGATGTAAACCGTTACTCAATCTTCATGTCCTTGCACCAGTCTTGGATCTCAAATCCTTGGAACTGCTTTCTATTGTCAGAAATTAAGACCCTTGGAATTCCAAATTGACACACGATATTCTTCCAAATAAATTTCTTCACATTAGCCTCTGTTATTGACACAAGTGCTCCGGTCTCAACCCACTTGGTGTAATATTCCACTGCCACCAATAGCCATTTTCTAACTCCAGAAGCTATTGGCATCGGTTCAACAATATCTATCCCACATTGATCAAATGGACATCCATAGCTCACTGTTGTCATAGGTTGTGCCCAGCCTGGCACGTTATATTCAATGGAAAGAGCAACAATGTCTCTCCACCACATTGACTTGCTCGTGCGTCTGGTAGTGCACCTTTGGATGTTACTGATCAAGTTGACATCACCATACTTAGCTAAAATGACTTTCTTCCACAAAGTTTCATTTTCAGTAATAAACCTCCACCACCATTTGCCTAAAAGTGTAGCATTAAACCACTCGAGGTTTTTAATACCAATGCCACCATCCTCCTTATTCAAACATAGATACTCCTACTTAATCCAAGAAATCTTTTTAGCATCCTCTGCCCCACCCCCATAAAGAATGGCACTTGTATATTATTAATCAATTTAAATTACATATATTACTTTTTGGAGTTATAAAATATTTAATTCCAAAATGAAGCAGTTAAATTTATTGATTTTTTTATATAAATATGATTGGCAAATCAAATAATGCCACTTGTCAATTGGAGAAAATTATCCAATTAAATCAATTATGCAATATCTCACTTTTCAAGATATATATATTCAAATAAAATTGGATATTATTTAATCCCAACATTTTAGGGATGGAAAGTATATTCATTAAATCTCAAAAAATGGAAAGTCTATTCATCAAATCTCAAAAGATGGAAACTATATTTCATCATGGAAAGAAGGATTTTCTCAAATTATGTCTTCCATATTGGAGAAACTCAAGAGTTGATCTCAATCATCCATCTCATTAGAAGATTCTCCTTGAAATCTTTTCTAACACTATAAATCAACAAGCATCAAACATTCAAGCATCCTTGGAGCAAAGAAGTTCATCAGAATTCTCTCAAAGAAGTATATCATCTTTAAAGACGTTCATCCAAAGATTCAACGTGTTCGTCGCAAAAATTGAAGAAAACGTCCACTTTGATTCGAGATCAAGCCTAATAGCCCTCGAAGAACTGTTTCTTAACATCAAAATTCCACAAAGGAAGATCAAATTTCTAGAAATCCAATAACTCAAGACGAAGATCATCAGAGACTAAGAAATTTGTTGTTACAGTTAGATATACTTTAAATCCGATTGAAGTCATCAATCTTTCCTTATCATTCAGAATATAATCAACCTACTTATAATTTTTTTTTAAATATTAAGGTTTTCTGGCAATTCATCTCCATGTGTTGTGACAAATTGGCAAATTACCCCCTGTGAAAAATAAATAGGCAAATTACCTCCATGTGATTTCAAAAATTGGCACACTACCTCCCTATAGTTTTTCAGTGTAATTTTTTATATTTAATGCCAAGATACCTTTGTTATTTCTAATATTTTGTTTTATATAATTTCAAATTTGATTATAACCTTTCTTAAAGAAATTATAAGTAAAAATATTATAAAACATACATATGATGAAATTGTAACTTAATTTTAAATTATAGTTTTTATTTTTGTAACAATTTTAAGCATTAAACCAAATATCTACATATTTTTTGAGAAAAAATATATATAATTGTGTTTTTTCATCTGAAAACTATCACCACTCTCAAGTTTGAGCAAGTAAACTACACTTCCTATATATGCAGGTAATTTTCCAATTTTTGAAATCACACGGGATAATTTGCCTATTTATTCTTCACAAGGAGGTAATTTGCCAAAATAGCATATCACAAGGGGGTAAATTGCCAAAACATCTAAATATTATAGTTGGGAAAAAATCATTTTCATACCATAACTTGGCACAATTTTCATTTTCATACCTTAACTTGTCACTCATCAATTTGCATACCATAAGTTAGACAATTTCTTCACAATGGGTACTTCGGCCCCGAAAAAGTACAATGTGCCATTCGATGAAATCAAATTTGGAGATTTAGAGTAATTAAGACCGATTCCAACCTTACACCTCAAGATATTCCACGTCAATTGCATGTACGTTTCCGGCATCAAAGTACCAAATGTGAAGAAAGTGTTCAACTTATGGTATGCAAATTGATGAGTGCCAAATTAAGGTATGAAAATGAAAAACGTGCCAAGTTATGGTATGAAAAATGATTTTATCTCTATTATAGTACAAAATGTGAGAGAACTGAAAGAAAGAGTTTTACTTAGCATATATGCCCTCAAGGTGAACTATTAATTCTCTCACTTTAGTGAAATAACTAGTATGTAGTTTTGACATTTCTTACTATGTTTTATGGAGTTAAATGCAAAAACTACCCCTGTGTAATCTCTAATTGGCAGAAAACCCCTTGTGTAATTTAAATCAGCAAAAACCCGTTGTGTTATAAAGTCAAAGGCAAAAAAAACCCCTAAGACCCAAAAATGCACCCCATGCGCCTAGTTTGCAGGTGGGTTTGATTTATTGGGTAGAAAATGGCTCTTTTACCCTCCATTTGTTTATTGAAATAAATTAAAAAAATAACATAAACGAAAAAAAAAGAAAAAGAGAATTGGGGGTCGTCTTCCCCGAAACCTAGTTCAACCTCCACCCCTACTCTGTCGTTTCAGCCTCGAATTACCTAGACGTGGTGGTGTTCTAGAATGGGGTTTGTCTTGTCGTCGGTGTTCTGTTTTTTTTTTTTTTTTTACAATTTAATATGCAAAAAAAACAAACAAAAAACCCTTCTCTATATTTCAGTCGAGTGGGAAACAAAGATCAGTTTGCCATCCATCCTAGTTTTAAGCTCAGATTTTACTTCGATTTGTTGTTCTTTAAATGGTTTAATCAAAAGGCCAAATCTAAAAACTAGAAGAGCTTTATTATGCTTATTTTTGTATGTTGTTTTCCTTGAACTGGCTCGAAGATAGAAGAAATTTGCTCAACATTTAAAAAAAGACGAAGCCGGCGGCGTACGGTGGAACGACGACGGTGATGGCCTTCGTTGCTTGATTTAGGACTTCCAAAATAATAAATAAAAGATTACGAAAAAAACAAGGCTTTTCTTCCATGCAATTTCTGAATAAATCAGCAGACTAAAGTTGAAAACCTTCATAGGGGTAAAATAGCCAAATCATCCTTAGTCAAAGCTAACTTTGAGTTTGGGGCAAGTGTGCTAATTTCTGAGTAACACAAGGGGTTTTTGCCAATCTAAATTACACAAGGGGTTTTCTGCCAATTAGAGATTATACTGGGGTAGTTTTTGCATTTAACTCATGTTTTATGTATGTGTGCCAAAAATTAAGACACGAAATTAATCCGCGAAAATTATATTAATTTTTTAATCTTTTAAATTAATTTCTTGAAGATGAACACAACTGTGTTAAACTAAAATAAATTAGAGGTGCGTGCGTATCACGTGTCATCGTTCCTAGTTGTTATTAAAGTAAGGCACTGGTTCACCAAAAAATAGTAAAAAGAAAAAAAAATTTTGTAGGGAAAATAGAATTTCAAGAAAAACTTCAACGAGAAACAATCGTTTGTCCTAGATTTAGGTGGTGTTTGCAAATGCTTATAAAAAGAGCTTATTGGGTTTTGCAGCCGCAAAAGCACATTTTTAGTATTTGTAACATTGACTTTTGCTTCTGCTTGTCTTGAAAAAAGTCAGTAAAAGCACAAGCTGCAAAAGTAGGGACATAGGTGCTTTTCCAACTGCTTTTGAAAACATGTTATTTTTAAAACCTTTTTATAAGAATAAGTCAATTCTCATTAATTTTTGCAAACACTTAATTAATGCTTTATATAGTTTTTTGAAAATATTTGCAAACACTCACGACTTTTGGTCAAAAAGTCACTTAAATAGACTTTAAACAAAAGTATTGAACAAGCTCATTTTATAAGCGGTTGCAAACACAACCTTTAGTATCACTTTAGTTCATCTTAAATTTGTACAATATACGATTTTACTTCAAAACTTAAGTACGTGATCAAATCATCTTTCAAGTATGTTATTACTTAGTACAATATTAAACGAAGTTTGTATTATGAAGTTTCTGTTTTAAAAACAATAATTTCTCTACAATTTGTTGAAATGAAAGTTATCTTAATTTAGAAAAGGAGGAAATGCAAAATTTGCCCACTAACTTTGGCGATTTAGCACTTTTGCCCAATATCGGGCCGGACTTTTACCCTGCAGGTATCGACTTTTGCCGTAAAATATGTCCAATCGGGCTTTAAACGGGCTTTATGCCTACGTGGATGCCAAATGGCTAAAACGTCAATCCACGTGGAAAAATGCATTTTTGCAATTTTGTTAAAATAACTTAAATAAATTCAAAAAATTATTTCCAAAATTATATTTCCAAAATTATATTTCCAAATTATATTTAACAAAATAAAATTCAAAAAGAAACTATAAAATTTACAAATTATTTTTTTAATTATCGATGATGTACCATATTTTGGTATCGCCACGTCATAATATTCGATAGAATACCACCAGAGTATTTCGGAATATTATGCCACGACAACACCATTATTTTTTAATGGAAAATTACAATTTAAGGCAAAATTCAAAATCAGGCCCATGCATGCCCAATTTTGAGTTATTCAAGGCCCAATTCGGATTGCACAAGCCCAAATCGAGTTGTTCTAGGCCCAATTCGAGTTGTTTTAGTTCATTCGAGCTATTTTCAGGCAGCTAATTCGAGTTATTCAACTAAGGTAATTCGAGCTATTTCATAAGAGTCCTAGTTTGACTTATTCAACTCATAGTCCTACTTGGAGTGCCCTTCTAGCTGAATAAGGAATCTTATGCCTATATAAAGGGATCCCATTCCTCATTCTAAGGTACGTTTTACATTATTCTAAGCTCTAAGTTTGAGTTATATAAGTCGACCTCGACCTATTCATCAAGCTCATTCGAGTTGTTCACTAATAGCTCGAGTTCGACCTATTTTGGCTTGCATTCGAGTTGTTTTGTTCTGTGTCATTCGACTTGTTTGACTCAGTTCATTCGACTTGTTTGGCCACTCTCATTCGACTTATTGCTTTCAGTTCATTCGACCTATTTTTAGCCAGCTTATTCGACTTGTTGTTTTGTTCAACAAGATCTCATATTCCGACCCGTCTGACTTGAGCGTCGGAGTGCCTTCGCCGGAGAAGGCATCGGCTTAGTTCACGTTTGGTGTTGAGTGCAGGTTCCGAACTCAAAAGCTGCTTAAGCATCCAGAAGGAACTGAAGGAGTCTGACGTGGAGTGTTGGATAGTGGACACGTATCCAGATGAAAATACCCCACATTAGTGGCGCCGTCTGTGGGAACCACTAAACGCACTTAGGAACAAACACTATCATTGATCCAATTGCTCATCGCAGAGCCGCATAGAAGAACGGAATGGGTGGAAGAACAAAGTCACAGAGGGAGGATGAGAATCGGGTTACTGATGCTTATGACCACACATCAGTGGCAGCTCCCAATGCCCCTCTGGACCAAATTTGCACTGCAGCAGATCAGCCTGCAGTGCCTCCCACTGAACAACAATTGTTGAATCCTGCTCAGCTGAATCAGATCATGACAGCTTTTCAACAAACTATGGTGCCAATGATTGTGCAACAATTGGCTAACACTGGCTTGCAGATGAATGTTCCAGCACCAACAGCACAACAAACATCAGCACAACAAGCCAGATCTCATCAGACACAACGTCGTGATGATTCGAGATAACATAATCAATCAAGGATGACAAGACCAACCCGGAGGGATCCGTCGCCCTCCTCGGAACGCAGAAATCCTCATTCAGTGAGGACGACTGGTAACAAAGCCCCAAGCTGAGCAAATGATAGGGGCGGAGAAGTTAACTCCAGGCAAAGAGATCCTGAGGATCGTCCGATTGCAAGCCACACAGCGGGGAGAAATAGGGATCAACCTGAAAGAGTAGTACCAAGGCCAGAACCGGTTACTACTGAAAATATTCCATCAGTGGAGAGGCCAACTCCATTCTGTGAGGCGATTGGCAGGCTTACACTGAAAGAGGGAGTCAGACTTCCCGACATGAAGAAGTACGATGGAACAACTGACCCTGCATCACACTTTGATGACTTAGATGGAGAATTACAGATTTTGGGATACAGTGAGAACCTTAGGGCGAAGCTGATATCACTAAGTTTAAGGGGGACTGCTAAGGAATGGTTCAAGAATTTGAAAGTCCACTCAATTGAATCAGCTGAACAATTCAAAATCATGTTCGTTAAGAAGTTTGCTACTTATCGATTGAAGAAGAAGTCTCCAAGTACTTTGTTCAATATCTATAGAAAGTCTGATGAGCCATTGGGAAAATACATAGAACGTCTCAATGTGGAAATTGGAAGAGTGCATGCTCCCACTATTGATTTGGTTATCTCTGTGTTGGAAAATCGCTGCCAGAGCAAAAAGCTGATAGAATTAATCACTTGGGAAGCACCTGATTCTATAGAGCAAGTCATAGATCTTGCTAGTAAAGTCATCGAAGTTGAGGAGGAAACTATGAATCAGGGATTGATGGATTTGCCAAAATTCCCCAAAGGAAAGGAGAATAGAGACTGGAGAAGAGATCCTAGATGAAAGGATCGTGATCGCAATCGACAACCTTTCATGAAATTTGACAACTGGACTCCTTTGAAAAAGCAAATTGGTGAAATCTCGCAATTACCAAAGATAAAAGGATATTCAGGTCCCCAAGACCCATGGTAGAAACGGAGGAGATGAAGCAATCCAAGAATATTGCAAGTTTCACAAGCAAAGCGGACATCATACTACTGACTGCAGGTCTTTGAGGTTGGAAATTGAACGACTTATTCAATATGGGAAACTTGTCGGACGCAAACGAATCCGTTCACCGAGGGAGAAGAAGGATGAACCTAGGCGAAAGAAGAGAAACGACAATAATGATATCGAAAATGGAGTTAATGTGATCGCTGGGGGACCGACTGGTGCTGATTCAACCAGAAGTAGAAAACGAATCTTGCGTGATATACAATATGAACGATTGGAACGTCCGGAGATAGATCTTGTCTTTGCGGTAGACAAGTTGGATACGAGGATCACGTTCGATGATAGTGACTTTGATAGCTTGTCTTCACAAGCTAAGGAGGCTCAGTATTTGAATTGCACAATGGTGGTTACTGCGGTGATTGCAAATCACGCTGTAAAAAGAATTAATGGTTGCTCATCCAACATTATCTTTATGGATGCATTACAACAAATGAAGTTAAGACAATACGAGATCACGAAAGTGAATTCACCTTTATTGGGTTTCGGTGGAGGTAAAGTTGAGTCTATTGGGAAGATTATGCTACCAACGTCTTTTGGTGTAAATCCAAAGAGGAGGACTTTGAATGTGGAATATCTTATTGTCGATATTCCATTCGCCTACAATGTGTTGATTGGGAGACCTGGAATAACTGCATTTGCTATGATCATTTCAACGGTGCATCAAAAGATCAAGTTTCCAACACCGGGGGGAATTGCAGAGCTCACTACAAACTATCGCGATTCATGGAGTTGTTATGTTACATCAACGAAACCAATCAAGGCAAAAATTGATCCTGACATAGCTTTAATCGAAACTCAAGCTGAAGAAATGCCACAAACAGTTGATCATATGGATGCGGAGATGGTGCTTGCAACACATGAGAATCATCAGAGAATGCCAAAAAATTCTGATACACCAATGAAGGAAGTCGCGCCAGAGCAAACTAAGGAGGAAAAGGAGGATAGAACTACTCTGCGTTACAAGAAAAAATCGGAGTTGGAACGTATGAAACCCTCTGGAGAATTCAAGGAAGTTATTCTGCTGAGTAATGAACCTGACAAGGTCATCAAAGTTGGTAGCGAGTTGCCATTGGAGATCAAGAAGGCGTTGATAGAATGCTTATGGAGGAATTTTGATGTATTTGCATGGACGGACTCAGATTTGAAGGGCATAGACCCTCGAGTTGCGGTACATCACATGAATGTCAATCCAAATGCAAAGCCTGTTCGACAAAAGAAGAGACATTTTAGTGACGAAAAGAACAAAGCTCCAGAGTTGGAGGTACAAACAAAGTTAGCTGCAGGTCACATATTTGAAGTTCGATATTCTGAATGGCTTAGCAACGTTGTCATTGTACCAAAGAAATCGATTGTATGGCGTATGTGCGTGGATTACACGGATCTGAACAAACACTGTCCACGGGATCCTTTTCCTTTTTCTTGGATTGATCTTGTGGTTGATTCAACAGCTGGATGCGCATTACTTAGTCTTTGCGATGCACAGAGTGGATTCTATCAAATCTTAATGGCGGTGAAAGATCAACATAAAACGGCCTTTATCACAGACAGAGGGATATTCTGTTACAGAGTGATGCCATTTGGATTAAAGAATGCAGGAGCAACATTACAGAGATTGGTCGCAAAGATTTTCTACCGTCAAATTGGAAAAAACTATGGAAGTGTATATCGATGATATGCTTCTCAAAAGTTTAAAGGTGGAGGATCATATCAAACATCTTGAAGAAGCTTTTGGTATCATGAACCAATATGGAATGAAGTTAAATCCAAAGAAGTGTACGTTCGGAGTCAAGGCTGGAAAATTTTTAGGTTTCATGGTGAACGAGGGAGGCATTGAAGCTAACCCAGACAAGATTAAGGCTATAATGGATTTACCATCTCCCAGGTCCGTTCATGAAGTGCAACGTTTGGTGGGGAGAATTACGGCACTCAGCCTTTTCATTCCACATTCCGCTGAGAAGAGCTTAGCTTTTTTCAAAAAGTTAAGGAAGAGGCCAAAGTTTGTCTGGACTGAGGATTGTGAGGAAGCATTTCGTCAGTTGAAGGTTTATCTCACAACTCCACCATTATTATCTAAGCCCAAGGGAAACGAGATGTTATATCTCTACTTGGCCATAACGAAGAATTCATTGAGTACGGTACTAGTACGGGAAGAAGATACTTCATCTGCCAATCTATTACGTGAGCAAAGTGTTGAATGGGACAGAACTAAATTACCTAGAAATTGAGAAGCTAGCATACGCACTGGTGATAACTGCACGGAAGTTAAGGCCATATTTTCAATCGCATCCGGTTACTGTGTTAATGAACCATTGAATCAAGTTATGGAAAAACCAGAGACATCAGGAATGCTAGTGAAGTGGGCAATCGAGCTGGGCGAGTACGGTTTGGAGTATCTTCCAAAGACTGCAATTAAAGCACAAAGGTTGGCGGACTTTGTTGCGGAAACTATTTCAGAGGCGGAGCAAGCGCCTGACATAGCTATGGTGACGAAGGACACTCAGAAGGGTACATCTGGGATTGCAAAGGAGACTTGGACTTTGCATGTTGATGGATCTTCCACAGTAGATGCTGGTGGCGCGGGAGTCTACTTGAGATCGGCGGATGGGAGAGAATTTGACTATGCCATAAGGTTGAATTTCCAAGTTACAAACAATCAAGCGGAGTATGAAGCTATGCAAGCTGGAATTCAAATGGCAAAGTTGTTGGGAATAACAAAACTGGTAGCATTCACGGACTCACAGTTGATTGCTAATCAATTCGAAGGGAGATACGAAGCTAAGGAGGCCGCAATAGTGAAATATCTTGATAAGCTAAAGGAGATGACATCAAACTTTGAGACATTCACTATCTCACAGATCCCGCGAGCGGAGAATGAACGGGCTGACTCATTGTCGCGATTTGCAAGCACTGCAGAAGTCTTTGTGGAGAGACGTGTAACTTTGTTGGTCGTAGAGCAACCTTCATTGGCAAAGGGGTTGACCCGAAACCAACACAAGCATTGGACTACGCTCTACCAGTGGAAGTCGAGGTATGCTGGAAGGACGAAATCATAGATTATCTACAAAATGGAAATTTGCCGACTGATCCACAGGTATAAATCGGCAAGATTCACAATGTTTAATGGAGAACTTTATAAAAGATCGTTCAAGGGACCACTCTCAAGATGTCTGTCACCGGCTCAGGCAAAACAAGTTTTGCGAGACATTCATGAAGGAATCATTCTGAAGGACGATCCTTGGCACAGAAAATACTCCGTCAAGGATACTTCTGGCCAACGATTATGAGAGATTCTATGGACTATACTAGGAAGTGCAGGAGCTGCCAACTGCATGCAAAAATTATTCATACACCAGCGCAACCAATGACAACTGTAAGCTATGGATGTCCATTCGATCAATTGGGAATAGACATTGTCGGACCAACGCCAGTAGGATCAGGAGGGAGAAAATGGCTTTTGGTGGCAGTAGAGTATTACACCAAGTGGGTTGAGGCTGAAGCACTCGTGACAATAACGGAGGCAAATGTGAAGCAATTCATATGGAAGAACATTGTATGCAGGTTCGGAATCCAAAGGGTCTTCATTTCCGACAATGGAAGACAGTTCCAAGGATTTAAGATTCAAGATTGGTGCAAGGACATGAAAATTGAGCAGCGGTTCACATCCGTCACGTATATTGAAGCTAATGGGCAAGTTGAGGCTACAAACAACACGCTTGTGAAGAGTTTGGAGAAAAGGTTGCAAGAAGAAGGAGGAAATTGGGCAGAGGAGCTGCCAGGGATACTATGGGCATATCGCCCAACACCTCGGACTTCAACTGGAGAAACTCCATATTTGCTAACATATGGTTCTGAAGCAGTGATACCCGCAGAAATTGGGATGCCAACCTATCGCATTGTCACATACAATGAGGAACAAGCAATAAGAGCTAGACAAATGGACCTTGAACTAATAGGAGCAACAAGGGAGGAAGCTTACCAACGCACTCAAGCTTACAAATCTATGATGGCAAAAGCATATGATAACAAGGTTCGTTTCAGGAACTTTCAAGTGAGGGACTTGGTCCTGAGGAAAGTTGAAGCTACCAAGCATGTGGGAAAGTTGAAGCCAAACTGGGAAGGACCGTACAGAGTGGAAAATGCAAGCGCTAAAGGATACTACTACTTACAAGAGTTGGGCGGAAGAACATTGTCACGCCCCTGGAACGTCAAGAACTTGAGAAGGTTTTACAGTTAGGACACTAGCATTCTAACAACCTTGTGGCTCGATAGGACCGTAGTTTCAATGCTTTATTCGCTTATTCTTTTACGAATACATGGCGGGATACGTAGGCAACTCGGAAGTTACTCGAGCTCAGTCCCAAAACTTATAAAATTTCCTATTTTATTCAAGTTTGATTGTTTGCTTACATCCTACTTACATGTTCATCTGCACAAGCATGAGTGGAGCAACTACAAAAGTCGAGCTATTGCCTCACGTTCATTCACTGAGCATTATGCTCCTCCAAGGTCGAGCTATTGCCTCGCGTTCATTTACCGAGCATTACGCTCCTCCAAAAGTCGAGCTATTGCCTCGCGTTCATTCACTGAGCATTACGCTCCTCCAAAAGTCGAGCTATTGTCTCCCGTTCATTCACTGAGCATTACGCTCCTCCAAAAGTCGAGCTATTGCCTCGCTTTCATTCACTATGCATTACGCTCCTCCAAAGTCGAGCTATCGCCTCGCGTTCATTCACTGAGTATTACGCTCCTCCAAAATCGAGCTATTGCCTCGAGTTCATTAACTGAGCATTACGATCCCCCAAAGAGCCGAGCATAAGACCTCGAGTACACAACACAAAACGCAAGTATCTCAACGAAAAGGAACAAGGATAAAACAATTAGCATGGAAAGCACAAACACACAAGCTAAAAAGACACAAGGCAATGCCAAAAATCAATATGTACTAAAGCAAAAGGGATAAGCGCAACAACGGCGCAATGTCAACAAGAAGATAATAAACAAAAATATCAACAGAAATAAATAGCTAAATGTTCAAGTGTACGAGTAAAAAATAGCGGCACGTAGGCCCAAAATCACAGCACGCAGTCTGGCTTCATAAAACGCTCATCTACCTCTTCAAATACAGACCCACCGACTTCAAGGCACCTCTGCTCTGCCGGGCAATCTCCTCCATCGAATCGCTCAATGGGGACGTATCATCTTTGGGGCGCACGGGAGCAGGAGCAGGACCAGGAGCAGGAACAGCATCAGAAGCAGCATTTGCAGCAGGATCAGGAGGAACAACGGATCGATCAAGCCCAGGCACTGGAGATGGAGCAGAAACAGTCACAAGGCCGGGAGACGCAAGAGGTACTCCCTCGGGGACATCAGCAAGTGAAGAGGCCGTCGGTAGCTCTCCTTCCTCAAGGACTTCGTTCGAAGGCACCTTTGAGGTAGAAGCAACGGCAGCAGCACGAGAAGAGGAAGCCTCCTTCCTAGCCCTGGACCTTGCCTGAGCTCTCAAATAATCGCGAAGCCAGACACCCCTCATTCACTTTATGCTAAGGAAAGCATCTGGGCGATTATTACCTTCTCTGAAACATAATCGTCGTCAAAGTTAGGTACTTCCTCAGTAAGCGGCTGAAGGATGTCGAACTCATCTTTGTTGCGGCCAGGAGCAAAGCCATCTTTGCGCTCCACATCATCTAAGGCGTAGTTATACCCCTTATCCAAATCGAAGCCCCCGCGCACAGTACAGATGCTGCTCCAAGTGGAAGAGCGAAGGAACTCAACCACAGCTGCAACCTTGTCATCAGTAGACAAGCTCTACAGAAAAGCAAGAAAAATGAAGTCTTAATAAAACAAATTAGAACGAAAACTACGACAAGAGATAGGCCAGAGAGAAAACCTCAGCCTTAGCACGATCGTAGCCGATCTGCTCAGAAGTTGCATCTTGTGCCCGAGCCGCATCGCGCTCGTCCTCAGCAACCTTCAAACGGGTGGCCAAGGCACTCAACTCACCCTTGGTCCTGACATCTTTCATCGCCAAGTCATCCTTCACCCATTGAAGTTTATTGAAGTCCTTAGATAGCGCCTTCAGCTTGGCATCGCTAGCAGCACGAGCCTCCTGAGACTTCTTCAGCTCCTCCTTCGCCACACGTAGCTCCTCCACCACGCTTTCCATAGTGGCTTCAACATCACGAGTCCTTTTCTTCGCCGCCTCCTCCAAAACCTTAGCCTGCGCCGCAGTAGACTTGTAATACTCCAGATGAGAGTTGTACTCGTTCCGAGCATCATTGGAAATGTCGAAATTTTCCACCAAAGTCTGCATGTTCATCATCGCCTGAAAATCAAAGAAGGCAAAATGTCAAAACAAGTACTAAGGAGATTAAAGCTAGAACAAGAAAGGAAAGACGCAACTAGCATAAGAAAAACTTACAGTCGCAAAAGACCGAACAGTGCGGCTGCACAAGCCCTCGGGACCGACCTCCTCGTAGTACCTCTTCTTGTCAAAGGAAGGAAGGAAGCCCTTGCAAAGACGCATAGCAGCTATATCAGTCAGCTTGTAGTAGCCGACGTCCATCGAGGCACGCGATACGTCTTCCACATTGATGTCCAAGTCATTAGGCTCATATCTGTTTGAATGATCGTGCGCATGACACTTCTCGCGACGGCGGTCTTCAGAAGGTGCAGGGCGCTTTCGCGCGTTAGGAGCAGGGCCAGCAAGATTTCCCTCCCGCACAACATTCACTACAGCAGGAATGCGCTCGCGACCACTAGCAGTAGTAGAAGGTGTAGGAGCACGACGAGAAGATCCGTCTGTCGCCTTACTCCTAGAGCTTCGGGAAGGACCTGCAGATGACGGAGCACTGGAAGGCGGGGCGGCGGCAGAAGGCGTGACAGAAGCAGTAGGAGCAGCAGCAGGACCAGCTTCGGCATAGGAAGGAGCAGTAGTAGGTGATTGCTCCGGAACTTCACCTGCAGCATCAGCACTGCCAGAAGCAATATCCTCGAAAACCTCCTGCATTGCCGCAAGTTTCCTCTTAGACTTGCTGATAACCATCCTCTCTGCAAGGAGCAAAGGACAAAGGTTAACATCATACTCAAAGCACAAAAATAACAGTGAAGGATAAACAAGCAAGAATAAAAGACAAGTTATACCAAAGTCGACCGTGCTATTATATGGAACGGTGGAGTACCCCCCAGCACGGAGGATGGAATTCTTTGTCAGGGACGAAGCATCGAACTTATGACTCCACAACATCTTTATATCATCAGAGGATAAAGACACGGGAGGACACCGGGGGGCACGGGCTCCATCAGTCCAATCTCGCCTGAAGTTGAATTTTCCAGGCGTGGACTCCTTGATATAGAACCATTGATTCTTCCATTCTTTCCCAAAACTAGACTGGAGGCCGGTCAAGAAACTATTATTTTTCCTAGCAGTCAGAAAGTAAAAACCCGCATCCTCACCATACGTCCTAAACTTGCTAAGGAACATTTGGACACCTGTGCACGGAAGCTTAAACACCCTCATCAAAATAATGAAGGCATGGATGATACAATAAGTGTTGGGTGTAAAATGGGAAGGACAAGAAGGCAAACGAAGAAAATTTGACGCACTACATCGTGAAGTGGAAATCTCAGGCCGCACGAAAGGAAATTATGAAAAATGGTCAAGCAACCGGGAGGAGGAGTGTCTAATCGATCCTCAGAACCTGGAAATATAATCGTGTAAGGTTCAGGCACATCATACATAGTCCTATAGTATGATGCACCATGTGTGTTCATGGGGCGAATACCAGCGAAGTTCAGGAGATTATTTGCTGGGGACGGAGTGTCAAGGTTTATGCCCTCATTGGCTAAATCTTGTACGGTTTCAAGAACTCTTCATCATGGGAATGGTCAATGATATTAACTTCCCTATCAGAACCTTGGGCATTAGACGATGAGGTATCGCTATCGGAATCCCCACTACCCGAGGACGACCCAGACCCAGAACCCGACGACTCAACAATATCGGGAACACCTAACGAACTAGTAGCCTTGATATCTGATTCAGAAGCCATTAAAGTACTAGAACGGAGGAAGTTAGTGTTTACCGGTTCTAGGGTTCAGATCAAGGACTCTTTCGAATTCAGGGTCACGCCTCTCTAAGACCTTTCGGCCAGAACTAATATCCTGGGAGCACCTGGAACTCGGATTTTTGCAGGACGAGATGGTCGAGACGAACGAGGTGGGCTAGACCTTTGAGTAGAGTTGCGTTCACGATCAGTATTGGGACTTAAGGATTGGGGATGGCGATCGGAGTGTGCAGGAGGATTACGGTGAGAACGTTGCTTATTAGAACGAGCCGTCGTGCCAAATCTGCAAAAGAGTTCACAAGAAATGAGTTTGAGAAAATTTGTTGAAATTTTTTTCTAAAGTGTTATAGCTCGAATACAAGTTCACACGACTTATTGCATATAAGTCGAATTCACTTTGAGGAGAGCGTTTTAAGGAAATTTCGAGTTATTTTTCAGACTTATCGAGTTATTCGGCGTTCATTCGAGTTATTTTCACCCTACTCGAGTTATTTTACATGCATCAGAGCTATAAGGGGTCTTTCGAGTTATCTTAAGAATATTCGAGCTATACGGGGTTTAATCGAGTAATACCTATGAAGTTTCGAGCTATTTATACGTGTATTCGACTTATTTGTAGAGCTTTAGTGTGTTCGAGCTATTGCTTAATCGAGCTATTGGCGAGAGTTCGAGCTATTTGTGAAAAATTTAAAAGTGAAATGAATTAATATTCGACGGGTATTTATAGGAGCGGCCAGCGATAAAATTACGTAAATGCCCCCGATTCGAGTTATTTCCTCTTCGATCTATCAGTACATTCGACTTATTTTTGGGAAAAGAAATTTCCAAGATTTTTTCTACTATGTTCGGTTCCGATTCTTCGTGCCGGACTCGTTTCACGATTACCGGGGTTTCTTATACTGTTTTAGTTTGTATGACCAATGTTTACACGCATTACTCTTACAAACTGGGGGACTCCATGATGTACCATATTTTGGTATCGCCACGTCATAATATTCGATATAATATCACGAGAGTATTTCGGAATATTATGCCACGACAACACCATTATTTTTTAATGCAAAATTACAATTTAAGGCAAAACTCAAAATTAGGCCCATGCAGGCCCAATTTCGAGTTATTTAGGGCCCAATTTGGATTGCACAAGCCCAAATCCAGTTGTTCTAGGCCCAATTCGAGCTGTTTTAGTTCATTCGAGCTATTTTCAGGCAACTAATTCGAGTTATATTATTCAACTAAGGTAATTCGAGCTATTTCATAAGAGTCCTAGTTTGACTTATTCAACTCATAGTCCTACTTGGAATGCACTTCTAGCTGAATAAGAACTCTTATGCCTATATAAAGGGATCTCATTCCTCATTCTAAGGTACGTTTTACATTATTCTTAGCTCTAAGTTCGAGTTATATAAGTCGACCTCGACCTATTCATCAAGCTCATTCGAGTTGTTCACTAATAGCTCGAGTTCGACCTATTTTGGCTTGCATTCGAGTTGTTTTGTTCTGTGTCATTCGACTTGTTTGACTCAGTTCATTCGACTTGTTTGGCCACTCTCATTCGACTTATTGCTTTCAGTTCATTCGACCTATTTTTAGCCAGCTTATTCGACTTGTTGTTTTGTTCAACAAGATCTCATATTCCGACCCGTCTGACTTGAGCGTCAGAGTGCCTTCGCCGGAGAAAGCACCGGCTTAGTTCACGTTTGGTGTTGAGTGCAGGTTCCGAACTCAAAAGCTGCTTAAACATCCAGAAGGAACTGAAGCAGTTTGACGTGGAGTGTTGGAGAGTGGACACGTATCCAGACGAAAATACCCCACATCAATCGATTTCAGATTATTTTAAGATTATTGTAATTTACGGAAAATATCTTAAAAGGTTTTTCATATTAATGTATTAATATTAACAGTCAAAACAAAAAGAAAACCGGGAAGTCTTCTTCTCGATGAATTCGTTGTGGGCAGATGTATGTCTCGGTATCTCCAGCGAAGAAGATGACCTAATCTCTTTTTTATTTTGATTTGTTTCTAAAATCAACAGATTAACTTTAAATCAACTGATTCAACCTTAATTCTAAATTATTAAAACATGCTTATAAAATTAGATTTAAGATTTCATTCCTTCTAAAGAATACATGTGAGTTATTCATTTCCAATATAAAATAAAATTTACTATATTAAGAATATAATGATTGTCATTGAAATTTTAGAAAAAACACTCTTGAAATTATCTTAAAAATCCTTTCTTAAAAAATATTTTTTGAAAATTTTTTTTTTGAATTTATTTAAGTTATTTTAGCCAAATTGTAAAAATGCCCTATAACTTTTGGTAATTTTTGAATGTGAAAAAATACGGGTGGCAATGCGTTTTTCCACGTGGATTGACCTTTTAGCCATTTGGCATTCACATAGGCAAAAAGCCCGTTTAAAGCCCGATTGGACATATTTTGCGGCGAAAGTCGATACCTACAGGGTAAAAGTCCGGTCCGAAAAGATATTGGGCAAAAGTGCCAAATCGCCAAAGGTAGTGGGCAAATTTTGCATTTCCTCTTTTAGAAAATGTAATGCTAACTTAATTTATATGCTTTAGATTTACATGTGCTAGCCAATATTTTTGGAAATAAAAGAAGATTAAATCAAGAGAATCGTTAAACAAAATATTGTCAATTTTAAATAGAAAAACAAAAAATAAGCCATATAACCTGTTGAAATGGAATAGTGAAACTATAAATCAAAAAATCAAATAAATTCTTTCTACATTTGAAAACGATAAATCATTAATATTGTTCAAACACTCTGAGAAGAAATGGTACTATGCAGTGTTAATATAATCGGATCGGGCCGGTCCGGCCACCAGGACACCGGTTCGCAGTTTTGATCGGTTTAACCAGCCAAACCGGCAGCCCGGCCGGCCGGACCAGTCAAACCGGCAGGGTCCGGCCAACCGGACCGGCCGGGCCGATCCGATTCTAATAACACTGGTACTATGTATTAACCAGTAACCACTGAGAAGGTTAATTTAGAATGTAGAATCATGGATCAAATTTTTTATGCGTTTTCTCAAAAATTATCGAAACTATTTTGTTTTTCAATTTGACGAAATGAAATGTAAAAGTAGTTCTGAATTTCTTTATAACTATAACTTTTACAAAATTTTCGAAATATGTCAAAAAAACTTTCAGAAAAGAAACATCTTTTTTCATTTATAATAAGAGAAGTAAATATACGTCGAAATTAAAACTTCAATTTGGTTTTATAACTTATAGAAGATTTGAGAATGAGAAGTAGCACTTAGAATTGAGTCGAGGAGTTGAGTCCATTCATCATCATCGTCTCTATTCTCATTTCCATCTCCAATGGCAGCAGCGGTAGCAGATCTGCCGAAATCCACAACGGATCTATTCGGCGATCCAATCGAAGACTCACATCCGCTCTGGCTCAACCCTACCAAATTCTCCGATCCCGAATTCGATCCTGAATCTTACATCTCCGATCTCCGCACCTTCGTTCCGTTCGACACTCTCCGATCGGAGCTCCGATCACATTTGAGCGCTCTCAAGCACGATCTCGTCGAATTGATCAACCGCGATTACGCCGATTTCGTCAGCCTCAGCACCAAACTCGTCGACGTCGATGCCGCCGTGGTGCGGATGCGCGCGCCTCTGCTCGAGATAAAGGAGAAGATTCTCGCCTTCCGAAGCTCCGTCGACGCCTCGTTGAACGCCCTGCAGACTCGCCTCCACCACCGCGCTCAGGCGAATGAGGCTAGGGAGTTGCTGGAGTTGTTGCTCGACACGTTTCATGTTGTTTCCAAGGTACTGTTGTTAGTTGTGGAGGAGTAATCGGTAATGTGTGATCGATTGGTGAATTGCATTGTATTATAGATGTATACGTCATTGTTGTTGTTGCTCGACACATTTTGTGTTGTTTCTAAGGTACTAGTACTACAGTAAGAGATAATGTGTGATTGATTGGTAAATTGTGTTGTGTTTTATACGTGTGATTGAAGTGTTCCTATTTTGTTGTTGTTGTTGCTGCTACAGGTTGAGAAATTGATCAAGGAGCTGCCTACTGTTCCCGCTGATTGGTCGAGTGGACATGTCAATTCGACGGAGAAGGGACAGTTGAGCAATGGTATTTCCTTCCAGCACGCGGAAAACGGAACAAATGTCAGGGAAACGCAAAGCATGCTTCTAGAAAGAATTGCAAGTGAAATGAATCGCCTCAAGTTCTATATTGCTCATGCACAGGTCTATCTCCTTTCGTCCTCATCTCAGAAGCATATTGTTGGAAGTTCATGGGATTGTATAGTTTCATGTGATGTTTTTTTCTGATAGATATAGCTCTTTAGTACTCAAAACATAGATGATGGCCTTTTATGGGGCTATGTTTGTTGCTGCAATATCTAATACCCGATTCAGTCATCTTCAATACTCATCATCCTGATTCTTTCTCTATGATGGCAGTACAGAATATGCCCTTCATACAAAACATGGAGAAGAGGATTCAAAATGCTAGCTTGTTATTGGATACAAGTTTGGGACACTGTTTTGTAGATGGATTGGAGCACAGAGATGCAAATACGTTATACAATTGCTTACGTGCATATGCTGCTATTGACAATACCACTAGTGCTGAAGATATTTTTCGCTCAACAGTTGTTAGGCCATTCGTAGAGAAAGTTATTCCCCATGGTTCTTCTGACAGCTCGTCTGGAGATGAACTTGAGCAAGACTACGCAAGAATCAAACAATATGTTGAAGATGATTGTAAATTTTTATTGGAGATATCTTCTACAGGTATCTATGTGATATAGGTGACACTGAAGCAATATTTTTTGATGATATTGTTCCTGGGTTTTTCTTGCTGATTTAATTCAACTAAAATCAATTTCTAACTTTCTCTGTTAACTCATTCGTCGTACTTTAAATGTGGTGCTAATATCACATTGTAGAGAAAAATTAGCCTGAGTTAGTTGTTTTCTTTTGTACAAGTGCTTTGTCTTTCAATTTCTTTTCTGTTTACATAATAGCATCTTTGTACTGTGTGTCTGTGTGCTATGCACTAATCAATTTTTGAATGCTTACACATGTATGTATATATCTGGCATATATATCTACAAGGGATTTAGGATACTGAAATTTCTCCATGCATGCTAATTTTCTTAACATTTGTATATGCACAGAAAATTCAGGTCTACACGTCTTTAGCTTCCTGGCGAATTCTATTCTCAAAGAGGTTTCATCAGCCATCACAAAAGGAAAAGCGGGAGCTTTCTCTCCTGGAAGGCCCACAGAGTTCCTTAAAAACTATAAAGCAAGCCTAGATTTCTTGGGTTATCTGGAAGGTGGTAGAAAAATTTCTTATTTTCTGTCGCTTGTGTTTTCTGGCTACTGAAACTATTTTTACCATGTTTTCGTGTTTGTTGTGCAAGGTTTCTGTCCCTCTAGATCTGCTGTTGCTAAATTTCGGGCAGAGGCAGTTTATGCGGAGTTCATGAAGCAATGGAATATTGGGGTGTACTTCTCATTGAGGTATAGGACGCAATCTGCATGTTTCCTTATCATATATTTGGGCCTCCCCAACCTTGGGATGGTGATCAAAGTAGACAAAACGAATAGAACCTAAAGATAGACTTACTGATTCTTTACCTCAGGTTTCAGGAGATAGCTGGGGCTTTGGATTCTGCACTCATGACTACTTCACTAGTACCTTCACAGAACTCTCTAGACCAGAAAGATTCTCAGAGCTTAGTATTGAAGCAAAGTATTTCTCTTATGGATTGCTTGAGATCATGCTGGAGTGATGATGTTCTTGTCATTTCTTGTTCTGACAAGTTTTTACGCTTATTTTTGCAACTTCTTTCAAGGTCACTTCTCTTTTATGCTTTCCAGGTTAGAAATGTCGTACTGTTGACAATTTGAATTACTGAAACTTTTACTGTTTAATTGATGTAGATACTCGAGCTGGTTGTCAGCTGGACTAAATGCTCGAAAAGCTGGTAATGCAAGTGCCAACCATGGATCTGAATGGGCTATTTCTGCTGCCCCAGATGATTTCCTCTATGTATGTAACTCTTAGTCTGGTACTTATATCGCTGTCCACTGGAAATTATTTTATTAGGACTTCTACTCCGTACTCTGGACATGTGATGCCTTATTTTGCCATCCTAGTTGAGGATTAATTATGATGCTGAACTTGTTTAATTTAAGTCAGACTTAATACAAGGAAGACCTAAAAAGTTAAAATAGAGTGCATAAAAGAGAAGTTAAGAAAACTTTTAGTTGATTGATTATTGTTATCATATATATGAAAAATTTGGTGACAAGTCTAGATGTTTCAAATTTCATCCAACCAGCTACTCTTGGAACTACAAAGTTGTCAAATTTTGACATGTGTTGCAATAAGAAGTATAAGAAGAAAAATTTGCATTTGATTTGGATAAAATGCTCTGAATTCAAATCTAAATGAAGTAAATGCACTATGCTTCAGATTTGTGACACTGTTAACTGATACACTTGATTGTGTACGTATATTTTCTCAACTTCTTAAAAACTTTATCTACGAGATTTGAGCAGTGCAGCATGTGGTATTTAAATGTTGGGCATCTTTTCAAATTATACCATCTCATAAGCAATGTTGGAGTCTCTGAAGTTGGAAATCATTTTGGGTATTTGTACTGCCCATTCAGCGAGTGGCAGTTTAAATTTGCTTCTTGCCTTTTTGGTTTTAGTAGGTATAGGTATTGGCATTTTAACTGAAAGCAGAGTGCTGAATATAGGTACACGTTTCAAGTCTCACATCTATGGCTGGAACATGCTAGCTTAGTCCAAAATTCATTTCAATTTACTGAATCATAACCTTTGTTGGCCAACAGATTTAAGCAATTATTATATCGAACTTATATTAGTTCCAACTATACTAGGTTTGAAGGCCTATTATTTGCGTATGCCCAGCCGCCGAAGGGCATGAAGCAAAATTTTCCATTGGCTTTGACATTAAACATTAAGTTCTTCCAAAATCTTGAGTACTGTTTTGTAGTTGATTTCTTGTTTTATTTACTCTCTGAACTCCTAATATAGAGGTAGAAAGAGGTCACGGCAGGAGGTTGAATTTATTTTGAATTTTTATATAGAGACAATCAAGAATTCATGTAAGGATCTATATGTTACATTTTTCTTGTGTCACAGATAATCCACGATATAAGATGCCTGGTGGAGGAAGTCTGTGGTGATTATCTTGGCCATGTACTTGAGCAGCTCGAGTCAAGTACCCCTGAAGTACTTGATCTTGTAAAGCAGAGTATTTTACAGGGTGGCAATTCCCTCAAAGTTATTCAGCCTCTTGTAATACATTCAATTGTAGAAATTCTAGTGGAGAAGTCGGTGGAGGTGAGCCATCTTCTCATATCTCACCTTCAAACTGATTTTACAATTGGAAAAATACCAAGTTAAAGTAAGAGGAGACTTTCATCGGCACTAGTGTGCTGTATAAGATTGTTTCTCACTCTGATGGTGTATTTGATGCCCTGAATGAATGATCACTCGTCTAACTTGTGTAGGACTTGAGACAACTGAAAGGAATAACTGCTACATATAGGATGACTAACAAACCTCTTCCGGTCCGGCATTCACCATATGTAGCTGGGGTTTTGCGTCCTATAAAGGTACACAGCCTTTTTCTTTGTTCCGCCATTCTTGCATCTCAGGAAACATAAAGTTCTTGTGGCTTCTAATTGCTGCACAGGAAAGCAATGATACAATCTGCTGAAATGGAGGGTTGATGTAATTGGAAATAGTATCATTATATGTCATTTTTGGCGTATTTACTAATTGTCTATGAATGAATTACTATTCCAATTCTTAACGTCTAGCCATTCCCCTTGCCTGATTGGTGCTTGTTTTGGACTGTCATTAATCTGGAGAAAAAATCTTATATTCGTCTGCCTTGCCTGCTTTTGGCAGGTTTTTCTGGAAGGAGATCGAGCATCGAAGTATTTAACCAGTGAGCTCCGAAAGGAACTCTTAGAGGGTGCTGCTCATGAGATTACTCGTCGGTACAATGAATTAGCTGCGGATCTCGTCAGCGTGGTATGTTAATATTTTAGTTTTCTTATAACTAAAACAAAGTTTTAAGAATCCGTTATGTCCTTGGCCTGTTCTGAGAAGTTCCCAGACAGTCTTTTTGTAAGGGAATTTCGCACAACTAGTCCCTTAAAGTGGCTTATTTGCGAAACTAGTCCCACAAAGTGACAGGTCGTTATTTTAGTCCCGTAACGTGGCTCTATTGGCGATAGTAGTCCTTTTTGGCCGGAGCCAACAATTTTGACCCAATTTTGACCCGAGTCAATGATTTTGACCCAAAGTAGTCCTTATACACCACATCTTTCACAAAATTATATTTATACCCCCAAAAAATTTCTAATTCTTTTTTTTATAAGCCAAAGTTAATTCTAAAAAGTTTAAAACTTTTTAAGTGTCATTATTATGTAAAACTTAAACAAAAAAACACGAAAAACATGAAATATGTGCAACTTTCATTTATGTCTTGAAGTCTCTTCTCCAATTTCCCACCTTACTCTCTCTTCTTCAATCCTAAAACCCCAAAAAGTTATTTCCTCGTTTTATTTAAATATACCGCTAGGTTAGGCATCTAGAGCAAGGAAGAATTATTTCATTATTTTATTTATATAACGACATCACAGTTGACGCAATTACTATATTGACTTGCTTATACCCATTATATGATTTTATAAATCTGTTGTACCTTATAAAATTTCTTAAACCATATATTACATAGTTAATTGCTGCAGGACTGTGACTGCATAGATTTGAATTCAGGGGCCAATATGGATGAAATGTAATTTAATACAAAAAGTTTGTATCTGAACCAAACCCTCACAAACTCTGAAGAAACATAAGCACAGTAACAACTAACAATAATGGCTGCTTTGGCTAACATTGGCAGCTCAACTCCATCTCCATCTCCACCACCACAATCACAACCTCAAAATCATCGATCAACCGTCAAATTCAATCTATTGGCCTCAGCTTTACCACCCTCAAATTCAAAAACCCTAACAATCGTCGATCCCCAACCCGTATTCACCTCTGTTCAATCATTCGCATCTGCCACAAAAATGAAGTAGACGGCGGGCCGGATATCTCGCCCAAGTGAGGCTGCTGCCGCGATGAACCACCGTCGGAGTTCCCTGATGGCGGTGATTTCTCCTTTACGAGCGATTTTGACGATCTACACAGCATAAGTTGAAAGAATTTGGGAGAAAATGTGACTTTTGTGTGGGAAAATAGGGCAAAGAGTGGAGTTTATACGAGGGAATTTTGGGGGTTTTAGGATTGAAGAAGAGAGAGTGAGGGAGAAGAGACTTGGAAGACTTAAATTAGAGTTGCACAAATTTCATGTTTTTTGTGTTTTTTAATGTAAGTTTTACATGATAATAAAAGTTTAAAGTTTTAAATTTTTTAGAGTTAACTTTGGGTTAGAAAAAACGATTTTAAAAAATTTTCGGGGTGTAAATACAATTGTATGAAAGATGTGTTGTATAAGTGTAAAAGATCCAAAATAAAGATGTCAAAACCCTAATTTTTGTCTAAATTGTTGACTCCGGCCAAAATTGGGTCAAAATTGTTGACTCCGGTAAAAAAAGGACTACTATCGCAAATAGAGCCACATTATGGGACTAAAATAACAACCTGTCACTTTGTGGGACTAGTTTCGCCAATAGACCACTTTGTGGGACTAGTTCCGTGAAATTCCCCTTTTTGTAATTTATCAAATTTGTGGAATCTGATGCACTGATTTTGTTAGCAGTTGGACTCTACTGGAGTAAAGTTGCACCGCATTGTTCTACCACTAACTGATTTTGTGTTTTAAGTTTTTTTGTTCTTAGATGTGTTTTCCCATCCTAATATCGAACACTTTTGTGCTCCTCTTTGAATCAAGAATGTGGCATTGCATAAATTTTGTTCTCATAGATCTGATACAATTTTGTTTTGGAAAAAGTATGTTCTTTTAAACTATGGATTGCTGTGGAGTAGTATTAAAAAAGCAGTGCAATCAATGTCTTAGTTAATTAAAGTATCTCATAATAGTACATGTATGTACAGCTCTTTCATGTCAACTCTCATAATAATAGACGTACTCGCATTTCATTTATTTTCCTTTTGAAAACTAATGAAATATTTTCCCTACTGTTTCATTGCTAATAAATTAAGTTCGTCCCCAGCATTATGAAACTACCCTGAACGCTAGATCATTGCTTCATGTTTCTATGTTATTGGTAAAGTAAAATCCTTGCTCATTGGGATCTTTCTTGTAAATATGGCGCCAGAGTTTCTCACTTACTCTCAATAACTTTGATAAAGACTCAATTTTCTGTAAATCGGTCACTTCAAATGTGTTGCACTTGTATTTTTCCAAAGGACAACCGAACTTACACTTGTTCACAGGCTAGAAGAACGGAGTCGTCGCTTCAAAAGATACGATTAGGAGCACAAAGACGAGCTGGGGCAAGTTCGGACGTCTCAGACCAAAACGTGTCTGACACAGACAAAATCTGCATGCAGTTATTTCTTGACATTCAGGTAAGACATCCAAAGAGAACCTTTTTGTCTTCCATTCCAGCATAAATGGCAATGAATAATTGAATCTAGTGGATATTTCTTTTGCAATAATCAGGAGTATGGACGTAACCTGGCTACTCTTGGAGTCAGCGCGGCTGATATTCCAGCATATTGCTCCTTGTGGCAGTGTGTTGCTCCGACTGAAAAGCAAAACACGATAACCTTCTAAATTCATTCAGAGTTTTTGCCATGGGGACAAACGATATGTTTGCTTATATAAACTTGCCAAGTGCACCAGTGGTCGTCTGGAGTAAAAGTGAAAGGAAGCATTCGTACAGGACAATGTAGGTTTATCAAATTCTTTATTTAGTCCTTCGAAAGTTTTTCTTTTCTTCGTATAGTAGTCTTAATGTTAGATGTATCCTCCATCTGTTGCTTTCCGGGGATTTTTGTCTTTATATGTATTCTCCCTACATTTGAGACTTACTTGATGTACAATGAGCAGAAAATTCAGTGAAGGCGTATACTGGAAACTCTTGCCATATCCAGTCTATTTTCTTTTATGAGATGATACACTTCACAGAATACAAAACAGTAGTAAATAAGCATTGATCCACGTCTGTCATCTACTAAAATAAAACATGTATTTTTAAGTATCAAAACTTTTTGGTCAAACACTATCAATAGTACGTATCTTAATTTCTTTCTAAACACATTTCATTAATTAACTATTTGTATATTAAGGAAAGTTAATCATCATTATCATTAATACACAATTATTTATCTTCTCACTCCAACAAATCTTCTCAGACGCAAAATCAATCAATATAAATTGATATTCGCTAGAACTTTTTTTTTGTTAATAAATATCTATTTGAATATTGAATTAACATTGCAAAATTTCATTATAATTAAGGCTCTATATTATAAAGAATAAACGAACTACAATTTTGTTCAATAAAATACTTAGAGACAAATTGTAAAATATTGTCTTTATTGTGTCTATAATTCAATTTGAAATTAAAGTTTTGTGGACTATTAATCATAACCGTTTCTTTTTATTCTCCCCATGATTTATCTTTGAGCGCGTCACCGTTATTTGTTCGAACGTCAATCCCGACCTGGATCGACGTTGAGTTTGACGGAGTCGTTGGCGAGGCTTCGTCTCTGCAGAAAACTTGGGTGTGTGCGTGATTTATGGCTGGACCCGGTTATATTCCGAAATCGCACTATGTATCCCCGAGGGGAATCAAACAACTGTAGTTCTTGTGCTCGTGTGTAGTACACACCTAGTAGATTATTAGTGTAGCAGCTAACTGGGGGGGGGGGGGGGGGGAGCTTTATGTACATAAGAGGGGAGAAGAGGGTGTAAGACTTAAGTTATCTGAGAGAAACTAGCTTTAGTGGAGGGGGTAGGACTTAACTTTAGTAGAGGGGTTAGTATATTTGTCTTGGCTTGTGTAGTGTCTCAAGAGGGGGGTAGAGGCCTTCTTATATAGGTGAGAAGTGGTGAGAAGGGTGATGAGTGGAGGCTTAAGGTGAACATAAGAGGGGGGGGGGGGGGGGGGGTAGTGTGGAAGCTTGAGGTGGAGGCAAGTGGTGAAGGCTTAAAGTGACAAGTGCGAGGTAAGGTGTAAGGCTATGGTGTAGACAAGTGTTGTGTAGTGGTTAAGGCACACATTGAAGACTTAGCATAATTAGTTTTAAGTAGTGTAATTAAGCGTAATTTAGGCGATAAAAATACGTACCGAGGGGCCGTCAATTGACCATAGTGCGAGCGTATTTCTCGTTAGAAATATGCGTCATCAATTTTTATTTACATCCATGGTAACTATATCTTAGTTCAAGTATTACATTTGAATGTAATATTTAGGTTAGCACCAAAAGAGATTTAACACTTTTCAATTGCTCAAATTAGTTTTAAATATCTTTTAATAATGAATTGGCGCTTTTGTTCAAACTTCTAAATTACATAATATTTTACATTCTTCGAAAAGATCGAAAGAATCTTTTATTCCCTGCAACTATTACCATTTCAACTATTAGACATATTCTATTTCCATCCGATCTACAAATTTTGATATCCTCGTCTACAATCTTTGTCAGTGCAATTTCTTCTCCTTTTTTATGAATAAATATTCGTATACTTTTATCTTGATACTCTTATTGCATTATGAGCATAACCTTAAGTGATAAGAAAAAAATATGAATAACACTTTAAAAATTTAGCACATGTTTCTTACAAAGACTATTATCTATAATCTAATTGGAGTAAGAAAAAAATTATGTTCTGCATTAATCTATACTAATATATAAAGGAAGAGGTATTTGTGACACCAAACTTTTGATTTTCAAGTTTAACCTTATAATTTATGTTCCACTATAACATCTTATTATTTATTTCCCAATTTAACCCTATAACATAAATTAGATGAAATTAATTATATCATTTAATAAGAGTGATGATTTTTTTTTTTTTTTTTTTCCCGAAAGGTGGATAATCATATATCAAAGGCACAAAGCCAACATAATGTTTAAAATCAACACCAGATGAACACTAGCAGAGAAATAAAAAACAGAGAAACAGCGACTTAGAGACTTAGCAACTCAAAAGCAAACAACATAGATGCCAATCACAAAACATCCGCAACCCAGAAAAAATAAGCATCAGCCGTTCGCGCCATTTTGTGTGCCTCATCATTCGCCTCGCGATTAACCCATTGGAAAACAAAGTTTTTTTCAGCAACATATAACCGTTGAATGTCCCGAATAATGTTCGCATGATCGGCCTCACACCCACTTGGAACAAGAATATCATGAATCACCACCAAGTAAAGGCTTCGAACACTACCGAAGTCCATCCAATACGAATCGCGATCTCCACTGCAAACAAGGCCGCTAACGCCTCAACATTCACAGCCCCCACATTCCCCACCACACACTTTGATGCCTGAGCAACACACCGCCCAGTCGAATCCCTAGCAATGATTCCCACCCCCGACTGACCTCTATCCGCAAAAACAGCACCATCAAAGTTGATTTTAATCACACCCTCAGTTGGCGGAACCCATTGCTCAATAATCTGTCGATCTGCTCGTAAACGGACCCCCAGAAACCACTCCTTCCATTGATGAATATGATTTGCCACAAACTGAACAATGTCTTGAGGCATCGACGCATGTTCGCCAGTTAAAATTCGATTTCGATGATGATTTAGTTTCCTCATAATTCATATTCTTTCAATGGGAATTACTTTTCTTTCCATTCTACTCTAATTATGTTGATTCACTCTTCCATTAATTCAAACTTTTTTCTTGCCTTTTTTTTTTTCTTTAAGATTTTATTTTTTTCTTCACACTTGAATATGAACATATAATACTTACAATATAAAAAAAATGCGCAGGGCTCCGCGTGCCCAATTTTCTAGTGGTACATAAAGAGAAGATTTAGTTTCCATGCTGAAACAGTAATTAATTAAAAAAATTAAAATAATTAAAACACTTAAATTATATAGTGTTTGAACAAGAAGGGCAAATCAAAGAGTTCAACATTAAATTTTTGTGCTTTGAAAATACCGCCACATATGCTTGAAAGGATATGTTGCATGGATACTGTACATGACACGAACACGATATGGTACAGACACGAGGTGGCAAATTTTTAAAGATCTTAAAATATGATACGACATGGATACACGTATAGATTGATATAATTATATTATTTGTAAGTTATAGAAATATATTAAAGTCAAGTGTATCATATAATTTCAATAAAAAACTTAGAAATTTGGTATTGTATCTAAAGATTTACATGAAAAATCTTAGTCACTGAGTGCTTCTAAATAATATATAGGAACATTGAAGAAGAAAAATGTAATAATAAATTATGTGCTTAATCGCCAAGATTCTTTTCTGGCCATTCATCAACAAATAGTGGTGTCTTTGTCACTCCAAACTAATTCACTTGCATGCCTCCACAACAGTCCATACTAGTTGCTTTTCACTTGCCACTGTCATCAATTTTGCCTTTCCTTTAACCTATACATCTTGAACCTGCTAAAAAATAGCTTATTATCTTCTTCCAAGCATGTTTACATTCTACTTACATCCCAATCTTTATCAGCCTCAACACATTCATATATTATTTGGCTATCCATGTGGATGTGTCTACCTTAACCCACTCCACCCTACAATGCTCACCCTACAATAGTCAGGCTCATAGTTATCAGACCTCGCTTAGAATGGGGTCTCCTTTATCTCTAATACATAAGTTGGGCAGGGGTGTTTGCATTTTACTTGCACATTGTCTATGTCATTCTTTTGATACTAAGATCTCTTTTAGTCATTATTGAGGGGATGTGTTACTGCAGTTCTAAAGGTGGTTGCATCATTGAAGCACAGGCTAGAAACTAAAGTAGTGTTTTCCATGTCAAATTTTGGAATAAAGACATGAAAACCCCCAAGTATGTACCATTTTTTTTGGTATGCAACAACAGTTGTACTAGTCTTAGTGGGCATAGTTACACTACACCCTAAAACCTGTAAGCCACCCCTCGAACTTTATCCATCCCAACGTTCACGTATGCAACCTCATCATCAATCAGACCAAACTCACCATCCACTAAAACACTAGAGTATTTTGAGTCACGCCCCACAAAATGATCATCATATTCGTCCTCACTATCTTTATCATCTATTAGATCATCAAAGACTTGTACCTCATTGTTTGATGCTACAACATCATTGCTATACATGCTAGCATTTGACCCTCCTCCTCTCTAATTGTTAGATAACACCTGATTATGTCCTCCAACCTCAATTCTTACACTCATAATTAGTTACATTTGATATAAGTTCACACTACACTCCACACTATGGCTACCTACATCTTCCTCGTCATCATTCTCTAAACTAACATCATCAGTGATATCAAGAAATATAGAAGTAATTATTTTAAGTTCCTGGCATCTAAATCAGATTTCATAATCTCTAGATTCAGTGGATGATCGATTTATGTCACATGTAGAAAAATAGTAATCTACATTACAACCATCGGGGTGTCCCGTTGACTTAGCCATCTCTTCAGTTTCTAACATGCCCATTTTATCCCTATCACATAAACTGAAATGTGCAATCTCACCATTTAAGTATACATGCCTATCCCGATTCATGAATTTTTCATGGTGGTGCATTCTGATGGTGAAATTGTCACTGTAAGCACCTTCAATTACAAAACAAAGTTACTTAGTCTTATGTTTTTGCAAATAATTCCAACTTCCATTACATAGTGTGTGTGGGGTAGGATGGATTTAACATAATTAAAATAAATTGCAAAGGTCCAAAATAAATGAATAAAATTGTATGAAACCCTCGAGAAGCAACAAAACATTCTTTCGAGACCACTTTGTAGTCCAAAATCCTAAATTCAGCTTAAATAGTCGATAAATCTGGCGAAAGGAAACAAATTCAAGACAAAAGTACATAGATTTACTACTTTTTGTAAAAAGATTGAGCATTATAAAGAAAAAAAAAAAAACCCTGGATGGAAGGTGATATTTCCTTACCTCAGACATCTCGTTGGCTTCTCCTCTCAAGTTTTAAGCCATTTTTGCAGAGTTATACCAATGAGAAATTGGTATAACTCTGCAAACGAGAAATTGAATGAATTTTCATATCCCTAATTTTGCCCCCCATTTTGTTTTCTCTTACTCAACAAGTGAGAAGTGTACCCCATAGCCTATTCAGCTTCAAACTTGAAAAGGCGTGAAGAATGTGACAAAAATACCCTTAAGCCTTGGTTGGACTAGCAGAATATTTCTCAATATTATATTAAAAATTAGGGGAAGTTTAACTAGGGGCAGTTCACAAGTTTACGAGAGTTTAGGGTGATTAGTGTAAAAATTTAAAGGTTAGGTGGCAATATATATAAGGGGTCATAGGTTGGGGGATTTGATGCAGTTTACCTTTTTTATTTGTATTTATGTATTGCTAGTTCTACTTTTTCTTATGTCAAGATTAGGAGCAATGCGTGTATCCCCTATCTGCCCCTCGCATCCAAGTAATTACCCAGATAAGCATATTTAAAGCTGGGAGAGAAAAGAAAGTAAGACAACATGAACAACGAAATTTTAGTTAGGTTCAGGGCTACAATTGTCAAAACTACTCAGTGGACTTTTCTAATTTCTTCTTATGTACTTGTATACAAAGATGCAATCACTCTAGAAAATACTACACAAATTTTGCTGCTTCAATTATTTTATTAGTTGTGACCTCTGCTCGCATAAGCCCTAGGACTTTAGCTCTAGGTTACGCCCCCATTTATTTCTTAGTTGCTTGCTATCATCGTGGCATATAATCAACCGCATTTTTGTCGCCACCATCATCAGCGTAAAAACGAGTTTATCATTGTCTATTCTCCCTTACAAATAAACATCACTTAGCTTTGTTCACGGATCTCAAATTGAGTAGTGAACTTCTGTCAGATTTGATGGTGATGATGTAAAACTCAGAGCAGGGATATTTAAATATCAAAGACTAAGTAGTTTACTCTGATATTTAAATACGTAAATCTTTATTCAACGTCCAATCACTATTTGCGACAAATTTTATTTATATCAATAACAAAGATACTAAAATAAAATGCGAAAAAAGCATGTCTTTTCAGAGGCTTTTACCGGAGACCACTTATTTGTCAATGATGCCCATACTACTATTTTGGGACAAATTATTTGTCGCGACACATGGACATGGATATCAAAGACAAGATAATTGCTACTAAGAAGTTCTATAACTAAAGTTTATCGCCGGTCCCGCATCTCAAAAATGAAGCTTTTTCTATGTGAGTGACAGCTTGCCATGTCATTACACCTGTGTGGAAAATACTTAGATAGACCATTTCTTATGTAGACCTTGAGGCCACAACTGATTTACGCATCAAAATTTGTGACTATGTAAAATTTATGTGTATAATAATAATACAATGTTAATATTTTGATGATGTGACACAATCTCAACCACGTGTTTATAGACATGCTAAACCTAAGCATTTTCTCATCTTGTGCTAGATGCTTATATACATGTTTGATCTATAGGTGAAAGCTGACAATATTGACAAAGCACAAATTATTGTTACCAAACAATTTTTAAAATTTTCTAATTTACCCTTTTTCTGTGTAACACTATTAGCAGTAAGTATCCTAATTTTCTTTTTTCACCCATTTCATTAATTAATTATTCGTATATTAATATGGAAACTTAATCATCACTATCATTAACACACGATTTAACTATCTTCTCACTCTAACAAATCTTCTGAAACGCAAATCAATGAAAATTAATAGATGATAAAATATTTTCTTTTTCGTTAATGAACATATATCTGACTTCCAAAATTTTCTTTTTAATTAAGTCTCTAAATGATAAACACTAATTCAACTACAAATGTGTTAAATTATTTAACCTACAAATTCTACTATATTTTCTAATAGTGTTTATATATTTTAACTTGATATTAAAATTTTGGTAGAGCTAATAATCATAACGATCTCCTTTTATTCTCCCCCATTGAATTCTTTTGTTTACACCCATCATAATTAGCTTAGCATCAATAGAGATTTGATTTGTTTAATTGTTCTAATTTTAAATATCCTTAAAGAATGAAGTGACACTTTTATTCAAACTTCTAAATTACATAGTATTTTACATTCTTTTAAAAGATCAAAAAAGTCTTTAGTTACTTGTAATTATTACCTTTTCAACTATTTGGCATTTATTTTCATATAATCTACAAAATTTGATATAACACTCCAATATTTTTCAGTGCAATTTCCTTTCCTTTTTGAGTAATAAATATTCATATATTCTTTTTTCTTGATGATGTACCATATTTCGGTACCGCCGCGTCATAATATCCGATACGATACCACGAGCGTATTTCGGGACATATTATGCCACGTCAGCACCATTATTTTTTTAATGCAAAATTACAATTCAAGGCAAAACTCGGAAATTGGCCCAAGTAGGCCCAAATCGAGCCCGTATGAGATCTATTTGGGCCCGAACAGGCCTATTTCGAGCTGTTTCAAGCCCAATTCGAGCTATCTGGGGCCAAATTCAATCTATTTGAGGCCCAGTTTGACCTATTTGAAAGACCAATTCGAGCTATTCCAAAATAGGTCTAATTCGACCTATTTAGAATCATAGTTCGACTTGGATTGCACTTCTAGCTGAATAAGGACTCTTATTACTATATAAGGGGGTCCCATGCCTCATTCTAAGGTACGTTTTATATTTTCAAGCATTCAATTTCGAGCTATATAAGTCGAATTCGAGCTATTTGAGCACCAATTCGAGCTGTTTGAGATAGCTCTCGTTCGACCAATATAGAGTGTATTTTGTGGTATTTGAGGGTATTTCGATCTACTTGGAAGCCTTCATTTTGACTCTCAATACCACTTCGAGGTGTTGCTTTTTCGACCTATTCAGCCTAAATTCGATCTATTATTTCGAGCTATTGTCTCTCACGACAATATCTCTCATTCCGACCTATCTGACTTGAGCGTCGGAGTGCCTTCGCCGGAGAAGGCACCGGCTTAGTTTACGTGTGGTGTTGACTGCAGGTTCCGAACTCTAAAGCTGCTTAAGGATCCAGCAGGGACTAAAGCAGTCTGACGTGGAGTATTGGAGATTGGACACGTATCCAGACGAAAATACCCCACATCAGTGGCACCGTCTGTGGGAACCTCTATACGCACTTAGTAACAAACACTAACACTCAATGGCTCATCGCAGAGCAACGGAGAAGAATGGAGTAGCAGGAAGGACTAGATCACAGAGGGAGGAGGATAATCGGGCTCCTGATGCTTCCGAGCATACATTAGTGGCAGCACCCAGCACTCCTCTTGATCCACCAACTCATACAGCGAATCAACCTGAAGTTCCTCCCACGGAACAACAACTATTGAATTCTGCTTAGTTGGATCAAATCATGTCAGCTTTTCAAAGGACTATGGTACCAATGATTGTGCAGCAATTGGCTAACACTTCTGCTCAGCAGAATGTTCAGGCACCAATAGCACAACAACCAGCAGCACAGCCTGCAACAGTGCAGCAAGGAAGGACTCATCAGACTCAGTGTCGTGATGATTCAAGGCATTATACACAAACTAGGATGACAAGGCCGACTAGGAGGCATCCGTCGCCTTCACCAGAAAGGAGAAATCCTTGTTCAGTGAGGACTAATGCTAATAGAGCTCCAAGTCGAGCAACTGTTAGAGACAGAAAAGTAAGAGATGGAGAAGTTAACTCTAGGCAGAGAGGTCCTGATTATCGACCCCCAGCGAGTCATACTGCGGGAAGAGACAAGGATTTGCCTGAAAGAGTTGTTCCAAGGCCGGAGCCTGTTATTGCTGAACATATTCCACTAATAGAGAATCCAACTCCGTTTTGTGAGGCGATCAGCAAGTTGACACTGAAGGAAGGAACTATTCTTCCTAACATAAAGAAGTATGATGGAACAACTGATCCAGTAGCACACTTTGATGACTTGCATGGAGAATTGCAGGTTCTGGGATACGGAGAGAATCTGAGGGCAAAACTGATGTCGCTAAGTCTGAGGGGTCCTGCAAAGGAATGGTTCAAGAAATTGCGTTCACGCTCAATTGAATCATCTGAACAATTCAGGAGCATGTTTTTCAAAAAGTTTGCTACTTATCGAATAAAGAAGAAGTCTCCGAGTACATTGTTCAATATTTATAGAGGACCTGATGAATCATTAGGAAAGTATATAGAACGTCTCAATCTGGAGATTGGGAGAGTGCATGCTCCCAAAGTGGATTTGGTTATCTTTGTGTTAGAGCATCGCTGCCAGAGTAAAAAGCTGATAGAAGTAATAACTTGGGAAGCTCCTGATTCCATAGAGCAAGTAATGGACCTCGCTAGTAAGGTCATCGAAGTAGATGAGGCAACTATGAATCAGGGGTTGATGGATTCGCCTGGAATCCATAGAGGAAAGGAGAATAGAGATTGGAGGAGAGATTCTAGAGGGAAAGATCATGATCGTAATCGACAACCCTTCAAGAAATTTGACAATTACACTCAATTGAAAAAACAAATTGGAGAAATATTCGCCATTATGAAAGATAGTGGGGTATTGAGATCCCCAAAACCTTCCGTGAGACTGAGGAGACTAAGAAGTCATGGAAATATTGTAAGTTCCACAGGCAGAACGGGCATTTTACTAATGAATGCAAGGCCTTAAAGAACGAAATTGAGCGACTTATTCAAGATGGGAAACTCGTCGAGTATGTCCTTGAGAATAAGGAGTCACGTGAAGAAAATGCGTCGTCTGGACGTAAACGGAGTAGATCTCCACATGAAAAGAAGGATGAACCCCGACGTAAGAGGGGTAACGGGAACGATGATATTGAGAACGGAGTCAATGTGATTGTGCGGGGACCGACTGGCGCAAATTCAGCCAAAAGTAGAAAACGCATTTCATGCGATACATACAATGAACGGCTGAAGCGTCCGGAGATAGATCTTGTCTTTGCAGTAGACAAGTTAGATACAAGGATCACATTCGATGATAGCGATTTCGCCAGCTTGTCTTCACAAGCTAAGGAGGCGCAATATTTGAATCGCCCCATGGTAGTCTCGACAGTGATTGCGAATCACGGAGTGAAGAGGATCATGATTGATAATGGATGTTCGTCCAACATTATTTTCATGGATGCTTTACAACAAATGAAACTTGGTCAATACGAGATCACTGATGTTAACTCACCATTACTGGGATTTGGTGGAGGTGAAGTTAAACGCATTGGAAAGATTATGCTACCAACATCCTTTGGCGTGAATCCAAAGAGGAGGACTCTGAATGTGGAATATCTCATTGTTGATATTCTTTTTGCATACAATGTGTTGATAGGAAGGCCTGGAATAACGACATTTGCTATAATCATCTCAACGGTGCATCAAAAGATCAAATTCCCAACGCCTGGGGGAATTGCTGAACTAACTACGAATTATCACGATTCTTGGAGTTGCTATGTTACATCAACTAAACCTATTAAGGCAAAGACGGATCCAAATGTCGCAGTGATTGACATACATCCGTTGGGAACGCCTGAAATAGTAGAACATGTTGATACGGAGATGGTGCTTGCTACGCAAGTGGACCAAACAACGATGCCTGAGGATCTTAATCCTCCACACAGTGAAATCTTCCCAGAGGAGATGAAAGAGGAAAAGGAAGATAGGACGACTTTGCGCTACAAGAAGCAAATGGAAATTGCGTATGAAACCCTCTGGAGAATTTAAGGAAGTTATTCTGTTGAACAATGAGCCTGACAAGGTCATTAAAATTGGTAGTGAGCTTCCATCGGAGATTGAGAAGGCATTGTTGGAGTGCTTACGAAGGAATTTTGATGTATTCGCATGGACGGACTCGGATTTGAAGGGAATAGATCCTCGAGTTGCAGTACATCACCTGAATGTCAATCCAAATGCCAAGCCTATTCGACAGAAGAAGAGACACTTCAGTGATGAAAAGAACAAGGCTGTAGAGTTGGAAGTACTAACAAAGCTAGCTGCAGGCCACATATTTGAAGTACGATACTCTGAATGGCTTAGCAACATTGTACTTGTACCAAAGAAACCGACGGTGTGGCGGATGTGTGTGGATTACACTGACTTGAACAAACATTGCCACGAGATCCTTTCCCCTTGCCTAGGATTGATCTCGTGGTTGACTCTACAGCAGGGTGTGCTCTGCTAAGTCTTTGCGATGCACAGAGCGGTTTCCATCAAATACTAATGGCGGTCAAGGATCAACATAAAACGGCTTTTGTCACTGACAGAGGCATATTCTGTTACAGAGTGATGCCGTTTGGTTTGAAGAATGAAGGAGCAACCTTTCAAAGGTTGGTAGCAAAGATGTTCTACCATCAAATTGGTAAGACTATGGAGGTTTACATCGATGACATGCTTATCAAAAGTCTAAAGGCGGAGGATCATGTTAGACATCTAGAAGAGGCTTTTGGTATCATGAAACAATATGGAATGAAGTTAAATCCTAAGAAATGTACATTCGGCGTTAAGGCTGGAAAGTTTCTGGGCTTCATGGTAAACGAGCGAGGGATTGAAGCTAACCCAGACAAGATTAAAGCTATAATGGATTTACCATCTCCCAAGTCTGTTCGTGAGGTGCAACGCTTGGTAGGGAGAATCACGACACTTAGCCGCTTCATTTCACACTCTGTAGAGAAAATTTTACCTTTTTTCACGAAGTTACGCAAGACACCTAAGTTTGTCTGGACTGAAGATTGTGAGGAGGCCTTCCGTCAGTTGAAGGTCTATCTCATGACACCACCATTATTATCTAAGCCCAAGGACAATGAGATGCTATATCTCTACTTGGCTATAACGAAGAATTCATTGAGCACAGTACTCGTGCACGAGGAAGACAAGAAACATTTTCCAATCTATTACGTTAGCAAAGTGTTGAATGGGGCAGAACTGAATTATCTGGAAATCGAGAAGATAGCATACGCACTCGTGATAACTGCGCAAAAGTTAAGGCCATATTTTCAATCGCATCCGGTTACCGTCTTAACTAATCAACCATTGAAGCAAGTTATGGCAAAACCGGAAACATCTGGCAGACTGGTGAAGTGGGCAATCGAGTTAGGTGAATACGGCTTGGAGTATTTGCCAAAGACTGCAATTAAAGCACAAAGGCTGGCCGACTTTGTGGCAGAAACTATCTCAGAAGCGAAACAAGCGCCTGAGGTAGCAATGGTGACAGATGATACTAAAAAGGATACATCTGGAATTGCAAAGGAAACATGGACTTTGCATGTGGACGGATCATCCACAGTCGACGTCGGTGGCGCTGGAGTTTACTTAAAATTGGCAGATGGGAGAGAATTTGACTATGCTATAAGGCTAAATTTTCAAGTTACAAATAATCAAGCTGAGTAAGAGGCTATGCTAGCTGGTATTCAAATGGCAAAATCGTTGGGGATAACAAAACTTGTCGCATTCACGGATTCACAATTGATTGCTAATCAATTTGAAGGGAGATATGAGGCGAAAGAGGGTGAAATAGTAAAGTATCTCGAAAAATTTAAGGAGGCAACATCAAACTTTGATACTTTCACTATTTCACAAATCCCACGAGCAGAGAACGAACGCGCTGACTCTTTGTCACGTTTTGAAAGTAGCGCTGAAGTCTTTGTTGAAAGGCGGGTAACTTTATTGGTTGCAGAGCAACCTTCTATTGGCAGAGGAGTTGAGTCAAAACCAACGCAAGCATTGGATTACGCTCTGCCAGTGGAGGTTGAGGCATGTTGGAAGGACGAAATTATTGACTATCTTCAAAATGGAAACTTGCCTACTGATGCGCAAGCGGTCAGAAGGCTCAAGTACAAATATGCAAAATTACAATGTTCAATGGCGAACTATATAAACGGTCTTTCGTAGGACCACTCTTAAGATGTCTGTCTCCATCACAGGTGAAACAAGTCTTAAGAGAAATTCATGAGGGAAGTTGCAGAAATCACTCAGGAGGACGATCCTTGGCACAGAAAATCTCCGTCAAGGATATTTCTGGCCAACTATAATGAGAGATGCTATGGATTACACTAGGAAGTGCAGAAGTTGTCAGTTGCATGCGAAGATCATTCATACACCTGCACAACCTATGACTACAGTGAGCTATGGATGCCTATTCGATCAACGGGGAATAGACATTGTTGGACCAATGCCAAAGGCTTCTGGAGGTAAAAAATGGCTATTGGTGGCAGTGGAGTATTACACTAAGTGGGTTGAGGCTGAATCACTTGTCACGATTACGGAGGCTAATGTGAAACAATTTATATGGAAAAATATCGTATGCCGATTTGGAATCCCAAGAGTCTTAATTTCCGACAATGGAAGACAGTTCCAAGGATTTAAGATTCAAGACTGGTGCAGAGACATGAAAATTGAGCAACGCTTTACATCTGTTACGCATCCTGAAGCAAACGGGCATGTAGAGGCCACTAACAACACATTAGTGAAGATCTTGGAGAAAAGGCTGGAAGGAGAAAGAGGAAACTGGGCAGAGGAACTGCCAGGAATACTATGGGCATATCGTACAACGCCTCGCACTTCTACTGGAGAAACTCCATATTTACTAACATATGGATCTGAAGCAGTGATACCCGCAGAGATTGGAATGCCAACTTATCGTATTGTCACATATGATGAGGAGCAAGCATTAAGGGCAATGCAAATGGACCTGGAACTGATCGGAGCAACAAGGGAAGCAGCTTACCAACGCACTCAAGCGTACAAATCTATGATGGCTAAAGCATATGACAACAAGGTTCGTTTCAGGAACTTTCAAGTGGGGGACTTGGTACTTAGAAAAGTTGAAGCTACCAAGCATGCTGGAAAGTTGAAGCCAAATTAGGAAGAACCGTACAGGGTGGAGAAAGCAAGCTCAAAAGGATACTACTACTTACAAGAGTTGGGTGGAAGGACTTTGTCACACCTCTGGAACTTCAAGAACTTACGAAGGTTTTATAGTTAGAACACTAGCATTCTAATGGCCTTGTGGCACGATAGGACCGTAGTTTCAATACTTTATTCGCTAATTCTTTTACGAATTACGAGTCCCTTTACATGGACTCTCATTGTAATACTTAGTAGCGAACTACGGGGACTTGATTCCTAGCCAACCTAAATACGACAGGATACGTAGGCAACTCGGAAGTTACTCGAGCTCAGTCCCAAAACTAATAAAATCTCTTATTTTATTCAAGTTTAATTGTTGCCTACTTACTACTTGCATATTTACAATTACAAGCATAATTAGAGTCAAGCTCACACTTTCTAAAAAGCATAAGTATAAACAGTTACTCAAAGCGAACGTTAGCTTCGAAAAAAGCAAACTTTAGCTTCGCAAGCACGAACACTAGCTTCATACAATGAGCACAAGCCTCGTAGAGTCGAGCACAAGTCCTCGCACTCTCAAAGCAAACCTTAGCTTCGCAAGCATGAACACTAGCTTCGTACAACGAGCACAAGCCTCGTAGAGTCGAGCACAAGTCCTCGCACTCTCAAAGCGAACCTTAGCTTCGCAAGCACGAACACTAGCTTCGTACAACGAGCACAAGCCTCGTAGACCGAGCACAAGTCCTCGCACTCTCAAAGCGAACGTCAGCTTCGCAAAAACGAGCAATAGCCTCGTAAAATGAGCACATGACTCATAAAGCCGAGCACAAGTCCTCGCACTCTCAAAGCGAACATCAGCTTCGCAAAAATGAGCAATAGCCTCGTAAAATGAGCACAAGACTCATAAAGCCGAGCACAAGTCCTCGCACTCTCAAAACGAACGTCAACTTTGCAAAAACGAGCAATAGCCTCGTAAAATGAGCACAAGACTCATAAAGACGAGCACAAGTCCTCGCATTCCCATAGCATATACTTGTAAATAAAACACAAGTGTTTTAACAAGTAACAAGTGTAACAAATATAAGCATGTAGAGCTAGGAGAATCGTTCAAGCACAAGAAGCATATAAGTACAAGCACACACTCATCAAAAACAACGCAAAGAACGCAAGGAAATTTCTAAAAGTCAATGTCTACTAAAAAGAAAGGATAAGCGCTAAAATCGCGCACAAGTTAACAAAGAAATACTGTACGACTGAAAATAAACTGTACCAATGCAAAATACTGTACGGAAGATAAAGATGTTCATAAGGGAAACTAAGGCACAGACGCCAGAGATACGGGCACGCAGGCCACTCAAAGGCAATCAAGGCAACAACTTCAATCCCAGTGACTCCACGGCACCATCTCTCTGCTCCTGGATGACAGCAAACGACTCGTTCAGCGGTCCGGTGTCGTCAACGGGAGAAAGCTGGCGAGGCGCAGGAACGGGAACCGGCACATCTGGCATAGCCTGATCGTCATCTACCGGATGCTTAAGCACCTGGGGGTCAAAAGTCATCTCGCCTTCCTCTAGGGGCTCGTCCGGTGCAGCAGTAACAACAGCAAAAGTGGAGGGCTGCTCGTCCGCATAATCCGCAAGCCACACCTGACGGAGGGGATAAAAGGACTTGAAGGGGATAACACCAGCCTTTGCATCATCGTCGTTCAGGCAACTTAGGATGTTGAAATGCTCCTTCTTGAATCCCGGAGCTAGCGCACCTCGAGAAACGATCTCATCAAGGGCCATGTTGTAACCCTTAGTCGTGTCAAAACCGCCCCTCGCCAAGGAAATTTCTTCCCAGGTGGCCGAGCGAAAGAACTCAATGGCAACGGCTACCTTATCATCATCGGGAAGCTCCTACAAAACCAAGAGATAAATACATGCTATGAACTATTAAAGTAACAGAAAGAAAATTGAAGAATGAAGGAACTACCTCGCGCATGGCCCTATCATAGCCATCCTGCTCAGCAGTCAGGAGTCGAGCCTTCACAGCAGCCAGCTCAGCCTCGAGCTTCGCACGTTCCACCTCTGCGGCTGCAACATCATCCTTCATCGTCTTGATAGTATCAGCATGGTCATCAACGATGGAAGTGGCATGGAGACAATCATCAGTAAGCTGATGGGAAAGCTGCTTCTCCTCAAGGAGCTCTTTCTCAACAACAGCCTTAGCCGCCTGTACGGCCTCCAACTCGGCACGAACCGCCTTCAGCTCATCAACTACCACCACCAGATTCTTCTCAGCCGCAGCCTTCTCATCCTTGGCATGTTTCTCCAGTCTTTGAGCCTGTACGGCTGAGGTGCGATGCCTTTCCATCAGCTCATTGTGCTGGGCCTGAGAAGTCATGACAATGTCAAAGTTCTCTGCCATAGTCTGGGCGTTAACTAAGAACTGCAAAATACAAAAGAGGGTTAGTACAAGATATGTCGAAAACAAAAATAGTGTAAGACATAATTCAAAGAAATCAAATAAATCTACTAACCCCGCACATGGACAGTGCTATTCGACTGACTAGCTTCTTGTACCCTATCTCTCGGAAGTAAAGCTGAAGGTTGAAGGTAGGCATGAACCCCTTCATCAGACGAAGGGCGGTAGTATCCTTCATGGTAAACTGCCCCGATTCGACCGTAGCTCGCACAATCTCCTCCACGTTGATGTCAAGCTCATCATCCTCAAAGGTGTTCGACTTGTCGTGCTCAGGACGCTTGCCACGCTGACGATCCTCAGCAATGGAAGCCCTCTTTCTAGCCGCCGGATCTGGTCCCATCTCATTGGCACGACGCACGGCCTCAGCAACAGACGGGAGACTCACTCTTTCAGTCGAAGGTGTTGGTGGAGGAGAAAGCTCAGGTACAATCGGCTCAGAACCGATGTGAGGCGACCCAGGGGCAGCAGTGGAAGTCGACTGTGCCGGAGCCAACGAGGATGCAGGTCCAGAACCCCTACCTCGGCCCGACCCCCGTGTCGAGCCGGCAGCAGTAGAAGGGGGAGTAGGAGCACTGGCACCCCGCGAACTGGTACCAGCAGTCTTCGCACCTCGACGACTGGTCTTCTCAAGAATGGGCGCCAAGGCCTGAGGTGCGTTGGCGCTCCGCTTCATGGCAGCAAGCCTTTTCTTTGTCTTATCCATTATGATGCGCTCTGCAAAAATCAAACAATGCAAAGGTTAGACAGTAGGATAAAAACAAAGAGTTAACAAGCTAACAAAGTAAACACGCATAATGTTATACCAAAAATGGAAGGTTCAACGCCTGCAAGATGAGTATAACCGCCGGCCCGCAACACTGGGGTGGTGGTCAAGTCAAAGACATCAAAATGATGCTCCTTCAGGTTCTTAATCACTGTGTGAGTCTAGACAGGAGCAGGACACGGGAGCGATGGGCGTGCATCGGTCCACATCCTCTTGAATCGAAATTCTTGTGGCTTGGACTCTTTGACAAAGAACCACTGCTTCTTCCAGTGCGCCCCAAAGCTCGACTGCAACTCAGACAAGAAGCACTGCTTCTTTCGCAAACTCAGATAGTAAAAACCGGCGTCAACACCCTTGTGGCGAAACTTAACTAAGAAAAGTTGCCAAAAATCGTTCACTGAACACGGTAGGTCAAAGACGCGGGTAAGCATCACATAAGCATACATCTGAGTGTACGTGTTAGGGGTAAAATGTGAAGGGCAAGAATTCAAGAAGGTCATAATTTCGGAGACAACAGAGGCTATGGGAAATCTAAGGCCACAGTGGAGGTAACTTCTAAAAACTATAAGGCACCCCTCAGGTGGGTTGTTCATCCTATCCTCAGGCCCTGGAATTATGATCTCATAGGTATTAGGGATATCTTAAGTCTCGCGGTAATAAGTTATGTCGTGTGGAAGGGCGGAAGGAAACTGATCAAAGTTAATCAAGTTTCGTGCTGGACTCTGTGCAGGAGAGTTTAAATTAACACCCTATGCGGCTAACTCGTCTATTATCTCGTCAACAACAGTGGGATTAATGCTAGGGGGGGTCAGCAGTTGAAGAAGGAATGGAAGGGGGCACATAGGGAACGATACTAAGGGGGTTAGAGTTAACCTCGTCATCGCCTAAAATATCTACCTCCCTATCCGAGACCCTATCATCACTAGACGAAGTCTCAGTGGAAGAAGAATCGCTACTATCACTACTCGACTCATTTTCTTTCGACTTAGTAGATCTACTACTCTCTTCACTACTACTACTCGATGATTCAATATCATAAACACGAGCCATAAGAGGTTCAGGGTAAAGGATTACCGGCACGAGGGTCAAGGTCTACAAATACTTCTTTGTTCGGATCAATTTGCTCATATGATCGCTGCGTAGGAACAAACAGCTTCGGTGCACCGGGAACTCGGTTTCTCTCGGGTTGTGATTGTCGAGGTCGTGTGGAGATGCCGGTTGCCTCGTGTTTGAATTGCGCGGATTGCTATGAAGATTTTGATAAGACCGAGATGAGGATCCACGTGATTGGTTGTGAGAGTGGTAGTACGGACGTTGGTAAGAGCGGGGTGGTGAAGGACGTCTCGGGGACCGGTTACGCCGAAGCCGAGCCGTTGTGGAAAAATCTGCAAAAAAATCAAGTTGTTAGCACTTTACAAAATTTTTCAAAAACTGAAAAAAATTTACAAGTGTTAAAACTCGGAATAAGTTAGGTTTTTCGACCTATTATTTCGAGTTATTCAAAGCATCTAACACTCACCAAAATTCAACAAGTTAAAAGGGAAATTTTCGATCTATCAGTGAAAATTTCGAGCTATTTTGGGGAATTTCGAGCTATTTATGAGGTTTTTCGACCTATCTCAGATGCTTAATAAAAATAGTAATTTCGAGCTACAATTTCGATCTATTTTTTGAGAGCTCTCACTGACTGCTTTGGCCAGAAATGATAGGGAAATTAAGCGCGGAGTGGAGTATTTATAGGGGAAATGATGCGGTAATTACAAAAATGCCTTCAAATTCGACCTATAACTAAATTCGACCTATTTTTCGGAAATTAATTTCAGAATTTTGAGTTACCTTTTCGAGAGGTAATTTCGACCTATCCTTTTTTGAGTTACCAAAAATAGTAAATTCGACCTATTTTCGAATTTTGATATTTTTGTCCAAATTTTTGGTTTTTTACGACAAGGCCGATTTCGTTGCACGATTCTTGATTATGTGACTTATTTTGTAGTTTGTATGACCAATGTTTGTACACATTACTCTTACAAACTGGGGGACTCCATGATGTACCATATTCCGGTACCGTTGTGTCATAATATCCGATACGATACCACGAGCGTATTTCGAGACATATTATGCCACGTCAGCACCATTATTTTTTAATGCAAAATTACAATTCAAGGCAAAACTCGGAAATCGGCCCAAGTAAGCCCAAATCAAGCCCGTACGAGACCTATTTGGGCCCAAACATGCCTATTTCGAGCTGTTTCAAGCCCAATTCGAGCTATCTGGGGCCAAATTTGATCTATTTGAGGCCCAGTTCGACCTATTTGAAAGACCGATTCGAGCTATTCCAAAATAGGTCTAATTCGACCTATTTAGAATCATAGTTCGACTTGGATTGCACTTCTAGCTGAATAAAGACTCTTATTACTATATAAAGGGGTCCCATGCCTCATTCTAAGGTATGTTTTATATTTTCAAGCACTCAATTTCGAGCTATATAAGTCGAATTCGAGCTATTTGAGCACCAATTCGAGCTGTTTGAGATAGCTCTCATTTGACCAATATAGAGTGTATTTCGAGTTATTTGAGGGTATTTCGATCTATTTGGAAGCCTTCATTTTCACTCTCAATACCACTTCGAGGTGTTTCTTTTTCGACCTATTCAGCCTAAATTTGATCTATTATTTTGAGCTATTGTCTCTCACGACAATATCTCTCATTCCAACCTATCTGACTTGAGCGTCGGAGTGCCTTCGCCGGAGAAGGCACCGGCTTAGTTTACGTGTGGTGTTGAGTGCAGGTTCCGAACTCTAAAGCTACTTAAGGATCCAGCAGGGACTAAAGCAGTCTCACGTGGAGTGTTGGAGATTAGACACGTATCCAGACGAAAATACCCCACATCACTTGATATTATTATTGCTTTATGCACTTACTCTTAAGTCTACCTCATACGAAGTTATGATTTTGGAGTTAAAAAGTTAGCACATCTTTCTTACACAAACTATCGTATATTATAATCTAGTTGTAAGAAAACAATTATGTTGTTCATTAATGGTAAAGAGGATTGAGTAAACAATTAATGTTGTCCATAATGGAAGAGTAATTAATTAACAAATTCAAAGAATTCAAACACTTAAATTTAAAGTGTTTGACTAAGAAGGCGAAATAAGAGAGTTTAAAATAATTGCTCTGGCAATAACTTTTGAGTTGTAGCAATATCGTCACACATGGTTGAAAGGCTATGTTGCACGGATACGAATACGAGACAAAAAAACGATACAGATACAGATACGCAGACACAAATTTTCGAAGATCTTGGAATATGATACAACATGGATATGCATATATAATTAGAAAACTATATTATTTATAAGGTATATAAAAAGTCCAAGTTAAGGGTATCATATATTTAGAATAGATAAAGTTACAAATTTAGTATTGTATCTAAAGAATTAAAAAAGAAAAACAAAAACTCAGCGTTGAGTGCTTCTAAATAATAAATAGAAATACTCAAGAAGAAAACTAAAATAATAAATTTATTTAAAGACAGAAAGTTTGTTTCAACCTAGATGAACAAAAGAGGTTTTGGAAATTTAACCTTCTATGTTGTGCTAATTTGGTAAATTACCTCCCTATAGACAAGAAATAGGCCTACTACCCCCTGTGATTTCAAAAATTTGCAAAAACTAGGACTATTACCCCTGTGATTTTGGAAATTGGAATAAAATATGTAGATATTTGGTTTAATACTTTAATTTTAAAGAGATGTTTTAATCAAATTTTAAGTTAAAAAAAAAAAGAAAATATAAGAAACAATTTTGGTCATTAAATATAAAAATACACTAAAAAAGTTACAGGGAGGTGATGTACATATCTTTCATATCACGGGGGGGGGGGGGGGGGGGGGGTAATTTGCCTATTTATTTTTTTACAGGGGATAATTTGTCAATTTGACATGACACAAGAAGGTCAAAAAATTGTTGGATACGTCCTCGACTATTGGCCAACATGAGTATCTATAATTTCATTTTATTTAATTTATAGAATATGCCACGTGGCATGTCTAGCATGTATCGGAGGATTAACGGTGTTCGATATGTATCCGACACGATAAGATTTGATTTTATAAGTATATGTGAAACATAGGTAAAAGGTGAAATCCTTTTTGAGCCAAAAGACATGGAGTGTTGTTGGCCACCGCCAGCGGCATTATGTCCTTAATTAGCGCCATTACTTCTTAATGTTTTTCCCTTCAATGACTGAAAGGGGAAATATAAGATAAATAAAATGGATAAAATAGCAAAGTACAACACCGCAAAGTGAAAGAAAGACCTGTAAAAGTACAACACTGACTAGCGTCTCCACTAGATTTGGCCCTTTCAAGTTCCAAACTCTTCTTCCACAAATATCTTCTTAACAAATAGTGTTATCCTTGATACTCCTAACTATTTCTGCTAAATACCTCCACAATCGTCGATGTTATTGCTTCTCATTTCCACTATCATCAAATTCACATTCCTTTAACCATGTACATATAAAGCCCGTTTAAAAGCAACTTACTATCTTCCTGCAAGAAAGTTTGTGTGCTATTTACATCCCCATCTTTGTCCACCCTCAATACGTTCATATATTTCTTTGGACATCCATGCACATGTGGCTGCCTTAAAACACTCATGCTTGTCGTTATAAGTCTTCACTTGGAATATATTCCCCATAAATTGACCAGGGGCATATTTCAAGCTTCTTGCATTTTGGTTTTCACCATAATCATTGTAAAATTAAGATCTCTCATAATCATAATTGAGGAGATGTCTTACTTCGGCCTCAGAAGATGGCTGCATCATTGAAGCACAAACCAAAAACAAAAGTAGAGTTTTCCATGACAACTTTTGGATTAAAGACAAGAACCCCAAAACATGTACCATTTTTTTTTGGAAGTAACCACACAGTACTAGTCTTAGTGAGCATAGTTATAGTACACCCTGAACCCTGTAAGCCACTCCTCAAACTGCATCCTCCTTAGCTTTCACATACATAGTCTCATCATCAAGCAGACTACACTCATTATCCACTAAGAGTATTCTAAGTCATTCCTCACAAAATGATTTTCATATTCACCCTCATTATTCTATAATCTATAAGATCATCAAAGTGTTCTATCTAATTATTAGATGCTACAACATGTTTCTCGTGGTATTTAACCCTTTCTCCTCCCTAATAGTCAGATAAGACCTCATCATGTCATCCCACCTCACTTATTCACACTCAGATTAGGTTATACTTGATCTAAGATCACACTACCCACCCAGTACGGCTACCTACATCTTTTTGGTCATCTATCTCTAAACTAACATCATCACTGTTATGAATATATATAGCAACAATTACTTCTTCATTGGTAAAATTAATGAGGTTGGTTGCATCCAAATCGGTTTTCATGAACTGTAGATTCAGTGGATTATCAATTTCACATGTAGGAAAATAGTAATCTACATTACGACCATCAGGATGTCAGGGTATCCCACTGACTTAGCCATCTCTTCAATTTCTATCACGCTCATTTTATTTCTATCACAGAAATTGAAATGTGCAATCTCACCATTACAGTATACATGCCTATCCAGATTTCTGAATTTGCATGGTCGTGCATTCTGATGGTGAAATCGTCACTCTAAGCACCTGCAACTATAAAATAAAGGGACTTAGTCTTACATTTTTGCAAATAACTCCAGCTTTATATTACATAGCTAAGTGTGTGGTGTAGGAGGGGTTCGACATCAGTAAATATAAAGGTCAAAAACAAATGAATAACAGTATGAAACCCTCAAAAAGCTACAAAATAATCATTCTAGACCACTTTGTAGTCCAAAACAATAAATTTAACTTATTTAGTCAATAAAATCTTGGGGAAAAAGAAATCAAGACAAAAGTACCTAGATTTATTATTATTTTTCGGGTAAAAAGATGGAGCATTATAAAGAATCAATAAACTCAGGGTGGAAGGTGAAACTTTTGTACTATAATGAGGTGCATTTCGCCCCTCAGATATCTCGTCAGCTTCTCCTCAAGTTCCAAGTTATTTTTTGCAGATTCATAAGACAATGCACTCTCAAAGGAGAAATCGAATGAATTTTCTGATCCCTAATTTTCCCCCCTTTTCTTTTCTCTAACTTACAAAATGATAAGTTTACCCGCTAGCCTATTCAACTTCAAACTTAAAAAGGCAGGAAGAATGTGACAAAAGTACCCTTAAGCCTTGGATGTACTGACAGAATATTCTCCATGATTCTAGTAAAAAAATGGATAGATGTTTGACTAGGGCAGTTCACACGTTTTATGAGAGTATAGGGTGGTAAACGTAAAAATTTAAAGGTTAGATGGCAATGAAAAATGGGGCATAGGTTGGGGGTTTGGTGCAATTTACTCTTTTTCAAAATTAACGTATTAGTAGTTCTATTTTTTTTCTTATATTTAGATATGGATGAATGCGTGTCTCCTCTATCTGCCACTCGCATCCAAGTAATTACCAAATAAGTTTGGTTAAAGCTGGCAAAGGAAGAAAGTAAGATAACATGCGCGAAGAGATGTTTTTTGGATTTAGGGGTACAATTGTCAAAACTAGTCAATGTATTTTTTGTAATCTCTTCTTATGTGCTTATATATACAATCACTCTAAAAGATGATACACGATTTTTGCCGCTTTAAGTTTTTTTAGTATCCGCGACCTCCATAAACCCTAGGTTAATTTTATTCTAGCTTAAGCCGCCTTCATTTCCAAATTAGTATCTTGCTATCATCATGGTATCCGATCAACCACATTAGCCGCCACCATCATTAGTGTAAAAACGAGCTTACCATCGTTTATTCTCCTCAGTAAATAAAAATCACTTAGCGTTGGCCACGGATCTCAAACAAATTGATGAACTTCCGACCGATTTGATGTTGACGATGTAAAAATCAGAGTGGAGATAGTTGGCAAATCATCCAACATTCTTGATGGGAAGATCTGTTTGTTAGATGGATATAACTTATGACTTGTCTAGTGTTAAGCCACTATGTGATAATGGTGAGACTGAGGTTGCCACAAGGTTCGGCCTTATGCTTATTGTGATGGCAAATTCAAAGAAGATATTTGGAATGGATGGAATTGGAAAAAAGAAGACCTTCCCCTCTGTAAGTTCTCTTTTGTTACATCAATTTTATATAAAAAGTAATGAGTTAAACTTAAACTTTTATCTCATATACCGGGTTTCCTTTTTCTAAATCGATTTGTATCCTAGTTACTGCTTAAAAGAAGACATTCTATCACTCACTGTGACTAAGAACTCTTTCATTCTATTTTGTTGTACGCTCAAGCAAATTAGTATTGTAAAAAATACTAGTGTATTTATGGGGTTATAGCAAAAAATAATCTAGCGTTTTCTTAATTGTAAATAACTCCATGTGTTATTTTAATTGGCACTGTTGTTCAAATCAGAAATAACTCTGTGTTATTTTAAATAGAAAAAAGCCTCCTCTGAAATTTAAAAATTAGCAAGAAAATCTCTGTCATCTTCTTCTATGTAAGATTTTTCAATATATCTTTTTGGTGTTCATTACTTGCTTTTACAAGAATTTGACTTGCTTTGTTCCTCTATTATAATTTAAAAATAAAGGGTCTTTTAAGATAAAGGTTGTCTATTTGTTGAAATCATTTGTTTTAGGTGCACATTTGCAAACATCGAGGGATATATAATTAGTTCTTGAATTAGCAAAACATAAATATTTGTTTCCTCTAATTGATCACTGCATTTCCATTCAATTAAAGTTTCTTTCCCCTGAATTTGTTCGATTAATTGTTGTTACCTCGGTTATTGGAAGGGCATTGAACGGATGCAATCCCTAGGATAAGTTGTTTACATGTCGGTCTTGTCGACTGTTGATGTTGAGTCGGCAAATACACGGCTGAATTTACGAATGCGGCTCCAGCTTTCCTAAACTAGAAAAACAGTAGCTAACAGTCATAAGTAATATTTTGGAATATTATTCAAAAATATAAATAATGGCTAATACAGTTTAATAGAATCCTATAATGGAAATAAAAGTGAAGCATTGCCAGTATCATAAAAGCTCAATGCAAATGGATAATATCTGATTATTGTCTGCATCAGTGGCAATTTAATATTGAAGTTACGAGGGAACTTTTCAAGACAATTAAGCTCGTGCTTAACTGTTGGCTCATTGAGGTAAATATTATATCTGTTATTGTAAATAATACAACATTTGTGTGGGTTCTCTACTAAACATTATTTCCTCAATGTACTCAGTATCTTTCCATAGTTCATGATCTGCCGAGACAAATGGCAGTTGATGTATTCAAGAACTTGATATACTTGGAAATAACTATATGGCCAAGTATATCAAGTTCTTGAATACATCAACTGCCATTTGTCTCGGCATATCATGAACTATGGAAAGATACTGAGTACCTTGAGGAAATAATGTTTGGTATAAAACCCACACAAATGCTGTATTATTTACAATAACAGATATAATATTTACCTCAATGAGCCAACAGTTAAGCACGAGCTTATTTGTCTTGAAAAGTTCCCTAGTAATTTTCAATATTAAATTACCATTGATGCGGACAATAATCAGATATTATCCATTTGCATTGTGCTTTTATGATACTGGCAATGCTTCACTTTTATTTCCATTATAGGATTCTATTAAACTGATTAGCCATTATTTATATTTTCAAATAATATTCAAAATATTACTTATGACCGTTAGTTTCTGTTTTTCCAGTTTAGGAAAGGTGGAGCGGCATTCGTAAATTCAGTCGTGTATTTGCCGACTACTCATCAACAGTGAACAAGACCGACATGTAAACAGCTCATCTGAGGGATTGCATGCATTCGATTCCCTTACAATAACCGATGTAACAAAAATTAATCAAATAAATTCAGGGGGAAGAAACTTTAATTGAATAGAAATGCTGTGATCAATTAGAGCCAACAAAGATTTATTTTTTGCTAATTCAAGAAGTTAGGGGCGGAGCCAGGATTTAAACTTGGGGGGGCGAAATTACATGAGCGCTCTTCTTTCTCATGGTAAATATGATAATTTCTGTTGCTAAGTATGTTAATTTATTTTTAAAATAATAAATTATTGTGAAACTATTAGTATCTTAAGAAGTGGATGTTATATCTATTAATAATATAAAGAAACAGGTTTTGTCTCACAAAATAGAAGTTATTTCTGACAAATTACCAAAATTATCCTTCAAATTGTATGCTTAACCAATTACAATCTAGAAATAAGGGCTAAAATTGGAAAACCAAGTGATTTTTAGACAGTTCTCATACCAATAAAGTGTTTTCCTTTTTTACCCCTTCACCATGTTTATCGCCCGATTAATTTTAAGAATGAATTGTAAAAAGCTTAAAATGTAACTGCACCCACTTCTTCAACAACTTCCATGTATATCTCAACTTCTCTTTCTTCCACTTTTTTCTCTCATTCTTCCACTTAAAATGTAACCCATTCGAGTTTTCTACTCCTTCACACTTCTCTCTCCAAATTATAAGTTATCGAATAAAAGATTTTCAAATATATTTCTTTCACTATGTGCCAAATTTGAGGCAAGCATTTGCAACGGTGATTTGCCTTAAGGTGGCCGAGGGACTGCCAGAGAATGAAGTTACAGTCTTTCCTTAAGGTCCATATTATTTCCATTTAATTTTTGTTTTCCTTTTTTATCTCCTTCAAGTGTGGTATGTTTTTACCTTTATATGGTTTCCCTCAAAACGCGACATTGATAAATGATATCAGAATTTGGAAGTGACTTTTCATAAAAAATTATGCAGTGGAATATTACATTTCCTCCTTTAAACGGATTTTCTCTATGTTAACTTTGAGATTTTTTTTCATGAAATTGAATGCAGGTAAAAGTTAGATTTCAAAGGAGACAATCTTCTATAAGTATACTATAAAGGTTTCTTCAGTCATTAATTGCAGTTTCTATATTCAGGTAATGTAAGACGATGTGGTTGAATATTTTTCTTAAATCTTACTTCTTTCAGTTTGTTTCTTCTACTTGGTCTTGCAGAATTAGAAAATCCACGTAAATTTGTTTTCATGATTCAACAGATTTTAATTGTTACTTGACATAAATTGCTCTTCCTACTTATTTCATTTTCAGGACACCGTAATATATGAAATTCCCTCTTATTGCTTAAATAATGTGGTAATGTTTCTTTCTCTCTAAATTATTCGAATTTGTCTTTCAAGTAATAGGAAAAAGGAACTCATGATCAGCATTCTTTATTTCAATTGTTCTTTTATAAACTTCCTTCAAAACCACTAGAAGAAACATAATACTGTATGTAAGTTTGTGTGAACAGTCACAAGTATTCTAAACGGTGGATTTATAAATATTTTCTGGGGGAAGGGGAGGGGGGTGGTTATTTAAAATTTAAATTTAATTCTTCATATATTTACTTTCATTCTTGAGATTACGTTCTCAAGAGATTGTAATTTATGGTTTCAGATAGTTTAGATTTTTTTAATTACATTTATTTTATCATTCAGGTGGTTCTTTGATTCCAACTTCAACATGTGAAGTCCGAGGCTAAAGAAACTTCGATGTGCTCTTACCAAGATTTAAAAATCTTTTTCTATTGTATTAATGAATTCACACTGATTTGAATGTTCAAAACTTAGGAATTTATACTTTATTGGCGCTCAACAAACATTTTTCATGTAACCTCAAAATCTTGGAGGTTAATACTTCTGCAGAAACTTTATTCAATTACTTCAATTATGATCTATTTATATTTTGAAGTGTTCATGAGGACAGAGATTTGTAACGGAGTTCATTCGCTCATTTTTATGACAGTATGCATTGCTTGCTTTTGCAATTTATTTCTAATAGATACTCTTGAAGTGTTCACGAGGCCATAAATTTGTAACCGGGTTTATTCACTTATTTTTTTTAACAGTATAGATTGCTTGCTTTTGCAATTTATTACTAATAGATACTCTAATGTTCGAGTTTAATTTTATTGTTTAAGTGGTGATGAATGATTTTAATCAAGTCCAAAATAACATTTTGTGTCTAATTTAGTTACAATATGTGAATGAGATACGTAAAACTATTGTTATCTTGAAGTGTAGTTTAAAAGTAACTATATGATTTAAGCTAAACAGAAGTAGTTGCAAATATACGGTTACTATGGTTTAAATGCGGGCTATGCCTATCGTAATTCCCTACCATGTGTGGGGAATTTCTTTTTGTTTATTCATAATGATACTAATTGTGTATTTAGACAGACTTCTTTTATTATTTTTATTTTTTCATTACTCTAATTTTTGGGATTTTGCCAAATGCTTTCAATTAAGATATGCAATGAGCACATACTTATTGCAAATGAATATTCTTCGTGTGTTTATTGGTTATGTAATCCATGTAAATTCTTATGTATCAGAGTCTTATAAGAGAAGTTGATATTATGTAGCAATACAAATAAGAGTTAGTATAAATTGTTGTATTTATCTTTGATATACTCTATCAAACCAGCTGCTTAATAATTTGTCAAGTTCTTCTCTGTCAGATTAATGTTTCTTTGAGTCTAATGCTCCAGGAAAAAGGGCTAAGAGCTCTTAAAAACAAAGAATTTATTGATCAATGTAATTATGAATTCTGTTGTACTAATATTCCAATGATTTAATAAAAAGGACTAAGAGATCTCATAAAAGGAGATTGCACGAACTTTGGTTCAACAAACTCACTCCGATAACCCATGTGCATTTCAAGTTTCTTAAACAATTTCTAATTTTATAATAGCATAAGTTATATAAAATAAAACGTCATAATGAAATATTCTTAACAACAAATCACGATTTGCACGCGGTCCCCGCGTGCGTAGGTTTGCTAGTATTAGATAAAAAAAAAAAACTCATGGAAGTAATACGATTATAGCTAAGATTTGTTTAAAAAAGGAAAGAAAACTACATGAACATGTACAAAAACTGTGTCATATAAATAGAGATATTGTATATAGCCTTAGGGGTATACTCTTATTTTTGTTTAGTTTGACAATTTACAAATGGATCGCATAATTTAAGAGAATATTAAGTTATAACTAAATTATTATCAACATTGAGAAATTTATTTCTAAACGCCCATTATTAATGCATTGCTTAAGAAAAAAATGTAATTTTTAACTTTGTCTCACAAGCCTTATTCGTAAAAAGAAAAGTACACTTTTCACTTTAGGTATGTGTTACTGAAGGTTAATTTATCTTAGAAAAAAACATTTACACTCAAATGTTATATTGGATGTTCATGGTTCACTTTTTATTTTTTTTCCTACATGGTAAGAGTGAGAGAGAATCAAGATGAAGTTAAGAATAAATTATATAATAAGATTAAGAAATGAATAAGTTAAAAAAGAAGAAGAAGAAGGGCAAAAAGTCAAGTATAAATAATATCATATTTCGAAAGTTTTCAGACCATGTTTAACAAATATATGGAAAGAGACTTAAATCATGCACTAACTCATCAATTAGCACCGTTAATTACTTAATCAACCGTTGTTATTATTCAAATCTCGCAAAAATCGTAAAAATCCCATATATCCCTCTTTTAAATTAAGCATCCCATACAAGTCAACTCTTCTTCTCTTGGAATCTTTCCAAAGATATAAATTCGATCTCTTTCATTTTGGGAACTTTCCCTGCTTCCATAACTTATTTCCCAGACATTGCAGTCTTATTTACTGTGAATAATATGATAACATAAGTATAATATAGTATAACATAAATATATATATGTATAAAATATTAAGGGAGGTTGGAGCTGGGGGAGGGGGGGCTATATGCCCCCCCGCCTGGCTCCGCCTCTGCAAGAAGTAATTACATATCCCTTGATGTTTGCAAATGTGCATCTAAAACAAATGATTTCAACAAATAGATAACCTTTATCTTAACAGACCCTTTATTTTTAAATTATAATGGAGGAACAAAGCAAGTCAATTTTTTGTAAAAGCAAGTAATGAACGTCAAAAAGATATATAGAAAAATCTTACATGGAAGAAGATGACATATTTTTTTGCTAATTCGTAAATTTCAGAAGAGGCTTTTTGCTATTTAAAATAACACATTAATTATTTTCTGATTTGAACAACACTCCCAATTAAAATAACACATGGAGTTATTTGCAATTTAGGTAACGCTAGATTATTTGGTGCTATAACCCCATAAATGCACTAGTATTTTTTACAATACTATTTGCTTGAGCGCACAACAAAATAGAATCAAAGAGTTCTTAGTCACAATGAGTGCAAGAATGTCTTCTTGTAAGCAGTAACTAGGATACAAATCGATTTAGAAAAAGGAAACCCAATATATGAGATAAAAATATAAGTGTAACTGATTGCTTTTTATATTAAATTGATGTAACAAAAGAGAACTTACAGAGGGGAAGGTCTTCTTTTTTCCAAAGAACAGGGAACATATCGAATTGTCATGAGATGTCCCTTAGAGGAAATTTAGTGATTGAACTATTTGATGTTTGGGGAATATATCTCATGGGACCATTCGCAATCTCAAATGAAAATCAATACATTTTAGTTGCAGTTAACTATGTGATCAGTAAATGGGTGGAAGCTAAGGCACCAGCGACGAATGGTTCTGATGTGTTGATTAAGTTCTTCCAAAAGAAAATTTTCACAAGATTTGCAGTGCAAGAGCAATCATAAGTGATGGAGGAAAGCACTTTTTCAACAAACACTTTGACAACTTACTCAAAAAATATGGTGTAAGGCATAAAGTTGCAACACTGTATCACCCTCATGAGTGGTCAAGTCGAGTTGTCCAATAGAGAATCAAAGAGAATTTTGGAGAAAACGTTGGGTAATTCCCACAAGGATTGGTCAAAAAGACTAGACGATGCATTGTTGGCTTACAAAACTGCCTTCAAAACACCTATTGGAATGTCACCGTACAGATTAGTGTTTGGCAAAACGTGTCATCACTTGCCACTAGAACTGGAGCATCAAGCTTTTTGGGCCACAAGGCAACTAAATTTAAACAAGAATGCAACGGGACAAAATAGGATGATACACCTGAATGAAATGGATGAATGGACGGCCGAAGCATATGAGAATGCCAAGATATACAAGGAAGGGACGAAGAAATGGCACGGCAATAGAATCTTGAATTGCCAATTCTTCCCAGGAGAAGTTGTTTTACTATTTTAATCATGATTAGACCTATTTAGGGGAAAATTACGATCAAGGTGGGATTGACCCTTAATTGTTGTTGAAGCAAAACCTTATGGAGCAATCATTTTGAAAGATGATACTGGAAATACATTTCAAATAAATCGTCAGAGATTGAAGCACTATTTATCCACATAAGAGCTGCAACGTAGCAACATTAGTCTACAAGACCCGACTTAAAATTCCCAAGCGTCGGGCTAAAGACTTACTAAGCGTTGCGTGGGAGGCAACCCATAATCTTATTTTATTTAGTTTGCATTATCATTTAATTTTTCTTGTTTTCATTATTTGTTTGTGATGTCTGATTTTGTTGAATTGTTCTGATGAAATTTGATTTGAAAAAGCATGGGAAAGAGGACTTTTCATTGATGGAGAATTTTTTATGCAAGAGAATGCACTTTCTGGTATTAAAATACCATAAGCGATCGCTTTCGTGATGGTATTTGATGCCCAATACTCACTGGCCACGTACGGAAAGCAGTGTTGAGACGTAAGTGATCGCATGATGAGTCGCTTACGAGGGAAAAAACATTGTGCATGGATTATGCAAGCAGGAATTCGATAGCTTTGGCTATCTCTTTCAAAAGAAAAGCTATTGCATGAGAATGAAAATGAGAAAAGCAATTGCTTACATCACCGCTTTCCGTTAGAAGCTACTATACGAGGATAGACAGGGGATAGGACGTGATCTCTTTTAATTGACAAGTTGATGCAGGAAGGTATAGAGGAGACAAGGGATTGCATCCGCAATTGCTTTTTGAGGCTCAGAAGCGACTTACAATGCCATCGCTCTCTCTCACTTCAGGTAAGTAGAAAGCAATCGCTCCCACACTGCTTGCGATCGCGTAGGGATGGGATTTACAAAATCAGATTCCTTCCCTTTCCTTATTTTTTCTTCCCCTTATCTTTTTTGGTCCAAATTCTCTCCACTCTCATGCTTTTTTTTTCATAAAACTTCAAAGTCTCTACTTCAAGTGGAGCGCCCTTGGAGAGTGCAAATCTCCATCTCTTTTCGCCATTTTATTGCAAATTCGTGCAGATCTGGTATGATTTCATAAAGCCTAGTTTTTCAATTTTTGTCGATGTTTGGTAAATTTTTGTGTCTACTGTTAGGGTTTTGGCATGTTATGAATAATATATACCATTTAAGCTTAATGTGCTTGAAACTTTAGTGATTTTACCACACTTTCTGGACGAACTTGAAACTTTGTGATGAAGATTGCGCTTATCCTAAAATTTTTGGTTGTACAGGGGGTAAAGTGATTTGGTGGTAGTTATGTTGCTATATTAATGTGATTCTGTTGATTAGGACTTATAATTGAACAATGATTTACCGAATTTGATGAGTTTCAATGTTTTGAGTAAACATGTCTTAAATCCTTGCGATGATTCTCAATTAAGATGATATTATTTGGTATCGTGATTAATTAACAGATGTGATTGGTGCGTAATGGGCAAGTAGTTAGTGGGTTACATGACAAGTTCTTAGTTACTTTTGTATCGGACCCTCGATTATGCAAAAGTCGAGTTTGGGGGTGATTCCCACATTGATAATGTGCTATATATAGGTGTATTGGTTCTGTTGTTTATCATCACCAGTAACACTCGCTTTCTTTTGGCAGTTAATATGTCGCATAAATTCCCCCGCACCTCTGACGATTCATCTTCTGGATGTCAGGCACCAAGTTCCTCACGTAGGTGCCTATGCCACTGGTGATGGCTCCATCCCTATGCTACCACACGCTGATTCTGATTATGATGAATAGCGCTTCATGAACGAGGTTGCGGCATATATGTAGAAAATTTATGTTGCTAAAGGAGTCATCCCTGAGCAAGCACTGCAGATTCTAGCATTAGCTGAAGAGATAAAGGCATTGTAGTGGACCCACCTCACGAGCCCACTGGCAAAGGTGAACTTGACTCTAGTTTGTGAGTACTTTACGAACGCCACTGTGGACTCGATCAACGTCTGGGTGCGAGGAAAGATAGTCAAGATTACAATGACGACATCAACATGCACTTTCTTTGGATATTCCTCACGGTGCACCGATGTTTAGCCCACGGAAGGGGTCGATTTTTCTCAGGAGAGTGTGTATATTAAGAGAATTTTGGGTCGCCCAAAGTTACAGTATCGTCCACTATTCCCGCATGTGAAGTCCTGGATCAACTTTGTGAGTAGTTGTCTGTTACTTACTTCTCACTATACAGAGTTGACCGGGGGTTGTGTCTAGTTTGTGGCACATATTATGGAGCGTTCAACTATCAATGTCGGCGCTGTGATTTTACAGGAAATCAGTGAATCTTCGCAAGCCGAACATACCTTGCCCCAGCATTATACTACCATGTGCCTAAATGTTGAGGTGGACGAGCTGTCTAGAGATGAGATTATGACTAAAGTCAAGGGGTTTGATCAGTCCAATTGGGACAAATGGGTTGCACTTGAGAAGCAGCCACAGCAGCAGGCGCATCCATAAGATCAATAGCAGTAGTAGCTACGAGTAGCTAATTCGAGGATCCCAGATATGCTAGCCCAATCGGAGGCTATGGAGCGCAGTCGGACAGGGATCCGTGAGGACATGCACCGGCTCCATGACACTGTTATGAATGAGAGCAAGAAGATGGGGGCAAAGATGGACGTTATAGAGGTCGTGTGTGAGGAGAATAAAGTCTTACTTTCGTCTCCATCGCGCCCTGTTGATGATTGAGACCGACTCAGCCAGGGAAGTTAAATTCTTTCACTTTTCTACCATGAGGACATTGGCTGGTTTATATTTTGGGGGTGGGTTGGCGGAAAATTCGCCTTTTATGTACTTCTGTTATTTACTTCCTAGTTTTAAACTATTTATATTTATGTCTACTTGAATTTCTCTACTTTTGAATTTTATTGTTTTATTGAGTTGATTGTTGAGTCGTTGTACTTTATTTTTAATGCAATTTAGTTTAATGTGTGTTGGTGATATTTTGAGCATGAGAGTAGAATTCTTCAACATTTATTAGCATTTCCTTGACGGTGGACTTAGGTGACGATAGAAGGAGTGTTGATTGGAGTAGAATGCACTTTGCATATTAAAAGTGTCACATGGTTGAGTTATTGCACTTTTCAACTCTGAATACATTGTCATTTCAGTTATTGTAGTTGATAGTTGAAGAATACTGACAACGGATTACAAGGTGACTTTGATAAGAGTTAGAGTTGTCTAAACCAATGAACTTAGTTGATCATCTATTGAGGCAAAACCCTAAGTAGAGAGCCAGGGCAAAAGTGATCTAGGCCATCTTTTCCTATAAAGTTTGAGCCTTTCAAGCCCAAGTCCCTTCAGAAATAAAATAATCTGTTGCACCCCAGTGAAGCCTTTGTTTTGAAGCCTCCTTTTGCATCAGCCATTTACTACCCGAAGAGCCGAAACAGATTATATCCTCAAGTTTTTGTGATTTCGTTTGTTCACAGATGAAATTCAAAAATGAGAAGAATAAAGCAGTAAGAGAAATGAATGGTGGTGCAATTACGAATCAAAGAAAGAGTTGAAGTTCAACACTGAGGGGACGATTACACCAAGCACGTAAAATTATCTTAGTTTGGGGGTGTTATCATACTAAAAAAAGGTTAAATTTCTGAAGAAGTGAAGGGTGATTGGAAAGCAGTGATTGGGAATATGCTTACTGGTACTGAGAAAAGATGAAAAACCTGAAGTTGTGGCTGATAAGAGGTAGGGAAGAACTTGAAGATGTGGAAATAAAGGAAAAGAAAGTTTTATCAGAATGAGTTTGAGAATGAATGAATATCTCTAGTATGCACTCTGATTATCCTTTATCCTTTTAATTACCCAACACCCAAGAAAAACATTACAAGGTGAAAAATTCCTAAGTGATCTACATTGACTCTCGTCTACTTAGTGGAGAGAAAATGTGAAAACTAGGAATTTGGAGAGACAGTAGAGCTTTTTGAAACTTAACCTTTTAAGTTAAGGAAAGATTAGCAATACGTTAGTTTGGGGGTGTTTGATAAGTATATTTTATACTCATATTTCGGACACTTTTGAGTTGATTTTATTGTGAGAATTTGAGTATTTTGAGTTGTTTACTTCTATTTTTACCTTTTTCAGTGTTATCAAGTCTGTTGGTGAATACAAGTATTAGAGAGGCTACAAAACTAGTTTTTGAACAAATGATTGATGCAAGGTCTAATAGGCCTTCAAGAGGATGAAAGGAGAAGCGTAATGCAAGAAAAAGATCAAATTTGTTGTTCCAGAGCAAAAGATACGAAGAGTTGAATGCAAAGCTGATGTGAAGCGATCGCGTATCAATCGCTTAGTAAGAGAAAGCGATCTATGCGGGAGAGAAAGCTATCGCTTAGACAATTTTCTGAAAAGTAGAGAATATGAGCTGAAAGCGATAAAGAAAGCAAAGTGAAGTTGTCGCATTGCAAAGCGATCGCTTATGTGTTATGAAGAATTAAATGCGATCGCTTGTCGCGGAATCTATTCTATAAAATGTCATTTTTAACGGGGTTAATTAGGTCTTTTTGCATGGAATTCGAGAGAATAAAACAAGAAATCCCACTGGAGCCAAAGAAAGAGGGAGAACATAGAAAACAACCTTAGAGGTTGGAGAAGAGAGAGGATTGCTATTAGGATTTCACAATCAATCAATGAAATTATTATTTTTTCATCTTTTGGAGAGATTCACTTTTATCTACTTTGGAAAAGACGACAACATATTCTTTGGAGAATTTGGAGGAGACTGAAACAATTATAGTCAGATGTGATATTTCTTTCATTTTAATAATCATGTTATTGTTTATTTTTGGATTCTGTTTTGTTTTTCTTAGCATGAGTAGCTAATTCCAAAAAACAATGGAATTAGGGAGTAGTCAGATTTGAGTGACCATGAAGTTTGTGTTTTGATTTGAAGTTCTTGATTATTGAAGTAAATATATTTATGATTTGTGTTCTTAATGCTTTAATATTATTTGGCCAATATATTACTGCTTAGATTTTCATCTTAGAACTCGACAGAAGAATTCGATGAAATAGATCTCATATAAATCATGTTTAAACCCAAGGGAGTACGTGGTAGTTATCCTAAGAAATGCTTGCAGCTATACATTTCTGTGGCAATAATATTAACAATGGGTTTGAAGTCGTCAGAGTGACCAAATTACAGATTTCCCCGAGTATTTGGACTTGAATGACCAATTTCTATACCCAAATTTGCAGATGTTTACTAATTGATAAAGTTCCTATCCCGTGATGTCATCATTACTTACATTCATATTCCCCAAATAAAAAAGGAAAAAATTTGAAACCTTTACAAAATAACAAAAGCAATATGAAAAATGGGCTAGTAGCAAAACTACTCATGTGTAATCTCTAATTGGCATAAAAACCCTGTGTTATTTGGTAATTGGCCAAAAAAACCCTCCAACCCACAAGTGCACTTCACGCTCTCCAATTGCAAGTGGAATTGTAATTTATGATAGAGATTACCTTTCTACCCCCAATCTCTTAATTATGGAAAACATTTAAAAAACAAAACATATCCTCCGAAGCCGCCGCGTAGCAGCGAGATTTGTTTTTCTTTATCTGTAATTAAAGTTTATGAGTGACAATATATATTTGTATTTTTTGTTGAAGCTTTTTTATTTGGGGGAATAATTTAGAGAAGATTCAGAAATTAAAATTCAATTATGCTTTACAGTTGAATCTCAATGTTGGTTACTTTTTCATTTTATTTTTTTGTTTGAAAGAAGACGATTGAATTTTTCTTTTTTTGTGATGCGGTCTACGAAAGTGGAGAGAGAGGAATGGATTGGGGATAGGGGTTGGGTGTGGGTGAAAGAAGAAGACGATTCAATTTTTCCTTTTCTTTTTTTTTCATTTACTTAACATTTAATTAGTAAGAAATTAAAACAAATGTAAATTCAATTTATAAATATTTTCTGTATTAAATTAAGAACATGAAAGTCTTAAAACTAGAAAAAAGAAAAACTACCAAGCGCACTGAGTTGAATAATTAATTAAGTCTACACTCTACAAAATGATCCCACCAGCCCCTCCACCCGACCCTCCCCCGCCACCACTCGTCCAAACAACATCCACACCCCCTCCACCACAAAACGTAGAGCCCCACCATCAACAAAACACCTCAAATCCCATGCATGCTTCGCCCACACCAGTCCGCAACCAAAATCATTCACTATCCTACAAAGAAATCCTAAAAAACAATTCTCAGCATACGTACTTCCCCACATGGATCCAAAGTTTTGATAATCTGGCCCTTAGCTCTCATCAAAACACCACCCAAACCTCACCCATACCCTCTCCCTTTACACTTGAAGAGCTCGAATCATTGCGATCTCCCTGGCGAAAAGCACTGATAATCCATACGGTTGGTCTCACTCGGTCGATAGCGAATATTGCCACGCATCTCAAGCGAATCTGGCGGCTGTCTAGCACCATCAACACTACAGATATCGGCAACGGTTTCTATGTGGTACGTTTCTCGACACAGGACGAATATTTCATTGCACTCGCAGCCGGACCTTGGTTCTTGTTTAACCATTACCTCGCCGTAACTCAATGAGAACCAAACTTTGCACCCAACACACATAAGTTAAAAAATCTCTGTGTTTGGGTACAATTGCCCGACTTGCCAATAGAGTATTATGACACCCAAGCACTGGCTCGACTAGGATCACTGATCGGCAGACCTATCAAAATAGACATGCATACGGCACGCCTGGAAAGGGCACGGTATGCCCGCATATGCCTTAATATAGATGTTACGAAGCCATTAAAACCGGTGATCACGATCGGGAATCATTCCCAGAAGGTAGTATATGAGCTGAAAACGGCGTTCTGTTTCAACTGCAACGCAGTTGGCCATTTTCAGCCGATGTGCACAAGCCGAATGAACCAAAGTGAAAATTTGGCAACGGATCAACCGCTTAATAATTCGCCCACTTCCAAAGGTAAAAATCAGACGGAAGATGGCATGCAAACATGGCAAATAATTTCGCGCCGACCACGTAAGACCACCGTTAAGGAAACTCAAGCGCAAACGCCACGGAAATCGCATGACAAGAGCTCCGATCCCAAAAATCTGAAAAATCCCTCACAACCAGCCCCCAAACAGCCCCTAAACCCACCTACACCAGCCACACCGAATCCCATGCCCCACAGCCTCCACTCGCCTCAATTGAAAAAAAATTATCCCCTGCCACCCACCCCACTTGCCCCGGCCTATCAAAAAGATGGTGTACATACACCATCTGACACAACCCACACCCATAAGCCCACTTGTCCCCCCAATTGCCCACTAGCCCCACGGGTCTATGCACCGCCCGCACCCGATCCGACATCCCAAGCCTCCAACAACGACTTCGGGAAGGAATGCATGGAGGTGGACCCCACCCTTGAACGCAGCCCTTTTCCCATCCTCACTGGAAATTACACCCCTACCCCTAATACCCCACGTGCCCAGTCAGCTGCCCAATCAGCTTCCCCGGTCCATACACCGCCCACACCGGATCACCCAATCTCACCCCCCCCAACGCATCCCACCCTGCAACACGCAAACCCTAGGTCCGTAGGCTATCATGAGCCTACCCTTTCCACCGCCGGCCAGGGTGCTGACGTGCCAACGTCTCCGAGCACCGCCACCATGACTCATCCCACCACCTCCCCCACTATATTTCTCCCACACCGCTCACCCTCACTCTCCCACACCACAAAATCGCCAACACCACACACACACAGTGCACGACCTTCTTTTGCTGCAGATAATGGAGAACCGTCTGCCTACTCCGACGCCGTCGCCGCCACGCCGCCCTCGTCTTCTCCGACCAAACACCGTAGCCCACTACGCCGAAACCAGCCACCGCCCACAATATCTCCCCACACTACCCCACCACCTTCTCCTCCCTCACCAACTATTCCGCCACCACCAACCACCACTAACCACCACGGCACCACCACCACAAACACTCTACCTACAACCGCCCTACCAAATATTTCCCCTCAACACCAACACTCTACTTCCCCACCCACTCACGGTGGGAACCCCCACACAGCAGACATCCCGTCGCCGCCGCCGCTCACCATCTCCACCACCACAAACGCAGGAACCCACATCACCGAACCAACCACAACCCAGGAGAGCGCGGACGACGAACCTCCTCGATCTTTTTCCAATGTTAAGTTGTCGTCCGAATTCAGCTTCACCGCCGCACCCGCCACGTCAACAGCAAGCAACACCACCACCGTCTCAGCTCACTTTTCAAACCGAACCGATACCGCAGGTCGAAGCCGTGATCATGCATGGCGCCATGCAGGACATTCTCATACCGAGAGCGCAGGCCGTACTCCGGCTTCTCTTAATGCCACAACATTTCACATCAGCGAGCATGATCCTCAGTCCGGAATTCACGTCCGGTCTCATAAACCGCGACTTAGTTTACCGCTTACATATCCGACCGGTGGTAAACGCTCAGGCGTACATCTTCGGCGAAATGATGGGTCCAAACGTATACGGGATCAGGCCAATAACTCCAATGAATCAGATGCGGTCCGAGCCGCCGTCCCATATCTCGACACTCATGCAACCGATGATGCGGATTCTCGCATGGAACTGTAGGGGCGCAGGGCGCCCGAGTTTTATCCCCGAACTCAGACAGCTGGTGAACAGACACCGCCCAGTGATTATTGTTATTGTGGAAACACGACTCCGACATACTCGAGCTGATGAGATTATTGGGAGCCTTGATTTTGATGGCAGGTGTGTTATAGAATCGGTGGGCCTCTCAGGTGGTATTTGGATTTTATGGCGCAGGAATCAGGTGGCACTTCACACCTTTGCAGGATCAGCACGCACCATCCATATGGAGGCAGTCGTTAGCCCACCGGACCACTCCTTCGTCCTCACAGCTGTTTATAATCCCCCGCAGCCACCACTCCAGGCACAGGTATGGGATGAATTATCTCAATTAGCCCCGCATATTAATTCTAGCTGGCTCGTTTTAGGAGATTTTAATAATATATTAATGTCCCATGAAAAGCTGGGGGGTAGACCTAAATCTAATGCCGCTATGAATAGATTCTCGAATTGTATGGAAGATTGTGGCCTGCATGACCTAGGGTACTTTGGGCACCACTTCACGTGGACAAACAAAAGATATGGGCGTAATTTTGTCTGTGAGCGACTAGATCGCTTTTTCGGCAATACCGCCTGGGTTACCCAACACCCACATGCCAAGGTCAAACACTTAGTTGCAGCTAAGTCTGACCATTCTCCCATCCTTCTTGACACATCTCCCCACACACCTCGACCTGCCCACCCGTTCCGCTATGAAGTAGCATGGGATCTCCACCCGAGTTTCCCCCCCTGGTGGAGCACGTGTGGCACCAACCAGATCATCCACATCTCCAAACCGCCTTTACTGAAAAATGCACTCTGTTCGCTATAAAAGCCCAGCACTGGAAAGCGACGTGCTTCAGAAACCTTGATAACCAAATCGCTCACGCACAACGTGAGTTGGCTCAAATCTCAGCACAATTACATCCCCAAGCGCCGCATCGCCTGTTTCAGGAAGAAACCAGAGTCAGCATCCTTCTGAATCGTCTACTCATTCAGAAACAATACTACTGGGCTCAACGTGCCAAAACTCAGTGGATCAAGGATGGGGACGATAACACCAAGTATTATCATGCGTATGCCAGCACCCGGCGAAGACGTAACTTTATCCAGGGGATAAAAAGGGGCCCACACGATTGGATCACGAATCCTACGCAAATTGTGGATTCCTTTCGCTCACATCTGAAAGGATCACCTGAACAGCCCACGGATGACCCGTTCCCTTTTAACCAGCTTGCACTGCCCAATTTAAGCCAGCTGGCAGGAACAACAATGTGCGAGATCCCCAGCCCACCCGAAATATGGCAGGCTGTCAAACAAATTGGCCCCCTAAAGGCACCAGGTCCTGATGGTCTTAATGGACACTTCTACAGACGATACTGGCCGCAGCTGAAAAACTCAGTAACAAATATGATCACCGAGTCCTTTGCATCAGGGACGATCAAGCCAGAGCTGAACGTTACCAATATCATTCTTATCCCTAAGCGAGACAACCCCACAGAGCTGGGCCACTATCGCCCGATTAGTCTATGCAATGTCAACTACAAGTTCATATCAAAAATCCTTGTCAACAGGCTCCGCCCGCACATGGATATATTAATCTCACCCTTTCAAAACGCTTTTGTACCGGGGCGCAGCATCACCGACAATATCCTCATAGCTCACGAGATCATCCACACAATTAAGGCCAAACGACAAGGTAGACAGGGGGCAATGGCCATTAAACTCGATATCGAGAAGGCTTACGATAATATTAAATGGACCTTCCTGCAACAAACGTTGCAAGCTTACAACTTCCCAGAGCAACTAGTCAAATTGATCATGAGTTGTGTCACGTCGGTCCAATTCACAGTAAGCGCAAATGGGCATAAATCTAGAATGTGGACACCATCCCGGGGACTCCGACAGGGGGACCCCTTCTCACCTTACCTGTTTATTCTCTGCATGGACATGTTCATCAGACTTACCTGTGAGGAGACACATGCTAAGAACTTCGGAGCACTTAAGGCAAGTCGACAAGGCCCCCGCATACCGATTCTTGGCTTTGCAGATGACTGTTTCCTGTTTTGTGATACGAAACCCAACACCATCGCATGCCTCACCAGAAACCTAGAAACATACTCGGAGGCAGCAGGCCAGCAGGTGAACTGGAAAAAATCCAAAGCCATGTTTTCTAAAAACCTCCCACCACAAGCAAAAGGAGCTATACTGGAACACCTGCAACTGGATGAGATGTCAGAAGACGACCAATACCTAGGACTACCTGTATGGGCGGGTCGTAAGAAAAAGGTGAAATTACAACGTATACTCACCAACTCTACATCACGCATATCACAATGGTACAACAGATACCTCTCTTACCCTGGCAGACAGATCCTCCTGAAATCCACTATCTCAGCCTTGCCCACGTATGCTATGTCAGTCTTCAAACTACCTGTCACACTAACCCAGCAGCTCGAACAACAAACAAAACGTTTCCTGTGGAATGCCACGCCACAAGGTAGATCCCGAGCAAAAGTAGGATGGAATACAGTGACGCTGCCTAAAACCATGGGGGGCTTGGGTATACGCCGTCTACAAACCCTCAACGAGGCCTTCCTTCTGAAGCTAGGATGGAGACTACTCACTGAACCAAACACTCTGTGGGCACAACTTTATAAAGCCAAATATTACCCACAACACAATCTTTTATTGGCCTCTAGTAAACCGCAGAGTAGTTGGGCGTGGAAATCTATTGCATCGGTCATTAAGCACATACCGCAGGGAATCAGGTGGCATGCTAACGACGGACAATGCTTGAATGTTTGGACAACCAAGTGGCTCGGAAATTTCACCATCAGTGAATATATTCCCGTAATCCCGGACAACGTGAAAACACTAAACATAGCAGATATTAGGGACCCCGCATCAGGCACCTGGAAACTGGATCAAATCATACAGTTGTTACCACCCTACACCCTACATTGTTGCCTGCATAAAGGGGACGACCATCTCCCCTGGCCTCGCCGATAGCTTCGCATGGGCATGGAGTGATAATGGGCGCTTCACGGTGGGCAGCGCATATGAGTACCTTCTCAGTCGACAAACACAAGAGTTTGGCCCCCGGGAACAATGGGCCAAAATCTGGCAAATCAAAACCATACCGCGAGTGCGGTTTTTTATTTGGCTCCTCTGCCACCAAGCCTTGCCGACAAATGAACGGTTGTTCTCCAAACATGTTCTCAATGAACCCACGTGCTCATTATGCCAACAGGCACCAGAGACGCAAGCACACCTCTTCACCAACTGCACAGCCATTACTCAGCATACGTCCCACATATACCCTGGATTGATAAATGCGGAGTTTCTGAACCCCCTCGCCTACCTCACTCAACTTCGGGCAGACAAGCTTACCAGATGTGCCAATATGCTTTGGGTTATCTGGCAGGCACGGAATAACTACATCTTTAACCAGATCCCGATAACCCTAAATGGCCTTACCAGGTTGTTTCAAATCCAACAACAATACGTGGCCCTTAAATTCCCCACAGAGAATAGTAGCCAGCGCCAGGACTTCACCCACACGCTCTATTGGGAACCTCCACCACCAGGATACCACCAGCTCAACATTGATGGTTCAGCCCTGGGTAACCCAGGCCACGCAGGAATTGGAGGGATTATCCGAGATTCAACAGGTTCTTTCATAGCGGCTTTCTCAGGAAATGCAGGAATCACAACTAATAATCACGCAGAATTTTGGGCTCTTAGGGAGGGATTAGCGGTAGCAAAACATCTGCATATCACTCACCTTATTGTTCGTACTGATTCCTTACTGTTACTCCATTGTCTGAGCAGGACCCGGGACCCTCCAGCTCATCTGGCAGGGCTGGCTGGGGAAATTCGCGCCATGTACTCTAGTTTTGTTGCGGTATCGGGGATCTTTTGTTATAGGGAGCTGAATACGATCGCGGACTGCTTGGCAAAGCGAGGAGCCGATTCTCGACCATCACAGGGAGACATGTTTTTGGCTGATGAAACGCATTCCACCCAGGCGTTCACTCTATGGCTTACTTGCCCGGACTGGCTAAGTCCACTTTTGTCTTTTGATGTCACAGCAGTTGTAACTCGTATCACCCGATCCCCGTTCCCCTGTTGTAAAACTGTTTGTTTGGTGTGATTTATATATTTTCCTTTATCAAAAAAAAAAAAAAAAAAAAATGTCTTAAAACTTATTTGTGTTACCTTTCATTTCTTCTCTAAAAGTAAAATTAACAATTAAGAACGATATTCAAGTCCTAAAATCTTAATGTAAAATTTTGAGGGTAAAAATGACATTTTACAGCAAGTCAAAGCAAAAAGTTGATTTGGTTGCAGTGTGCTAATTATTGTATAACACGCGGGAGGTTTTTGCCAATTAAAATTACACAGAGTAATTTTTGCTATTAGCTCTATGAAAAATTAGAACGAGTAGTAACTTGTTTAACAAAAAAAACGTCTACATTCTGTACCTTTCGCCCACTTACAGGAGAATTTTGTTATTCTATTGCAAAAACTCGGTACTTAAGGTGTTGTGAGTTCATCCTAATTGAAGAATCAACGCTGCTAAACTCACCAAACTAGTGCTTCGATAACACATTAACAGTCCAGATCTGGTATTAAATCAGTGTCACCTTTAGTGTGTATAATGTTTGGTAAGTTATTAGTAAACACGAGGTACAAAAAAATTGAAAAGGAAAAAAAAAAAAAAACAAACATAGTTTATCCTATAATTATCACGAGTATTTGCCGAGGAACTAGTACACACGAGGTACTGAAAAATTGAAAATAAAACAAATATATTTTTATCCTATGATTACCGTGTGAGTTGTCAGCTTTAGACAGAAAAAACTTGATGCTCATAAATACTGTTACAAATACCTGTAATGATGCCCATTCATAGAAAAGCTCAACCTTAAATCTAGCAGTTGCTCAACAGAATGAACAATCAAGAAAACTAGCACCTACAATTACATACTGATTATCTAGCAGTTCTTACAATACCAGGCTGCAAAAATGGATTCTATTTTACAAGCATACATTTATGGTTTACCCCCCCCCCCCCCCCCCCCCCTAAATTTGCAACAGAAAAAACTCGAGCCTTCCTAAGTTGCATCAAATTCTTGAAACGGCCTTCTGTCCTATTACCTGTCGAATTAATTTCTGGAACGCAATGCATCCGTCTTTGCATAACTTTCACCCACTTCTGTAATTCTGGAATGAAGTAGAGTTCAGCCAAATTTTTTACCCATCTTGATGTCCTTTCATGCCCGACTCAAGAGATAAAATTTCAATCATTTGGATGCCGTAGTCTCCAATTCTGATAGAATCTCGTTCACATCCTCGAAATATGGCCAGCTTTTCTGTTTCTGCATATTGCTCTTACTTTCCTGTTAAAAGCAACCAAATCATTCAATAGTTACATTTGGTTTGATTTGATTCAAGTCGTTAATCGAAGGAAACGGAGACATGTAGATAACAAGTTAGCAAAACATATCATGCAAGTCGGTCCACCAGCAGATCAGTACACCACACAAGTTAAATCAATATAAAAATCAGAAGAATAGCATGTGTGGTTCCTCCATGCAACCTTCCTGTTGAGTTGGAAATAAAAGAAAATCCAGGAAAGTTCTATGATCCATCTGTGGAACGAACAAAAAACTCTTATCTATTCAGCTAAACCATGCATTGCATTTCCAATTTGGTTTGCTGTATCTTATAAGGCAGCGGGGAATATTTCAAATGCATTTACATTGGTGTAACAAATTTTGCGTTCACTGGCTAAAACTCATGTTCCCTCCAACTACAATGTCCCTGCCAAAATATGTTTTAACTTTCAACTACACATGGTTACTTAATTTCAAAAACACCAACATAGATATAATGTACATAGTTACACACATACACGCGTAATTATATATTGGGAAAGAGATAACTCACTTAGTCCGGCATAGAAAAAGCTCTTAGTTAAAGAAAAGGAAACCAACCTCATATTTCTGAACTAGGGACGCCCACAAAGATTTACATTGTCCAGGACTTCTAGAAACACCATTTGACGATAAGTTTGAAGATATCTCTTCCCAGAGAGCCATCCGCCCCTTGAGAACTTGAAATCTGCTATTTAGCTCTCCCCGCATTTTGATTAACTTCCTGACCTCTTCGGGTTTCCATTTGTTCCTCTTTGCAGGCTTTGGTGATTCTGGTGCAGGATTTTGCACGCGAGAATCAATTTCACTGCTCTCCTCTTTGGACTTTTCTCTCGAAAGTAAATCACTATTATTCTCTGATTGATCGAGAGTGGGTGTGGATACAAATGACTTCCAGAATTCTTCCGACTCGTCAATGCTAATAACTTTTTCTGGAGGCTGGGATTCTGATATGATTTCTCCCTCATGTAGAACTCCTGCATCGTCATCTTGGTCTGCATCAAGCAAAAGGAGAAACATCCTAGGATTAGTGAAGTATAAGCTTGTAAATATGCAGACTTGTACCAAGAGCTCAAGTTGCTGATGGTCTATCCCAATAGAATATGAGTCAACAATATTAACTGCTATGCTTATTACACACCGACAAGAATTACAGTACAGATAAAATCCGAGAACAGAAGTAGTGATACTATGTTCAGATTACAAGAAAAAGTATGAAAACTGGCCATTATGTGCTCTAAGTAAATGCAAGTACCATTTTGGGATAATAATGCAGCGCACAGCTGTATCTGATCTGGGAAAAGTTAATGATACATTCTAAGTATCCTATACTCTATATATACACTATCTTTACAGTGCACAGAAAAGTTCAACCAAAGATGACTTTCTATAATTGGGTTTAAATGTATTCAATGACTTCAAAAATTGAGTTCCACTATCAAAGCAGGACTTAGAGAAAATAGTAACCTTTTGACTCTTGTTTTTTGGTGCTTCTTGCAAGCGCAAGTCCGATACCATCTTCCTCTAGTATGTCATTTGGTTGACTCTTTCTTTCATGTCCATCAACTGCTTTTCTCAAACTCGATATTCCATCTCTCATATGTGATTTTCCTGATAGTCTTCCACTGATCTCATCCACAAGAACCCCAGCAGGATTTTCTATAGCGATAGCTATGACTTCAGGTCTTTTACTACTGTACTTCCTAACAAGTTTTCTCAAAACTTCAGCCACAGTTCTTTCCATGTGGGTGAGAGGGCAATTTATAGGACAGCTCGAGAGTGCAGCATGTGCTGCATTGTGAAGAGCATCCAGAAGTTTTCCTTTATCAAGCCATAGGCATCGCGTAGTGATTCTAATTTTCCCTTTTATGGCCTTCTCAATCGAACTATCTGTAACTTGAGGGCGCAAAATTTCCATACTGCATGGTAGATGTAGGCTGTAACTAAGCAGACACAAAGTCAAGAAAGATGATTGAATTTCTAGACGTACCTGACGACTATAATACCATCAGATGCAATTCTCATCCTCTCATCAACACATAGTTCAGTGGCAGTGCCAAATGCTTTGTCACCGTCACTGTACATCAACTGCAATGTTAAAACTCAGTCAGAAGAAAATCTTTTTAGTTGAACAACAGTACAAGAGAGAGCGAATACCCTCCAACAAACATCAAGGGTTGAGGGAAATTAATTAGAACCTGCAGATTCTCTTTACCCAGAGAAATAAAACCATTAGATAGAACTCTTCTGTTTCTTAAATGCGACACACCAAGCATCTCGCCGTTCTTTATAACCTGAAAAGAAACAGCAAGCTTAATAATGTATGCCACAAGATGTAAAGTTTAAGAATGACTCTCAACACCCCGAGAGTTTTCCAACAGACAATCTTTTCTAACATAGCACAGAACTGAACAAGTCGGATTTTAAAATCATAGATCTTATACATCTCAATCGAATAAACACCATCTCATAGAACATGGATAAGTTGGTATCACAAAGTAATAAACTTATGTTGCTTTAAACAAAATCCACGAGTCAAAAGATTTTAAGAAAAAATGCTAATCAGAGGGTTCTGCTGATAAAAACGGCACAAGAAGGCAAGGAAGTCAAACATGTTTAACAGAAATCAATTGCTTACCGTAGTATGCCGAATGCCAGTTGACTTTCCCAGCAACTCGTGCTCTTTTAAGAACAAAAGTTCTCCATGAATAGGTAGGAAGTGTTGTGGTTTAACAATTTTTAGCACCTCATCCTTCAAAATAGAATAATGAGAAATTCCATTAAAAAGTTTTTTCTTGATATCTCGTTTCAGATCTTCATTAGCAAACGAACAGGAGAAACAACAGTGACAGACACCAAGGACATCCTTTAAATAATTTGGTAATTTGATGCAAAAGAGAATAATTCAATCATCTGCCCATATAAGGTAAATAAAAGATTTGCATTTTTCGTCGAGTTAAACTGCAGCACTTCATTTGTTTGATAAGAACAAAAACTAACTTGTAACAGTTAGTCCAGTTAGCAAAATGGGAGAAGAATGACACTCTGCTCCATGTTTGCAGAGCATAAATAGATCCGATGGCCTGGATTTTCACTGTGCTTCTAAAAGTACAAGTACATTCTAAACCACAAAAAAACTCAATCCAGAAGATCCTTCATAGCAATATTCTTACCAGTTCTTCGCGATGAGCATGGCCAGATGTATGCAGCAGCTCATTCTTCCCCATCACTATTGTCGAACCAATTTCTGATACTCTGTTCAGCATTTTCATGACTCTCGTCTCATTACCTGGGATTACCTATAATTTAGAGTTTATAAGCAATTATCACTCTGTAAAAAGTGCTACAAGAACCAAGCAGGTATTCAATCTCACAGGTTTGCTAGATCCTATTCATCCTGAACTCAGTTAAATGGATTCCTGTGGCAATTACTTATCACAAAGGTTAGTATTTAAAAACATTCACTAAATTGGTGCTTTAGATGACTAATATAGAAATGTACATGAGGCAGTAAGAATAAAACATCAAATAGAGAACCTACTCATTTTCCTGATCTTTATATTCTGCTGCGGTCCTAGTGAGGGTGGGAGTGAGATTTATTACTCTCAACAAACAATGTAATAACATATTATGTATTTAAAACCATGTCCAAATATTCTAAAACAAACTGGGTATCAAGAACTGATTCTTAGGATCCACTTCTTCTAGTCATTGTCTTATCTTAATAATGCTCAGATTTCCTTGTCTCAGTTTTCAAGACCATTTAATATAACCTTTTTTAGAAACCAGATTTTCATTGATTCACGCAGTATCTAATTGTTTTTCAGTTCACTTATCTTTAGTGTATCATAACTATAATAGTTCCATAAGTTTGTGAGTAGAGATACAAGCCTCAACAGTCATTTGGACAGGCAAATTAATAAATTGTTTTTGATAAATCATTTTATGAACCTCAATACAGAATTAAATCAAATATGTTGCAGAAACAAATGTCGGAGGTTTCAACTTTCAAGCAATAGATTCTTCACAAGTTATTTACAAAGGATGGTTGTTTTAAATGTTATGGGCTCATGTTTTTTCAGAAAGTACGTAACAAACCTTAGTCTTCAGGCAATCAAATGAGTTAAACAAAACGTGTGAAATAATTATTTGATAATTACTAGTTCAATGACGTGTGATATGCCATCAGATGAGATATGTATATTTGATCAATCCGTATGATGTTTCATGCTTCAAGATGGTCTCTGAACCAGTTTTAACAAGAGATCTGGATATGTGAGCCAGTAAACTAATCCATGACAGCCTCAAACAGTCACTGCTACTGTAGAACTTGAAAAGAGAACTACGGTACACCCATATGTTTTGGTAGAAACCACATTGGAAAAGATACAGTAATTGTATAAATTATATGAATTGTGTTCTCCATTAAAATATAACTTTATGAGCAAAGAATTAATATGTAGAAAAATATTTCATAACTGGAAAATAGTTAAGGCTAGATCACTCGGCTAGGGGAACAACTTGAGTCATAGGAGCATGAATCCAATCAACTGAAGCCAAAGGAAGCTTGAGCATATAGCAAGCACATTGGTTTGCTTGACTTCTTAGTATGATTTTGGACATGAGTTGTGTTTATTTGGGTTAAATATAACCCCCCATAAGACTTTTTACCTTTGCTGAGTATAAAATTAGGTCATCTTTGTTCAACTTGAGGGAGTGACTACTTCCAAAGGAAGCAAGATTCAATGCAGCACGTGGTTCTGCCTGAAAGCGTTAGAGCATAAGTGAATATACTAGTCCAACATTAAAACTAAACAATCGGCAGAAAATCTATGAAAATAATGTACGATTCAACCTACTTGAGAACCAGTGGTGACAATTAGCAAGTCCTTAGGTGCATAGGCATCAATATCTTCAATTTTAACCTGCACATTGAAGCTATATGAAGGAGATCCTAGACAAACGGCACTACATACAACGTCCATAATATAGAAATTACATAAAATTCGGTTAGCTACAAATCAAATTTACTTAATTTACCAATTGATTCTACTTTTCGGTTAGATGTCTAGTAAGTATTAATTTGTTATTTAAGTGAATATCAAGAACAGCTTCACATGGCACCGAGTCTCTTTGTAGGAGTCTTTACCTCTCCCCTTAATAAGGAGATTTTTGACATGGTAACAAAGTCCAAAAAGTAGTGTGTTACCAGCACCTATGTTGAGAATAGTCCACATTGCTTAGTGAGTTCTCTAAATAAACAGACTTCCTTCTCGGCTTACTAAGACCTTCGAAGGGAGAAGTAAGGGGCCTTTACTCAAACAATGCATTCATAGGAAAAACATAGCAATAATCTCAGAGAGCTACCTGTGCGGTTCAGCAGAGACAAAAGGGAAATGAGAAATCAGTAGAGTTTTGGAATACTACAGAATGGGATTGGATACCAGTCCTAAATTATTATTTCAAATTAGTTAGACATCGGTGCAGTGGGTGAAATTTCCTTAAAGTTTCATTCACAACCATAATAATCAAATGAGATCAGGAAAGGCCTCACTCTACATTTTTCCTCCCAAACACGTTTTCCACTTCGATGTACAGACAACAAGCGAACAGGTGGATTACTGCTTCAACCAATATGACCATGGAAAAAGAATTCTTTTGTAATACCTCGTTGATGGGAAAGAAAAAAGAAAAAAAAAACATAATAAAGATAATTAAATGTTGGACATCCTCGCTTATACTATTGTCAAACATCATTGGATATTGCAATGGTGCTCAATTCTCATACTGATAAATCAGTGATTCTGATTCTGTACAAAGGGTTAATTATAAAATGAATATTGCAAGTATCAGATGAGAAATTCCAAAAGGATACAAGTCTCTGATAAGACTGTCCTTTTCAAGCCACTTAAGAGAAGTTACAGATGGAAACAGATATCGGATGGATACTACGCTGATGATTAATTAAAAATTGATAAGACATTAATTCAAAGCAAAGTTTTCAACTTATTTTCTATTTCTAGGTTATACCACATATCAAGGAATAAGATATAGCAATCTACTAAAATTCTGCATTGGAAGGGGATGATATGAAATAACACGGGTTGTTCTAAAGTCATTACCAGAGTTGATGGATCAATGGGTGCCTTTCCGACTTTCCATGCAGCTTCAAGGTAAGTCCTCAAAGACATACCAACAAATACCTACTAGACAGATTGCCACGTCATCTTTCTCAAAAGTTCAGGAGTGTGCTCTGGAAGAATAAGAAGAAGTATACAAAGCATACCAACTTTCGTCCAGTCAAATCAGCTGCAGCTTTTACGCTACCAAGCCGGTGAATGTTTGAAGCAAACTGAGTAGTGATAACCCTTCCTTGCGCAGCTGAAATACGCCTCAGTAGCGAATCTGCCACAACTGTCTCACTTAGTGTCCTTCCTGGTGAGAGTACATTTGTTGAATCACTCATCATCTGCAAATTAAGCAAAAGTAAGTGAATTGCATTCTGTATTTCATTCTATTCTGAAGTATAGATCGTTAGTGTTTGTTATCAATCAGACAATAATAGCATGAATTTCTAGAGCAACTATTACCACATTCATATAATTGACTTCGATACTGAAGATAACAATGGATTGGTATTCCGTCTCCGATAGACTGCTCTTAAGATATCTATATAACATTCACTCCATTTATCACCATTTGAACTGCATCTTGTATCTCGAAATAATGAAATGCTTTACATACAAATATAGGCAGCAATGGTCACATGGCTAAATCAGGAATTAAATACGTATGACTAGGAACTCTTCTCCAGCCAAACAACAGATATACTGCAGCACAGAATATTGAAGTATAGGTGACCACCCATTCAATGCATACGCAAACATGTTGACGGTGTATTTAAGATTTGATATTATAACAGGAATGATGGGCATAATGTGCAGCTCACCAAAGTCACTCCTTCTTTTGAAAGTTCTTCAAGGGCCTCACGATCAAAAACGTTTCCATCAAGTGGTGACTCATCTATCTGTCAAATGTAAAAATGAAGCTGGAAGAAATTGTAAATAAGAACAAAAGGGAAATAACAAAGAAAACAAAAGAAGATAAGCAAACAAGTACCTTCCAGTCTCCTGTGTGAAGAATGGTACCATCAGCACACCGGAAAACTAGCCCAGAGCAATCAGGTATGGAATGTGTGACCCTGATTGGTTCGACTTCAAATGGCCCAGCAACAAATCTTTTCCGGATCTTAAATACCTTAAGCCTAGATGGAACGAAGATCCCAAACTCCTTTAATCGCTTCTTAATGAGCTGTTCAAACAAGAAAGGCAAAGTATCTGTAAATACATGAGTAAAGGACGTGTGATTTCCTGCATGATCTGCAACGTCTTGAATCAATCAACAGTCATCCATGAAGTGACAGTAAGCCCTGACATGCCTAATAAAGGATTAATTTAAAGACTTCACTTTAGAATATATGAGTCCCAACTTCAATTTTCTACATTTTAAGGGCCTTTCAAGAATATGTAGAAACTTTGATCAATTTCACATCTTTCGACTGAGCGAAAGTACTAATATAAAATGTTAGCATATCCCTAATTGCCTATTCACATCAACACTAAATTAAAAGAATTCAAACCATTGTGAAACAAGAATTACAAACCTCCATTGTGAAGGATGAAGCAAAAATTGGTGTGTTAGGATCCAGAGCTGGAATGACCTGCGTAATTGCCATAAACCATGAAAACATTAATGTAGTATTCAACAGAGAACCAAAAGAGTCAAGAACTTTGACTAGAAACTCGAGAAAATAAGAACCTCTCGGCAGGTTCTTTTTGTAAGCAAAGGAATTGCCAATGAAAAAGACACAAATAAATTCATATCTACTGAAGAAACTCAGGATTAACATATTTAGGACTCATGGGAGTGCCACACAACATCAAAATATCAGATTCATCAATCTCTAAGCCTGATTGTGCAAGATGCTCACTCCATAGACCAATTTTAAAATGTAACCCATCGAATTTCATATTTGGATTCAGTCCACGAAATACGATTGATCAGATAAAAGTCCTTTCAACGCCTCGTATGGAGAATATACCACCATAGCAAAGACTCACTAAAAGTAAAGGTTTGCCATAACTTTCCAGCAGACCCCTTGTAGGATGAAATAAACAGATCATAAGCACTAGCGATTCATTTAAGATAATCTGGAGCTTCTCAATAAATATGCAAACACCATATATTTTAATTCTACTAGTTGGTTTTTCCTGTTACCCAAAACTATGTCACTACGATCATCTTAATATGATCCAACTTCAGCTAGAAGCAAACAAGCATATTTCGAGAAAAAAGGGCAACAGGAAAACCAGACTTATCAATAGCATAATGGAACTTCATACACTCTCTTTCCGTTTCTAAAATTTGCAGGATTTGGATTTGGAATGAAATCCAGAATAGAAAATGTATTCTGGTCAAATTTAGAAAAATGGAGGAAGGAAAAAGAAAAGATATGAAAAAGAAATATATACAAGTAGATACACTGAAGGTCATTGCAACTCGTATGGGATTTACATTAACATGAAATTTTGAAACTTCATCTTTCATTTCCACAGATAAATTGTTCCAATGAACTTCACATTGAATCATAAATTTCACAGTTTTTCCCAGTCTCCATCTAAATTAAAAGATCCAAGAAGCTGGGGTAAAAACTTTACCCAAGGCAAAGCACCAATGTGGTCTTCATGCCCATGGGTGATGACAACGGCCTCAATTTTGTGGCTCCATTTCTTGATAAAAGTGGTATCAGGTATAATCTTCTGGACACCAAGCTCATCGTAGCTGTAACAAAACATGTAAAGTATATAACTCAAGGATCAAAAGAAACCAAAAAGGGTAAAAACAATTATATAAAAAAGTTTCCGGGGGGAAGAAAAAGTTACAGAGATGGATCTAATAGCTGGATATAGTTTCATACTTTAAAACTGCTGAAAGAAATTTGTTCTTGTAATGCAGTTTTCATCATAAAAAAAATGGACTTTTTACTACACCTCAAGAACAAAAATGTCAATGAAGAATAAGACTACACTAAGTATTTTCCACAGAGCAGAGACTTCAGCTTCCTCACATCTTGTAACTCTTTTCTTTTAATTATTAATAAGACTACTTGAAGGCTAAAGTAGACCATGAAGCATTTCTTTTTTCCACACTTCTGCTTTTACTTTATACAGATTATTTGCAATTGATTGATGAAATTCGAAAGTCAAATTGAATATTGAAAAATTGCTCCCAGTTTAGTAACAGACTTACTCTGGGAACATAACACCAGCATCAATCAAAATATAACGATCATTATTTCCTACAAGCATGCAATTCATTCCGATTTCTCCAAGACCACCGATGGGAAGTACCCTTAAGGGAGGCCCATCGGAGCCTTCGTAAAATTGCTCCATCTTCCTTTTAACCGAATCCTCCATACTCTTTCCAGGTCCTTCTCTTCTCCCATATCTTCCACGTGGTGCTCTGGAGCTACGCGTACCTAATTAAAACATAGAGAATTAATCAACCACGTCTTCTGAAGTAAACTACTGTATCGGTAGCTGATGTCATTTTCTGAACCTGTCAAGAATCCAGTCTAATAATATGAAATTCCTCCAAATAACAACTTTCTGCTCGTAACAAAAATAACCCATCTCTAATTTCAAGAGCCAAGTAATGACTAAGAACTTACAACACAACGCAACACACACACAAATTAGTGAAATCAAATTGCCAAGAAAATACTGAGAAACCATTCAAGGTTACATCATCAGCAACTATAATTCAATGCTGAATTCTCATCAACACGGTCTCGTTTTCGTAAAATTCACAATGCCACAATAAAAAAAGGATTGATTTTGAAATATTATCCCTATAGAACTGCTTTTACAAGGTGCACTTGTACCTTATTAAATCAGTACCGGCTCAAAAAACTGAAACAGAGAAAATATAAGAAAGTAAAAGAGTTGCAGTGAAAATACCCTTGACTGAAGGAGTGGTTGTACTAGTACAACATGAAATGAAGCTATTTGTTGAGGTGGGTTTTGCTCTATACCAGAAAAGATTATGAGGGCATACTGAAATTGCACTTAAAGCTGCCATCTTTATTCGAACATATGCACAAATACTCAAATATGAATATGCTTCTGGTATTAATAACACGAAACAAATGGAACTGTGAAAGTATTGTTGGTGTGTGTGTGTGTGAGAGTTTTAAGGGTTTAAGAGAGCAGAGCAGAGGGGATTGATAGATAAAACAGCTAGGAAGAGAAGCAGCAGCCAGCAATGATGGGTAAAAATATCTTCAGCTTATCAACACACAAAAAATGATGTTTGAATTTATTAAATTAAACTTTATCCAAATCACCAATTGTGGTCTTCTTGCTTTCTTTCTTTTTTTTTTTTTTTTTTCTTCTTTTGTTCGCGTTTGTTTTAAACAGGGATGGGACGCTTATTACATGAAAAAAAAAATGCAATTACAAGTAAAATTATATAATGAAGGGATAATTACAGCTACACCCCCTGAGGTTTGGTGTAACACATACCTCCCCTGTGGTTTGAGAAATTACAATGACCTCCCCTGAGGTTTGAAACCTTACACATACCACCCCTCTACAACTTAAGGGTTGTTTGTGGTGTAATTTAGGATAGAGTTATGCTTATTATATTTAGACCCCTAAAGTTTAGGATAATTATAAAAATAATCTTTGACGTTTGAAAAATTAAAAGGAAATACTCCATATAATTTTAGAAACTACTACACTATTAACTAAAAATATAAAAAATAGTTAAATTAAAAATTTAAATTTGAGAATAAGTTAAATTATAATCCAAAATATATTTTTGAATCAAAACATTTAACTTTTAATAATAATAAAAATAATTCACACAAACTTCGTTCAAACACAACTAAATTACTCATCTTTATGCCCTTCTTTTCATTGCAATTGTAACCTAACAATTATTTTTGCAATAAAAGAAGATAATACAACGAAAATTGGTCTCAAATATTGAAAGAAGAAGAATACTCCAAAAAATAGAAGCTGTAGAAAAGACGGTGCATTCAGGTTGCTTGTTTTGTTAAAAAGTTCAACAAAATTTGCTATCTAGAACTAGTGATCACGTCCTAGAATGATAATTTCCTTGTCACTGTTGCTTGTAATTTTATTATCATTCTTCATTTCTTAAAATGGGATGTGAAAATCTTGATTATCTATGTTATTTTTGTTTATTTCCATTGAGAATGATAAATTTTATAATTAAGTTTTCTATTTCTTATCTCTTTTTTTTTTCTTCCGAAGATTGCATAGGTAGACATGTTAGATGAAAATTGTGTGGTCGGTAGTAATAGTATTTAATATGGAACTGTGATAAAATTCATGAGATTGTTAAAAGTAAAAGATAAAAAATAAAAATAACAAACAAAAACAAGAAATTGAACTTAAGTATTTTTTATATTTTGGTTAGTCATATAGTAGTTTCTAAAATTATTGGAGTATTTCTTTTTTTTTCAAACATCAAAGATTATTTTTATAATTATACCAAACTTTAGAGGTCTAAATATAATAAGCATATTGATATCCTAAATTACACCCCAAACAACCCTTAGTTGTAGAGGGGAGGTATGTGTAAGGTTTCAAACCTCAGGGGAGGTTCTTGTAATTTCTCAAACCACAGGGGAGGTATCTGTAATTACACCAAACCTCAGGGGGTGTAGTTGTAATTATCCCTATATTGAATTGTAGGATTGTTGTGGATTGCATCATTAATTATAATTACAAGTAAAATATATTCTAGTTTGTATTGTAAATTGCACCGCAATGTTCTTTGTATGTATTTTTGACATTTTAGATTTTATCAAATTGAGTTTTGCAATTTGTTTTTAAATATCGGATTTTCTGTTTAAAAAAAACAAAACAAAACAAAATCGTGCAACAAAATCGTGCAACAAAATCTAAAGGAAAAAGAAAAGAAACGACTTTCGGCTTCCTATTTCCTACTTCTCCTATTTGATCATCTACAAATTACTCTCTCTCATTTTCGGTGAAGGCATTTCGTATTGTTGGAATATTTGGAATTGAGTTCAAATAAATTGAATTTTTTAAAGAAAAATTCAGTTGAGATAATGTGAATTTGAATTGTTTAACAAGAAGCAATTTTGAATATTTAAATTGAAAATTTAATTATTTCAATGAAAATAAATACACACTTATTATAGACGACTTAAAACATTGTAACGGCAGTACTAATCCGGTCATTCATGGCAGAACTAATTCTGCAAATTAATCCTTCGTGAATGTGGTGTTGACTGATGGACTCCCTCTAACCTATAAATAGGACGTTCATGTGTTCATTTTTTATTATCATCCAAAAACAAATGGTTTTTCTTGCATTTTATATCATAAACAATTCTGAGTTCTGCAAATATCAATGTGTACCTTTGGAGTTCGGTATCCACGAGCGCTTGAAGTGTAGGCCGGACGCCCGAACATATCGAGCTTAAGATTATTGGAATTTGTGTTTAAATCCAAACATTTATCATAGAACAAACGAGCAATTTTCAGGTTTGATAAACAGTCAATCCAATTATGTCATAAATTGAAGAGCAATCACATATCACAACATAAGCATTAACTAAGAACATAAGATTTAAAGAAATCAGAATGTTATGTCTTAGTTATTAGGAACGAGTAGCCCCAGTGTCTACCCACCATTAGTTGGGGTTTCCTCCAACTATATTCACATTGACAACACTGCACTCCAAGTGCACGTCATCATCAGAGTTGTTATCTCGTGTATGCTACATGTGCATGCTTGCCCTTCTTGTTGTTCTCGACTACTTTCTACTTCTCATCTTGTTTGAGACGCTTGTGACAATCCTTACCTTTGTGGTCAGGCTTATCACAAACAAAGCAGTTTCAGGTGATCTTCTTTTGCTAAGACTCTCCCTATTGCATGTTTTTGTTAAGTCTTAGTCTCGACCCCGTTGTCCTTTGAAATCGTGACGCTTGAGTTTTTCTCAACCTTTTGGTTGTTTTGTTCGATTTTAAGCCTCTTAAGAAGATCTTCAAGGCTTCTTTCGCTTGTGCTTGAGGTAGTTCTTGAAGTCCTTCCAAGTTGGTAGCAATTTTTCAATCATCATTGGAAATTGGAGGGCTTCACACAGACCCATACCCTTAGCATCAAGTTGATGGTAAATTAGCTACACCTCTTCACATTGTTCGACCACTTATTAGAAATGGATTCGACTACTTTCAGAAGAAACATTCTCGTCTCAGTTCTTTTGAAAGAAGCGGTAAACATCGAGATAGACCCTATCTCACAAATCATACTCGGGAACAAGTGGTCTTCCTCAGGGAAGAAAACCATTAGGTCATAAGTGGGTCTTCAAGAGAAAGATGAAAGCTAATGTTACCATCGACAAGTACAAGGCAACGCTTGGGTACAGACATACAAAAATGTGTCAACTATTCGATATATATGCTCCTATTTCTAATAAAACATCAATCATGTCAATCATTTGCTTTTGCAGCTCTGTTCAATCTTGAGATCCATCAAATGGATGTGAAAATGACGTTTTTAAATAGAGACTTAGAAGAGAAGATTTACATGGGACAACCCGAAGGGTTTGTGGTTCCAGGTAAAGAGAACAAGGTGTGTTAATTGTTAAATCCTTATATGGGTTAAAACAAGCACCTTAACAACGTCACAAAAGATTTGATAGTGTAGTGCTTTCAAATGTATTATAAACCAATGTGATAAATGTGTCTACGTGAAAGGAAACGAGAAAGACTATGTAATAGTTTGTCCCATCGTAGATGACATGATAATCGTGGGCAATAATATTAATATTGCCAAAAAGATGTTGTCAAAGAATTTTGACATGAAATACTTGGGTCTTGCCGATTTAATACTTGGGATGAAAATCACCAAGATCTCAGATGGGTATGCACTCTCTCAAAGACAAGGGTAGTTACGCCATTGCGAGAGCACCAACTGAAGTGGCATGCAATACGCACAAGAACTTTGGAGAAGGTGTGCAACAATTGAAATATCCAAGGATCACAGGTAGATGTACCTCATGAACAACACTAGACCTGATATATTGAATTCATTGAACATACTAAGTAGGTATACTCAATTCCTAGTGGTGAGCACTGAAAGCGATAGTTATAGTTCTTAGATATCTAAGATACATGATAAGTCCATTTTGTACTCGTATTTACTATGCCAAATATATAATTGTTTTGAGTCTTTTTACTTGTTTTCTCTTATTTTGTTGTTTAGGTGTCATTATGGTGAAAAGGGAAGAAAAGAGGTCGAAAAATAGAATTTTGGGCAAAACATGCGAGCAGGGAAACTGAGGGAATGCTAAGAGCAAGATCGCATAGCACATGTGAGCTCTTAGAGGAGACGAAAAAGAATACGCGAATGCTTGTGTCGGGACAACTTAAAGATGACGTAGCCCTAAAAATTTAGTCGTTGCATGTGAAGAGATATGCGATTACGATTACGTTAACTCAAAAATTAGGTTTTTTATGCTGAATTAAAGTGTGATGCCTTCCAAGCCCAAGAAAACATAAATAGAAGACCACAAACTCGTGGAATGATAGGAGAGTAGTTTTGTGCCAACATCGATTTTTAGTGAGCTTTAGGAGTTTTAGGGTTTACCCTATATTTTTTGAGATCTTTGAAACTACGCGAAGAACAAGAACAATAGTTCCGATTGAGCTGATGTTAATTTGTACTGTTACTATTATATTAGAGATATTGTTTTGGATATTCTTAGTTATTTCAGCTTCGTACTTTTATTTTGGACAAGATTATCTTTTTTAGTTATTATAATGAAGACAATGTTTATTTTTATGTGTTCTTGTGTTTTCCTTTAATTATGATTAGCTATATTTGTCTATGTCGTGAGCTATGTTCTTAAAAGCGGGCCGGTCGTTCAAGCGGCAATCTAACTGGTTACTGGTTCTATTGGTTCAATCGGTTCGATCGTTGGTCGAACTGGTCTAGTACATTTGATAAAATATATGCATAGAATACTTAGCTACAATAGTTAAAACAATTGTCAATCATATTTTCAAGTTATACATCATACTAAAGGGACAACTGAAAATTAATAAAATAATAAGTCCTTAAAAACAAATGTCGACAATTAAAAAAAAATGTGAAACATATTTTTAAACTACACACCATAATAAAGAAACAACTGAAAATTAATAAATATTTTGAAGAATATCAAATAAATCTTAAAAATTGCAAATTTAAAAGAGAAAACGGGTCTTTTATGTTTTAACTCTTGAAAATAGCATCTAATTACTATAATTAAGGATAATAAGATTTAGAGTATAATTAGAATTCAAATATATTGAATAATTAAACCTCTTAATATACTACACAATAAATATAATTTTACAATTCACAATTATTATTCTTTTGGAGTACTAGTTTGCAATTATTCAAAATTGCAATTGGATCCCTGTTCAATTCAGTCCAGATTTGAGGGTTTGAAATGGGGAATTGGGTTCAATTTCAATCGACCAATTCACTCCATCTCAATTCTCAACCAAAATCCATCTCAATTTGCAGATGAAGATTGAAGAAGACGAAGAGGTATGGACAGATTTTGGAGGCAATTTATTTGAAGTTTTTTTCTTTTTGTAAACTCAAAACAGAAAAAGAAAAAAAAATAGGAAAAAAAAAAAGAAGTTGAACACGCGGTCTACGTTCCAGATCTGCACAGATTTTTGAGCCGCCGCTTTCGATCGGCCAACCGGGTCACCAACCAGCCGATTTTCGACCGGTTCTCAGCGCTTCCCTCCACTTCTCTCACTCTCCGGCCCAAACGGGCGGTGCCGACCGGTGTTACCGCCGATTCGCGGCTGAACCGGGCGGACCGGCCGGTCCGGTCCACTTTTAAGAACACAGGTCGTGAGGCGATGAAAATATCTGGATAGAGATTATGTTGTGGTGATTGAGTGTGGAACAATTGACATGGATTGATAACTTGATCTTAATACTTTTGTGTGTCTGATCAACACATAGATGTTTAGATTCTTATGACAAAAAATTAATAGGTGATTCACTAAGGTAAATGCGTTTAGAGGAACAGAGTACCATTTCGAATAACAGAATGGAGATCCCACAGTTATAGGAACACCTCATAGTTTAATATATCTCAGACATAAATTGTTCATAAATCCATCACAACAATGATTTGTCTATGAACCTTCGATAAGATCTATCCAGAGAAGCCTAGTTTCTTACGATAACATTAATCTATCATTGAGTTAAGTCCTTTTATTTCAAGTGTTATTAATTATTAATCATTTTAATCAAAATCCCCCCTTTGTTTGTTTCATTTATTAAGTCGTGAGTGTGAAAGGTGACAACTTTGCATTCATTAGTCGTATTAAAACAAAAATAGGTAGAAATAGTTAAAGTCGAGCACAACACTCTCGTGGGATCGGTATTTGAGGGTTGTAATCATGCTTTAATTTATTCCTTGCTACCAGTATACTTGCGGTGAAATATCGATGTTTAGTTTTGGGTGATCTATACACTGGTAAATATGGATTTCATTATATCGGACATTAAATTGTCATAGAAGGATATGTTGAAGCAAACTAGATAGCAGACTCCAAGAATATAATATCCACGAGTGGATATATATTCACGATTAGATAGACGTCAATTTTTTGGAAATTGTGCAAGCAAACCTTCATAGCAAGATTATATATGGACTCTGAGTTCATAGAAATAGATCTATCATCAGAAGAAGATGAGGCTGATTGACTTTAGAATCTTCTTCAAGATATTCCAATGTGGCCAAAACTAGTTCCTCATATTAACCTGCATTGTGATAGTCAAGCAACTATAGAAAAAGCCCAAAATAATGTGTACAATGAGAAATCCCGACATATCCATCGAAGACACAAAAACCTTTTGACTAGGAAGTCGTGGCACTATCAAATCTCTGAGTATCTAGCATCTTTTATAGGGCTAGGGTCAAGTAGCCATGAATGTATTTGGAATGATAGAATCCTGAATCATATGATTATAAATACCAAGAACTTCTCGTGATCTGAATGCTTAGCGCACTGTAGTTTGATTTATAGGGTAGCAAATATTTACGTAATACATCATAGATCGTAGGAAGGAGGATAAACTTGTCGATAAATAACTTATGGTGGACACTCAAAATTGGCTTTGAATAACTGTAATATCTATAAAGAAAAGAGTTCAATATCAAATATATAGTGAAATAGTACTGATGTTAATAGACGAATTAGTAAAACAAGAGTCGCGAAATTAATTCAGGACACTGGAGCTTCAACTCATTGGTCCACCCGCTCCCCCACCCAATTTAATTGCATATACAAATTATGTAACTTTTGTTACGAACTTAATTTAGTTTATGATAAGATTAGGAGTATTGGAGATATTAAATCGACTGAATGACTTATTAACGTGACCATTAGTGCGACCAGTGTTTTAAAAGGCAATGACGGGGCGCGCCGGGGGCGCGCTCTTGAGGCGGGGCGGTGCTAAAATGCCCCGGTGGGTGGAATAGGGCGCTGACTCTCATAGGCGTACGCCTCATCAAGCGAGGCGGTCGCCCAGGCAGTCGAGGCGCGCCTTTTACGCCTAATTAAGGCAGCAACTACCTATAAAAAAAAGCTTGTGAGATTTCAGGCGTCGAGCATTCTCTGTGTTGCATTGTCACGCACTAGGCAAAAGGGGTGATGTGTGTGTGTGTGTGTGTGTGTGAGAGAGAGAGAGAGAGAGAGAGAGAGAGAGAGAGAGAGAGAGAGAGAGAGAGAGAGAGAGTTTTGTGCCATATCCACGACTTGAATACTCCTCCATCCGCCGCTGTGTATTCTAAAGCAACTTTCAATATTTGTATTGTTATTTAGGGGTTCGGAGACTTCACTAGTAGTGATGTGGAGTATTTTCGTCTGGATACGTGTCCAGTCTCCAACAGTCCACGTCAGACTGCTTTAGTCCCTACTGGATCCTTAAGAAACTTTTAAGTTCGGAACCTGCACTCAACACCACACGTAAACTAAGTCGGTGCCTACTCCGGCGAAGGCACTCTGACTCTCAAGTCAGATGAGTCGGAATGTGAGATCTTGTCGTGAGAGACAATAACTCGAACAAATAAATCGAAATATGCTAAATAGGTCGAAAACAAACACCTCGAAGTGGCGAAATAAGTCGACATGAAGGAATTCAAATAGATCGAAATACCCTCAAATAACTCGAAATGCACTCAATATAGGTCGAACGAGAGCTATTTCAAACAGCTCGAAATGATTGCTCTAATAGCTCGAATTCGACTAATATTGCTCGAAATAAATGCTTGAAAATATGAAAACGTACCTTAAAATGAGGCATGGGACCCCTTATATAGTAATAAGAGTCCTTATTCAACTAGAGGTGCACTCCAAGTAGAACTATGATTCACAATAGGTTGAATTAGAGCTATTTTGAAATAGCTCGAATTGGGCTTTCAAATAGGTCAAACATGGCCTCAAATAGCTCGAATTTGGCCCAAGATAGCTGGAATTGGGCTTGAAATAGCTCGAAATAGGCATGTTTGGGCCCAAATTGGGTCTGCACGGGCTTGATTTGGGCCTACTTGGGCCGATTTCTGAGTTTTTCCTTGAATTGTAATTTTGCATTAAACAATAATGGTGCTGACGTGGCATAATATGTCCCGAAATACGCTCGTGGTACCATATCGGATATTATGACGTGGCGACAGCGAAATATGATACATCATGGAGTCCTCCAGTTTGAAAGAGTAATGTGTAGAAACATTGGTCATACAAACTATAAAATAGACCAAGTAACCGAGAATCGTGCAACGAAATCGGCCTCGGTGTAAAAAATCAACAGTTTGGACAAAAATATCAAAATTCAAAAATAGGTCGAATTTGCTATTTTTGGGTAACTCGAAAAAAGAATAACTCGAAATACTCTCCCGAAGAAGTAACTCGAAATTCTGTAGTTCGAATCTGGAAAATAGGTCGAAATATGATATAGGTCCAAATAGGGGCATTTCCGTAATTCCCGCATCATTTCCCCTATAAATACTCCGCTCTGCATTTCATTTCGCCATTTCTCGTTGACGCTGTGACCCAGAGCTCTGAAAAAATAGCTCGAAATATATAGCTCGAATTTTCTTTCTGATTGCACAGTGCAAATAGCTCGAAAAACGCCAAAACAACTCAAAAAAATTCCCGAATAGATCAAAAATTTCAAAAATAGCTCGAAAATCTGCCTTTTTAGCTGTTTAACCTCGGTAAGTCGAAATGATTTGGATAACTCGAAATATTAGGTCGAAAGACCTTACTTATTTCGAGTTATCACACTTGTGAAAATTTGTAGCTTTGAGAAATTTTAGTCATGTGCTTACGAGGTAATTTTTTGCAGATTTTGTTACAACGGCTCGTCTTCAGCGTAACCGATCCCCGAGACGCTCGTCACCTTCCCAGTCTCGTCCACGTCCGTACTACAACTCACGCAACATGTCTCGTGCTTCTTCGTCTCGGTCTTACCAGAATCATCGCAGCAATCCACGCAACTCAAACACAAGGCGCCCTACCTCTCCGTATCGGCCTCGACAATCACAGCAGGAGAAAATCCGAGTTCTCGGTGCACCAAAGCTGTTTGTACCTGCGCAAAGGTCGTACTAGTAGCGTGATCCGAACGAAGAAGTCTCCATTGACCTTGACCCTCGTGCCAGTAATCTTTTACCCTGAACCTAATTATGGCTCGTATTTCTGATAGTGAGTCAACCAGCAATAGTAGCGAAGAGAGTAGTAGGTCAAATAGGTCTAAAGAGGACGAGTCCATTAGCAACAGTAGCGACGACTCCTCTGATGGCACTTCCTCTAGAGATGATAGGGGCTCGGATAGAGACGTAGATATTTAAGGTGAGGATGAAGTTAGTTGTGCTCAGCTTAGCATTGTACCGTATGTGCCCCCACCTACTTATGCTTCCATGCCTAACCCGACTACTGAAGCCCCTTCAATTAATCCCTCTATTGTAGATGAGAAAATCGAAGAATTAGCCGCAGAGGGCCTTAACTTAAACTCTCCTGCACCGAGCCCTATCCAAAACTTGATCAATTTTGACCAATTTCCATCTGCCTTGCCTCATGACATTAATTATTACTGTGAAACCTATGACATCCCTGACACTTACCAAATCATAGTGCCTGGGCCAGAGGATAGGATGAACAACCCGCCTGAAGAGTGTCTCACCGTTTTCAACGGTTACCTCCAGTGCGGTCTTAGGTTTCCCATTGATCCCATTGTATCCGAGATCATGACCTCTTTAAATTCCTGCCCTTCACACTTCATGCCCAATGCGTACACTCAAATGTATGCGTATGTGATGCTCACCCGCGTCTTCAGCCTACCGTGTTCAGTTAACGGTTTCTGGCAACTTTTTCTGCTGAAATTACGCCATAAGGGTGTTGACGCTGGGTTCTACTATCTGAGTTCATGGAAGAAGCAGTGCTTCCTGTCTGAGTTGCAGTCTAGTTTTGGGGCGCACTGGAAAAAGCAATGGTTCTTTGTGAAAGAGTCCAATCCACAAGAATTCCGATTCAAGAGGCTTTGGACTGACGCGCACCCGTCGCCCCCATGTCCTGCTGCTGTCTACACTCAGACAATGATTGACGCACTGAAGGAGCATCAATTTGATGCCTTTGAGATGACCACGACCCAAGTCTTGCGGGCTGGTGGTTATACTCACCGTGCAGGCGTTGAGCCTTCCGTTTTTGGTATAAGATTATGCATGTTTTGCTATTTTTTGTTTATCAGTTATTCATTTCTTTCATATCTTCTAACCCTTGCCTTGCTTGTGCTTTGCAGAGCGCATTGTTATGGATAAAACGAAGAAGAGGCTTGCTGCTATGAAGCCGAGCGCCAACACACCTCAAGGCTCGGCGCTTATTCCTGAAAAGACCAGCCATAGAGGTGCGAAGACTGCTGGTACCAGTTCTCGGGCTCCCAACGCCCCTACTCCCCCTACTGCTGCTACTGGCTTGACACGGGGGTCGAGTCGAGGTAGGGGGTCTGCGCCTACTTTATCGTCGGCTCATGCGCAGTCGGCTTCCACTACTTCTCCTGGTTCGCCGCCGACCGACTACGAGCCCTTCATTCCAGAGCATTCTCCTCCGCCCCCGCCTTCGACTGAGAGGGTGAGGATCCAGGCCGTCGTGGATGCTGTTAGGTGGGGGAACGAGGCAGGTCCTGATCCTACTGCGAGAAAGAGGCCTTCCACCTCTGAGGATCGTCGACGTGGCAAGCGGCCTGCGCATGACACGTCCAACACATATGAGAAGGGCGAGCTCGATATTGATGTCGAGGAGATTGTGCAAGCCTCCGTCGAGGCAGGTCAGTTTATAATGAAGGAAACTACTGCCTTTTGTCTGATGAGGGGATTCATGTCTGCCTTTGACCGCAAGCTTTACTTCAAGGAGCTGGGGCATCAGAAGTTGATCACCCGCATGGCACTGTCCATGTGCGAGGTTAGTGAATCTTATTGTTTTCTACTTATCAAGCTTTACGCCACTTCTTAAACTTGTTGTATGTCGTGCTAACTTTTATTCGTGTTCTACAGTTCTTCATTAATGCTCATACTATGGCGGAGAACTTTGACATTGCCATGACTTCTTAGAGTCAGTACAACGCGATGATTGACAGGCATCACAGCTCGGTGATTCAGGCTCAGAACCTCGAGAAGAAGGCCAAGGAGAAGCAGGCCAAGGCTGAGAAGAACCTGATGGTGGTGGTCGTGGAGTTGAAGACCACTCGAGCTGAGATGGAGACTGCACGCGTGGCTACTGCTGCTGCTGAGAAGGAGCTCTATGAGGAGAAGATGCACGCTGGTCAGCTTACTGAGGACCTCCTCCATGCCACTGCCGTCATCGATGACCATGTCGACACTATCAAGACGATGACGGATGCTGCTACGGCCGTAGAGGAGGCGCGCGCAGAGCTCGAGGCTGAGCTTGCTTCTGTGAAGGCTGCGCTCTTGACTGCTGAGCAGGATGGCTACGAGAGAGCTATGCGCGAGGTAATTCCCCTTTAATTCAAACTTTTTCCTTGCACTTTCAATTTTTTGCTATGTATTTATACTTCAACTTTTTTGGCTATGTAGGAGCTTCTTGACGATGAGAAAGTGTCCATAGCCATCGAGTTCTTTCGCTCGACAACTTGGGAGGAGATCGTCTTGGCCAGGGGTGGGTACGACACGGCGAAGGGCTATAGTATGGCCTGGACGAGGTTGTGTTCCGAGGTGCGCTAGCGTTGGGATTCAAGAAGGAGGATTTTAACATCCTCGATTTTCTGAAGGATGATGATGCTGAGGCTGGTGAGACCTCGGGTACTGCTACTGCTGATCCCGCACCTGCAGAGGAGGTTGGTGCGCCCAAGCATGATCCTTTCGCCCCTGTTTTTCCTCTACAGCAGGTGTGGCTCGCGGATTACTTGGATGAGCAGCTTCCTAATTCAACTGCTGCTGCTGCGCCGTCCGAGCCACTGGAGGAGGGCGAGATGGCATTCGACCCTCAGGTCCTTGAGCATCCGATGGAGGGCTATCAGGCGATGCCCGATGCTCCTACTCCATTCGCTGCACCCCGTAGGCTCTCTCCCGTTGACGACACCGGACCACTGAATGAGTCATTTGCTGATATCCAGGAGCAGAGTCTGGGTGTTGTGTAGTCGCTTGGATTGAAGCTTCTCCCCTGATGCTTATTTGACTGGCCTACGTGCCTTTATCTCCGACGCCTGTGCCTTAGCTCTTTTTGAACATCTTTATTTTTAGTACAGTATTTTTGCATTCGTACAGTTTACTTCATTCGTACAGTATATTTGTTGACTTGTGCGCGTTTTTAGCGCTTATCCTTCCTTTTTAGTAGATATTGACTTTTGAAATTGCCTTGTGTCTTGTGCTTTATATTGGTGAATGTGTTTCCATACTTATATGCTTTGAGTACTTGAGTAATTCTTTTGACTTTCCATGCTAAATGTGTTAACCCTGTTACTTGTTGTTGAAACACTTATGTTTTATTTACAAGTATTTGTGTGTGTTTTGCGAGTGCTGATGCTCGGCTTTATGAGTGCAAAGACTTGTGCTCGGCTTTATGAGTGCTAGTGCTCGTTTTATGAGTGCAAGGGGTTGTGCTCGGCTTTACGAGGCTAGTGCTCATTTCACTAAGTGTTTATACTTATATTTTTGGAGTGTGTGAACTCAATTTTAATTATGCTTGTGTTAATAAACATGTAAGTAGGATGCAGGCAAACAATCAAACTTGAATAAAATAAGAAATTTTATTAGTTTTGGGACTGAGCTCGAGTAACTTCCGAGTTGCCTACGTATCCTGCCGTATATAGGTGGCTAGGAATCAAGTCCCCGTAGTTCGCTACTAAGTATTACAATTGGAGTCCACGTAAAGAGACTCGTAATTCGTAAAAGAATAAGCGAGTAAAGCATTGAGACTACGGTCCTATCGTGCCACAAGGCTGTTAGAATGCTAGTGTCCTAACTATAAAACCTTCTTAAGTTCTTGACATTCCAGGGGCGTGACAAAGTCCTTCCACCCAACTCTTGTAAGTAGTAATATCCTTTGGAGCTTGCTTTTTCCACTCTGTACGGTCCTTCCCAGTTTGGCTTCAACTTCCCAACATGCTTGGTAGCTTCGGCTTTCCTTAGTACCAAGTCCCCCACTTGAAAGTTCCTGAAACGAACCTTGTTATCATATGCTTTAACCATCATAGATTTGTAAGCTTGAGTACGTTGGTAAGCTGCTTCCCTGGTTGCTCCTATCAGTTCAAGGTCCATTTGTCTTGCCCTTATTGCTTGTTCCTCATCGTATGTGACAATACGATAAGTCGGCATCCCAATTTTCGCAGGTATCACTGCTTAGATCCATATGTTAGCAAATATGGAGTTTCTCCAGTTGAAGTTCGAGGCGTGGTGCGATATGCCCATAGTATCCCTGGCAGCTCCTCTGCCCAATTTCATCCTTCTCCTTCCAACCTTTTCTCCAAGCTCTTCACAAGTGTGTTATTTGTAGCCTGCACTTGCCCGTTTGCTTCAGGATGCGTAACAGATGTGAACCGATGTTCAATTTTCATGTCCTTGCACCAGTCTTGAATCTTAAATCCTTGGAACTGCCTTCCATTGTCGGAAATTAAGACCCTTGGGATTCCAAATCTACATACAATATTCTTCCATATAAATTGCTTTACATTAGCCTCTGTTATTGACACAAGTGCTTTGGCTTCAACCCACTTGGTGTAATACTCCACTGCCACCAATAGCCATTTTCTACCTCCAGACGCAATTGGCATTGGTCCATCAATATCTATCCTCCATTGATCGAATGGGCATCCATAGCGCATCGTTGTCATAGGTTGTGCATGTGTATGAATAATCTTTGCATGTAGTTGACAACTTATGCACTTCCTAGTGTAGTCCATAGCATCTCTCATGATAGTTGGTCAAAAATATCCTTGACGGAGTATTTTCTGAGCCAAGGATTGTCCTCTTGAATGATTGTCGCAGCTTCCCTCATGAATTTCTCTTAAGACTTGTTTTGCCTGTGATGGCGACATACATCTTAAGAGTGGTCCTTCGAACGACCTTTTGTAAAGTTCTCCATTGAACATCGTGAATCTTGCCGATTTGTATTTGAGCCTCCTGACTGCTTGTGGATCAGTTGGCAAATTTCCGTTTTGTAGATAGTCAATAATCTCATCCTTCCAGCATGCCTCAACCTCCACTAGAAGAGCGTAATTCAATGCTTGTGTTGGTTTCAATTCAACCCCTTTGCCAATCGAAGGTTGCTCTGCAGTCAATAAAGTAACCCGCCTTTCGACAAAGACTTCAGCGGTACACGCAAATCGCGACAGAGAGTCAGCGCGTTCATTCTCCGCTCGTGGGATTTGTGAAATAGTAAAAGTATCGAAGTTTGATGTCACTTCTTTTAACTTGTCAAGATACTTCACTATTGCAGCCTCCTTAGCTTCATACCTCCCCTCGAATTGATTAGCAATCAGTTGCGAATCCGTGAATGCAACAAGTTTCGTTAGCCCCAACGATTTTTCCATTTGAATACCAGCTAGCATAGCCTCATACTCAGCCTGATTATTTGTAACTTGAAAATTCAATCCTATAGCATAGTCAAATTCCCACAGACGGCGCCACTGATGTGGGGTATTTTTTTTCTGCCGATCTTAAGTACATTCCAGCTCCTCCAGCATCAACTATGGAAGATCCGTCCACGTGCAAAGTCCATGTTTCCTTTGCTATTCCAGATGTATCTTTTTTAGTATCCTCTGTTACCATAGCTACATCAGGCGCCTGTTCCGCCTCTGAAATAGTTTCCGCCACAAAGTCCGCCAACCTTTGTGCTTTGATTGCGGTCTTTGGTAAATACTCCAGACCATACCTAGCTTGATTACCCACTTCACAAGTCTGCCTGATGTCTCCGGTTTTGCCATAACTTGCTTCAATGGTTGATTAGTTAAGACAATGATCGGATGAGATTGAAAATATGGCCTCAATTGCCGCGCAGTTATCACGAGTGCATATGCTAGCTTTTTGATTTCAAGATAATTCAGTTCTGCCCCATTCAACACTTTGCTCACGTAATAGATTGGCAGATGTTTCTTATCTTCTTCTCGCACGAGTACTGTGCTCAATGAGTTCTTCGTTATGGCCAAGTAGAGATATAGCATCTTGTTGTCCTTGGGCTTAGATAATAATGGAGGCGTCGTGAGATAAACCTTTAACTGACTAAAGGCTTCCTCACAATCCTCAGTCCAGAAAAACTTAGGTGTCTTCCGTTGCTTCTAGAAGAAAGGTAAGCTTTTCTCTGCAGAATGTGAAATGAAACGGCTAAGTGCCGTGATTCTTCCCACCAATCGTTGCACCTCGTGAACGAATTTGGGGGATGGTAAATCTATTATGGCCTTGATCTTGTCTGGGTTAGCTTCAATGCCTTGCTCGTTTACCATGAAGCCCAGAAACTTTCCAGCCTTGACTCCGAATGTACACTTCTTTGGATTTAACTTCATTCCATGTTGTTTTATGATACCAAAAGCCTCATCGAGATGTTTAACATGATCTTCCGCCTTCAGACTTTTTATAAGCATGTCATCAATGTAAACCTCCACAGTCTTACAAATTTGATGGTAGAACATCTTTGCTACCAACCTCTGAAAGGTTGCTCCAACATTCTTCAAGCCAAACGGCATCACTCTATAACAGAATATACCTCTGTCTGTGATGAAAGCCATTTTATGTTGATCTTTCACCGCCATTAGTATTTGATGGAAACCGCTCTGTGCATCGCAGAGACTTAGTAATGCGCACCCAGCTGTAGAGTCAACCACGAGATCAATCCTAGGCAAAGGGAAGGGATCTCGTGGACAATGTTTGTTCAAGTCAGTGTAATCCACACACATTCGTTATACTGTTAGCTTCTTCGGTACAAGTACAACGTTGCTGAGCTATTCAGAGTATCGTACTTCAGATATGTGACCTGCAGCTAACTTTGTTTGTACCTCCAATTCTGCAGCCTTGTTCTTTTCATCACTGAAATGTCTCTTCTTTTGTCGAATAGGCTTAGCATTCGGGTTGACATTCATGTGATGTACCGCAACTCGAGGGTCTATTCCCTTCAAATCAGAGTCTGTCCATGCAAATACATCAAAATTTCTCTGCAAGCACTCCAATAATGCCTTCTCTATCTCCGACGGCAACTCGCTACCGATTTTACTGACCTTGTCAGGTTCATTGCTCACCAGAATAACCTCCTTAAATTCTCCAGAGGGTTTCATACGCTCAATCTCCATTTGCTTCCTATAACGCAAAGTCGTCTTTGTCTTCCTTTTCCTCCTTAGTCTTCTCTGGGGCAATTTCCTTATCCGGAGAATCAGGATTATCTGGCATCATTGTTTGATCCTCTTGCGTAGCAAGCACCATCTCCGTATCTGTTTGTTCAACTATTTTAGGCTCTTCCATGGGATGAATGTCGATCATCGCGACATTTGGATCAGTTTTCGCCTTAATTTGTTTAGTTGATGTAACATAGCAACTCCAAGAGTCGCGATAGTTTGTAGTGAGCTCAGCAATTCCCCCCGATGTTGAGAATTTGATCTTTTGATGCACCGTTAATATAATCATAGCAAATGCCATTATTCCAGGCCTTCCAACCAACACATTGTATGCAAAAGGGATGTCGACAATGAGATATTCCACATTCAGAGTTCTCCTCTTCGGATTTACACCGAAGGATGTTGGTAACATAATCCTTCCAATAGGTTTAACTTCACCTCCACCGAATCCCAATAATGGTGAGTTAACTTCTGTGATCTCGTATTGTCCTAGCTTCATTTGTTGCAATGCATCCATAAAGATAATGTTGGACGAGCAACCATTATCTATCATGATCCTCTTCACTGCGTGATTCGCAATCACCGCCAAAACTACCATAGGGCAATTTAAGTATTGCGCCTCCTTAGCTTGTGAAGACAAGCTGTCAAAATCACTATCATCAAATGTGATTCTTGTATCCAACTTGTCTACTGCAAAGACAAGATCTACCTCTGGTCATTTAAGACGCTCATTGTGTATGTCGAGTGAAATCCGTTTCTTCTTTTGGTTGAGTCAGCGTCAGTCGGTCCTCCAGCAATTACATAAATTCCGTTTTCGGCAGCATTGTTGCCGTTACCCTTCTTACGCCTGGGTTCATCTTTCTTCTCATGTGGAGATCGACTCCGTTTACGTCCACCTGACGCCTTTTCTTCACGGGGCTCTTTATTCTCAAGGACGTACTCAACGAGTTTCCCATCTTGAATAAGCCGTTCAATCTCATTCCTTAAGGCTTTGCATTCATCAGTATAATGCCCGTTTTGCCTGTGGAACTTGCAATATTTCCTTGACTGCTTTGTCTCATCAGTTTCTCGAAAGGGTTTAGGGGATCTGAATATCCCACTATCTTTCGCAATGGCATATATCTCGCTAATTTATTTTTTCAATGGAGTGTAGTTTTTGAATTTCTTGTAGGGCTGTCGATTACGATCACGATCTTTCCCTCTAGAATCTCTTCTCCATTCTCTATTCTCCTTTCCTCTAAGGTTTTCTGGCGAATCCAACAACCCCTGATTCATAGTTGCCTCCTCAATTTCAATGACTCTACGAGCAAGATCCATGATTTGCTCTATAGAATCAGGTGCTTCCCAGGTGATTACTTCTATCAACTTTTTGCTCTGGCAACGATTTTCCAACACAGAGATAACCAAATCCACAGTAGGTGATTGCACTCTCCCAATCTCCAAATTGAGACGTTCTATGTACTTTCCCAGCGGTTCATCAGGCTTTCTATGGATATTGAATAATGTACTTGGAGATTTCTTCTTCAATCGGTAAGTAGCAAACTTTTTTACGAACATGCTCCTGAACTGTTCAGATGATTCAATTGAGCGCGAACGCAAGTTCTTGAACCATTCCTTAGCAGTTCCCCTCAGACTTAGTGATATCAACTTCGCCCTTAAGTCCTCACTGTATCCCAGAATCTACAATTCTCCATCCAAGTCATCAAAGTGTGTTGTAGGATCAGTCGTTCCATCATACTTCTTCATGTCCGGAAGAATAGTTCATTCTTTCAGTGTCAACTCGCTGATTGCCTCACTGAATGGAGTTGGCTTCTCCATTAGTGGAATATGTTCAACAATAACAGGCTCTGGCCTTGGAACAAGTCTTTCAGGCAGATCCCTATTTCTCCCCGCTGTATGACTTGCGGCTGGTCGAACCTCAGGACCTCTCTACCTTGAGTTAACTTCTCCATCTCTAACAGTTGCTCGACTTGGAGCTCTGTTTACATTAGTTCTCATTGAACGTGGATTTCTCCTTTCAGGTGAAGGTGAGGGATCCATTCTAGTATGTCTCGTCAACCTTGTATGAGTATAATGCCTCGAATCAGCACGATGCTGTGTCTGATGAGTCCTTGCTTGCTGCGCTGACGTCGGTTGTGCAATTGGTGCTTGAACATTCTGTTGCACAGAAGTGTTAGCCAATTGTTGCACTAACATTGGTACAATAGTCCTTTGCAAAGCTGACATGATTTGATCCAACTGAGCAGAATTCAGTAGTTGTTGTTCCGTGGGAGGAACTTCAGGTTGATTTGCTACATGAGTTGGTGGATCTAAGGGAGTGTTGGGTGCTTCCACTGATGTATGCTCGGAAGCATCAGTAACCCGATTATCATCCTCCCTTTGTGATCTAGTCCTTCCTGCTACTCCATTCTTCTCTGTAATTCTGCGATGAGCCATTGTATTAGTGATAGTGTTTGTTACTAAGTGCGTATAGAGGTTCCCACAGACGGCGCCACAGATGTGGGGTATTTTCTTCTGGATACGTGTCCACTCTCCAAACTCCACGTCAGACTGCTTTCTCCGGCGAAGGCACTCCGACGGTCAAGTCAGATGAGTCGGAATGTGAGATCTTGTCGTGAGAGACAATAGCTCGAAATATGCTGAATAGGTCGGAAAAAAACACCTCGAAGTGGCGAAATAAGTCGAAATGAAGGAATTCAAACAGATCGAAATACCCTCAAAGAACTCGAAATGCACGCAATATAGGTCGAACGAGAGCTATTTCAAACAGCTCGAGATGATTGCTCTAGTAGCTCGAATTCGACTAATATTGCTCGAAATGAATGCTAGAAAATATAAAAACATACCTTAAAATGAGGCATGAGACCCCCTTATATAGTAATAAGAGTCCTTATTCAGCTAGAAGTGCACTCCAAGTAGAACTATGATTCAAAATAGGTTGAATTAGAGCTATTTTGAAATTGCTCGAATTGGGCTTTCAAATAGGTCGAACTGTGCCTCAAATAGCTCGAATTTGGCCACAGATAGCTCGAATTGGGCTTGAAATAGCTCGAAATAGGCCTGTTTGGGCCCAAATCGGGCCTGCACGGGCTTGATTTGGGCCTACTTTGGCTGATTTCCGAGTTTTGCCTTGAATTGTAATTTTGCATTAAAAAATAATATGTCCCGAAATACGCTCGTGGTACTATATCGGATATTATGACGTGCGGTGCCGAAATATGATACATCAAGTAGAAATATCAATAAAGTCCCTTAAAAACCACAACAAGCTAAAGAGCCATAAAGTTACTCAAATATTACTTGTAAAGTTCTATTTTGAATTTTTCCTTTGACATACGTCAATAAATATTTTAAATCAAGTCCCTAAATTTGAAAAAGTGACTAATTAGCCGGCTAAATAATAAGTGGTATCGTTATATATCTTGAAATTTCATATTAAAACTTATTATTTAATTTTTTTTAACATTACATAAAGTAAAAAATAGGAAATTCGTGAGGCTTACGCCCCAACGCCCGGAGCGTACGCCTCGCTCCAGATTATGCAAAACGCCCCGCCCAACGCCTTCGCCTTTTAAAACACTGAGTACGACCAATCGTATTGGCTCAGGATCTGATCAGTAAAGTAATCCATTTGGTTGGTCAAAGTTGCATAGCCCAAAACCCAGTGACGTAACCAATAATGTCGAAGTGCCTTTACTAAAATAATATTATGTCAGAATTACGAGATATTTAGAAAGTCACACATGAATATTATCAATTTATTATTACTTTTGCAAATTAAATCTACGAAGACGGGGAGTTCACGATATGTTGTTGGGCTTGTTAATTTCAATCTTCCCTTCCAGCCTTAGCCTTGATCTCTAATATTATTTCCAAATGCCATATACATTACTCGTCAAAGAGGAATCTATTATATCTACCAAACAACTCCTAAATGATTAGATTGTCCTATTCCAGGTTGTTAAATACAATTAATACTTCCTTAAAGAACATGGTTTATCCATTCTCAACATCAATAATTGCAATCTTGAATATTAAGTAATAAATCACAGGAAAATCATAAAAAAAAAAAAAAAGGTAATAAATCACAGCAAGTCTGATTCAAGCCAAACAAGAAAAACAGAAAGCTGCAGCAAAACATTTACAATTGATGAGGCATAAGAGCCCTTTAGCCCTTTTCTTTTTTCTTTTTTCTTTTTTTTTTCCTTTTTTTTTCATACTGATCAAAAATAGTTTTTTGGACCTAGTAGACTTGGAAGACAATAGCCATATCCCACCGCATATTACATACAACAAAAGAAAAAAGTTATGGAGATAGTATGGTTCTTCCGATTCTGTGATCACCGTCTTTGGCTGCCTGAACTTGAGCTGCATACTGCAAGTTCCACAAGACGTCCTCAAAGGATGGTCGGTTAGATGAGTCGGGAGAAATGCAGTTTATCGTTAAGGATATAACGACCGAAAGTGAGTCTTGAGAGCAAGATGCTAATACAGTTGGATCAACTATTCGCCTCTGGCCATCTGGATTCCCTAAAGAAACCTGTTTATTGCAGAAACGAGTTACCAGTGTGTTGGTAATAAATTGGAGGAGAAAACTCGAGGTTCCAATGAGATAAGTAGTTCTTAGGGGCTCTTATCCCCGGAAAATGGAGGTCTACTTTAATTTGGTGGAGCTCTCATGTGCACTTAGTCGATATTTGGAGGGGCTAGGGGATCAGGGGAGCTACTAAGAACTTTTCCCAAGTAAAAGAATTTGGTCGACAAGGTTAAGTATGACGAAATGATGAATGAAGTACAGGTTAGAGAATATGCAGCATCACATGAGCATGGTTAATATTAGAGTGCTTTTCTACAAGAGGTGACATGTATTTCTTGTTTGATCAATATAGATATACCATTTCATTGAGCAGAAACGACTCCTTTCTTGCACAAACTGATGGCCCGACAAGTGACTCTAGCAATATCAACCCAAAGCTATATATATCATCATCAAGACTCTTCGCTTGCCTGCATTTGTAAACGAGCAACATTTCATTTCTATGATCACTAATCTACTATTTATTGCATCTGTTTTTTGTCATGAAAAGAATTCATACCATGATCCAAGGCCTTGTTCTTCCTAGAGAATTCAAGAAAACATGAAAGCATAGTTAGTTGTGTACTAAATGTTCTTTTCTTCAACTAGACAGATAAACACAGAGGATGTATGTATGTGTATACCTTGTCCTTGTCAAACTCTTGAGCTACAATAGACAACCCGTAGTCACTCAGCTTTCCCATGCGATGCTCGTTTATCAAGATATTATTTGCTTTCAACCGGTTGCTGGAAAACCCGGGAATGATTCCAGTATGCAGGAACTGCACTGCCTTGGCAATACCAATTAGAATGGCCAGTCTATCAGACCATTTGAGCACATCCTCTAAATTGGTATCTGCACAATTGATGCACCATAAAAGTTAGTTATTGGAATTCAAATATTAAGCAACCTTTAAGTCTTTTTCAGTAATAAGTCAAATTACTATTCCGAGAAAGCCTTTGATTTGTGGATGAAACTGACTTATTTAAGCCAATTTTTTTATTGTATCCTCACAGGAAAGATGACGTCGATAATTGCCGTTTGGGATGTATTCGTAAACGAGATAGACCATGTTAGCACCAGACTCGTCTTTTTCTTCGGTGTCAATGCAGTGTCCTAAGAGGCAGACTAAATGAGTGTGCCTAAGCTTAGCCAGCATATCCAGTCTGAGTTTGAGATTTCGTATTGTGTATTTTTTTGACACCGTCAGGCCCCGGATAGCTACACGAGTCCCATTTTCCAGTCTTCCTTTGTATATCTGAGAGCAAAGGAAATCATACCGAAAAACTTATGAAGCATTCTTTATTAGAGTCGCAAGCTCATTTTATATTCATAGTAACAGGAAACTATGTACATCATCTTTCTGGGAGTCGGAATTTATCTTATGGTACTATCCATTCTATATTAATCTATTCATTTCTGGAGCATCAATTAATATTGCATATAATTATCACAAAAAATAAGTTAAATATTGCATATATTAATGATAAGAGCCACTTTTGTTTTGACACAGAACTGCTGAACCATTTTTTTTCTAGCTTACTTCGAATACCATATTAATCAGAAACAGAGAAGTTGAACCTTCATCAATTACTCTACAGGTTATGAGACAAGTTTTATCGAGTACAACAGTAATGACCATCAGATTTTATCAGTAGGTAAAACTTGTCACCTTATATATGATTGGCATGTTTAGTGAAATATATCCTTAAAATATGATCTATCATCTATTGCTAAGCAACATGAAGCATAAATCATGGTATAAAGAAAGTATGCACCTTTCCAGTTGAACCTTCACCTATCAAGTTGGACTTGTCAAAGAAATTTGTAGCTGCCTTTAACTCATCAATGGAAAACAAACGGTGAGAAGGTGTGTTTTGAGAACCCAACTTCGACGCATCAGAAACAAACCCTGTAAATCAATGAATAACGCTTTAGTTACGCTCATCAAGTGGTCAACTACTGCAGAAAAAGCTCAATAAAACGCAATCTGATCAAGACATAAAGTTGGGAGACAACGTACTAGCATTCGTTAGAATCTCTGAAGTGAACCCTGTTACAGAATTATCTTGCACTGATTTATGCAGTAAGTGCTGCTCCGATGTTCCATGAGGACAATACTGCCGACACAGCACAACAAAACCAAAGGCCAAAACTACCAAAACGACACCAATTCCACCAATCACACCTATCAGTACAGCCACATTCTTGACATGCGAATTCTTCTTCTGTTGATGATTTTCCACACAAAATGCATCTGGATGCTGATCCTTTGCATTATTAGTAAACAAGCAATTCCCACCAAACTTAACTTTAGCCGAGCTCAAACAGGACGGCAACGAGCCCTTCAATCTATTGTTAGAAATATCGACTGATCCTAACTTACTACCACATCTCAACTGCATTGGAAGTGATCCACCCAACAAATTATTTGCCAAATTTAGTGAAACGATATTAGGCAAGGCGAAGATCTTAGCGTTAGGCGTCTCGTCAAGAGCATTATAAGACAGATCAAGCTCCCTAAGCTGATTTAGTTGGCCATACTGGTCAGGGATTCTCCCAAACAAAGAGTTGTTTCTCAACAAAACTGCAGTTACGCCTTTCGGCATTCTCGAAAGCTCGGAATGCAATCTATTGTTGCTGAAATCCAGCCAACTTAAGCTAGACAAGCTACTCAGATCAATCAACTCACCAGAGATCTCATTGTTTGACAAATTTATATCAGTCAAAGAAGTAACTCTCTGCAGCGAAGATGGTAATGGACCATTAAGCCGATTATTTCGCAAACTCAAACTCGTGAGATTCGAAAAAGAATCAAACCAATCAGGCAGAGTGGCATTTAAAAAATTACCATCAAGTTTAAGAATCTGAAGGGTCTCAATTCTTGAGAGTGTCTGAGGAATAGAACCATAGAAGAAGTTCCAGCTTAAGTCCAAGTATTGAAGGGACTGCAGCCTATGGATTTTGTCAGGGATTGGACCCCAAATGCCTAAAGACACTAAACTTAGAACCCTCAAGCTGTTGAGTCTTGACAAAGTTGCCACAAGTGAATCCATGGAGAAGTTTTGAGACAAAGTTTGAGAAGGAACTGGGAATCCATTGAAACTACTACTACTTGTTCGATCACCAAATATTCTGATCTCAGTGACAAAGTTATCTTGACATGTGATGTTCACTTGGGCAGAAGACAGATAACAGAGATCCATTTTCTTGTACTCGAGCCAATTGTCTAACTGTTTTGGGTACTCTAACTGCTTCCTGAGCTGTAAAAGGACTTGGGTTTGTGAGGATTGAAGTTGATGAGTTTTCAAGATCAAGAAACTCCATGAGAAACATAGGAACAATAACAATCTTGAAACTTTCATTATTGGGTGTAATAATGAAAATGACACTTGTTGCTGCAGAGAGATTGAGTACGAGGTTGGTCAAAAACGATTTAGATCATATTTTTCCAGAAAAAGAACTCATGCAGAAAATGCAAAATGATCATAAAAACACCATTTAAAGAACTTTGGAAGAAAACATTACACCAAACTAGAATGACTCAAAAAAGGAAGTAAAATGATCAAAGGATGTTTGCTGGGAATGTGGATCTATGAGGAATATAGTATGAAATATTTGGCTAGGCACGTGGTGTTTTTTCTTGAGAATTGTAGAATTATGGGAATTGGAATAGTTTCATGTAATTTATTGCTGCAACTAACCAAGTTGTCAGTCACAGTGAGCTGTGTGTGTAGAGTGAACGTATGATGGGAATCAACATGTCGCTAGCTAACATTATTTTTAGGGATAATTATAGTGACACCCCCAAAGTTTTGGTCTAATTACAGAGACCACCTCTAAAGTTCGGGATTCAGTTACCTCCTTTGAGGGAAAAAATCAATTTTCATACTATAATTTGGCACGATTTTCATTTTCATACCTTAATTTGACACTCATCAATTTGCATACCATAAGTTGGACAATTTCTTCACAATGTGTACTTCGGCCCCAAAAAGTACAAGGTGTCATCCGATGGAGCCAAATTTGGAGATTTAGATCAATTTAGGCCGATTCCAACCTTACACATCGGCATATTCCACGTCGATTGCAAGTACTTTTCTGGCACCGAAGTATCCACTATGAAGAAAGTGTTCAACTTATGGCATTCAAATTGATGAGGGCTTAATTAAGGTATGAAAATAAAAATCGTGCCAAGTTATGGTATGAATAATGATTTTATCTCCCACCCCTGAGGTTTGCATAGAGATTCTCTTAAATGTTTTATATAAAAGTAAATATAATTTTCTTTAAAGTGTAACTATACCTATTTATATACCAAAATAAAAATTATATTGTTGAACATATTTGAATAGTAAAAGTACAATTTTTAGAAGAAAGACACCTCTACTTAATTGATTCATTTATGTAAAATTTAATTGTAAATGTTTAAAAAATCTTAATATTATTTTTAAAGTTTATAATATATAGTTTGATTTGCGAGTATAAAATAAAATAATAACAATTTCTCTAGAACTTCTCCATATTTCTTAATTAAAAATGCATAGAAAAACAAAAAAAAAAAAGCTTTTCAATCTTTTATGTATCTAGTTCATTACAAAATAAAAGAAAGAACCAAAAGAAAAACGGAGAGCTCATCAAACCAAAAACTTAAAAAAAATATAAATAAGTCAAAGTATCTAACTTAAGTTTAGATTCTTTAACAAAATTAAAGAATAGTATTATTGTCTTTTAAGTGACATAAATTAGATACATGGGGTGTCTCTGTAATTTCTCAAACCTCAAGAATGACATCTGTAGCTACACCAACCATCAAGGGGTTGTAGATCAAGGGGTGTAGGTGTAATTATTTTTAAGGGACACCTATTTGCACTCCTAACATTTTGGTAATTATAACTTCAATACGTATTAAAACATATTTGTAAATTTTTCAAACTTTATGACCGGGCGAGGAGCATCCAGCTCACCTCAGGGGTCTCATACAGGATATATGGAGCCGCCTTTCTAGCTTCACATCGCTCATTGCCAATTTCAGCTATAGAGAAACCAACCAGATAGCAGATACTTTGGCAAAACTCGGCGCTCATGCAATTTTACAGGAGACTTCACCAAGTCTACCGACATCTGTGTACAATATCTGGGAAACTTGCCTGAAATGGCTTAAACCTTTATTTTTATTTGATGTTACTACTCATGTAGCTCGCGTTTCTAATTCCTCTATTTCATGTACTAGAACAATTTTATTACATTAAAAATAAATGACCACTAGGTATAGTTAAAAAAAAAAAAAAATAAATTCAAACTTCAAAGGCTTCTTTTGTAATTGTTCAAACATCAAAGGAGGTCTATATGTGAGATATGATTTTTTAAAGGGGTGCATGTAGTTATTCAAATCATAGAAAATATATCTATAATAAGACCAAACTAACTTCAAGAATGGCAGAACTTTTCATGGAGTTTATGGACTCTTTATTTTGTTTTCGGATCTAAAGGGAACACCGACAAAAGGGCATGAGTACTAACCACTACATTTAAAAGGGTCTATGGACTTTTTACCTTCAGTTTTCTGGAGGGAAAAAATCGCAATAATTCTACAATTTGAGCAATTCATTTTTTATTTAAAAATTCAGCAAAAGTCGTAGAGGTGGAAAGACACTCTCACTGGCATTTTTTTTTTTTTTAAATAATCTTGTCAAAATTGTACAAACAAATTGCTCCGTTTTGTGTAAAGAAAAAACGATCAAGTCCGTTTCTACTTTTTTTTTTTTTAATTGTGAAAACAAGAGATTACATTTCTAAGTAGGTATAAAACATTTCATTTCTATATAGAAATAGATTGGAGTAACTTTCTATCTAAAAACATAAAAGTCCCTTTTTAAGTAGAAGCAGACTCCTTTTTATTTCTATAGTTTTAGCGAGACACTTGTATGAACGGACTTTATAACCACATTTTCTTCTCTGTAGCTCTGTAGAAAGAGATTATCACCCTTTACGAAGGGACTTAATTGTTTCTATTTTGATATTTTTGTAGTGGTAGTGTCTAACAAAAATAATAAAATCATGATAAAGTATATCGGTCTTATTTACAATAATATGTGTAATACAGTATCTCACGTTTATAACTTGTGAAAAACACAACATAAATTAACTAAAATTGATGATAGTAATAAGATGGTAATTGATTTTTAAATTTATGATTTTCAGATAATGATATAAGTTTTTTAGAATTAAAATATAACTAGCTGAATGAAAAAAAAATGGCCATAATTTTATCACAAAATCATTTATATACATCCGTCTTTTCTCATTGGCATTGACATTATCATCACAGTAGCTTGGGCTACATAATGTGATTTTGGTATTTTTACATATGTTAGAATTGTAATTCACGAATAGATTACATTTTTACAATCTCTAAAAGTACTATTCTATAAAATATATATTTGAAACATTTGTATACTAAGGTAAAAGGGTACTGTTATAATTGGATTAAGAATGTCCAAAATAAGTATCACGATAAATTTATTCCATAAAAGGTAGGATATTTTTCGGAAAATGTGAGGGTAAGCATGGGTACACCACGTGGGGTATCTTCTTGATAGTAGAAACATATTGGTCAATGGGAGTGGGAATTTCAGTCATAGGCCATAGGTAGCGGGCAACTAGTTGGAGGTTGATGTAATTTATTGCTACAACCTATAGACTGAGGCAACAACGTGGACGAACAAAATTTCATGTCATTTATTGTTTGTATGAAGATGGTAATAACTTGTTTTTCTCAATGGAATAATTTGTTTTATATACATGAACTAATGACTTCTTAATAAATTACTCACGAACGTTATTGCCCATTAGTATCCAATTCGTTCTATTTTGCTTGCGGGTGTTGTCGTGGTACTGTGTTAAGGTATGAGTAGATAATTCCTATTCGAGAAGGAATCAGTTCTCTTAAGAAGGTATAGTCAACGATTGAGAAGCTTTGGTTGACTAAAGTGGAGAACAAAAGGAATCCATGTGAACAGTAACATGAGGATAAGAGCTCCTCTAAGGGTCAACCAATTAATCACAAATAGGCGAACTAGGGTTTTATTTCACCAAACTTGTGCCTCTCAAAAACTACTCTCAGGGCGTATCCAGAAATTTAATCTAGGAAAGACTAATGTAATGAAGAGTTACAAAAAATAATGTGGGGTATTTTCGTCTGGATACGTGTCCACTCTCCAACACTCCACGTCAGACTGCTTCAGTCCCTGCTGAATCCTTAAACAACTTTTGAGTTCGGAACCTGCACTCAACACTACACGTAAACTAAGTCGGTGCCTTTCCGACGAAGGCACTTCGACGCTCAAGTCAGATGGGTCGGAATGTGAGATCTCATTCTGCGAGGCAACAAGTCGAAATGTATCAAATAGGTCAAAAGCAAACAAGTCGAAATGAAGGTCTTCAATAGATTGAAATGAAGACTTCAAAACAACTCGAAATGCTCTCAAGATAACTCGAAGAAGAGCTATTTTAGACAACTCAAAATGAAGGCCAAACAACTCGAATTCGACTTATATTGCTCAAAATAAATGCTTGAAATATGAAAAACGTACCTGAAATTGAGGTATTGGGCCCCTAATATACTATTAAGAGTCCTTATTCAGCTAGAAGTCCACTCAAAGTAGAACTATGCTTCAAAATAACTCGAAATAGAGTTATTTTTGGAATAGCTCGAAATGGTTGCCCAAATAAGTCGAAATGGGCCTCAAATACCTCAAAATGGGCCTGAAATAGCTCGAAATGGGCATGCCTGGGCCTGAAATAGGCATGCCTAAGCCTGCTTTTGAGTTTTGGCTTGAATTGTAATTTTGCATTAAAAAATAATAGTGCTGAGATAGCATGACACTACTTTTATCCCACTTTGAACTCATGTATTACTACAAGATAAAATGGTTATAAATTAAATGTCAATTCCAAACAATCTTGGATGAACCATCGACACTACCGACTTCATCTTATTCACCTTTCAGATTTTCTTCTTTTGAATTCACTTACATATTTATGAGTATATTTCCCTCCCTTGTTGACTAAATCATACCAACTTAAGTTAACAACCAAGACAGTTACTAGTACATCATTATCTTGATATATTAATGGCTTTATTTGTTGAAGAAGTGACAATGGTATGTCTCGCTCTTGTGGTACGAAAATCACACCAACATCTACCCGTTCAGATGGATAATGTGTATGATGCAATTGGTGTGCTTGATTTACAAGAATAAAAGGTCTAAATGGACTTGTAGTAGAGGACACATCCGAAAATTAATGTCAACTAGATGGTAAATGTGGTGTACAAATATTTACATTGTGATATCATACCAATGTCAGTTAAAAAGACTAGTCTTTAACAATTGCCTGCTACCTGAAGACTCCAATTTCAAAATCTCTTGGAGCATCCCACAAAATTTGTTTCATCTAGCTCATTAATACTCTTTTACACAAACTCTACTGTCCATTGCTTTTTCATTTTTGCCTCTATACATCTAAGTGTGATATTTGAACTCATTTACAATGTAGTCTGTCTATGTTAGGACTTTCATGATTGAACCTTATGGCAAAGCATGAACACCTGGGTCGTCATGATATTGACCATATAGACATACATAGAACTTTCGTGATTGAACTTTGTGGAAAAGCATAAGCACCTAGGTCATCCTGATATTGACCAAATAGACACTCTTCGTAACCACGGAACAAAATACACATTGTATTTTCGCTGGACCTGGTGCTTATGAGATTGTGACATACTTCTTTCTCAAACAACTTGTAAAAAGAAGACATTCGTAATCTCGTGTTAAGATAAAGGGATAAAAGCATTAAACCCCCTATACTATACCCCATATTGCACTTTGCCCCCTGTCCTTTTATTTTTTGCGACTTGCCCCCTGTACTATGGATAAATAAGCACTTTGCCCCCCTGAGTCACATTTTCACCATTGGATTTGAATACGTGTCAATATCTTTACCGTTGGATTTGGACTCAGGGGCAAAGTGCTTATTTGTCCATAGTACATGGGGCACGCGCAAAAAATTAAAAAACAGGGGGCAAAATGCAACATGGGGTATAGTATAGGGGGTTTAACGCTATTATCCCTAAGATAAATATATAACATTGTTTATGAAATAAGAAAATATCGATTCGTAATGTAAAAATCATCAAACAATCAACTTTCCGCACACTTTGAGAGTACATACAACTGAACGATTTTGTACTCTTTGGCTGTTAAATGTCTAGATGTGACATCAAAACCAAGTGGTCTTTTCCCCTTGCTTTTGAAAGATAGACAGTTGGGCTGTAATATTAGGGCAAACATCTGTTTAATTCTTATTTAAATGATTGAACCTCGTTTCAACATCGACCTCAAAATAACGTGATCAAAAGTTAGTGATTTCTTATATCTCACTTATCAATCATTCAACAAAGACTTTATTATCTATGAATTTTCCAAGTAATGCATACACCTAATAGATAAGTAGAAGTCTGATTTTTCACAAATTTAAATAAGGTAGGATTAAATTTAAGGGGTTACCTCTTAAAGGGGTACATTCAAGAATATTAGACATGTGCACCAAATTTGCTTCCCACCAGTAGTGTATAACCAAATGCTTCATTGAATCGAAGAAATGAGAAAATATCTTCGCATACTTGCGCATGTCTTCATAATTGACCTCTCAAGTAACAATTCACAAAATGCAATAGTCCCCAATTTGGCGGGTCGGGCGGGTCTTGTACACCTCTAAACCACACCCACCCACATACCTAATTGTAATTACATTGTGTTGGAATAAAATATATAGATGTACGATCACTACTCATATAAATAATCAACTCATTTCAGTTATAAATAAAATGTGCCTCTCAATCTACTGATTTTTCTGTGATTTGCCCTTGATGCCAAATCTAACGGACAAAAACTCAATCGCGCATCCAAAATGAATGGTTGATAAATCACTCAGGGAGCAAATTGCACAAAAATCAATAGGTTATGGCATATCGCATATTTTCATTAGTTAGGGGGCAAAGTGTTAAAGGCCCCATAGATCAGGGGTTTGTTGCAATTAGCCCTACATAAAAAAGCACTTCGAATAGTCCTGGAAATGAACCACAAACATTATTCATTTATCCATCATCAAGCTAATTTATATAAGAATGAGAAAGTAAAGAAACTATATCATAAAACTAATTTCTCAAAAGTTGTGCAAGTCACAAGACGCTCAACAACATGATATAAAGACAGTCGCTCGAAATTGAGAAACTCGTAATGCAAATGTGGTGCAAAGTTGCACCAGACGGGCAACTAAAATGTAGATTCCACGAAAATTTATTAGATTATCACTTTGTTGTGATTAACCAACTTCCTTTTGCTGATCACAATGTGGAAAATGGGGTGCAGTGGGCTCTAGGATATGAAGCACCACCTTATTTAACACAATTTAATGAATTGTAATGTCATATGAAACACCACCTTATTTAACACAATCTAAATAAGTGTAATGTCTTAAGAAATGTAACGTCATGTTCTTCTTTTCATTGTCATACAAGATAAACAAAAGAAAAAATAAAGAAAGAACCACTTGCTACTTATAGCTCAGATTTTAAAATTATGACAATGTTTTATGGATTGAACAACTTAAGATTACTAACCATAAGAAACCGGACCATTCTCTAAAGGTGATCCTAGGAACCAAAGAGCAACTGCAAATGTGACGTTTGATGTTGTTACATGTTCTTTGGAAATACAGTAGTGTTGATCCAAAATTTTTATGCTATCTTATTAATCTATAACACAAGGGTTGAGACGAGTTTTATGATCATAAATTATGGAACATTGCAACTGAGATGAATTTGAGCGTAACATTCTAAAAGATTTTGTTTTGCATGGAGAGATTGGAGTAAAATTTGATGTGTCCCTAATGTTATCAAAAGATTTGCAAGAATATAACAAACTTCTTTAATACTTTGTTCTAGGAGTGCTAGACATTAACTTAACAATAAAAACACAATTAAGTTCATTAACTCCATCGACATTATGTCAAACACAATTAATTGTTGAGTTGCGTGATCCTGTCTTAAAAGCATTGGAAGAAGCGAAGGAATTCGAAGCTCGTGACTAGAAGGAAGATGAAGACGAAACCGAAAGGGAACTTCAAGAAGCTGAAAGAAAGCATCGAGAAGAAACTAGAAAGCTTGAAAAAGTCAACAGTCGGTAGCCGTTGCTCATTAGCCCATCTTGTTTTCTTCACTTGGGAATTCCCCCTTTTCACATTGTTCCATTTTTAATCTTTGGAACTGTCTCAGCAGCTTGAGCTGTCATGTTGTTTTGCAGGATACGATCGGTCGTTGACAGAGATTTATGCCTTCAAGACATACAGGGATATGTGGGAATTTCTTGTTCTATGTACTTTTGTTGTTCATTATGTACTTCAAATAAAAAGTATAATCGAATTCAGGTAAAATTATGAAAACATATGCAGCTTAAGGACGTTTCCAGTTTATTTCGGATTCAAGGATTTGTTTTATGCCTGAGAATTATTTTGAATCCATTGTTTCGATTAAATTGATGCATAATAAACTGTAGAACAATTGTTTCTCAGATAGTAACAAGCTAACATGTGAGAGGACCTCGCTTGTGAGATAGCATAATAACCTCACCTCTTGCCTTATTAGGGAATGTTGATGTTTTTAGTTCATGCATACAAGGATCACGATTCCGCCACTTAAGGCATATAATAAAAGACATGCACAAAGCTTTCATTTTCATCTCAAAACCAAGTTTATACAATCATATTGCTCCCAAAGTGACCAATCATGGAGACCATCACAAAGGTAATTGCTCCAAAAGGGCACAAACCACAAATTCTTATCATAAAGCTGTCAGCTTCTTATCACTTTTAGTTGAACATGCACAGCTAAGTAAATTTCTTAAGAACTCTCCCCAATTTTCTTCTAAAGTAACTAATTTAAAAGAAGCATCGATTTCTACTCTAGACCTTTAATATAAGCACCAAACAATGAAACAATTACCTTTAGTTTGCACGGTTTGGTCAAATGAAAATCAAATGAAACAAATGAGTAATCTATGTGATATGGAGAATCCCTTGAATCCACCAGTCAGACCATGCCTCCCCAGAAGTTAAGGTGTTTTATACTCATTTCCCCACTCATCCAGAAAAACTATAGATGTGTCGTGATCAGTAAAATAAGGGCTGCAGAATATATTCGGAAGATGCTGCCCATAACTAGAATTAGAACAAAACACAGGCTATATGCTTTAGAAATGAGGCGAATAGTTTCAAGCTTGTAGAGATATTGTATTATAGGCAGCTAGTGGAAGTATCAGTATCTATATTATTTAGGAAGATTCTATAGTTATTAGTCTAGGTGCAGAAAGTTATTGTTGTCAGTAGGTAGATGAGATATTAGATGATAAAGTATGGGTGTGTCATAATGAGGTTCGGTGAGTTAGCTAGACTTAAATGTTTCTCTTGTATAAATAGGTATTCCTCATGATGTAAAGATATATGGAAAAAACTCCTTTTACTGATTTCTACATGGTACCAGAGCAAACCTAGCTCTGCCTACTATTTCTTTTAGCCACCATTTCTAGCCTTTCCTGGCCTCTCTCAAAAAATCTCAAATCTCACACCATGTCTGGTGAAACTTCAGCCACATCCTCCCAAACCACTCACACCATGTCTGCTGTCAGTCATGGAAGCTCTGACAGCAGCCTCCTCCCATCACTGGGCAAAACTTAACGACCAAAATTTCCTCCAGTGGTCTCAATCCGTTATGCTCTTCATTCGTGGTAGAGGGAAGGATGAATACCTCACTGGTGGTGTCTCTACACCAACAAAAACTGATCCAAGTTACAAAACTTGGAGATCTGAAAATAGCATGATCATGGCCTGGCTCATCAACTCCATGATCAATGAAATAGGAGAAAACTTTCTCCTCTACTCAACTACAAAAGAGATCTGGGATGCTGCTAAAGATACGTACTCCAGCAGTGATAATACATCAGAATTATTTTCTGTTGAAAGTATCATCCATGATCTTCATCAGGGGGAGTCCTCAGTCACAATGTACTTCAACACTCTCACTCGATATTGGCAACAAATTGACCTATTTGAAGTACATGAGTGGCACTGCTCTGAGGATAAGGCTCGATTCCAGAAGATTGTGGAAACAAAGAGAGTTTTTAAGTTTCTTATGGGTCTAAACAAAGACTTAGATGAAGTTCAAGGCAGAATTCTTGGAATTAAACCATTACCCTACATTCGAGAAGTCTTCTCTAAGGTTCGAAGGGAGGAGAGCCGAAAAAAAGTCATAATGGGAAGCCTCAAGACTGGAAACCAAACAAGAGTTACCATCAGGATATAGCCAAAGTCATCACGCTACAATGACTGAAACTCCTACTGCAGAACCAAGTCCATTCAGCCACGAACAAATGGAGATGCTGAAGAAGATGTTCAACCCCACTCAAACACCAAGTCCTGAAAGTTTAGCACATAAAGGTATTATCTCACTGGCCTTTTCAGTTGTTATGAACACTACAATGCCTTAGATCATTGACTCAGGAGCATCACATCACATGACCGGGGATGCAAAGCTATTTATGCACCTTGATCCTTGCCCCTATGAATTCTATGTTAGTGTAGTAGATGGGACAAGCTCTGGGGTAACATGACCTGGATCCATCTCAGTGACTCTAACTTTGAAACTTGATTCCGCTCTCCTTGTTCCAAATCTCAATTGCAATTTCCTATCTATTAGCAAAATTACTCGTGATCTTCACTGCCATGCTAACTTCTCTAAAAACTCTTGTGTATTATAGGATTTGGACTCGGGGAAGGCGATTGGCAATGCTGAAGAACAAGCTGGATTGTATCTCCTCAAAGTTTCATCCTCTGATCCTCCTTTAGATGTCAGTTCACGTAGTCAATCATTTACGAGTCATTGTCAAGAGTCTACTTTATGTAATTCAAATAAAGATAGTGAAATCATGGTACTACACTATCGATTAGGTTATCCTAATTTCATGTACCTATCTCGTTTGTTTCCTTCATTATTCAAAAATAAAAGTCCGAAGTTCTTTAAGTGTGATGTCTGTCAATTTTCAAAACATGTTCGTAATTTTTATCTAGCTCAACCTTATCACAAATCTCATCCTTTTTCACTGATACACAGTGGTATATGGGGGCCATCTAAAATCAGTAACATTACTGGTGCTAGATGGTTCCTTCTATTTGTTGATGATCACACTCGTCTATCATGGGTGTATCTTATGAAAGAAAAGTCAAAAACCAAACAAATCGTTCATAACTTCTATACAATGATTCTAAACCAATTCAACACCAAAATTCAAGTTCTCAAAACAGATAATGCAAAAGATGACTTCAATAGCATCCTGGGTTCATTCCTACTTTCAAAGGGTATTATACACCAAAGTTCGTGTGTTGATACTCCCCAGCAAAATGGGGTGGCTGAGAGAAAGAATAGGCATTTGCTTGAAACTGCCCGTGCACTATTATTCACATCTCAAGTTCCAAAACGTTTATGGGGTGAAGTAGTCCTCAACGCTGCGTATCTCATTAATAGAATACCTTCTCGTGTCTTAAACTTCAAAACACCATGCCAAGTTCTCCTTGAGTCTTTCCCTGATGCTCATCTCCTATCCTCTATTCCTCCTCGAGTGTTTGGATGCACTGCATTTGTTCACATCCATCCTCACCAACGCGGCAAGTTGGATCCTAAAGCCACTAAATGTCTCTTCATAGGCTACTCTTCTCATCAACCAGGGTACAAGTGTTATTCCCCTGTTAGTCGTAAAGTTTACACCTCTATGGATGTCACATTTTTTGAAGACACACCTTTCTTCTCCCACTCTCATATTCAGGGGGAGAATGAATCTGAAGGTGAATATCCTTCGTCGGAATCTCTAATTGAAACATCACCACCAATACTTGAGCAGCCCCCTCCTTCAACTCCTGCTCATGAACCTATACAACAGCCTCCTACTCCTACTCTCGAGTCAGATTCTGTACCTACTCCTGAAAGCCCATCACAAACAAAACCTATACAACAGCCTCCTACTCCCACTCTCGAGTCAGATTCTGTACCTACTCTTGCTACTAAAAACACATCACAAACAGATGAACTTCGTGTGTATTCTCGGAGGAGACTTCACCAAGAGGAGAAAACACCAGCTGTAATTCAACAAAGCCATGAACCGGAACCATGTTCATCATCTGAAAATACGCAAGGTACGTTTAAGGAGTGTGAGACAACTGATTCTGATTTGGATTTGCCTATAGCTCGCAGGAAAGGAACTCGGTCTTGCACCTATCAACCTAATTACAATTTTCTCTCGTACAAAAGTCTTTCACCAAATTACAGGGTTTTTCTATCAATACTTGATCATGTTCAGATTCCAAAATCTATGCATGAAGCTTTCACAAGCTCTGAATGGAAGGCTTCCACTCTAGAGGAAATGAAAGCACTTGAAAAGAACAAAACGTGGGAGCTGATTTCTCTTCCTAAGGGAAAACGGACAGTAGGGTGCAAGTGGATTTTTTCAGTTAAGCATAAGCCAGATGACAATATTGAAAGGTACAAAGCTCCCTTGGTAGCAAAGGGGTACACTCAATCGTATGGGATAGATTTCCAGGAGACATTTGCACCAGTGGCTAAACTCAATACCCTCAGGGTTTTGCTGTCTCTTGCCTCAAATCTACATTGGCCCCTAAATCAGCTTGACATAAAGAATGCGTTCCTCAATGGTGATCTTGAGGATGAGGTGTATCTGGACATTCCCCCTGGCTTTAACACCAAAACTACAGAAACCAAAGTATGTAAGCTGCGCAAGTCAGTTTATGGGTTGAAGCAATCCCCTCGAGCATGGTTTAATAGATTCTCTAAAGTCTTAAAAGGCAATGGGTACTCTCAAAGTCAAGCTGATCACACTATGTTTATGAAGCGTATCTCAAGGAAAGTAACTATTGTAATTGTCTACGTGGATGACATAGTTGTAACTGGTGACAACCATGAAGAATTAACCTCACTCAAATTCCTCCTATAAAGAGAATTTGAGGTCAAGGACCTTGGCAGCCTATGGTACTTTCTTGGCATGGAAGTAGCTCGATCCAGAGAAGGAATCTCTATCACACAACGTAAATATATTCTTGACCTACTCAAGGAAACAAAAATGTTGGGGTGTAAACCTGTAGACACGCCCATGGATCCATACAATAAAATTGGATCCAAGTCAGACTGCGCTCCAGTTAACAAGGGAGAATATCAACGACTTGTGGGCAAACTGATTTATCTCTCTCACACTAGGCCTGACATTGGGTTCTCAATTAGTGTAATAAGTCAATTCATGAATAACCCAACTGAAGAGCACATGGAAGCATCTCTACGTGTATTGAGATATCTTAAGAGTACACCAGGAAAAGGGTTATTATTCAGGAAAACTCGGAATCGAGGTGTCACAAATATTCACGGATGCAGATTGGGCAGAATCTCTAACAGATAGAAGGTCAACTTCAGGCTATTGCACATTTGTGTGGGGTAATTTGGTCACATGGAGAAGTAAAAAGCAATCTGTAGTGGCTAAGAGCAGTGCTGAAGTTGAATTTCGATCCATGGCACATGGGATATGCGAAGGAATGTGGTTGAAACGTCTGTTAACTGAGCTACAAGCTGAAGTCTCCTCTATCAGCTTGTTTTGTGACGACCGGGGAGGACGCGGGTTTCTATTTTTTAACTGCTAGGATAAATAGTAGTTTCTTAACCGACCTCCAGTCTAGCTTTGGGAATACTTGGAAAAATTAGTGGTTCTATATCAAGGAGTCCACGCCTCGAGAGTTCAACTTCAGGCGAGATTGGACAGATGGTGCTAGTGCCCACGGTGTCCTCTCGGTTCTTTGTCTTCTGACGACATAAAGATGTTGAGGAGTCATAAATTTGATGCGTCGTCACTACCGAAGAATGCCATTCTCCGTGCTGGGGGGTATTCCACCGTTCCTTATAATGGCGCGGTTGATTTTGGTATAACTTGTCTTTTGTCATTGCTTGTTTATCTTTTACTGCTATTACTATCCTTTTATTATGATGCCAACCCTTTGTCTTTTCATTTTTTGCAGAAAGGATGGTTATCAGCAAATCGAGAAGGAAGTTGGCTGCGATGCAGGATACCAACGAAGATCTAGCTTCCGGCAGTGCCAATGCTGAAGGTGATGCTCCGCCGGAGCCAACTCCTGTTGCTGCTTCTTCCTCTACTAAAGTTGCTCATGTCGATCCTCCCACTGCTGCTTCGACTCCATCTTCTGCAACACCGCCCTCCAATGCTCCATCTACCGCTAGTGCTTCTCAAAGCTCGAGGAGTAAGACGACGGGTGGATCTTCGCGCCAGGCTCCCATGCCTCCTATTTCTGCCAGTGGCCGTGAGCGGATTCCCGTTGTTGTAAACGCCGTGCGAGAGGGGAATCAAGCCGGCCCTGATCCAAATGCGCGTAAGCGACCTGCCTTCTCTGATGACCGCCATCGTGGAAAGCGAACTGCTCACGATACTTCAAACACGTATGAACCCAATGACTTGGACATCAATGAGGACGTGTCGCTTGCCTCTATGGACCTCGGCCACTACAAGCTGACTGATACTGCAGCTCTTCGGCTTTGCAACGGTTTCCTTCCTGCCTTTGACAGGAAGAGGTATTACGAGGAGGTTGGTCCCGAGGGCTTGTGCAGCCGAACTGCTCTGGCTTTGACTAATGGAAGTTATCTTACATTGTTTGCATCTTTCCTTCTTTTTACTTGCTTTAAGTTCTTTAATGAATGCGTTGACACTTTCCTTTATTTGATTTTTAGGAAATGATAAATGTACAGACCCTGTTGGAAAACTTCGACATCTCTAATGATGCTCGGAGTGAGTACAACTCTCATCTGGAGCATCACAAGTCTGTGGCGGCCCAGGCAAAACTTTTGGAGGAAGCGGGAAAGAAAAGAGCCTGCGACACTGAAGCATCTATGGCTAGTGTGGTGGAGGAGCTGCAGATAGCGAAGGAGAAGCTGAAGAAGTCCCAAGAAGCCGTGCTGCTAGCGACAACAAATTGAAGGCGTTGTCCAAGGACTTCGACAAACTGCAGCGGTCAAAGGATGAATTGGCCATGAAAGACTTAAGGGCCTAGGGAGAGCTTACGGCCTTGGCTGCTCGCCTAAAGACTGTTACAAAGGAGCGCGATGCAGCTCGAGCACATGAGGCAGCTTCTAAGCAGATTGGCTATGAGCGCGCGAAGGCTGAGGTTTGTTCTTTTTGCCTCACCTTGTTTTAGTTTGTGTTTTAGCTTGTCTCTCTAATACTTCTCCTTTATTGTAGGACTTGTCCGTTGACAACAAGGTTGCTGTTGTGGTTGAATTCCTTCGTTCTTCCACTTGGAACAGTATTACCACTGCCGCGAGGGCTTCGATATGGTAAAAGGGTAATGTTATGCCCTTGAGGATGTGGAGCGCAAAGGTGGCTTTGCCCCTTGCCGCGATAAGAAGGAGTTCAACATTCTTGATCGGCTCACTGAGAATGATCCTGATTCTGACGACGATGATGTCTTTGAGAACAAAGATGAGAATCGTCCGGATGCATTCCTCAGTATAAAGCGGATGAGGGATGTATGGCTCCGAGATCATTTGAGGGTTCGGGCGAGGGCAAGGGCTAGGGAGAAGGCTTGCTCATCTGGTACTGCAGCCGTTTCTTCAACATCGAAGGTGACTTCGTCTGAAGTCCTTGAGGAAGGGGAGCTGCCACCGGCCTTGTCGCTTGCCGACGTACCTGAAGAAGTGCCTCTTGCATCTCCTGGACTTGTGACCATCTCCTCTCCAACACCTGCTCTTGTTCCCGATCAGTCAGTTGTTCTGGCTGATCCAGCTACTGATGCTGCACCTGGCGTTGATCCCACTCCTGCTCCTGCTCCTACTTTCGTGCGGCCCGAGGATGACATGTCCCCATTGAGTGATTCGATGGAGGAGATTGCCAGGCAGAGCAGAGGCACCTTGAAGGCGATGGGTCTGTGTTTGAAGAAGTAGGTGGGCACGTATTGAAGCCAGCCTGCGTGTTGTGATCTTTGGCCTGTGCGCCGCTATCTTTTGATCGTACATTTGCACAATTTGTTAATTGTTCTGTTGACATTTTTACTTAGTATCATCTGTTGACATTGCGCCATTGTTGCGCTTATCCCCTTTGCTTTAGTACATATTGACTTTGGGCATTGCCTTGTGTCTTTTCACCTTTTGTGTTCATATCTTTTAGCTTCTCCTTTTGATGAACGTGTTTTCCATACTTGTATGCTTTAAGTACTTGTGTATTTATCATGACTTTCCATGTTGATTGTGTTATCCTTGTTACTTTTTCTTGACATACTTGTGTTCGTTCTGTGAATGCGAGGACTTATGCTCGGCTTTACGAGAGTTAATGCTCGTTTTAAGAGTGCGAGGACAAGTGCTCGGCTTTACGAGGATTAATGCTCGTGTAAAGAATGCGAGGACTTATGCTCGACTTTACGAGGGCTAGTGCTCGTTTTATAAGTGCGAGGACTTATGCTCGGCTTTATGAGTGCTGCTAGAGCTCGTTTTTTGAGTGCGAGGACTTATGCTTAGCTTTACGAGTTCTAGTGCTCGTTTTTTGAATGCGAGGACTTGTGCTCGGCTTTGTGAGTGCTGTGCTCGTTTAAAGAATGCGAGGACTTATGCTCGGCTTTACGAGGGCTGGTGCTCGTGGTTCCTTATTCTCAAGGACGTACTCAACGAGTTTCCCATCTTGAATAAGTCGTTCAATTTCATTCCTCAAGGCTTTGCATTCTTTCGTATAGTGCCCATTCTGCCTGTGGAACTTGCAATATTTCCTTGACTGCTTCGTCTCATCTGTCTCCCTAAAGGGTTTGGGAGATCTGAATATCCCACTATCTTTCGCAATTGCATAAATCTCGCCAATGTGTTTTTTCAACTGAGTATAATTATCGAGTTTCCTGAAGGGTTGTCGATAACGATCACGATCTTTCCCTCTAACATCCTTTCTCCAATCTCTATTCTCCTTTCCTCTAGGGATTTCTAGTGAATCCATCAATCCCTGATTCATAGTGGCTTCCTCGATGTCAATCACTCTTCGTGCCAAATCCATGATTTGCTCAATAGAGTCTGGTGCTTCCCAAGTGATTACTTCTATCAGTTTCTTGCTTTGGTAGCGATTTTCCAACACAGAGATAACTAAATCAACAGTAGGTGATTGCACTCTTCCAATCTCCACATTGAGACGCTCTATGTATTTTCCCAATGGTTCTTCTGGCTTTCTATGGATATTGAATAGGGTACTTGGAGATTTCTTCTTCAATCGATAAGTAGCAAACTTCCTGACGAACATGCTCCTGAACTGTTCAGACAATTCAATTGTATGCAAACGCAAGTTCTTGAACCATTCCTTGGCAGTACCCCTCAGACTTAGTGATATTAACTTTGCCCTTAAGTTTTCACTGTAGCCCAAAATCTGCAATTCTGCATCCAAGTCATCAAAGTGTGCTGCAGGATCTGTCGTTCCATCGTACTTCTTCTTCTCTGGAAGAATAGTTCCTTCTTTTAGTGTCAACTTGCTGATTGCCTCACTAAATGGAGTTGGCTTCTCCATTAGTGGAATATGTTCAACAATGACGGGCTCTAGCCTTGGAACGAATCTTTCAGGCAGATCCCTGTTTCTCCCCGCTGTATGACATGCGGCTGGACGATCGTCAGGACCTCTCTGGTTGAGTTAACTTCTCCTCCTCTAACAGTCGCTTGGCTTGGAGCTCTGTTCCTTGTAGTCCTCATCGCCCAAGGATTTCTACGTTCAAGGGAGGGCAATGGATCCCTCCGAGTGGGTCTAGTCACTCTCGACTGATTATGTTGTCTCGAATCAGCTCCCCGTTGTGTCTGATGAGATCTAGCTAGTTGTGACGATGGTTGCTGTGCAGTTGGTGCTGGGGCGTTCTGCTGCAAGGCAGTGTTAGCCAATTGTTGCACAATCATTGGTACCATGATCTATTGAAAAGCTGTCATAATCTGATTCAGCTGAGCAGGATTCAACAGTTGTTGTTGTTCCGAGGGAAGCATTGCAGGTTGATCCATTGCAATGCGTGATGGATCCAGAGGGGCATTAGGCGCTGCCACTGATGTGTGTTCGGATGCATCAGTAACCCGATTCTCGTCCTCCCTCTGGGAACTTGTTCTTGCGGCCACTCTGTTCTTCTCCGCGGCTCTGCAATGAGCCATTGAATCAGTGATAGTGTTTGTTACTAAGTGCGTATAGAGGTTCCCACAGATGTGGGGTATTTACGTCTGGATATGTGTCCACTCTCCAACACTCCACGTCAGACTGCTTTAATCCCTTCTGGATCCTTAAGCAGCTTTTGAGTTCGGAACCTGCACTCAACACCACACGTAAACTAAGCCGGTGCCTTCTCCGGCAAAGGCACTCCGACGCTCAAGTCAGATGAGTCAGAATATGAGATTTTGTTGAGCAAGGCAACAAGTTGAATGAGCTGGTCAAAATAGGTCAAAATTGTGCAAAAGCAATAAGTCGAATGTAAGCAACAAACAAGTCGGATGAACTGAGCCAAACAAGTCGAATGAAGCAGTTCAAAACAACTCGAATGAATGGAAAAATAGGTCGAACTCGAGCTATTGGTGAACAACACGAATGAGCTTGATGAATAGGTCAAGGTCGATTTATATAACTCGAACTTAGGGCTTGGAAATATGTAAAACGTACCTTGGAATGAGGAACGGGACCCCTTTATATAGGCATAAGAGTCCTTATTCAGCTAGAAGTGCAAGCCAAGTAGGACTATGAGTTGAATAAGTCAAACTAGAGTTATTTTCGAATAACTCGAATGACCTTGCAAAATAGCTCGAATGGCCTACTAGAAAATAGCTCGAATGACCTTGAAACAACTCGAATTGGGCCTAGAACAACTCGATTTGGGCTTATGCAATCCGAATTGGGCCCTGATTAACTCGAAATCGGGCCTGCATGGGCCTAATTTTGAGTTTTGCCTTCAATTGTAATTTTGAATTAAAAAATAATGGTGTTGTCGTGGCATATTATTCCGAAATACGCTCGTGGTATTATCTCGAATATTATGACGTGGCGATACCGAAATATGGGACATCAGGGGGTTTAGATACAACTATCACAAAAAGCGATTAAAAGATCCACACTTTCAAGAACTTCAGAGCTAAAGCGGTCAATATCACTCACGAAGGGTGGTGCATTTTCTTGTTTATCATGTAGTGAGGGTGCATAAATATCAAGCACATACGGCTCAACATACTTTGGTTTTCTGCACTTCCTGTCGTCTTTCTTTGAAGGATCTTCTTTAGACAAACAAGCCAAAATATACAAAATGTAGTGATCAATTATAGAGACGGAAAATTTGGAATGAGCAGCAGAATGAACGAAAAAGCGGTGATAAAACTAACCTTACTCTGCCCTCTCTGAGAAGAATCCATATTCATCAGGCAAAGAGCGGCATTTACAACGTCTGAGCTATTCACTCCCACTTTGCGCACCTAGAAAACACAATGCTCGATTACAAGGTCAAGGCAATCGTCAAACTACATGCCACATACTTACACGAACAACCATGCATAATATCGATAACAAATAGTAAAACAATTGTTTCTCACCTAATAACATGCTAACATGTTAAGCGGACATCGCTTGTGAGATAGCAAAATATCTTTACTTCTTGCATTATTAGGGAATGTTTAACCATAAGCTGTTATCTTTCAGCAAATATTAATGTTTTCAGTTCAGAATATAAGGATCACGATTCAGCCACTTAAGACATATACTGAAAGACATACACAAGGCTTTCAATTTCACCTGAAAACAACGTTTATATAACTATATTGCCACTAAAGTGAGCAACTCATGGAAACCATCACAAAGCTAATTGCTCCAAAACTGCACAAACGACAAAATCCTATCATAAAGCTAAAAGTTTCTTACAGTTTAGCTGAAGATGCAAAGTAAAATAAATCTCTCAAGAACACTCCAGTTTCCTTCTAAAGTAAATAATTTAAAAGAAGCATCATTTTCTAATCTATACCTTTAATATAAGCACCTACAATGAAACAATTACCCTTAGCTTGCATGGTCAGGTCAAATGAAAAATCAATGTCTCCTTTGAGTTATCTAGGTGATATGGAGAATCCCCTCCATCCAGCAATCAGCCTGTTAAGAGTGTTGAGAGTGTCAAGGGGTAGTGTGATACTTTTACTAGAATGTCTCATCTTGTATTGTATATATACTTGTGGAGTTAGTCATCCAAGACTAACACACACGTTTGAATAAACCATGTCTTCTCCTATATTCCATTCTTCACATATAACATGGTATCTAGAGACACTTTATACTTTTATATAGTTTGAATTTATATCAGAAAACATTTATTTCTCTTTTTCCAATTATTAATTAACAAAAAAAAAAGAAAAAGGAAAGAACAAAAGAAAAATCAGTAACCCTAATCTGTCGCAGCCCCACCGCACCATTAACCTGCGGCCCCACACTCCGGAGAACCTTCGCCAGCTGTTGCCAGGGTCATCCGCCGTCGTTGTTGCTCGCCGAAACCCTAATCGTGCCTCTGTCATGCGTGTCTATTTAGCGGTTGTCTTGTGGTCTTCCCCACTTATTCTGCTGCCTACCACCACCACAACGCCACCGTCACGCCGTTCAGCACGCCTCCAACGGTTGTATTGTTGCAGCTTGCCTTTTTTTTCCTATTATTTGAGTTTTCTTCATGTCATTTGAGAAGCTGGTTTGGTTTCTCTACAATTATTATTAGTATGTCAATGTGTTTTTGATTTGGTGGCTGGTTGAGGAGCAATTGTGTGTTTGTGGTTGTTTTATTGTGGATTGTAGTGTTTTTGACATGGATTCGAAGGGTTTGTCTACCGGTCTCGTCCAAATGACTAATCGTAAACTGAATGATAGTAATTATCTGTTGTGGTCTAAGGTTGTCCGTGTCTTTCTTGGTGGTGTGGGTAAGTTACACCTTTTGACAGATGATCCACCATCACTTGAATCGGATTTGAAAAAACTTGAAAGTTGGCAACAGGACGACTTTCATGTTATGACAGCCCCGTGGGATAGTATGGAACCCCATATTGCTGATTTGTGTATGCACTTTGACAGCAGTAAACAAATTTGGGACCATCTTCGAGTTCTTTACACGAGCAACATGACTCGTATGTATGACTTGTCTAATGAGTACCACCAAGATCGTATGGATGGAAGGAGTATCACGGAACATTAAGGCAACTTCAATCGTATTTGTGAGGAGTTGAACAGTATTTTTCCTATTTCTTCTGATATACGTGCCATGCAGAAGCAACGTGAACAACTTAATGTGTCTCGTTTCTTGGCTAGCCTTCCCTCTGAGTAGGAGCCTCTTCGTGCTCAAGTTATTGCCGGTTCTGACCTACCGAGTCTGGGAGAGGTATATTCTCACTGTTTACGGCTCTCCAGTTACCATACTTCCTCTGATTCTCATCAGGTTGACGGGAAATCAACTTTGATGTTTCAGAGTTTACAGTCGGGTTCTTGTAGTCCTCCTACTGGAGCTTTGCCATCTCACAATCCTCACATAGGTCGAGGTCGTGCACCTACTAGTGAGGTGGTTTACATGGTAGTCGTGGTGGTCATTTTGGTGACGGTCGTGGTCGAGGTGACCCCATCTCATGTGATTATTGTGGACGTCCTAATCATAGTCGTGATACTTTTTATGCTTTACATGGTCGACCACCTCGATATACTCAGCCCGCTGCTTCTCGTTTTGCCCATGTTGTGTCTTCACAACCTGCTGAGATTGCTTCTCGTTTTGCCCATGCTGTGTCTTCACAACCTGCTGAGATTGCTAGCACTGCTACTGTACCATCATCTTCCAAAGTTGTGACTATTCTAGAGGATGAGTATTCCAAGTTCCTTCAGTATCAGGCCGCTCAACAAGTATCTCTTCCCATGGTTTCGCTGGCCCACTTAGGTAACCCTACTGCTTGTTTTACATATAGCTTAAACCCGACACCATGGGTTCTCGATTCAAAGGCATCTGACCACATGACATGTAATCCAGATATATTTTCCAATCTCGCTCTCCTTACCTTCTGTAACTTTAGCTAATGGTTCTCAAACTGTTGTTAAAGGCATTGGTAAAGTCAAGCGTACAAGTTCCTTTTCTTTATCTTCTGTTTTATCTATTCATCGATTTCTGTTACATCTTATGTAGGTTAGTAAGTTGACAAAACAATTAAATTGTTCAGTGACATTTTTTCCCCACTCTGTTGTGATTCAGAATTTGGAGACGAAGAAAACAATTGGAGAAGGGCATGAGACTCGAGGAATCCACCACTTTTCGCCGAGCCCACCACCTATTGCTTGTTCGGCCTCTGTTACCCCACTTCAAATTCATTGTTTCCTTGGTCACCCCTCGTTGGATAGTCTAAAGCAAGTCGTTCCAAGTTTGAGTCATGTGAAGTCGTTAGAATGTGAGTCATGTCAGTTAGGAAAGCGCAGTCGAGTTTCCTATAAGTCTAGAGTCGACAAACGCAGTCTTGCCCCCTTTTTGTTAGTACATTCAGATGTTTGGGGTCCCAGTACGTAACTAAGTTGGGTTTCTGTTATTTTGTTACTTTTGTTGACGATTATTTGAGAAACACTTGTCTTTATTTAATGAAAGATCGTTCAAAGTTATATTCTATTTTTGTTGCCTTTTGTGCTGAGATTAAAACACAATTTGGTGTACCTTCTTCGTATGGACAATGCACTTGAATATTTCTCTCACGCTTTCCGCAATTTCGTGGTTAACTCAGGCATGATACACCAATCTTCTTGCCCTTCCACTCCCCAACAAAATGGGGTAGCCGAGAGAAAGAATAGACACTTATTGGATGTTGCACATACTTTGATGTTCTACACCCATGTGCCTAAAAAGTTTTGGGAGGATGCCGTACTCATAGCATGTTACTTAATTAATTGATTGTCGTCATCCGTTTCGAAGGGAAAATCGCCTCACTCTATTCTTTTTCCAAATCACCCATTGTTTCATCTCCCTCCTCGTATCTTTGGGTCGGTATGCTTTATTTATCTGGCTCTAGGTGTTGATAAGCTTAGTCCCCGTGCAATCAAATGTTTCTTCTTGGGTTATTCTCGCACTCAGAATGGTTGGAAATGCTATGATCCCGTGCCTCACAAGTTCTACACATCTTCTGATGTAACCTTTTTTGAGTCTACACCGTACTTTTCTGCTTCTTATCCATATGTTGATCTCGAAGATAGTCTCCCGCTTCCGCTTTCGATTCCCTTTTCATCACCCAAACAACTAAACCAATTCACACCTTCAACCGTTTCTCTCGTCCGGACTTGCAGGTGTACGCTCGTCAACAAGCAGCAGAGATTCCTCGTGCATCTCAGACTCTTCCTTCTGATGGTCCTTTGTACTTCACATCCTATCTCTCACTTTGTGTCATATGATCACTTATCGCCATCATACCTCTCTTTTCTTTCCTCCTTAGACTGTGTTTCCATTCCTAACTCTGTCATTGAAGCTTTATCTCACCCTGGGTGGAAAGCAACCATGGATGAGGAGATACGGGCTTTGCAGCAAACTCATACTTGGGTGTTTGTTCTCGCCCTTCTGGTAAGTAATGTGTTGGTTGTAAATGGGTTTATACAGTGCAAGCTAATCCGGATGGCTCTGTTGAACGACTCAAAGCTCTGACACATTTTTCTCCAGTTGCCAAGATTTCTTCTGTTCAGTTGTTAATATCTCTTGCAGCTTCATTCTCTTGGCCTTTATATCAGTTGGACGCCAAAAATGATTTTTTACATGGTGACCTCGCTGAAGAAGTATACAGTAGGTTGGTTTGTCATTTGAGGAAATCTTTGTACGGGCTGAAACAATCTCCTCGTGCATGGTTTGGTAGTTTTGCAAGTGTAATTACCCAGTTTGGTATGAAACAATGCCAAGTAGATCACTTTGTCTTTTATCTACAGAGTGATGTTGGCAAGATATTTTTGATTGTGTATGTTCATGATATTGTGGTCATAGGAGATGATGATGAAGGGATTCAGAGGTTAAAATCATTCTTGCAGTCACACTTCGAGACTAAAGACCTTGGTGATTTGAAGTATTTTCTTGGGAATAAAGTTGCGAGATCTCGTTATCAGACAGGATTGCTAGGAGCAAAACCCGCTGATTCACAGATGGATATTCATGCTAAGCTTATGGAAAAACAAGGTGAAATATTGAGTAATCCTGAACAATAAAGACGGTTAGTTGGTAAACTACTTCACAGTCACTCGACCAGATATTTCATTTGCGGTTAGTGTGGTAAGTCAGTTTCTGAACTCACCTCATACTAGCCATTGGGAAGCAGTCATTTGGATTTTGAGTTACCTGAAAGGTTTGCCCAGTTCAGGGTTATTATACAAGAGTCACAAACACCTTCGAGTAGTGGGCTATACCGATGCTGATTATGCTGGCTCCTTGTCAGACAGAAGATCTACTACAGGGTATTGCATCTTTGTTGGAGGAAATCTTATTTCATGGTAAAGTAAGAAACAAAATGTTGTGTCAAGATCAAGTGCGGAGTCTGAGTATAGGGCTATGGCATACACTTCTTGTGAAATGATATGGGTGAAGTATTTGCATCAAGAACTTGGATTTATGCCTTCACTTCATATGAGTTGATATGTGATAATGAGGCTGCATGTCACATTGCAAATAATCCCGTTTTTCATGAACGCCCCAAGCATATTGAAGTAGACTGCCACCTTATGCGAGAGAAGATTCTAGATAAGACTATTTGTACTTCGCATGTTAAATCTAGTGATCAGTTGGTAGACTTATTTACAAAAGCATTAAGTGGGTAGCGTGTTAGATATATTTGTAACAAGCTGGGAGCATATGATATATACTCTCCAGCTTGAGGGGGAGTATTAAGAGTGTTGAGAGTGTCAGGGGGTAATGTGGTACTTTTACTAGAGTATCTCATCTTGTATTGTATATATACTTGTGGAGTTAGTCATTCAAGACTAACACACACATTTGAATAAACCATGTCTTCTCATATATTCCATTCTTTACATATAACACAGACGATGCCTCCCCAGAAGATTAGATGTTTTATACTCATTTCCCTACTCATCCACCAGTACTATAGATGTATCATGATCAGGAGAATGAAGGCTGCAAAATAAGATGCTGCCCATAACCAGAATAAGAACAAAACACAGGTAGATGCTTTGGAAATAGGGAGAATCTTTTTCAAGCATACCAGCCAAAATCCATGAGCAACATTGGATGGGAGCATACACTCTAGAAAGTGAGGAAAACTATTTTCTAGCCGTTATAGCACACCTCCGCTCGTTCCATGACAGAAAACTTGGCTTCAACTCCATCATACGAGTCAACTTATCATGTTCTTGTATTAGCTGTACTGTTTATGGATACAAAAAATTTCGAACTTTAGTCTGTTTTCACCTTCAAAACTGAAGGACACGAAGATTGTATATCCATCAAATTCATTCCTACCTGCCTGATTTCTTGGAATTATCCGAGCCTATCTGTTCAAGATTTGAAAGATTGTATCAGCTTTAGTGAATCATCATTAATAACAATGCACTTTCATTGGAATAAGTTTGTACAATGTGATATTGCATCTAAAGTGAGCAAAGTCTGGATCGTAAAGCTAATTCCTCCAAAACTATGCAAGTCAAAAAATATTATCATGAAGTTAACTGCTTCAACAGTGAGCAAGTCATGTGAAAATGAAGTGCAACGTGCCTGGAAAGTGAGCAACTGAAACTATATCTGGGAGTAGGAGACAATGGCGTAACTACTATAGATCTAGGATCTCACATACCCTCCCCAAGAATTTGAAGCTTCCGACGATTGAAATCCAAGTCAAAAACTCGTACTATCTGTAGCTATCTTCCTACATTTTTCGCCCAAAACTGACGGATTTCTGGTCAACAAAACGGGGGAACCCACTGTCTAGGCCCTGGAAAGCTCGAAAGAAATCACTGAATATTCTTTCTTGGGAGCCTACCTGCAAGCGGAGAACCTCACGAGGATGATCTTCCAAGAACCATGCCCCATTATAACAGAGGTCCTTAGTTTGAGGCTGGTTTGAAATTGCCGGACCTACATATATCAAACGCAAAATTAAATGTAATCTTCAAGGTCCAAGTACTGAAAGAAGGATAGTCACAATTACAACGTTAAAGTTTGGTTTTCCCGTAACTGTAATCACAGTAACCCCCTTGCAAGTTAAAAAAGAATTACAGATAGGCTTCCCATGGGGTTTGAACAATTACAAATAATACACTCTCGAGTTTGCAAAATACTATAGATAGACTGCCTAACTTTAAGTTTTTTTAAAGCTTCCGCGAGCGTAATCATTCAAAATGAACGTTTTTTTAAATAGACTAAATTTTAGGGGGGATGTAGATATAACTATCAAAAAGAGCAATTAAAAGATTTACACCTTCAAGAAATTCAGAGCTAAAGCGGTCACTATTGCTCAGGGGGTCTGGTGTATTTTCTTGTTTATTATTCAGTGAGAGCGCAGAAATATCAAGCACTTAAGGCTCCTGGAAAGGGTATGAGAGGTCCTGCTGCAAGTTTTGCTTTCTCTGTATCTATTGCTGTTCATTTAATATCTGGACCAAGTCGTTACCAGTAAATCCTATCCTTATTGAGTTGTTGTCAATATGAATATTCGAGACTTAGATCAGTGTAGCTCTGAACATCAAAGGATTTCATGAGGAAAGTCTAAACATTTCATGGAGGCATTCCATTACTTCTTTAGTGCATCACTGCTGTTTTCTGGTGCAATCTACCTTATTGATAACTTGAAGAAGACCGGTAAATAATTTTCTAGTTATAAATATTATCATTTATAAAGAAGAAATACATTAACGACAGAGAAAGTTCTGTTTAGGCTTTTGGTTATTTTCTTGAGACTATCCTTGATTTTTTGCTAAGGTGAATATCCTACATATATTGAAATATTTGGCTTTTCTAAACCTTTGACAGGCCAGAGATTAACTGAGACAAAGCCATCTCTGAAACATTTAGTGTCGTTGATGACTCATTTCTCTAAAAATTTGAGTCCCCCAGATGGAGAGGTGATTCTCATTGTTCATATTTTCTCGTGTATTTATTGATAATAGTATTGATAAAATTTACCAAAAGAGGTCTTATCATCAAAATACTCACAAAAAATTTCATTTCAGATGCAGCTGGAAGGTCTACCGGGCAAAAATCAGATATCATGTGGTCAGGCGGTGCTTGGATATGCAATAAGCAGTAGAAACACTATCATGCTTTTGTTCGGAGTGGAACCACCGTACTTGTATTTCTGACTATCTTTAATTTGGCAGGAAAATATCCTCTATAATAGTTCACATAATTCTTGTCTTGACCGACAGATATGTTCATTTGTACTTGTTAAGAACGAGGAAGAAACAGACTACTTAGGCTATGTGGAAGATTTCTACGAAGACCAGAAGGGAGAAAAAATGGTGAGAGTTCGATGGTTTTATTTTCGGGCGGAAATGGAGACTCGAATTCCTAATGCAGATGCACAAGCTGATGAAGTTTTCTTCACAACTAATATGCAAGTGATTAGGGCAGAGAACATTGACAGTATGGCCACAGTTTTGACACCAGATCATTTTGAGAAATGTTTGGCAGTACTTCCTCGAGAGTTGTCATTTGGATGTTTCGTGTGCCATAGAGAATATAGGAAACAGAAACTTAAGGCATTCCACCTGAGTGAATTACGTGGCTACACAACCCAACAGATACTCTCCTTTCTGATACGCCATCTTCCATGGCCAAGAAACAATAAACAGAAATCAACTAAAACATGAGAAGGTTCAGCCTCTCGGAAACCTGAGGACTTGGTCTTACAACCCTTGAAAATGGTAAAACTTGTCGCATAGCATAAGTGTCCAACAATCAGGTAGCAGTGGACACTAAGTTTTTTGCCTCCGAGCCGCAATGCCAATTATTATCAACGTAAATGAAAATGTTGAGGTTCTTAGCCAAGATGCTTCCAAGAACTTAGTCTCGACATTTTCATCCTTTTGAAAATTGCGGCATATTCATTTACGTTGAATAATAATTGGCATTGCGGCTCGGAGGGAAAAAACTTAGTGTCAACTGCTACATGGTTGTTGGACACTTCAGCTGTGCGACAAGTTTTACCATTTTCAAGGTTGTAAGACCAAGTCATCAGGTTTCCGAGAGGCTGAACCTTCTCCTGTTTCAGTTGATTTCTGTTTATTGTTTCTTGGCCATAGAAGATGGCGTATCAGAGAGGATAGTATCTGTTGGGTTGTGTAGCCACGTAATTCACTCAGGTGGAATGCCTTAAGTTTCTGTTTCCTATATTCTCTATGGCACACGAAACATCCAAATGACAACTCTCGAGGAAGTACTGCCAAACATTTCTCAAAATGATTTGGTGTCAAAACTGTGGCCTACCGTCAATGTTCTCTGCCCTAATCACTTGCACATTAGTTGTGAAGAAAACTTCATCAACTTGTGCATCTACATTAGGAATCCGAGTCTCCATTTCCGCCCAAAAATAAAACCATCAAACTCTGACCATTTTTTCTCCCTTCTGGTCTTCGTAGAAATCTTCCACATAGCTTAAGTAGTCTGTTTCTTCCTCGTTCTTAACAAGTACAAAGGAACATATCTATCGGTCAAGACAAGAATTATGTGAACTATTATAGAGGATATTTTCCTGCCAAATTGAAGATAGTCAGACTTACAGGTAGGGTGGTTCCACTCTGAACAAAAGCATGATAGTGTTTCAACTGCTTATTGCATATTCAAGCACCACCTGACCACATGATATCTGATTTTTGCTCGGTAGACCTTCCAGACTCCTGCGTCTGAAATGAGATTTTTTGTGAGTATTTTGATGATAAGACCTCTTTTAGTAAATTTTATCAATAGTATTATCAATAAATACACGAGAAAATATGAACAATGAGAATCACCCCTCCACCTGGGGGACTCAATTTTTTAGAGAAACGAGTCATCGACGACACTAAATGTTTCAGCGATGGCTTTTTCTCAGTTAATCTATGGCCTCTCAAAGGTTTAGAAAAACCAAATATTTTAATATATGTAGGATATTCACCTTAGAGAAAAATCAAGGATAGTCTCAAGGAAATAACCAAAAGCCTAAACAGAACTTTCTCTGTCGTTAATGTATTTCTTCTTTATAAATGATAATATTTATAACTAGGAAATCTTCTTCAAGTTATCCGTAAGGTAAATTGCACCAGAAAACAACAGCGATTCACTAAAGAAGTATAGCGAGTTTTCAGCTTTACCACTTAGAAGCAACCAGCAGCTGCACATCAATCTCATCATAATGGAATGCCTCCATGAAATGTTTAGACTTTCCTAATGAAGTCCTTCGATGTCTCAGAGCTACACTGATTTAAGTCTTGAATATTCATATTGACAAGAGAATAGTACAACTCAATAAGGATAGGATCTACTGGTAACGACTTTTCCAGATATTAAATGAAAAGCAATAGATATAGAGAAAGCAAAACATGCAGCAGGACCTCTCATACTTTGATTTTATGAGCTTCATGTCGTCTTTCTTTGTAGGATCTTGTTTAGACTGACAAGCCATACAAAAGGAAGAGATCAATTACAAACACGAAAAATATGGAATGAGCAGCAGAATAATGAACGAAAAGCAGGAACAAAACTAAGCATAGTCTTCCCTTCTCCAAGAAGCATCCATATTCATTAGGCAAAGAGCGGCATTTACAACGTATGAGCTATTCCCTGTCACTATGTGCACCTAAAAAACACAATGCTCAATTACAAGGTCAAGGCAATCTTCAATCTACACCACACATACTTATATGAACAACGATGCATAATATCACTAACAAACAGTGAAACAATTGTTTCTCAGATAGGAACAAGCTAACATGTACAGAAGACCCGCTTGTGAGATAGCAAAAAATCCTCACTTCTTGCATTATTAGGGAATGTTAAACCATAAGCTGCTTTCTTTCAGCAAATATTTATGTTTTTAGTTCATGCATATAAGGATCAAGATCCTGCCACTTAAGACATACTGAAAGACATAAGGCTTTCAATTTCACCTCAAGACCAAGTTTACACAATCATATTGCCACAAAAATGAGAAACTCATGGAGACCATCACAAAGCTAATTGCTCCAAAAGTGCACAAACCACATAATCCTAACAGGTTCTTACGGTTGAGTTGAACATGCACAGCTGGGTTTTTTTACAAAATTAGTCCCCTAACTATACACCCTTCACAATTTATGCCCTCTGGTAACCGTAGACGTGAGAAGCGCCAGGTGGCAGAACCATTTTTTCCCAAACTTTTTCTCACTTCTAACATATTAAAACCCAGTAACCAACCCCTATATTCACAATTTTGGAGTGTATCATGTGTTTTGTAGTGTCAGGTTTAAAAAACAAAAAACGTGTTTCGCAACTCATATTTCTTCTCTCACGTGAGAAGAATTGTAAATTGTCTAAACTACCCTTGATTATGCCTCATGTGTTGGTCATATAACATTTTCCGGCGAACATTAGAATTTTTCAAGGGCATAAATTGCAAAGGGTGTATAGTTAGGGGACTAATTTTGAAAGGGCGTATAGTTAGGAGATTAATTTTGCGAAGGGTGTATAATTAGGGGACTAATTTTGCAGAGAGTGTAGAGTTAGAGGACCAATTCTGCGATTATAATTATTAAAGGACGAATTTTACAAAAGGGAAACATTAGGGGACTATTTTTTTGAAAAACCCATGCACAGCTAAACAAATCTCTCAAGAACCCTCCTAGTTTCCTTCTAAAGTAAATTATTTAAAAGAAGCATTGATTTCTACTCTAGATTCTTAATGGACACACCAAAAAATGAAACAATCACCTTTAGCTTGCACGGTTTGGTCAAATGAAAAATCAACCTGTCTCCTTTGAGTAATCTATGTGATATGGAGAATCCCCTCCATCCAGCACTCAGACCATGCCTCCCCAGAAGATAAGTTGTTTTATACTCATTTACCCACTCATCCACCAAAACTATGGATGTATCGTGATCAGGAAAAAGGGGGCTGCAGAATTTTTTTGGAAGATGCTGCCCATAACCAGAATTAGCACAAAATATACGCAATATGATTTATAAATGGGGCAGCAATTTATCAAGCTTACCAGCCAAAATACATGAACAACATTGGACGGGAGCATACACTTTAGAAAGTGAGGGAAACTGTTTTCTAAACGTGATAGCACTCTTTCTGCTCTCTCCGTGACAGAAAACTTGGCTTCAACTCCATCATACAGGTCAGTGTATCGTGTTCTCCTTTTTGCTGTACTGTTTACGGATATAAAAAAACTCAAACATTAGTATGGTCTCACCTTCAAAGGGAAGGATAAGAAAGATTGTATATCCATCAAATACATTCCTACCTGCCTGATTTCTTCGAATTATCTGAGTCCATCTGTTCACGATTTCAAAGATTGCATCAGCTTAGTGAATCATCACTATTTCATTAATAACAATTGCACATTCATTGAGATAAGTTTGTACAATCTGATATTGCATCAAACATGAGTAAATCTGATATTGCATCAAATGTGAGTAAAGTCTGGATCGTAAAGCTAATTGCTCCGAAAGTATGCAAGTAAAAAATCATATCACAAAGCTAACTGCTTCAACATTCAGCAAGTCATGTGCAAAAGTAGTGCCACGTGTTCAGAAAGTGAGAACCTACTGAAACTATATCTGGGAGTAGAAGACAGCTGCTTAACAACTATAGATCTAGGATCTCTAATACATATCAGATCTTATAATCTACTCATTCAAAGATGTCATAGATATGAAATTCATTAAGCACTAATAACCTCACGATCAAGCAGTTTGCAAATGACACAAAAACATTGCGCAGTCTGTCAGTTAACAACATATAGCATATTACTAATATTTTGAAAGAATTGTGATTTGAGTTCTAAATTATTTCAATAAATTGCCCAAGGAGCTGTAAGGTTTTGCTAACCTACTGTGTTCATGAAGCATAGAATATGCTCATTGATTGAACACTAAATTATATTTCTATAACTCTGCTAGAATGTAAGATTTACGCGTTGATGCGGGGTATCTTCGTATGCTACTCCGATACGCCGCGTCAGACCAAGAATCGTCCAATTGGAACTCGAACAGAAGAATCCTTGGCTTGGTTCGGGATTACCTGCACTCAAACAAGGCACGTGAGACTAGCCGGTGGGCCCCGACGTAGGCACTCCGATGCTTAAGTTAGTAAGAATGTAGACAATAAAGTCTAGAGAGAGAAAGCTCTGGCTTAGAGAGAGAAAGTAGATCTGAGAATGTGTACCTTTTTCTATTCTGAAATGGGGTATTTATAGGAGTTATATGGGCCCTAGGTGGGCCTAGCTCATGTTAGGAGATCCATAGTAAGGCTGTATGGCTGCGAGGTTAGATGTCTGTGAGGCTGCGCAGGTGAATGCTTGTGAGCCTGCAAACTTGTGAGGCTGCGAAGCTGAATGTCTATGAACCTGTGAGGCTGCGAGGGTACATGCCTGTGAGACTGCGAGGCTACATGCCTATGAGGCTGCAAACTTGTGAGGCTGCGAAGCTGAATGTCTATGAACCTGTGAGCCTGCGCGGCTACATGCCTGTGAGGCTGCGAAGCTGAATACTTGTGAACATTCGTACTTGTAAGGCTGCGAGCCTGTGAAGCTACGAGCCTTTGAGTTATGTCAAGCCAAAGAGTTAGTTTATTTAGAGTGCTTAAGACAAAAAGCCTTGCCACGTGTTATGTCAGCAAGTAAAGTCAAGGACTTAATAAATCTTTAAGAGACGAGGTGGCAGGTTAAGACCTTGCCACGTGTTGTGTACGAAATATGGTACATCACGCATGTTCAGCACTTTAACATCCACCACAATAAGCTTTGAGCGGTAGAAATTATATAAGAATGAAAATCCTTGATTAATGCTTAAAAAGAAACCCAAATGAAATCAAATGCGAAACAGTGCAAGGTTGGCAAAAAGGCGGCTATTCATAAGTTCATGCGTAATTTTAGGTTCTTTACAAGCCCGGTTTCAAAGGTCCACCGTTTTCACAAAATCCGCGGTTTTAGTAAATCCAATGACCACAAAAAAATTGCAGTTAGTTTAGATCCTAAGAAAACTGGCAGATCCCGCATTAAATTGGTCAAAGTTTCCGTCTAAATCTAGTAATCTACATAATCAAAGCTGAACGACATTGTTGGGTGTCGATTCGGTCGCCTCGGCTCAGGATCCTTCCACTCCAATGTGTGCACCACCAAGACCACAAAGGTTAGCCCTAAAACCCACAAACCAACAAAGGATCTAACACACAAAGTGTATGGAAACAAGATGAGAGGAAGAATGCACAAAGCTAGAAGATCTCCTTTCACACTAAGTTCAAGATCTCTCTCTTCTTCACTATCTCTCTTTCTCTTTTTCCCTCTCACAAAGTCACGCTGCTTCACCCCTCAAATCTCACTCAACGGCTGTTTTAAAAAACAAGGGGAAAGAGGGGCTGATGGGGTTAATTGCAATTTGGGGCTTGGGAGAAGATGGGCTAAAGAAAAGGGTTAAGTGGGCTAAAGAAATAAGAAAGAGAGTTGGGCCAAATAAAGCCCAACAGACATTCTTCAGAGTCAGAACACGAAAATGCATAACTCGCATTAAACAATATCATCATTCACATATAACTTGAATATAACAAAGGATTCACCGAAAAAGAAACGCATCAAATAAATTCAGGAAGGTTTTCTCACTTTTTTTATCTTAGATTTGAGAGTTTTAGGTTCTACCGGAACCTCCTTTTTCTTGCTTTCCATCAATTCCATGGTATTTTGGCTCTTCTTCTTCTTTCCCTGTCAAGAAAAACAGTAACCAATAGATATGTATATATATGCACAGCCAGTAGATAAAAAAACAAAGCAAAACAAAAGAGTAAGAAGCAGACCTTGGGGGGTGGAGAATCTGAGACATCTGTATCAGAAAAATACAAAGCTGGAGAATTTTGGGTCTGAATCTCAGACAGCTTTTCTTTCAGTTTCCGGGCTTCCATGAGTTTTTGTTGTCTCTTTTCTTCTCTTTCACTGACAAAAGTTTTAATGGCTTTGGACATTGGCAAACATGTAAGAGAAAGGGGAAAGACAAGGAGACACTAAACAGCGAAATAGGAGAAAAATTTTGCTTTACAAAACCAACTTAGGACAATGTTTCTAAACAAGTGAAGTGACTAGAAATTCCGATACTTGTTAAAATAAAAGGTACTATGTGAAAACTTGAAATTATAAAATAATCAATATTGCATGTAATATATCATATTTTGGCTTAACACTCGCATACCTAACCAAAACGCGTCATGGGCCTAGAGCCCACCTGATAGCTGAGTTGTCAATAAAAACGATGTGTCATAATGACAGCAACCACTATAAATCAATTTAATGCCAACAACGTCATATTTGATGCCGAATGTTCGTCATCATAAATCTCCGAGATTGGTCAAGATTTTATCCGAATATTTAGACACAAATATAGGAGATAATTAAGAAACTAATTGCCTATAAATTATAAAATAATCAATATTGCATGTAATATATCATATTTTGGCTTGACACCTGCATACCTAACCAAAACGCATCATGGGCCTAGAGCCCACCTGATAGTTGAGTTGTAAAAATTTGGTTGTAATGCCAGATTACTAATTAGACGTTGCGGCATAGTGAATGACGATAACACGTCATGAATAAAAATGATGCGTCATAATGACACCACCCACTATAAATCAATTTAATCCCAACAACGTCATACTTGATGTCGAATGTTCGTCATCATAAATCTTTGGGATTTGGTCAAGATTTTAGCCGAATATTTAGACACAAATCTAGGAGATAATTAAGAAACTAATTGCCTATAAATACCTCTTCAGAACAAAGTACGACATTTTTACTATTCAAAATTACTAAAGTTGTAATATGATGTCGATCACCGTCATGAATTACTAAAGTTGAAATTGTGTGTTTCTTAAATGTGCAACTCTTCCACTTTAGGTAATTATATTATTTTAGTAATTCTCGTCAATTTTAGGTAATTTCAAGTGCTTTATACAGTATTTTGTAGTTTGATGGTTTTTAAGTAACTTAACTAATTTTATGTGATATTTGGTAATTTTAGTAATTTTAATATTTTAAAGTAATATATGGTAGTTATAGATAACATATTAGGTAACTGTCAGTAAATTTTGTAATTTTATGCAACTTTAAGAAATTTATGCAATGTTTAGTAATTTAGTAAACTTCAAGGAGCGTTCTCTAATTATTCAAAATTAATTTATTTTGTAATAGACTAAATATTAGGTGGTGTAGATATAACTATGGCAAAAAGTGTTTAAAACATCCAAACCTTCAAGAACTTCAGAGCAAAAGCGGTCACTATTGCTCAAGTTTGGTGCATTTTTAGTTTATCGTTCTGTGAGAGTGCACAAATATCAAGCACATAAAGCTCAACATACTCTGGTTTTATCCGCTTCCTGTCATCTTACTTTGTAGGATCTTTTTTTGACGACAAGCCAAAACATACAAAAGGAAGAGATCAATTACAGACACAGAAAATATGGAATGAGCAGCATAATAATGAACGACAAGCGGTAACAAAACTAACCATAGCCTGCCTCTCTCCGAGAAGCATCCATATTCAATAAGCAAATAGCGAAATTTACAATGTCTGAGCTATTCACTCTCACTATGTGCACCTAGAAAACATAATGCTCGATTACAAGGTCAAGGCAATCTTCAATCTACATGACACATACTTATATGAAATAACCATGCATAATTTCGCTAACAAACTATAAAACAATTATTTCTCATATAATAACAAGTTAACATGTTAAGAGGACCTTGCTTGTGAGATAGCAAAATATCATCACTTCTTGCAATCTTCAGTTCATGCATTTAAGGATCAAGATTCCGCCACTTAAGACATATACTGAAAGACATGCACAAGGCTTTCAAATCATCTCAAACCAAGTTTATACAATCATATTGCCACCAAACTGAGCAACTCATGAAGACCATCACAAAGCTAATTGCTCAAGAAGTGCACAAAACACAAAATCCTATCATAAAGCTAGCAGCTTCTTATAGTTGAGTTGAACATGCACAGCTAAATAAATCTCTCGAGAACTCTTCCAGTTTCCTTCTAAAGTTATTAATTTTAAAGGAGCGCTGATTTCAACTCTAGACCTTTAATATAAGCACCAAACAACAAAAAAACTTACCTATAGTTTGTGCGTTCCGATCAAATGAAAAATCAATATGTCACCATTTGGTAATCTATATGATATGGAGAATCCCCTCCATCTAGCACTCAGACCATGCCCCCAAAAAGATAAAATGCTTTAGACTCATTTATCCGCTCATCCACCAAAACTATAGATATATCGTGACCAGGAAAATGAAGGCTGCAGATTTTTTTCGGAAGATGCTGCCCACAACCAGAATTAGAGCAAAACACAGGCTATGTGCTTTAGAAAAATGGCGAACTAATTTTTTAAGCTTACCAGCCAAAACCCATGAGCAACATTGGACGGGAGCATACGCTTTAGAGAGTGAGGCAAATTGTTTTCTAAACGTGATAGCACTCTTTTTGCTTGCTCCATGACAGAAAACTTGGCTTCAACTCCGTCATACAGGTCAGCGTATCGTGTTCTTGTTTTTGATGTACTGCTTATGGATACAAAAGAAGTTCAAACATTAGTATGTCTTCGCCTTCAAAGGGAAGGACACGAAGATTGTATATCCATCCAACACATTCCTACCTGCCTGATTTCTTGGAACTATCTGCGCCCATCTGTTCAACATTTGAAAGATTGTATCAGCTTAGTGAATCATCATTAATAACCATTGCAATTCCATTAAAATAAGTTTGTACAATGTGATAATGCATGAAAAGTGAGCAGAGTCTGGATTAAGCTAATTGCTCCAAAAGTATGCAAGTCAAAAAATCTTATGAAGAAGCTAACTGCTTAAAAAGTGAGCAAGTCATGTGCAAATGTAATGCTACGTGCATTGAAAGTGAGCAACCGAACCTATATCTGGGAGTAAAAGACAGTGGCTAAACTAATACAGATCTAGGATTGAAATCGAAGTAAAAAACTTGTACAATCTGTTTGCATCTTCCCACATATTTCGCACAGACCTGATAACGGGGCACCCACCTTCAAAGCTCAAAATTAAATGTAATTTTCAAGGCCTAAGTATTGAAAGGGGGATAGTTACAATCACACCCTTAAAGTTTGGTTTCCCCTAGACGTAATCCCAGTAACGCCCCTTGAAAATTAAAAAAGAATTACAGATAGGCTCCCATGGGTTTTAAACCATTACAAAGATATAATCTCAAGTTTGAATTTAATTAAAGATAGACTGCCTAACTTTTAGTTTTTTAAAGCTTCCGGGAGACGAGCTGTAGTTATTCAAAAGGGAAGTTCTTGTTAATAGACTAAATTTTAGGGAGTGTAGAAATAACTATCACAAAAAGCAATTAAAAGATCCACACCTTCAAGAACTTCAGAGCTAAAACGGTCCTATTACTCACCGAGTTTCGTGCATTTTCTTGTTTATCATTCATTGAAAATGCAGAAATATCACGCACATAAGGCTCAACATACTTTGGTTTTTTGCGCCTCCTGTCGTCTTTCTTTGTAGGATCTTCTTCAGACTGACAAGCCAAAATCTACAAAAGGAAGAGATCAATTACAGACCCAGAAATATTGAATGAGCGGCAGAATAATGAATGAAAAAAGGTAACAAACTAACCATAGTCTGAACCTCTCCGAGAAGCCTCCATATTCAACAGGCAAAGAGCGGCATTTACAACTTCTGAGCTATTCACTCTCACTATGTGCACCTAGAAAACACAATGCTCGATTACAAGGTCAAGGCAATCTTCAATGTACACGACACATACTTATATGAACAACCATGCATAATATCGCTAACAATCTATAAGAAAATTGTTTCTCAGACAGTAACAAGCTAACATGTTAAGGGGACCTCGCTTGTGAGATCGCAAAATATCCTCACTTCTTGCATTATTAGGAAATGTTGCACCATAAGCTGCTATCTTTCAGCAAATATTGATGTTTTTAGTTCATGCACATAAGGATCAAGATTCCACCACTTAAGACATATACAAAAAGACATTCACAAGGCTTTCATTTTCATCTCAAACCAAATTTATACAATCATATTGCCACCAAAGTGAGCAACTCACGGAGACCATCACAAAGCTAATTGCTCCAAAAGTGCACAAACACCTGTCATAAAGCTAACAGCTTCTTACAGTTGAGTTGAACACGCACAGCAAAATAAATTTCTCAAGAACTCTCCCACTTTCCATCTAGTAATTAATTTACAAGAAGCATTGACTTCTACTCTAGATTTTAATATAAGCAACAAACAATGAAACAATTACCTTTAGCTTGCACGTTTAGGTCGAATGAAAAATCAATATGTCTCCTTCGAGGAATCTATGTGATATGGAGAATCCCCTCCATCCAGCTCCCAGACCATGCCTCCCCAGAAGATAAGATGTTTTATACTCATTTCCCCACTCATCCACCAAGACTATAGATGTATCGTGATCAGGAAAATGAAGGCTGCATGCTGCCCATAATCCATGAGCAACATTGGAGGGGAGCATACACTTTAGAAAGTGAGGGAATTGTTTCTAAATGTGATAGAACTCTTTCTGCTCGCTCCAAGACAGAAAACTTGGCTTCAACTCCATCATACAGGTCAGCGTATCGTGTTTTTTGTTTTTTGCTGTACTATTTATTGCTACAAAAGAAGTTCAGACATTAGTATGTTTTCACCTTCAAAGGGAAGGACACGAAGATTGTATATCTATCAAATGCATTTCTACCTGCTTGATTTCTTGGAATTATCTGAGTCCATCTGTTCAACATTTGAAAGATTGTATCAGCTTAGTTAATCATCATTAATAACAATTGAACTTTCATTGAAATAAGTACGTACAATGTGATATTGCATCAAAAGTGAGCAGCAAAGTCTTGATCGTAAAGATAATTGCTCCAAAAGTATGCAAGTCAAAAAATCCTATCACAAAGCAAACTGTTTCAACAGTAAGCAAATCATGTGCAAATGTAGTGCAACGTGTTCTTAAAGTGAGCAACTGAAATTATAACTGGGAGTAGAAGACAGTGGCTTAACTACTATGATCTAGGATGTCTCATACCCTCCCCAGGAATCTGAATCTTCCCACAACTGAAATCCAAGTCAAAAAATTGAACATCTATACTCATCTTCCTATATTTCTGCCCAAAACTGATGGATTTTGGGTCAACAAAATGGGTGCCCACCATCTAGGCCCTGGAAAGCTCAAAAGAAATCATCAATAATTCTTTCTAGGGAGCCTACCTGCAAGCGGGAACCTCACGAGGATGATCTTGCAAGAACAATGTCCCGGTATAACGGAGGTCGTTAGTTTGAGGCTGGTTTATAATTGCCAGACCTACATATATCAAAGAGCAAAGTTAAATGCAGTTTTCAGGGGTCTAAATAATGAAAGAAGGATTGTTACAGTTACACCCCTAAGGTTCGGTCTTCCCCTAAACATAATCACAATAACCCCCCTTGAAAGTTAAAAAAGAATTACAGATAGGCTCTCATGGGGTTTGAACAATTACAAAGATACACTCTCAAGTTTGAAAATATTACAGAGACTCCATAGCTTTTAGTTTTTTAAAGATTCCGGGAGATAATCTGTAGTTATTCAAAAGGAAAGTTTTTTGCAAATAGACTAAATTTTAGAGGGTGTAGATATGGCAATCACAGAAAGCGATTAAAAGATCCACACCTTGAAGAGCTTCAGAGTTGAAACAGTCTCATTACTCATGGGATTTGGTGCATTTTCTTGTCTATCATTAAATGGAAGTGCAGAAATATCAAGCACATAAGGCTCAACATACTCTGGTTTTCTGCGCTTCCTGTCGTCTTTCTTTGTGGGGTCTTCTTTGGACAGACAAGCCAAAATATACAAAAGGGAGAGATCAATTACAGACACGGAAAAAATATGGAACAAGCAGCAGAATAATGAACGAAAAGAGGTAACAAAACTAACCACAGTCTGCCCCTCTCCGATAAGCATCCATATTCATCAGGCAAAGAGCGGCATTTACAACGTCTGCGCTATTCACTCTCAGTATGTGCACCTAGAAAACACAATGCTTGAGTACAAGGTCCAGGCAATCTTCAATCTACACGATACATACTTATATGAAAAATCATGCCTAATATTGCTAGCAAACTGTAAACAAATTGTTTCTCAGACACCAACAAGCTAACATGTTAACAGGACCTTGCTTGAGAGATAGCAAAATATTCTCATTTCTTGCATTATTAGGAAACGTTGAACCATAAGCTGCTATCTTGCAGCAAATATTGATGTTTTTAGTTCATGCACATAAGGATCAAGATTCTGCCACTTAAGACATATAGTGAAAGACATGCACAAGATTTCTATTTCATCTCAAAATCAAGTTCATACAATCATATTGCCACAAAAGTGAGCAACTCGTGGAGACATTCATAAAGCTAATTGCTCCAAAAGTGCACAAACCCCAAAATCCTATAATAATGCTAACAGCTTCTTATAGTTGCGTTTGACATGCACAGCTAAGTAAATCTCTCAAGAACCCTTTCACTATCCTTTTAAAGTAATTAACTTAAAAGAAGCATCAATTTCTACTCTCGACCTTTAATATAAGCACCAAAAAATGTAACAATTACCTTTAATTTGCACGGATCGGTCAAATGAAAAATCAATATGTCTCCTTTCAGTCATCTATGTGATATGGAGAATCCCCTCCATCCAGCGCTCAGACCATGCCTCCCCAGAAGATAAGAGGTCTTATACTCATTTCACCACAGGGGGTTTATTTTTAATGTTTGTATAAATTTCAAGGTATTTCATTATAAAAGTAGGAAACATGTATAATTAGGCCAGGGGTGTAAATTTAATTCTCTTTCTATACATCAACCAAACATTAAAAGTCATACTTCTAGATATACTTCAAATAAGTCTAGATAAACATATATAAGAACAGAAGGAATGAAGGGTAAATATGTCAGGTACCATGAAGAAATAGAACTTCATGAACTGATATACACAAAGAGTTGACAGTAACACAGTAGTCCCAAGAACCATTTAAAGAAAACTAAATCACAACACATTTACATCCTTTAGCTGAAGTTGAATGGTCCAGGCATTTCAAGAGTATGATCTCAATATAATATCACAAAAACTACATACTGACCACGAAATCAAGTCGAGATCTTTCACCAGGGAGCACTAGCGGCGTCCCTGATCGCGAAATTCAGCCCCTCGCTTTTCACCTTGAGAGTATCAATCTCCTCGTTTAGGCTTCTTATCAACGTTTCAACTTCAAGAAGTTTCTCCTTCACACGACTCATTTCATGTTCTGCTTCAGCCTTTTCACTTCTCTTAGACTCAATAATCTCTTGGTATTTGGTCAATAATTCATGTATCCGAACACGAAGAAATCCCACTGTCATCCCTAAATCCTCAAAAGCTTTGAGGGTTCTATCCCAACTTTTCAGATCATTAAGGGATGTGGTAGTTTTAACGGCCCTGATCGCCTCAACGATGTTCACAATTTCAGAAATCATCCCAGTTGCCAACTTAATGTTGAGGCCATACATCAAATTCTCATGCAGAAAAGTATTTTGACTGCGACAGAGTTCGTAATATTTGTTCCTGAGATGTGTCGCGAGTTCGGGGTCGGGAATTAGGCCATCTACAGAAATCTTGAAATCTTGCTTCTTAATCCGTGTTTCAGATGACATTATCATCTCCTAAGCAATGTGAAACTATAGTGGTAAAAGTTGAATCATCATTTAGTGGATCATGACTGAATAAATTTTAGGCAATTTTAGAAATGCGTGCGCAATGTATATATCAATCTTAAGTATTATCTCATTTCAAAACCCTATCCCGGAACATCTTTTGTCCCAAAATAAAAAAATTAAATTTAAAATGCAATGTCCATCAAAGCAAATATGCAAAATTTCCAATATCAGATAAAGAAAAATTGAACATGAAAAACTTAGTAACTAATTAAGCTTACATGAGTTCGGGGACACTAGTGATCGTGCTTTGTGTGGTCGGCCTCTACATCGTTTTGGTACTACTGGTGTAGTGGGAGGGCCGCACAATGGCTTTGGCGGCGTTAGTTTTCAAGTTGTACGCCGAACATTTATAGTGTTGACATTCGGCTGCTCTCTCCTACTACTAGAATCGTGATTTTGTTCATCCATACGACAAGATCTGGTTTCTTCAACCGCTGAGGATGAGGCGGCTTTCGAATTGTGGAGTATTGGGAACCCAGGTGGTGCGTCAGGCACGGAAAAGCTTATACTATCATTCTTCACCATATTTATTTGGAGCAATTCAGCAACAATTGTTTGACGATGTTGTATAATGGTGGTGAAGGAAAGAATTCATGAGGTGATACTAATATATATATGTGTTCAGAAATTTTCTAGAGTGCATCGAAAGTGGGAGTTGCCAATGCATGCGAGGGTTGGAACACGTGTGTGAGGCGTGGCGATAATATTTTTTAATTGTAACAATTCGATTTTAAATATGATACTAATATGGAAAAAAAATTAGGAATAACAACTCACTTATTTACTAAAAAAGATCAATTCTCAAAAACGTTTGCTAATAAATATTTAATGAAGTTTTAAGTGAAAACATAACTTCAAAACAAAAAAAGAAAAAAGAAAAACATCATTTTCTTTTTGAGAAACCTTTTGTGAGAGCATGGTCGGATGGAAGACGCACCATAATGAGAGAAGAGTCTTATCATGTGAATCGCTTTGCGAAGATGTCGAATCAACAGCGTGACTGGCAATTCGGATGTTGGCTGATGAATTTGATTTGGAGAGGCCGCTGCCATCATCCAATTCCAAGGATCAGAACTCTACTTCCTTGGACCTTGTCCTTTTTTTGCTTTTAATCAATTCCATTGTATTTTGGCTCTTCTTCTTCTTTCTCTGTCAATAAAATCAGTAACCCACTAACATTAAAACCAAAACATAGCCAAAAAATTAAGATACAAACCCAATTGATTTAAAAATCAAAAGCAAAACTAAAGAGTAAGAAGCAAACCTTTTGTTGAATTTGAAAAGGCCAAATGGGAGAAACAAATTTGCTTTATAAAACCGGTTTAGGACGATGTTACTAACAAGAGACTAGAATAAAACGGTACTGAGTTAAATTTTAAGATACTATCTATTTTCTATATGAAAGTTTTAAATTATAAAACAATTCATATTATCATATTTTGGCATGACACGTGCATACCTATTAATGGAAACACGTCATGGACTTATAGTACACCTGATAGCTGAGTTGTCAAGTTTTTGTTGTAATGTCAGAATACTAATTAGACGTTGTCGGATAGTGAATGACGATAACACGTCACTAATAAAAACGATGTGTCATAAATGATATATCATAAAAGATACTAATGTTTCTATGTGAAAATTATAAATCGTAAAAATTTTAAAAAAAAAACTAAAATTATAAAGTAATCAATATTGCACGTGATATATCATATTTTGGCACGATACCTGCACACCTAATCAAAACGCGCCATGGGTTTAGAGCCCACCAGATAGCTGAGCAATAGAAATTTTGTTGAAATGACAAAGTCCAAATTGAATCATTTACGATGTTAACACATCATGTTTGACAATAACGCGTCATGAATATAGTATTTGTTAAAACTTAAGATAGTACTTTTGCAATAAGAGAAATTTAAATTATAGAATAATATATATCATATTGTTATATCTCAATCGTCTATTATCGAAAATAAATGAGATGATTGCCCTATTCGTCCTGTATTAGTTGTACAAAATACTTACTTCAAATGTTATACCAATTATTAAGCATTCAGCACACACACTGTGTTACTAACTACGTTGCACGAACATTTTAAAAAATCTAAAAATACACGTGTCGGATACATTTAGAACACGACACCCTCCGGACATGCCATGGACACATGTCCGACACGCCATGTGGCGGGTCCAAAATTAAATTAAAAAAGAAAAATATGGGCACGCATATCGAACACGTTTAGGGCACTTTCTTAGTTATTTTGCAAACTCCTAATATTTTATAGGACAAGAGATAATAGTTATAAAATAAAAGATAAAGACACAAAATTACAATCAAAAGCTAATGACAAGAAGTTGGGAATGGGATTGAAAGTTTAATATCAAACTTTGAAAATTCTTTCTTCCTGTTCATCGATTGTGCAAAAATTCTTTAACTTCAAGCTTGAGTTTTTCTTCGTTCCTTTATTTATTATGCAAGCTTGAATCCTCTTTCTCTCGCTTACTTCTTCGAAATTCAATGGTTTTGATTTTAAAATTTTATTTGCATTTACATGTAAAACTTGAGTTTTATATGGATTTTTTATTTACACTTGTACTTCTTATTCGTGTTTCAATTTATATATGTTCAATTTTAATTTGTGAGTAAACTTATAAATATTAATGACACGGTTTTATTCTACGGTGTTTATATATATTACTACGAAAACTAAAACGTATCCATGCCTCGTTGCATCCTACAATTTTTTAAAATCTTTGTCGTCGTGTGCATATCGTGTCGTATCTGTGTCCCCGTGTCCGTGTCCGTGTCCGTGTCCGTGTCCGTGCAACATAGATTATTATTTTAGTATTTAAAATAAACAAGAAAAAGTGCCAAACAAATGCTATGTTTGGGGACGGCTAAAAAATTGGGATGAGAAATTATTTGTTGCAACCGCTGCACCATGTCAGCAAGTCCTACGTGGTGCAGCAGTCCAACACCAATTTTACACATGAAAATAGAAAATTCCACATCATCGCCTTGTTCCTAGTTTTTGTCACAATCTTCTCTCTCACACTAACAATTTTTCAGTCATGTAATCACGGTGCCCTCAACCAAAAACAAATCAGTCTTTATTTTTTTTTTGTTTTTTATTTTCTTGCCCCTCCACGAATCCACTTACCGTGTTTTCATTGAACCCCTGTTATAAATAGTAATCTGTTCAATTCACAACAATTATAATTAAAAAAATAATGGATTCCGCACTTTCCAATTTAGTAAAGTTTCTATTATTTTGTTTTCTGGTTCTACAAATCTTGTACTTTATTCCAAAAACTTACAGTCGTAATTTATTATTATTAAGATGGCAAAAATTTGGAAACGAATACAAAAAATGAAGCAGGGCAACCACAACTGGTTGAACACTGATTCGGATTTGGATACAAAAAATTGGATACAAAAGTGAACGGAAAAAGGAACAACTCTTCAATGGAGGTTATAATACAAAAGGATGAGATAGTTTACATGCATATACTTTTGTCAATTTAGCATAACACAGGGGGTAAATTGCCAGATCCATGTTGCATTACACATGTTATAGTTATGCATTCTTTGCTTTTTTATTTAAGTTTTTTAAAGCATTTGAATTAAACTAGAGGAAAATGGTCGATGTATTCAGCTTCACGAACTGAATTATTTAAATTTGAATAAAACTGATTTTTTCAGTATAAATGAATCACACAAGGAAAAGGGCTACAACACATTCTCCTAGATTTCATCTAATTTAGTGTTACATATCATTAAAGGAAAGAAGATTGTTTTTAATAAGCTTCTAAAGACTTGGTTTATCATTGACACGTGATAGAAAAAGGAAAACAAATATACAAAATGGGCAAAGTAGTAAATGATAAAAAATTGTTCTTTATTAAGAAATTTTACTCTATATATATCATCTCCCTTTTTCAATAGCTGGGTATATTTTTAATGTTTGTGCAAATTTCAAGGTATTTCATCTTAAAAGTAGGAAATATGTATGATTAGGCCAAGGTGTAAATTTAATTCTCTTTCTATATTTCAACCAAACATTAAAAGTCATACTTCTACATATCCTTGAAATAAGTCTAGATAAAACATATATAAGACCAGAAGGAATGAAGGTAAACATGTCAGGTACCCTGAAGAAATAGAACTTCATGAAGTGATATACACAGAGTTGACAATGACACAGTAGTCCCAAGAACTATTTAAAGAAAACTAAATCACAACACATTTACATCTTTTAGCTGAAGTTGAATGGTCCAGGCATTCCAAGAGCATGATCTAAATACAATATCACAAAAACATACTGACCACGAAAGCAAGTCGAGATCTTTCACCAGGGAGCACTAGCGGCGTCCCTGATCGCGAAATTCAGCCCCTCGCTTTTCACCTTGAGAGTATCAATCTCCTCGTTTAGGCTTCTTATCAACGTTTCAACTTCAAGAAGTTTCTCCTTCACGCGACTCATTTCATGTTCTGCTTCAGCCTTTTCACTTCTCTTAGACTCAATAATCTCTTGGTATTCAACAGAAAGGCTTAATAATTCATGTATACGAGCACGAAGAAATCCCACTGCCATCCCTAAATCCTCAAAAGCTTTTAGAGTTCTATCCCAACTTTCCAGATCATTAAGGGATGTGGTAGTTTTAACGGCCCTGATCGCATCAGCGATGTTCACAGTTTCAGAAATTATCCCAGTTGCCAACTTAATGTTGAGGCCATAGGTCAAATTCTCATGCAGAAAAGTATTTTGACTGCGACAGAGCTCGTAATATTTGTTCCTGAGATGTGTCGCGAGTTTGGAGTCGAGTGTTAGGCCATCTACAGAAATCTTGAAATCTTGCTTCTTCATTTCATTAATCCCTGTTTCAGATAACATTATCATTTCCTAAGCAATGTGAAAATATAGTACTACCAAAATTAGGAGGTAGTGTGACATACCTGCATTAGTAGGCTTATCATGAAAATCTAAATTTGCAAGGCCAATTTCCCTATCGACTTCTGATAACCCGCTTGCCCTCACAATCCATACCTAACAAAACCAAACAGAAAATAGTCAAATTGAAAACTCCTATACATGCAAGATTACATGTTTGGTAGTCGGAAATGTTAAAACCTCTTAATACGACCCCGAAACCAACTATGTGCACTCGAAATATGCCAACGGGTGCAATTATCTCAAGACTATTTTGCATTTCACATTTATTCAAAAAGGTTTTAGATAATTAGATTTACACAACAAGAGGCTAGGTCTAATTGCAAAAAATTCTTTAAAGTGTAAATTATTACAAAAACACCCCATAGAAAGTTTTTAAAAAAATATTACTAATAGACTCTCTCGAGGTTTGAATAATATTAGACACCTATGATGTTTGGAAAACATTACAGGCCTCTTATGTTTTAATGTTTTAAAGATTCAGAATGTCTCTGTAATTTATCAAACTTCAACAGAGTTTTCTGTAACAGGGATGTATATGTAATTATATCTTAAAATAGTTTACCATAAAAAGGGACAGACAGAAAGGATACATGAGAACTGAAGATTGATGAAACACCTTAAACTTGCAAGGCTGAACAAGCTGAAAAACTATGACATCTCCCTCCATCAATTTCTGTGCAAGAGCGAAACGTTGCCATCCATCAGTGATTCCATACCTATTCAGCACGTATTTCATTTTGTATTCATTTTCTTTATCATCAACCAAAACTACAGTGGCGTCATGCTTCGGCAAATGAACATCACAAAAACTCTTTGGTAGACACTGCGAATAACACAAACTCTCAGCAATGTTATTCATGCACTAGAAGCAATAATGACTGTTTCTAGAGCAAGACTCACCATCCAGAATCGACCACAGACGTGTGATCTCATCATGAGTTTCGAACAGTTAGGGAACTGCAGTGACAAGTTCCCTTGAAGTTTTAGTGCTCGCTCCATAGCAGAGGTTGAGACGACACCGACACAGCTATGAGGACTGCTACTTGTGTTTGTTTTGGCTTCATAACTACAGCATTAAAGAAAAGTAGTGCAAAGTAGAATTGCAGTTAAACTCAATTATGCTCATTTCCACTTGGGAAATTAACAATAACAACTTAGCATTAACCACTTACTGTGTGACAGGAACATCAGCATTTTCATATTCTTCCTGCACAAATATTGATTCAAAAGTTACTCGTAATCTGATCCATGCATTAACCAACAGTATATGACTGATAGCATGAGTCCAGGTGCAAAAAGGTGCTTATCCTTAATATGTTAATTTTGAGTTCTCCAGTAATATGAATTTTTGAACCACAATTTCTCCCACCATAGTTTGGGGAAGTATAAAAACAAAAATGCACATAAATCATATGATGGTCAACATATTGCCAAACTTCAATTAATTTCCAAAAGTCATATATATCACAGTTGGCTTAGTCATCTAATAGTCCCGACTGCGATATGTCACTATTTGACCCCCCTTTTTACATATGACCCACCGTTGGGCAATCATTTTAAGGCTATGTGTTCCATTGAAACATATTAACGTACCGATTTAAGTAGACTGCTTTTCTCAAGAATCAAATTCTGGTACCAAGTTAGACAAACAATATTGGAAAAATTTCACAATGCTAATGAATTTCGTTGACTTTCATCCTAAATTTACACGACAATGGATGGAATATCACCTCATAGCAAACATTAAAAAACACTAAACTCCCAGTCTCTAATTTATAGTAACATTATGTACTACACAAAAGATCATGCTCAATGTACATTAAATATCCAACTTGCAATAAGTTTTAAGATGTGGATTACTTGCTTGACTGATCACCAATCAAGAACATATAATCACTACGAACATACATACGAATGTGGAAGGCATAAAACACAAGGCATAAACGGAGACGAAACGACTAAAAACAAGAAGGGACTCTCACATTCTTCACAATATGGGCAAGACCCTCCAGCCTCTTCTTCACCAGCATTCTCTTAGCATCCCATGTTTTACCCTGCATAAATTTCAATAACCAATTATTCTTTTTTTCTGAATTAATAGATTATAAAGTGAGAGAGAACCTGCGATTCCTCCTCCTGTGTTGGAACGAGTATCAGCATAGTGTATGTATGAGCTAATTTTGACACAGAACGAAGAACAGTAATGGGATTTGTCAGAGAGTTAAAAAGAAGTTGTTGAAGAGATTTTTAGATGGAGCATTTCAACAAACACAAACTGGTCAATATTATTCAACTGAATGAAATTTAACGGTGTTTATTAACAGAGGTGTGTAACTAATTCAGTGGATAACTAATCTAATGTGAGCTGCTATGGCGGTTAATCAGGTTATGTTGTCAATTTGAATTTATGATTATAATTTTATGGAGTTGATTTTCAAATACTATGAGAAATGGAATTATATTCACAAGAATTCACTTTTATAAAAAATTGATAAGAAAGGCTTAATCCATTTAGGTGGTGCTTGTGAAGGTTTTATTAATATTGTTTTTGGCTTAATAAATCAAGATGGTTTTTTGAAATTTCAAGAGCTTAAGAAAGGTGATTTCACACAAAATTGCTTTATGTCACACAAAAAAAAAAAAAAAAAAAAATTAATTTAACAAACCTTTTTCACCATAAGTCCTACTTTTGACTTTTTTTTTTTTTTTTTTTTTTTTTAAATTTATAGGAAGTGCTTCTTTTGACTTGTTTGAAGACAAAAAACGTAAATTACTGTTGCAACATTAAAAAATTATTTAAGCAATTGAAATAATTTGAAAAATATTTAATACAAATGCCAACATTATAAGGTAAATACAAGTAAAAATGCTTTTGTACTACTGTGTGCTACTATTGTCTATGCCATTCTTTAGATTTATACATCTCAACACACTCATACATTGCACAAAAACTTCTATTGTTTTCAATTGCAGTTGTTTATCCCCAGGATACGCAAAAGAATTACATCACAATTCACAACACATTTATACATTGCAAGTTCAGCCCAAAATAACTTGAGCATTACAAGAGTGTGATTGATGTACATGTTAAATCACAAAAAACTACATATCCACTGGGGGAACAAAAGTCGCAATCTTCACCACAGAGTACAAGCGAGGTCCCTCAACGCAAAACTGAGTCCCTCCTTTTTAACCTCGAGAGCAGGGGCGGACCTACCCTTGGGCTGGGTAGGGCTATAGCCCAGGGTAAATTTTGGGTGTCCACCTATATATTTATATGTCTTAGCCCACATCAAAATATATTTTAGCCCATGTACATATAATGGGTCATGTAAATTATTAATTATTCTAAGTTCAAGTAGTTAAGGTTGGCCCACACTCCAATTTACAATTGCAAAATCACTCTAAACCATGGCAACCAAAAGTAGCTAACTGAAATCACATGTAAAAAAAAAAGAAAAAAAAAAGCATCACGAGAAGGAGGAAAGAAAAATACCCAACAAGTCTAAATCCCTAATCCTTGTTCTTAGGTAAGAAAACTTTCAAAACATTCATATTTCGGGTTTGTGTTCATTGTAAACTTGTATTTGTTTTTAGATTATTTATTTTAAATGTTTTAACAAAGTAGACGCCAAAATGCTTTTGATCGTACTCACTTGATTCCTAGTTTGCCAATATTAGAATGTAGAAAGTTGAAAAGTGAGAATTTTAATGGAATTTCGTAAGATTTTGAAGTTTGAACTTTAGAGTTTTGTTAAGATTCGATTGTAGAAAGTTGAAAAGTGAGGACTTTAATGGAATCTTCAAAGATTTTGAATTTGAACATTAGAGAGGAGTGGGTAATTGAACCTAAAGTTGTATATAAAAAAAAATTGGACATTGTTTATGGATTTTAATCCTAAAATTGGATATTATTTGTTTAACACTTAACTCTTTAGTAGCCCAAGATAAAGTAAAATCCTGGGTCCGCCCCTGCTCGAGAGTATCAATCTCGGCATCCAGGCTTTTAATCTAAGCTTCAACATCAAGAAGTTTCTCCTTGAGAAACTCACTTGATGTTGTGCTTCGGCCTTTTCTCTTTTCTTAGAGAATATAACGTCTTCGAATTCTCGAGAAAGGGCCAATACTTTTTGTATACGACCACGTAGGAACCCTACCTCCTTGCCTTAGTCTTCAAAAGCTTTGAGAGTCTTATTCCAACTCTCCAAATCATTCAGAGATGTGTAGCTTTAATGTCCCTGATCGCATCAGCAATGTTTTACAGTTTCGGAGATTATTCCAGTAATCAGTTTAATGTTAAGGCCATTAATTAGTTTCTCATGCAGAAACATGTTTTGACGGCGATAGAGCTCATAATAGTTTTTTCTGAGATGTCTCGCTATTTCAGAGTCGAGGATTAGGCCATCCACTTGGATTACGAAATCTTTAAAATCTCACGTCTTTGAAATTTACTACAGATTTTGAGAATTTGATGCCTTCCATAACTTCGACCCCAGAATTATCAGTGTCGTTGCCACTATGATCTGTTGCTGGTTTATTATAGGAAGTTGAAGCCGTCATTGTATTCTCCTCCCGCATATGTACTGCAAGGAGGTCTTGATTTTTTTGCTTCTTTGCCCTACTAATCCGCACGACTTTTTCAGACTGCTCATCCTTTTCCACTAATACCTATAAATAATAGTCGTTTCATTTCCACAGCAATAGAAAAAGAATCTAAACGAGTAAGATTAAGCAGTAGTATGCATACCTTCATCAGAAGATTTATCATGACAATTTAAAGTTAGAAGGCCAATCGCGCCATCGGCTTCTGAGAATCTGCTCTCCCTCATGATATATATCTAAGAAAGCCAAACAGCAAATAACCAAAGTGAAAATATTATGTCTACCACACAAGATTCAGTGCTTAGGAATTGGAACATTTAAACACTTAACATAAAACATTAGAGGTAAACTTACAAGAAGATAACAGAATTTAGATTTCTACAATCATTTAAATACTTACTGGTCAAGAATACCTAACTAAAAAAATTTAGGGATAATCACATCTACATTCCCTTGAGTTTGGTCTTAATGCAGAAACTACACCATGGTTTCAATAATTAGAAAAACAACATGAGACTTTAATAAACATGAAAAACAGAGGGCTTATCCAAAATATATTTCAAACTTAAGGGAACGTCTCCGCAACTTTTGAAACTTAAGGGCAGTGTGTGTGTTTTGTTTTTGAATAGCAACAGGTGTTTCTGTAATTGTATCATATTCTTGTTCATTTTCATCCACCAAAACTATGGTTTCATCACGCTTCGGCAAATATTCATCACAAAATTTCGTTTGTAAACCCTGCGAATAATAAGAATTCGCTGCAATGTTATCCATTCGCTTGAAGCATATCTGAAAGAAAAACATTTGTTCAACTCACCAACCAGAATCCACCAGAGACGTGCGATCTTATCATGAGCTTCAAAAAGTTAGGAGACTCTAGTAACAAGTTTGCTTGAACTTCTTCTACTCGCTCCATCGCAGAGGTTGAAACGCCAATGCAATTACGAGGATTGCTACTTGTTTTCACCTTGCGTTGATAACTATAAGATACAGGAAAATAGTACAAAACAAGAATTGAAGTTAAAATAAAGCAGGTCCATTCCTTCTTCGAGAATATCTTAGCTCTAATTTGCATAGCAACTAACCATATGATAGGCCTGTCCATGTTTTCAGATTCTTCCTGCACAAGTATTAACACAAAACTACTCAACGTATGAATTACATTCCTTGTCAAGAGCAAAAACGTGTTGACTTAATAAAGCTGGCTCTCTCCCATTAGAAGTTGCAACTTTTGCACCATGATTTTTCCCATTATATGCACTAGCATAAATCATAGTTTGATAAATATCAAAAGACAATGCGTGAAAATGATATGATGGTAAAACATATGCATAAAAGATAGTTTGATTGCTAAATTTTCATCTTGCAAGTCTACGGTTTATCGGTTAACCTAATGTATATCATCAATTGGCTAAGGTGGTTGCAAAATCCAAAGAGGTAGCTTCTTTTTTACCTTTGCTTGTAGTAGCTTAACAGCAAAAGTTGTTGGTGTTCACATAGTGTCTTGAAACTCTACTTAAAGTAAGAAAAATATTTCTAAGTAGTTTCAAGTATTTTTGAAAAGTTGCTTTTGTTCATATTTGTTCTTAAGCACCAGAGACCCCAACTTTTTGACTTGATGCTTTTCTTCGGACATGAAAACATAAACAAGTAATGCTAATACTTAAAAAGTTTCTACTTGAATTCAAGATTAAGCTCCTTCTCCATTATATTTTGCAAACATCACCTAAGTCGTCGTATTGAGCTAATACACGACAATCTTACACACTCTCGTATGTAACTAACTGTGGAACAGTTTTCTTAAGGTTATGTTGCCATTGAATCATTAGAGATACTGAGTTAACTTGACTGACTTGCTTAAGAATCAAAATTCTGTAACGAGTTAGACCAGTAAAGAAAACTTAGATGCTCACTCGTCATGTAATCCTAAATTTACACGACATATAATAGGAAATCATACACAGCCTACATTAAACCACTCTAAAATTCCTAGTCTTTATTTTATGATAATTAATAACATAATATACTAAACAAGAATCATCCTCTAGTATATTGAAGCATTGAACTTGGAATAAGTAAAAAAAGAAAAGGGTAAAAAGCGTCCAACCCCCTATCCTATACCATTTCACAATGTGTCCCACATTGTTCCAGAAAAAGAGAAACATTCACACTAACCTTTGTTTGATTAGTGCAAAATATCCTTAGTTCAGCTTTCCTAAGGAAAAGGCATAATTGTGGAAATTCATCTCGGTTTATCCATAATTTTAATTTCAGTAAAGAGCCATTTCTTCACCTCAATTTCATCTTAGTCCCAAAATTAGGTTTTAAAATTAAGAAGTAGAATGGAATTAAGAAAAATATAACAAAAATAAAGGTAAAGAAAAGAGGACTCTTTATTAAAAGTGGGCTCAAACCAAAATGAAACATCATATTTACGTTTAATATTCTGACAAAAACTTTCGGGCAAAATAAAGTTGACCAGTGGTACGTACTTCACTTCCTGTATATTTAATATGCATAGGGTTTTGAATCCAACAATTAGTTCTTTTTACTCTATAAAAATTATAGATCAATGGATTTTTAATGCATAAAATTCAAAAATAAAATAGAAAAACTTACATTATTTGTGGCATGAGTAAGATCATCCAGCCTCTTTTTCACTAGCTTTCTCTTAGCATCCCATGTCTTCCTCTGCATTAACTGTAAACACCCCATTTTATTATCCAATATATATATATATATATATATATATATATATATATATATATATATATATATATATATATATATATATATATATACATGTTAGATCTTAAAGTCAATTATTTTTACTTTTAAGCAGTAAGTCGTGTTACCTTGTCTGGCCAGGTAAAGAGACAGTAAAAATAAAGACAACAGATTTTTAGCGTGGTTCGGACCCCATCCTACATCCACGAGGCTTTCGTCCAAGAATTCAAACCTCTTTTACTGATCAAAAGCTGTTACAACTATTGGTTGCTTTACTCTAACACTTAGACTCCCTCTAATGTCAGACACCAATAGAATACTTTTATCGCTACTCCGTTTGAACCCGTAAGACTAAACTCCTGTATGATCTTCTTATGACCAAGCTTCCAAGCGGCAATGCACGTACGTATAGACTCCCTCTAACTGGTGCAATCATTTCCCGTTAAACTCCCTTCAACTCTTGTTCGGCTTGTCACGTTCTTTGATCGAAATCAATTTAAACACTAAGGAATATAAAAACAATGAACACCTTATGATCTATATGATTATACACTTGTGTTTAAAGTTCTAAACCTAGTTCTTCTACTATTTATAGGATAGCTCTCCTTAGAAGATAAGTCTTGCGCTTGAAGTCTCCTACTCGGGACTCGTAACTTCCTAAATTATCCGGAATCTTTCCTTTTGATAAGATCTCTTATCTTCGTTATCTGCACACAAGGAAACAACAAATTCTTCCAATAGGAAGCTTGTTAGACCGGATAGAAACAAGTAGAGATAAAGATTTAGTTTCCAAATGATATACAAGATATTCACTAAATCGAATCCTACTCTATCACAACTTACCAAAAATCCCTTTTCCTTATAAAATTCTATTTCCATGCAAACACAAGGAATTATATGGTAATTAAAATACATGCAATTTTCCTTAAAGTAAAATACCAAAATTTGTAAATCAAGTTATACGGACTCACGGTCCTAACAATACATATATGTATTGTATATATAAATGTGTGTGACGTGTGTGACAGAGAAAGAGTGAGAGACCTGGGACTTAGAAGCAACATGGCTTGTTTCAGAGTCCTGCATCTTGGAAATAGCAATTGTTTATCTTCAAAAAGAGTTAAAGAGTGTAAGAGCTATATGAATTATATATGACCATATATATATAGTCTAATGTAATTTGACCGTTTTAGTTTTTGAAGTTGCAGAGTAGGACTTAAATGAAGGAAAATGGATTCTTTTATGGGATTTGAAAAGATTTTCACACTATCCTTTTGGATGGAGAAGGCAAAATGGTTTATATAATTTGAATTTACTCCGTTAATGTTGTGTGGACGTTTGCTATTTTTTTTGGCTATATCAATTTTATGAATCTAATTGATTTTTTATTGTGATTTACAATTTTGTTTAATAATATATATATATATATATATATATATATATATATATATATATATATATATATATGGAGAGAGAGAGAGAGAGAGAGAGAGAGAGAACTATACACTTAAGTTATACTGATAAACTTGAAACTTTATTATTTGATATTGTGTATATTTAGCATTTCTCAAAAGATTTGCGATGATTAAGAGATGCACTAAATATGAGTAGATTAAGTTAGGAATAAATCTTTGATTGATCAACCCCATGATCAGCTATTTAAAGCCTATATATTATTTATACTACATAAAAGGGAAGCAGTTACAATCTTTCACGTTGTATAACTTATAGCACCGATTTCTCATTCCAAAATTGTCTTTAATACTGTACAGTGTACACCGTATGAAATTCTTATTTTAAAGAATAAGAAACATTTTTAGTTTCTCTTTTATTTCTAGCTTCAAAATGTACAAGATGAATTTTATATGCGGAGGAAATATCCTAATCAAAGAGCAAATTTTAGTAAAGTCCCACTTATCCTTTCTATAAAATAGTCATTCTTAGATTTGTATTCATAATCAAAAGAGTTGCTCCATGGTTCTTGGCAATATTGCATATATAAAGCAATAACTTATTAACATGCAACCAAATCAAATCTACAATATTTTTCCGACATATGATATCGATTTTACCGTGTAAACTTAAATGATTCTTTAGTTATTATTTTAAATAAACCAACTATAGAAGAAAAAACTAAATTTCGACTTGAAAGCAATTGAACTAATAATTAAAGTCGGTCCAAATTACTAGATCGCTATACAATATTAAAAATTAATCTTTAAACTAATAAATTACCAAAAAAATAAAATAATGGATTTAGAAATGCTTCCGGGTAAAAATAATCAAAAAAAGGGATAATATCACTCACACCCCTTGAGGTTTAGCGTAATATCAGAAACCTCTCCTGAGGTTTCAGTAATACCAGTGACCCCTCCGCCTCTCCCCCCCAGGTTCGCATCAACATATCACATAAGTCTATCATTCCCTTTTTGCCCTTGTTCATCCAACTTGTTAAGAATAAAGTATGATATTTCTATTCAAATTCTAACAATGATTCTTTTAATTATTACTACTTTGAAAATTGTTAATATAGAGTTATATTTTAACTTAAGCTTTTCTAAACTTAATAAATTTATTTCTACTTCTAAATATTACATTTTAAAAATGATAAATGTATTTAAACAAAATTTAAAAGATATATGCAGCAAAAAATATTAAAAAAGATAAAACATGAATATATATATATATATATATATATATAGTATTTGATTTCAAAAATTCCAAATTGAAAGAAATTCGATACAATTACATGCCTTTGAATAATTTAGTTGTGAATGATACGTATTCATGAATTTCTATGTGTGTGAATTTGATTCAAGAATTGTGCCGTGTAGAGTTAAGAAATTGCATAGTGAATTAATTTTTAACCATGTCAAAGAAATGTGAACTGTTCATAAGTTTAGGAAAGATTTGAGATAAAAGAGAGACATAAAATATATAGGTTAATTCCACATATTAAAATAGTACTTTAGTTAGACTACATCATTATAAATTTCATAATTGAATTGTCGAGTAGTAATTATAGTTGGATATTTATGTTGGCCTAATAGGTTATATGGACTAATTGCTTGGAATAGCGTCTGGTATACTCGTAAATTTCTTATAGCTGTGTAGTAGGGTGAGTCTCCCAAACTGTATTATTTCTAAATTTGAAAGGATGTATGAATAGATATGTACGTAATATTACTATATATATGTGTGAAATGTTTTAAGGTTACATGCGTTGTGGTAATGGTCATGTTTGTTTCGTTTGAGGAAATATTCAAATTGATTCTCATCCATGCCTTTAAACAGATTCAAACATATTGAATTGAACTGTTCCACTTTATGTGATTTGCTCTGTCAGAAAAGTAAATTCTAAGGATAACTAAATTTAATTGTTCGTAATTAAGCCGTTTGAATACGTTTGTTCAGTTAGTGGATCCATTTAGCTTGGATAGCACGGAGTGCTGCTGGGCAGTAGAGGGCTGTTGGTCGGGCTTCATGTTCTCCTTGCCCCTTCTCTTTAGACATCGCGGGAGGTTCGTTAGTGTCTTTTGGGATCACCGAACATGTACCATGGCATGCAGATAGTTTCCAGGGTCGCTCCTTGGACGGGGAGATAAGGATATTTTGAGTTGGCAGTAAGGAGGGACGATATTGAAAATTGAAATAGAAATTGGATATTGATATCCGTAGATGAACGACACTTTGTGTTTACTGTATATTGTGCGCATTGTATGTGATTAGCATTGTGTTATGCCTCTGCATTCCAAAATGTTTTATTTTAAAGAAAAATTGCACTTCACACACATCGTGAGAACTCACTGAGATTTTTATCTCACAAAAATGTTTTCCTTTGCTTCCTTCCTTTCAGACCTTTGTACTATTGCTGCGAGACTTTGGGGCACTGTCGGTGGGAGTGAGCCGGTCAGATTGAGTTATCTATAGAGTCTAATTTTTTGATATTTTTTTGTTAAATACTTCGTACATGCATTTACATGGTAATTGTTCTGTAGAGAATGTTGATTTGTCTAAGAATCTTATCGAGGCGGATCTCGTTTTGGCGCTTTAAAGAAGCTCCGATACGGAATTTAGTGTTTTTGTCTTGAATTGCTGCTTCTATTAGGCTTGAAAAGTTGGGGCTGTTAGAGTACTGGTAAGGAATTTGTGAGTTTTGGGGGAACAATGGTAAAGCATAAGATGGATTGGCCACCACAAGTTTGTCCAAAGCTGTCTCATGTGATCTGTAATAAGGACCTCTGGTCGATGAGTCCCGCAACTTAGATTCAATAAGCTTTCCATCGCCATGGCCCGTGGATCCAGATTTCATGGTAAAAGAGCCAACTTGTGTTGTATGTCATTTTGCAATTCAAAAATAAAACACTTTAGAATGGCCTTCGATAAAAGCCTAGAAATCCAGTTACTAATGTGTTGGTATGATGACACATATTTAATAACTAACCCAACTTGCCTTAACTTAGAAAAGTGTTTCTTTAATTTGAAAAGTGTTGCTTGCGAATTATCATAATGAGAAAGGCCAAATCTCGGTTAAAACTTTCCCAACTACTTAACTGATAATTCTTGTACATCCATTAACTCCATCGAAGAGCGTCAACTTGTACTTAAACCTACCAACTAAGAGTAGTGTCACCTTTTACGGTAATTGAAGCCAAAACAATAACATTTCTAAAAAGTGTAGACTAGTGGCTTGGATTCATCAAAGTTTCCGTGATTAACTTTCAAAGTCTTATTTAATGTGAACGAATTGGGTGGGGGTATCAATTTTGGTAACTGCGAATTGGATGGGCTACCAATATGGTAGGGTTGGACTGTGGTATATATGAATATGTAAGGGCACGTACTGGTTGGGGTTTAGCGTTGAACCACAAACTCTTCATATCATTGATCAAATTCATAATTAGTGTCGTGTTGAATTTATATTCATTGTGGAGTGCTTCAATCTGAGCATCGTGTCGTTCACTAACCTCACTTAACATGAGCATCCTCTGGATTCTTGTGGGATTTGGATGAGATGGTTAGGGAGGCGTGATAGTAATTAATAGATTGAAAGTTTCAATTGTTAAGGTATGAATAGATAATCCCAATTCGAGAATGTATCAGCTCTTCTAAGAAGATAAAGGTTGAAGATGAGATAAAAAAGAAAAAAATTTCTCTTATAAAACTCGAAATAACCTCTACACAAACTATCTTTAATCATATTGATAATAAATGCCTACTACATATTATGTCCTAGAAAATAGGTAATCATGGACAAACATTACAACACACCAACGGATAATGTATATAAATAATTAATTGTATATTAAAGTATAAGCATTTTACAAACAAGCCTATTAGAGGATAGGCTAGGTGAAGTAGAATAGGTTGTATCATATTAACATATGTGGAACACGTTCAAATTGGAAACATTTAAGCCATTAAATAAAACCTAAAAAAAATGGTTTGCCAATATGAAATTACCCTATTTCATGATCAAACAATTTCTAGCCTGAATTAATAGTTTTTAATTATAATCTTGTTACATTATTGATCACCAAAAACGCCACAACGATATTTCACCGTAAGTGTACGAGTAGCAAGTAATAAAGGGAAGCAGGATTATGACCCTCAAATATCAATCCCAAGGGAGTGTTGCGTTTGACTTTAATTTTTTGATCCATTTGTGTTTTAATAAAGACCGGTGAATGCAAAACTGTCAATTTTGACACTCAAGACTCAACAAATAAACTAAACAAATAGGGATTAAGACTTGAATGATTCATAACTAAAAATACTTCAAAATAATGGATTAGATTAAAATATAAACTGATGTTAGCGTTAGGAACTAGGTTTCTCTAGATAGATCTTATCAAAGGTTTATAGACAAACCACTGTTGTAATGGATTTCATGTACCAGATATATTAAACAATGAGGTGTTCCTATAATTGTGGGTGTGCCACTCTGTAATTCGAAATGGTACTTTGTGTACTATGTTCCTCTAAACGCATTACAAACTTATCTAATCACCTACCCTTTAATTTCTAGACGCTAACCATTATAAGACATGTGGAATTGTATAACTTATGAGTTCTTCTGTCGAGTCTGTCATAAGAATCTAAACATCTATGGGTTGATCAGGCACACAAAAGTATAAAAATTAAGTTATCAATTCAGGTTAATTATTCCACACACAATCATCAATACATAATCATCAGAACATAATCTCTATCCAGATACTTCCATCACTTCACGACACACGACGAATTTAGCTACTCATAATGAAAATAAAAGTACAAGAACGTGTAAAAATAAATATTGTCTTCAATAAAATAACTAATAAACGACAATCTTGTCCAAAACAAAAGTACAAAAACAAAGTAACTAATAATATCCATAACATAAACTATAATTCAAAAATAAAAGTACGAATGAACATCAATTCAATTGCCGCTCTTGTTCTTGTTCTTCTCCGTAGCTCAAAGGATCTCCAAAAGATTTGATGAACCCTAATGTAGCACAAACAATGGTTGAAACTCTCTAAATTCTCAAGAACACACTTTTTTCACGAGTTTCTGGTCTTCTATTTATATTTTCTTGGGTTTGGAATTTATCAAAAACCTAATTTTCAAGCAATGCAATCTTAAGTGATGGAATTTCCTTTCGCATGGAGAGGCTAAGATTTTAGGGCTACGTCATTTTCAAGTTGTCCCAACATAAGCGATCACATATGTCTTCTCCTTCATTATCAAGCAATTGCTGTGTCATGCGATTTCTTCTCTTCGCTTTCCTGCTCGAGTTTTCTGCCCAGAATTTTATTTTTCAACCTCTTTTCATCTCTTTTCACCAAAATGACTTATAAAAGAAAATATGTAAAAACACTTAAAACTATAAATAATCATGCTCAGAATTAGTCAATTTGGCGCATGGAATATGAGTACAAGATGGACTCATCAATTATCTAAGAGATTATAATTTTAAATACATGTCTAATTATGATCATAAATCACTTTAAACATAGTCTACAATAGAACTTCAATTTCGCTCCATCCTCTTACTTTTCGGATAATTTAATTTTACAAAATGTTTATATGCACATACAATGGTTAAAGAGCTCAAAAATCAAAGCAAAAGAACAAAAGTATATATCTAAAAGAAGTCGGAAGCTCAAGATCTAAAGGACACTTTGCCTCCTTCCTAACAATAAGTATGACAAGTACTCATGAAATAACCAATTTATCACAACTCATCAAATAAGAAGTACTTCTTTTAATATATTGAGGTATATAAACTTATTTTAAAAAATATCTTTGTGATTTTATTCTCTTTCAATATATTTATGTTTGGAATTCATTCTGATTTTTATTTGCACCTAAAAACTTATGACACAACTATAACTAAGCAATAACATGCATTAAAAAGTATTTGAAAATATGAGAAAAACGTTGGTATAACAAAAAATATTAAATCTATATTTGAATATAAAAATGCACCAAAAAAATAATCTTTTCGATAGTGCGTGTTATAACGTCATTCAGTTAAACAAAAATAATAGGTTAAAAATATCAAAACATAACAATGATTCAACGAAATGAAGACCAGAATTACACAAAGTACTCTTTAAGTATGTTAGGGCGAATAACAGTACCATATTGTAAAGATCAGTGTTCTCAAAACCGGACCGGTCACCGAACCGGTGGCCTTACTGGTTACAGGTTTTACTAGTTGAATCGGTCTAACCACTGGCCAAACCGGTTTACAAAAATCAAAAGTCGATAAATATATCTTGGTTTATTTCTAAACATTCTAATAATATTTATAATTTTATGCTAAAGAAAATATATGTCATTATAATTCACAACAACTTAACATTAAACATCAAACTAGTTGATTGCTAATTCTTTGAGTGCAACACTTAGACATTTCTAATTTCTCATAACATGGCTGGAAATCCAAATTTCAAGCAATAAGGTAATAAATAATATCAGGACTCAAAATTCTTTAACATTTGAAAACTAAATCACAAATCTACCCTCAATTAATCTAACTCATTGTGAAGTATGAACTAACAAATCAATTTAGAATATTCAGCCAATTTGTATAACTAAGTGGTTTTATATTTACATATTTAATTAGGAATTATTACAGGAAAGTTGAAACAACTGATCCACTTTCAAATTTTAAATCTTTTGCAATCTTTTGCTATCATATATCACGTATCAAATTTCACTTTCCAATCTTTTGCCTATTTTCAATCTTTTGCCTATTTTCAGTCTTTTATCTACAGTCATGGATTCACCGCAGAATTCCTCTCTTATTTAGCTTTCCTACACCAATCCAAAATTCTAAACTCCAAAATAATGCACATAAACCAAAAAACGAGAGTAAGATAGACGGGAAGAACAAACAACAAAGTAATTGATCACGCGACGGAACAGATGGAGGAGGCGCGGCGGAACAACATGGGCAGAGGCATGACAAAATAATGATATGATTTTTCAGATTTGAGGTGTAGGGAAGACGCACGAACTAAAGAGGAATTGTTGATTTGTGATTTTGTTTCAGATATTAGGGTAAATAATTTGCAATTTCAAATTGTTTTTTTTGGGGACACTGGGCCGAACCGTCAAAATCGGCCTCCGATTCCCTGTTTTGGACCGGTTTTTACTGGTTCATACCGGGTTTCTAATTGACTGGTTTCAAATGACCAACCGGACCGGATGAAGGTCCGGTCACTAGTTGAACCGGTTCGACCGGCCGGTCCTGTCCGGTTTTAAGAACACTGCTAAAGATGAAGGAGTGCATCTACAATATCTCACTTGGTATGAAAGCTTTTAGAGGAAGCCGAAGAACAAGTTCATGAGGACTTGGGGTCCAAAGTGGATAATATCGGATCGTTATGATGATACTGGTAAACACCTCATCATTTGCATGAATTTTTATATGTGAAATTTTTTATTCTCATTAGTTATGTATTAATTTTGTCTTTGTCTACATAATTTGTAGATTTAGAGTAAAATTTGGCCAAATAAGCAACTTCGGATCAATAACTTCTCTCTCTGGGAGGGAATTAGAAGTCGAACTGTACATAATTTGAGAGCCATGAAGGTCTTGTTTCCATTAAAAAAAAAAGTGGTACACAATTCAAACATGTACAGAATTAAGCTATAGTTACAGCAGTAGAACGACACAAGACTGTAAGGCCAGCGCGACTCATGCCCAACGACCAACAAAAGCAAGAACTTACGGCATGCTAGACGCGACTTACGCCGAACCACCAAGCAACTCGCGGAATATCAAGTCATTGGTATTTCTCATTCGTTCTGGCACTAGAAAAACATATATATATATATATATATATATATATATATATATATATATATATATATATATATATATATATATATTGCAGGCATTCATACACAAAAATAAAAAGTTAGAGAGAGCTATGAACATTGGGGACCCACAATATAACAAAAGTTTGAAGACTGCAGAGATTTTAGGAAAAACTATAGAAGAGTCTTATCACACCAAAATCTAGATTTCTGTTATTCTTGTTTATCTTTCTTCTTATTCTTTTCATGATGCTGCTATCCAAACGTTTTGTAACCGTTTCATCAAGAGCAAACAACATAGTTCTTTGGGTTAGGAAGTATATTCTTTATTCTGATATTTTCTAATTGAATTGATTATTAAGTTTTCTATCTTGTATCTAATGCTGTAGTATGATTAATCCCCGTATTAAAAAATCAAAATCTGCGAGAAAATGACGAAGGTATCTCTTAGAAATAGATCTTCTGGACAGAAATATCACACACTCTGTATTATACAAATATATTGGTATGGTGTATGTGTTACATCATAAAGGACATTAAAAAAACTCAATGTGCCTAAATCTCTTAAATTTTATACATGTTTGAGTTATTGACAAAGATAAGTCTAAAGGATAAAAACACGTAATTAAGACAATTAAGGAAATCCGACATTGAATACTTTAATCAAGAAATTTACTTAAGACCAATAAAACAAAATGTAGAAAGATTTAGATAAATCAAACCCTAGGTTTTCATTATTATTGTCCTTTTCTTGCTTATTTACTGCTTTATTAGTTTAATATTTAGTTAATTACATCACCCGATTATTCAATTGTCCATTTCGAGATAAATAGTTTGTTGATTATATACCATTAAGTTACAACAACTTGGACTTAAATCCTATCTTAATTGAACGATTCTTACACTTGTGAATTTGTACATCAAGTTCTTGACTTTGTTGCCAAGAACTAACTATAGCATTATCATTGATAATTTCTAGTTTCTTTAAGGTGAGCACCCTAGGAGTCACACTTTGATCCAAGTTGGTTTAATGTTTGTCACTTAACAAACTAATGTAGGTAGCAGAAGCCATAAGAAAGATAAGAAATACACACGAGATCAAAGACTTGTCGATTCATGTAGAATACCAAGAATTTGAGAGTCAAAACTTTTTGATTCCGCAAAATACCGAGATTTCAACAGCAACAAAGAAAATCCTGATAAATTTTATTCAATAAACAAACACCCAGTTACAATGAAAGACGAGCTATTTATAGCCCTCATAAAACCCTTATTAAAATAGGAAATATAGTTCTATTAGAAAAGATATTCTAATTATAACTAAATTCTGATTAGTCTACAAAATACTTCAAATATATAAAAAAACTTAAATTCCTCGAGGATTTAATAAACTGCCTTTTTAACGTTCTAAATATCGGAATTTGGCTAAAATCATGTCGGTAAATATTTGCCTCTTGTTTAGATGACCATTTCCACTTGTAAAAGTGGTATCTTATGTTGAAAATGAGCTCCATTGACTTTCTGATCAGACTTCGGTTAATTTTGATTTTTAACTATTTTTCGATAATAAAATCTCCATCTTTTGGCATCAAAGACATGTTCATTCCTTCTCCATGCTATCATGGAGGCACCATGAAATTCTTGATGTTCTGGTTGAGGAACATAGATGTGAAGATATCACACCGTTACGTCAGCACATGGACTTGCTGATGCAATAAATTGTTATGTTTGCCGATGACTACAAGCCCTCATATGACGTTTATGACATGAAATATGAGAATCTTGTGGATGAATTTCAAATTTCTCATTTAAAGGCTTTTATGGAGGGTTTGGACGAGGAGAATACGATGGAGCATCTATCTGAGATGATGAAAGAGTTGAAAAAATTACAAGGATAATAAGGAAGATGATCAGATGGATGATTCATTGAACACACATAAGGATAATGTTGTTGTTTCTTCAACAACTCAAGTTGTTTCTATCCGGAGTTTTGCTGATTTACACATTACAAATCATATTTTTCCTATAAAAGTTTCAGATTTGAGGACAAAACTTTTCCAACCAGGAGAGAATAAAGATTGAGATGTTATTATCAAAAACAGTCGAAGTTTGATATGAAAGTCAATAGAGTCTGTTTATGACAACGATACAAGTTTCCCAAGTGGAAACAAGCATCTAAACAAGACACAAAGATGTAAGCCAGCATGATTTGAACAAAATTTGAATGTTTTGGGGTCAAAATGACAATTTAATATTTTTTAGCGAGATTTTTAGGTTTTATTTATTTTTGAGAATCTTTTATAATTCTTTATTATCTTGTAGCTAGGGTTTTGTCTTTATATGTTAGTCGTCTTTTAGACAGTTTTTTGGTGGTTGATTATTGAATAAAATTGATTAGGGCTTTCTCTGGTTTTTGTTGAAATCTCGGTATAATGCAAAATCAACGAGCTTTGACTCTCAAATTCTCGTTATTCTATGTGAATCAATGATTCCTTGACATCGTGTGTATTTCTTATCTTTCCTATGGCTTCCGCTACCTACATCATGAACTCAACTAAGACCGAATTGCAACTCATAGGAAGGGGCCTTACTGACCATGATCTTAACCATAAGCAATTTATTAAATATTTTTTTAAATACAACGGGAGAGCTAGAAATACAAATAAATTTTACAATTTTTAAAAATAACATGTACATAATCTAACATTTTTAATGATTTTGCAAAGTTTCCAAAATGCAGACTTGACAACCATTCGTTCCATCCATGTTGGTATGTCGATTTTATTTTGAGAAATGGACAGACAAGACAAAAGAGGAGTAAGTCTTTAATGAATTAGTGAGATTCTTTGAACATGTCAATACTCAAAGAATAAATGAGAAAAATAACTAGAAATATGAGATGATTACATCTGCATTAGTGATATCAAATAATCGGTTTTAACGATAATATTATAATATTTAGAAGAACCAGAAACTCTTAAAGAATTAGTGAGATCCAACTATAAGCTCCCAAAATTCAATCGTACCTCCCTACGAGGAGCGAGCTCGTAAAAAGAACAAAAGACAGGCTCGAGTACATGCCAATCTAACACATGGATTACAATTAACTCATGACTGCAAGTCTGCAACTGGCGCCTAGACAAAATGAGTATTAAATGAAATTACTTAAACATGACAGCCATTCGCTGCACATCAGTAAATCGTCTCAACTCCCTCAGTCCAAGTTCTCTTAGGATAGAAGTATTAGATGAGCTAGTAAACCGGATAATACCCGTTGCTGTTTTGAGCTACATAGGCCAACATAGTCCGTTGCTTGTTGCACATATCAATCAATAAAGTGATAATGATATCAGGATAATTATGGCTATGGAGAAATGTGTGATTCTGAATTGAGAAACTTAATTTAACAATAGTTACAAAAAAAATAGATTATGTAACGAGTTAACAAATATGAATATAAAAGAAATAAAATGATGTTGGAATGTTGATGATGATTCGAAACAAAGAACCACGACTATTTTGTCCAAGTTTCTGAAGGTCGGGGTGACAAATAGCGCTTGAACAAATCTGAAATCAAACCTCATCTTTTACTGTACAGACGATTCTTCATTAACACCGATAATTGTCAAACCGTTAATAAATAAAAAAGATGTAAAAATTAGTTGATTGATCATAGTTTTACAACAATAGGCGTGTACTTACTTGATTTCAGTATTTATCAAATTTAAAGAAGTTTCTTTAAACATCTAGTTATTGTTAATTATGGTAAATATCACACTTACCTATTTTAACTTTGCATATGACATAAAAGTCTAAATAATTGGATTTACCATGGGTAAAATAGAAGTTGGAGATTAAATTAGTCACTTAATTATCATAAGATATCCATTTTTTATTTAGTAAAAACATATTTAATAATAATAAAAAAAAATATATTTTTAATGCATACTCAATCCAAACTTTCACCACTGTCATACCATCAAGAAAACACTTCATAAAGACCTTGATAAAATCATATAACATGTTTAACTTGGGTATAAAACTGTTTTGTTTCTTGTTATTAACATAAAACTACATAATAGTACTTATATTATTCATAAAAAAATCATAAAATATATAAACATGTATCAAATTAAGACAATATTTCATGAATATTTTGTATTTTAGTTAACTAGATTAGATGGTTAAATCACAAGATAAATACAAGAATTCACTTAAGTTGAAGTAATTCAAATATTAACCTTAAAACATACTACATATGTCACCTAAATATTGCAAGATCTATGGATAATGCTAAAACAATTCTTAAATATGATAAACTGCTCCAACATCATTATAAATATGTAATAAGTCTAGAGTAAAGATCAGTCTCATAATTGGGATAGGTTTTGCAACTCAAGTTGGTTCAATGAAAAGTATATGTAAATATAGGGTTAAAAGCTGTAGCAGTCTCGATTTTACCTTTGAAAGAGATTTTAAACGATATAGTATTCTGAAATTGGTTGAGAGATTTGTCTCTTAACATCAAGAGAGTATGTAATATGAATATTAAGTCAAAAAGATAAGATGTAATATTTTAAATAAATTATGAAAGCTAGAGGCTGCCATTAGATGTTTTGGACAACATTATATATTTACCTCCTCCAGGATCGTAAAAACACTTTTGTTGAAGAAAGTGTCTGGAAAAAAAGTTATCTTACATAATGAAAAGTACATGGTTAAAATTTTAGAGATAAATATGAAGTTTTGATATGGATTGGACTTTCAAAGTTTTTGCACCAGAATTGGCGTTTTTGATATAATTTGTTTTTGAGAATTTTTAAGGAAGAAGAAGAAGGCTTTAAGAACTTAAATATTTTTTCTATTAATCTAGACATCAATAGGAGGATTTTTTTCATAAAAACTTGAGAGAAAAATTGGGGAGAAAAGGTGTGAGGAAACTGTTAAAGATGAAGACTCATTATATAGGCAAGAATGAGACACATGATATAATTATGCATACCCCATCATTGGCCCACTTGATTTTTTTTTTTAATTTTATCTTTGAATCAAATTTTTTAATCAATACCTATAAGGCTGTATAATAGTTGTAATTTTAATATTAACAAAACTTTATTATTATTTATTTTATACATTTATCATTTTAAAGTATGATTTCTTACAAAAAGAAACTTAGATAATTAAGTTTAAATCAGGTTTTTATCTCATCCTTAGTAACTTTAAAATGTTTCAATGCAAAAGAGAATTGAAATAAGTGTTTCTAAGATCAAGAAAACTTTATGATGAAATGATTTGACCTTTATTTAATTTATAATCGATCAAGAACCAATAAATAATTATTTTATGACAAATTCATTAAAAGTCAAACTTATGATAGTTTCACTAATTTGAACATAATATAGTTACTTTATTACAAGTATAACGTCTATAAAACATGCGAGGCCGACTTAAAAATTATTTTGGACTGAATTATAACTTTTTCAAAACTTTTGAGGTCAAAATCATATATATTTTTAAAAAGTTCAAAGACTAAAGTTAAAATTCGAAAATAATTTTATTTTCTTCCAAACTTTAGGGGTGTGATACTTCTTTATTTTGGACGTTTTTTTCTTACTTTTCCTACTTTCTTTTGATTTTGCAGAATTTCGATGATGTATGACGTGTAATAATAATCAGCCTCTATACCCTATGATCCCAAACTTGAGAGAACTTGACGACTAAATAGAAAAGCGGGCAATATACCAGTTACGACATCCTTCTCGAGGATTACTTCCACTATTGGTGGAGCGAGCATCTCAACTCGTCGGGGAACATAGGCCATGACTAGCTTATTGGGATTATGTACTATACCAAGTAATAGAGATTGTATATGATTAGGAGTTCTTTGTAATTATCTTTAGGTTATTTTCTTTAATTGTAAATAACTTTGTATATATACTCTTGAGGTATCAATAGAAAGGAAAGGAAGATCTTATTTTACATGGTATCAAGTCTCTTCTCTCTCAATGACTAACCCTACCTCCGATCCTCCCTCCTCCTCCGGCTCATCCGCGCTGCCACCACCTCCCAACTCTCCTCACAAATTCTTCCCCGCCCTTTCCGTCACTAATGTGAAAAACTTCATTCCCATCACATTAGACGTTGAATCCGGCCAATACAATTCATGGTCCGAATTGTTCAAATCCATGCCCGAGCCATCAAGTTCTAGATCATATTATTCCTTCTCCGGACTCTTCCCCGGACCCCGATCTGGACGCCGGCATGTGGGATTGTCTCGATGCCATTGTCTTACAATGGATTTACAGCAGCATCTCGAATGATCTCCTTTACACGATCATCGAGCCCGACTCTACCGCCGTCAATGCCTGGAACCGCCTGGAAGATCTGTTTCAGGATAACAAGAGTTCTCGTGCCGTTCATCTTGAGAATCAATTTTCTTCTACCACTCTGGATGCTTTTCCGAACGTAAGCGCCTACTGCCAAAAACTCAAGATGTTGGCTGGTCAACTTGCTAACGTCGGCGCCCTGGTTTCTAACCAACATTTGGTTCTACAGTTAGTTGCTGGACTTACTGATGCGTATAGCGGCATCGCTACTCTCATCCAACAAAGTGATCCTCTCCCTCAATTCAACAAAGCTCGGTCCATGTTAACCCTAGAGGAGACTCGCTTTGCCAAGCGGGCCGCCCGCCAGGCGGAATCCACTGCCCTGCTCACTGGCCCTCCCGTCTCTTCTGAGGCCCCGACCCCTATTTCGCATCCTGCTACCCCGTCGGGCCAACCAGGCAGCTCCAATAACGGCGGCAACCGTAACTCCAGCAAACGCGGTTGGGGCTGCAACAACCACGACGGTCACGGTCAGGGCCGTGGTGCACCACCCTCTGCATATTGGGGGTGGCCCTATCCCCAATACCCACCGCCTTGGGCTGCACCACCGCCCCCTATCCTGTGACCCCATGGCAGTCCCGCCCGCCCGCACCCTCCGCGGCCCCTTGCATCCTCGGCTCTCGCCCGCCCCAGGCTCATTATGCCGACCCCAATGCTGCTTCAAGCCCCTACGCTCCCACGGATATCGCTTCCGCCATGCACACATTATCCTTGAATCCTCCAGATGCAGAGTGGTATATGGACTCCGGTGCTACATCCCACATGACATCCTCGCAAGGTACGCTCTCACCTTATTTTAATTCGAGCACCAGTAATAAAATTGTTGTCGGTAGTGGTCAATCTATCCCTATTCGTGGTTTTGGTAGTACGGTTCTCTCTCCTCCATTCCCCCCTCTATCCCTCAAACACGTCCTTCACGCCCCTCACATCATCAAAAACTTCGTCTCTGTTTGCAAATTCACTATGGATAACTCGAGTTTGACCCTTTTGGTTTCACTGTGAAGGATCTCAAGATGGGAACACCAATTATGAGATGCAATAGCTCTGGCGACCTCTATCCCATTCACTCTTCCACAAACCGCCATGTCATCCCTCCTTCAGCTTTCGCCGCCCTTTCTCCTGATCCTTGGCATACTCGCTTGGGTCATCCTGGTAAAGCTGTTTTAGATACTCTTAGGCGTACCAATTTAATTTTAGTCAATAAACAATTGCATTCTTCCTTTTGTAATTCTTGCCCTCTCGGCAAACACATTAAATTACCCTTTAACTCTTCTTTATAATTTAGTTATTTTTCGTTTGATATTATTCACAGTGACTTATGGACATCCCCTGTGTTTAGCTGTTCAGGGCATCGTTATTATGTGCTATTTCTTGATAATTTTTTGGATTTTTTGTGGACGTTTCCTTTAGCTCGTAAATCGGACATTTATGTCACGTTTCTCAATTTCCGAAATTTTATTAAAACTCAATTTGCACGTGATATTAAAACCATGCAATGTGACAATGGAACGGAATTTAATAACAATGTTTTTCACCAAATATGCGCTAAATTTGGCATGCAATTCCGTTTTTCTTGCCCCTATACTTCTCCTCAAAATGGCAAATCCGAACGCAAAATACGAACAATTAACAACTTGATTCGTACAATGCTCACCCATGCATCCGTACCTCCCTCTTTCTCGCACCACGCCTTACAAATGGCCACTTATCTACTAAATATAACTCCCTCAAAACGCCTCGCCTCTTGCACACCCCTTCAACTCTTATATCACAAAATCCTATCTTTTGGTCATCTTTGGGTTTTCGGGTGCTTATGTTATCCTCTAATCCCCTCTACACAAATCCATTAGCTTCAGGCACGCTCCTCCCCATGTGTATTTCTCGGATATCTCTCCTCTCATCGCAGTTATAAACATTATGATCTATCGAGTCAAAAAGTCATAGTGTCTCGACATGTGTTATTTGATGAATCCACCTTTCTCTTTTCTCAAATACACAGTCCGACCCCCCCTCTATACACTTTTCTGGACTCCGATATCTCTCCACTTCTCCAACCGCCCCTTTCCTTTGAAAATTACCCAGCTCGGGCCACTTCGGCCCCGAACCTCCTATCGGCCCCTCACCTGCCTCAGCTGACTCCTCGCCCGGCCCCTCGCTGGCATCGACAGCCCCCTCGCCTGCCCCTCACTCGACCCCTCGCTCCACTCGCACGCGGTCTCGCCCCCTCTACCGACCGCCCGCCTAACTCTAGCCCTGCACATATTGCCTACGCGCCACTCACCTTAAATGACCACCCGAAGCCAACACGACATCTTTAAACCTAAACACCTCTTCAATCTTCACTCCGGTCCTTCCCCATCACATCTTCCTTGCAACCCTGTGACAGCATTATCTGACCCGAATTGGAAATTGGCCATGTCCGACGAATTTGATGCTCTTATTAAAAATAGGACTTGGGAATTAGTACCCCGCCCCCTGAGGTCAATATAATTCGGTCTATGTGGATATTTCGTCATAAATTTAACTCTGATGGTTCTTTTGAGCGCCACAAAGCTCGTCTTGTTGGTGATGGCAGGTCTCAACAGGTTGGAGTGGATTGCACTGAGACTTTCAGTCCTGTAGTTAAGCCCGCGACTATCCGAACAGTCCTTAGCATTGCAATATCCAAGTCATGGTCTATTCACCAGTTGGATGTTAAAAATGCTTTTCTTCATGGTCTTCTTCAGGAAATCGTCTACATGCACCAACCTCTTGGTTTTCGGTATAGGACATATCCCAATCATGCGTGCCTCCTGAAACGCTCTCTTTATGTCTCAAGCAAGCTCACGTGCATGGTTCCAACGGTTCACTGATTTTGTGCGTACTATTGGGTTTTTCCACACCAAATCCGATCACTCTCTCTTCGTTTATCGTCAGGGTTTGGACGTCGCCTCTCTCTTATTATATGTGGATGATATTATTTTAACTGCTTCTTCCTCAGTTCTCCGGAGTTCTATCATGAAATCACTTAGTTTTGAGTTCGTGATGAAGGATCTGGGTCTGCTAAGTTATTTCATGGGAATTGCTGTTTCACGAGATAGTGGGGGTCTTTTTCTATGTCAGAGTAAATATGCTGCTGAAATTATTGATCGGGCCGATATGTCCTCTTGCAAGCCGTCTCTCACCCCCGACGACATGAAATCCAAGGTCGATGCTGATACCGCCGGTGATCCGTGCCCGGATTCAACCTTGTTTCGTTCTCTGGCTGGCGCTCTTTAGTATCTTACCTTCACCCGCTCGTATATTTCTTATGCAGTTCAGCAGGTCTGTCTCCACATGCGCGACCCGCGTGCCGTCCACATGCTGGCCCTAAAACGGGTTCTGCGTTATGTTCAGGGGACTCTCCAGCTCGGTTTGCATCTTCACCCTTCTTCCGTCACGGCTCTCAAGGCCTACTCCGACGTCGACTGGGGCGGCTGTCTGGACTCTCGTTGCTCCACGTCTGGCTATTGTGTTTTCTTGGGTGATAATTTGGTCTCTTGGTCCGCCAAACGTCAGCCCACTCTTTTCTGCTCCAGTGCCGAAGCAGAGTATCGTGGTGTTGCCAACGTTGTTTCTGAATCCTATTGGCTCCGCAATCTTTTATTGGAACTCCACTGTCCCATCTCTTCTGCCACTCTTGTTTACTGTGACAACGTTAGTGCCATTTATCTTTCCGGGATTCCCATCCAGCATCAACGCACTAAACACATTGAGATGGACATGCATTTTATTCGTGAAAAAGGTTGTTCGGGGTCAAGTTCGGGTTCTTCATGTTCCATCACGGTACCAAATTGCCGATATCTTCACCAAAGGCCTTCTCGTCTTCTCTTTGACGACTTCCGAGAGACTCTCAACGTCTGGTCACCTCCCGTTTCGACTGCGGGGGTGTAATAGAGATTGTATAGGATTAGGAGTCCTTTGTAATTATCTTTAGGTTATTTTTTTTAATCGTAAATAACTTTGTATATATACTCTTGAGATATCAATAGAAAGGCAAGGAATATTTTATCTTACATCAAGCGTAGCAGAAGCAGCACCATGCATTAGGTTGCCACCAATAGTAGCTACCTCGTTTGAAACCATGCTTGGAATCATCCAACAAATTGCAAACAATCAGGTAATCCATTGTAACATTTTGGAGATTTGCCACACTTTCAATTTGGAAGGGCGTTTTTAGGTATTGAGCAAAATTTTTATTCAATTTGAAGGTTTTAACTTAATTAGTTTTATGTAAATTCTAGGCCTATTGTTTGTTTCCTCAAGTTAAAACTTAGGGAGATGATTTATACAGAGCAAAATCCCTCCCTACAAAGCAATTTTATAATGTTTACTATTATACCCCTCTTTATATTAGTTATGAATTTACTTGCTTTTTAATACATGTCAATGATTAGCAGAATCTTTAGGAACATAATTAAAAATATTCATCTTTGCAATTTATGTAATGGAAAGATTATCTTTCTTTGTTTAGCAATAGTTAATCATCCATGTTAGTAAATTACTTTCTAGAAATATAATTAAGTATTTAAATTCATTTATGCATTAAAAGTTTGTATATTATTTTATGAACAAAAGTTTAATACTATAATTTTAAAATGTCCAGTTTATTCATTAATTATAAAAAAGTATGGGAATTCTTTTGAATTCATATTTATCACTATTTTCACCATTTTACACACAATTTGCTTAGAAAAAGACCATAAAAACACCTTTCATTCACCAAAGTTATAATGACCATAAAAAGTTCTTTTAGTTATTATGTTATTCGAATTATAAAATGTGAATCCTCTAAAAGAGATACCTATCTTTTATTGTTAGGCATATCCATTATGATTTTGGTGAATATGGTCTTATTTCTAACCAAGATGTGTGTAAGACGGTGAATAATAAGTGATAAACATAATTCAAAGAAGTTCCCATTCTTTTTGTATAGTTGAAGCATAAACTGAACATTGTAAAATTATATTATTAAACTCTTTTTGTTCTTAAAATGTAATGTATAATTTTTAATTGCATAAAAGAATTTAAATATTTAATTATATTTCTAGAGAGTAATTAACTATTGCTAAAGAAAGAAAGATAATATTTCCATTACATAATTTGAAAAGATTAATATTTTAATAATGTTCCTAAAGATTCTGCTAATCATTGGCATGTATTAAAAAGAAACTAAATTCATAACTAATATAAAGAGGGGTATAATAGTAAACATTAAAAAACTGCTATGTATTGAGGAATTTTGCTTTGTATATATCATCTCCCTAAAACATATCATCACGATTATATCATAGATTTATGTCACAACATTTTGAATAAGATGGAAAGTTATAGCGTGCCTAAAACATAATTTATTCAAGAACCACCAACCTGTTTACATGTACATTTTTCCTTTTTTTAAAGGGGATAAAATTCACGTTACGTACTCTAGCCTTAGGTTTGTGACAATTATGTTTCTTAGGAAACAATTCTCTGTCGTATTGTTGCCCAATTTAAAAGGGCGAGACTGTAGAAGGAGGAGGATGTAAAATTATAAAGCGATCTTTTGATTTTTGACTAATTGGTGTAATCATTTTATAGTTACTTAATTAAGATACGAAATTCAAATGAAATCTTTCCTTTTCAGCGTTTTGAAGATTGCCAAAAGTTAGGGTGCTTTTGGAAATGCTTATTGTTAAAGGCTTTCTCAGCTTTTACAACTACACAAGCACCATTCTAGTTTTTGGTGGTGTTTGCAAACTTTTAAAAAAAGTTAAAAATAGCTTTTGACTTAAATTAAGCAGTTTGTAAATTTAGCTTCTATGGTTTGAAAACTTTTTTTAAGCTAAAAACCCTCACAATCTTGAAGTTGCTAAAGGGGTGCTTCTAGCTTATGGTAGCATTTTTCTAAATAAATTAAATTTTATTTATCCATTTAAACCATTATCTTCTATTATCAAATAACACAACATATATATAATGAAATTAAATGTCGATTGAAGGAGGTTAAGGTCTTCATTCTATGAAAAAAAAAATTATCATTCTGTAAATGATTTACAAGTTCTTTTTCGTTATTTGAATTACTTTCTATCATGTTTTTTTTTTGTTCTTCGAGAATTTTATCCTATCATGTTGACGAGTATAGTTTATTCAGCGAATCGTCAAACTGAGTTTTCATATGGACACTTTAGAATTTAGTTCATTCTTGTAAACTTTTAATGAACTCGAAACTTATAGTACAATATTTTTAAAGTTGCAATAGTTTATTTTCACTACAAGAAAATGTAGCAATGGGGTACTCACCATTGCTATATTTTCAGTGAGCATTGATCAATGGCTACAGAAAATTTTGTAACCATATTTTGTAACTATTGGCCTTGTAGGCATAAAGTTATGTAAGCAATGCCTACAAACTAATTAGTCACCAACAATGGTGTCAAGAAAATCACTCACCATGTAGTGTCAAAATAATCTGTAGCCATGACGTGGGGTCAAATGCATTTGTAGCCATACATTTAGAATAAAAGAAAATAAAAAATAAAAAAAGGGTGTTATCCAATTATTTTGACGCCACCTTTTTTTTTTTTTTTTAAAAGGCGTGGCGTCCGATTTTTTTGGACAATGCAAGTGAGTGATTTTCTTGACCCCATACCCAACAACAAATAAATCTGTCACCATTGCTAATCTATGGTGAGTGATTTTTTTGAAGCTATATAGATATCACAATATATCACAGATTTCTTATCTTCTTCCCCTCATTTCCCCCATTTTCTTCCATTTTCACCCGTTTTCATCCCCAAAAACCTCCATCTTCCATTTTTTTTCAACAAACTCTCCAAATATTTTTGCAAAATCACTCCACTGCTCAAAATTCTCGGCAATTACAAGGTAATTTTAATACATTTACTGTGTTTTGTTGGCTTGATTTTAATTACTTAAAATTATTATGTTTTAGCATGCAATTTAATTATTCAAATACTATAGTTTAATTTTTTGTGGTATATATTTGATCATCATTGGTATATTGTTTGTATATTTATAAGTTCGTTAGTGCATTTTAACTGTTTTAATTAAGTGTTAAGTAGTTTTGCATATATGTACATAGATAAATGTAGTGATATATTTATTTTCCCATTTTAATAATAGACAACCCCGACACATAATTGTTTATTAATTAAGGGTAGTTTTTTATGTTTGTGATAGGTTATAAAATATATAACAACGAAGACCGAAGTTGGATGTACGACAGATTAAATCGTGGTGATGATGGGTATTTGAATCCTGTTTTTGAAGACAGTGTGGGAATTTTTCTAGACCACGCATTTAGTGCAACACAATTTTTACGAAATGGCAAAGCTAGGTGCCCTTGCTTTAAGTGTTACAATAGGAAATTTGGTGGTAGAGATGGTATTCGATTCCATCTTTACAAGAATGTATTTTTGCATGAATACTATGTATGGACTGGGCATGGTGAAATTCGAAGGCCCAAGGAGGGGTTTGATACAAATATGGGGTACGATACAAACATGGACGAGTCGTCGTCTTGGCATAACTTACGGGATTGACAAAGAGATATGGTCGAAGATGCATTTGCTGGCCGATTCAATAATATAAATGAATTTGAGATTGGAAACAAACAACCGAATAGGGAGGCACAAGCATTCTTCCAGATGTTGCGTGAGGCCAAGGAGCCCATACGAGCGGGAGAGGGAAACACAGTATTGGGATGGGTCGCTAAATTTCTCAATAACAAGGTACTCCACTCTATCCCTAATGTGGCGTGCGAAAAGAACATACAACTGTTTTGCCAATGGCTGAGTCCCGAAGATCGACAGAGGATGCCAGACAGTATGTATAGCATGCAGAGATATATGAACCGATTGGGGATGGGCTATTAAACATTTGATGTCTACGTTAACAACTGCTTCTTATTTTATGGCGAGTACGCAGATAGTAAGTATACGGTGTGTCCTGAATGCACGGAAGCCAGGTTTGAAGAGAGGCTGAATTCACATAACAAATTGAAGTTGGTTGGTCGCAAGAAGCTGTGGTACCTGCCGTTGACGCCACGTCTGCAACGACTCTACATGTCTTGCGTGAATGCGGAACACATGACGTGGCATTTGAAATGTCAGAGAGACAGTGATCAAATGATCCATCCTGCATATGGAGAAGCTTGGAAATCATTTGATGCAACCTGATTTTGCCAACGAGCCTCGCAATGTTAGACTTGGCATTTGCACCGATGGATTCAACCCGTTTACGAATAATGCCATTCCATATTCTTGTTGGCCTGTCTTTATCACGTCGTATAATCTTTCGCCGGATCTTTGCATGAGGCAAGAATATATCTTCTTGAGTTTGTTGATATCTGGACCCAGAAGCCCGGGGAAGAACATAGATGTTTTGCTTCGACCACTGATTGATGAGCTGAAATCACTGTGGGAGGTCGGGGTTGAGACATACGACAACTTTAGGATGCAGAATTTCATAATGCGTGCAACAGTTATATGGACCGTCACTAATTTCCCAGGGTATGTCATGTTTTTGCAGTGGAGTACCCAAGGCACGTTGGCATGCTCATATTGCATGGAGGGGACCAAAGCATTTTAGCTGAAGCACGGGAGGAAGAACTATTTTTTCGACTGTCACCAACGTTTCTTGCCAGATGACCATCCTTTCAGGGATAATACCAGTGATTTCCTAAGAGGCAAGACAGAAGAGTCTTTGCCCTTTGTGAGAAGATCCGGGGAAGAGATGCGGGAACTGGTAGAGTGCTTGCCGAATATTCCATTCGGCCACAAAAATATCATCATTCAAGGTTATAGAAAAGAGAACAATTGGAACCGGAGAAGTATATTCTGGAAACTGCCCTATTGGTGCACAAACATGATACGTCACAACTTAGACGTAATGCATTGCGAAAAGAACTTCTCCGATAATATCAAAAACACGGTGATGGATGATCCATAGAAGACTAAGGATAACTTGAATGCGAGGAAAGATTTGGAGTTGTTAACAAGCAGACGGGAGTTGTTCTTGGGGATGAGCCGAAATGGTAGAGTTGTGAAGAAGAAAGCCAAGTACTGCTTGAGTAAAGAGGAAAAGAAGTTAGTGGTTGAATGGCTGCGGGGTTTGAAGTTCCCTGATGGGTATGCTTCTAACATTTCACGTTGTGTTCATATGAACCAACTCAAACTAGTTAGGATGAAAAGTCATGACTGTCACGTGTTCATGCAAAGATTGTTGCCTCTTGCATTTCGTGACTTATTATTGGATAGAGTTTGAGGTCCATTAGTGGAGGTTAGCAACTTTTTCAGAGCTTTGAGCGCCCCTAAAATTCAAAAATCCGATATGGCCACGCTCGAGGTATCAATAGTAGAGACGATGCGCAAGTTGGAAAAAATATTTCCACCAGCCTTCTTTGATTCGATGGAGCATTTGGCGATTCATCTACCGTGGGAAGCGAAGGTCGGTTGACCAGTTCAATATAGGTGGATTTACCCATTTGAGAGGTAACAATCTTTGTATTATTACTCATTTCCATATTTATAGTTAGTAAAGTATATATATTTAATAAATGGGATATGTTTCGTAACAAGTGCATGCTAGTTTTGAAGAGATCGACGCGTAATAAAACGAGAATAGAAGGGTTGATTGTGAAGGCCAATATTATGAGGGAGATTACTAACTTTTGTTCAGTTTACTTCAGACCAGGAGTCGAAACCCTTCATAGCCGCCTGAATAGGAACGAGGTTGAGAGGTCTCTGAATTTGAGCGATGAGTTGTCCGTCTTTAAAAATAAAGGAAAACCTATTGGGAGTCGAGACAGATCACGCAATTTGACCCTTGTCGAGCACAGAGCCGTTGAGTTATACGTCCTTCTTAACTGCACTGAGGTCGAGCCGTGTATAAGATATTTATTATATTATAATCAGTCATGTTATGAGTTCCTATATATATATATATATATATATATATGTGTGTGTGTGTGTGTGTGTGTGTGTGTGTGTGTAATTTTAGTACCTCCCCTAAAGTTGTTTATATGTGACAGGTTGTTTGAACACGAGATGTGTTCCGGTGTCCCAGATCGTGTGATTCAGGAACAACGCAACACTTATTTCGCGGATTGGTTCAAACAGACAATCAGTTCCGGGCGCTACCCGGTTGACCAACGCCTGCTTGCTTTAGTATACAACCCACTATTACGAGTAGGAGTTTTCAAGGCGTTTAAGATTAACGGTTACCATTTCCACATTGAGGAGCATGGGATGGACAAGAAGACGATGAACAATAGAGTATATCTGAAGGGAAATGCAGGGGGACCTGATGATTTGATCTACTATGGCTTGCTACAGGAAATTATTGAGTTGGAATACTGGGGTAGCGGTGAAATGAAGAGTGTTGTAATGTTCAAGTGTGACTGGTACGATATCTATGGGGGCATGATGACACATCCCAGTTACCGATTGGTGGACATCGATCCGCAGAGGCGATTGGAAACTGGAGCTGCAGAACCTTTTATACTTGCAAGCCAGGCACATAAAGTATATTATACAAAATACCCTTCCTAACAGAAAGCGAGCAGAAGAGGGTGGTGGGCAGTGTGTACTACAAGGGCAAGATACATCGTCGATGCCACTTCAGTGTTTCAGGATGAAAATGCAATTGTTGTCCTTCCCGTTCTCGATAACAGTTCAGTACCTCTCGTAGACGACAAAATTCAGCAAGTCGATGATGTATACGAAGAGGATGAGGAGGACGAATATGGCGATATAAATGACGAGGTTGGCGATGATTTTGCACATGAAGATGACAACATCGTTGATGACCCTGATTATGTTAATTAGATTTATCATTTCAATTTCAACGTGTAATGCATATATTTTTATTGAACTGAGGATGAGACGATTGTGTGAACTTGTGGACTATTTTTATTATTTACCAAAAATATCTATTTTAAAACTAAGACGAAAGAAATAACCATTCGACAACAACATAATTAATAATTTAATTTAAGGCTACTGAAAACAATAATAACTAAAAAGTTACACACTTAAAAATTAATAAAAATAAAAATAATTGTTCAACTAATTATATCAAGGGTCGAATGGGAAATTCGTGTGATCGTGGCCATCTTTGCTATCGGGGGGGTGGGGGGGGGGGGGGGTGAGGCCCGAGGTGATGATCCTGCGTAATCCCTGTCTCTGGCGGCATAGGAGTGTAAGTCCCCTGTGTTTGCATCTGCGCGCGCTGGTCGTTGAACTGACTCATCATGGCATGCTAAACGGGAAACGAAGGTTGCATAGGCTGACTCGTCCCACCCTGGAAGAATCCTGATTTTACTTGCTGCATGAACTGCTGGAACTCATCCTGTCGCGCCTTCTGGGTCTGTAACTCTTCCTCCAAATAGGCGATTTGTTCGTCTCTAGAATCGTAGCAGTCGCTGCTCATTGACGCCCAGCTGTTGTCCTTATATTTCGGGTACTTTCGTACATTGAACCCCGCCTTCTCTGGTTCCCATGCGTCTAAACACCTGAAAATCAGGACATGTATATTACTCTTTCAAACATTAAGAGTGGATGCAGATATATAATGCATCGAAAGATTTAAACAGACGAATATTTAATTACCAGGCATCCTGTTCCTGTTTGAGCCCCCTATCGCATCCCACCACAGATTCGGATCGAACGTAGGGTACTGATCTTCACTCTGATATGACGCTTCTAGTCCCGCTACATATTTATCCTTTTTATAAAATTAAATATACGAAATCAATATTTCATTTAGTAAAAATGAATATTTAAAACTGTCACTTTAATTGATCAAGGTTGAAATTACTTACATGCGCCATCTGATCCTTCTGGCTCGTCCACTTCTCCCGTCCGTCCAGAAGCTTTTTGCACTTTCCCGCCTTCCAGGCGTCATGGTGCTTCACATCATCTGGGTTCCCCCCGTTTCTTCTACCTGATAAATCACACAGAAGTATCGGTTAGATGACTAAGTTAAAGATAAATAAACACTTATATATACATATATTAAAGACATACCATATTTTCCTTCACTCCATCTATGCTCCTCGACCCGCCAAACCACGTCGGTTTAGGGTTCTTGGCCTTGTTCGCCCTTGCAATCGCACTCCGTTTCTTGGCCTCCTCAGACTCCCAGTGACGAACGTAATCAGGGAGGTATTCGTCGTGAAACCAATAGTTTCGAATCTTCTTCGACGGACCTAAAGTGCTCTTGTTGTCCAGCCAATACGTCTTAGCACGATGCACTTCAGAATTGAATCTCTTGGAACAAATGCTGTGGTACGTTCTGTTGATCCTCACTGCGTCCGCCTCACTCCAAAAGTCGTTAATGTATAGTTAATATAGTAATAATGCATATAATGTAAAATTATAATTCATGGAATTATGCAAAGTGTACATACCACAAATCTATCCTAAGCCCCATGCATTCTTCAATCCAGATGGCATTATCCTATAGCAGAATATGCCTCTCTCTGTGATAAACGCCATTTTATGTTGGTCCTTTACAACCATTAGTATTTGATGGAAACCGCTCAGTGCATCGCAGAGACCCAGTAATGCGCATTATGCAGTCCAGTCCACCATTAGATCAATCCTGGGCAACGGGAATGGATCTCGAGGGTAATGCTTGTTAAGATATGTATAATCCACACACATTCGCCATACTGCCGGCTTCTTGGGTACCAGAACAACATTGCTGAGCCATTCTGAATATCATACATCGAATATGTGGTCGGCCGCCAACTTTGTCTGTACCTCCAATTTTGCAGCCTTATTCTTTTCATCGCTGAAATGTCTCTTCTTTTATCTAACCGACTTAGCATTCGGATTCAAATTCAAGTGATGTACTGCGACTCGAGGATCTATTCCTTTTAAGTATAAGTCAGTCCATGCAAATACATCAAAGTTCTTCTTCAAGCATTCTAATAATTCTTTCTCAATTTCTGATGGCAGTTCGCTACCGATCTTAATGACCTTGTCAGGTTCATTGTCAACAAGTATCACTCCCTTGAATTCACTTGAGGGTTTCATCCTTTCGACCTTCATTTGGTTTTTGTATCTAAAATTTATCTTATTTTCCTTTTCCTCCTTTTGTGTATCCATCGGGGCCATGACATTCTCATTTGATGGTTCAGGAGCGTTTGATTCTGTCAATTGATCCTCTTGTGCAACGAGCACCATCTCAGTATCTACTTGTTCTCCAAGTTCAGGCATTTCCAAGATGTGTATTCCAATTACCGCGATGTTAGGATCTGCCTTTGCCTTAATCGGTTTTGTTGACGTAACATAGCAACTCCGGGATTCACGACAGTTCGTGGTAATCTCGGCTACTCCGCCCGGTGTCGGAAATTTACTTTCTGATGAGCAGTAGATATAACCATTGTAAATGCAGCGATTGCAGGCCTTATGATCAACACGTTATATGCAAAAGGTATGTCAACTATGACATATTCCACATTTGCCAAAACAGGTTGGCAGCATAAACTTGCCTATTGCCCTTACTTCACCTCCACCAAATCCCAGCAGTGGAGAGTTTACTTCCGTGATCTCATACCTTCCAAGTTTCATTTGTTGCAATGCATCCTTGAATATTATATTGACTCAACATCCATTATCCACCATAATCCTTTTTACCGGATGATTTGCAATCATGGCAGTTACTACCATTGGGAAATTCAAGTACTTAGCATCGTTAGCTTGAGAAGATAAATCTTTAATGTCGTCCTCGTCAAACTTGATCCTATAAAACTTGTCAACTGCAGAAACAAGATCAGTGACTGGATGCTTTAGACGATCATTTTAGATGTCTCTAGTAATTCACTTTCTACTCTTTTCGGAATTAGCCCCAGTTGGTCTGCTTGAAATAACATTAATCCCAATTTCACTTCCATCTTCCATCATTAGGATTACCCCTCTTCCGCCTTGGTTCATCCTTTTTGTCATGCGGAGAACGACTCCTCTTATGGTCTCTAGAGGATTTGTCGTCTCTCGATTCTCAGTTCTCAAGGACAAACTCAATAAGTTTTCCATCCTGAATGAGTCGTTCAATTTTGTTTTTCAAGGCCTTGCATTCATTAGTATAACGTCTGTTCTGCTTATGTTATTTGCAATATTTCCTTGACTCCTTCATCTGGTCTATTTCCTTGAATGGTCAGGGTGTTTTGAATATCCTGGGTCCTTTTCTCTGGCCAAGATTTCTGCAATATCCTTCCTTAACGGTGTGTAGGTATCAAACCTCTTAAAGGGTGATCATCTATCCTTACTTCTGACGTCCTTTCTCCAGTTTTTGTTCTTCTTACCTCTGTAAGTTTTCGGTAAGTCCATTAAAACCTAGTTTTGAGCGGCCTCTTCCATGTCTGTGACCCGCCTAGAAATATCCATTATGCTTTCAATGGTTGTAGGTGCCTCCCATGTTAGCACTTTTACTAGCTTTTTGCTCTTGCTACAGCTTACCAGCACGGAATTAACCAAATCTATTGTTTGAGATTGCACTCGACCAATCTCCACATTCAATCCCTCTATATACTTTCCCAGGCCTTCATCAGGATTTCTTTGGATATTGAATAGATGGCTTGGTGCCTTCTTCTTCTATAACTCGAGCTTAAGGCTTAGAAATTATGAAAACAAACCTTGGAATGACGAGTGGGACCCCTTTATATAGTACGAAGTGTTCTTATTCAGCTAGAATTGTAGTCCAAGTACAATTATGAGTTGAAATAATTCGAATTAGAGCTATTCAAATAACTCCAATTGCGCTTATGAAACAACTCAAATTGGGCTTAACAATTACTGTACGTGAGGTACGGTCCATTACAATGCGCCTTCAGATTCGCGCTGATTGTCCTAACCAACCTGGTACTGCCCCTAATCGCCCCATTGCTAGGGTTAGTATAAAGCCTCGTCCTCAGGCGATGGTCTGTGGGGGCATACTTAGGGAGAGTCCCCCCCGATACACAACACCGTCAATCTCCATTTGAACCCCCTCCTCACCACCATCACTGGCACCGCCTCCTCGTTCCCCACTGGACCATCCACAACACCACCCCCTGCTCCACATCATCCCCCAAATGAACCCCCTCTGTATCTCGGCGTAAAGCACTCACGGCGCCTGTCGTAGCTACACCTGCTGATCCCGATAACTGACCATCGACATCTAATGGTAGGCTACCTCCATAAGCTCCTGATGCCGAATAGCGAGGTGAAACCAATCTATTCGCCTGGGCTCGTCCACCCGAACTATGGAACGACATAGACTGTCGTGGATCTAACTGGCCGCCTGGCTGACCAAAGTTCCCCTGCATCTCGCCCGCAGGCCCTGCCATCCCCTGCATCCCGCCTGCGGGTCCTGCTATCCCCTGCATCCCGCCTGCGGGCCCTACCATCCCCTGCATCCCGCCTCCGTGGGCCGGCATCCCCTGCATCGTGTTGGATGCCTAGTCCGGAATCCCCGGCATCGTGTTGGATGCCCCCTATAACACTTCGCGAACAACATTTGGCAGCGTCTGCATCAAGTTAGTATATGGCCTTGCTGCATTAGGGGTATACGCTCCAGTCCTTGCGTCCCGCGACCTACTATTGGGGTTACCCCTCACCGCTGTAAGCATCCTATGATTTGGCATGGTACACGGTGCAGTGATCAATGGCTGTCTAGATGATGCGCCGTCCGGTTTTGTCTTGCCTTTGCCCTTGCCTTGCCCTTGTTGCGAGGGATCAATATGTTGTCTATCTGCCATCTGTTATACATTAACACAAATAATTGTTAGTAAACATCATATATTACATTTGACGCTCCAATAAAAATATACACATGATTACTTATTATGTAATAACAGTCATAAAAGTGTTAATTACTAATATGATCATGACATTTAATTTAACTACAATTTTAATTTTGCTATTTTATGCTAAATATTAAGTTTTTCCTAAATTCCGTAATATTTCTTGAATTTTTCTAATTTTTATAACAAAATTCCAACACTTTACTAAAACTGTCCTAGTTACAATGAATTATAGAATGAGTAGACATATATAATAATGTTCACCTAGCTAGCTAACCTTAATTACTAATTAACTTCAATCAAATTACTATGAATTTGATAATTTTATTATTAGTTGTCTAATATTAGCATAAAATTGTTAATTGCTAATATAATAATGAGGCATTTTTTTAAACTACAAATCTAATTTGCCTATGTTATCCTAAATTTGACTTTTATCCAAAATTCCATAATATTGCTTAACGTTTCCTATTTTTAAAACAAAATTCCAACACTTTTACTAAAACTATCCTAATTGAAATGAAATTCTCCTAATTATTACTAATTATATAATGACTACACATATAGAATCATGATTTACCTACCTAAACTTAATTACTAATTAATTTTACTCAAATTACTATGAAATCTATAGTTGAATAACTAATTATACAATAATAGTCATCAAAGTTGTAATTACTAATGTCAGCATGTCATTTAATTTAACTACAAATTTAATTTTTCTATTTTATGCTTTATTAATAATTTTTCCTAAATTCCGTAATATTTCTTTACTTTTCCTAATTTTTATAACAAAATTCCATCACTTTTACTAAAACTATCCTAATTAAAGTGAAATTCTCCTAATTACTACTAATTAAAAAATGAGTACACATAATGTGGTCCTAATTACACTTTAATGATCTAATCACAAATAATTAAGACTTGCTTGCATGCTTAACATTCTAATTAACACTAATAATTGCATAAACAAATATAAAATGCTAAATATTTAATAAAAATTAAAAAACAAGCTAATATCCAATAAATCCTATATTTTGCTAACAATACTCATAAACACAACAATATCAACATATAAAATGCACACAAACTAATTATAAGAATAAATAGAAAAAAATAAGAAATCTAAAACATACAATTCAACCATAGAAAATCGTTTTCTTTTTTTGCATAATAGTGTTCTCCAAACATTATACAAGAACATACATTAATTAATTGTTGAATTTGGAGAGGATTTGAGTGGATTTGAAAAAAAAAAAGGGTTTTGTGTAGGGCCGAGCTTGGAGAAGGTGGGGAAGAAGAAAATTGGGGGAAAAGAAAGAATAGGAGGAAAAGAAGGGAAAAAAATAAAAAATAAAAAAAATATCGGAAGGGGCCCATTTTCTGGACCAGATCATGCCATGTGGCATGATCTGGTCCCAGCGTGTCATTGCGTCCGATTGCTCGGACGCCTGATGCCATGACACGCATTTTCCTTTTTTTTTTGTTAAATGTTACCATTTCATTTGAAATTTTGAATCAATTCGTGCGAGTTTTTATTTATTTATTTATTTTTAAATAGTGTCGTGGCGTCCGATTTCTCGGACGCCTGACACGCTGTCTGATTTTTCAGACATCATGTTCGGTGTCCGAGTAATCTGATGCCATGACACTATTTTTAATTTTTTTTCGTTGTTTTAATTAAATTAAAGGTCCAGATCATGTATTTTTGCATGATTCGGACCGTTAAATCGTGGTGTCCGATTTTTTTGACACCAGGATTTAAATTAATGGCGTCAAATTATTTTGACCCCATTTATTTTGCATGGCTACAAATTATTTTATCATCATTTTGTTCAATGGTGACTGATTATTTTCACCCAATGCTTGGTGAGTGATTATTCTCCCACCATTGCTGGCTACAAATTTTTTGGACTCCATTGATTTAAATTCAGTTGCTACATGGCTACAGATTTTAGTCACTCACCATATTTTTGACACCATTTCCTTGTATTCTTGTAGTGTTTGGCAATACATTTAAATGTTGATAATGTATAAGTTAAGGGCATAATAGTCAAATTATAAGAAAATCAGTGGAATCACTTTTTATCTTGCAAACACCTTACCATGAAAAACTCAACTTTTAGATTATTTTTCAAACACTTTCAACTTATGACTTTAAGCAATTATTTGAGCTTGAACTTAAATTTTGAACTTCTGCTTTTTAAGAAAGAGTTTGCAAACACCATCTTTGTAACACTGTTGCTTCTGCTTATCTAAAAAAAAAAGTCAGTAAAAGCACAAGCCGCAAAAGCGGAATCTCATATGCTTCTTCAACAGCTTTTGAAAATATGTTTGATGACGCTTCCGATTCTCCATGCCCGTCACCGAGGCCTGTTTGAACGTCGGTCCCAACCTAGGACGATCCTAGATCTGGTAAGCTCTTGGGGGGGAGAGCGTTGCGAGCTCGTTGAGGGATTCCAGCAGTTCTTCAACGGTCCATGGGGATCCGCACCTTGTTCGCTGCTTCCACTCCGATCCTCTGCTGCCAGTGGGGCTCGTACTCTTTTAACCGTGCTCTCTCACTCTTTCTCTCTCTGAAGCTATTCTTGCTTATCTTATTATAGCTCTTACTTCACCTGTCTGCCTATCCTGCATTTATGACCAGCGTGCTTCCCCTTTATAGGGCGAGGTGAGGGTATAGATGGAATTTTCCAAGGGGCACGTGTTGGCATACATGTTGATTTCAAGAGTACTAGAGTGCTTGAGTAGCCTTGTAGAGTAGGGCACGTGGTATCTGAAGGGTCTTGTCAAATAGGGCACGTGATGCCTGAGTAGTCTTGTAGAGTAGGGCACATGGTGCCCTCATGTTACCCACGGTGCACGCCGTGCTCCATTTACACACTATAACTCCTCAAATCCTCACTCTACATTGGGGAAGAGGGACGGTCGAAGCCTGAGAGGGCGACAACGCACTTGGATAGTGGAAGATGACGTAGGAGCTGATGGCATCTGCCTGCTCTGGTTGGTCGGATCCTCTGTGGTATTTGCTTAGCAGCCAAGGAAGGCCTTACCCGCACGTGTAAAATATGACCCCCCCTCGTTGATTAAATGAGAGGTGGGCGAGATGAATATTTTTATTATAATGCTTACAGGTGGCGGGGATTTATAGGGGGTCGTGAGATGGGCTAGGGTTAGAGGATCAGGCCACGTGGACGGGTACAATCCTTTCAAGAAGAGTATGCGTCATCACAAGTCCCCCAGTCTCTGTCGCAGTTCGTAGAACGTGGCAGAGATTAAAGTTTCCTAGGGGCCTGATCATCTAATCGTGCGCCTATCTTACGCCCTGACTTCTCGGGATTCAACAAAACTTCCTTCGTACGCTGAGAGGTACGTGTCAACCATCTGCTGCCTCTGGGGATAGCGCGGTAATAAGACCACCCTTTTGCCCATCTATTTATGTCTTCCTCGCAATGGTTTTTAGGTTTATAGACATTTCATTTTCTCTGCTTTCTCTGCACATCTGCTTCCTTTTCCTGCCGCTTTCCGTTCATCTAATCTTGTCGTCTTCCGAGGCTACCACGATTGCTGATTCTGACTCGACTCCTTCTACTTCTCCATCTCGATCTGCGCTGCCTTCTCCTTCTCTTACTCGTCGTGGCAAGCTCTCTGCTGCGTCCGCCCTTCTTCCAAGACCGGTGGCGACAAGGGCCCGGAATCCAACAAGCAATCTTTCAGCGTGGAGGAAGTGGCCAGCAGTTTGACGTAGGCGGCAATTGATAATCACCTCTCCAAGTACATTGTGGCGAGAGGAGATGTGGCAGTGTTGCTTCCAGAGGTGTCTCACTGAGCGAATAATCCCCATGAGGGCTACTTGACGGTGTTCTTCCCACAGATTGAGGCGGGGTAGAAGACGTTTGTGAAGCCGTTTTTCCGTGAGGTGGCCCAGACCGTAGGGCTTTGCCTGAGTCAACTGACGCCCAATGCTTTCTCGATTATGGCGGGGTTTTAGTTCGTGTGTCGAAGCCGAGGGCTCCCTTGTACTACCAAACACCTGTTGGCTTTGTACACATCGGGACGAGCATGGAACCTTTCTTCTATCTGACCCCTCATCCTTCCCAAGCGGTTCCAATAGCAAGGGTCCTAACGGACGCTTCTTCCTCCTTCGGTAGTTGGAAGTCTTCCTTCTTCTTCGTGAAGCCAACGAGCTGTAGTTGCGAGGGATGGGGTTTTACGATTGTGTGGTTGAGCGGTCCCGTGGAGTTGGATTCTTCTCGATTTGAGGGGATCCAACTCCAAATGAAGGAAGAAGGCTATTTCCAGATGAAGTACAACGTGCTGAAGCTGGCGAAGATCTCAAGGTTCTTTCAACTTTGCCGTCTTCAAGAAGGGACTCCTTCTTTTCATTTTCGTCATCTAGACAAGGATCCCGAATTCTGTAAGTGTCGGAGTTGTGTCTTCCTTTGTGTTCTTCTTCTTGTCTTCGCGATTCTGACTGATGCTCCTTAGGTACGCTGGTGTCTTCATTGGCGGAGGTGGTCTCGAAAAAGATAGTGCCTAAGGTGCCGAGGGGAGGTAGATCTGCCTCGGGAAAAGCACAATCGTCCCAGTCGGTTGTCGATGCTCGGATCCTTCTCCATCTCCTCACCATTCGATTGAGATTTTTTCGGAGGTTAGTTCAGGTTTAACAACCTTCGGTGAGTTTCAAAATTTGGAGTAGGCTGATCTTGAGGCCTTCCGTAATCCAGCTCCCCTTATTCCGAAGCCCATTTCTGATTTTGGCTGGATCCGAGGGTCACTTCCTCCGACTTTCAATTTAAGCTACCTTTCTGCTCCCTCGCGCGGTCACCAGGTGGCGTTTATTTCACGTGCTTCTCCTACTCACGTCTCTTCCTCTTCGCCTATTCAGCTCGAAGTTTCTGAGAAGGAAGTTGGATCGTCTCTGCTGATCGAGGGTAGGGGCAAAATTGGCGTTCACAAACCTTCTTCCCCAACACTGCGAGAGGGTCTTGCGGGGTTGACAGAGGGCTCTTCTGGAGACGTTAGCAGGGAATTGCTCGTTGTTCTTACGGATCCCGAGGGTGGCGCGGGCTTGAGGCTAACCGAGATTGCCCCTTCAGAAGCGTTGATGGAGGGCCGGTTGGAGGAGATTCATGAGGCTTGAGGCGGTGAGGTTTGCGGCTCTGTGGAAGCTCGGGTAAACAGGTGGGAGGCAGGGACTCCTTCCCAGATAGTTGTGGATCGGGTGGTTTGTTGTGGTTCCACTGAGACTCCTTTGGTAGAGGAATTACGAGGCATAGGCTCAGGCTATACACAGCTGCACCAAGTGGTGGATCCTTGCTAGGTTGAGTCACTACGGAATTGAGGACTTCATTGGTTGAAAGATACCACGTGTTATGCTGGAGTTGACGTAAGTCCTTTGTCCGGTGTTGCTTGCCATCTGCCGATTTGTTTCTTTTCTAACCTTCTCCTTTCTCTTATCAGTTTAGCTCTCGTCAGTTTCTACTGATGGAGCATATCCAAACTTTGGAGGATCGAGTGACTGAGTTGGAATCATCCGCGTCAGGCTCCTTGGTGCAGGAATTCGAAAGGCTGAGGCTCGATCATTCTCGAACGGTTGCTGAGCTGCAAGAGGTCCAGAATGCTTTGGAGGCCCGGGCGAGAAAATGCCAAGAGTGCGATTCTCATGCCACACAACTGGCAGAGGAGCGAGATCTTGCGTTGGAATGCCTTCGAAGGGTGGAAAGAACGAGGGATGACTACGTTGCGGAGATTGCAGTATTGAACGAGGCTCTAGAGAAAACTCTCTGGTTGAAATCAGAGGCTGAGGCAGTGAAGGCTGCCGAGTCTCCTTGGGGTGAGCTGTTGGAGTCTCGGGCATTCATGGACCAGAGGGTAGCCGAGCAGGTGCAGAGGATCAGCAAGGAGTTGGGGGAACGAAGCGCAGAGATGGCCAAGCGAGACTCGTACGAGCGTGTTATTCAGTACATTGGTTCCCCCGCTCCATCACGACTATTTCCGTAAGGTGTTCATCTTCTTTGTAATGATAGGATTTGGGAGGGCTATAAAGCTGCTATAGGCAAAGAACTGGATCGTACCTGATATTGACCTGACAACACTCTCTCCGCAGGCCATTGAGGTTCCTAGCGAGATGCTGCCAGGTCCCCACCTAGCCTTTCTAAATTACGGGCAATTCCAAGGCTTGCCGAGCTCATCTTCATCCTACGCAGATCATTATCCCCGAGGTTGGCGGACTAGCTTCCCGTAGATCTTTCCCAGATCCGAGGGTACGAAGAATAGAGGCGATGGCTCTGAAATCATGGCGGGGGTTCCTATGGTTACCTGTCCTGGTCCTCCGAGTACTCGTGTTGCTGATGCCTCTGCTCCTAGACCTGCAGATGTCTCTTTGCGGGTTGCTTCTACTATCGCTGCTCCAATGACTTCAGTTATTTCTCCAACGCTCGAGGAGCGTCGGAAGGCTGTGAAGGACGGGAAGCGCCCCTAGTGAATAATAAAGCGTTCTTTTAGTATCTTTGTATGTTTCTTCTTTCTTGTTTGTTGTGTGTCGATATTTTTTCTGTTAAATTACCAATTTGGGTAGAGTTTTGAGGATGTGACAATCAGGGAGTACTTCACTCATCGTTCCGTGGTTCTACGAGGGTTGTTGTTGGTGTTGTTGTTGTTGTTTTTCTTCTCGAAATACGCGTGTGGCTCTTAAGGCTCATAATGGGACGCCTTCGTAGAGCAGTTGGCTAGAGCCCTTGAGGTGTATGGCAAGGAGCAAGTCAACTCGTGATACCACTAAAGGGATTTTCGCAGGTCCTCAGTGAATATTTCACCCCATGTTGCGTGGTTCTACGATGATTGTTGTTGTTTTTCTCCTTGGAAATACGCGTGTGTGTCTTAAGGCTCATAGTCGGACACTTTCATAGAGTAGTTGGCTAGATCCCTTGAGGTGTATGGCAAGGACCAAGTCAACTCCCGATACCACGAAGGGATTTTCGCCGGTCCTCAGGGAATATTTCACCCCTCATTGCGTGGTTCTATGAGGATTGTTGTTGTTTTCTCCTCGGAAATATGCGTGTGACTCTTAAGGCTCATAATGGGTCGCCTTCGTAGAGCAGTTGGCTAGAGCCCTCGAGGTGTATAGCAAGGAGCAAGTCAAGTCGTGATACCACTAAAGGGATTTTCACCAGTCCTCAGGGAATATTTTACCCCTTGTTGCGTGGTTCTACGAGGATTGTTGTTTTTCTCCTCGGAAATATGCGTGTGGATCTTAAAGCTCATAATGGGATGCCTTCGTAGAGCAGTTAGCTAGAGCCCCCGAGGTGCATGGCAAGGACCAAGTCAACTCCCGATACCACGAAGGGATTTTCGCCGGTCCTCAGGGAATATTTCACCCCTCATTGCGTGGTTCTATGAGGATTGTTGTTGTTTTCTCCTCGGAAATATGCGTGTGACTCTTAAGGCTCATAATGGGTCGCCTTCGTAGAGCAGTTGGCTAGAGCCCTCGAGGTGTATAGCAAGGAGCAAGTCAAGTCGTGATACCACTAAAGGGATTTTCACCAGTCCTCAGGGAATATTTCACCCCTCGTTGCGTGGTTCTACGAGGATTGTTGTTTTTCTCCTCAGAAATACGCGTGTGGCTCTTAAGGCTCATAATGGGATGACTCTATAGAGGAGAGTTGGCTAGAGCCCTTGAGGTGTATGGCAAGGAGCAAGTCAACTCGCGATACCACTAAAGGGATTTTTGTCCTCAGGGAATATTTCACCCCTCGTTGCGTGGTTCTACGAGCATTGTTGTTGTTTCTCCTCGAAAATACGCGTGTGGCTCTTAAGGCTCATAATGGGACACTTTTCTAGAGCAGTTGAAGTCACCCCTCAAAATGATACACAAACCGGTCAATCTTTCCCTAAGTTTCTTTTGTAGCAGTTTGTGGGGTTCCGTGAAGGAGTTGTGTCGGTTCGTGGAACCGCTTTTTGGAGAAGTTGTAATGATTCGTGAAGCTTCTTTGCATGGCTTCTTTGAGAAGTTGTGACGGCTCGTGGGGCTCTTTGTGTGGATTCTTTGAGAAGCTGTGACGGCTCGTGGGTCTACTTCGTGTGGCTTCTTTCACAAGTGGTGACGGCTCGTGGAGCCTCTTCGTGTGGCTTCTTTGAGAAGTTGTGAGGGCTCGTGGAATCGCTTCGTCTTTTGTTCTCTAGCCGTTTGTCGCTTCTTGTGGTCAAAACGTCCCATCTAGTGTTCTTGATTGCCGTGCCGCTTCAGATCTTACTGACTTTCACACGCAAAAATCTTACAGCCATCATTAGCTCCTCGAGAAGGCACATTAATGATGGACGGTTCTGGGTAACCGACGCGTGTCTATCGCTACCACCTCTTTATTGGCGATCATGGGCAGTAAGTGTATCATTGCAAGGGTTTCTATTTGGCGCCTCCTGGATTCCCGCCGAAACCGAAGCGTCGCTTCTTCGCTATAAATAGTTCCTCCACTTACCTTTTTTCCCGCTTCAACTTTCTTCTTCAGCAAATTCAGTCTTTTCTTTCTCTCTTCAAGTTTTCTCTTGCAATAGCTTCTTATGCGTCTTCATCTTCTGACTCCTCGTTCCTACTTCGGTATAGATACCGGAGGTTAACAACCATGTTCTATTCCACCGTCTATCTAGCAACCTTCAAATAGGGTGGCCTCTCGTACCCGTCGTGATACAGAGAGTCAGCTTGCTGCCACTGTCCGAAATCGTAGGGCAGCTACTGGAGGTTCCCCGCCTGCCGTTTTACCTTGCCAGGGGATTGTTGCCGCGTTTCACAACCGTGCTCCTTACAAAAATTCTCCCGAGGGTTTTCAACTGGTGACGAGAAACTTGGAGACCGGTCAGATGCTTGGCCAAGGTCGTGCCGGGACAACTCCTACTGCATGCGTCTGTTCACGAGTTGCTGAACCGGTACGGCATCGAAGGTCTTGATGTGCGTATGCCGATTTCTTCCGAACGTGCCTTTGATCCTCCCGCTGTTTATGATAGTGTATTCGGAGCAAATACACAATGGCCTTCATTGCTTCTTCCATCCGTTCCTTAGCTAGGTTTTACCCTGATGCAGATCTGTCCGAGCCAGTTGGTTCCTTACTCCTACCGCTGCCTGGCTGGCTTTGGTCTTTGCTGCAACTTTTTCAACATCCCTCTGACTCCCTCTTTGCTATTCGGGGCTTTTTCTCTCCGGCCAGTGACTCAGGCCTATCCATTTTTCCAACTGCTAGCCCGTTAATCTGTTAACTTCTTTCTCTCTGGTATTTCGACGGCCTTCCCGACCTACCACAAGTGAAGGAGTCGTTTCTTCTTCATTCGTCCGCGAGTGGGGAATGCTGCCAACTGGGGTGTACCCACGAGGTGGGGAGTGAATTACGTGGACTCCCTCAATCCTGCCCAATCGACTACCTTTCTGTAAGAGAGAGGACTGTTCTCCGGGGCTTTCGATGCTGTAACTATGTTGGAGAACCCTCGGGCTATGATGATGGCGAGTCTCCAATCCAACCCTAACCATATGGACTTCTTGGGAGTTCAACTCGGGATGAGCAACCCTTTTGGTAAGATAACTTTTCCTTTTTAGTCTCTCGGGTCTGTATTTTTTCCTCGCGGTATTGACATGAGTCTTTTGTTGATAGCAGTTGAGGTGGCTATCCATGTGTTGGGCAATTCTTCCGCTGAGGCTGTTCAGAAGATTTCTTCTTCTGACGGTGCTTCCCCGAATCATGGTGGCGACACGACCTCGGTGAGGCGCCACAATAGTCTTTCTGCTCCTTTCGACCCTATTTCTTCGGGAAGTGGCATGGCTTGCACATCTCCTTGGCCTAGTCCTACTCCAGGGGTCAGCATAACTCCTTCGTGTCACGCTTTCTCTGTAGACAGCTACTTCTGAGGCTCTTTTTCCAAGGAGAGATCTGGTGGAGAAATCCCTCGAGGTCCTGCTTCTGCGATTCCCGAGCCTTCCAACATTCCATCCTCTCCGACCCCAATGGTTCCTTCGGGTGACGGTACGAGTAGCCCTCCCTTCTTTCCACGGGATCTCCGAGCCATGTATTCAACTGATCGCATAGAAGGGCTAAGAGAGTTGGTGGATGGATTTTTGGAACCGGTCAAGAGGTGGATTCTGAGCCAGGAGGATGGCGCAAGCTTGACCGTTCGCTTGGCCCAAAGCCTTTGTAATATACGGTATCTTTTCCTTTTCTTGGTTTGTTTTTCTTTAGTGTTCTCTTTATGACATGTGGTCTTTTTTCCAAGCTCTGTTTATCTCCAGAGAACTCGATTCACGCGAGATCTTGTCCCAGAGGGACTCAAGGCGCGTGCTAGATGCTCAAGCAATGGCGCAGCTATGTCGGGATATGGCAAAGAGATATCACGCAGAGTTGGAGGAGACGAAGGCTTCCTGGGGGGAGGAGTCGTTCAAGTTGGGCTACGAGGTAGATGCTCTGAAAGACGCTTTGGAGGCGGCCGCAAGAAAGAAGCGCCTTCTTCAGGAGCAAGTGGACAACTTGCGGGTGATGGATGAGGAGTCTCGGGAGCTGGTGGAGTTGTTGATGGGCGATCGTGCCCAGGGGGAGGTCTTGAGGGAAGAACTGGCGCAAGCTAAGGCTCGGGTTGCCATAGTGGAGGCGGCCCTGGTGCGAGAACATATAAGGCAGGTGGAGTTCGAGGAGATGAAGCAGGTGGAGCTGGTGGCAGCTCATGCAGAATTTGCGGAGCAAAGGCGGCTAGAACTGTCTACCGCTCGTGTGGATGCAGTTCTTAAAGATCGCAAATTGAGACCTACAGAGCCTGTTTCTCACAAGGAGATCCAAAGGTACATGGGTGTGGGATATGATCTATGCGTCAACATTGTAAAAGAGCTGCCCATAGTGCCCGATGGTTTGGTGATCCCCCCGTTCGATAGCACTCGTCGTTCGAGGGTCGATCCCATCCTCATTTGGGACCGCACTCCCGCTTCTGCTACTCCTATTACCCTTGTCGCTCCTGTTGTTGCTGCTCCCACAGCTCCTCGACGTGAATCGAGAAGTCCCTCAGTGCGGGATGTCGGGGAAGTGTCCAAAAAGGAACACCGAGCTGCCATTTGTGCCGGGAAGCGCCGAAGGGATGACCGTTGAACTGAAGGCTGGTGGTGGCCCTTGTTGGCCTTAGTATCTATGTTTTTCTTCTTTTTTCTTTTTCTTTTCCTTTTATATTCCCTTGCTTTCTCTATGAATGGGTGGTGGGCAAGGTAGACAGTTGGGTCCCTTTTATATTCCCTTCCTCCCGAGTGATTTTCAAAGCTTCCTTCGTGGACTTCCTGCATTACCTCCACTGCTTCATCTTTGTCCAAACATCGTTGGTAGGGTTGAGAGAACCCCTTCTTTTATAATATTCCTTCCTTCAAAAGAAACCGAGCGGCTTTTTTGCCAAGACCACTAATCCTGAGATCATTCTCGTATTTCTCGAGGTTTTGCAAGTATGCCACAATTTCAGTCATCCAACTGTTTTTGCTATCTTCCTCAATGTTTAGTGCTTCTAAGGCCACATGGGCGAAAAAAGCCCTAGATAGGGTGTCAGCCTCTTCATTTTCTGCTCGGGAAATTTGAACAAGAGTGAATTCCTCAAAGCTCTCATGTGATTGTCATACCAAGGTTAAGTAATCCTTCATCCGTTCGTCTCGGGCCTCGTACGTGCCACTGACCAGCTACGAGTCATTATGAAAATGGACCCGAGCCATCTTCTCTTCCTTTGCCAACCTCATGCCGATGAGCAGTGCCTCTATTCCGCGTTATTGTTTGATACGGGCCTTACAACACTTCTTTGGGCCTGTCTGCGTGTGGCAGCTTAAAAACAACACCGGCTCCTCCACTGCCGTTGCTAGACGATCCATCTACGTTATGCTTTCTAGAGATGCTTTGTGGGTTCCGCGTGAGGTTCTTCGTTGGTCTCTACCATGAAGTCAGCTAACACTTAGGCTTTTATAACGGTCCTCAGGGCGTAGTGAATATCATATTCCCCAAGCTCTACTACCAATTTGACCATCCTTCCCGACACCTATGGGTGACTCAGTATAGCTCGTAGGGGATGTTGTGTGTGTATGGTGATGGGATGTGTTAAGAAGTATGATCTTAACTTTTGAGCTGTCGTAACAAGGGCGAATGCGAATTTCTCGATAAGGGTGTATCGGGTTTTGACATCTTTCAAGGTTCGAGTGGTATAATATATGGGAAGATGATGTCAACCTTTAGCTTGAACTAATACTGCACTAACTACTTCTTTCCCTACTGCTAGATACATATAGAGTCGTTCCCCCTGTTGGGGTTTAACGAGGAGAGGTGGAGGAAGAAGATATCCTTTCGAATCATCAAAAACTTTCTGACATTCATCTGTCAATTGGGAGTTTTTCACATTACGAAGTACCTTGAAGAAGGGTAACCCCTTTTCTGCCTCTTTGGAAATGAACCGATTGAGCGATGCCATCCTTTTGGTAAGCCACTACACATCTCGGACCGTTTGTGGTGGTGGCATGTCTAGGATTGCCTTAGCTTTTTCCGGATTGACTTTGATTCCTCGATGGCTGACGAGAAATCCTAGAAACTTTCCTCCTTGGATCCTGAACGAACACTTGTGGGAATTCACCTTCAATCCGAACTTTTCCATGATTTGGAAAGCTTTGACCAGGTCAGTATTATGCTATTTGGCCTCCATACTTTTTACGACAATATCATCTAGATAAATTCTAGGTTGTTCCCAATAATGAGCCTCTGATAGATGGCTTCGGCATTCTTCAATTCGAACGACATAACCAGATAACAATCTGTGCCAAAATCTATGATAAGTTTTCTCCTGATCCTTCTCTGCCATTGGAATCTGATTGTACCCTTGATCTCCGTCCATGGTAGACAGTAGGGCGCACCCTATCGTTGAGTCCACAAGCTGGTCAATGCTGGGTAGGGCAAAACAATCCTTCGGGCAAGCATCATTGAGGTCGGTGAAATCAATACACATTCGCCATCGTCCCCACCAGAACCACATTGGCTAACCATTGGGGGTATTGCACCTCCCTGTTTTGGTTCAGGCCAATAAGCCTCTGTATTTCAGATTTTATTACCTTATTTCTTTCGAGCCCCATCTTGCGCCTTTTTTGCAGAACTGGTTTGGCATTAGGACGAATATCGAGGCAGTGCTGGCATACGTATGGGCTGATGCGACCCGGGGGTCCACCTTCCCGTGAAAACACGTGCTGGAAACGTCGCAACGTCTCTAGGAGTTGTATCTCAATAGGGGGATCAATACCCGTTCCCATCTTTGTAGTTTTCTCAACTTCCCCGGGAATAACTTCAACTGTCTTGAGTTCCCAAGTGGGAAAAAGCTTGCCTGCATTACTCCGTCGTGGCTCGTATGGGTTATTCCTCTGGCTACTTTCTCCTTCTTCGATGGCGGTGATGGTGTTCATCCGGCATTCATGTGCTCGGGCCTGATTTTGTTTAATCTCTCCGATCCCATTAAGGGTAGGGAATTTTACCTTTAGATGTAGGACGGAGGGAACTGCTTCAAATAAAGCAGAGAGATGGTCGACCGTAGATTATGTTATAGGTCTTGGCGAGCGCGTTTATGACTCAAAACTTTACTTCTTCGGTTCTCCAGAGGTGTCCTCCTCCCCATGACATTAACAAGGGAATAGATTCCAGAGCCTCACAAGAATTTCCATCAAAACCTACTAGGGGGGGTAGTCTCTGGCACTATCTGCTCCATCTTGAGTGCAAGGGCTAGCAACGTGGGTAAGAACATCACGTCTATGGAGCTCCCCATGTCTATCAATACTCTTGCAACTTCTGACCCATGGATAGTGGCTTGAATCACGATGGGGTCGTCATGTGGGTGGACGATGTCTACCAAATCCGCTTGACCAAAGGTAATTGCGGGAGGGGCCGATATGGTTGTAGAGAAGACATGATATTTCAGGCTGACCCGCTGAGTTTCCTTGAGGAACTTCCTCTTTTTCTGGGCAGATGAGACCGATAATGGATCTCCCTTGATCATGTTTACCATTCATCCTGTGAGAGGGTTGTGGGCATAATTCGATGGTCAGGGTGGTGGGTGTTGATGTCGAGGATGCTCCTGTGGCGCTGATCCTTCTCCTTACCTCCTCTTCCGATTTTGGGAACTTTCCCTCTCCTGCCGCTCAGTACTTTTGCGGTAGTCTTGTGGTTGCTCTCGAGGTTGATCCTCCTCTCTCTTTTCTTTTGATCGGTCATCTCTAGGGGAGACTTCTCTTCTTTCAATGTATCGGCGCAAATACCCCATTTTCAAGAGACGTTTGATTTCTATCCTTAGGTGATTGCAATTTTCACTTGTATGCCCCCAACTTGGATGGAATAGGCACCATATTCCCATGTGGCGCATGGCTTTGGAATTTCGTGCTTGGGGCGGCCATCGGAGATCTTGGTTTCCCCCTATTATGTTCAACACTTCCGTAATATAAATTTTCAAAGGACTTAAGGGGAGAGGTTCGAGGTACCTTCTGACCATGTCTCGCCGACTGCGCGAATTATCTCCTCGCCGGCTTCTCGAGTGTTCATCATGCCCTTGCATTCCCATTTTGGCCAACTATGTATCTTCCAGCAGCATGTACCTTTCAGCCCTTTGTATGAGTTCTTCTAAGGTGCGAGCCGGGCGTCCCACCAAGGAGTCGGTGAATTCCACCGACCGGGTGCCTTATGCTACAAATTCGGAAAGAATGTTGGGGTCTACATGCCTTACATCTATCACGGTATGTGCAAACCTCCTCATATAATTCCGAAGAGTCTCTCCTTCTCCTTGGACCATCGTCACCAAGTGTCCGGCTGTCTTCGGGTATCTACATTTGCATGTAAACTGTCGTATGAACAGCTCTCGAAGTTCGTCAAAGCTTCGGATGGATCCTTTGGGTAGCTGTGAAAACCAAGCTTGTGCTCTACCCATCAAAGTGGACCGCAAGATTTGACTCAGAGCATAATCTGGGGCATTGAGTATATCCATTACTACTAAGAACTGATTGATATGATCCATGGGGTCTCTCGCATTGTAATATCTTGTGTAGACCAAGGGATTACATAAGCGCAAGAACACCGGGATTTTGGGCGCTAATATGTTGGGAGCGAAGGGGCTGCCCTTCTCATCTTCCTCTGCTGATCCATCTCGATCCCTCTTCAAAGCTTGCACCTCTTTTCTCAACTCAGTCAACATGTCCATAAATTGTTGGTTAATACTACCCGTACTTGGAAAGAGTCAATAGGTCCCATTTCAGTGATTCCCTATGGGTCGTTCACCTCTCCTGGGGGTCTGTTCCACTTCAGGCCTTGATAGTCGAGGTTCACACCTTGCATGTGCGTTCCCGTGGGCAGGTGTACTGTGGCTGGGGGGGTGGAACCCATCTTCCTCTAGTTTGGGCATCTTGTTGTAGAGCCGCCGGGCTCCTCTTAACGCAGTAGTTTCCCTAAACGATCCAACTCATCCATGGTGAGGTGGACCTCAGTCTTTTTGGTTTCTTCATCCAGGGTCCTTCCACGACCCAGAGATGTGGGGTATTTTCGTCTGGATACATGTCCACTTGCCAACATTCGATGTCAGACTGCTTCAGTCCCTGCCGAATCCTTAAGCAGCTTTTGAGTTCAGAACCTGCACTCAACACAACACGTAAACTAAGCCGGTGCCTTCCCGGCGAAGGCACTCCGACGCTCAATGGGTCGGAGTGTGAGATCTCGTTGTGCGAGGCAACATATCAAAATAATAGGTCAAAATTTATGAAACTGGTCAGAAATAAACAAATCAAAATGGCACTAATAAGTCGAAGTGAAGGTCTTCAAATAGATCGAAATGAAGACTTCACACAACTCAAAATGCACTCAGTATAGATCCAAAGAGAGCTATTCCAGACAACTCGAAATGGATGCTGAACAACTCGAATTCGACTTATATATCTCAAAATGAATGCTTGAAATATGAAAACGTACCTGAAAATGAGGTATGGGACCCACTTATATTGTATTAAGTGTCCTTATTTGGCTAGAAGTGCACTCCAAATAGAACTATGTTTCAAAATAGCTCGAAATAGAGCTATTTTGGAATAGCTCAAAATGGGTTCCTAAATAGGTCGAATTGGCTTCTGATAGCTCGAAATGGGCTTGAATAGCTCGAATTAGGCTTGAATAACTCGAATTGGGGCCAAACAAGTCCAATTGAGACCAAACAGGTCGAATTCAACTTGTCTCACTGTTTTTGTTATATCTCCTTCTCTTGACCTCGGAATCTCAATCCGCTTTTTGGTTTGGAAACTAGACTTCAGCGGCCTTCCAGGCATATGAAACTCATAAAATTCGGTTTTGAATTGATAGCTCGAAATAACTAGTCAAAATACAGCTCGGGATTCACTCTACAAAACTTCTCCTCCCTTTGGAATGAGGAATGTGACTCCTTTATATACTACTTAGAGTTAGCTAGAAGTCCATTCTAAGTAGGATTATAAGTTCTCTTCCATTTGGAATGAGAAATGTGACCCCTTTATATACTACTAAGAGTCCTTCCTTAGATAGAAATTCATTCCAAGAAGGATTATAAGTTGAATTAAGTCAAATTAGAGCTATTTGGAATAACTCAAATTGACTTATGAAACAAGTCGAATTGTAATTTTGCATTAAAAAATAATGATGCTGACGTGGCATGATAATCCCAAAATATGCTCGTGATATTGTATGAAACATTATGACGTGGGAGTACCGAAATATGGTACATCATAGAGTCCCCCAGTTTGTAAGAATAATGTGTAGAAACATTGGTCATACAAACTAAAATATCGCAAGAAACCCCGGTAATCGTGTAACGAGTCCGTAAAAGATTTGAAAACTCAGAGTTCCGATCGGAAATCAGATTTTCAACTCATGGCGTGAGTTTTCTACTGAATGATGTCCCTACTTTGTAACATTTTTAGCAGTTGAGCTTCATGATCAGGTAAGCTGCATGGCTCTGGGCCTTGTATTTATACCGGCCAAGCTGCTTGGCGTGGGGTATTGATTCTTTATCACCTAAGCTGCTTGGCTTGGTGTGTTTATATGTTTCCGGAATTGAGGCTAGTGCTCATATCCCATTTCTTTAACGTCCAAGCTGCTTACTATGTTTACCGACTAAGCTGCTTGTGGCTTAGGGTTTTATATGATTTCTGAGTTGAGGCTGGCGCTCATATCTCATTTCTCTAACGACCAAGCTACTTGGCTTTGGACTTTGTGTGTTTACCAACTAAGCTGTTTGTGGCTTAGGGTATTAAAATCTTCATGAGTTAAGGCTAGTGCTTAGACTAAATTTTGTAACGCCCAAGCGGCTTGTGGCTTTGGGCTTTAGTGTTTTATGAGTTGAGGCAAGTGCTCATACTCATTTTTGTAACATCCAAGCGGCTTGTGGCTTTGGACTTTGTTTTATGAGTTGAGGCTAGTTCTCAGACTCATTTTTGTCGCTGCGCAGGCCAAGCGGTTGGAGGAAGCAGCGAAGAAGAAAGCTCGCGACACTGACGAGACTATGGCTCTCGTGGTAGAGGAACTGCGAAAGCCAAGAAAGAACTTAAGCAGTCCCGGGATGCTCATACTCTGAGCAATGCCAAGTTGCACACAGTGTCCAAGGACTTTGACAAAATGCAACGGTTGAAGATGACTTGGCACTGAAGGAGTTTAGGACGCAAACCAAGATGAGTGCCTTGGCTGCCCGTCTTGAAGGCGGTTGAGGAGGAGCGCGATGCGGCTAGGGCGGAGGCGGTAGTTGCTGAGCAGGTCGGCTATGACCGAGCTAAAGTAGAGGTAAGTTATCTTTTGCATCCGTTTTCCTTACTGCTCCTTCCCCATCAGTTGTTGCGGCCGACTCTACTCTCGAGGCTGCACATGATGCTAATCTCATTGTTGTTCCTGAGCGAGTCGATGGAAGAGATTGCTAGGCTGAGTAGGGACGCCTTGAAGTCGGTCGGCTTGCATCTTAAGAAGTAAGAAGGCAGCATGTGTGTCGTATCATTGGCCTGCGAGCCCTTATCCTTGCTGATTTCTTTCGTACATTCTTAGTACAGTTTGTTAATTGTTTTACAACTTAGTATATTTTGTCGACTTCGCGTATTTCTTGCGCTTATCCCTTATGATTAGTCCATACAAATGTTTTCGTCACCTTATTGTCTTTGTGTTATGCTTGCTATCGAATTCCTTATTATGTGATGATGCTTTATGTGCTTTGTGTTATGCTTGCTTTTATCATATTGTTTGAGCGTTTGTGCTGTAATTTGAGTGCTAATGCTCATAGTTTGAGTGCTTGTGCTTATAGTTTGAGTGCTTGTGCTCAATTTTCGAGTGCTTGTACTCGATTTACGAGTGCTTGTGCTCGGAAATTTCTAAGTATTTATACTTATGTGTTTGAGTGCTTGTGCTCATTTTTCGAGTGCTTGTGCTCGATTTTACGAGTGCTTGTGCTCGTTTTACGAGTGCTCGCTTTGCGAGTGCTTGTGCTCGACTTTACGAGTGCTTGTGCTCGTTTTGCGAGCGCTTGTTCCCCTTTTGACGAGTGCTTGTGCTCGAATTTACGAGTGCTTGTGCTCGTTTTACGAGTGCTTGTGCTTGTTTTGCGAGTGTTAGTGCTCATTTTGCGAGTGCTTGTGCTCGATTTATTCTAAGTGTTTATACTTATGAGTTTGAGTGCTTGGGCTCAATTTAAGAATGCTTGTGATTATTAACATGTATGTAGGATGTAGGCAAACAATTAAACTTGAATAAAATAAGAAATTTTATAAGTTCTGGGACCCCCAAGCGGCTTGTGGCTTTGGGCTTTGTTTTATGAGTTGAGGCTAGTGCTCAGACTCATTCTTGTGACGCCCAAGGGTCTTGCAGCTTCGGGATTTTGTATTTCATTAGTTGAGGCTAGTGTTCAGACTCATTCATTTCACGTCCAAGCAGTCTGTATATGGACGTTGTATGCAAATAGGTCATCCACGATCCATTGGTGAAGATACTCGATGTAGACAGCATGTCACCTCACGTTTCCTTTTGCATGCAGTTTTCCTGTTTCGAATCCATTGGGCAGTTGAAGTACCTTGCCTCTGCTGTCAGGTTGTCCGATTCAATATCACTAAGAGTAGCTTTGAATTCATCTTTTCTACAGCGAAGACGACGAGTCATGTTGCTTCTGCTTTTCTTGATAGAAATCTCTATATGCAAGTTTTCCCTCCGTTGAATTAGCTTATATTGGTCCACCAAGAATTATTGTCACTTCACGGTTTAGAATGTTTCGTTCCTCGAATGCTTGCGTTGGCCTAGATCTACACTTCTCTCTTGAAGATCTAGTTTGTTTCATTTCACGAGGTGATCAGTCATCTTACGCACTATGAAGCTTTAACATGGATACTATCAGTTGTCCATCTTGGATGAGTCGTTCAAAGATTTCGTTTCTCAATGCCTTATAGTCATTGGTGTAGTGACCGTTTTGCTTGTGATATTTGCAATATTTTCTTGACTCATTCACCTCATCCGTTTCCTTGAAAGGTCTGGGTGTTTTGGAATATCCTACGATCCTTCATCACGGCAAAGATATCGGCAATATCCTTTCTCAAAGGAGTATAGTTATCGAACCTCTTAAAAGGTGACTGACGTCGATCTCTTTCTTGGCCTCTGTCCTCCTTTCTCAAGTTTCTGTTCTCCTTAGCTTTGTAAGGTTCTGGTAAATCCATTAGACCCTAATTCAGAGCGGCCTCTTCTATGTCAGTAACTCGACAAGCAAGATCCATGATTTGCTCAATGGTTGTAGATGCCTCCCAGGTCAGTACTTCTAGCAGCTTTTTGCTCTTGCTACAGTTTTGTACAGAGTTGACCAAATCTGCGGTTGGAGACTGCACTCGACCAATCTCCACATTCAGTTGCTCTATGTATTTCCCCATGCTTTCATCATGTTTTCTACGAACATTAAATAGATGACTTGGTGCTCTCTTCTTCAGGCGATAAGTTACAAACTTGTTGACAAACATGTCCCTAAATTGTTCAAATGATTCAATTGCGCGTGGAGGCACGTTCTTGAACCACTCTTTAGCTGTCCCCGTTAAGCTGGTTGCATTTTGCCCTTAGGCCCTTGCAATATCTCAGAATTTGCACTTCTGCGTCTAGGTCATCAAAATGCGTCCCAAGATCACTCGTTCCATCGTATTTCTTCATCCCAGAAGATTAGCTCCTTCTTTCAATGTCAATCTGCTGATTGCCTCACAGAATAGAGTTGGCTTCTCCACTAGTGGGATATGTTCAGCAATGATCCGTTCTAGCCTTGGGATAACTCTTTCAGGCAGATCCCTATTTCTTTCCGTTGTATGACTTGCGGCTTGACGGACTTCTGGACCTCTCTGCCTTGAGTTAACTTCTCCATCTCTAATAGTTGCTTGACTTGGAGCTCTGTTCCCAGCGGTTCTCACTAAACAAGGATTTCTGCGCTCCAGGGAGGGCAATAGTTCCCTCCGAGTAGGTCTTGTCATCCTTGATTGAATGTGTTGGCTCGAATCAGCACGGCGTTGCGTCTGATGAGACCTTGCTTGTTGCGCCGATGTTGGTTGTGCAGCTGGTGCTTGAACATTCTGTTGCCCGGCAGTGTTAGCCCATTGCTGCACAATCATCAGTACCATAGTCCTTTTAAAAGCTGTCATGATTTGATCCAATGGAGCAGGATTCAACAATTGTTGTTCCGGGGGAGGCACTGCAGGTTGATCCGCTGCAGCGCGTGGTGGATCTTAGGGAGTAGTGGGTGCCACTGATGTTAAGTGCATATAGTGGTTCCCACAGACGGCGCCACTGATGTGGGGTATTTTAGTTTGGATACGTGCCCACTTGCCAACATTCCACGTCAGACTGCTTCAGTCCCTGCCGGATCCTTAAGCAGCTTCTGAGTTCAGAACCTGCACTCAACATAACACGTAAACTAAGCCGGTGCCTTCCCGGCAAAGGCACTCCGACGCTCTAGTCAGATGGGTCGGGATGTGAGATCTCGTTGTGCGAGGCAACAGATCAAAAGAATATGTCAAAATGTACGAAACAAGTCGAAAACAAACAACTCAAAATGGCACTAATAAGTCGAAATGAAGGTCTTCAAATAGATCGAAACGAAGACTTCAAACAACTCAAAATGCACTCAATATAGATCGAAAGAGAGCTATTCCAGACAACTCAAAATGGATACAAAACAGCTCGAATTAGACTTAAATTGCTTGAAATGAATGCTTGAAATATGAAAACGTACCTGAAAATGAGGTATGGGACCCACTTATATAGTATTAAGAGTCCTTATTTGGCTAGAAGTGCACTCCAAATAGAACTATGCTTCAAAATAGCTCGAAATAGAGCTATTTTAGAATAGCTCAAAATGGGTTCCCAAATAGGTTGAATTGGCTTCTGATAGCTCGAAATTGGCTTGAATAGCTCGAATTAGGCTTGAATAACTCGAATTGGGGCCAAACAAGTCGAATTGAGACCAAACAGGTCGAATTCCAGTTGTCTCACTGTTTTTGTTATATCTCCTTCTCTAGACCTTGAAATCTCAATCCTCTTTTTGATTTGGAAACTAGACTTCAGAGGCTTTCCAGGAATATGAAACTCATAAAATTCAGAGTAGAATTTATAGCTCGAAATAACTAGTCGAAATACAGCTTGGGATTCACTCTCCAAAACCTGTCCTCCCCTTGGAATGAGGAATGTGACTCCTTTGTATACTACTTAGAGTCCTTCCTTAGCTAGAAGTCCGTTCTAAGTAGGATTATAAGTTCTCCTCCATTTGGAATGAGGAATGTGACCCCTTTATATACTACTAAGAGTCCTTACTTAGCTAGAAATCCATTCCAAGTAGGATTATAAGTTGAATTAAGTCAAATTAGAGCTATTTGGAATAACTCAAATTGACTTATGAAACAGCTCGAATTGTAATTTTGCATTAAAAAATAATGATGCTGACGTGGCATAATAATCCCAAAATATGCTCGTGATATTGTATCGAATACTATGACGTGGCAGTACCGAAATATGGTACATCAATTTGGGTGGGGTATTGATAACTAATATAACTGCTTGAAGAAGGAGAACTTACCGAATCCAGGCTCATCACTTAGGCTATCTCAGGGACTTAAATGACGTTCCCACAGACGGCGCCACTGATGACGCCTCCGATTCTCCATGCCCGTCACCGAGGCCTGTTTGAACGACGGTCCCGACCTAAGACGATCCTCGATAGGTAAGCTCTTGGGGGGAGCGTTGAGAGCTCGTTGAAGGGATTCCGGCAGTTCTTCAGCGGTCCGTGGGGATCCGCACCTTGTTCACTGCTTCCACTCCGATCCTCTGCTTCCAGCGGGGCTCGTACTCTTTCGACCGTGCTCTCTCACTCTTTCTCTCTCTGAAGCTATTCTTGCTTATCTTATTATAGCTCTCACTTCACCTGTCTGCCTGTCCTGCATTTATGACCAGCCTGCTTCCCCTTTATAGGGCGAGGTGAGGGTATAGATGGAATTTGCCAAGGGGCACGTGTTGGCGAGCATGTTGATTTCGAGGGAACTAGAGGGCTTGAGTGGCCTTGTAGAGTAAGGCACGTGGTATCTGAGGGGTCTTGTCGAATAGGGCACGTGATGCCTGAGTAGTCTTGTAGAGTAGGGCACATGGTACATGCATGTTACCCTCGGTGCACGCCGTGCTCCATTTACACACTATAACTCCTCGAATCTCGCTCTACGTTGGGGAAGAGGGACGGTCAAAGCCTGAGAAGGAGACAACGCACTTGGATAGTGGAAGATGACGTTGGAGCTGATGGCATCTGCCTGCTCTGGTTGGTCGGATCCTCGGTGGTACTTGCTTAGCGGCCAAGGAAGGCCTTACCTGCACGTGTAAAATACGACCCCCCCCCCCCCTCGTTGATTCAACGAGGGGTGGGCGAGATGAATATTTTTATTATAATCCTTACCAGGTGGCGAGGATTTATAGGGGGTCGTGAGATGGGCTAGGATTAGAGGATTAAGCCACGTGGACGGGTACGATCCCTTCTGGGAGAGTATGGGTCATCAATGCTATTTTAAAAAGTTTTTAAAAGAAAAAAGTCAATTGATTAGTTATTGCAAATCCCTAATTAAAGATTTACAAACACTCCCGATTTTTTGTCAAAGCCACCTTTAAGAAATCGCAGGGAACAACCTCCTTGCAAAGAACCCCTTAATCCTCATCCCTTGAGTTTTGACTAAAGTGTTAAAAGAATGATGACTATCAGAATAATATCTATATGTATGTATGTACTAAATAATTCAATCAATCTTAATAAGTCTCAAGTAATTCTACTCTATACAAGTGATTAAATTGAAAATAAGAAGAATCCTCGAAATAATCCATAATTTGAAAAAAAAAAAAAACATTCAAAATTCTGTGATTTACCTTAAGGCTCCAATTGTTTCCAAGGAAAATGAAGGAAAAGGAAAAAAAATTGGAAAATGAGGATTTTCAGGAAAACTTCCATGGAAAATAAAATTTTCCTCTCTTTTCCATGTGATTGGCATGCCATTAGTTTTCCGGGAAGATTTTATACTTAATTTGCTTACTCATCATATTAATCAATGTCAAAACTGTTATTATTCTTTAAAACTTAATTTTTTCAATAAAACTCATATTAAGTTTATATTTTTTCTTAAAATTAATTTATATTTTATCTTTTTATTTAAAAAAATCCTTTATAACTTTTTGAAGAGTAAAGTTAGTTTATTTTAATATATTTAAAACTTGCAAGTACTATTAATATATTTGAAACGAAAAAACACAAACAAAACAAATTTAATCAAGAGAACCTTCAAATAATATTATTATTTAAATGACCCCCTGAAGAAGACAAAATATAGTACCTAAAACATTAAACAAGATTATAGATTAAATTCAAATAATAATAATTTATTAAAGATGATAAATAACTAGAATAAAAGATATAAAATAAATAAAGAAGTATTACCTGAGAGTTGAAGAAGATGTGTTGGTGGAAAACATTGATCTTACAAGTGTTTACATAGATTCTAAATTGGTGGGAATATGAATGAGAACTAGATGTATTTGATTTTCTGCGTTCTTCAGTTTCTACAACATGTTTTCTTGACTTCTAGAACGTATAGTATAGCGTGATTGTTGTTTCTTGTCATATATTGAACTCATAAAATATAAAAATAGAAAGAAATCAATAACGCCAATTTAGAAAGATCAATTATTATCGGTAACAACGATATATCAACTATGATGCTAAAAACTTGGTTTACCATTTCACTAGTATATGAACCATTCGAGTGATACGGGTTTTTTCGGTGTCCCAAGTATCAATCCCATTGACAAAAACTAACTTTAAGTATTAAACAAACGATTTTATCTCTAAATGAACAATCAAAATTTGAGTGATTAACTAATTAAACTAAAATTAAGAAAAAGACAAAAAAAATGAAAAGATTACCGGTTAAATGAGAACCTACTGCTTTGGGTTCATTTAGGTTCACCTAAATCTTCTTATATTGTTTTTTAATATTTATCAGTTGAATTCTTGAGTTTTATTATTGAATTGATGATTTGTTGAATTGTCTTAAGTTGCATGTTCGGTGAGATTTTACGACTTACCGTCTTACCCTCTGACAATAACACATACATGTCGCTACTGAATCTAAGAGTTTCGAACTTATTAACTTTTGCAATATCCTATATGATGCAATGTAAACCATGCCATTTCTATCTAATATGTAGGATATAATTTAACTATCCTAAGTTACAAGTTCTAGAAATTCATCTGCCAAGTCTTATCAAACATATAAAGTCATGAATATATTGGCTAGATATTTAGATCATTAGAGCAAAATAGAATAACTCAATAATAAACTCACAGTCACCCGATACGCCTAACACGTTTTGAGGACATGCCTAGTGTGACGACCTTGACCAGCAATCATGCTTTAGCTCGAGTTGGTCCAGTACATGGTGACACTTTACCCGACTCAAACTAAAATGCGACCCTTTGAAAATGGGTCTTACTATTTATGATCGAAACCTTACATATTAAAATAACTTATTATATTTATTTCAACAAAGATATAAAGTATTATGACATCTTAAGGATAATGTATCCTTATTCAGGATTCACAAATTTTCATGAATGCATTCTGGATAGTTGCCACGCCTAAAATGCGTGAATACAATCATTCTCCTCTATCCCATTGTTAATCGGCCTTTTCTAAGAAATGGACATATAGAATAATTAGAGGAATATGTCTCATTTGAATTAATGAGATTCTAAGAATGATTAGTTATTCCTTCAAATATAATTATGGAGCTTCAATAAATTAGTACTTTGTGAATAAATCATCTGCAGAATCAATAAAAAATAAAATAACCAATTGCAAGAATAAATCAAAGTGTCATTTGGTCGAAACTCTAAGAATAAATCTGTCTTGAACTCATGAGTTTAGTATGCTATACATAGGTTTTTTATTTTATGGTATGCATATATAGGGTCAATTGCAAGTTGCCCCTTAATGTTTGCCATATTTTGTAATGCCCCCCTAACGTTTGTAAAAGTGTGCAATTTGCCCCTGATGGAAAATCTAATGGATAAAAAGATAGACACGTATCAATAATGAACGGTAGATCAATGATTTAGGGGGCAAATCCCACTTTCTCAAATGTTAGGAGGGACATTGCAAAACGGGTCACACGATAAGGGGGTAATCGCTATAGAGCCATATATTTATGTGCATATATTTGTTTCTGCTTGAGAATGAGCAATGGGACAAGTTTGATGTTTTTGCTAAGTTCTTAAACACTCCTATTTTACATGTCATTTAACTAGTCAAATTGTATGGCCTCATGTGTTTTTCGATACTTAGTATTTGTTTTATGTTTTCTAGGTTATGAGTTAGGAAAGACAAAAGGAAAGAGATTTGAAATTGAAATATCCTTAGAGAGAGACTGAGGTATAATGTGTGCCATATACCAATAAAAATCCATAGAAGTCTTGTTTCCAACATAGATACAGATTTGCAAACCAAATATATATCTATACTATATAATAAGAATGAAAGATTTTTTTCATTCATATTTGCTTCTTCTTATTTTGGCTACCCCTTTTTAACTTTTTCCATTCCAGTCCTTTGCTTTTTTCCTATTTTGCTCGTGTATTTTTTACTTTTTCCATTGCAGTCCTTTTATCCTCTTCGATCTCATTGGTTTGTTTCTTTTGATTTGCTCGCTCCAAGAATCACATCAGATTCTTATTTTACGAAATAATTATCATTATTCCATTTCTGATAGTTCAAAATTTGGATCTTGGAAATCGCTTTGGAGCTGTTGGGAAGAGAGAGGAGAGGGCGGCGGTAAGGCGACCGAGATCGATGGCTGCACTATGACAGCGACAGTGGTTTTTTAGGGCCACCATCTCAAAAGGCGGGGGTGATCGTTATCTATTGAGGTTCAGTTTGGGGGGGGGGGGGGGGGGTGTCGGGGTTTTAGTTGGAGAAGACGAAGAGTGATGGGATGTTCTTTTTTTCTAATTTAATATTAAGAATGAATTAAAAAAATAAGTTAAATGCTGTTTTTCTTTTTGACAAGGTACTTAACGCTGTTTAACTTAGTATAATTTCAACAAAATATAGAACAATGATACATACATATTCTTAAATATAAGTAATAGTATGTGATTAATAAAATCACAATTTGTGATGACTTGAAAAATTATATGTTTTTGTTTTGAGCTTCAAAAGTAAAACTTTATAATTATACTATGTAATACGTTTCGTAGAGAAAATTAGTATCTTAAACAAGTAATAACTAATAAGTTTTGCAAAGAAATTATATAATCATGAGAGGTGTTAGTTGAGAGAAACTATATTTAGAGAAAAAAATACGAACTTGTAAGTAATACAAAATATTTGTAATACGTTGTATTACTAACAAAATATGTTCGAAAATATAGTGCATCACTTTTAAAATAATTTTACCTCGTTCATATTTTATTTTACTCTCTTTCTAATATTATACACCCAATATATATATATATATATATATATATATATATATATATATATATATATATATATATATATATATATATATATATATATATATATATATGACAAGAACTATCGGTGTTTCGACATACGTAGCAACTTAATTAAAAATTGTTGAAAAATCAATGTTGCTGCAAAATGCTTTCGTGAATTAGTGTAACAATTCATATTTGTATTCAAGTTTTTCTATATTAATCTCACACGTGCATAGCACGTCATTACTCCTAGTATATATATACATATATGTAAATACACATTTATATTTACGTCAACATTTGAAATAATAGGAAATACTTAATGTCTGAGCTAAATCATGTTGAAGTAACCGACTGCATAACCACATCAAGCAAAAGAATATGTTAAAATAAAAGGCAAAATATAGATCTCAAAAGACATGCACAGAGCCAATTGTTGAGTTTTAGTACATACTCCAAAACAAAGCCTGTTCTTAACTCAAATCTTAGCTAATTATAAATGTAAAACGTTATAATTCATTAACCAAACTTTTGTTAATCCATTTAACTTGCCCAAATAACTACTCGGAGAGAACAATTTTAACTCTCAGATAAGGTCCGCCTCTCCCTTTGATTAATTCACATATGCACATGTCATCTTCCTTAAGATCGTGATATTTGCAGAATTCTCTCCACTGCCCGGTATAGTTTACTCGTCCTCCTTTCCACGTTCTGTATTTTAAATGCCATGACTTCTTCCCCTTTGGATCGAGAACATAGGTTACTTTCTTCAAGTGGATGGCGTGAGATCCGACAAAGCTTATCGGAACGTACTTTACATGACAAAATCATAATAAAGTTAAAATAGTAATTTTAAATATTTTTTATGCAATTAATATTGCAAATAAGCACGTGTATCAGTGTATATTCAAATACCAGGTTTAATCAAAATAAGAAGAATAAGTAAACTCAAATGGCTGGATTTATGATATATACTTACCAGCTCACTCTTTCGGCTTGTGACTTGTGCAAAAAAATATGGATTTTTTGGTTTGTCAGCAAGTCTAGATCCAAAAATCCCCGCATCCACTTTATTAGTGATTCTCCTCTTGCGAAGTGGTTTTTCGCCAATGTCATCTTCATCTGAATCACTAATTATCTTCTTGTAGCGTCGTCGTCTTTCGTTTGTATCGCTAACATCTAAACAACATATATAGCATTATAGGAAACTAAAGACCATACATTATTTGACTAAGTTTATAATGTAAGAATATCGAAAATATCACAAAAATAACTAATATTTTTGTACCTTCTTTGACTCGCGCACATTCCTCTTCAACCTCCTCTTCATCTTCTTCTTCCCCCTCTTCATCTATGTCTTTGTACCCAATATCTTCTTCCTCTACCTCTTCTTTACTATCTCCCACCTCCTCTTCTTCCCCTCCCATTGCATCATCTTCGTTGTCCTCATATGTGTCTTCATTGCCATCCCCTTCTTCATTTTCTTCCTCTGGGTACACTACCTCTATATAATCCTCATCTGGCACTTCCTTCTTCACACGTTCATTTACCTCTATCTTATTCTTTTTCCATCCAATTCCTTTGAATATAAACTTTCCAGGCGCTTTCTTCTCGCAATCACGTACGTCGTATAGTTTCACACTGAACATTCCTTTGCAAAAATACTTGAACACTATCAACTCTCCTTTTTTGACCAAATTATCTTCTTGAAAAGTGACCCAACCCTCGTGAAAGTACGTATTCTCTCCTACTTTTTCCACTTTCACTTGCCAAAAATTGTTGTTTTCATCTGTGAGTACCACTAGTTCCGGGAGGCCTTGGATACGCCTAGTAAAAGTCGACGGAAGGGTCTGCATATACATATGTGACCATAAACAATTGCAATCAATGTTAAACCATCTATAAATGCAAATCAATTTGTCTGTCATTATGTGACGTTCTTCACAGAAGTTTTTGTAGTAAATGTTGAGATAAACTGTAATTCACATTAATACTATGAAAGTGAGTTAGTTAGGGTGAATAAGGAAAATATGGCCTACTGTGGATTTAGACAATATAAAAGAAGATGTCTATATATATATATATATATATATATATATATATATATATATGTATATGCGCTCAATGTGTACTAAATGATGTTATGGTTAACGCATGTTTGTCACCCAGAAATAAGAGAACTAATGTATAAGAGGGATCCACTTTATAACCATTAATATGTTATCAACGGTAAATACATCATTTCTAGGGCACATTAGATTCTCAAAAGTAATTGCTAAACTAATTGTTTTACCTAGGGCTCGTGGTGCGCATGGAATTGGGCTTGAGGTGCGTCAGGATCAAGTATATAATCTTTTTACTAAAAAATAAATAAACAAATTCATTTTTCTTTTTTTTTTGTACTTTTTATTATGATTAATATTAATGTATAGAAACATAAGAAGATAATAAATTTTAGAATAAATCAGATGATGGTAATCTTTTGAATATGCAAAACAAGATATATATATATATATATATATATATATATATATATATATATATATATATATATATAAAAGTATAAAAAGTACTTACTTACTGCTAGACTCATTTGTTAAAATTCCAAGAAATACTTAATTTCTTTTCCAATATATAAAAATCAAAATGAGTTATTTGATCACCTTTCGGTCATTTTCTCATTTTAATATAACTATTTTTATATAATCGACACAATTGAACAGATGACTCAAATAAAAACTACTATGTTAGTTAAAAAAAAAAAAAAAATATATCTACTCCTAACAAAAAATTTATCACATAGAATGGGGTTTTTTTAAACTTTGGTCCCTTAATGAGTATTGATTTCAACTTTGGTCCCTTATTGATTTTTTTTGCAACTTGGGTCCTCTCATTTGTCTCACAATTCATACTTGATCCTTTTCTTCACCGAAGTTGTCCCTTTTGGCAAAAAAAATTCATGTGTCGTGCACGTGGTCACATGAGGGTTACTTTGTGCGGAAAAGAAGTCGCGACTCTGAAATCGCACCCCTCTTTTGTTCGTTTAAGAAAACACTTTTTCTATTAGGGGACTAAAGTTGCAAAAAAATTCAATATGGGACTAAAGATGAAATCAGTACTCATTAAGGGACCAAAGTTGAAAAATACCCCAAAATAATGAAATTCAGACAAATGAAAGAAAAGGGAAAAAGATAGAAAAATACCATCTTTTCACTAAAACGCCTCGATATGAAAAACTTAGAAAAAGTAGGATGACTCATTTCTTGTACGTCGATGGGTTGGTCAGTCAATTCTCCGCAACAGTGATTTTCAAGCTGAGAAAAGGATCGAGTGTATTTAATTTACGAATGAGAGCAGAAGAAGGAAGGGTTCTTAAACGAGGGAGCGTTTCCAATTTTCTGTAATAAATAGGAAAAGAAAAATAACTTAGAAAGGGGGTGGCGGAGAAAGATATGGGTTGGCATAATTAAGAAAATCGAGGGCCGATTCATGAATTTAATTCGTCCTTATCGAATAGGTAAAATAGTCAACTTTTCTAGTAAAAGCATTTAAAAGTTGAATTTAAGAAAAAGAAACTATATGACAAAGTATTTAATGTTTGATATTAAAAAAAAAAAAAAAAAAAAAAAAAAACATAGTAGTGATAAAGAGAAACAAAAGAGGTACACTAGAAATTGGCTACCCCTTTTTAACTTTTTCCATTCCAGTCCTTTGCTTTTTTCCTATTTTGCTCGTGTATTTTTTACTTATTCCATTGCAGTCCTTTTATCCTCTTCGATCTCATTGGTTTGTTTCTTTCGATTTGCTCGCTCCAAGAATCACATCAGATTCTTATTTTACCAAATTGATGTACTATATTTTGGTTCTGCCACGTCATAATATTCGATATAATATATGAGCATATTTTGGGATTATTATGCCACGTCAGCACCATTATTTTTTAATGCAAAATTACAATTCAGAGCAAAACTCAAAATTAGGCCTGTGCAGGCCCAATTTAGAGTTATTCAGGGCCCAAGTCAACTTATAATTCTACTTGTAATGGACTTCTGGCTAAGGAAGGACTCTAAGTGGTATATAAAGGGGAGGAAGTTTTGGAGAGTCAATCCCGAGCTGGATTTTGACTAGTGAATTTGAGCGATCAATTCAACTCCGAATTCAATGAATTGTATATGCCTGGAAACCTTCTTGAGTCTAGTTTCCAAATCAAAAAGCGGATCTAGATTTCGAGGTCCAGAGAAGGAGATATAACAAAAATGGTGAGACTGCGCAAAGCTGAAGAATAGGTCGAAATTCGACCTATTTGGCCTATTTCGACCTATTTGGCCTATTTCGACCTATTTGACCAAATTCGACATATTTGGCCCAAATTCGACCTATTTGGCCCAAATTCGACCTATATCAAGCCCAATCCGAGCTATATGGGCTCAAATAAGATCTATTTGAAGGCCCAAAATCCCAATTCGAGCTATATGAGCTAAAATCCGATCTATGTGAGGCCCATGAGTCCAGTTAGAGCTATATGAGCCCAAATTCGACCTATTTGAGGCCTAATTCGACCTATTTGAAGGACCAATTCGAGCTATTTCAAAATAGCTCTAATTCGACCTATTTTGTGTCATAGTTCTACTTGGATTGCACTTTTAGACGAATAAGGACTCTTATTACTATATAAGGGGGTCGCATGCCTCATTCTAAGGTACGTTTTTATTTTCTAGCATCTAATTTCGAGCTATATACATCGAATTCGAGCTATAGAGCAATAATTCGAGCTATATTGCAATATCTCTTGTTCGATCTATATAGAGTGTATTTCGAGCTATTTGAGAGTAATTCGATCTATTCGGGTTTTCTCATCACGGTTCTCAATACCATTTCGAGGTGTGATAATTCGACCTATAGAGCTCAAATTCGACCTATTTGAGTAATTTCGAGCTATAAATTCGAGCTATTGTCACTGACGACAATACCTCAAATTCCGACCTATCTGACTTGAGCGTCGGAGTGCCTTCGCCGGAGGAGGCACCGGCTTAGTTTACGTGTGGTGTTGAGTGCAGGTTCTGAACTCAAAAGCTGCTTAAGCATCCAGCAGGAACTAAAGCAGTCTGACGTGGAGTGTTGGAGAGCGGACACGTATCCAGACGAAAATACCCCACATCAGTGGCGCCGTCTGTGGGAACCTCTATACGCACTTAGTAACAAACAGTGACACTCAATGGCTCAACGGAGAGCAACGGATAAGAATGGAATGGCAGGAAGGACTAGATCACAGAGGGAGGATGATAATCGGGCACCTGATGCTTCTGAGCGAACATCAGTAGCAGCGCCCAACACTCCCCTTGATCCTACAACTCACACAGGGAATCAACCTGAAGTTCCTCCCACGGAACAACAGCTATTGAATTCCGCTCAGTTGGATCAAATCATGGCGGCATTCCAAAGGACTATGGTCCCAATGATTGTGCAGCAATTGGCTAACACTTCTGCTCTACAGAATGTTCAGGTTCCAATAGCACAACAACCAGCAACACAGCCTGTGGCACCGCAGCAAGGAAGGACTCCTCCGACCCAGCGTCATGATGACTCAAGGCAGTATACGCAAACTAGGATGACAAGGCCAAGGGATCCATCTCCCTCGCTTGAAAGGAGGAATCCTCATTCAGTGAGGACCAATGCTAACAGAGCTCCCAGTCGAGCAACCGGTCGAGATAGAGAAGTAAGGGATGGAGAGGTGAATTCTAGGCAGAGAGTTCCTGATCATCGACTTGCAGCAAGTCGAACTGCCGGAAGAGATAGGGACTTGCCTGAAAGAGTTGCACCAAGATTGGAACCTGTTGTGGCAGAACATATTCCACTAAGGGAGAGGCCAAACCCCTTTTGTGAGGCAATCAGTAGATTAACACTGAAGGAAGGCACTATACTTCCTGATATGAAGAAGTATGATGGGACGACTGACCCAGCAACGCATTTTGATGACTTGGATGCAGAACTGCAAGTCTTGGGGTACAATGAGGGTTTAAGGGCAAAGCTGATTTCCCTTAGTCTAAGAGGAACTGCCAAAGAATGGTTCAAGAATTTGCTTCCACAAACTATTAGATCCGCAGAACAGTTCAGGGAGATGTTCGTCAAGAAATTTGCTACTTATCGGATGAAGAAGAAATCTCCCAGTACTCTGTTCAATATTCACAGAAAACCTGATGAAACTTTGGGGAAGTACATAGAACGCCTTAATATAGAGATTGGACGAGTGCAATCTCCTACTGCTGATCTAGTTATATCTGTACTAGAAATTCGATGTCAAAGTAAAAAGTTGGTGGAAGTGTTAAATTGGGAAGCACCAACTACTATTGAGCAAATCATGGATCTTTCTCGCAGAGTGACTGACATGGAAGAAGCTACTCTGAACCAAGGTTTAGTCGATTCACCGACATCATATGGAGGTAAAGAGAATAGAAACAGGAGAAAGGATGACAGAGGCAAAGATCGTGATCGAGGCCGATCACCTTTCGAGAGGTTTTGATAACTATACTCCTTTGAGAAAGGACATTGCTGAAATCTTTGCTGTCACAAAGGATCGTGGGATATTCAAAGTACCTAGACCCTTCAAGGAAACTGACGAGATGAAGGAGTCAAGGAAATATTGCAAGTATCACAGACAGCATGGTCATTATACTAATGAATGCAAGGCCTTGAGGAACGAAATTGAACGACTCAATCAATATAGAAAACTTATTGAGTTTGTCCTTGAGGATCGAGAACCACGAGACGACAAATCATCTGGGGGAAGAAAGAGGAGTCGCTCTCAGCAACAAAAGGAGGATGAACCAAGGTGCAAAAAGGGCAACCTCAGCGATGTTGATGACAATTGGATCAACGTAATTTCAGGCGGATCAATCTGAGATGAGGAAGTTGGTATCAGCCGCTCGAATCAATCAATCTGTGGACAACGCAATCTTGGCTAAATCTAAATTTTTCGATGCGCAAAGCATGAATACTACAAGTAAGACACCAATCATTCCAATTCTTTTATTGTCTTGTTGGCACATTAGGGCCGTAGTTTGGATGTTATCATTACTTTTTATCTCATGGATTACTAGTATCTGCATGGGAACCTCAATTGTAATCTTTAGCACTGAACTACGTGGACTTGATTCTTGACCATCTAAGCATGGCAGGATACGTAGGCAACTCGGAAGTTACTCGAGCGTAGTCCCAAAACTTATAAAATTTCCTATTTTATTCAAGTTTGATTGTTCGCCTACATTTAACTTACACATTATTTAACTTACACGTTATTTAATTTACACATTATTTAACTTACACGTTATTTATGAGTTAACACACTCGTAAAGCCAAGCAAAGCCTCGCACACTTAATATGAGTTCACACACTCGTAAAGCCGAGCAAAACCTCGCACACTTAATACGAGTTAACACACTCGTAAAGCCGAGCAAAGCCTCGCACTCTTAAAACGAGCACGAGCACTCGGATAAACGAGCACTAGCACTCGTAAAATGGACGTTAGCCTCCGTACGATTGAGCACTAGAACTCAATCACTTATTAGTAAGTTTATACACTTGCAATATTTTCGAGCACAAGCACTCGGATAAACGAGCACTAGCATTCGTAAAACGAGCACAAGCACTCGTAAATTTGAGCACAAGCACTCAAATTCGTAAGTTTCCACACTTATAAAATTTTCGAGCACAAGCACTCGTAAACTTTAGCGCAAGCACTAAAATTCGTAAGTTTCCACACTTACAAAAATTTTCGTGCACAAACACGCAAAGTATGAGCACTAGCCTCAACTCATGAAGATTTTAATACCCTAAGCCACAAGCAGCTTAGTTGGTAAACTCACAAAATCCAAAGCCAAGTAGCTTGGACGTTAAAGAAATGGGAAATGAGCACTAGCCTCGATTCAAGAAACATATAAACACCCTAAGCTAAGCAGCTTAGGTGATAAAGATCAATACCCTACGCCAAACAGTTTGGTTGCTATAAATACAAGGCCATGAGACATGCAGTTTACCTGATCATGAAACTCGACTACTAAAAATCTTACAGTGTAAAAGACATCATTCAGTAGCAAACTCACGTCATGAGTCGAAAATCTGAGTTTTCCAGCCGGAACTCTGACTTTTCAAATCTTTACGGACTCGTTGCACGATTATCGGAGTTTCTTGAGATATTATACTTTGTATGACCAATGTTTCTGCACATTACTCTTACAAACTGAGGGACTCCATGATGTACCATATTTTGGTATTGCCACGTCATAATATTCGATATAATATATGAGCATATTTTGGGATTATTATGCCACGTCAGCACCATTATTTTTTAATGCAAAATTACAATTCAGAGCAAAACTCAAAATTAGGCATGTGCAGGCCCAATTTAGAGTTATTCAGGGCCCAAGTCAACTTATAATTCTACTTGGAATGGACTTCTAGCTAAGGAAGGACTCTAAGTGGTATATAAAGGGGAGGAAGTTTTGGAGAGTCAATCCCGAGCTGGATTTCGACTAGTAAATTCGAGCTATCAATTCAACTCCAAATTCGATGAATTGTATATGCCTGGAAAGCCTCTTGAGTCTAGTTTCCAAATCAAAAAGCGGATCTAGATTTCGAGGTCCAGAGAAGGAGATATAACAAAAATTGTGAGACTGCGCAAAGCTGAAGACCTATTCGGCCTATTTCGACCTATTTGGCCTATTTCGACCTATTTGGCCCATATTCGACCTATTTGGCCCAAATTCGAGGGCTCAAATAAGATCTATTTGAAGGCCCAATTCGAGCTATATGGGCTAAAATCCGATCTATGTGAGGCCCATGAGTCCACTTAGAGATATATGAGCCCAAATTCGACCTATTTGAGACCTAATTCGACCTATTTGAGCCCTAATTCGACCTATTTGAAGGACCAATTCGAGCTATTTCAAAATAGCTCTAATTCGACCTATTTTGAGTCATAGTTCAAAATTTGGATCTTGGAAATCGTGTTGGAGCTGTTGGGAAGAGAGATGGAGAGGGCGGCGGTAAGGCGACCGAGATCGATGGCTGGACTACGACAGCGACAGTGGTTTTTTAGGGCCACCATCTCAAAAGGCGGGGGTGATCGTTATCTATTGAGGTTCAGTTTGGGGGGGGGGGGGGTGTCGGGGTTTTAGTTGGAGAAGACGAAGAGTGATGGGATGTTCTTTTTTTCTAATTTAATATTAAGAATGAATTAAAAAAATAAGTTAAATATTGTTTTTCTTTTTGACAAGGTACTTAACGCTGTTTAACTTAGTATAATTTCAACAAAATATAGAACAATGATACATACATATTCTTAAATATAAGTAATAGTATGTGATTAATAAAATCACAATTTGTGATGGCTTGAAAAATTATATGTTTTTGTTTTGAGCTTCAAAAGTAAAACTTTATAATTATACTATGTAATACGTTTCGTAGAGAAAATTAGTATCTTAAACAAGTAATAACTATTAAGTTTTGCAAAGAAATTATATAATCATGAGAGGTGTTAGTTGAGAGAAACTATATTTAGAGAAAAAAACACGAACTTGAAAGTAATACAAAATATTTGTAATACGTTGCATTACTAACAAAATATGTTCGAAAATATAGTGCATCACTTTTAAAATAATTTTACCTCGTTCATATTTTATTTTACTCTCTTTCGAATATTATACACCCAATATATATATATATATATATATATATATATATATGACAAGAACTATGGGTGTTTCGACATACGTAGCAACTTAATTAAAAATTGTTGAAAAATCAATGTTGCTGCAAAATGCTTTCGTGAATTAGTGTAACAATTCATATTTGTATTCAAGTTTTTCTATATTAATCTCACACGTGCATAGCACGTCATTACTCCTAGTATATATATACATATATGTAAATACACATTTATATTTACGTCAACATTTGAAATAATAGGAAATACTTAATGTCTGAGCTAAATCATGTTGAAGTAACCGACTGCATAACCACATCAAGCAAAAGAATATGTTAAAATAAAAGGCAAAATATAGATCTCAAAAGACATGCACAGAGCCAATTGTTGAGTTTTAGTACATACTCCAAAACAAAGCCTGTTCTTAACTCAAATCTTAGCTAATTATAAATGTAAAACGTTATAATTCATTAACCAAACTTTTGTTAATCCATTTAACTTGCCCAAATAACTACTCGGAGAGAACAATTTTAACTCTCAGATAAGGTCCGCCTCTCCCTTTGATTAATTCACATATGCACATGTCATCTTCCTTAAGATCGTGATATTTGCAGAATTCTCTCCACTGCCCGGTATAGTTTACTCGTCCTCCTTTCCACGTTCTGTATTTTAAATGCCATGACTTCTTCCCCTTTGGATCGAGAACATAGGTTACTTTCTTCAAGTGGATGGCGTGAGATCCGACAAAGCTTATCGGAACGTACTTTACATGACAAAATCATAATAAAGTTAAAATAGTAATTTTAAATATTTTTTATGCAATTAATATTGCAAATAAGCACGTGTATCAGTGTATATTCAAATACCAGGTTTAATCAAAATAAGAAGAATAAGTAAACTCAAATGGCTGGATTTATGATATATACTTACCAGCTCACTCTTTCGGCTTGTGACTTGTGCAAAAAAATATGGATTTTTTGGTTTGTCAGCAAGTCTAGATCCAAAAATCCCCGCATCCACTTTATTAGTGATTCTCCTCTTGCGAAGTGGTTTTTCGCCAATGTCATCTTCATCTGAATCACTAATTATCTTCTTGTAGCGTCGTCGTCTTTCGTTTGTATCGCTAACATCTAAACAACATATATAGCATTATAGGAAACTAAAGACCATACATTATTTGACTAAGTTTATAATGTAAGAATATCGAAAATATCACAAAAATAACTAATATTTTTGTACCTTCTTTGACTCGCGCACATTCCTCTTCAACCTCCTCTTCATCTTCTTCTTCCCCCTCTTCATCTATGTCTTTGTACCCAATATCTTCTTCCTCTACCTCTTCTTTACTATCTCCCACCTCCTCTTCTTCCCCTCCCATTGCATCATCTTCGTTGTCCTCATATGTGTCTTCATTGCCATCCCCTTCTTCATTTTCTTCCTCTGGGTACACTACCTCTATATAATCCTCATCTGGCACTTCCTTCTTCACACGTTCATTTACCTCTATCTTATTCTTTTTCCATCCAATTCCTTTGAATATAAACTTTCCAGGCGCTTTCTTCTCGCAATCACGTACGTCGTATAGTTTCACACTGAACATTCCTTTGCAAAAATACTTGAACACTATCAACTCTCCTTTTTTGACCAAATTATCTTCTTGAAAAGTGACCCAACCCTCGTGAAAGTACGTATTCTCTCCTACTTTTTCCACTTTCACTTGCCAAAAATTGTTGTTTTCATCTGTGAGTACCACTAGTTCCGGGAGGCCTTGGATACGCCTAGTAAAAGTCGACGGAAGGGTCTGCATATACATATGTGACCATAAACAATTGCAATCAATGTTAAACCATCTATAAATGCAAATCAATTTGTCTGTCATTATGTGACGTTCTTCACAGAAGTTTTTGTAGTAAATGTTGAGATAAACTGTAATTCACATTAATACTATGAAAGTGAGTTAGTTAGGGTGAATAAGGAAAATATGGCCTACTGTGGATTTAGACAATATAAAAGAAGATGTCTATATATATATATATATATATATATATATATATGTATATGCGCTCAATGTGTACTAAATGATGTTATGGTTAACGCATGTTTGTCACCCAGAAATAAGAGAACTAATGTATAAGAGGGATCCACTTTATAACCATTAATATGTTATCAACGGTAAATACATCATTTCTAGGTCACATTAGATTCTCAAAAGTAATTGCTAAACTAATTGTTTTACCTAGGGCTCGTGGTGCGCATGGAATTGGGCTTGAGGTGCGTCAGGATCAAGTATATAATCTTTTTACTAAAAAATAAATAAACGAATTCATTTTTCTTTTTTTTTGTACTTTTTATTATGATTAATATCAATGTATAGAAACATAAGAAGATAATAAATTGTAGGATAAATCAGATGATGGTAATCTTTTGAATATGCAAAACAAGATATATATATATATATATATAAAAGTATAAAAAGTACTTACTTACTGCTAGACTCATTTGTTAAAATTCCAAGAAATACTTAATTTCTTTTCCAATATATAAAAATCAAAATGAGTTATTTGATCACCTTTCGGTCATTTTCTCATTTTAATATAACTATTTTTATATAATCGACACAATTGAACAGATGACTCAAATAAAAACTACTATGGTAGTTAAAAAAAAATAAAAAAAATATCTACTCCTAACAAAAAATTTATCACATAGAATGGGGTTTTTTTAAACTTTGGTCCCTTAATGAGTATTGATTTCAACTTTGGTCCCTTATTGATTTGTTTTGCAACTTTGGTCCTCTAATTTGTCTCACAATTCATACTTGATCCTTTTTTTCACCGAAGTTGTCCCTTTTGGCAAAAAAAATTCATGTGTCGTGCACGTGGTCACATGAGGGTTACTTTCTGCGGAAAAGAAGTCGCGACTCTGAAATCGCACCCCTCTTTTGTTCGTTTAAGAAAACACTTTTTCTATTAGGGGACTAAAGTTGCAAAAAAAATTCAATATGGGACTAAAGATGAAATCAGTACTCATTAAGGGACCAAAGTTGAAAAAAACCCCAAAATAATGAAATTCAGACAAATGAAAGAAAAGGGAAAAAGATAGAAAAATACCATCTTTTCACTAAAACGCCTCGATATGAAAAACTTAGAAAAAGTAGGATGACTCATTTCTTGTACGTCGATGGGTTGGTCAGTCAATTCTCCGCAACAGTGATTTGCAAGCTGAGAAAAGGATCGAGTGTATTTAATTTACGAATGAGAGCAGAAGAAGGAAGGGTTCTTAAACGAGGGAGCGTTTCCAATTTTCTGTAATAAATAGGAAAAGAAAAATAACTTAGAAAGGGGGTGGCGGAGAAAGATATGGGTTGGCATAATTAAGAAAACCGAGGGCCGATTCATGAATTTAATTCGTCCTTATCGAATAGGTAAAATAGTCAACTTTTCTAGTAAAAGCATTTAAAGTTGAATTTAAGAAAAAGAAACTATATGACAAAGTATTTAATGTTTGATATTAGAAAAAAAAAAAAAAAAAACATAGTAGTGATAAAGAGAAACAAAAGAGGTACACTAGAGATTGGCTACCCCTTTTTAACTTTTTCCATTCCAGTCCTTTGCTTTTTTCCTATTTTGCTCGTGTATTTTTTACTTTTTCCATTGCAGTCCTTTTATCCTCTTTGATCTCATTGGTTTGTTTCTTTCAATTTGCTCGCTCCAAGAATCACATCAGATTCTTATTTTACCAAATTGATGTACTATATTTTGGTACTGCCACGTCATAATATTCGATATAATATATGAGCATATTTTGGGATTATTATGCCACGTCAGCACCATTATTTTTTAATGCAAAATTACAATTCAGAGCAAAACTCAAAATTAGGCCTGTGCAGGCCCAATTTAGAGTTATTCAGGGCCCAAGTCAACTTATAATTCTACTTGGAATGGACTTCTAGCTAAGGAAGGACTCTAAGTGGTATATAAAGGGGAGGAAGTTTTGGAGAGTCAATCCCGAGCTGGATTTCGACTAGTGAATTTGAGCTATCAATTCAACTCCGAATTCGATGAATTGTATATGCCTGGAAAGCTTCTTGAGTCTAGTTTCCAAATCAAAAAGCGGATCTAGATTTCAAGGTTCAGAGAAGGAGATATAACAACAATGGTGAGACTGCGCAAAGCTGAAGAATAGGTCGAAATTCGACCTATTTGGCCTATTTCGACCTATTTGGCCTATTTCGACCTATTTGGCCAAATTCGACCTATTTGGCCCAAATTCGACCTATTTGGCCCAAATTCGACCTATATCAAGCCCAATCCGAGCTATATAGGCTCAAATAAGATCTATTTGAAGGCCCAAAAGCCCAATTCGAGCTATATGAGCTAAAATCCGATCTATGTGAGGCCCATGAGTCAAGTTAGAGCTATATGAGCCCAAATTCGACCTATTTGAGGCCTAATTCGACCTATTTGAAGGACCAATTCGAGCTATTTCAAAATAGCTCTAATTCGACCGATTTTGTGTCATAGTTCTACTTGGATTGCACTTTTAGACGAATAAGGACTCTTAATACAATATAAGGGGGTCCCATGCCTCATTCTATGGTACGTTTTTATTTTCTAGCATCTAATTTCGAGTTATATACATCGAATTCGAGCTATAGAGCAATAATTCAAGCTATATTGCAATAGCTCTTGTTCGATCTATATAGAGTGTATTTCGAGCTATTTGAGAGTAATTCGATCTATTCGGGTTTTCTCATCACGGTTCTCAATATCATTTCGAGGTGTGCTAATTCGACCTATAGAGCTCAAATTCGACCTATTTGAGTAATTTCGAGCTATAAATTTGAGCTATTGTCACTGACGACAATACCTCAAATTCCGACCTATCTGACTTGAGCGTCGGAGTGCCTTCGCCGGAGGAGGCACCGGCTTAGTTTACGTGTGGTGTTGAGTGCAGGTTCTGAACTCAAAAGCTGCTTAAGCATCCAGCAGGAACTAAAGCTGTCTGACGTGGAGTGTTGGAGAGCGGACACGTATCCAGACGAAAATACCCCACATCAGTGGCGCCGTCTGTGGGAACCTCTATACGCACTTAGTAACAAACAGTGACACTCAATGGCTCAACGGAGAGCAACGGATAAGAATGGAATGGCAGGAAGGACTAGATCACAGAGGGAGGATGATAATCGGGCACCTGATGCTTCTGAGCAAACATCAGTAGCAGCGCCCAACACTCCCCTTGATTCTCCAACTCACACAGCGAATCAACCTGAAGTTCCTCCCACGGAACAACAGCTATTGAATTCCGCTCAGTTGGATCAAATCATGGCGGCATTCCAAAGGACTATGGTCCCAATGATTGTGCAGCAATTGGCTAACACTTCTGCTCTACAGAATGTTCAGGTTCCAATAGCACAACAACCAGCAACACAGCCTGTAGCACCGCAGCAAGGAAGGACTCATCCGACCCAGCGTCGTGATGACTCAAGGCAGTATACGCAAACTAGGATGACAAGGCCAAGGGATCCATCTCCCTCGCTTGAAAGGAGGAATCCTCGTTCAGTGAGGACCAATGCTAACAGAGCTCCCAGTCGAGCAACCGGTCGAGATAGAGAAGTAAGGGATGGAGAGGTGAATTCTAGGCAGAGAGTTCCTGATCATCGACTTGCAGCAAGTCGAACTGCCGGAAGAGATAGGGACTTGCCTGAAAGAGTTGCACCAAGATTGGAACCTGTTGTGGCAGAACATATTCCACTAAGGGAGAGGCCAAACCCCTTTTGTGAGGCAATCAGTAGATTAACACTGAAGGAAGGCACTATACTTCCTGATATGAAGAAGTATGATGGGACGACTGACCCAGCAACGCATTGTGATGACTTGGATGCAGAACTGCAAGTCTTGGGGTACAATGAGGATTTAAGGGCAAAGCTGATTTCCCTTAGTCTAAGAGGAACTGCCAAAGAATGGTTCAAGAATTTGCTTCCACAAACTATTAGATCCGCAGAACAGTTCAGGGAGATGTTCGTCAAGAAATTTGCTACTTATCGGATGAAGAAGAAATCTCCCAGTACTCTGTTCAATATTCACAGAAAACCTGATGAAACTTTGGGGAAGTACATAGAACGCCTTAAGATTGGACGAGTGCAATCTCCTACTGCTGATCTAGTTATATCTGTACTAGAAAATTGATGTCAAAGTAAAAAGTTGGTGGAAGTGTTAAATTGGGAAGCACCAACTACTATTGAGCAAATCATGGATCTTTCTCGCAGAGTGACTGACATGGAAGAAGCTACTCTGAACCAAGGTTTAGTCGATTCACCGACATCATATGGAGGTAAAGAGAATAGAAACAGGAGAAAGGATGACAGAGGCAAAGATCGTGATCGAGGCCGATCACCTTTCGAGAGGTTTTGATAACTATACTCCTTTGAGAAAGGACATTGCTGAAATCTTTGCTGTCACAAAGGATCGTGGGATATTCAAAGTACCTAGACCCTTCAAGGAAACTGACGAGATGAAGGAGTCAAGGAAATATTGCAAGTATCACAGACAGCATGGTCATTATACTAATGAATGCAAGGCCTTGAGGAACGAAATTGAACGACTCAATCAATATGGAAAACTTATTGAGTTTGTCCTTGAGGATCGAGAACCACGAGACGACAAACCATCTGGGGGCAGAAAGAGGAGTCGCTCTCAGCAACAAAAGGAGGATGAACCAAGGTGCAAAAAGGGCAACCTCAGCGATGTTGATGACAATTGGATCAACGTAATTTCAGGCGGATCAATCTGAGATGAGGAAGTTGGTATCAGCCGCTCGAATCAATCAATCTGTGGACAACGCAATCTTGGCTAAATCTAAATTTTTCGATACGCAAAGCATGAATACTACAAGTAAGACACCAATCATTCCAATTCTTTTATTGTCTTGTTGGCACATTAGGGCCGTAGTTTGGATGTTATCATTACTTTTTATCCCATGGATTACTTGCAATATTTTCGAGCACAAACGAGCACTAGCACTCGTAAAACGAGCACAAGCACTCGTAAATTTGAGCACAAGCACTCAAATTCGTAAGTATCCACACTTATAAAATTTTCGAGCACAAGCACTCGTAAACTTTAGCGCAAGCACTAAAATTCGTAAGTTTCCACACTTACAAAAATTTTCGTGCACAAACACGCAAAGTATGAGCACTAGCCACAACTCATGAAAATTTTAATACCCTAAGCCACAAGCAGCTTAGTTGGTAAACTCACAAAATCCAAAGCCAAGTAGCTTGGACGTTAAAGAAATGGGAAATGAGCACTAGCCTCGATTCAAGAAACATATAAACACCCTAAGCTAAGCAGCTTAGGTGATAAAGATCAATACCCTACGCCAAACAGTTTGGTCGCTATAAATACAAGGCCATGAGACATGCAGTTTACCTGATCATGAAACTCGACTACTAAAAATCTTACAGTGTAAAAGACGTCATTCAGTAGCAAACTCACGTCATAAGTCGAAAATCTGAGTTTTCCAGCCGGAACTCTGAGTTTTCAAATCTTTACGGACTCGTTGCACGATTATCGGAGTTTCTTGAGATATTATACTTTGTATGACCAATGTTTCTGCACATTACTCTTACAAACTGGGGGACTCCATGATGTACCATATTTTGGTACTGCCACGTCATAATATTCGATATAATATATGAGCATATTTTGGGATTATTATGCCACGTCAGCACCATTATTTTTTAATGCAAAAAATTACAATTCAGAGCAAAACTCAAAATTAGGCCTGTGCAGGCCCAATTTAGAGTTATTCAGGGCCCAAGTCAACTTATAATTCTACTTGGAATGGACTTCTAGCTAAGGAAGGACTCTAAGTGGTATATAAAGGGGAGGAAGTTTTGGAGAGTCAATCCCGAGCTGGATTTCGACTAGTGAATTTGAGCTATCAATTCAACTCCGAATTCGATGAATTGTATATTCCTGGAAAGCCTCTTGAGTCTAGTTTCCAAATCAAAACGCGGATCTAGATTTCGAGGTCCAGAGAAGGAGATATAACAAAAACGGTGAGACTGCGCAAAGCTGAAGAATAGGTCGAAATTCGACCTATTTGGCCTATTTCGACCTATTTGGCCTATTCCGACCTATTTGGCCCATATTCGACCTATTTGGCCCAAATTCGACCTATATCAAGCCTAATCCGAGCTATATGGGCTCAAATAAGATCTATTTGAAGGCCCAATTCGAGCTATATGGGCTAAAATCCGATCTATGTGAGGCCCATGAGTCCACTTAGAGCTATATGAGCCCAAATTCGACCTATTTGAGGCCTAATTCGACCTATTTGAGGCCTAATTCGACCTATTTGAAGGACCAATTCGAGCTATTTCAAAATAGCTCTAATTCGACCTATTTTGAGTCATAGTTCAAAATTTGGATCTTGGAAATCGTGTTGGAGCTGTTGGGAAGAGAGATGGAGAGGGCGGCGGTAAGGCGACCGAGATCGATGGCTGGACTACGACAGCGACAGTGGTTTTTTAGGGCCACCATCTCAAAAGGCGGGGGTGATCGTTATCTATTGAGGTTCAGTTTGGGGGGGGGGGGGGTGTCGGGGTTTTAGTTGGAGAAGACGAAGAGTGATGGGATGTTCTTTTTTTCTAATTTAATATTAAGAATGAATTAAAAAAATAAGTTAAATATTGTTTTTCTTTTTGACAAGGTACTTAACGCTGTTTAACTTAGTATAATTTCAACAAAATATAGAACAATGATACATACATATTCTTAAATATAAGTAATAGTATGTGATTAATAAAATCACAATTTGTGATGGCTTGAAAAATTATATGTTTTTGTTTTGAGCTTCAAAAGTAAAACTTTATAATTATACTATGTAATACGTTTCGTAGAGAAAATTAGTATCTTAAACAAGTAATAACTAATAAGTTTTGCAAAGAAATTATATAATCATGAGAGGTGTTAGTTGAGAGAAACTATATTTAGAGAAAAAAACACGAACTTGTAAGTAATGCAAAATATTTGTAATACGTTGCATTACTAACAAAATATGTTCGAAAATATAGTGCATCACTTTTAAAATAGTTTTACCTCGTTCATATTTTAATTTACTCTCTTTCTAATATTATACACCCAACATATATATATATGACAAGAACTATCGGTGTTTCGACATATGTAGCAACTTAATTAAAAATTGTTGAAAAATCAATGTTGCTGCAAAATGTTTTCGTGAATTAGTGTAACAATTCATATTTGTATTCAAGTTTTTCTATATTAATCTCACACGTGCATAGCACGTGCATTACTCCTAGTATATATATACATATATGTAAATACACATTTATATTTACGTCAACATTTGAAATAATAGGAAATACTTAATGTCTGAGCTAAATCATGTTGAAGTAACCGACTGCATAACCACATCAAGCAAAAGAATATGTTAAAATAAAAGGCAAAATATAGATCTCAAAAGACATGCACAGAGCCAATTGTTGAGTTTTAGTACATACTCCAAAACAAAGCCTGTTCTTAACTCAAATCTTAGCTAATTATAAATGTAAAACGTTATAATTCATTAACCAAACTTTTGTTAATCCATTTAACTTGCCCAAATAACTACTCGGAGAGAACAATTTTAACTCTCAGATAAGGTCCGCCTCTCCCTTTGATTAATTCACATATGCACATGTCATCTTCCTTAAGATCGTGATATTTGCAGAATTCTCTCCACTGCCCGGTATAGTTTACTCGTCCTCCTTTCCACGTTCTGTATTTTAAATGCCATGACTTCTTCCCCTTTGGATCGAGAAGATAGGTTACTTTCTTCAAGTGGATGGCGTGAGATCCGACAAAGCTTATCGGAACGTACTTTACATGACAAACTCATAATAAAGTTAAAATAGTAATTTTAAATATTTTTTATGCAATTAATACTGCAAATAAGCACGTGTATCACTGTATATTCAAATACCAGGTTTAATCAAAATAAGAAGAATAAGTAAACTCAAATGGCTGGATTTATGATATATACTTACCAGCTCACTCTTTCGGCTTGTAAATTGTGCAAAAAAATATGGATTTTTCGGTTTGTCAGCAAGTCTAGATCCAAAAATCCCCGCATCCAGTTTATTAGTGATTCTCCTCTTGCGAAGTGGTTTTTCGCCAATGTCCTCTTCATCTGAATCACTAATTATCCTCTTGTAGCGTCGTCGTCTTTCGTTAGTATAGCTAACATCTAAACAACATATATAGCATTAATAGGAAACTAAAGACCATACATTATTTGACTAAGTTTATAATGTAAGAATATCGAATATATCACAAAAATAACTAATATTTTTGTACCTTCTTTGACTCGCGCACATTCCTCTTCAACCTCCTCTTCATCTTCTTCTTCCCCCTCTTCATCTATGTCTTTGTACCCAATATCTTCTTCCTCTACCTCTTCTTTACTATCTCCCACCTCCTCTTCTTCCCCTCCCATTTCATCATCTTCGTTGTCCTCATATGTGTCTTCATTGCCATCCCCTTCTTCATTTTCTTCCTCTGGGTACACTACCTCTATATAATCCTCATCTGGCACTTCCTTCTTCACACGTTCATTTACCTCTATCTTATTCTTTTTCCATCCAATTCCTTTGAATATAAACTTTCCAGGCGCTTTCTTCTCGCAATCACGTACGTCGTATAGTTTCACACTGAACATGCCTTTGCAAAAATACTTGAACACTATCAACTCTCCTTTTTTGACCAAATTATCTTCTTGAAAAGTGACCCAACCCTCGTGAAAGTACGTATTCTCTCCTACTTTTTCCACTTTCACTTGCCAAAAATTGTTGTTTTCATCTGTGAGTACCACTAGTTCCGGGAGGCCTTGGATACGCCTAGTAAAAGTCGACGGAAGGGTCTGCATATACATATGTGACCATAAACAATTGCAATCAATGTTAAACCATCTATAAATGCAAATCAATTTGTCTGTCATTATGTGACGTTCTTCACAGAAGTTTTTGTAGTAAATGTTGAGATAAACTTTAATTCACATTAATACTATGAAAGTGAGTTAGTTAGGGTGAATAAGGAAAATATGGCTTACTGTGGATTTAGACAATATAAAAGAAGATGTCTATATATATATATATATATATGTATATATATATATATATGTATATATATGTATATATATATATATATATGTATATATATATATATATATGTATATATATATATATATATATATGTATATGCGCTCAATGTGTACTAAGTGATGTTATGGTTAACGCATGTTTGTCACCCAGAAATATAAGAACTAATGTATAAGAGGGATCCACTTTATAACCATTAATATGTTATCAACGGTAAATACATCATTTCTAAGTCACATTAGATTCTCAAAAGTAATTGCTAAACTAATTGTTTTACCTAGGGCTCGTGGTGCGCATGGAATTGGGCTTGAGGTGCGTCAGGATCAAGTATATAATCTTTTTACTAAAAAATAAATAAACGAATTCATTTTTCTTTTTTTTTTTTTGTACTTTTTATTATGATTAATATCAATGTATAGAAACATAAGAAGATGATAAATTTTAGGATAAATCAGATGATAGTAATCTTTTGAATATGCAAAACAAGATATATATATATATATATATATATATATATATATATATATATATATATATATATATATATATATATATATATATATATATATATATATATATATATATATATATATAAGTATAAAAAGTACTTACTTACTGCTAGACTCATTTGTTAAAATTTCAAGAAATACTTAATTTCTTTTCCAATATATAAAAATCAAAATGAGTTATTTGATCAGCTTTCGGTCATTTTCTCATTTTAATATAACTATTTTTATATAATCGACACAATTGAACAGATGACTCATATAAAAACTACTATGGTAGTTAAAAAAAAAAAAAAAAAAAAAAAAAATCTACTCCTAACAAAAAATTTATCACATAGAATGGGGTTTTTTTAAACTTTGGTCCCTAATGAGTATTGATTTCAACTTTGGTCCCTTATTGAATTTTGTTGCAACTTTGGTCCTCTAATTTGTCTCACAATTCATACATGATCCTTTTTTTCACCGAAGTTGTCCCTTTTGGCAAAAAAAATTCATGTGTCGTGCATGTGGTCACATGAGGGTTACTTTCTGCGGAAAAGAAGTCGCGACTCTGAAATCGCACCCCTCTTTTGTTCGTTTAAGAAAACACTTTTTCTATTAGGGGACTAAAGTTGCAAAAAAATTCAATATGGGACTAAAGATGAAATCAGTACTCATTAAGGGACCAAAGTTGAAAAAACCCCCAAAATAATGAAATTCAGACAGATGAAAGAAAAGGGAAAAAGATAGAAAAATACCATCTTTTCACTAAAACGCCTCGATATGAAAAACTTAGAAAAAGTAGGATGACTCATTTCTTGTACGTCGATGGGTTGGTCAGTCAATTCTCCGCAACTGTGATTTGCAAGCTGAGAAAAGGATCCAGTGTATTTAATTTACGAATGAGAGCAGAAGAAGGAAGGGTTCTTAAACGAGGGAGCGTTTCCAATTTTCTGTAATAAATAGGAAAAGAAAAATAACTTAGAAAGGGGGTGGCGGAGAAAGATATGGGTTGGCATAATTAAGAAAACCGAGGGCCGATTCATGAATTTAATTCGTCCTTATCGAATAGGTAAAATAGTCAACTTTTCTAGTAAAAGCATTTAAAAGTTGAATTTAAGAAAAAGAAACTATACGACAAAGTATTTAATGTTTGATATTAAAAAAAAAAAAAAAACATAGTAGTGATAAAGAGAAACAAAAGAGGTACACTAGAGATTGTACTCTACAATTCTTCACGAAGTAGAAATTACCGACTATTCAATCAAACTCGATATTTTTGGCAAACTCTCGTTCAATGTAGATTAACATAGACTTCAACATGAACTCATTCTCCACTTTACGAATGATTTTGAAAAAGTTTCATGGATGAAATGCACTATATGTTTTGAAGTAGAGAAACAAGGTCGTAACTATAACATAAAATTTAGAATCACAAAATGGCTAATATACATTATCACCTAACAAAACAACAAACAAATAGAGGAATTGCTTTTTTTATGAAAGTCATACACTAACATTATTTATATATGTTATATAAAAAGTACCAAATTACGACAATATTTAAGATTTATGTACTAAATAGTTGAATTTAAAACTTTGTTATGTAACTTTTCTGCTTCTCGGGTTATATTGGAGGCAATGAATAAAGATCTTAATTCAAGTTTCTAGCCATAGGAGAATTTAGGCCGAGAATATTTTTTGCTATATGCCACCAATTATTTGCTTTTTTGTTGCACTTGATATGATTTTTGAAACATCGATCATATGCCCTTTTAGATACATGAAGATGAATTTGAGTAAATGTAAGATTTGTGTTGGGGTAACACTGGAAGTTAAATTGTAAAAATTAATTCTTATTGGACCAGTTTTTTTTTCTTTTTTTTTTTCCCATGGGCAATAGTTTATATATACTAGTACTAAGTGTTAAAAAGAAAAGAAAAGAAAGAATAACTCAGGCTTCCTCCCGCCCCGCCTCGTGTAGGTCAAGCCCTCGAGCAACAATAGCGCGGTCCACACATATAATGTGCTCACCAAGGATAGGTTGGAAACGACGCAACTGGCTGCCCAATGCACAATGAGAAAAATGTGAATCAATGAAATCATTAGCACTTGGTGGCAAGACACATTGCTTGAACAAAATAGAGACAACTATGCCCATATTGATACATTTATAATTTGGGTAAAAATTGTCAAACCCCTGAACTATACGGCCATCTATAAACTGTCCACACACTAATTAGAAAGATAAACTTGTCCCCAACTTATTCTAAAATTTGTGAAAAGCATCTTCTCAACTTTTTAGCATAAATGTTGTTTTTACCGACTTTTGAGGAGTAAACATGGGGGTTTCATCTCTATTTAGCTCAAATTCACAAAAAAACCCCTTTTCTCCCTTCAATTTCATCTCAAGCCCCAAGATTAAGGTGAAAACTAATTTTTAAAACTAGGGTTTAAAAATTAAAAAGTATATGACAAAACTTTAAGGGCAAAGATGTTATTTTATTGAAATTAGAGTTAAATTTAGATGGACCCTCATGTTTGTGCTTCAAAATCCAGAGAAAACAAACTTTTCAGAGATAAGATTCCGCCAATTTTGACCAGTTAGCATTTATCACATTTTTGAATATGTTAGGGCATATTTCTCTTTGGATTAATTGCAGCAAACCACCCAAACTATGAGATATTTTTTATTTTACCCCATAATCTATAAAAATGTGTGATATACTACACAACCTATTAATTATTATGAGATTTACCTCGTGATGCCAAATCTATTGATTATAGCATAAATGGGGAGGTTTTGATAGGCCAAATTGATAAAACACATTGTATTTGTAGAGCTTTACTCCCCTCAAATACTTTAATACTTTGCTCACTACATTCAAAAAAGGCATTTGTTTTGGTCATAACACATTGTTTTCGACGCAAAGGTCTACACTTTTCAACTTCTAGGAGAAAAAGTGCAATTTAATCTTACCTTCTTCTTGATATATCTTTAGTTCCCATACCTTCAAATATATTATTTCTCAATACATAACCACCCCTGCGTGATGATCTTTGAGAAATCTGAAGTTGTTTGGCTTCTTGAGATTATGAATCTTTAATAATTGGCTGACAAACCTCTGTATTAAACATTGTAGTAACAAATTTTTTTTATTTCCCTGAGATTTGAGATGAGATTATTGTTGTAACAGAGTCCCCACTGTCATTGTCTTGGGATGATTGACCTGGTTTCACATGAGCATCCAAAAGATACATGAAATAACTAAGATGAACATAGCTAATTTGATTATTTTTTTAATTCACGTGTTGAAAATTTTCTTAGCTACCTTATGGATCCAATCACTCCCCTCACATGTGTGTGGACTCCAGTGATTGGATCCATAAGGTTATCTAAGATTTTTCCGTTCAAGACATTGGTGCCACAATGCTTGAGTGACAAATGACTGAGTTGTTGGAAAGTAAAGATTATGTAAGAATGTAACAACTACGCGTAGTTGTTATCATTGTGTCACATAATGATCTTTTGTTATTTACCACATCACAATGGCATTAGTAAATCCAACAAATATATCGTGATCACATATTTTCAGCTTTAAAGTTGGAAATTTATACCATTTTGGAGGCTGAAAACATGAGAGTTTTTCCCCATGTTGAAAAGGAAAAAGGGAACGTTAAAACTGGGAAAAACAATTGTGAATTGGATTGATTTTGAGTGAGAAATTGAGTTCCTCCGTAAGTATATGTGTGTGTTATTTACAACGCTAGTTTCTTCTCTTTCTTTCTTTCTTTCCCTTTTATTTAGACCCCTAAGTTCAAGATTTGTAATTTATAAGTAATTTTGTAACAATACATGTAAAAAATGTATAATAATACACATAATCAGCGTTTTAAAACCGGATTCGGCATTCAACCGTTGAGGCCACCGGTTCACTAGTTTTACCGATCAAACAGGTTCAACCGGTATCCGGACAAGGGACCGGACGGGTCCAACCGGTTTGACCGGCCGGTCCAACCTTAAAGACACTGCACATAATATATATAATAGGGTTCATGAATTGGGAGGACAATACCCAACTCTGATCTGCCGTTGTAGTGCGGGTACCCGTACTCACTTTACCCGTCCCGAACGGGAAATATCCGATTGGGACGGTTTTGGTACCCATTTTTTGCGCACCCCTACTAGATTATAGATTGAACTCATATTTAATATTAAACAATTTATAAACAACTGCTCCAAGCTTCGAACTCGGTCAAATTTAATTAAGATTATCTTTATGCAGGAGCATACACATCTAAATTTATCAATCAAGAACAAATTTCAAGTTCCAAAAAACCTGACCTTTACACTTAGCTATTCACACGTGCCTTCCATTCCATGCTTCTCAAAATCAGATCTGTATTTTTCTCAAAAATAAAAAGAAAAAATCAGATATGTATTTTTCCATTTAGAGAGAGAGACAATCTCCAGAAAAATAACTGAGAGATAGAGCTTTGAATTTATCATCTCGTGAGTTTTGAATTCAAAGTTCAAACCTCATCTTTCCACACGCATTAATAATAATCATGGTTCAAATTATCGTTTCGTTTCGTACGAAACTTACGAAACTTTTCGGTTTTTACAAATATGGAAACAGAAACGCTTTGAAGTTTCGAAAATGTTGAGTTTCGTCGAAACTTCACTTTTTTCGTCCGTTTCCAGCGAAAATTCAGAAAAAAAAAAGTTTTCTCCATATCTTTGCAAAAAGATCCGTTGCAAACTTTATCCACAAACTTTCCATTGATTTCTACCGAAAATTATGGCAAAAGAAGAATCTTAAAATCTATTTTAAGAAGCAGACCTAATTAAATTCAAAATCAAAAGCAAAAGAATCTCAAAAATATCATATACACATATATCCTTATACTTCTCGGTGAAACAAAATTTTACCTTACAAGTTTTTCTCAAAACCAACGCAGAGAATGAGAGAACATAACAAAGCAAGAAGCTAAAGTTCTTATTCCAAAGGTCAGTTTTTTTTTTTTTTTTTTTTTTTTCAGTTTATTGAACTTATTTTGTATAAAATCAAAAGTTTGTTTCTCTTATTTAAATTTTCTATTGAATTGACTTACCTTCTGTGCTTCAAAGAAAAAAAAAATTGGAGTTGAGAATGGACCGTAGATGTGGATTAGAATTTAGATAGATGAAAAAACTAAAAATTTGAAAGAAAGCAAGAAGAAGACAATGTAATGGAAGAAAGTGATGTGTGGTGGGTGTTTAATTGGTAGGGATGGGTTGAAAGTCAAAAAACAAGAGTAAAGTAAAGTTTGTCTTGGAAGTTGATGCAAGAACAGCCACTTTAAAGTTTGTCTTGGAACCAATTCTTAAATTAATTGCCTTGGAAAGATAATGACATTTATAGGCTCTGCACTACCCACCACACTAGATTATAATATATAGCTTGAAGTTAATGTTTGTAAAGGTGACTAACACTAGAATAAACTTTACATATGGCATGTCACGATCTATAGCTAGTCTTCAGAAATGCAACACAATTAGTTCTAATTCATTTGACTTTTATTGATTCGTGGACTTTATATTAACAAATTTTAAATTTAAAGTTTCTTTGTTATACATAAAAAAGCTTGAACTAAAATCACTTACAAATAGCTTTAATAACAAGTATCAATTAACTTCTTACAAATACCACTAACATTTTCTGCATAAACAAAAATATTATTTGCGATCAAAATACAAAATTAGGTGATAATATAAACAATACTACTTGATACCTTCATTTGGGTCCAAATTTAGGAAGATTCTTAGCTAAATGAAACTATTTCATAAACCATATTAAAGATTTGTTTTAAAAAAAACATATTAAAGATACATTATGCGTATGTTTCATGTTTTAAAATGTTAATTATGTAGTAGTATATGATTCTAACTTAGTACATCCATTTATTTCACAGGTATGGCTCCAAATACATTTATTGGCAGAAAGCGGGACAAAGGATGGGAACACGGGGAGATGATTGATAATAATCGTCTCTGGACCAAGTGCAAATATTGTCATAAAGAAATGAAAGGTTCAGGTGTTTCACGGCTAAAACAACATATAGCCGGGGGGTTTCCTAATGTAGAGAAGTGCTTACAATGCCCAGTACCAATTTCTAAAGCTATGAGAAAACATTTGGATAGTCAGAAAAAAGATAACGAAGAAGTGATGTCTCAAAAGGCAGCACTTAAGGAGACCTTAATGGATCCTATACGAAGAAGGCATGGCCTAGTGGATGATTTTATTAGTGATGATGAATCTGAAGATGAGATATTCCCGTTGGAGAGAGAACACTTAAGTATTGCTATGCAACGGTCACTGGAAGATGTTCACAGAAAATAAACGGGGCAAACTGAAACCGTTGATCTTCGTGGGTCATATAGAGCATCAAGTTCATCTCGTAATGCCCAACAGCAAGATATGTACTTTGTCAAAAATAATGACAACAAGTTTAAAAAGAAGAAATATGTAGCTGGGAAAAAAAATAAGAGCTTGAACATTGAAGATATGGACCCTTCGGTTTATAGAAATCGAGAGTGCATGCAGCCTAAAATAGCAAATATGTGGAAGGGTAATAACTCTTTCAAGGCCGCAAAACACGCTATTGGAAAGTGGTTCATCTTCAGCAATATCTCTCCAAATGCAGCTGCTAATCCTTTTTATCAAGCAGCAATTGACGCCTTATGAGATCACTGGACCCATTTTGGATGCTGAGATAGAAGAGATTCAAGAGTATGTGAGTACTTTTAAAAAGAAGTGGGAAGTCTATGGGGTGACTCTGATGTGTGATGGATGGACTTCAACTACTAAACTATCTATCATTAATTTTTTAGTATACTGTGATGGAAAGATTCTATTCCATAAGTCTATCAATGCTTCTAGTCGAGATAAAGATGCGAATTACATATACGAGCTTATGGATGACGTTGTGGAAGAGATAGGTGAAAAGTATGTGGTCCAAGTTATCACTGATAATGGCTCCGCATATAAGAAAGCTGGAGAATTATTGATGAGGATGAGAAAGCATTTGTATTGGACTCCTTGTGCTGCTCATTGTATTGACTTGATGCTAGAAGATTTTGCAGATAGAGATATGGTGAGAGATACTGTAGAGCAAGCAAAGAAGATTTCAAATTTTATTTATAACCATGGAAAGGTTCTTGACATGATAAGAAAATTTACTGGTGGAAAAGAATTATTGCGCCCTGGTGTCACTCGTTTTGCCACTAATTACATTGCAATTGAGAGCATTATGGAGCAAAACTCAAATCTTCAAAGGATGTTTACATCAGAAGAGTGGGCAAAGAATTCAGCTAGCAGAGATCCATCTGGGAAAAAAATAAATGAATTGATTTTGAATCCCTTGTTTTGGAAAAATGGAGAGCTAGTTTGTAAGTTACATGCACCGGTTTCACGAGTTTTACGTATGGTGGATGGTGAGAAGCAAGCTCCAATGGGATATGTTTATGAGGGAATGAGGTGTAGAAAATTAGCGATTGAAGCAGCATTGCCAAGATCACATAAAAGATATTGTGATACTATTGAGAAACGCTTGAAAAATCAAATGATACATGATATTCATCTAGCAGGTAACATTGATTGTCTTAATATTTACTACAGTAGTTTGTTAAATATATAATATGAAGAATAACAAGTAATATTTACTACATGTAATTTGTTACTTGACTATTTTTAATGGTTTTTGATACAGCACACTACTTGAATCCTGCTTATCATTATGATCTGGAGCTTTCACACAAGCAAGAACTTTTGGATGCACTAAAGAGAGTAGTGCAAAAGCTTGAACCCGATGTTGCTGCAGCCGCAGAGGCTATTTCAGAGGTTAATCTCATTTTATTTTTAGTCAACCCTTAAAATAAAGAAACATGAGACATAGTCTTACTAATTTAATTGATGCGCCTTTTATTTTTTAGGGAAAACTATTTCGAGATGCTATGTATGGTTTTGGCGACTCTATAGCGATTAGAGGGAGACCAAAAACTGATCCAGGTATGATTTAATTTTTTGTGAGCATTATACAGTAACTTTTTATAGAAAATATGCTAAATCTTTACCTTTCTTTTCAGCTGAATGGTGGTTTATATATGGAACTGATGCTCCAAACTTAAGAAAAGTGGCTTTAAAAATTTTGTCACCAACTGCTTCTTCTAGTGGATGTGAGAGGAATTGGAGTACATTTGCTCAAATACATACTAAAGTGCGCAATCGTCTCAACTACCAAAAGTTGGAGAGATTAGTTTATGCTCATTATAACATGAGACTCAGATTGTGTCATCTCATTAAGGATAAATGAAAAGTTGATCGAGCTTTTCAACTAATTGACTTGAGTAATATTTTTGATGAGGATGATATTATGGCAGAGTGGTTAGATGATCCTGGAGATGCTCTTTTGGATGAATATGATGATGACGGGCAACCATGTCGACCTAATACTTTTTTAGCTACATGTGCTGAAAGACAAAGTGGTCCACCTCAAGATGGTGCAAGTTCAAGGAAGGGAAAGTCCATATTACTAGATGTTGATGTATTGGATGATGATGAAGAATTTAATATCTTAATGAGTGGAAGAGCTAGAAAAAGATTTGAAGATATTGGTGGTGAGGAATTTACTCCTAGAGCAGGTGATGTTGTCCGTGATAAAAGTGGTTGCAATGATACGACCGACTTAGACAGTGTGCATAATACATTTGATCATCAAGGCATCCAGTTCACTGAAGAACAAGACTTTGATCATGCAACTCAAGATGAGGATCATGGTAGTCGCCGATCAAAGTGTTAAGAACTACTAACAGGTAGTAGCTATGTAGCTTTCGTTTAATATTTTCAAGTGAACTTCAATTTGAAATATTTGTCATGTACATGCAGACTTTTTTTAAGTTGATTTAATATTTTTTAAAATACTAAATCTATAATTGCTGTCATATTTTTTCCTCTTTTACAGGGTTTCAATATCAATGGTCATGGTTGGGCTTCAGAGTCGTGTTGGGTTCATTTGTTATCTTTTTAGAAGGCTAAATGAGGATATTTGACCTACACTACATAGTGATGGTGCTAATTTGTTTTTGCTTTAGTTAGTTTGCTGTTTTATTTTTATTTATTTATATTGGAATAGACATGTTGCTTTGGTTTTATCTTATCATATACTACTAGAGACTTTGGGAATATGTGTTTTTATATAATACATTTTATTTATGGTGATATGAACAAGTATTTCCGGCATGATAATATTACATTCTTTATTATTATTTGAAATTCTTTGCATGAAATTAATAAACATCATTTATGTAAATTTTCAAAAGGTTTGGAAATACTCTTGGTCATTAAATATTAATTTTTTTTAGCTTTGGAAACGTTTCCGAAACGTTTCCGAAACATTTCTTTTTTTGGGCTAACCGAAACTAGGTCTCGAAACGAAACTTTGATCCATGATAATAATATGTTGAAATTATAATACTTATCTATCACTAGTAAACTCCGACTCCTTCGTCAGGTTTATTATTTTACTATTCAATATCGTCCCGTTCAAATTGTCATCCGCTTCGGTGATCTAATACCAGTGTTCTTAAAATCGGACTGAACCAGCCGGTCAAACCGGTTCAATCAGTGACCGGACCCTCATCCGGTCCGGTTGGTCATTTGAAACCAGTCAATTAGAAACCCGGTATGAACCAGTAAAAATCGGTCCAAAATCGGGAATCGGTGGCCCGTTTTGACGGTTCGGCCCACTGTCCCAAAAAAAAAAATGAAATTGCAAATTATTTACCCTAAAATCTGAAACTAAATCACATATCAACAATTCCTCTTTCGTTCGTGCGTCTTCCCTACACCTCAAATCTGAAAAATCATATCATTATTTTGTCATGCCTCTGCCCATGTTGTTCCGCCGCGCCTCCTCCATCTGTTCTGTCGCGTGATCAATTACTTCGTTGTTTGTTCTTCCCGTCTATATTACTCTCTTTTTACTGTTTTTTTGTTTATGTGTATTATTTTGGAGTTTAGAATTTCGGATTGGTGTAGGAAAGCTAAATAAGAGAGGAATTCTGTGGTGAATCCATGACTGTAGATAAAAGATTGAAAATAGGCAAAAGATTGGAAAGTGAAATTTGATAAGTGATATATGATAGCAAAAGATTGCAAAAGATTTAAAATTTGAAAGTGGATCAGTTGTTTCAACTTTCCTGTAATAATTCCTAATTAAATATGTAAATATAAAACCACTTAGTTATACAAATTGGATGAATATTCTAAATTGATTTGTTAGTTCATACTTCACAATGAGTTAGATCAATTGATGGTAGATTTGTGATTTAGTTTTCAAATGTTAAAGAATTTTGAGTCCTGATATTATTTATTACCTTATTGCTTGAAATTTGAATTTCCAGCCATGTTATGAGAAATTAGAAATGTCTAAGTGTTGCACTCAAAGAATTAGCAATCAACTAGTTTGATGTTTAATGTTAAGTTGTTGTGAATTGTAATGACATGTATTTTCTTTAGCATAAAATTATAAATATTATTAGAATGTTTAGAAATATAAACCAAGATATATTTATAGACTTTTGATTTTTGTAAACCGGTTTGACCAGTGGTTAGACCGATTCAACCAGTAAAACCTGTAACCAATAAGGCCACCGGTTCGATGACCGGTCCGATTTTGAGAACACTGCTTGGTGTCCCTTTTATTCCATTTAATAAACCCATAGACTGATCCTTTTTTCTTGTGATTTCGTCTACAATAACTACTTCACTTTCAATTATTATAATAAAAGAAAAAAGAATCACTGTCAGCATTAATTAGATAGCTAATAGCACTTTAGCCCTTGTATTACATGAAATAGATGCATTAGTCTTGTACAAATTGTCTCATTTGTTATATGAATAGGACACATTACCCACACATGAAAATAGGTAAACCACCTTATGTAATTTTAAAAAGTTCGACACCTCCAGTGATGTATAAAAGTGTGCAAGTGGTAAATGTACCTATCTAATATTACATAAGGTCTAATTTTTCTATTTATATCAATAGTAATAATGTGTATATTTTAACATAAGACGGTAGTATGTCCAATTTATGTTTCTACATGGGTGATTTGCATATTTCGTATAACACAAGGATTGCCATGCAAAAACACTTAACTAGATGCTTAGAACGTGTCATATTATATTACATTAGTTTCATCAACCGGATTAGTTAGACTCCCATTCCAATTTTCCTTTTGTCTTCAAGAAAATCAAACATGCACATGTAATTGAATCTGGAGTTTTGTACTTTGGATGTAATAGTACAGTCTATTCCTTTTTCATTAGTCTCATATTATTATCAAGAAAAAATGTCAATTCTACGCAGTATCAGTACTAACAGTGGAAATAACAATATGATGATTTCAATAAACAGGCTTTGACCGATGTCACACCAGCACAATTGTATGTCTCAATTTACAATCTTTTCATGTTTATTGTAATCTTTGATCTTTTATTTCATCTGGGATTTTTTATTTTATCCTCGTACGTGTGTCTGATCTGATAAAAATCTGATCTTGAATTAATGAAGAACCATGCTCTGTTTTTTATTTTATGTTTTTTTGTTTATTTTTGAAAGATGGGCTGAAGAAGCTACAAATGGGAATCCAGGTGGGCCCGATGCTCGTACGATGAAGATGATATCAAAGGCAGCTTTTGAAGTGGATGATTATTGGAGAATTGTTGAGATTCTACATAAAAGGTTTGTTGAGAAAACAGGGGAATCTACTCTGTTTTGACTTTTTTTTTTTTTCTTGAAAAAGTTGTGATTTTTATAACTTTTTATTGTTGATTGTTGATTTTTGTTTGATGGGATTGTTCGTTAAATTTGTTTTAGGCTAGTAAAGTTTGATAAAAGAATTTGGAGGGCATCATATAAGGCTCTGATTGTGTTAGAACACTTGTTGACTCATGGGCCTGAGAGTGTTGCAGAGGAGTTTCAAAGTGACAGAGATGTTATTAGAGAAATGGAGAATTTTCAATAGATTGATGAAAAAGGGTATTTGATTTTTAATATTCTGAGACATACACATACTAATTAATATATTTCCTTTGTAAAATTGCAATTTTCTTGTCTATCTTCAGGTTTAATTGGGGCCTAAATGTGAGAAAGAAATCTGAAAGAGTACTATAACTACTTGAAAAAGGTCCTCTTTTGAAAGAAGAAAGACAAAAGGCCAGGAAAATTTCTAAGGGAATAGAAGGATTTGGTAGTCTCGGCCTCAAAACTTCATCAGGTCAAGAGATTCTACAAGAGTCGTAGGTGAAACCATTCGATAGATGCAATTCGCAGTTCGTCGATCACACCAATCAGGAAGATTTCTTTTCAGTTCCCAACGAAAACGACATGGTTGAGGCGAAAAAAGAGAAGCCTTGGCTCCATATTAGTAATCCAACACTGGAAAACTTAAGCCACAAAAATATCAGAGACTCGAAAGAAAACTCGACCGAGCGAAGCTGGAATAGCACGGTGGAGTTGAAGCCACTGATGGATGAGAGTAAAGAAGATTCTAAGATACATGAGCTGATGAAAGATCATCATCCCTTCTATGATGCTGATCAAAATCAGAATCTGCTGCAGATGTAGAGGACTTGCACTGAAGTATGATTATATGCGACTCGTGTATTTTATCGGCTTAATGCTCTTCGAAACATTAGTACTTGAAATTTTGTGAACTAACATAAAAGTTTACAGAAGGTAAACTTGAAAGTATCATAAGTTTATTCCCCTTAACCTGTGTGTTCTGATGATCAACTTTAGAAATATCGAAGTTATGTGGAGGGTTTGTCCAATTTTAGTTTGTAAGAAAGTTGTATAATTGTTCTTGCAATGAGCAAATAGTACTTCATGGAATCTAGCTCATGTTTCTGCTTCTGGGAGTTGGTTACAATCATGAAAGAATATGAAATATTAATTAAAACAGAAAAGTTATATAGATTTAAATGTGTTTTACCTTCAGATTTATCAGTAGAGCATAATTTCAAGCACATAAACCAGCCAAGACTATTCTGAAACCATACCAACTTCGATTTGGAGTAACTTGTACATCAAAATCAAGCAACAAAAGGTAAAGATATCACAATTCTTTCACAATGTTTAGAATTACTTAAACAGAAATATCTTGTGCAACTGTTCTTTTACCAAATCCCTTCTATCATAATTTTGAATTACTCTTATCCATAGATATGTGGATAACTTTTTTTGCAATCTCATATCTTATCTCAATTTCAGGTAGCACTAAAATATTTGGTGATAAGTTGTGGAATTTATTAAATAACTCTCAATGTAATCAACAAATATCAGTATTATTTTGAAAGAATGAGTTTCTTAGCCTGTTTCCGCCAAAGGCTAGGAAACTCCAAGTCTATTTAGTCTTGCCATAGGCAAAAAAGAGTGGGACCACATACCATGGTCTATAGAATTGTGGGTTAACTAGGCCACGCAAAGCACGTGCATTATACTAGTTTAGAATAAAATATAGTTGTTTTCTTTCCTAATGCTCTCGTCTTAAAATTCTATAGCTAGATAGACTTGAACATTCAAGAATTGTGGACATACTCTTAGATCAATGTCTCTACCATCACTTGCAGAGAAGAAGTCGGTTTTTTTTTTTTTTTTTTTAATAATCTGGAATTATAAAAGATTAATACCACGACTTATTTCCAGTCGATCATCTTCTCCTTATATGTTGTTTCTATCAGTCTAGTCCCTTGAAGATAAACTTCCCAATTTTTTGTCTTCTCACAAGTAGATGTATCGAATATTTTGACATGGAACAAGCCTTTGCACAAATACTCAAATACTAACAAGTCTCCATCTTTGAGTAAATTATCTTCAAGGAAAGCAGGCCAACCATCTTTGAAGTGTGTATCATCTCCTCTTTTTACAACTTCCACTTGCCAGAAGTTGCAATATCCATCTTTCAAAACAACACGTTCTGGCAGTTGACCTTTGAAAGATTCAATGAAACTCAATGGGAGAGTCTGCATATAAATGAACATATACGATTGCAATTAACGAAAAATCATTTGATATATGGAAATCAACTAGTCCATCATTCTATAACGCTCTTTACAACGCTTTTTGCACTATATGTCAAAGCATTAGATAAATAATCATTCACATTACATTCTTATAGAAGTGATAGAGAGTGAATAAGAAAAATATGACATACTATAGATTTGAACTATAGAGAGACGATGTACATATAAGTTATAGCATCACTCTGGGCATTCGTAATACAATTCTTAAATGATGCTAAAGTTAACACATGGTCTTTCTTTCCCCAGAAAATAAAGAGAATTACGATGATATGAATCTACTTTATAACCATTAACATGTTATTAACGTTAAAGAGAACATTTCGATGTTACACATAAAGTCGTGAAAAATGCATGGCAACACGACAATTAGTTCCATGATAAATTTTGGTATAGTTTATGTCGCACTAATCTATTGATTTTCTTCTTATATTAGTGCAATTCTTGTTGAGTGGTAACAATTAGTTAAAAGCGAATTCGCATTTCGGATTAATATGGAGATTTTGCTGAGTCGGCTTCTAAACCTTCCACCATCATAATCCTTGCAGAATTGCCAACTTGCCTCTAGATTATTTACTTATCATAATCTTAATTTTTCTCAAGCTTTTGGTTATATAATTTACTGTTAACAACAATAATCTAAAACGGATCAATTATGATAAAGACACTTTTCAATTTGCTATACGTACATCAAAATATATATTTGAAGAAAAAAAATTGTGTTTTTATTAAAAAAAACATTTTTATTATAATGATTTTATTACATGTTTTTTTTACTTTCTATATAACATCTATTTTTGTATTCGAAAGTAAAAAAAATTATATATTTAATATTCAATAAAATTGTATCACAAAATATCAAACATCTATTTTTGCTTAACTCTGTTTCAAAGGCTATCCGCCATAGCCTATTGTACTTCAAGACATCTATTGAGATTTGGCAAGAATTAAAAACTAGGTTCTGTAGGGCTAATGGTTCTAGGGTATTTCATTTGCAGAAAACTTTGGCGACAATTTCACATGGGACTCAAACAGTTACTGCATTTTACAATGTCTTTAGAAGTTTGTGGGATGAATATGTGAGTCATAGACTAGTGATTGCTTGTTCTTGTGGTCTTTGTGTTTGTGGTATGAACAAACATATAAATAAGTTACAACAATCAAATTTTGAGGGAAGATGCCATTAGATCGGCAGATGGAAGAGAATTCGATTGTGCCATTAGATTGAATTTTCAAGTCACAAATAATCAAGCAGAGTATGAAGCCATGCTAGCCGGTATACAAATGGCAAAATCGCTTGGGATAACTAAACTTATGGCATTCACAGACTCTCAATTAATTGCAAATCAATTTGAGGGAAGATACGAAGCTAAGGAGGCGGCAATAGTGAAGTACCTTGAAAAGCTGAAGGAGGCGACATCTAGCTTTGAGACGTTTATTATATCACAGATTCCTCGATTAGAGAATGAACGGGCCGACTCATTATCAAGATTTGCAAGCACTGCAGAAGTCTTTGTGGAGAGACGAGTGACATTGTTGGCCGCAGACCAACCCTCAATTAGCAAAGGCCTGGAGTCAACAACAACACAAGCCTTAGATTACGTTTTGCCAGTAGAAGTAGAGGCGTGTTGGAAGGATGAAATAATAGACTATCTACAAAACGGGAAATTACCAACTGATTCACAAGCTGTGAGAAGACTCAAATATAAATCAGCAAGATTCACCATGTTTAATGGAGAACTTTACAAAAGATCTTTTGAGGGACCACTCTTGAGATGTTTGTCACCCACCCAGGCGAAGCAAGTCTTGAGGGAAATTCACGAAGGAAGTTGTGGAAATCATTCCGGAGGGCGGTCCTTGGCGCAGAAGATACTCCGACAAGGATACTTTTGGCCAACAATTATGAGAGATTCGATGGATTATACTAGGAGGTGTAGAAGTTGTCAACTACACGCAAAAATCATTCATACACCTGCACAACCAATGACAATCGTGAGCTATGGATGTCCCTTTGATCAATGGGGAATAGACATTGTAGGACCAATGCCAGTGGCGTCCGGCGGAAGAAAATGGCTGTTGGTAGCAGTTGAATACTACACCAAGTGGGTTGAGGCTGAAGCACTTGTGACAATAACAGAAACCAATGTGAAGAAGTTCATCTGGAAGAACATTGTGTGCAGGTTCGGAATCCCAAGGGTACTAATATCAGACAATGGAAGACAATTTCAGGGATTCAAGATTCAAGATTGGTGCAAGGATATGAAGATTGAGCAGAGATTCACATCTGTCATGCACCCAGAAGCTAATGGGCAAGTTGAGGCCACAAACAACACACTCTTAAGGAGTTTGGAGAAAAGGTTGCAAGGTGAAGGAGGAAATTGGGCAGACGAGTTGCCAGGAATATTATGGGAATATCGCACAACACCACGAACTTCTACGGGCGAAACTCTGTATTTGTTAACGTATGGTTCAGAAGCAGTAATACCCGCGGAGATCGGAATGCCAACTTATCGAATCGTCACATATAATGAGGAACAAGCACTAAGAGCTAGACAAATGGACCTCGAGCTAATAGGAGCAACAAGAGAAGAAGCCTACCAACACACTCAAGCTTACAAGTCCATGATGGCAAAAGCATACGACAACAAAGTTCGTTTCAGAAACTTTCAAGTGGGGGACTTGGTCCTAAGGAAAGTAGAAGCCACCAAGCATGTGGGGAAATTAAAGCCAAATTGGGAAGGACCATACAGAGTGGAAAAAGCAAGCGCAAAAGGATACTATTATTTACAAGAATTGGGAGGAAGGACATTGTCACGCCCTTGGAACGTCAAGAATTTCAGAAGGTTTTACAGTTAGAAGACTTAGCAGAACAACAGGCTGAGTGGCAAGTTAGGACCGTAGTTTCAATGCTTTATTTACTTATTCTTCTACAAATTACGAGTCTCAACGCAAGAACTCCAATTGTAATACTTAGCAGTGAGCTACGGGGACTTGATTCCTAGCCACCTATACATGGCGGGATACATAGGCAACTCGGAAGTTCATCGAGCTCAGTCCCAAAACTTATAAAATTTCATATTTTATTTAAGTTTGGTTGTTTGTCTACGTTATATTAACATTCTTATCGACACAAGTATTAACACACAATTCGTAAGACGAGCATTGTGCCTCGCAGACGTTCAGTAGGTTGAGCATGGTGCCTCACTGCCTATCCGTAAGACGAGCATTGTGCCTCGCAACATATTTCGTAAAACGAGCATTACGCCCCGCAATTTGTCCGTAAGCCGAGCGTTATGCCTCGCAGACAGTCCGTAAGTCGAGCACTGTGCCTCGCAGACAATTCGTAAGATGAGCATTGTGCCTCGCAGACGTTCAGTAGGTTGAGCATGGTGCCTCACTGCCTATCCGTAAGACGAGCATTGTGCCTCGCAACATATTTCGTAAGACGAGCATTACGCCTCGCAATTTGTCCGTAAGCCGAGCGTTATGCCTCGCAGACAGTCCGTAAGTCGAGCACTGTGTCTCGCAAACTATTCATAAGACGAGCAGTGTGTCTCGCGGAATCAAAGTAAGACGAGCGTTGCGTCTCGCAGTCTCCTCAAAAGATGATCACTTAACAAGATGTACGATCAAAATCACGACAAAGACACAATTTTATCACCAAAAGGTTGACTACAAAATGCGACCAAACTTGGCACAAGAAATAAAGGAACACAAAGACATTTCAAAAAAATTAAACATCTATTAAAGCAAAGGGTAAGCACAGCAATGGCGCAATGTCAACAGGAATATACTAAACAAATATCAAAATCACAAGCATAAAATGTTAGAATCTGCAGGAAAAAGATAGTGGCACGCAGGCCCAAAAAATCACAGCACTAGCCTAACAACTACTCAGCTATTTCTTCAAACGGAGGCCAACCGACTTCAATGCACCTCGACTCTGCCGGGCAATATCCTCCAACGACTCATTCAGCGGGGACGTATCATCCTCAGGACGCACCCGGACCGGAGCAGGAGCAGGCTCAGAAACAGCAACGGCACTAGGATCAGCTCCGGGGTCAGGAGATGGCACTGAGATAGTCACAAGGCCAGCTGAAGCAAGAGGAACCCCCAAGGGCACGTCAACAGGAACAGAGGAAGCCAGAAGCTCTCCCTCCTCGGGAACCTCACTCGAAGAAACTTGCGCACGAGGAACTCCAGAAGTAGAGGCGACAGTAGCACCACGGGAAGCAGCATCCTTCTTAGCTCTGGCTCTCGCCTGCGCTCGTAGGTGATCGCGGAGCCAGACAGATCTCATTCGTAGGACGCGCTGGAAAGTCTCAGAGGCATCAACACTCTCAGTCTCTGAACCATCCTCGTTATCTGAGTCTTGCACTCCCTCGGCAAGTCGATCAAGGATATCAAAATCTTCCTTCTTGCGATCAGGAGCGAAGCCATCTTTGCGCTCCACATCATCCAAGGCATAGTCGTATCCCTTAGATAGATCAAACCCACCGCGTACAGTACAGATGGTTCCCCAGGCGGCAGAGCGGAAGAATTCAGCAACCGCGGCAACTTTATCATCTGCTGATAAACCCTGCGACACGACAAAGAACAAGAAAACCTGAATAAGACAATTACGTACTAAAATCATGATTAAAGGAAATAGGCGAAAGAGAACCTCAGACTTACCCCGATCATAGCCAATCTGCTCGGAGGTAGCTGCTCGCGTCAGTGCCGCATCACGCTCCTTTTCCACAACCTTCAAACGAGCAGCTAAAGCAGTGAGCTCCCCCTTGGTGCGGATCTCTTTCATTACTAAGTCATCCTTGGCACGCTGAAGCTTGTCAAAATCCTTGGATAACGCCTTCAGTTTGGCTTCACTTGCAGCATGAGCCTCCTTGGATTTCTTCAATTCTGCCTGTGCCAACCGAAGCTCCTCCACGACACACTTCATAGAAGCTTCTACCTCACGAGTCTTCTTTTTGGCCTGCTCTTCCAAAACCTGAGCCTGTGATGTGGTAGACTTGTAATGTTCCAAACGAGAGTTGTACTCGGCTCGGGCATCGTTAAAGATGTCAAAATTCTCCCGCATGGTCTGCATATTTATCATCGCCTGAAAATCAAAGGTGGGAAAGGGTCAAGACAAGTATTTCAAAGAGTACAGGAAGTTATTAAAAGTAAAATACCAAAATCACTTACTGTGGAGAAAGCCAGAGCGGTGCGGCTACACAAGCCTTCTGGACCAACCTCTTCGAAGTACCTCTTCCTATCAAAAGAGGAAAGGAAGCCATTGCAAGCACGCATGGCAGCAGTGTCAGTCAGCGTATAGGAGCCAACATTCATAGTAGCGTGAGGTACCTCTTCGACATTAATGTCCAGGTCATCAGAAGTATATCTATTAGAATCATCATGAGCAGGGCGTTTCTCGCGGCGGCGATCATCTGAAGGTGCAGGGCGTTTGCGTGCGTTTGGATCTGGACCAGCAAGATTGCCCTCACGCACCGCTCTAATTACTGCAGGGTTGCGTTCTCGACCGCTAGCAGTAGTCAAAGGTGTAGGAGCCGGCTGTGAGGAGCCGCCAGTCGTGTTACTTCTAGAACTCCGAGGAGGAACCGCGGATGTAGGAGCACTAGGTAATGAGGTACCCGCAGGAGAAGTAGTAGTATCAGGGCCAGTCGCTCCAGAAGCAGAAGGGACAACAGCAAGAGCAGGCTCTGGAACTCCAGTCTCGGCAGGGACACTACCGGATGCTAGGTCCTCAAAAACCTCCCGCATAGCAGCAAGCTTACGCTTGGATTTGCTGATAACCATCTTTTCTGCAAGAAGCGAGTAACAAAGATAAGTATAATATTACAAAGAATAAGAATGACTTGGTAAAAAAGACAAGCAGGAATAAAAACAAATATACCAAAATCAACTGTTCCCTTATACGGAACGACGGAGTACCCCCCAGCACGAAGAATGGAGTTCTTTGTCAGGGACGATGCATCAAACTTATGACTCCTCAACATGAGTATGTCATCAGAAGATAAAGAGGCAGGAGGACACCGGGGAGCTTGAGCTCCATCAGTCCAGTCTCGCCTAAAGTTGAACTCTCCGGGCGTAGACTCTTTAATATAGAACCACTGATTCTTCCACTCTTTTCCGAAACTAGACTACAGACCAGTTAGGAAACTATTGTTTTTCCTAGCAGTCAGAAAATAAAAACCCGCATCCTCACCAGTCGTTCTAAATTTGCTAAGGAACATTTGGAAGAAAGAATCAGCAGTGCATGGTAACTTGTATACCCTCATCAAAATGATAAAGGCATGCATGATACAGTAGGTATTGGGAGTGAAATGGGATGGACAAGAAGGCAAACGAAGCAGAATTTGTCGAACTACATCATGGAGCGGAAATCTAAGCCCACAAGACAGGAAATTGTGAAAGATGGTCAAACAGCCAGGAGGAGGAGAGTCTAATCGATCTTCAGGGCTAGGAAAGATAATTTCATACGTTTCAGGTACATCAAACATAGACCTATAGTATGAGGCTCCATGGGTGTTCATGGGACGAATACCCGCAAAGTTTAAAAGGTTATTCATAGGAGAGGGAGCGTCAAGATTTATACCCTCTTCAGCTAATTCCTGCATAGTTTCATCTACAATACTATTATTCACCTCTAAGGGAACAGGAACGTTTGATATAACGTCTACGGTGGTCGGTTCAGAAATGTTAGTCAGAAACTCATCGTCAGAATGATCTACAATGTTCACTTCTTTATCAGAACCTTGGGCATTAGAAGATGAAGTGTCACTATCAGACTCCAAACTACCCGATGATGACTCAGACCCAGAGCCCGATGACTCGACAACATCAGGAACACCTAAAGATCTATTGGTTTCCATATCTGACTCAGAAGTCATTATAATACTAAGTAGGAAGAAGTTAGTGATTACCGGTTCTAGGGTTTAAATCAATGACTCTTTCAAATTCAGGATCACGCCTCTCGTAGGACCTTTCTGCTGGAACAAATATTCTGGGGGCACCCGGAACTGGGATTCTAGCAGGATGCGAAGGTCGGGTTGAACGTGATGGGCTGGTCCTGTGAGTTGGGAAACGCTCACGATCGGCAGTGGCACGTGTGGATTGTGAATGGCGTTCGAAGTGTGAAGGTGGTTCGCGGTGAGAGCGATGTTGATTTGAACGAGCCGTCGTAAAAAATCTGCATGAAAATTCGTTGCACGAATTAGCTCGTAAAAGTTTGAAAATTTTCAGAAAAATTTCCTAAGTTCTATAGCTCGAATACAAGGTATTCGACCTATGGTAATAAGTCGAAAATAAACATCATGGAGGGTGGTTCGACTTATCGAGTTATTTATTATAGCTCGATTACAAACACTTTCGGCATATAGCACATAAGTCGAAAGTAAATCTTGACGAGCGTAGTTCGACTTATCGAGGTATTATCGAGTTATTTCACATCAAAATTTTTAGAAGTTATTTATGCCATTTCGAGTTATCGTCCTTTTGTCATCGAGTTATATGCCTAGTTCGAGCTATACCTTTGCGGAATCGAGTTATTTTGTGGTATTTTCGAGTTATTTGGACCTTCTCAGTGTATTCGAGCTATTTCTGTTCGAGTTATTTGCGAGAGCTCGAGTTATTTCGAAAAATCTGATGATGCGATGACTCGGTGCGGTGGGTATTTATAGAAGCAATCGGCGGTAAAATTACCGGTATACCCTTGACTCGAGCTATAGCTCATTCGAGCTATAGTTCATTCGACTTATTTTTTCAGAGGACAATTTTTCGAACTATAGTTTACTCGACTTATTTTTTCAGAGGACAATTTTTCGAACTATAGTTTACTCGACTTATTATTCAGACGACAATTTTTCGAACTATAGTTTATTCGATTTATTTTTCAGACGACAATTTTTCAAAATTTTTCTCAAAGATTTGGGTTTTGCAGTTTCACGGGCCCGACTCGTTGCACGATTACCGGGATTCTTACACTATTTTAGTTTGAAAGACCAATGCTTTCATACATTACTCTTCCAAACTGGGGGACTCCATGATGTGTCAAATCTCGGTATCGTCATATCTTAAAATTCGGTATTATATCTACGGGATTATTTCGGAATATTACGCCATGACAACACTATTAATTTTTAATGCAAAATTACAATTTAAGGCAAAACTCAAAATTAGGCAATGAGGCCCAATTTTGAGTTATTTGGGGCCCAATTCGAATTTCACAAGCCCAATTCGAGTTGTTCCAGGCCCAACTCGAGTTGTTTCTAGTTCATTCGAATTATTTCTTTACAGGTAATTCGAGCTATTCCTTTACAGGTCTTTCGAGTTATTCCTTTGCAGGTCATTCGAGTTATTTAGTGGAGGTCATTCGAGTTATTTAGTGGAGGTTATTCGAGCTATTTTCTAGGAATCCTAGTTTGACTTATTCAACTCATAGTCCTACTTGGAGTGCACTTCTAGCTGAATAAGGACTCTTATGCTTATATAAAGGGATCACATTCCTCATTCTAAGGTACGTTTTACATTATTCCAAGCTCTAAGTTCGAGTTATATAAGTCGACCTCGACCTATTCCTCAAGCTCATTCGAGTTGTTCGTCAATAGCTCGAGTTCGACCTATTTTGGCTTACATTCGAGTTGTTTTGTTCTGTGTTATTCGACTTGTTTGACACAGTTCATTCGACTTGTTTGGCCGTTCACATTCGACTTATTGTTTTCTGTTTATTCGACTTATAGCTCTCAGTTAATTCGACCTATTTTACTCAGTTCATTCGACTTGTTGCCTTGTTCAACAAGATCTCATATTCCGACCCGTCTGACTTGAGCGTCGGAGTGCCTTCGCCGGAGAAGGCACCGGCTTAGTTCACGTTTGGTGTTGAGTGCAGGTTCCGAACTCAAAAGCTGCTTGAGCATCCAGCAGGAACTGAAGCAGTCTGACATGGAGTGTTGGAGAGAGGACACGTATCCTGACGAAAATACTCCACATCACCGGCAAAAAGGACTGAAATCGTACAAAATGACACAATAAAGGACTAAAAGCAAGAGGTGCCACAATAAAGGACTAAAAGTGAGCAGCTGCCACAATAAATGACCAATATTGATTTTTTCTCTCAAAAAGATTATTAATACGCCTTTAAATGATGTTTGCAATTTTTTCTTTTTTGTTTAGTAATAAAATCTATGTAATTAACAAAGGCAAAACTTTAAAATATCTCTCAATAAATATTAAAACAAATGGAGGCTTTTATACAAGGACAAAAATAACATTTATGTTTAAATTAAAACCTATAAAAGATATGGGTGCAACGTGGAAATAAAATAGAGGTTTTGGTAATTTACCCCCGTGTTATGTTAAATTGGCTAATATCTCCCTGTGAAAAACAAATAGGCAAATTACTCTCCCTTGATTTCAAAAATTGTCAAATTACCTCCTTATATACGGAGGTGTTATTCACTTGCTCAAATTTGAGATGATAGTATTTTAGGCGAAAAAACAAATTACACCCTTTGTTTCTGAAAAAATATGTGAATCTTTAGTTTAATACTTTAATTTGTCAAAAAAAAAAACTAAAACTAAAGCAAAATTTAAAAATAAGTTCATAATACGTATGTCTTATAATATTTTTACTTAATTTATAATCGAATTTGAAATTATAGAAAAGAAATATTAGAAAAACAATTATTTCGATCATTAAATATAAAACAATACACTAAAAGAATTACAGGAATGCAGTGCGCCAATTTTTAAAATCATAGGAAGATAATTTAGCTATTTAATTTTGACTAGTTTGCCACTTTAACATAACACAAGAAGGTGAGTTACCAAAAACCCAATAAAATAACATATAGAATTTAACTAATAAAAATAACACAAGATTTTTTTTTGTGAATTAAAATTAAGACAGGTATTTTTTGTTACCAACTCTTTGGGTCGTTTTTCATGCTCTTCTCAAAACCTTAAACCCTAACATCGCACACACAAACAGAGAGAGAAAGTGTGTGTTAAAAAATGGCATTGTACTTACTGTACGAGTCGGCGTCGGGGTACGGTTTGTTCTTAGCCCACGGGATTGACGAAATCGGACACAACACTGACGCCGTCAGGACTTCCGTTACGGACCTCAACCGCTTCGGCAAAGTCGTTCAGCTCGCCGCTTTTAGCCCCTATCAATCCGCTCTTGACGCTCTCAACCAATGCAACGCCGTCTCTGAAGGTAACTTACTATTATAATTGATATATATATACATATATATTGTGTTTACAGCAGTAATGAAGTTTACATTTTCTGGGTTTTAATTTTCATGCTATTGTGTGTATGTATGTATGTTAAAAACGTTTTTTTGGTTACTGGGATATGAAAATAATGTAAGGCGTTGTCTGATGCTAATGTCGTCGATTTTAAGGACAAATGACTGATGAGCTGAGGAGCTTCTTGGAGCTTACTCTGCCCAAGGTCAAAGAAGGGAAGAAACCCAAGTTCAGTTTGGGACTAGCTGAGCCGAAGCTCGGGTCCCATATTTTCGAAGAAACTAAGATTCCGTGCCAAATCAATGAGTTTGTTCTCGAGCTTCTTCGAGGTGTGCGCTTGCATTTTGATCGCTTCATTGAAAACCTAAAGGTTCGTGATTTCCTTATTCTTCGGTTTCTAATATTGTCAACCATCTCGTGTGACGAGCGATGATATTTTAAGTATTTTATTTCGTTTGGATGTTTATAGCCTGGTGATCTGGAGAAAGCACAACTTGGTCTTGGTCACAGTTACAGCAGAGCAAAGGTGAAGTTCAATGTGAACCGTGTAGACAATATGGTTATTCAGGCTATCTTTATTCTTGATACTCTTGATAAAGATGTCAATTCCTTTTCCATGAGAGTTAGGTTCGTAATTCACTTTGTTTAGGCCCTTCTCTGACCAAGTGTGTATGTGATTTAGAACTATTACTGATCTGACTTCTCTCGTGTTCATGCAGAGAATGGTACTCTTGGCATTTCCCCGAGTTGGCAAAAATTGTCAATGACAACTATCTGTACGCAAAAGTTGCAAAGTATGTGGAGGACAAATCTCAGTTATCGGAGGACCACTTATCAGGCCTGACAGATATAGTTCAGGATGAAGATAAGGCAAAAGAGATTATAGAAGCTGCTAAAGCATCCATGGGTAAAGTTTCTGGTTTATGTAGACCTGGACGTGTGCTTATAGTATGTTGACATGTTATTTTAACATTTTACAGGACAAGATTTGTCACCAATTGACTTAATTAATGTCAAGCAATTCGCGCAAAGAGTCATGGACCTTGCTGAGTACAGGAAAAAACTCTATGATTATCTTGTTTCCAAGATGAATGACATAGCACCTAACTTGGCTGCATTGATTGGCGAAGTTGTCGGTGCACGTTTAATTTCTCATGCCGGCAGTCTCACAAACTTGGCAAAGTGTCCATCTTCAACTCTTCAGATTCTTGGCGCTGAGAAAGCCCTCTTTAGGTGCTTTTCACTTCAGATTTATAGTTTTTAGCATTTGGCATCGCAAATTTAGTTAGCTACAGGAAATGTTTTGCCTTCCCGCCTGGCTTTGCTTATAAAACTATGTCTACAGGGCATTGAAAACTCGTGGAAATACTCCAAAGTATGGTCTTATATTCCATTCTTCCTTCATTGGTCGGGCATCTGCACGGAACAAAGGTCGGATGGCTCGATATCTTGCTAACAAGTGCTCTATTGCCTCTCGTATAGACTGTTTCTTGGGTAAGTAAAACTTTGATTTAGATCTTGGATTATCTTGTGCATCGGATAGTTGTTTAGTAAATATTATATTTTTTATTGCAGACAAAAACACCACCACGTTTGGAGAAAAGCTCCGTGAACAAGTTGAAGAGAGGCTAGAATTTTATGATAAAGGGGTTGCTCCTCGCAAAAACATTGATGTGATGAAATCTGCTATTGACACTGTTGAGACCAAAGGTTTGGCAGCTGCATTTTATTTTGTTTTCTATTAGTTTCGATTTCTTAAAATTGAGTAATGAGTGAATTCTAAAAAGTACTTTTTAAAACCTTATCCATGCATAAGAAGAAATTGAGCATTTACAAGTTAGGATTTTATGATTGTTTTATATTTGAATTCATCATTTCCTTGCTGGTCAATAGAAGAAAATATAATTAGTCTGATCTGCTTGAAAATCACAATATTTGGTCTTATCTTCAATATTTTTGTCCTTAAAAAATTAAACCTTTGACAGAGGATGAGCCTACTAGTGCCTTGGTGAATGGAGAAGCTGATGAGGAGCCTAAAACTGACAAGAAGAAGAAAAAGAAGGAGAAACGAAAACTGGAACAAGAACAAGAAGAAGAGCCAGATAAGAATGGAGAGAACGGAGAAGACGGAACCACTGCTAAAAAGAAGAAAAAGAAGAGTAAAGATGAGAAGACTGAGGTTGGTCCTGCTGTTGTCAGTGAAGGAAAAAAGAAGAAGAAAAAGAAGTCACGAACTGAAGACAGTGACTAAATTTTGGTAAAGATTATAGTCGTTTTGGAGAAGAAAGGAAAAGTATTGTTTTTTCACGAACTTGCGTGCGATGTATAATATAGTGCTGAGGATCTATTTAACATTTTGGGTAGGTTTGAATTTGCGTGTTCCAAAAGAATGACAAACATTATTAGAAGTTCTGGTTATTGTTCAAGACATGGAATTGTGATATTGGGCAAGTAAGTTTGATTACTTACTATGTGCTTGCTGTGTCCTGTTCCCTGCTATATAATATTAGTCTGTATAAATGAAGATGAGGGTTGTGTAACTGATGGATACATTGTTACTTATTATATTTGCAACTTAAAAGTAGTATAAGCAACAGCTAATAAACATTTCAGAAGGGTATTGAAGGTTTGCTTGACCAGCTAAGCATAAGCATTGATCGAATTTACAACTTTTACGTACCTTTGTCTTCGTAGTCGGAATAAGGTACAAGAAAAACAACAGCAACTTGTAGTACTGTAATGAAAGCTAAAGGTGTCAAAGGAGATGTTGGCGAGAGCCTTAAAGTGAAAGAAGCAGCTGCGCTTTTTTGATCTTGAATATGTTTTTGAGTTGGTGGATCAACTTGTAAGGCGTTTTCTTTCCCGTTCCATTATGATGTCCTTCCTTTACTAGTACTAGTATCCTTTTCTTTGTAGATCCGTTGGGTGTATGTGAAAAATGCACACTTCAGAGTGTTACACATATGTTCTGCCACTATACGTCAGGCAGTTCGGGCTCTATCATAATAATGTTAAAAGTTGCAGTTGTTTGGAGGTTCTATCAGTTCTTGATGAAGTTTAATCATAGTTAGCTTGTGGGAAGGTTAAGAAGCGTCATACCCTCGACCTTATTGTTCATGTGCAACGTGCTTCATAACATTTGAAAAGTTACAATATACTCCACAACCTTTTAAAAAATATGCCACCTGAGTTGTTGATGGGTCATTCAACTTAGACATGTTTCTGCATTTTCATCAATTACCGTTAGATTAGGCTTCGGGGGCAGTTGCACATTTTGAATAACATGAGAGTATTTCGTAACCTTTAACAAAAGTTAAGGGCATTGTCGTTATGAACATAAGTTTGAGGTCTTGATGTTTTAACCCGAGAAGGAATCACAATATTATTGTGCAACTACAAATCTGAGTTTACCTGCCTAAGCAAACGACATGTCACAATGCAAACCTACCAAATAACTTTTAAGCATCTAAGGATTAAATTTGAACTGGTTCAGGTAAAGATCCCTCCATGTGTGTTGTGGAGGGAGCTCAATTTGTCTCCTTCTGAGGGACCAGCCGACCAATTTGTTTTGCGAATATTTGATTATAAATCCAAACGGCTAGAACAATCCTCATCTTCGAACTCAGGGTTCTCAATTATGTTTATTTAGCAGTGTAATGTACACCAAAAAGATAGCAGATCGATCAAGTTCCCACCATAAAAATACAAAACGAAACAAGATTAACCAACTTTTCAACAAAACAATTAGGCTAGATTGTGTTCAAAATACGAATGCAATTCTAATTATTTAACTTTAAGATAACAAAAGTTGAATCATTTCTACAGTTTCAATTCGTTTCTTTGATAACTTTTGCGAATACAATCCTTAATCTTAAATTGTTAATAACGTATATTTCTGTTTTCACGAATTGGTTAAAATCTTCAAACAAGCAACAAGGACACATCCAAAAATAAGAACTAAAATTAAGAAAAACGGTGTAAATAGCTAACAACTAGAAATAAACAACTATATTCGCAAGCTAAAAAAAAGGACAAACATTACCTAACATGACTAAAACTACGTGAAGATAAATGACTATATTTACAAGTTACAAAGAGTAAGGACTATGTATTTATACCATCTCAAAGTTGAGAGACTAACTTCGCATTTCACCCGATCACTGGAAATACAAGCATCAAATAAAAGTTTAAAATTAAGTGCCGGTATTCAATTCTCCACCAACCAATCCATGTTAAAAAAGCATGCAAGAATATCAAACTCTTCTAAGTAGAAAAAAGTCGGGCAAAATTATTTTATAACTCGTTTAAACATATCAAAGGATAGATATAAATGGGGGCTTAAACTCAGAAAACAAATAGTCCAAGAGCCTTTCACCTGTACTCAAGCTACGTATCAGAATACAGTATCCATAAAAGCTAAGCTTGAGTTCAATTTTGTTTTATTGGTTAGTCCAAAAAAGTAGCAGCGCAGTGCAGCCCTCAATTAATCCATCAATCAGGAGAGTGCCTTCTTAACCTCCGATGTCACTTCTGGAGGAGGTTTCTCTGCTGGAAGGTTCGCAACAATGCCTTTCGTACTATAGTAGTCAATGACCTACACGCACACACCATTCATTCAGTAATAAGAAAATTTGAGGAGTCAATGGTCCCTATAACCTCAGCTAAAAAGAAGAAGTTTGAAACATGTTCGATCATTTCAACACTTTGAAATGGAAAACATACGAAAATCTAGTTTTGTTGCCGCCAAACAATAAACTTTCTCAGCTATTACACCTAATTAAGGATGGGACGATCTAGGTGTTCAAGTAGCATTCCTTAGCTCTTAGCTTAACTCAAAGCAATTTTACGCAGAATCAATAGCTAAGTCAGGATTGTTTAAATATGCAAGGCATCGATCTTGATATCAGTGGTTCTTTGTACTGTGAATCATCTCCAATAACATATCAAACTGCTACATGCATGCTTAATATTGCTAATGTTGCTACTACTATCACTAAATGTGCCCAGCAAAATATTGAGGTACAAATTTAAATTAATTTTAGCTTAGACATGATAGTAGCTTTTTTTGTCCCACCTATAGGTATAGATTAAACTTGCTAGTGGAATATGTTACGAACAATATCCACAATCTAAAATCCTAACGTATTGCTAGTAGAGGGAGCTCTTTAATAGTCGGAAATTCAAATCCTAGATGTAGAAATATAGAGATGCATTCTCTCAATGCTCTCCATCAAAGGAAGATATCACACATTCAAAAGCAATCAAGAAACTTACATAGTTATATATATAAGCTACAAAAACATGGCCTAACCAATCAATCATGCACAATGGGAAACTCCACAAGTTTATCTATCCATCAAATCAAATCAAATTGGCCAACAGTGTATGTTCCTAAGCCCATGCAAAAGTTTCAATTCAAGAACTAGCAATAATCCTGCTAGTTAGGGAATTGCGAGGAGGTTGTAGAAGATCTCCGCGGCTGAAGAGAAATATGCATCAATTCAAAGCAACAAAAAAAAAGTTGTGAGTGGAAGAATCTTCTGTCTGATGTATTTTGTAGAGTAAATATTTATATTGTGGATGTTGTGGGTCTGGTTCTGGTAACATATTCCACGGTCAGGTTTACTTCATATCAATAAGCGATGTACAGATAAATCTACAATTAATAACTAGAGGTATAACAAATTTAAATTTTGTATCTTCCTGTTCTACTGTACATATTTATTGATAGAAGTGACTTGGGACATTCAACTGTGGATTTTCAGTGTGAGCCAGCAGAAGATTACACTTTATTTGTAGCCAACCAAGTAGCTGAGAAATACTTAACCAATTTAGACTGTGGGGTATAAGATGGCTTTTATTTCTTGCATTAATCATGCAGAAAATCAAACAGCTCAGTGTCTTGTACCAACAAAACCACCCCAGTAATTTGACCAAAGCAATCTGCACCATCGAATCAAATCAACAAGCTAACAAGATAGTTTCTCAATGTACCCATCCAAAGTCAAATTTTAAGTATGATCAGTTCAATGAACTATCCTGTCTGTACTAGCCTAGAGACGGCAATTGGTAAATATACACAGTGAATCATCCTATCAAACACGAACTCCAAGACTTAGAACTGTTACTCAAACTGACGAAACGCAAAATGAAGCATAGAAATTGCAGCAAAATGTTCTTTTACAAGACAAGTAAATAAATGACAATGTCACAGCACATTTACAATCAGAGATAATTGAAAAACTTGAGATAGTCATCTCTGCAACACGAAGAGCATACAAAAAACCATGGGCATAAGATTCTAGCTTTTCCTATTTTATTTAATTTTCTAGCTTACAACACAGGCAAAATGGTGGTAACCATAGGAGATGTAAAACAAGTTACACAGAAGAAAAGTATAATTCGATAAGAACTAAGACGTTTAAGGTTGGAGACAGAAAAGTCATACTGGTTTAGTCTGCTTATGAAAAGCTTCAAGCCTCGACTTGAGAACAGCTGCTGTATCATCCTTCCGTTGAATTAAAGGCTCTCCAGTAACCTAAGCAATTTATGAAATCCAATCAGCCATAACCCCAGAGAGCAAAATTTGGGCCAATTGAGTTTTGAAGGCATAATAAATGGCCAAATCCATCACCGAAATACACAAATGTTTAAATGTGGTAAACATTCTACAACAACTGCTAAAGCTGAACAATTTAAGAAAAATAAAAAGATAACTCATTACATCATCAACACCAGGAACTTTAGGAGGAGCGAATTTAGTGTGGTACGAGCGACCACTAGACGGGTGGATCCAACGCCCAGTAATTCTCTCTTCCAAGATGGCATCATCAATCGCGAAATTAAGAACTTTGTCAACCTTAACCCCGCGATTTTCGAGCATAGAATCAAGCTGAACACAAGAAACAGAAACACACAGTTCAAATCATAGTCGTTAAAAGACCAACCAACAAAACCAGATTCCAAACAAGCAGCGTGAACCTTCTGCGCTTGGACAACAGTCCTAGGAAATCCATCAAGAATGAAACCTTTCTGGCAGGAAGGTTTCTTCAACGCGTCATCAATAATCCCAACAACCAAGTCATCGGAAACAAGTTCTCCCTTTTCCATGGCCTCTTTGGCCTTGACCCCAAGAGGAGTCTTGGCAGCAACAGCAGCTCTGAGCATATCGCCAGTAGCGAGATGGCACAAACAATATTCGTCCTTAATTATTGGCGACTGAGTACCTTTTCCAGATCCAGGTGGACCTGCAAAATTCATTTTAAGGAGACACAACACATTAGAATAAGCCCACAAAAAAAACCCTATTGCCTATCACTGCTACATTGCTCCAATTTCATCTAAGAAACACAACAGGCATTTTTAAACATTTAAGAAACAGAACCAACAGATAAAAATCCAAATCTGGGGGCAAATCTAGCTAACCCAACTTTTGATTTGATTTCAAACCAATGAATATTTAAGAGAATTGACACAACCAGCAATTCATCAAACTGAATAGAAACAAAACCCTAAACCCTAAATTGAAGGGAAATTAAAAACAGACCGACGAGGATGAGACGTTTGTCAGGCTTGGAATTGCACTTCATGCGGCGGAGGAGCTCCGTCATTAGATCCACCGACGGCACATCCTCCAATTGATCAGCCATTACTCTCTCTCTCTCTCTACTTTCTCTCTCTATCTGTTGTGTCGTGTTTGTTAGTTGAGAGAAAGCGTTTAATAGTGTGTTGGTTGCGTGTGTGTGCTTTGGGAGTTGGGACTTCGGACCTTCCAATGCTTTCAACTGACGACATCTCGCTGGGTGGGTAAGGTTTTCCTTTACATGTGAAAAGACAGTTTTGCCCTCGGATATTGTTGTTTTTCTTTTTTCTTTTTAAAATAGGTCTCGGGTCAAGTTTGCCAAAACAGTATGTTCAAATTTGATAGAAATAGTAATTGATGTTACAATGGCTGAAATGGAAGAAAATAACATATTTAGAAATTAATTTGATTTATACTATTTGAACTGCAATTTTACTAAATTAAATTCTAGAAGAAAATAGGTAAATTAATTAATTTTTTAATACATTTTGTTGGCCAATTAAATGGTGATAAATGTCAAAGATGATGTGCTTTATTTAATACCTCTTGATAAATACAAATTTATTTTGTATTTATCTTGAAAATGGAAGAACCAATAGTATGCATCTACCTCAGTAGTCGATCTTATCAAGACACTAATTCGACACCTATAAATAGAGGTCTTCATTCAATGAAAATTGACAACACAAATATTATATTTTGAAGAGGAGAAGCTCTGGAAATTCCCAATCAAGTTCATCATCTTCGAGGAGTTCTTCGCGGGGATTAGGATCGATCTTCATGAGGATTAAAGTTGTGGAAAATCTCTCTTTGACTAAAGTTGTGGATATTCTGCCTTTGATTAAACCTGTGAAAATTCGCCCTCAAATTCATCATCTTAAAGGTGTGTTCTTCGCGGGGATCAAGATTGTTTTTCACGAGGATTTAATAAAAACTCCATTTGATTTAATATCAGGCTGCCAAGCCGTTGAAATTTTTTTTTCTAAGGATCGTGCTTCTGCTGAAGAAGATCAAACTTCAAATATATTCAACAAATTCAAGAACTCAAAACGAAGATCAAATTGTTTGTCTCAAATATCAAGTCAAGTTAATTGTTGATTCAAGATCAAGCTCAAACGCCCTTGGATCGACGTTTAAATCGAAGCCACGTGGAAGAGATCAAAATCAACTCCACATTGAAGTCCATCAAGTTTAGCTGTTTTTAGAAAAGAATCTGAGGATTATTGAGATTGTAACCCATATTCTTTTTGAGTAATATAAATTTTATTTGTTCTAATTTTTCTTTTCTTTTATTTTAAGGACTCGAAATTTCATAGCTACACGTACAAATAGATCATCAAAATAGCTTTCTAAAAAATATTGAGATCTATAGGTTGATGTAATACTAAGATACACATTAATTCGAGCAAGTAATGAAATTGTGATCATACATTATTTACAATAATCATGGTTTTATTGAGTATAATCATAGTGAAGCAAGGGGTTTTCGTCGGGTGATATGTCAAACAAATAAGCACTCCACGTCAGGCTGGTTCAATCTCTGTTGGATATTGAAACAACTTTGTGTCTGAAACCCTGCACTGAGACACCAAACGTAAACTAATCCGGTGCTTACTTGGCGTAGGCCCTCCGATGCTTAAGTCATAGATTTATTTTCCATGCATAATCATACGAAGAAGGGGTTTGAATCATTGCCCGCGAACAGTATATCCATGTGGAAAAGAATGACTAAATTGTTTCTCTCTAAATATTGCCAAAATTCAATATTTATAAAACCAAATGTGTCATCTCATATTTTGGGTGACCAATTACCGTTTTGCATATTAGCGTATCACTGTGATGTACCATATTTCGATACCGCCACGTCATAATATTCGATAGAGTACGACGAGCGTATTTCGGGACATATTATGCCACGTCAGCACCATTAGTTTTTAATGCAAAATTACAATTCAAGAAAAAACTCAAAAGTAGGCCCAAGCAGGCCCAAATCAAGCCCAAACAGGCTCAATTTGGGCCCAGGCGGGCCCATTTTGAGTTATTTTAGGCCCAGTTTGAGTTATTTGGGGCCCATTTTGATCTATTTGAGGCCCAATTCGACCTATTTGGGAACCCATTTCGAGCTATTCCAAAATAGCTCTATTTCGAGCTATTTTGAAGCATAGTTCTACTTGTAGTGCACTTCTAGCCGAATAAGGACTCATAATACTATATAAGGGGGTCTCATACCTCATTTTCATGTACGTTTTTCATATTTCAAGCATTCATTTCGAGCAATTATAGGTCGAATTCGAGCTGTTTTGCATTCCTTCCGAGTTGTCTGAAATAGCTCTTCTTCGATCTATATTGAGTGCATTTCGAGTTGTTTGAAGTCTTCATTTCGATCTATTTGAAGACCTTCATTTCGACTTATTAGCGCCATTTCGAGGTGTTTGTTTTCGACTTGTTTCGTATATTTCGACCTATTATTTCGATCTGTTGCCTCGCACAACGAGATTTTACATTCCGACCCATCGGATTTGATCGTTAGAGTGCCTTCGCCGGGAAGGCACCGACTTAGTTTACGTGTAGTGTTGAGTGCAGGTTCCGAACTCAAAAGCTGCTTAAGGATCCAGCTGAGACTGAAGCAGTCTGACGTGGAGTGTTGGCAAGTGGACACGTATCCAGAAAAAAATACCCCACATCAGTGGCGCCGTCTGTGGGAACCACTATACGCACTTAGTAACAAACAGTATCACTGATTCAATGGCTCATCGCAGAGTCACGGAGAAGAATGGAGTAGCTACAAGGACTAGATAACAAAGGGAGGGTGAGAATCAGGTTACTGATGCTTTTGAACACACATCAGTGGTTGCACCCAACACTTCCTTAGATCCACCACGCGCTGCAGCGGATCAACCTGCAGTGCCTCCCCCGGAGGAACAACTGTTTAATCCTGCTCAATTGGATCAAATCATGACAGCTTGTCAACGGACCATGGTACCGATGATTGTGCAACAATTGGCTAACACTGTCGTGCAGCAGAATGTTCCAGCACCAACTGCACAACAAACATCGGCGTAGCAAGCAAGGTCTCATCAGACGCAACGTCGTGCTGATTCGAGACAGCACACTCATTCAAGGATGACAAGACCTACTCGGAGGGAACCATCACCCTACCCTGAATGGAGGAATCCTCGTTCAGTGAAAACCGCGGGGAACAGAGCTCCCAGTAGAGCAACTGTTAGAGAAGGAGAAGTTAACTCAAGGCAGAAGGGTCCAGAAGTCCGACAAGCTGCAAGTGATACATCGGGGAGAAATAGGGATCTGCCTGAAAGAGTTATACCAAGGCCAGAACCGATCTTTGCTGAACATATCCCACTACTGGAGAAGCCAACTCCATTCTGTGAGGCAATCAGCAAATTGACACTGAAGGAAGGAACTATTCTTCTTGAGATGAAGAAGTATGATGGAACAATTGATCCTGCAACGCATTTCGATGACTTGGATGCAGAACTACAAATTTTGGGATACAGCGAGAACTTAAGGGCAAAGCTGATATCACTTAGTCTGAGGGGAACAACCAAGGAATGGTTCAAGAACTTGCTGCCACACACAATTGTATCATCGGAACAATTCAGAGAGATGTTCATCAAAAAATTTGCTACTTATCGCTTAAAGAGGAGATCTCCAAGTTGTCTATTCAATATTCATAGAAAACCTGATGAACCTTTGGGGAAGTACATAGAACGCCTCAATGTGGAGATTGATCGAGTGCAGTCTCCTGCAGTCTCCAACTGCAGATTTGGTTATCTCTGTACTAGAAAATTGGTGCCAGAGTAAAAATAAATGATAGAAGTAATAACCTGGGAGGCACCAACTACTATTGAACAAATCATGGATCTTGCTCGGAGAGTTATTGACATAGAAGAAGCCATTATGAATCAGGGTCTAATGGATTTACCAGAACCTCCCAGAGGAAAGGAGAACAGAAACCGGAGGAAGTAGAAGGAAAGATCGTGATAGGAATCGACTACCTTTTAAGAGGTTCGATAACTACACTCCTTTGAGAAAGGACATTACTGAAATCTATGCTGTCACAAAGAATCGAGGGATATTCAAACCACCTAGAGCTTTTAAAGAAATTGATGAGATGAAGGAGTCAAGGAAATATTGCAAATTTCACAGGCAGCATGGAATTATACTAATGAATGCAAGGCCCTAAGGAACGAAATCGAACGACTTATTCAAGACGGGAAACTCATTGAGTATGTCCTTGAGAATAAACCACCGCGTGAGGACAAGTCCTTGGGAGCAAGGAAGCAGAGTCGATCTCCACATGAGAAGAAGGATGAACCTACGCGTAAGAAGGGTAATGCCAACGACGCCGCTGAAAACGGGATCAATGTTATCGCTGGAAGTTCAACTGGTGCCGATTCGGCCAAAAGCAGAAAGCGGATTTCACGTGACATATATAATGAACGTCTGGAACGTCCGGAGACTGATCTTGTCTTTGCTGTAGACAAGTTAGATATGATGATCACATTCGATGATGATGATTTTGAGAGTTTGTCTTCACAAGCTAAGGAGGCTCAGTCCTTGAATTGCCCTATGGTAGTTTCACCAGTAATTACGAATCATCCTGTCAAGAGGATCATGATAGAAAACGGTTGCTCAGTCAACATTATCATTGTGGATGCATTGTGACAAATAAAGTTAAAAATCTATGAGATTACTGAAGTAAATTCTCCTTTAATGGGATTTGGAGGAGGTGAAGTGAGACCTGTTGGTAAGGTTATGCTACCAACGTCCTTTGGTGAAAATCCACGAAGGAGCACTTTGAATGTGGAATATCTCATTGTGGACATTCCTTTCGCGTATAATGTGTTGATTGGGAGGCCCGGGATATCTGCATTCACTATGATCATATCAACGACACATCAAAAAATCAAATTTCCCACTCCTGGAGGAATTGCTGAGCTTACCACAAACTATCGTGATTCTTGGAATTGTTATGTCACGTCAACTAAACCAATCAAGGCAAAGACGGATCCTATTGTCGCGATGATTGGGATTCATCTCTCAGAAACGCCTAAAATAATTGAACATATGGATACAGAGATGGTGCTTGCAACACATGAGGATCATACAACTATGCCACATAATCCTGACTCATTAAACGAAAAACTTTTGCCAGAGGAAACTAAGGAGGAAAAGGAAGACAAGACTACCTTGCGTTACAAAAAATATATGGAGATTGATCACATGAAACCCTCTGGAGAATTCAAGGAGGTCATTCTGGTGAACAATGAACCTTATCGATAGCGAGTTACCATCTGAAATGGAGAAGGCATTATTGGAATGCTTGAAAATGAATTTTGATGTATTTGCATGGACGAACTCAGATTTGAAGGGAATAGACCCTCGAGTTGCGGTACATCACTTGAATGTCAATTCAAATGCCAAGCCTGTTCGACAAAAGAAGAGATATTTCAGTGATGAAAAGAACAAGGCTGGAGAATTGGAGGTACAAACAAAGTTAGCGGCGGGTCACATATTTGAAGTACGTTACTCTGAATGGCTCAGCAACGTTGTACTTGTGCCTAAGAAGCTAACTGTATGGCGTATGTGTGTGGATTACACTGACTTGAACAAACACTGTCCACGAGATCCTTTCCCATTGCCCAAGATCGATCTCGTGGTTGACTCCACTGCCGGGTGCGCATTACTAAGTCTCTAAGATGAACAGAGCGGATTTAATCAAATCCTCCTAATGGCTGTAAAGGATCAACATAAAACGGCTTTTATCACTGACATAGGCATATTCTGCTATAGAGTAATGTTGTTTGGTTTGAAGAATGCAGGTGCAACCTTTCAGAGGTTGGTGGCAAAGATGTTCTACCATCAAATGAGTATTAAATGCAAAAACCACCCCTGTGTAATCTCTAATTGGCAAAAAACTCCCTGTGTAATTTTAATTGGCAAAAACCCCCCTGTGTAATTAAGTCAAAGGCAAAAAACCCCCTACATCCATAAATTGCAATACACGCGCTGTACTTGCAAGTGGGAGTGGGCATTTTGATTAAAAGTTACAATTTTGCCCTCAATATTTCTTAAAAATAACTTATTAAATAATTAAAAACTAAAACCTATTAACAGATGCGTACATACTACATACCCACCCCCCTCCTTCATCTTAACTGTAACCTTTTGAGATTCAATTGGAATTTGTGGTTTACTGGCAAAAAGCAAGTTTACAAGAAAAGTCTGCAATTAGAAAACTTTAAAAGTCGGCTTTTTGGGTATACAAATTGGAATTTGGGAAAAAAGTGTGTTTGATGCATAGATAAGTTGGACTATTTCAGTTTTTCCTGTTCTCTGTCTAAATTCTTTTGCCATAGATTTCTCGGGTGTGTGTGTGATGATTGAATGTAGTGGTGGAGGCAGGCGACCACCGCCTCGACAAGGCTGTTTTGCGGTGGAGCGTGATTCGCCGGGGTTTGTTCGGGGTGGGGTGGTGGAGACGATGACCGGATCTTTTTATTTTTGTTCTTTTATATGAAAAACTTAAATTCAGTTTTTAATTAGAGTTTAAATTCATCTTTTTTGTGTTTCATTAATAAAAAATAATTATAATATGAATGTTATTGAAAAGCTCTGTATGTTTCATTTTTCTAAACTAAAAATGAAATCCAAAAAAATAACAAATAGATCTTAGTTTTAAAGACTTTTAAGTATATTTAAAAATTATTTTTAAAATTAATCAGTAAATAAATAATCATTGACCTTTTATTGAAGGTTTCACACAAGGGCAAAAGTGGTATTTTATATCTAGTCAAAGTTAAAAGTGAATTTGGGGCAAGTGTACTAATTATTGAATTACACAGGGGGTTTTTGCCAATTAAAATTACACAGGGAGTTTTTTGCTAATTAGAGATTACACAGGGGTAATTTTTGCATTTAACTCACCATCAAATTGGTAAAACTATGGAGGTTTACATCAATGACATGCTTATCAAAAGTATAAAGGCGTAGGATCACGTTAAACATCTTGATGAGGCTTTTGGTATCATGAAACAATACGGAATGAAGCTAAACCCAAAGAAGTGTACATTCGGCGTCAAGGCAGAAAAATTTCTGGGTTTCATGGTGAATGAACGAGGTATCGAAGCTAACCCAGATAAGATCAAGGCTATAATGTATCTACCTTCCCCCAAGTCCGTTCAGGAGGTGCAACGTTTGGTGGGAAGAATCACGGCACTAAGCCGCTTTATTTCACACTCTGTTGAGAAAAACTTACCTTTCTTTAAGAAGCTACGGAAGACACCTAAGTTTGTCTGGACGGAAGATTGTGAAGAAGCCTTTCGCCAGCTAAAGGTTTATCTCAAGACACCACCATTATTATCTAAGCCCAAGGATAACGAGATGCTATATCTCTACTTGGCCATAACAAAGAACTCACTCAGTACAGTACTGGTCCATGAAGAAGATAGAAAGCATTTACCAATTTATTATGTGAGTAAAGTGTTCAATGGGGCAGAACTAAACTATATGGAAATCGAGAAGCTAGCATACGCACTCGTGACAACAGCACGAAAGTTGAGGCCATACTTTCAATAACATCCGGTCACTGTCTTAACTAATCAACCATTGAAGCAAGTTATGGCAAAACCGAAAACTTCGGGCATACTAGTAAAATGGGCGATTGAGCTAGGTGAATATGGTCTGGAATATCTACCAAAGACCGCTATCAAAGCACAAAGGTTGGCAGACTTTGTGGCAGAAACTATCTCGGAAGCAGAACAGTCACCGGACGTTGCTATGGTGACGAATGAAGCTAAAGGGGATACGTCTGGGATAGCCAAAAAGACATGGACCTTGCATGTAGATGGATCATCCACAGTTGATGCTGGCGGGGCTGGAGTCTACTTAAGGTCGGCGGATGGAAGAGAATTTGACTATGCAATAAGATTGAATTACAAATAATCAAGCAGAGTATGAGGCTATGCTAGCTGGAATTCAAATGGCGAAATCGTTAGGGATAACCAAACTTGTGGCATTCATGGATTCACAACTGATTGCTTATCAGTTCGAGGGGAGATATGAAGCTAAGGAGGCAGCAATAGTCAAGTACCTTGACAAGCTTAAGGAGGTTACTTCAAAGTTTGAGACATTTACTATCTCGCAAATACCAAGAGCAGAGAATGAGCGTGCTGACTCGTCTTTGTTGAAAGGCGAGTTACTTTACTGGCTTCAGAGCAACCTTCAATTGGCAAAGGGGGCGAGACGAATCCAACACAAGCGTTGGAATACGCTCTGCCAGTGGAGGTTGGGGAATGTTAGAAGGATGAAATCATTAACTACTTACAGAACGGAGCTCTGCCAACTGATCCACAAGCGATCAGGAGATTGAAATACAAATCGGGAAGATTCACAATGTTCAATGGAGAACTTTACAAAAGATCTTTCAAAGGACCACTCTTAAGATGTCTGTCACCAGCACAGGCTAAACATGTCTTAAGAGAAATACATGAGGGAAGCTGCGGAAATCATTCGGGAGGACGATCCTTAGCACAGAAAATACTCCGACAAGGATATTTCTGGCCAACTATTATGAAAGATGCCATGGATTACACAAGGAAATGCAGAAGTTGTCAACTACATTCGAAGATCATTCATACGCCTGCACAACCTATAACAACTGTAAGCTATGGATGTCCTTTCGAACAGTGGGGTATAGATATTGTTGATCCGATGCCAATAGCTTCTGGTGGTAGAAAATGGCTATTGGTGGCAGTGGAATATTACACCAAGTGGGTGGAAGCCGAAGCGTTGGTGTCAATAACGGAGGCAAATGTGAAGTAATTTATATGGAAGAATATCGTGTGCTGATTCGGAATACCAAGGGTCTTAATTTCTAACAATGGAGGCAGTTCCAAGGATTTAAGATTCAAACTTGGTGCAAGGACATGAAGATTGAACAACGATTTACATCTGTCACGCATCCCGAAGCAAATGGACAAGTTGAGGCTACAAACAATACACTGGTGAAGAGCTTGGAGAAAAAATTGGAAGGAGAAGGACGAAATTGGGCAGAGGAGCTACTAGTGATACCTGCAGAGATTGGGATGCCAACTTACCGTATTGTCACATACGATGAGGAACAAGCTCTAAGGGCAAGACAAATGGAACTTGAACTGATAGGAGCAACAAGGGAGGAAGTTTACCAACGTACTCAAGCATACAAATCTATGATGGCTAAAGCATACGACAACAAAGTTCGGTTTCGGAACTTCCAAGTGGGTACTTGGTCTAGAGGAAAGTTGAAGCTACCAAGCATGTTGGGAAGTTGAAGCCAAACTGTGAGGACCGTACAGGGTTGAGAAAGCAAGCGCCAAAGGATATTACTATTTGCAAGAGTTGGGCGGAAGGATTCTATCACGCCCCTGGAACGTCAAGAACTGGAGAAGGTTTTATAGTTAGGACACTAGCATTCTAACAGCCTTGTGGCACAATAGGACCGTAGTTCGATGTTATTACTACTTATTCTTTCACGAAACGAGTCTCTGCATGTGGACCTCGATTCTAATACTTAGCACTGAACTACGGGGACTTGATTCCTGACCACCTATATACGGCAGGATACGTAAGCAACTCGGAAGTTACTCTAACTCAGTCCCAAAACTTATAAAATTTCTTATTTTATTAAAGTTTGATTGTTTGCCTACATCCTACATACATGTTAACGAGCACAAGCACTCTTAAATTGAGCACAAGCACTCAAGCTCATAAGTATAAACACTTAGAACTTTTTTAGCACAAGAAAGCACAAGCACTTGCAAATCGAGCACAAGCACTCGTAAAATCGAGCCCAAGCACTCGTAAAATTGAGCACAAGCACTCAAAAGCATAAGTATAAACACTTATAAATTTTCGAGCACAAGCACTCGTAAATTGAGCACAAGTACTCAAACACCTAAATAAAAACGCTAACATAATGAGCCCGAGAACTCACGATATAAGCACAAGTACTTGTACAATAATCTACAAAGCATACAAGCATGGGAAACACATTCATATCGTAAACATGAGAAGTAACGAGATAAGCATCAATCAAAACACATAAGGCAAAAATATACTGAGCGATGTCAAAAGTCAATATGTACTAAAACGAGGGATAAGCGCCAAAGACGCGCAAAATTCAATGACAATGTACTAAATCAAAAGAATATTGTACGAATGTATATTGTTCTAAAAACAAAGGTACATACGCTAAAAATAAGGCACGCATGCCGGTGATAAAGGAAATCAAGGGCGGAGGTTCAACCCTAGGGACTCGACAGCACCCTAGCTCTGCTCCTGGAGATCGGCATACGACTCATTCAGAGGACCAGTGTCGTCGATAGGGGAGAACCGATGCGGCACAGGAACTGGAGTAGGAGCGTGTGGCATGGCGAGGTCCGTCTCCATAAGAGTCTCCAAAACCTGGGGATCAAAGGCTAACTCACCCTCCTCAAGAGTCGCGGTAGGAGCGGCATTAGTAGAAGTGCTGGGCTGATCAACTAAGTGATCCTTGAGCCACACCTGCTGCAATGGGCGAACAAGGGCGAAAGGATCATGCTTCGGTGAGCCAGCATCCTCCTCAGGGGCAGGATCAGCAGCAGCAGCAGAGACACCTGACGTCTCGCCAACTACAGTGTCGCCTTCCTTCAAGCAGTCGAAGATGTCGAAGTCCTCCTTCTTAAATCCACCTACGAGAGCACCTCGTGCCACGACATCATCCAAGGCCATGTAGTAGCCTTTTTCCATGTCATATCCGCCTCGGCAATATCCTCCCAGGTCTCTAAGCGAAAGAATTCCACAGCCACTGCCACCTTGTCATCGTCGGGAAGCTCCTACAAAATACAATCACAAAGTTAAAAGTTTAACACGAGAAAAGGAATGCAAAACTAAAGAAAAGAGCTGGGGTCAGAATTTACCTCGTGCATGGCCCTATCGTAACCGTCATGCTCAGCAGTAACGAGCGCGGCCTTCACAGCAGCTAGCTCAGCCTCCAGCTTTGCACGCACCTCTTCAGCGGCCAAGGCACCATTCCTCAAACTCAGGATCGTGGCATTGCGATCGTCAATCTCCACATTAGCATGCACCAGATCTTGAGTCAGCTGCGCAGCATGAAGCTTGTACCCTTCGACCTCACGCCTGGCGTCAGCAGTCGCAGCATGAGCAGCCTGTAACTCAGCAGCGGAGTGCTCTAACTCCCCAACAACGGTCTGCAAGTCCTTCTCCGCCTTGGCCGCATCCTCCTTGGCCTTATTCTCTAGGTTCTATGCCTAGACCGCAACAGAGCGATGCCTCTCCAGAGTCGCATTATACTGGCCCTGAGCATCCATAACTATGTCAAAATCCTCTGACATAGTCTGCGCATTGATGAAGAACTGCATAAGACAAAGACAGAGTTAGCACAAAATACGATACAAATAGCAACATACAAGTTAGAGCAATTGATGAAACAAATTACTAAGTACACATAGATAAAAGCGTACTAACCTCGCACATGGACAGAGCCATGCGACTGATCAGCTTCTCATGGCCCAGCTCCTTGAAGTACCTCTGACGATCGAAAGCAGGCATGAAACCTTTCATCAACCGAAGCGCAGTAGTGTCGGTCATCTTGAACTGACCAGCCTCTATGGAGCTTGCCGCGACGATGATCCTCAGCAGTAGAAGGCCTCTTCCTCGCATTTAGGTCAGGACCCATCTCATTTCCCCTCCTAACAGCATCCACTACGGGAGGAATTTGCACCCTCTCAGTCGAAGAGGCGGGAGGAGGAGTAGGCTCTGGCACAAAGGGCTTTGCATCGCCTGACGAAGAGGAGGGAGCAGTAGTAGAAGCCGAATGCAAAGGAGCGGCAGGAGGAGCAGGCGCCGCAACCCTACCACGACTTGACCCCCTCGTCGAGCCAGTAGCACCAGTAGGGGGAGTAGGGGCAGTGGAAGCCCTAGAACTGGAACCAGCACCAGCGGACTTTGCGCCACGACGACCCATCTTCTCAGGAATCATTGTCTCAGTAGGTGGCGCATTGGCGTTCCTCTTTGCAGCAGCCAATCTCTTCTTGGTTTTATCCATCACTATTCTTTCTGCAAAGCAAAAATATTCAGAGGTTAGACGACATATAAAGCATAAGGAAAGCACAAAGCAGGAAACAATAAACGTGCGTAACAGTGTACCAAAAAGTGAAGAATCAACAGCAGGATAATAAGTAAAACCACCGGCCTGCAAGACTTCGGACGTGGTCAATTCAAAGGCATCAAATTGATTCTCCTTGAGCATGTCAATCACTGTCTGAGTGTAGACAGCAGCAGGACAAGGTGGCGACCGACGCCCGTCAGTCCAAAGTCTCTTAAACCGGAACTCTTGAGGCTTAGAATCCTTCACGGTGCGCACCAAAACTCGACTGCAAGTCAGAAAGGAAGCAGTTGTTCTTCCTTGAGCTCAAGTAATAGAATCCCACATCGACGCCTTTGTTGCGGAATTTGACTAGGAACAGTTTCCAGAAACCGTTCACGGAGCACGACAAGTTGAAGACACGGGTGAGCATGACATAGGCATACATCTGAGTATATGCATTAGGAGTGAAGTGTGAAGGGAAAGAGTTCAGGGAATTCATGATGTCGGAAACCACGGGATCGATGGGAAACCTAAGACCACACTGAAGGTAACCCTTGAATACGGTGAGACACCCCTCAGGCTGGTTATTCATCCTATCATCTGGACCGGGCACTATAACCTGAGAATATCAAAGGTTTCACGATAATAACTTACGTCGTGAGGGAAAGCGGAAGGGTGGAGATCAAAGTTTAATCTGTTGTGAATAGGACTAGGGGTAGGAGAATTTAAGTTAACGCCTTCCTCGGCTAACTCCAGAATGGTTTCATCAACTATAGTGGGATTGATAGAAGGAGCATCAGCGGTTGGTTCAGAGTTAGGATTGTAAGAGGATGGATTTACATAAGGAACAATACTATTCCTAGCAGAAACATCATAATTATCATCGTCTTCACCTAGAACATCAACTTCTCTATCTGAGGTTCTATCTGTGCTAGACGAAGAGTCTTCAGTTGAGTCATCACTACTAGACTCAACATCCCTCGACCTATTTGACTTTGTGCTCTCACGGCTACTGTTACTAGTTGACTCATTATCTGAAATGTGCATCATTTTAAGAGTTCAAGGTAAGTGATTACCAGAACGGGGGTCGAGGTCTACGAAGAACTCTTCAGATGGATCACGTCGTTTGTACGACCTTGCAGCTAGAACGAATAACTTGGGAGCACCAGGGACACGGATCTTTGCAGGCTACGTTTGCCGAGGCTGGTAAGGTGATGTTGTACGCTTCGAGTTCGAAAGTCGAGGATTGCTGTGATAGTTCTGATAGGACCACGAGGACGAAGGACGTGATTGATCTCGGGAATTATAGTGAGAACGAGGTTGAGACTGGGAAGGCGGAATAGATGTACGTCTCGGTGATCGGTTATGGCGAAGGCGAGCCGTTGTAGCAAAATCTGCAAGAAAATGTCAAATTTAGTCAAAACTGGAAAATTTTCATAATGCAGAAATTTGAAAAAATTACAAGTGTCATAACTCGAAATAATAGCTCTCTTTCGACCTATTATTCGAGTTATCTGGTTATTTTGACTTACGGAGGTTCAAATGGACAATCCAGAGGTTTTCGAGCTATCTTGACGATTTTTCGACCTATTTTTCACTTTTCACTCAAGGATTATTTCGACCTATCTATTTGGAGCTATTTTGAAAGCTCTTTGGGTTGCAGCGCTCGCGAGAAATGGGAAAATGAAATTCAGAGCGGAGTATTTATAGGCAAAATGATCTGGATATTACGAAAATGCCATCATTTCGGCCTATCGCCTATTTCGACATAAATACCCATTTCGATCTAAACTATTTTGAGTTACTATTTTAGGTGGCTATTTCGAGCTATTCTATTTCAAGTTACTAAAAATAGCAAATTCGACCTATTTTTGAGTTTGGTTATTTTTGTCAAAAATGTTGGTTTTTTACACCGAGGCCGCTTTCGTTGCACGATTCTCGGTTACTTGACTTATTTTATAGTTTGTATGACCAATGTTTCTACACATTAATTTTACAAACTGGGAGACTCCATGATGTACCATATTTTGGTACTGCCATGTCATAATATCCTATACAGTACCACGAGCGTATTTCGGGACATATTATGCCACGTCAGCACCATTATTTTTTAATGCAAAATTACAATTCAAGGCAAAACTCAAAAGTAGGCCCGAGCAGGCCCAAATTAAGCCCAAGTAGGCTCAATTTGGGCCCAGGCAGGCCCATTTCGAGTTATTTCAGGCCCAATTCGAGTTATTTGGGGCCCATTTCGATCTATTTGAGGCCCAATTCGACCTATTTGGGAACCCATTTTGAGCTATTCCAAAATAGGTCTATTTCGAGCTATTTTGAATCATAGTTCTACTTGGAGTGCACTTCTAGCTGAATAAGGACTCTTAATGTTATATAAGGGGGTCCCATATATACCTCATTTTCAGGTACGTTTTTCATATTTCAAGCATTCATTTCGAGCAATATAAGTCGAATTTGAGTTGTTTTGCATTCGTTCCGAGTTGTCCGAAATAGCTCTTCTTCGATCTATATTGAGTGCATTTCGAGTTGTTTGAAGTCTTCATTTCGATCTATTTGAAGACTTTCATTTCGACTTATTACTGCCATTTTGAGGTGTTTGTTTTCGACCTGTTTCGTACATTTCGACCTATTATTTCGATATGTTGCCTTGCACAACGAGATTTTACATTTTCAACCCATTTGACTTGAGCGTCGGATTGCCTTCGCCGGGAAGGCACCAGCTTAGTTTACGTGTAGTGCTGAGTGCAGGTTCCGAACTCAAAAGCTTCTTAAGGATCCAGTAGGGACTGAAGCAGTCTGACGTGGAGTGTTGGCAAGTGGACATGTATCCAGACGAAAAATACCCCACATCATACTGTATTTTGTACAACTCGACGCATACCAAATGGCAGAACGACTACTACAAATCAATTTTTTTTCTAGAAAATCGCTAAACAAATTCACACCAAACATTTCCATCCAAAAAAAATTGTGCATTATTGATTTGAGGGGTATGGAAAATTTGGTTTCGTTGGTATTGGTTAAGCATGGAAATTTTGGTCCTCTAAATAATGTAGTTTCACAAATTAAGGACAATTTATTGGTTGTAATTAACCAATTCTAATTCAACTAATATTTGAATGTGTAGTTAACTGAAAAGAACTCGTAGTTTTGCGATGCTTTACCAAGGTGTGGTTGCCAACGACTTTAGACGCGACCCTTTACAAGGTGTAGGACCATCGAACACGACCACACTTCGTAAACAAAATGTAGAGAATATTGAATAAGAGGAGATAAATAAAAACAAAGAAAGAAAATCAATTGAAATTTAATAATAATTTGTAAAGAGAAAAAATAAAAATAAAAACTAAGGAAATTAAAAAATAATCTACCCCAGATAATTGATAACTCTGTCAAATACTAAATTCCATATAATATCTCTCCCATAATCCACTATCCAATCAAGTCACAACCATGAATCTAAAGTAAACAAGAGATTATTAGGTGCAGTGGCTGCACGATGAGGTGATGCAGCCAGTTTGGTTATTGGTGTAAATGCATGATTGGAATTGAGTGACGGGAATTAGTACCTACAATTCAGGAAATGCTTTTAATCTCAACAATTTACGACATCATACAACGACTGCGTGAAATAATTTCTTCTAGTAAACGCATGAGCAATTAGTGTAAAACTGCTATTTAATAATTACGATTTCAAGATCGCTTACACGATGAGACACCATAAGGAGCCAAAAGCAAGGTAGAGGAGTTCTCAAGTTTTGCACGAGGAAGCCACAAATATGTAAGTTGGCATTCATGGTATGCTTAAAGATTTTTTGGTTAGATGGGTTGGAGGGTTTACAAAAGAGTTAAATGCAAAAACTACCCATGTGGAATTTATAATTGGCAAAAAACCCCATGTGTGATTTTAATTGGCAAAAAATTCCCTTGTGTTATTTAGTCAAAAGCAAAAACTTCCCTAGTGTTGCTCACGCGCCTAAATGCAGGTAGAATTTGAAACTTTGAAATGAATTTACATTCTTACCCTCAAATTTAGATTGTTGATTTTTTTAAAAGTAAGAGAAAAAAGAGAAAGAGAAAAAGACCCAGTCCCAACCCCCGGCATACTGGCAAATCAACCGCTACAGGTGGAGGATAGCAATGGCGAAGGTGAAGAAAACTTAAATTTGGAACGTAACAGATCTAAGGTCTCATAAATCCATCTCCGCCACCGGAATTGCCGTCAGAATCCCCATGTTCTCTCGTCTTGAAGGTGTATTAGTGATGAGCAACTTGAGAAGATAGACGAATGGTTGAGGGGGATGGGGTTGGTGCGATGGAGGGGAAAACCTGAAGAAGATGACCCTTTTCCCCTATTTTTCTTTAATACTTGAATAAAAAAAAATCAATTTCAAATTGCAATAAAATATCTGCCATTTTAATTAATAAAATAAAATATTATTATAAAGTTCCATTAAAAAGATTAGAGTTTCTTCTTACTTTTATTTGCAATTAAACTACATAATTAGATCTAAAGTTTTGACTTAAAACCTGTAAATATCTAAAAGGTGTTTATATAAAGGCAAAAGTGGCATTTACTTTAAAGTCAATGCAAAAAAGGAGTTAGGGTGGAGTGTGCTAATTTACTAATAACACGGAGTTTTTGCTAATTAGAGATTACACAGGGGTAGTTTTTGCATTTAACTCGTTTACAAAAGTAGGAAAACAATATTTGGAGAACATATAAAGAGCGAGGGAAGTCATCATAGAAAAGGCTCAGCCCGTAGCATATCTCGCTCCATATATCTGTTTCCAAATTCGAGCCAATTGAAAAACCTACGACGTAACCACGTTTATTGCAACATGAAACCCAAATGTCAAATGTCACAGGGAACCAACAATCAGCAGATAAAATGGACCTATATGTCTACTGTAAGTTTCGCATCCAGATGAGAGAACTCCTGAAAGAAGGCCTTGAAGTGTTCATAGGCATGCTTCACGTCATCAACCGCACACATTTCTCTAATGCTATGCATTGACAGTTGTGGGCCCCCAACATCAACTGTACGTATACCAACACCGCTTGCCAAAATGGGACCGATGGTCGAACCACACGCCATGTCATTGCGAATCACAAACTCCTGAATTGGAAAAATTAACAGAAGAATGGGAAATGAAACTACCACCATAATTAAGGATATATATCAAGGTTGGCTGGGAGTAGATAGTCAAAAGAATTGCTGTATTGAAAATGTTAAAGATGATAATTGAATGGAAACCTGCACGGGAAGTTTGTGCTTGTTTGCTATCTCCTTGAACAAGAAGGAAGTTACTGAATTAGTTGCATATCTTTGGTTGGCATTATGCTTGATGACAAGCCCACCGTGCATCTTTGGCTGATGATTTTCCTCATGCTTTTCCTGATAAACCAAAACTTAACTACCCCGATGCAGGTAACAGCTAAAATCCACTCTCTAACAGAGCCAAAATGAAATATTACACGTACCATATAATTTGGATGCAAGGCATGGGCCATATCAGCTGATACCAGAAAGCTTTTTTGGATTGCTTTCTCTAGCACCTTCATAGACACCACATTGAGGGAATTATTACAGAACAAGATTAGGAAAGACAACTTGAGGGAAAAAAAATCAGCAATCCAAATACTGCAAGCATTAAATGAGACCAGTAAAAGCCTGTGCAATCGGCAGTTTGTAAACCTTCCAACTACAAAAGGGCCCCATATAAGTATCTGGGTGGGTACCTCTATTGACAAGTTCTCAACCCTAAAATATTAGATGATGCATAGAGATGCATAATGGCAATATCATTAACCTGATAATTTATCTCTTTGGTACAACTATGAGAGACAGACCATATGATGGTCTTCGGGAGCCATTGTATTTTTAATATGCTTTCTGATAAAGTTTGCTTCCTCAATAATGAAAACAGGGTTAACACAGACAGTGAAATCAAAATATAGGGTAAAGTTCACTAAAGTTCAAAACATGGGGTAAATCAAAATATAGGGTAAGTTCACTAAAGTGCGCATATTAATTAGCATATCCTTTGAAAAAGCAAGTAGCAAAATAAGTTTCTCTCTTTTTATTGGGGGTGTTCCATGCCAATTGTGATTCGAAAACAGGTTTTATAATCATAAAGCCATTTATCTTTCATCCATCTGTTAATAGTAACCAGTTCTCGTAACTACTACCAACCTAATTCACTTAAATATTCTCCAATTTGAATCCTCAAGTCTGCTCTCTGCATGATAAGTTATAAAAAATTGGATGAATCTGAAATCTTATGTTCTGGGTTCATTTCAGGCATTGTAGGTTTTTCTTCTGGATTTCAGATACGAGGGCAATTAAACTTGAGGAATTCCCAGAAAGCTAATCCTATCCTTTCATGGCCATCTGAAAGGATCTTTTACATAATTAATTGTTTATGTTGTTTCTTCTCCATACAAAAAGATAAAGTCATATGCAAGAATACTGTGCACGTGCATATTTCTACCTTTTTTTGTGGGCTGAAGCAATCAGTGATTCGGGACAGAGCATCCAGCACTACGGGAGATCCAGCTCCTTGTGCTGAATTAGAACCAACCTCCTCGTGATCAAACAAGGCAACCATTCGAATACCCGTCTCATCCTCTAGACTACTATCAGAGGAAGTCGAATCAATCAGTGCCTGAAATTTAGACAACAGAAGACAAATTTAAGCTAACAACCGTATGTTGAGGGTGGCTATTCCATGTCAACATGGAATCTTATGCAGATGATTAATTATGTAATTACTAAAGACTAATACTACAGTCATATGCAATAATAAACATAAAGTATTGATGTTTGAGTTGTGCTTAGGCAACAAACACTTCAAGTGTTTGTGCAGCTTTGATTCTCTGAAGTGACAAGCATTGTTCTTGAATTCAAAAGGTGCAAAGACACAACACCTTTATAGAGCAAAATGACATGCAAAGATTATCTAGTCTCCCAGAAAAAACAAATTCCTTCATGGCTCCAGCAATAGCACTTTTTTGAGTATCACAAGCTTGCAACTCAAAATCACAAATGTCATCTGGTTCACACCCAGCCTTAGCAGCAATCAGCTGAAATAAAGGAAAAAAAGGGGTACAATATAATATGATTAGAACGTATACGCAAACACATAAGAGATCAAGAAATTAGAATGTAAAAACTATACAAGAGGAGCCAAAATAGCGAAGTGGAAAAATAGGGGGTGAAAGAAGTAAAGGAAGACATGCTGATTAGAATATGCATAACCTGCAAAAGAAGAGAATGGTGCTTTTGGCTTTCCGTTTTTGTCTTTTCATCAACAGAACCATTCTCAGCAGCTGGTTTATTCAGCTCAGCCTGCATTGGTAATAAAATTGTATAAAAGAAGCATAAATTGATGATGTAAAAACTTTAAGGTGGTGCTTGTAAATGCTCATGAAAGGGGCTTATTTGCTTTAGCATAGGTACTTTTTAAGTGTTTGCAACGCTAACTTTTGCTTATGCTTGTCTTTAGAAAAGCATTCATAAAACACAGGCTAGAGAAGTTGGTAAATGGTGCTTCTCAGTCTGCTTTCAAATATGGTATTTTAGAAAGTTTTTGAAAGGAAAAAGCTACTTCCCAAAGGCAAACACTTAATTCATAATCTAAGTAGTGTTTTTTAAATTGTTGTTAAAGGCTCTCGACTTTCGACTAAGAGTCATTTTAAGTAACTTCTAGAAGTAAAAGTAGAGACGAAGCTGCTCTATAAGCTCTTGCAAACACTGAAACACCCCCTTAGTCAGTACTGAGTCAGCTACCTATCATATATTCACAGATCACACATACGATACAACAAGATTTATCAGCATTACATTATAGAAGCATGGTGATCTAACATTCACATATGGGGTGCTGTGTTTAAGCAAAGAGATATATCCTCCTTGACACATGTGCATTTAGTATCTCGTGCAAGACCAAGTTCGCCAAGAGCAGTACAATCCCATATGCATACTAAGACAAATTTGGTTACAGCCTGCACTAGCTTGCTTCAAAGGCTGCTTCCCATTATTCTTATTCCAAAGAGATTTCGTGTAGGAGTGGAAATTGATCCCTGCATCCTCTTCCACTTATCTTTAAAATTCATGAATTGATTTCTGTTTAACGGTAAGTGCTTTAACTAAATGTAAACCTAAAGTGGTTTCCCCCCAAAAAATAAAGATTTATTATAACCACAAATATTATCTTACACATGAGATAAATAAATGCAACTATCATAAAACTATTCCTCTTTCCACGGTAAAGAAAAACAACCAAAAACAAGAAAAAATAATATAGAACAAGCAGACATGATGAATGAAAAAATTATTTCATGATCGAAAGCACTAAAAGCCACAAATCATAGTCCCTATGGGCTCAATTTTTATACTTTTGGGGGGCAATAAGGTGCACCAAGGAAAACTTACAAATATGTTCTCTGAACATTACTCGAAGTATTTTAACTAGGTTTGATCATTGACCCATACACAATGTAAAGCACATTCACAAGAGCTCAGCCAGAAGTGAGAGAAGCATCTTCTCTTAGTTAGATGCTTTAATTACCCCCAAGGGGGTTTTTTGAACTAAAAAACAGCAGACTTTGCTTTTATTTCATCATAACAAAGCCATAGAAGAGCACTTTACTACTGCCAATCTCTTAAGAGTACTCAATGTGCTGAATTCATCTTAGAGAAAACCTGAAGCAAGACAAAATAACAAGCGATATCTGCTTTGTACCTCTAAACAGTTCACTAATTTGAGTCACCATTACTAACGTAATTTACCTTTACTTGCCATAATTAATTAACTTGATAAAGCTATTGTCCTAATTGAAACAACATATTGAGTTACACATGGAAACATTGCTCAAGTTATTTGTAAAGAATTTCAACAGAAAGTAATGTAAATCCATATATGACAATTCAAAATCAAGAATTAGCTGCAATGTTATTAATTACACATTGCACATGCTGGCAGGTGAGCAAAACAAATCACTTTATTGATGTTGTAAATTGGTGTTTGACATCACATACAATATCCAGATCAATGCATATAATCTTTAAGTGCCACCTTCGAAAGCGTAGGACCAGTACTTCAGTTAAGGAAAATAAGAAAGGTAAAAGTGCCTTATATATATATATATATATATATGTATGGAAAGTAGAGACATAAAAGAAGAGACAACATATATTTGGAGTAATTTGAAAAACCATATCCGGTAGTTTTCTGTGAATAAACAACGAGCATCTTGTATAAACCATTCAGAAAAATTACCTTAACTGATGTAGCCAATACCGGAGCAAGGTGAGTCTGTTTGTTCACCTTGAACCCATCATTTACATCCCTATCAAACAACAGAAAAAATTATTCATAAAAAAAAAAAAAAACAAATTATATGAAAATTACAACATATATTCAGTTTATGCTGAAAACTTTAAAATTAAGCACCTGTCTAAGTGAATAGCCAAAGTCGGGATACGCATAATGGGTTCCTCAACATTGACAAGCTGGTGTGAGTAGGATTCAGCTCCATCCTTCTGTTTTCTAACTATTATTCTTCCGGCAATAGTCAAATCACGATCAAACCAGGTGTGCCACAAGCCTCCCCCATAAGTTTGTACACCAACTTCCAAGTATCCACCTTTAGATACCTGAAGTGCAAGTAATTATTGTTTTTATCGCGTGATCAACAAGCAGACGCCAAAAGCATAGATACACAATCTTAGATATTACCTTTGAGACCGGCTTCAGCTTTAAGGCCGGGCTATCAGTATGAGCACCGACTATGTAAATCCCGTTCCCAGCGACATATCTAGGCACATAACCAAATTCACTTTCTGAGCAACATATTTGAGAACGTAAAAGCCTATAAATTTCTCGATTACTAACTATTCTCTCCCCTAAAAACGTTTTCGTCCTTTAAACGCCGAGTTCATATCATTTTTTAGTATTCTTCTTAGCCAAGCACCCTTTAGCTTAAATGAGTAATAAACAATAAAAGATAACTGATTAACATTATAAAAACACATATTACATACTTTTTACCAATAGCAAAAGCAACAATAGTGGAGTAATTCCTGGTGAAGAAATATTTCTTTCCAGCTTCTAATTTCCAATCCTCCCTCTCTGATATTTGCACATACCCTCCACTAATCAGCCTCTTCTTCGCTACATCTACAATTAATCAAATAAAAACATATACATATTAAAAAGACCAACACAAAATACAAGAACAAAACGAAAACTTAAAAAAAAAAAAAAGTAAATCTGGGGATTTCCAAGTTAAGTTCATAACAAACCCAGATAAGAATTAACGTCATAAAGAGAAAAATATCATGTATCAACAATCAATCAGAATAATAGAAAAAATTGAAAGAATATAAATAATAGGAATTTTTTATTATTACCTACTGCATGAAAGGCTGTTGGAGAAGCATTCAAGAACTCGATAAGATCGACTGCTACTGGGTTTGCCATTAAAACTGAAAAAATATATATGTATAATTATGCAAAACCAAAGATTGATTTGATGATGCAACTCAGTGTTCTCCTCTAACACAGTGGTGTTAAATCCGAGGTTGACAATTAATTTATTCCCGAGGAAGCATTACCCAAATAAGTTATGAAATTGCAAACGAGACCAAGTTAGAAACCAAATCTTTGGGTCTATATAAAAATATGAGGTTTTGGCAATTTACTAAATTGACAAATTACCTTTCAGTGAAATATAAATTAGCAAATTACTTTTATGTGATTTCAAGACAAATTACCTTTCTATATATGGAGGTGTGTAATTAACTTTCTTATACTTGAGAGTGGAGATAATTTTTTAGACTAAAATGACATTTTTATCCTTTTTTCTCAACAAATATGTATACCTTTGGTCAAATACTTTTAACTTGTTAAAAAAATGTAAAAACAAAAACTAAAATTTGAAAACAAGTTATGATTTTCTAATATATGTATGTTTTGTAATATTTTTTATATTTTTACTTGTGATTTTTCAAGTAAATGTTAGAATCAAAATAATTAAAAACACAAGGGTCATTAAATATAAAAATACACTAAAAGTTTTACAGGGAGGTGGTGTGCCATTTTTGAAATCACAAGGAGGTAATTTGCCAATTTATCACCAATAGTACGAATTGCGAGAGCTTCGAGATCGAGGCGTTCCAGCTCGAAATTATCGTCTCGCAAGCGCTGGTCGCGGCCATTTCTCTTCTCTGCATGTGGCGGAAACTTCGCAAGTACAGCGTTCGGAAAGCTCTCTTTGTGGATCGATGCCACAGGAGGATCACATTCACAATATTCGAGTAAGTTGTGTTTGATTAAGTTGAAAAAGATACGAAACAGGAAGATGGATGTTTGTTTAATAATGAAAATTGTTATTTGAATCGACAAATTAATTCTGTGCGTAGTTTTTATCAGCGTGTAAAAAGTAATTATTGGCAAATACCCCTAGTATATTAATGGTTTGAGCTGCACGTATTGAGAACGAAACTCAATTTCTATTGTACTTATTTGGTATATAACAAGTTAATAAGATTCAAATTGAAGTTTATATACACACTTTGACTTTAACAAAATAAAAATTGAATATTTTTTTTTTTTACATTATTGATGCGTAGAAACAAAAACATGGTATGATGCTTTGTGTATGATTAATTGATGAATGAGTAATTGCAAGTTTGTTATTAAACACCTTCTGATTTCTTTGATTGATGCTTTTTTGGTAACCATTGAGCCCCGTTTTTAAGAGTTGTACCAAGTTTTTAAAAAGCTGTCAAATTTCAAGAAACAATAGAGTGAATACTGAATAAAGAAACAAGCAAAAGTGTACCAAGTTTTTTAGAGTTGCTGTCAAATTTCATGAAAAATTAGAATGAATGCTCTATGATTATATGTTGAAGAATCATTTGTTTCATAACTATATTGTCAATCTCATTATTTTATATTGCAACTATCTAATAATTTTTCTATTTCTAAATTGCAGTTATAATGAGTTCATCCCCTCCATCATATGAAATGCCGTTAGATAATGATATATTTCCTCCTCGATCTCCCCAACTATCACAGATAGGTCCTTCTCATGCTCCTTCACAGCAAGAACCTGAACCATGTGATATAGAGGAGTGCAAAAGAAAAAAGTTCGCACTTAGGTCTGAAGCTTGGGATTATTTCACTTTGAACAAAGTCGATATTAGGGCGTATTGCAGATATTGCCCAAAAAATTATGCCGCTGATATTAAGAACGAAACTTCAACACTGCACAATCACACAAAGAAGTGTATGCAAAACCAAGGAAATCAATGTAGGAATGAGAATATTGAGGTAGAAGAGGGTGTTGATCAGACTCAGTGGACACTTGATCCAGATCCAATTAGAAAAGCGTTTGCTGAGATGATAACCATGGATGAGTTGCCGTTTCTATTTGTGAAGAATGAAAGATTTAGAAAGTTATGAAGATTGTTTGTATAAGACTTGTAATATGCGGAAGAGTGAATAAATCTATTGATCACAAAACGTTACATAAATACAAAGTTATAAGAATAAAAGAATAACTATACAAGGAAAAGATAATCACAAAAGATACACACAATATCTATCTAATCTATCTAATACGCCCCCGCAAAATAGACGTTCCATCAGCAACGGATATTTTGGAGCGCAAGAAAAAGAAGCGAGAGCGAGGCAGCGGCTTGGTAAGAATGTCCGCGAGTTGATCAATGGTATTAACATATGAAACACGAATGAGACCTTTAGAGACAAGGTCACGAACAAAGTGTAAATCAACCGAAATGTGTTTCATACGCGAGTGTTAAACAGGATGGAGCGACAACCGCAAAGCACCAAGATTGTCACAACGAAGAAGCGGCAAAGAGGGAAACGAGAACCCAATTTCACCAAATAAGTGCTGCAGCCACCGAACCTCCGAAGCAGTTGAAGCAAGGGACCGATACTCCGCCTTAGTGGAGGACCGAGAGACGGCTTTTTGCTTGCGAGACGACCAGGAGATGGGATTAGACCCCAAGAAAATCACATAGGCCGAAGTGGAAGTGTCGTGCAAACTATCCCCCACCCAATCCGAGTCAGAAAAAGCCGTAAGAGAAAGAGAGGAGTTACGACGAAGCAGAACTCCATGTGACGGCGTACCCTTAAGATAACAAAGAATCCGTTTGAGAGCAACCCAACTAGAGTCATCAGGAGCAGCCATGCGTTGTGCCAATCTATTGACAGAAAATGCAACATCCGGGCGTGTCAGAGTGAGGTATTGAAGACCTCCAATAATCTGCCAATAGGCAGTGATGTCAACCGAAGATGGAGAGGAAGAAGGCACGCCTGGATTCATCGCCATTGGAGTCATGAGAGGTTTTGCGCCATCCATTTTATGACGAGCTAGTAAATCCATAATATACTTGTGTTGCGACAAGAACATCCCCTCTTTACAACGAAAGACTTCAATGCCAAGAAAATAGGATAATGAACCCATATCCTTGACGGCGAACTTTGAAGTAAGATGTGTAACAAGCGAGGAGATCAAGGAGTCGCAAGAACCGGTGACGATGATATCGTCAACATAGACAAGTATATAGACACGAACCGAATCCCGAAGATAAATAAAGAGGGACGTGTCGGACTTAGATTGGACGAAGCCAAAGGAAACCAAGGCCGAGCTCAACGCTAAATACCAAGCCCTCGGTGCTTGCTTGAGGACGTAAAGAGATTTCCGAAGTAAGCACACATGATTAGGAAGCGATTATCAACAAAACCTGGAGGTTGACGCATGTAAACCATTTCACGAAGATCACCATGCAAGAAAGCATTGCTAATATCCAACTGGCGAAGAGACCAATTGTTCATCACCGAAAGAGAAAGAATGGTACGAATAGTAACCGTCTTACTACGGGACTAAAAGTCTCTTTGTAATCAAGACCGCGTCGCTGATGAAAGCCCTTGGCGACAAGGCGGCTTTAAATTTGTCAATTGATCCATCCAGGAGTCGTTTTATGCGGAAAACCCACTTGCACCCAACAATAGAGTGATTTTCCGGAGAAGGCACGAGAGACCAAGTGCCATACTTAGCTAGTGCTGTAAATTCCTCGGCCACGGCTGCACGCCATTGAGGATCGGACAAGGCCTGCCCCCACACTTGTTGTTCGATCGGACCTTCGACGGGATATTTAGTAGCCAAATTGACACGTTTTGGCTTGAAAATATTATTTTGAGAGCGCGTGATCATAGGATGCACACGGTCAGGCAGAGCAGCAGGGTCCGGACACACGGGATCAGGAACAACCGAGACTTCAGGGGTGGAGCGAGGCTCGGCTGAAGCTGGTGGTAAGGCCGAATCAGGGGGCGGTGAAGGCGAAGAGCCAGGAACCGGAGGCAGCGGGAACCGGCAGCGGAGCATCAAGGCAAAAATGTGCAGGGGGCGGTGAGGATTTATTAGAATCCACAAACGAAGAGGAGCCCGGAAAAATTGTCTCAACGAAGCGAACATGGCGAGAAATATAGAGACGCCCAGATTTTGTATCAAGACACTTATAAGCTGCTTGAGTGGTAGAATAACCGAGAAAAATGCAAGCGCGAGACGGTGGAGTGAGCTTGCCAGAGATATACGGCCGCAAATGAGGGTAGCACAAACACCCGAAAATTCGAAGACGCAAATAGTTTGGCGCACGGCCAAATAAAGCCTCAAATGGAGAATTGTTGCGCAAAACCGATGAGGGAAGGCGATTATAGAGAAAAACAGCAGTATGAAAGGCATAATCCTAATAATCCGGAGGAAGATTTGCACGAGTGAGTAAGATACGACCAATAGTAACTATTTGGCGATGTCGCCGCTCACTGGTGCAATTTTGTTGCGGCGTATGGGGCGCAGTGATGAGCCAACTGATCCCATGACTAGCGAGATAGGGCCTGAGAGATAAGAACTCACCACCATTATCAGAATAAAGATTTTTAATTGATGTACCAAATTGTTTTTCCACCAACAAGCGAAATTGCACAAAAACCTTATGAACTTCGGATTTCGCAGATAAAGTAAACAACCAGCAATACTTGGTAAAGTGATCAACTAAAATCAAGTAATAATGATGACCATTAATTGAAGCGACAGGCGCAGGACCCCGAACGTCTCCATAAATAAATTGTAAAACATGATCCGACACAAGCGATGTTTTACGAAAAACTAACTGCTGACTTTTGTTCAAAAAACAAGAAATACAATGTTCAAAACTAGCATCCGCCGAAACACATGGCAATTTAAATTTATTTAAAACAAAAGAGCTAATTCTTGTAGAAGGATGACCAAGGCGTTCATGCCAACACCCCGATGAACTCGTTCACCCACCGAAGCAACGATAGCCTTAGGAGTCATCCGGGGAAGCCGAACACAATATACACCATCCACACAATTTCCCTGAATTAATTTAGCCCCCGAACTGCGATCCTTGACAGTAAAATGAGATGGGTAAAATTCAATAGAAACATTATTGGCCTTAGTAAATTGATGAACAGAGAGAAGATTCCGCTTCAAAGTCGGAACACACAATATATTGTCAAGCATGAACGTACGATCGGGAAAATTAATATGAGATGAACCAGTATGAGATATAGTCAAACCTGTGCCATCGGCAGTGGCTACCTCATTAGGGCCCTCATATTCGGAGTGAACCGAGAGGTTCTGAAGATCAGAAGTGAGAGTGTGTGAAGCACCAGAGTCGACTAACCAATCTATCCGAGAATTATCCTGAGCCGGTGGTGAGGCGTCAACGTGAGCCGTGGGCTGTGGTATACGACGGCAAGTGCGAGCACCATGGCCAGGAATGCCACAATACTGACAGATAATCCCCGAGCGAGAGGGATTTGAACCCGAGGGACGCGGCTGCTGCGGATGGGAAGAGCCGCGAGAGTTGTGAGTTTGGTGATTGGGTGGCGGGCCTCGATTCTATCCTTGATGGTTTCCACGACTCGAACCACCACGGCCACGACCCCTAGGATTATTGCGATGGTTTGACGAAGCAGCATTCGCCGTGGCCACCATGTGAGAGTTGTCGGATTCCAATCGGCGCAAATAAGTTTCTTGACTCACCAATAAGTCGTGGAGTTCCGTGAACATAATAGGGTGTTCACGAGCTCGAATAGGACCAGCTATGTCACAGTACGTGGGACCAAGACCATTGAGAACATAAAGTGTGATATCATCATCCTTCAAAGGACCGTCAATTACCGCCAATTCATCCGCCTTCGATTTCTCCGCTTGATAGAATTTGGTTACGGATTTGGAACCCAATTTCATGGAGTTGAGTTCATCGTTGAGTTGCATGACACGCGAACGAGACCTATTCGCATAAAGGCGTTGCAACGTGAGCCAAGCATTGGCGGACGTATCCGCGGATGCAATTAAGGGAACGATGTCAGTCGACACCGAGCCAAATAGGGCCAAGAGGATTAACGAATCCTGGAGTTTCCAGAAGAGACGCGCAGCCACAGATTCAGTAGACGAGTCTGAGATAGGGCACGGAGTCGTTCCATCTAAAAAACCAAAGAGTCCATAGCCAAAGAACAGGTGGCGGGCTTGAGAACGCCATGACGCGTAGTTGCTGCCGTTGAGATGGAGCGGCAATTGTTGATGTGCGTTGATCGGGACCAGCGCATCGCCTACGAGTGACGGTGAATTGGAGACCGTCACAGGCCGTCGGGCGGGTGAGTCGCCAGCGAAGGATGAGCCGCCGGACCCGCCGGAATTGGTGGAGTCGTTAGGATTTGACATGGATCGTAAAACATCTCGTTAGAGGATTTGGCCTCTTGATACCATATAAGACTTGTAATATGCGGAAGAGTGAATAAATCTATTGATCACAAAACGTTACATAAATACAAAGTTACAAGAATAAAAGAATAACTGTACAAGGAAAAGATAATTACAAAAGATACACACAATATCTATCTAATCTATCTAATAGTTTGCCCTCAATTAGTAGTTCATCTAGGACTAAAATATCGAGAGATGACATGTAATTACATTGTACTAAGAAATAGAAGTTGAGAGCTTATTTCCACCAAAGTAATCAAATGACTTATTTCACGACGGACACGTGGACGTCAAACCAGAGACTCTCTTATCTATGTTTGACAACTCTTTTTATTGATGATGGTTGGAGTTTGTGTAATCGAGTATTGAACTTCATTCCATAAGATGATGTCGGTGTACTATTAGAAAAATGTCTGTCTAAATGGGGAATCAAGAGAGTTTTTACAGTCCTTGTTGATAACGCATCTGCAAATGATTACGCTGTGAAGTATTTGAAACGGAGATTGGGTAGCAAGGGGATGGCTCCTCTAGATAGAGATTTCTTGCACATTAAATGCGTTGGTCATATACTTAATCTTGTGATGAAAGACGGGTTGGAAGAAATTGCTAAATCAGTTGATCGAGTGAGAGCCATGGTGAAGTATGTTAGATAATCGCCACAATGTCTGGAAATACTCAAATGTTATGTAAGGAAGAGGAAACTAAATGTGACAAGATGTAGAGTTTATATGTTCCTACTAGATGGAACTCTACATTTTACATGTTCAAGGCAAGCTTGATTTTCCGAAGTGCATTTGAGAGGTATTACTATCTTGATCCACAATTTGGTGCAGCCTTTCCTCTCGGTGGATGTGATGATATCATAGGCTTCCCTACAAACAATGATTGGAAGGAAGTTAATAATTTGGTGGTTGTCTCGTATCAAATTGAAAGGATCACGAAGAATGTTTTGGGGAATGATTACGTGACTTCTAGCTTATTTTTGGATGAAGTGAGTGATCTGCATGACATCATTAAGGATATTATTAACGACGATAACAAAGAGTTGAGAAATGTTGCTAAAAGCATGAAGACCAAATTTGACAAGTACTGAGGGGATCCGAAGAAAATGAACATGTAATTATTCATTCCAGTGATATACAGGTTTTTGCTCTTTCGACTCCTCCTATGCCCTCTACAAATTTGATTGATCGAGCGGGGGGTAGTAGTAGCACTCATGATTTGAGTCAGGGTGAACAACTGCAGGTACATAGCCGAGCACAACATAAGAGGAGGATGTGTGGATTTGGTGGGAAGACTGAGCTCCAAAAGTATCTAGATGAGAGCTTCAAAGAATTAGATCCTCAAAGTGATAATTCGTTTGACATTTTAGGCCGGTGGAAGATGTTAACTCCTAGATATCCCATTTTATCGAAGTTAGCTCGTGATATTTTTACCATTCCTATACCTACAATGGCTTCTATATCAACTTTAGTAGTGGAGGACATATTATATCAGATTTTAGATTTGTGTTGACTCTCTATTCAGCACATGCATTGATTTGCGGGCAAAGTTGGCTACAAGAAGAGTTTGTCAACTCGATTGAGGGCGAAATGGTAATTCTAATGTTACGACATTTTTTCCTTTTATATGCTTATAAATTTAGTATTTATGATACTAGGATGCTTTATTGAGCTTAAATTTTATCAAAGAGATGATTCTGAGATGTTGTGTTTTTTGCTCTTCTTTAGATTTCGATGATATCTTTCACCTCCATGTTGTTGTTTAGGAGAATCAACTCAATGTTCGAACATTCAAGGTAATTTGTCTCTTATCATAGCAAATGATATTAATGTTGTTGAAATTTCACCATTAGGGTTGACTAATGCATCTTCATTTATTTTTATGAACAAATTATATAGTTGAAAAGCTGGAAACATGAGAGATTAAAGTTTTAGATTAGTGTAAATTTGCAGTATAAATACTTTATTATTATTTGAGATTTTTGACTAGCTTTTGGAGATATGACTAGCTTAATAATTGGAGTGAGTCTAACTTGGATTATTATATCCAAAAGTTGTAATTTTGTGATATTTGGGTTCTCATTTTGACGTTATCAGGGGGATTTTGTACTGAGGGTGACAAATGACAAAGTGGAAATGTGTTTTCGTTGGTAGTATTATGTGTTGTTGATACTTTTGCCATGAACTTGATTCAAATGTAATTATGATAAAACCATTTATTTAACACTTAATTTAGTAAAAAAAATTCTGGAACTGAAGGGGTTTTCTAGATTTAAACGCAAATTTACTTTCCCATAATTCTTTTTAAACACTAAAAGACACAAAACAGGTACACATTTTTTAATTCAAATAAATGTTTAGGTAAAATTCAAATAATCTAACTAATAATAGCACATTTCTATCCTAGCAACTCATACGAAATAATTTCACTGGTTATATTTGTTTCAGTTCAAAAAAAAAAGATACCCCTTTAAAGGATACTTCCTTAATTATATTACACGAAAAAAGGAACATTATCATGAAAATTACGCGTTAGAATTCTATTGCAATAAGTAAAGAAATATAATTCTTGTAAAAGAAATCCCCTTTTAAATTTATGCAAACACCCCTAATGCGGTCCCTAGTTCGATTTGGTATATAATTTTACAAAATAGAGAACGGGAAGGTAAAACGTTGATGCTATTACAAATTCAGGAATAAAAAAACAAAAATTTCTGGTTTATCGGTTTAAACAGAATCAAGCCAGTGTCCAAACCGGAGAAACCGTTCACCTTTTCTCTAGTTTGGTTTTCGGGTTGGTTTTAAACCGAATGGCGGTTCGATTAACCGACCATGCATAACCCCAGTGAAACCTATACCTTGGATACCTTGTTTCATTATTGAATTCCATTTTAGTGTTTAACTTTAATTTGATTAATTCAAAATTCTCAAAATCCCCTTCGCATGATTTTATTTCTATTTTATTTCTGTTATCAATTGTTGAAAGGTGATAGTTCTGCAATTGGTAGTTAAAGTGCTAGTAAATCAAGTTAAATTGAGGTTAAATATTAATCTCCCTATGTGATCAATATTTTGGAGTGGTAATCTCTACTTCCCTCATTACTTGTAATCCGTACATGCTCAGTATGTAGTTCTAATAGAGATAGTTTATATTATTCTATGTCTCCACGGCACAACAGCTTGAGGATCCTCTTGACCCTCCACGGGTTTTTTCTCTTTTAGAATCATAGTTAAGTTTAGGGTTGTTAAAAAGAACAACATAATGTTGTTACCAATGCTTGAAAATAGAACCCTTGAACTTTCCTGGTTTATCAAGTTAATAAAACAACATGGTGGTTCTTATAACCGGCAAAATGGCCTCAGTACCGCTAGCCCTCTTTTCTGGGGTCTCCACGTTCATTGTGTTGGCATTGGAACTTTTTCCTCCGCCACCAAATGATTATTATGCTAAAACTTTTCAACTTAAATATTTGTACAGATGGGTAATAAAACTAATTCCAAAACCAGACTCTTAGACATAAATATTAAGTTTTCAGGCCAGTGGAGAGACAAATCGTCTTATATCCCACTTTTCTTGGCATAACAATCTATATAATATTGACTTGAACTTTTTCTCAAAATTATTCACAATTCTTAACTTAGAATTAATTTACAAATTTAATTCCACAAAACTATTTTTATACTTCAAAATTTAATCACTTGCAATTATCTAAAGAATGTGACTAAAATTCTAATTTTTTTATAAATTAGAATTCAATAGTTGGACAATTTCCTTCTTTCACTAATCTAGTTTAATCACGAAATATCATATAAAAATAATTCACATGTTTACGGGCATGAACTAAAATGTTAAGCATGTAAATAAGCATGAGCGATTCTAAACAAGCATAAATGGATTTACTATAAAGAAATGAACATGCATATAAAAATAAGAAAATTTCCTGTCAAGCCTATACATAAAATTTCCTTTCATAATACACCAAGAAATAAATCTAGCCCATGCGGTTCCACACAAGGTGAAGGAAGGAGAGGTGTTGGTTCGTTTCTATCTTGAGTAGATTACACAATATTTAGTTTTTAACAGTTTTTGGCCTTTTTAAATCAAGCTCCAACAAGTCTCAATGGATTCTCAAAAACTAATTTAAACAAAATTTTGAGATAAAAAAAGCAACAACCTACAACAAACTTCGAAGAATTCTCAAAATTGGAAATTAGACAAGAACTCGAAGAACATGTTAGATTTCAGAAATAATATATATGAAGACACACACTCTTCAACAGATTTGAATACTTATAGAGATATCTAGTTTAAGATTGTCGTAAATTCAGAAATAAGATTATTGATAACAACGCTAACAAAATAATTTCTAGATATTACGACATATTAGAAACTAGAACTTATAAACATTTATCAAAATATATAATAGAACATAACAAGCACAAGAACTTAGCTGCCAACTCAGATAAACCTCAAACGACTGCAGATTGGTTTGAAGAATCAGACGATGCGGGAGTTTCTCTTAAGGTCAATATGCCTGACATACACCTTCAAGCCCCGGTGGACATTGAACTCCCAAAATTACAATGTATGTGGTCCGAACAACTTTTCGAAACTCAAGTCTCCTCCTATTTTGAACATAGTAATACTTGCAGAAACTCTAAATGTATGGTATGAAATGTAGAGATTTAGATGCACATTCCTTCTGAGTGAAGTTCTCAGTTATAATCATGAGAAGAAGTTTAACAACCAAAAACTATTAAAAGGGAGAATAAATTCGACCCTTAAATATTGACAAAAGACGTTTGAGACGTTTTAAAATGTCTGAGTATTTAAGGCACCACAATTAAGTTGTGTAAACAACAAGTTTCAGTGCATTCATATTTATTTAACTCAAATTTGAATTAAATATATTAAATTGAGCTAATGGCAAATTCATATGGAGTTATGTTTTATGTTATTTTGCTGAGAAAATTTCGCCATTTGTTGAACTATGTGATGTTTTATGTTTTGCGTCATGATAGTACGAGGAATTGAAAGGATTTATAGAAGCCCAATTGATTTTTTTATCATTAAGTTGCCATCTGTGCATGCATTTTGTCTTGTCTTTGTTACAGAACTAAAAGTAAAAGAAAATGAGGAGTTTGAATCCTGAAACTGCAGTATATTTTGAATTTTCTCATTTTGGTTGAAAGTTCTTGTCTGCAGTATATTTAAAATTTTCTCATTTTGGTTGAAAGTTCTTGTCTAAGTCCAGGTAATAACTTTAGGTTAGTCTGGCCAGTTTTAATCTCTTAAAAACTGATGAAAATAAGCCAGGCTTATTGTTCTCAATTCTTTGTTTGAGAATTTACCATCTGCTTTGAGAAAAGTCATTATCCAGTAATATATAATCAGATTTTTCTTAATAAACCAGCAGATAAATTTGTCATATACTTTGCTGACGGATGCAGGCTTATAGTTCTTCGTGTGATAACAAAAGCATGCAACTGAGATCACATTTGTTGGTTGACAGGCTGAATTCACAGCTCCAAACCCTTGTGTTATGTTTTTAGGGGTTTAGGCAGTAAGTTTACTGCCTATAACCCTTGTCTTTTAGAGAACATTGTTGTTCTGTTAAAAAACAGGGGTTTTAGGCAGTGAACTCACTGCTCCAAACCCCTGTGCTATGTTTTTAAGGGCTTAGGCAGTGAGTTTACTGCCTATAACCCCTGTTTTTCTACAGAACAACCATGTTCTGTTAAAAAAAAAACAGGGGTGTTAGCTTGTGAATTCACTACCCAAAACTCCTGTGCCATAAATCTCAGGGGTTTGGGCAGTGAGTTCATTGCCTATCACCCATATTTTTTATACAAAACTGCTCAAATTCAATGTGCTATTATTTTCAAGGGCTTAATCTCTGAAAATTTAATAAACCCTGTGCTATTAAGTAGAAAGGATCTTCAAAATTTTTAAAAACCAACATCACTTCTAATGATAATCAATGCCATTTACAAGAAGTTCAAACATACCATATGCATCCAATTCATACCAAACTTCAAACACCATGAAAAAGAGGTCCAAACATAAACTACTAATATTTGAATACATGTCTAATATTCAATATAAACAATATTTCTCATTACACTAAGAATAATCCTTCTTGATCCTCTTTCTTATTACATTTTATTCGACCACTGCTTTTTATAGCTAAAATCAAGCACGACACAAGTGGATTAAACCCACTCGAACTGCAATTCTGAAATCGCCAACTTGCCCTTCAATGTTGTACTAGCTTCTTTGTACTTTTTTTTTCTTTGTTGTTCTCCATAATGCTCATAAGTCTTTGTGTTTGCGAAAAATGACGACTTCCTCAACATTCTTGTTATTCACATCGAATAAATATTTCTTCAATCTAAGCAAATAAACAAAAGAAAAGTAAACACTTGTTCCACAGGATAACAACATACTAATTTATAAGGGAACTGCCTAAAACCTCTAAAACACTAAAGTTCATGCAACCATATTTAGATACATACAAGTTTGTTAATAGAAATATTAAAAAGCAAGGAACAGGCTAAATATAACTTCAAAGATGATAATAACTTGGGCAGTGAAACAATTTTTCAAATATACTACAGTTGTTCAAGTAATACATCAAAACTATAAATGCAGTCTCAATCTTCAGCAGCTTGAACCAAGTGATATTTGCAGTCGTCCATCATTATTAAACCAGATAAAATACAACTTGTAAAATTTGTGGCTTATCTTTACTTGAACGAAAAAGAGAGGCTTAGGGGCACTTATAATACAGTAGCTGAAGTTAAACAAAGGACAATATAATACTGTATTTGAAGGTGAACATGACACTTGGTTTTGCAGCAGTACTATATTATGATTTCGTGCACTTTTTATTAACTCTTTCTGTTACAAAGAAAACAAATTACTTTTGCAATGTTCAGTAATTCATCTACAGCTTGGCACTGAAACGATTTTTCCTCATTACAAATATGAACGACTAAAAGTATTACTAACGTCAAATAGAAGAGATCACGACAATTATACAGCAATTATCAAAATCGAATAATGATTCACCCTATAATTAAATTCGTTATTAGCCCCAATTCGGATTTAGCCCAAATATTCGAACTTAGTTTGCAATCATCAAGGAAAGTTACCATAAGTTTGACTTTGCAAATCAGGAACCCAGTCGGACGACCTTCGCTTCCAACTCGAACCCATGTCGCTGCCTGAAATCGCAAGAATTTTTGAGAAATCAAAACCCTAAATCACGAAAAAATCGAAATCCTAAACCCTACGACTCACCTGAGATGGCGCCTGAAATCCGTCGGTCTGAGTTGTAAACGGAGCAGCGGTGGCGGGGTGGTCGCCGGTGGAGCAGCGGGGTGGTCGCCGGTGGCTGATCGTTTTCCCTTTAGTAATTGACTTTCTGTTTTGTTTTTTTATGAGTAACGTTTTCATCAAAAAAAAAAAAAAAAAAGTAGCAAGAAGCACGGTTTTAATTGGGGACCAAATTGCAAAATTTGGTCAAGTAAAACTTAAAATACCGAAAATACCCTCTAAAGAACCTACAAACACACATTGCGGTGCAACTTGCAAAAACTATTACAATTCGTGGTGTATTTCGCTTGCAATAACAATTTGCGGTGTAATCCGCAAAAAGCATACAATTCGCGGTATGAATTTGCCATTAGCTCATATTAAATTTTACAAAAATGTTTGCTTTCTGAACAAGGACAACACGACGTGGCGTGTGGATATGTGAGTGATGTGCGGAGCAGAGACGGTCAAATAGATGATGACGATGGTGCGAGAAGTCCATCTTCACCATATCACTTTACCACTCTCAATAGAAAAAGAGTAGCAATTAAGTTGGGGATCAAAAGTGATGAAACAATTAATTATAGGTACTTTGTTCTGTTAGAAAAAAATGAAGCAAATGACAAATCTGTTAGCAAAATTGGGGGCACTTTCATTTACCACACCAGGAAAGTCTCTAGAAGAAGGGAGATGCGAAGAACAATATTTTAATGTTTGTAAATCTAGAAATCCATGTGAAGTATCCTACATTCGCGCGTCCAAAAGTTAGTTTTACCAAACGTACATGAAAAAACTATTAATATCCGTGAGAGTGAGTCAGGAAAGTAAAAATAAAATCACACTCCAGAAGTATATATATATAACTTTGAATCTGAAGTCACTGTCTGTGAATAAATTCATTTCCCTTTCTCCCGAACATACACTAACTACTCCCTCCCTTTGTACATGGCTTCCTCCTCCGTACAAGGGACCGACTGGGAGCTGGACGAATCTCTGAACAAACTGGAAAGATTCCTGGGACTCCTCGGATTCTGTCAGTACAGAGCGTTCACGTCGTGGCTAATCTTCTCGCTGCTCGCCGTCGTGCTCCCGCTCTTAGTCGTGGAGTTCTCGTGGTGCAATAGTACGAAGAATTGCGAGGGCTTCGAGATCGAGGCGTTCCAGCTCGAAGTTATCGCCTCGCGGGCGCTGGTCGCGGCCGTTTCTCTCCTCTGCATGTCGCGGAAACTCCGCAAGTACGGCGTCCGGAAGGCTCTCTTTGTGGATCGGTGCCACGGGAGGATGGCGCAGTACCGGAAACAGTACGTTCACAATATTCGAGTAAGTAGTGTTTGATTCAATACGAAATGGGAAATTGGATGTTTGTTTAATGATGAAGTAGTTAATTTGAATTGACAAATTAATTCTGTGTGTAAAAAACTAATTATTGGTAAATAGCCTTAGTAGTATTTAATTGGTTTGATCTGCACATATTATTGACAACGAAACTCAATTTCTATTGTAATTATTTGGTGTATAACAATTAACAAGTTAATATGATTTAAATTGAAGTTTATGTACACACTTCGACTTTAACAAAATAAAAATTGATTGTTTCTTTTTTTTTTTTTTTTTTTTTTTTTACGTTATTGATGCTTAGATTTTTTTTTTTTTTTTTTTAACATAACGCTCTCGAAAGATTTCAGAAAATCTAAAAAAAGTACAAGCCTTTTTATGACATTTTGTTTGATGAACACGTATTTAGTATGAAATTTTAATGCGTGAACGATCATTAGTTATAGATACAGTAAACTGAAAATATAAGGTCATGTCTTATTTGCCGACTCTTGAGTTTTACAGGTCTATTTTCCAATTAAAGTTACACGGGCGGTTTTTTGCCAATTAGATATATTAAGAAGTATATCATGCTTCACAGTCGATCGATGCAAGTTTTTACTTGGAGTACTTTTAACAGTGGCTCAGCTTAATTAATAAACCATGTCATGTCAATGACTGAATTGTTGTGATGTTAATGTTGTTCAGGTATTCTATTGGTTGCTCGCATCATGGTTTGGGATTTGTACTGCACTGAAGGTAGCACGTGAAATTACTCTAATTGTATCTCTGCATCACGGAACTTGGCGGTCGGCTGTGATCTTCTTCTTTGCTTCTATGGCATCTTGGGCGTATACCACACTCGTTTTTCTAGCAGGTTGTGCTTTGTTCAATTTAGTTGGTAATTTGCAAGTCATACACTTTGAGAATTACGGGAAGATTCTCGAGAAGGATTTGGATGTTTCACTCTACATCGAGGAGCACATGAGTCTCACGCACGATTTATCAAAAATAAGCCACAGGTTCAGGATATTTCTTCTTTTGGAGTTCTTGATTATCACGGCCAGTCAGTTTATGACATTGTTGCAGACAACTGAGAATCAGAGTATCATCAACTTCATGAATGGAGGTGATTTTGTGGTATGTGTTCCATTTACTTAAATCATTGATTCAAACCGGAGTTATTAGTAGTTTTAATCTTGATATATCTTCTTTAACAAAGCTAAATAAGAAGTCTAAGTTGTTCATTTGCTCCATTTACTGCTTAACAGGTCCTATCAGTTGTTCAAGTAGTTGGAATAGTTATGTGTCTGGCTGCTGCAGCAAAGATATCACATAGAGCCCAAAGTCTTGGCTCAGTTGCTAGTCGATGGCATGCACTGGTCAGTTGCAATACGAATGATGCTTCAGGGCATGGAGACAGTGGAGGAAATTCTGAGTTCTCGTACCCTGTAGGTTCCTTGTTGGTAAATTATTCAGAAAGTGATTTAGAATCTGCTGATTACATGTCCTTGTCCGCACACGTACAATTGACCTCATCTACTCCGTACCAGAAGAGGCAAGCCTTTGGTGAGTATTTTATTCCCATAAACTACGTAATGGCATTTGATAGATTAAAAGTTATTCAGGTGCATAATTCATACATAGAACTACATGTCTTTGATTGAAAAGATTCTCGTCATGGGCAAATCTAAGTATCTTCTTGTCATGTTTGAAATGCATTTGTGCTTTGAAGGTCTTGCAATCATAAGCACGTGAATTTTCATGTGTAAGCTCAATACCTTAAGATGTTATGCATTTGTACAAGTATTCTGCTCGACTCGGTGGTTCGACCAAATTATCAGTTTCCCTTGTGAACAGCTGGGTATCCAATGTTTTATAAGGGGAAAGGATATCGATCTAGTTTATCTTTTAGAAGAGTTGCTGAAAGTTGGGGGTCAATTGCAACCATCATATCAGATCAGTATGCCTTTACATTTAGATTTGATGCTTCTGAAAAAAGAAATGCTTGAAACGTAATCTGAAAACTTAATCGTTTCATGAAAAATGTTTATCACTATTTTGCTTCCTTCATTAATCTGCATGTCAATGCAGAAATGCTTTATGCTTGAGTGACCCTTTGGCTTGTAGTAATCTGGCTATTTTATTTATTTGATCTTTTATTTCTCTTGAACGATGTAGTGTAATGTAAACTATACACTTATATTTAATCTGTTTGTGTTGCAGTTACGTATGTGCAGTCTAACACTGGTGGATTCACAATATTTGGATGGTTGGTTGATCGGATGCTCATTAATACAGTCTTCTTCATCGAACTATCGCTCGCTTTCTTTGTTCTTGGGAAAACCATCATAATCACCGTCAGATAAACAAACTTCAGAAAAGTCGACGCGATGAGATCTTCCCTTTACAACTCCTTGATATCAAAATTTTGTTTTGTCTTCGTATCTGTTTAGTTTGCATAATTAGAACTTTATGATATCTAAAGAGACTTCTTTGTCAGGCTCCCTTATCGCTTGTGGTATGGGTTTATTTTGTTTTCTGAAATGGGCTTTAATTACCTTGGTCCGAGAACCAATGTTTTTATTTATACACACTCCTCATAAATAGACAAGCATTTGGTTATGGTATAACAGCTATTTGAATATACAGAAGGTGCAATGCATATATTTTGTCAAATTTTCTCACTTTGCTGACGTTCCGACTCTCCCATGAGAAACACATCATTTGACAAATATTCCGCCATTATATAACACAAGCACCACTTATCTACTGCTTTTCCGAATCAAAGAGCAGAATGCAATTCCAAAATTAAGAAAATAAGAGTTAAAGCCAAAACAGTGAAAGGAAATAAGAGTTAAAGAAGATAAGGAAATTTCCGAAGAATCAATCTGATGGAGACAACAACAGAGGTGGGCGAAATCCAGATGATGTTCACAACATGATGAAAGTTAAAAAAAAAAGTTGTGGGTCCATGAGATCGTAATGCTAGAGCAAAAGTCTACTATCAATTTGGAGATTTGCGTGGCAGAGATCTGTAAAGACCCTAGTGCATACAAACATTGAGGCAATTCTGTATTTGAAAAAAATCCGGAAGTGGAGAAAGATTTAACAAGGGTAGTTCATGACTTGAATGACGAGTATCCGCATGTGGAATTTGAATAGGAAAATCCGGGTAATCGTGCAACGAGTACGAAATCCAACAAACGGAACAAAAATAACGAAGAAAACAGTTCGAAAAAATTTACCGAAAATAACTCGAATTATCTAATAAGTCGAATAGGGGCAATTCAGTAATTTTATCGCAGCCTTCGCCTATAAATAACCGCCAAAATGTAATCATTTCGCATGTTCCTTTCTCGCAAATAACTCGGAGCTCCTGCAAAGTAGCACGAATATAATAGCTCGAATTAGGAAACAACTCGAAAAGCTACATAACTCGAACAAGGTAGATTATAACTCGAAAACCCGTCTCCAGAGTTATTTCCGATAACTCGAATGCAAATAACTCGAAATTACAACAAACAACTTGGACTAATGGATGACAAAAATAACTCGAAAATTGTTCTTCCGATCTATTGTGAATAATTCGAATTGTTTGTTACATCTCTAGAACAACTTGAAAAAGCACATAACTCGAAATACCCTATTTTCAGGTTATTATACTTAGATTTTTTTTGCAAATTTTTTATTTCTTTAGAATAATTTGGTGCACTGTTTCCGTTTTGCAGGAACTCCACGACGGCTCGTCTTAATCATAACCGGTCCCGACATAATCCATTAGGAGCCTCCTCCTCTAGTCGCTCCTAATATCGTCCTCACTCGTCACGTCCCCGTTAAAATCATAACCACAACAATTCATGTAGGACAATTCTGCCTTGTCCTTCAAGTCATGTACGTCCAGCAAAGATCAGAGTTCCTGGAACGACAATAATCTTTGTCCCTGCAGCTCGATCATACGAGAGGAGGCCCCTTGACGTGGAACGAGTCTTAGACCTTAATCCTAGAGCTGGTAACTCCTAACTCTTCTTATCCATATGGCGTCTGAGTCCAACCTAGAGTCCACTAGTCAGAGTGAAATTCCTCTTGTCAACGAACCGTCTGTTTCGGAGTACTAGTGATAATTCTAATAGCGAGAGTTCTTCTTCTAACGCCCAAGGCTCCGATAGGGACATCGATATAATGGAAGAGTCTGATAATGAGGGTTTTAGAACAAATATTACTGAGCCTTCAACTACACACACTTAACTGTAGATGAGACCCCTGATCTCCCTGATGTCCCAATCATAGAGCCTGATGACGCCCTTGTTGAGGAAACGTTCAAGAGTTAGTGTTAGAGGGTATTATTCTGGATTCCCCTGAAGTTCCTCCGCCTCAACCAAATTTAGTCAAGTTTGACAAGATTCGGTCAGTAGTAGGGCATACTGAAGAATTCTATCGTATCAATTACGATTTTTCTGAGGCGTATCAGATCATATTCCCTGGTCCTGATGAGAGAATGAACAATCCATCTCTGGGTCGCTTCACTATTTTTCATAACTACTTTTCTTGTGGCCTTTGATTCCCCTTAAATAGCGTCGTTAGGTAAATAATGGATAGATTGCCTTCATGCCCTTTGCACTTCACCTCAAACACGTACACACTTATTTATGCCATCATTATCCTGATGAGAGTGTTCGAACAGCCTTGCAATCTCGACTCCTTCTTTCAAATGTTCCTTAGCAAATATAGGAGGACCGAGGATGATGCGGGTTTTTATTTTTTGACAGCAAGGAAAAACAACAGTTTCTTGTCTGACCTTCAGTCCAGTTTTGGACACACTTGGAAAAACCAAAGGTTTTCATTAAAGAGTCCAAGCTCGAGGAGTTTAACTTTAAAAGAGACTGGATGGAAAATGCGTATTCTCCTCCATGCCCTCCGGCTGTACCGTCAGACGACATCATCGCCAAGTTGAGGAGTCATCGCTTCGATGCCTTCTCACTAACCAAGTCTGAGATTCTCCAGGCAGGGGGCTATACCACAGTTCCATATACTGACCCTGGAACATTTGGTACACAACTTGTATTGTTGGTTTTATACTTTATTAATCATTTCCTAAGCATGTGTGACCTGTCTTGCGTGTATGTTTACTCATTCTTTGAATTCGTGTCTATTGCAGAGAAGATGGAGCTGAACAAGTCGAAGAAGAAGCGGGCTGCTATGATGGAGACTGACAATACTCCAGCTTCTGCTAGCGTGAGTCGTGGCGATGCTGCCTCTTCTGTTCCTGCCACGGATACTACAACTGCCACTACTCCTGCAGCCAGGCCTCCTACTGCTGCACCCCCTTCTGTCGCGCCTTATACTGTTGGTGGTAGTGCTTCACGCGGGTCAACAAGCAAGACTACTGGTACATCATCGCGCAGAGTAGCTACGCCTCCTTCGGTTCCTGCAAGTGGGACTTGTGTGCGCATTCCTTCTGTTGCTGCGGCTGCAGCTGCAGCTCGGGCTGATGACACCAACAATGCTGGACGCAAGCGCCCCTCGGCTTCTGATGATCGTCGGCGTGGGAAATGCCCTGCACATGATACTTCCGACACGTTGGAGCCTGATGATCTCGATATTAATGTTGAGGGCGTGTCGAGGGCTTCCTTGGATACATGCAACCTCAAGCTTACAGACACTGCTGCTATGCGTATGCTGAAGGGTTTCATGTAGACTTTTGAGCGGAAGAAGTACTTCGAGAAGGTAGGGCCCGAAGGCTTGTGCATCCGTACCTCTCTGAACCTCGCATCCGTAAGTCTTCTCATTTGCTAATCTTATTTCAGTGTTTTATCGTAGTGAATTTGATTTTTGCTATTATCTTTCATTGCAGCTCCTGATGAATGTCCAGACCTTGGTGGAGAATTTCGATATCTCCATGGATGCTCGCAATGAGTATAACGCTCATCTAGAGGGATTCAAGGCTGCTGTCGCTCAAGCTAAGATTCTATAGGAAACGGGGAAGAAGAAGACGCAAGAGCTTCAAGAGGCCAAGGATTCCGTGCTGGAGGAGCTACGGGTGGCTAAGAAAGAGCTCCAGAAAGCCACTGACGCCTTAACCACCTGCAAGAAGAAGGTGCAGACCATCACCAAAGAGTTCAACCAGATGCAGCGAGTGAAAGACGACATGTCTCTCACTTTGCTGAAAACTCTGTAGGAGAATGATGATCTGGCGGAGCGTCTCAAAGAGGTGGAAGAGGAACGTGATTCTGCCAAGGAGAAGCTTGTGGCTGCGGAGCAGGTGGGCTACGACAGAGCCAAGGCTATTTTTAGTTCCTTGATCTGTCTTTGCTTTAGCTTATTGTGATCACGTTGTGCTTTTTGTGTAGGATTTGATCAACGACAATAAGGTTGTGGTCACTGTCGAGTGCCTGCGGTCTGCTACCTGGAATCACATAGCCATGGCGCGTGGCGACTTCGACATGAAGAAGGGGTATCGGTATGCTTTGAAGGACGTGAAGCGGAAAGGTGCTTTCGTTCCCGGCTTTGCTCTTGAAGACTCTGACATAAGGAGCCGCCTGACTGAAGAAGTGTCAGACTCTGAGGAGGATGAGGAGTCGGATTAAGAAGAGAATCATAGACATGACTCCTTCCTGAGTTTGCGCCGTTGAAGGAGATTTGGCTACGTAACCATCTGAAGGCCAAGGCCAAAGCTAGTACCTTAGGGGTCAAGGCCACTGCGCAGGAGATTCTAGAAGGGGGTGAGCTGCCTCGTGATCCCTTGATTCTTGATCCGCAGGTTCTTAGATCGCAGCTTCCTGAAGAGGTCCCCTCGTTGGCATTCAGTGACGATGTGGATCTCACTCAGTTGGTTACAGTGTCGTCTCCTACGCCTACTCCTGAAGTTGCACCGCCTGATGCTCTACCCGTGGGGCCCGAGGATGATACATCTCCACTGACTGATTCCATGAAGGAGATAGCTCGACATAGTAAAGGTTCCATGAAACCATTCGGCCTGTCCCTGAAGATGTGAAGCTGCAGAAGCCGGCCTGCGTGCCCCTATCTTCCTTTTACATGTCCGTACACTTGCATTTTTTTAGTACTTTTGACTCAGTTTTTAGTTGTTGACTTAGCACATTTCTATTGCCTATCTTTTTATAATCTAGTACAAAATTTTTGCATTTATCGTACTTTGTAGACTTGTGCGTTCGGAATTTCTCTTGGATATATTTGCTTTGCAACATCCTTTCCCATATTGTGCATGTGTGTTGTTACATGAATGCTAATGTTTTATTTTATGAGTGCTTATGCTCAATTCACGAGTGCTTGTGCGCGATAAATATGTTATGTGCAAGTGTAAGTATAAGTAATGTATTGGCAGAGGAACAAACTTGTATAAAATGTGGAATTATATAATTTTTGGGTTTGGGCTCGAGTAACTTCTGAGTTGCCTACGTATCTTGCTGTATATAGGTGGTCAAGAATAAAGTCCCCGTAGTTCAGTGCTAAGTATTACAATCGAGGTCCACATGCGGATACTCGTAATTCATGAAAGAAAGCGTAATAATAACATCCAATCTACGATCCTACTGTGCCACAGGGCAGTTAGAATGCTAGTGTCCTAACTGTACAACCTTCTCAAGTTCTTCACATTCCATGGGCGTGATATGCTCATTCCACCCAACTCTTGCAAGTAATAGTATCCTTTTGCGCTTGCCTTCTCAACTCTATAAGGTCCTTCCCAGTTCGGCTTCAATTTTCCCACATTCTTAGGGGCTTCAACCTTTCTAAGTACCAAGTCCCCCACTTGGAAGTTTTGAAACCGCACTTTACTGTCATATGCCTTGGCCATCATAGATTTATATGCTTGCGTTTTCTGATAAGCCTCTTCCCTCGTGGATCTTATCAATTCAAGGTCCATCTATCTTGCCCTTACAACATGCTCCTCATCATATGTCACAATGCGGTAGGTCGGCATTCCAATTTCCGTTGGTATAACTGCTTCAGATCGATATGTTAGCAAATATGGAGTTTCTCCCGTTGAAGTTTGGGGTGGCGTACAATAGGCCCATAGTATGCCTGGCAATTCTTCAACCCAGTTTCGTCCTTTCCCTTCCAACCTTTTCTCCAGACTTTTCACCAACGTGTTATTAGTCGCTTCCATTTTTCCATTGGCCTCAGGGTGAGTAACAGTTGTTAACCGTTGTTCGGTCTTAAAGTCTCTGAACCAGTCTTGGATTTTAAACCCTTAAACTGTATTGGAATCCAGAATCTGCATATAATGTTTTTCCATATGAAGTGCTTAACATTTGCCTCGTTTATTGACACCAATGCTTCGGCTTCTACCCACTTGGTGTAATATTCAACTGCGAATAATATCCACTTTCTTCCTCTGGACACTATTGGCATTGGTCAAAAAATATCTATGCCCCATTAGTCGAATGGACACCCATAACTCACAGTTGTCATTGGTTGAGCAGGCGTATGAATTATCTTCGAGTGTAATTGGCAGCTTCTGCATTTCCTTGTGTAGTCCATTGCGTCTCTCATTATAGTAGGCCAACAATATCCTTGGCGGAGTATTTTTTGCGCTAAAGATCGTCCTCCCAATTGATTTACACGGCTACCTTCATGTATCTCTCTTAGATGTGTTTTGCCTGTGTTGTGTTGGTGATAGACATCTTAAGAGCGGTCCTTCGAACAATCTTTTGTATAGCTCTACATTGAACATGGTGAACAATCTTATGTATAGCTCTACATTAAACATGGTGAACCTTGCCGATTTGTATTTCAATCTTCTGACTGCTTGTGTGTTAGTCGGTAAGGTCCCATTTTTCAAATATTCGATGATTTCATCCTTCCAAGAGTTCTCAACTTCCCCCGGTAAAATGAAATCAATTGCCTGTGTTCGTACTATACCGCAAACTTTTCCAGTCGGGGGCTTATCAATTGCTAGTAGTGTCGCTCTCCTTTCGACAAAGACTTCAGCAGTACTTGCAAAACAAGATAAGTAATCTGCACACTCATTTTCTCTCTAGGGATTTGGGAGATAGTAAACGTTTCAAAACTTGCAGTAGCTCCTTGAGCTTATCCAAATACATAACTATTGTTGCTTCCTTTGCTTCGTATCTTCCCTCAAACTGATTTGCAATTAGTTGTGAATCCGTGAAAGCCATAAGTTTGGTAATCCCCAATGATTTGGCCATTTCAATCCTTGCCAGTATCGCCTCATACTCTGCTTGATTGTTAGTGACTTGAAAGTTCAGCTGGATTGCATAGTCAAATTCTCTTCCATCTGCTGACCTCAAATATAATCCTGCTCCTCTGGCATCAACCGTGGAAGATCCGTCTACATGCAAAGTCCAAATCTCCTTAGCTATTCCAGACACAGCTCCCTCAGTTGCGTTTGTGACCACGACAACTTCTAATGGTTGCTCAGATTTCGAGATAGTTTCCGCCACAAAGTCTGCTAACCTATGTGCTTTAATCGTAGTCTTAGGTTGATTCTCCCAACTCAATAGCCCATTCACAAGTCAACCTAACGTTTCTGGTTTCACCATAACTTGTTTCAAAGGTTGATTAGTCAAGACTGTGACCAGATGTGATTGAAAATATGGCCTTAATTTTCTTGCTGTGATCACTAGTGCGTATGCCGATTTCTCAATCTCCAGATATTTAAGTTCTACTCCCATTAGTACTTTGCTCCCGAACAAGTACTGTACTCAATGAATTCTTCATTATAGCCAAGTAGAGATATAACAATTCATTATCCCTGGGTTTAGAGAGCAATGGTGGTGTTGTGAGATAAACCTTTAGCTAGCAAAAGGCCTCTTCACAGTCTTCAGTCCACACAAACTTCGGTGTTTTCCGCAGCTTTTTAAAGAAAGGTAAGATTTTTTCTGCCGAATTGGGAATAAAGCGGCTTAGTGTCATTATCCTCCTAGCTAGACGTTGTACTTCTCGCACGAACTTAGGGGATGGAAGATCCATTATAGCCTTGATTTTGTTTGAGTTAGCTTCAATGCCACGCTCATTGACCATGAAACCCAGAATATTTTTCCTGCCTTAACTCTGAATGTGCATTTCTTCGGATTTAACTTCATCCTATATTGTTTCATGATACCCAACGCCTCATCATGATGTTTGACATGATCCTCATATTTCAAACTTTTGATTAGCATGTCATTAATGTAAACTTCCAGTGTTTTGCCGATTTGATTATAGAACATCTTAGCTACTAATCTCTGAAAAGTTGCCCCTGCATTCTTCAATCCAAATGGCACTACCCTATAGCAGAATATGCCTCTGTCCGTGATAAACGCCATTTTATGTTGATCCTTTACATCCATTAGTATTTGATGAAAACCGCTTTGTGCATTGTAGAGACTCAGTAATGCGCATCCTACAGTCGAGTCCACCATTAGATCGATCCTGGGTAACAAGAATGGATCTTGAGGGCAATGCTTATTGAGATCTGTACAATCCATACACATTCGCCATACTGTTGGCTTCTTGGGGTACTAGAACAACATTGCTGAGCCATTCTGAATATCGTACTTCTAATATGTGACCGACCGCTAATCTCTTCTGTACCTCCAATTCTGCAGCCTTATTCTTTTCATCGCTGAAATGTCTCTTCTTCTGTCTAACAGGCTTACCATTCGAATTCACATTCAAATGATGTACTGCAACTCGAGGGTATATTCCTTTCAAGTCTGAGTCAGTCCATGCGAATACATCAAAGTTTTTCCTTAAGCATTCCAATAATGCTTTCTTAATTTATGATGGCAACTCGCTGCCGATCTTAAAAACCTTGTCAGGTTCATTGTCTACAAGTATCACCTCCATGAATTCTCTAGAAGGTTTCATCCTTTCGACCTCCATTTGCTTCATGTATCTCAAGGTAGTCTTATCCTCATTTTCCTGCTTTTGTGTATCCATCGTGGCTATGACATTCTCATTAGATGTCTCAGGAGCGTTTGATTTCATCAATTGATCCTCTTGTGCAATGAGCACCATCTCAGTATCCACTTGTTCTCCAAGTTCAGGCATTTTGTAGATGTGTATTCCAATCATTGCGATGTTAGGATCTGCCTTTGCTTTAATCGATTTTTTTGACGTAACATAGAAACTCCAAAGTTCACGATATTTGTGGTATCTCGGCTACTCCGCCCGTTGTCGGAAATTTAACTTTTTGATGAGCAGTAGATATGATCATTGTGAATGCAGTGATCACAGGCCTTCCGATGAATACTTTATATGCGATAGGTATGTCAACTATGAGATATTCCATGTTTAAGTCCTCCTCCTTGGATTTTCACCAAAATAGGTTGGCAGCATAACCTTGCCTATTGCCCTCACTTCGCCTCCACCAAATCCCAACAGTGAGGAGTTTACTTCCGTGATCTCATACCTTTCCAGTTTCATTTTCTGCAATGCATCCATGAATATTATATTGACTGAACATCCTTTATCCACCATAATCCTTTTTACCGTATGATTTGTAATCACCGCAGTTACTACCATTGGGCAATTCACGTACTTAGCCTCGTTAGCTTGAGAAGATAAATCTTTAAATTTGTCCTCGTCAAATGTGATTCTCATATCTAACTTGTCAACTGAAAAACAAGATCAGTCACTGGATGTTTCAAACGATCATTGTATATGTCTCTAGAAATTTGCTTTCTACTCTTTGCGGAATCACCCAGTTGGTCCACCTGAAATCATATTAATCCCGGTGTCATTTCCATAATTAGGATTACCCCTTTTCTGCCTTGGTTCATCATTCTTGTCATGCGGAGAACGATTTCTCTTTCTATCTCCAGAGGATTTGTCGTCTCGCGGTTCTCGGTTCTCAAGGACGAAATCGATAAGTTTTCCATCCTGAATGAGTCGTTCAATTTCGTTTTTCAGGGCCTTGCAGTCATAAGTATAATGTCCGTTCTGCTTATGGTATTTGCAATATTTCATTGACTCCTTCATCTGGTCCATTTCCTTGAACGGTCTGGGTGTTTTGAATATCCCGCGATCCTTTGGTATGGCAAATATTTCTGCAATATCCTTCCTTAATGGTGTGTAGTTATCAAACCTTTTAAAGGGTGCCCGTCTATTCTTGCCTCTGTCATCCATTCTCCACTTTCTGTTCTCCTTCCCTCTGTAAGTTCCCGGTAAGTCCATTAAACCCTGGTTCTGAGTGGCCCCTTCCATGTCACTGACCCGCCTAGAAATATCCATTATGCTTTCAATGGTTGTAGGTGCCTCCGATGTCAGCACTTGCACTAGCTTTTTGCTCTGGCTACAGTTTACCAGTACGAAATTAACTATATCTCTTGTGGGAGATTGCACTCGACCGATCTCCACATTCAATTGCTCTATATACTTACCCAAGCCTTCATCAGGTTTTCTTCAGATATTGAATAGATGGCTTGATGCCTTCTTCTTCTATCGATAAGTAGCAAACATATTGACTAACATGTCTCTCAACTGTTCAAATGATTCAAGTGTGCGCGTTGGCACGTTCTTGAACCATACTTTGGTTGTCCTTGTCAAGCTTATTGCAGTCAATTTCGCTCTCAGGCCCTTGCAATACCCCACGATTTGCAGTTTCTCATAAAAGTCATCGAAATGCTTTTCAGGGTCACTCGTTCCATCATATTTTTGCATTTCAGGGAGATTAACTCCTTTCTTCAGTGTTAATCTACTAATCGTATCACATAACGCAGTTGGCTTTTCCAAACGTGGACTGTGTTCAGCAATTACTAGTTCAACGCTTTGTCCAATATGATCTGGCTAGTCCTTGTTTCTCCTCATCGTTTGTATGTGACTCGCAGCTTACCGCATATGAGAACCTCTCCTTATGGCACAGTTAGAATTCACCTCTCCATCTCTTGTAGTTTCCCGACTCTGGGATCCATTCCTTCCAATCCATAGTGAACGAGGGTTTCTGCACTCAAGTGAGGCCGATGGTTCCCTTCTGCTAGGTCTAGTTGCCCTCGAGTGAGTTTGCTGCCTCGAATCTCCCCTATGCTGGGTTTGACGAGACCTAGTGCCAATATGGGCTGTGCTATTGCTGTTGGGACGTTCTGTGGTAACACAGTATTCGCTAGTTGTTTCACAATCATTGGCACCATAGTTTGTTGAAAAGCTGTCATGATCTGAGCCAGTTGAGTAGAGTTCAACAATGGTTGTTCCGGTGATGGCATTGCAGCTTGATCCACTGCAGCGCGTGGTTGGTCCAAGGGAGCATTCAAAGTGTGATCAAAAGCCTCTGCAGTTCTGACATCTTCTTCCCTATGAGATCTAGCCCTTGTGGCTACTTCGTTATTCTCCGTGACTCTTTTTTGAGCCATTGAATCAGTGACAATGTTTGTTCCTAAGTGCGTTTAGTGGTTCCCATAGACAGCGCCAATGATGTGGGGTATTTTTCTTCTGGATACATGTCCACCTGACAAGAATCCACGTCAGACTTCTTCACTCCCTGTTGGATCCTTAAACAACTTTTGAGTTCAGAACCTGCACTCAACACCATAGGTAAACTAAGCCGGTGCCTTCCCGGCAAAGGCACTCCGACGCTTAAGTTAGATAAGTCGGAATATGAGATCTCTTTGTGCGCGACAACAAGTCGAATTGAACAAGTCGAATTAAGCAAATAAGTCGAATTGAGCAAGCAAACAAGTCGAATGTGAGTGACTAAAACAAGTCCAATTGGTCACTCAAATAACTCGAATAACTAGCCAAAATAGGTCGAATCAGAGCTATTTTTGTCAAGTCGGATGAGACTCACAATAGATCGAATTCGACTTATATAACTTAAGATCAGAGCTTAGAAATTAGGAAAACGTACATGATAATGATGAGTGGAAGCCCTTTATATAGTACTAAGAGTCCTTATTCAGCTAGAATTGTAATCCAAGTACAATTATGAGTTGAAATAAGTCGAATTAGAGCTATTTGAATAACTCGATTTGGGCTTATGAAACAACTCGAATTGGGCTTAAAAATAATTCGAACTGGGCAAGAGAACAACTCGAATTGGGATTGCGCAACTCGAATTGGGCCCTGAAAAAGCTCAAAATTGGGCCTAATTTTGAGTTTTGCCTTGAATTTTAATTTCGCATTAAAAATAACGATGCTGACGTGGCATAATAATCCTGAAATATGCTCGTGGTATTGTATCAAATATTATGACGTGGCAATACCGAAATATGGTACATCAAACGACCTGATAAAATTGATTTAGTTCATTCACCGCAACTCTAAGCCTTTTTCACCAAATCTATAGCAACCTAATAGGAATCGCGAGAAGTGTATGTGGTGGAGGCACTAGATTTGAATAAATGAGCTCACCATCGAAGGCAGGTGTTGCTGAGGCCACACTTACCAAAGCAACAATAATACTCCCAATCATGACATGATCAAATGATGGAGTTACTACACTTGTTCAGTTTTTAGGTGTCATAGTTGCATCAACATTTGTCGCCATCTCATGTTCTGGGTCTGCAAGGTTCTAAAAATTGATGCCTGACCAAACAGCATTATGTTGAGCTCCCTCTTCATCTTCCTTATCATCATCAGTAGTCATTTGAGACCCATCAGATCATTCATTCAGATATGACGTCTCTACTGAACACTAGCAAAAGGATCATGGACTAGCTCAACAGGCGAACTCGAATTCTGTAGTGAGAACTAAAGCAGTACCAGAAGAATAATATTTTTTCAAATACGATTCTATAAGTTGAGAACAAAAACTCAACATCATTCTACAAGTTGGGAACAAAAATCCAATGATTATTCGACAAGTTGAACACGAAAACTTAACGTTGTTCTACAAGTTGAGAACATAAATTCAATGTTACTCAAGAAATTGAAGTTGAAATTCAGCGGTTATAATAGAAAGTTGAGGATAAAACTCCAAAAATTTCTACAATGGACATCCACAAGAATGATCCTTGATGACTATTCTATAAAGGGTACTAATGTAGTTGGTTCTTGAACCGCCATCTTGAAAACAAACATATTGAAGCTTGATTGGATCAGATCGCACAACCTGTTCAACACAAAAACAAACTAAACTCATTGATACTTCTAGAAATAAAAGTGCGATTTTCTTAAATAGAGCGAGGGAGTACCCATTGGTGGGGACCAATCAACAATGTCAGAAGCTATCAAGAGGAACTAATCGCTGGTAATGCCTTACTCAATAGTGGAAACAAAACTTCAACACATTATCTACAAGTTGAAAATAAAAGTCAACAATAATTAAAAGGAAGCAGTGGTCGTCCCGAGATTTGTGTCAACAATTTCCTCATCAACTAGAGCTTGACAATCTAGCCATAAAACATTGTAAAACTCTATCGAGTCCATGATAAAAACTTCTCCTTCCTCCAAATCTTCCCTACACTCATCCAAATTTGACATATGAGGGAAGAATGCTAGCAAAAATAGTGAGCTTACAAATGTCTAAACTAAAAGTCGAGGACACACCTTAATACTAAATGAAACTCGACATAGACTCCATAAATGTGAAATGTAGGGAAGCTATTCTGCCTGACCAATTACAAAGGGAGAACCCCAAAATGAATTATAGTTATGAGATAAGTTTGCGATGAGTGCCATAACACAATCACCTTACAAAGTGGGGAACTCCTTGTGTGCCATAATTTGGCACTGATACCTGGTGTGTTTTAAATTATCCTAATTGAGATAGAAATCATACCATAGATAAATCATATCTCCTAAAGATGGAAACCAAACAAGCCAACAATCTTTTTTCCTAATAAAATAAACCTAATCATAATCATGAAACATGAGGACTACTATATCATAGACAAGGAAATACTTAGTCCATAATTAAATCAACTAAAACACATTAATCATTAATCTTCCTAAAATCGTGGAACACTTAAATAATTAACTCCTAAAATAGAAATCTTATTAAAACTTGCTTACTTAAACTAATTAAGAGTACACGGTTTCATTAATCAGACAATAAAAACTGGTCTATTAATTAAATATGAATGCTAATAGATAAACGCTAAATAAATAAAATACTATTAACTAAGAGATATAATTGTCTTAGAAATAAACTCTTAGCGAAACATAAAAGATATACACAATCTAAGAGAATATTCGAATAAGGAAACAACCTAATCCTACTCAAATTAGGAAAGGATATCATCACTTAATGTATCCAACCTTAAATAATATTCCTAGTATATATTTTCTACCTTAAATGTTCAAAAGATAAAATCCTTAATCATAGAAGATCCCCACACGTTTATCTTATCACATAATCTCTTAAGTAAACCGTGTTCAATTAAGACAAAACTCTGAGAGACATAATAAATTAAGTCGTAATTAAATAAAGCGTAGATAAGTAACTTAACCACGAATGGATATTTAAACAATATAAGACAACCTAACAGTTCAAACACCAAAGGACAGAATCCTGGTCCTAACAGTGTTCTGGTTTATGAACTTCATCTCTGTAGTTGATCAGAACTAGCTCCAGCGCCGAAGTGAATGGGACTGCACCATTTTCTTTGGAGATTAGTTTATCATGTGACTTCAAGCACAAGATTGCCAACATATATTGCAGGTTTTTTTTTTTTTTTTGGAGCATCCTTATTTCTCTTCTCTTCCGATGTTCCATTTTGAAGTTCAAGAACGTTTGAATCAGAACCCTATTCCTCATCGCCTAGACCAGCATCACTTGCAGCCTAATCTCATTATCTTATTTAACTTCTTATTCTTCAACTATTCACAAGGGGTATGGCCTTTTGATACTCACCACTTCTCTCAAGCTATTATAAAAGAACACGCCCCAACAGTATTTCGGTTATTAAGTGTTCAACTGTGGTGTATATGGTAGAACGAAGGATTGAGCAATCATTTTGAGAAAACCAGTAGACATATAATTGCTTGGGGTAGGTATAGAATGTGTTTCATCCTTGAGGACAAAGCCAGATCTACTGCTTTTTGGTGGAGAAAAATGATTTGGAAAACTTCAACAACCATCCTCAAGGTGCTCGTTTAAGCTTCTTCTCTGCTTTCTTGTGTTTCTTTTAAATGATTAGCACTTCAACTGTTAGTCATTATACTTCGATTATTTTCAATATTACTCATTTAGGAAAATCTAACCTAAAATAAGAAATGATATTTAAAACCAAGAGATCTCAATACGAGATTAAGACCAAAACCTGATTGCAGTGGCTTGTTGACTTACTGGCGGAGGCAGGGGAGGGGGGGTGGGCATATGGGGGTCCCCGGCCCCCAGCCTCACCATTCCCTTTACATATATATATATACTATATATATTATATGTATGTATAATAACAATAAAATATATATGTAATATATATATATGTATATACATACATATATATATATATATATATATATATGTATATACATATATATATATATATATGTGATGTGGGGTATTTTTGTCTGGATACGTGTCCGCTCTCCAACACTCCACGTCAGACTGCTTTAGTTCCTGCTGGATGCTTAAGCAGCTTTTGAGTTCAGAACCTGCACTCAACACCACACGTAAACTAAGCCGGTGCCTCCTCCGGCGAAGGCACTCCACCGCTCAAGTCAGATAGGTCGGAATATGAGGTATTGTCGTCGAAGACAATAGCTCAAAATTATAGGTCGAAATAACTCAAATAGGTCGAATTTGAGCTGTATAGGTCGAATTAGCACACTTCGAAATGGTATTGAGAACCGTGATGAGGAAACCCGAATAGGTCGAATTACCCTCAAAGAGCTCGAAATACACTCTATATAGATCGAACAAGAGCTATTGCAATATAGCTCGAATTATTGCTCTATAGCTCGAATTCGATGTATATAGCTCGAAATTAAATGCTAGAAAATAAAAACGTACCTTAGAATGAGGCATGGGACCCCCTTATATAGTAATAAGAGTCCTTATTCGGCTAGAAGTGCAATCCAAGTAGAACTATAACTCAAAATAGGTCGAATTAGAGCTATTTTGAAATAGCTCGAATTGGACCTTCAAATAGGTCGAATTGGGCCTCAAATAGGTCGAATTTGGGCCCATATAGCTCAAACTGGACTCCTGGGCCTCAAATAGATCAGATTTGAGCCCATATAGCTCGAATTGGGCTTTTGGGCCTCAAATAGATCTAATTTGAGCCCATATAGCTCGGATTGGGCTTGATATAGCTCAAATCGGGCCTTTTCAGGCCCAAATAGATCTCGCTTGGGCTCAATTTGGGCCTACTTGGGCCGATTTCCGAGTTTTGCCTTGAATTGTAATTTTGCATTAAAAAATAATGGTGTTGACGTGGCATAATATGTCCTGAAATACGTTCGTGTATTGTATCGGATATTATGACGTGGCGGTATCGAAATATGGTACATCATGGAGTCCCCTAGTTCGTAAGAGTAATGTGTACAAACATTGGTCATACGAACAAAAAAGAAGTCACATAACCGAGAATCGTGCAACGAAATCAACGTCGGCGTAAAAAACCAAGAATTGACCAAAAATATCAAAATTAAAAAATAGGTCGAATTTACTAGTTTTGGTAACTCGAATTAGTATAGGTCGAATTTACCTTTGAAAAAGATAACTCGAATTCCAGAAAAAATTTCCCGTAAAATAGCTAGAATTTCATTTTGGTCGAAATTACCCTCCAAAAAGATAGCTCGAATTTCGAGAAAAAATTTCTGAAAATAGCTCAAAATTACAAATAGGTCGAATTTGAGGGCATTTTGGTAATTCCCGCATCATTTCGCCTATAAATACTCCACTCCCAGCTTCATTTCCTCATTTTGCGCCTAAGCATTCCTTCAGAGCTCCCAAAAAATAGCTCGAATTTATAGCTCGAAATTACTATGTTTAGTAATTTCACTCAAATAGCTCGAAAATCGTCCAAATTTAGTAAGTTGAGCAGAATAGCTCGAAAATATATCCAAATAGATCGAATTTTGCCGGAATAGCTCAAAAAACTCCCCTTCTAACTATATCCTTTGGTGAGTGTTTGATAGCTCAAAAATATAGCTCGAATTTCCTGAGGAAATTCGAGCTATAACACTTCGAAAATTTTTCAATTTTTGAAAAATTTTGAAAATGCTAAAATTTTAACTTTTTGCGCAGATTTGTTCACGACGACGCGACTTCGACGTAACCGGTCTCCACGTCGTCCATCACCACCACGATCTCACCAACGTGCCTACTATAACTCACGCAATCAATCACGAGATTCTTCATATCGGAATCCTCGTAACTCAAACACAAGGCGTCCATCATCCCCGATTCGTCCTCGGCAACCAGAACCTGCCCGAGTCCGAGTACCTGGCGCTCCAAAGCTATTTGCACCCGCGCAGAGGTCATACGAGCAAATCGACCCAAACGAAGAAGTTTCTGTAGATCTAGACCCTCGTGCCGGTAATCTTTCAACCTAAACCTCTTTATGACGCGAGTTATTGATCTTGAGTCTTCTAGTAGTAGTAGGAAAAGTAGTAGTGAGTCTTCTAAGTCGTCTAAGGCTAAAGAAAATGAGTCGACTAGCGGTAGTAGTAACGACTCAAGTGACGAGTCCTCATCTAGCAATGAGAGAAATAGCAATGATAGGGCGTCTGATATGGAGGTAGACGTAGACATCCTAGGAGATGACGAGGTTGAATCTAACCCTCTCCCCATCGTGCCTTATTTACCTCTTCCGGACAATGTTCCCATACCTGCCGCAAATTCTCCTGAACAACTTGCTCCGCCTAACTTGATTAATTTTGATCAATTTCCTTCTTCCCTTCCTTACGACATAGCTTATTATCGTGATACCTATGACATCCCTGATACTTATGAGATTATCGTTCCTGGGCCAGATGATAGGATAAACAACCCACCAGAAGGGTGTCTCACTGTATTCAGTAGTTACCTTCATTGTGGTTTACGGTTTCCCATCTTCCCTGTTGTCTCAGAAATCATGGCCTCTCTCAATTCTTCTCCTTCACACTTTACCCCCAACGCATACACACAGATGTATGCTTATGCGATGCTAACCCGTGTCTTTGACCTCCCAGGTTCTGTAGTCGGTTTTTTGGCAATTATTCATAGTGAATTTCCATAGCAGAGGTGTAGACGCCGGGTTTTACTATTTGAGTTTGCTAAAGAAGCAATGCTTCCTGTCTGATCTACAAACGGGCTTTGGGGCTCACTGTAAGAAACAATGGTTCTTCATCAAGGAATCCAAGCCTTAGGAATTTCGATTCAAGCGGCTTTGGACGGACGCCCGTCCATCGCCGAGACGCCCCGATCCTCCTATCTATAGCCTGACAGTGGTTAAAAAATTGAAAGAGCATCAATTTGATGCTTTTGAGTTGACCACCACCCAAGTGTTGCGGGCCGACGGTTATACTTATCATGCAGGCGTTGAGCCTTCTGTCTTTGGCATAACATTATGCATGTTTTTGTTCTTTTACTGGTTAATTTTACGTCGTCGTTTGTTGTCTTCTAACCTTTGCATTTTTTGCGATCTTCAGAGCGCATCGTTATGGACAAGACGAAGAAGAGGCTGGCCGCTATGAAGCGTGGCGCAAACGCTCCTCAATCCTCAGTGCCCATTCCTGAGAAGATCGGTCACCGTGGTGCAAAGATTGCTGGCACCAGTTCGAGGGGCGGCAGTGCTCCTACTCCTTCCACCGCTGCTGTCTTGACTCGAGGGTCGGGACGTGGTAGGGGTTCTGCTCCTGCCCCTGTGCCTTCTCCGGCTCCTGTGCCTTCTACTGTTCCTTCGCAGTCGACCGTTGAGGCTGCTCTTGGATCACCACCTGTCGGTTCTGAGCCGATCGTTCCGGAACTTTCTCCTTCTCCAGCACCTTCGACTGGAAGAGTTCATCTGCCCTCTGTTGCTGAAGCGGCTCGTCGCTTCAGTGAGGCTAATCCCGAGCCAGCAACCAGGAAGAGGTCTGCTACTGCTGAGGAGATTCGACGGGGTTAGCGCATCGCGCAAGACAGAGCGTATGATGGTGACGATCTCGACATTGACGTTGAGGAGATCGTGCGAGCTTCGGTCGAATCAGGGCAGTTCACACTGAAGGACACTACTGCCCTTCGACTCATCAATGGATTTATGCCTGACTTCGACCGTCAGCTTTACTACCAGGCGATGGGCCATGAGAAGTTAGTTAGCCATACCCCCTTGTCTCTGTGCGAGGTTTGTGTACTTATAAACTTTCCTTGAACTCCGTTTTGTACTTGTTTCAGAATATCACTGACTTTTTCCATCTTTTGTAGTTCTTCGTCAAATTTCAGACCATGGCGGAGAATTTCAACATGGTCATGACGACTCAGGATTAGCAGAGGGCGCTGATGGACAGGCACCTCTCTTCAGCCTTGCAAGCTCAACGACTGGAGAAACAAGCCAAGGAGGCGAAGGCTGAAGTTGAGAAGCATCTTGTTGTCGCTGTCGACGAACTGAAGGCAGTGCTGGCCGAGCTGGAAACCTGAAAGCAGCTAAGGCTGCCGTTGACAAGGAGCTTGCCGAGGAGAAGCGACTATCTAGTTAGCTCACCACCGACTGCCAGCATGCCACGTCCCTTCTTGACGACCACGTTGACATCATCGGGACGATGCAGGATGCCGCTGCTGCTGCTGAGGCAGAACGTGCGAGACTCGAGACTGAGCTAGCTGATGTCAAAGCTCGCCTTGCGACGGCTGAGGAGGATGGCTACAACAGGGCCATGAACGAGGTAATCCTCTTTTGCTTGACTTTACTTCGTTTTCCTTGACGTCTTGTGTTACGTACTTACTTTCTCTCTACTTGGTTCGTAGGAGCTCCCTGATGAAGACAAGGTGATGGTAGCCATCGAGTTCTTCCGCTCGGCTACATGGGAGCAGATTGCTATAGAGAGGGGCAAATTTGATACGACCAAGGGCTACAACATGGCTCTTGATGACATCGTCGCACGAGGTGCCCTCGCTCCTGGGTTCAAGAAGGAGGATTTCAATGTCCTCAACTGCCTGAACGAGGATGACACAGAGGTTGGAGAATCCTCAGGTGCTGCTGCTGTCGATCCTTCTCCTTCTAATCCTCCTACTGAGCCTGCTCCTACTGCGGACGCTGACGAGCCCAAGCATGATCCATTCACCTCCTTCTATCCTCTCCGTCAGGTATGGCTCTCTGACTTTGCTGATGAGCAGCCATCCACGTCTACTGCTGCTGCTGCTGCTGCTGCTCCAGATGAGCCTTTGGAGAAGGGTGAGATGGGTTTTGACCCTCAGGTCTTGGATCAGCCTGCTGAGGGCGATCAGCCTATGCCTGATGCCACTGTTCCTACTCCTGCTCCTTGACAGATCTCTCCCGTTGATGACACCGGGCCCCTGAACGAGTCTTTTGTAGATATTCAAGAGCAGAGCGAGGGTGCCGTGAAGTCTCTTGGGCTGAATTTGCTGCCGTGATCGCTTTGAGTGGCCTACGTGCCCTTATTCTTGGCGTCTGTGCCTTATCTTAGTATTTTTGAACATCTTTTCATTTCGTACAGTATATTCATAGTAGTACATTCTTTCCGTACAGTATATTTTGTTGACTTGTGCGCGATTTTAGCGCTTTTCCATTGCTAGGACAGTTTGACTTGAGAAATCTTTTGAATGTTGTTACTTTGTCTTGTTAAATCTTCACTCATATGTGTCTACTTTTTAAGTTTATATTTGTCACTTGCTAAAACACTTAAGTTTTATAAACAAGTATTTGTGAGAGTGCGAGAACTTGTGCTCGACTCTACGAGGCTTGTGCTCGTTGTGCGAAGCTAATGTTCGCGCTTGCGAAGCTATGTTCGCGGGAATACGAGAACTTGTGCTCGATTTCACGAGGCTTGTGCTCGTTGTGCAAAGCTATGTTTGCGCTTGCGAAGCTATGTTCGCGGGAGTACGAGGACTTGTGCTCGACTCCACGAGGCTTGTGCTCGTTGTGCAAAGCTATGTTTGCGCTTGCAAACTATGTTCGCAGGAGTACGAGGACTTGTGCTCGACTCCACGAGGCTTCTGCTCGTTGTGCAAAGCTATGTTTGCGCTTGCGAAGCTATGTTCGCGGGAGTGCAAGGACTTGTTCTTGACTCCACGAGACTAGTGCTCGTTGTACGAAGCTAAGTTCGTTTGATTAAGTTTTTAAACTTTAAGTTTGTAGATAGCATGAGTTTAACTTCATGTATCCTGATAGATTGTAATCTTGCGGGTAAAGAGTAGGCAACGGCTAAACTTGAATAAAATAAGAGATTTTATTAGTTTTGGGACTGAGCTCGAGTAACTTCCGAGTTGCCTACGTATCCCGCCGTATATAGGTTGGCTAGAAAACAAGTCCCCGTAGTTCGCTGCTAACTATTACAATGAGAATCCGCGTAAAGGGACTCGTAATTCGTAAAAGAATAAGCGAATGAAGTATTGAAACTACGGTCCTATCATGCCACAAGGCCATTAGAAAACTAGTGTTCTAACTATAAAACCTTCGTAAGTTCTTGACTTTCCAGGGGCGTGACAAAGTCCTTCCACCCAATTCTTGTAAGTAGTAATATCCTTTTGAGCTCGCTTTCTCCACTCTGTACAGTCCTTCCCAGTTCGGCTTCAGCTTTCTTACATGCTTGGTAGCTTCAACTTTTCTAAGTACCAAGTCCCCCACTTGAAAGTTCCTGAAACGAACTTTGTTGTCATATGCTTTCGCCATCATAGATTTATACGCTTGAGTACGTTGGTATGCTGCTTCCCTTGTTGCTCCGATCAACTCCAAATCCATTTGTCTTGCCCTTAATGCTTGCTCCTCATCATATGTGACAATACGATAAGTTGGCATTCCAATCTCAGCTGGTATCACTGCTTCAGATCCATACGTCAGTAAGTATGGAGTTTCTCCTGTTGAGGTACGAGGAGTTGTGCGATATGCCCATAATATTCCTGGCAGCTCGTCCGCCCAGTTTCCTCCCTCTCCTCCCAGCATTTTCTCCCAACTCTTCACTAATGTGTTGTTGGAGGCCTCCACTTGCCCATTTGCTTCCGGATGCATTACGGATGTAAAACGTTGCTCAATTTTCATGTTTTTGCACCAGTCTTGAATCTAAAAACCTTGGAACTGCCTTCTATTGTCGAAAATTAAGACCATTGGGATTCCAAATCGACAAACGATGTTCTTCCAAATGAATTGTTTCACATTAGCCTCAGTAATGTTTACAAGTGCTTCATCTTCAACCCACTTTGTATAATACTCGACTGCCACCAATAACCATTTTCTACCTCCAGTAGCCTTAGGCATTGGTCCAACGATATCTATTCTCCATTGATCAAACGGACATCCATAACTCACAGTTGTCATAGGTTATGCAGGTGTATGAATGATCTTCGCTTGCAATTGACAGCTTCTGCACTTCCTAGAGTAATCCATAGCGTCTCTCATAATAGTTGGCCAGAAATATCCTTGTCGGAGTATTTTCTAGGCCAAAGATCGTCCTCCTGAGTGATTTCCGCAACTTCCTTCATGAATTTCTCTTAAAACTTGTTTTGCATGTGACGGAGATATGCATCTCAAGAGTGGTCCCTCGAAAGACCGTTTGTACAGTTCGCCATTGAACATAGTAAATCTTGCAGATTTGTACTTGAGCCTTCTGATCGCTTGAGGATCATTAGGTAAGTTCCCGTTCTGAAGATAATGAATGATCTCATCCTTCCAACATGCCTCTATCTCTACTGGCAGAGCATAGTCCAATGCTTGCGTTGGTTTTGAATCAACTCCTTTGCCGATAGAGGGCTGCTCTGAAGCCAATAGAGTTACTCGCCTTTCAACAAACACTTCGACGGTACTTGCAAATCGTGACAAAGAGTCAACGCGTTCGAGAGATCTGCAAAATAGAAAAAGTATCGAAGTTTGATGTCTCCTCCTTCAATTTTTCGAGATACTTTACTATTGCAGCCTCTTTTGCCTCATATCTGCCTTCGAATTGATTAGCAATCAATTGTGAATCCGTGAATGCAACAAGCTTCGTTATACCCAACGATTTTGCCATTTGGATGCCAGCCAGCATAGCCTCATATTCCGCTTGATTGTTGGTCACTTGAAAATTTAGTCTTATTGCATAGTCGAATTCTCTATCATCCGCCAATTTTAGGTAAATTCCTGCACCACCAGCGTCGTTTGTAGACGATCCATCTACATGTAAAGTCCAAGTTCCCCTTGCAACTACAGGTTGGTCACTTTTGACCTCTTCCGTCACCATTGCTACATCAAGCGCTTGCTCCGCCTCTGAGATAGTTTCAGCCACAAAATCCGCTAGTCTTTGTGCTTTGATCGCCATTTTTGGCATATACTCCAAGCCATATTCTCCTAACTCGATCGCCCACTTCACCAGTCTCCCAGATGTTTCCGGTTTTGCCATAACTTGTTTCAGTGGTTGATTAGTTAAGACAGTAACCGGATGTGATTGAAAGTATGGTCTTAACTTTCGTGCAGTTATCACAAGTGCGTATGCTAGCTTTTCGATCTCCAGATAATTCACCTCTGCCCCATTCAACACTTTGCTAACGTAATAGATAGGCAAATGTTTCTTGTCTTCCTCGCGCACTAGTACTGTGCTTAGTGAATTCTTCGTTATGGCCAAGTAAAGATATAGCATCTCATTGTCCTTGGGCTTAGATAGTAATGGTGGTGTCGTAAGATACACCTTCAATTGGCGAAAAGCCTCTTCACAATCATCAGTCCAGACAAACTTAGGTGTCTTACGTAACTTCTTGAAAAAAGGTAAACTCTTTTCTGCAGAATGCGATATAAATCGACTAAGTGCCGTGATCCTCCCCACCAAGCGTTGTACCTCTTGAATAGACTTGGGGGACGGTAGATCCATTATAGCTTTAATCTTGTCAGGGTTAGCTTCGATTCCTCTCTCATTGACCATGTACCCCAGAAATTTTCCAGCCTTAACACCAAAAGTGCACTTCTTGGGATTTAGCTTCATCCCGTATTGTTTCATGATACCAAAAGCCTCTTCCAAATGTTTTACGTGATCTTACGCCTTTAGACTTTTGATAAGCATGTCATCAATGTAAACCTCCATAGTCTTGCCGATTTGATGGTAAAACATCTTAGCAACCAACCTCTGAAAGGTTGCTCCTGCGTTCTTCAAACCAAACGGCATCACCTTGTAACAGTATATCCCTCTGTCAGTGATAAAGGCAGTTTTATGTTGATCCTTTACTGCCATCAGTATTTGGTGGAAACCGCTCTGCGCATCACAAAGACTTAGCAGCGCACACCCTGCTGTAGAGTCAACTACGAGATCAATCCTGGGCAAAGGGAAAGGATCTCGTGGGCAATGTTTGTTCAAGTCGGTGTAGTCCACGCACATCCTCTATACGGTCGGCTTCTTTGAAATAAGTACAACGTTGCTTAGGCATTCAGAGTATCGTACTTCAAATATATGGCCTGCAGCAAGCTTTGTTTGTACTTCCAACTCCGCAGCCTTGTTCTTTTCATCACTAAAGTGTCTCTTCTTCTGCCGGATAGGTTTAGCATTTGGGTTAACATTCAGGTGATGTACCGCAACTCGAGGATCTATCCCCTTCAAGTCCGAGTCCGTCCATGCGAATACATCAAAGTTTCTTCGCAGGCATTCCAATAATGCCTTCTCAATCTCCGGAGTCAACTCGCTTCCAATTTTAATGACCTTGTCAGGCTCATTATCCAACAGAATCACCTCCTTAAACTCTCCAGAAGGTTTCAAACGCTCAATCTCCATCTTCTTTTTATAGCGCAATGTCGTTTTGTCTTCCTTTTCTTCCTCCACCTTCTTCGAGGAATCTTCAACATTGGGAGGAGTAGGATCCTCCTGCATCACCTCTTGGTCCACTTGCGTAGCAAGCACCATCTCCGTATCAACTTGTTTTCCTATTTCAGGCTTCTCCATTGGATGTATGTCAATCATCGCAACATTTGGATCTATTATTGCCTTGATAGGTTTAGTCGATGTAACATAGCAACTCCAAGAATCACGATAGTTTGTAGTGAGTTCAGCAACTCCGCCAGGCGTTGGGAATTTTACCTTTTGATGCACCGTAGAGATGATCATAGCAAAGGCTGTTATCCTAGGCCTTCCAATCAGCACGTTATATGCAAAAGGTATGTCGACAATGAGATATTCCACATTCAGTGTTCTTCTCTTCGGATTCACGCCAAAGGATGTTGGCAACATGATCCTCCCAATAGATTTAACTTCACTTCCACCAAATCCCACTAGTGGTGAGTTAACATCAGTGATCTCGTATTGTCCAAGCTTCATTTGTTGTAAGGCATCCATGAAGATGATGTTGGACGAGGATCCATTATCAATCATTATCCTCTTTACCCCGTGATTCGCAATCACCGCGGAAACCACCATAGGGCAATTCAAGTATTGCGCTTCCTTAGCTTGTGAAGATAAGCTGTCAAAATCGCTATCGTCGAATGTGATTCTCGTATCCAACTTGTCCACTGCAAAGACAAGATCTATCTCAGGGCGCTTCAGTCGTAGATTGTATATGTCTCGTGAGATGCATTTTCTACTTTTGGCTGAATCGGCGCCAGTAGGTCCGCCAGCAATCACATTGACTCCATTCTCGATATCATCGTTCCCATTACCCCTTTTACGCTTTGGTTCATCCTTCTTCTCATGTGGAGAGCTATCCCGCTTGCGTCCAGATGACGCCTTCTCTTGACGTGACTCTCTATTCTCAAGGACGTACTCAACGAGTTTCCCCTCTTGAATGAGTCGTTCAATCTCATTCTTTAGGGCCTTGCATTCGTTAGTAAAATGCCCATTCTGCCTGTGGAACTTGCAATATTTCTTCGACACCTTGGTCTCCTCCGTTTCTCGGAACGGTTTTGGGGTTCTCAGCAACCCGCTATCTTTCTCAATGGCATAGATTTCGCCAATTTGTTTCCTCAGTGGAGTATAATTGTCAAATTTCTTAAAGGGTTGTCGATTGCGATCACGATCTTTGCCCCTTAACTCCTTCCTCCAATCTCTATCTTTATTCTCCTTGCCCCCATGAATCCCCGCCGAATCCATCAACCCTTGATTCATGGTTGCCTCCTGAACTTCAATGGCCTTACTAGCGAGGTCCATCACTTGCTCAATGGAATCAGGGGTGTTCCATGTTATTACTTCTATCAGCTTCTTGCTCCGGCATCGATGCTCCAACACAGAGATGACCAAGTCAACATTAGGAGCATTCACTCTACCAATCTCCAGATTCAGACGCTCAATATACCTTCCCAAAGGTTCATCAGGTCCTCTATAGATATTAAACAGCGTGCTTGGAGATTTCTTCTTTATCCGATAAGTAGCAAACTTCTTTACGAACATGGTCCTAAATTGTTCAGATGATTCAATTGAACGCGAGCGCAAGTTTTTGAACCATTCCTTCGCAGGGCCTCTTAGACTGAGCGAAATAAGTTTCGCCCTCATATTCTCTGCATACCCCAAGACCTGCAAATCTCCATCTAACTCATCATAATGTGCTACTGGATCGGTATTTCCATCATACTTCTTCAAGACAGGAAGATTAGTTCCTTCCTTCAATGTTAAATTACTGATCGCCTCACAAAAGGGGTTTGGCCTCTCCCTTAGTGGAATATGTTCTGCAACAACAGGTTCCAGTCTTGGCACAACTCTTTCAGGCAAATCCCTATCTCTTCCGGCAGTTCGACTTGCTGCGGGTCGATGATCAGGAACTCTCTGCCTAGAATTCACCTCTCCGTCCCTCACTTCTCTATCTCGACCAGTTGCTCGACTGGGAGCTCTGTTAGCATTAGTCCTCAATGAACGAGGATTCCTCCTTTCAGGCGAGGGAGATGGATCCCTTGGCCTTGTCATCCTAGTTTGCGTGTAATGCCTTGAATCATCACGACGCTGGGTCGGATAAGTCCTTCCTTGCTGCGGTGCCGCAGGCTGTGCTGCTGGTTGTTGTGCTATTGGAGCCTGAACATTCTGTAGAACAGAAGTGTTAGCCAATTGCTGCACAATCATTGGAACCATAGTCCTTTGGAATGCTGCCATAATTTGATCCAACTGAGCGGAATTCAATAGCTGTTGTTCCGTGGGAGGAACTTCAGGTTGATTCGCTGTGTGAGTTGGAGGATCAAGGTGAGTGCTGGGCGCTGCCACTGATGTTCGCTCAGAAGCATCAGGTGCCTGATTATCATCCTCCCTTTGTGATCTAGTCCTTTCTGTCATTCCATTCTTCTACGTTGCTCTCCGTTGAGCCATTGAGTGTCAGTGTTTGTTACTAAGTGCGTATAGAGGTTCCCATAGACGGCGCCACTGATGTGGGGTATTTTCGTCTGGATACGTGTCCGCTCTCCAACACTCCACGTCAGACTGCTTTAGTTCCTGCTGGATGCTTAAGCAGCTTTTGAGTTCAGAATTTGCACTCAACACCACACGTAAACTAAGCCGGTGCCTCCTCTGGCCAAGGCACTCCGATGCTCAAGTCAGATAGGTCGGAATATGAGGTATTGTCGTCGAAGACAATAGCTCGAAATTATAGGTCGAAATAACTCAAATAGGTTGAATTTGAGCTGTATAGGTCGAATTAGCACACCTCAAAATGGTATTGAGAACCGTGATGAGAAAACCCGAATTGGTCGAATTACCCTCAAATAGCTCGAAATACACTCTATATAGATCGAACAAGAGCTATTGCAATATAGCTCGAATTATTGCTCTCTAGCTCGAATTCGATGTATATAGCTCGAAATTAAATGCTAGAAAATAGAAACGTACCTTAGAATGAGGCATGGGACCCCCTTATATAGTAATAAGAGTCCTTATTCGGCTAGAAGTGCAATCCAAGTAGAACTATAACTCAAAATAGGTCGAATTAGAGCTATTTTGAAATAGCTCGAATTGGACCTTCAAATAGGTCGAATTGGGCCTCAAATAGGTCGAATTTGGGCCCATATAGCTCGAACTGGACTCATGGGCCTCAAATAGATCGGATTTGAGCCCATATAGCTCGGATTTGACTTGATATAACTCAAATTGGGCCTTTTCGGGCCCAAAATAGATCTCGCTTGGGCTCAATTTGGGCCTACTTGGGCCGATTTCCGAGTCTTGCCTTGAATTGTAATTTTGCATTAAAAAATAATTGTGCTGACGTGACATAATATGTCACGAAATACGTTCGTGTATTGTATCGGATATTATGACGTGGCGGTACCGAAATATGGTACACCAATATGTATTTACCTGTATATATTTATAGTTATCTATGAATTTTTCATGTTAATAATATTTTTCATGTTATAAGTCTTAAATATCTGACTTATAATTACTTTTTGTAGTAGTATCTTTATGTATTTTTCTTTCACTAATTAATGTGTGTATTTGACTTGTTATGCTGTTTTTCTTTTAACTTTTTTACTCTTGAACTTTGATGTTATTAATAAAATAAAAAGATAAAATTTAACTGGAAAAGTCAAATTTATATTTTTTTAAAATTGGTTAATTTATTTGATTCTTTGAAATCTTTATAACATACGAAGGAGCATGAATTTTTAGATTAGGAAAAAGTGTAGACTAAAGTTAGGCTAAACTAAAAATAATAATTTGAATTAACTAATACTAACTCAAATATACTCGTAACAAAGCTTTGATTCAAAAATCTCCAAGTAGATATTGACAACAAACTCCATGTAATATACCTAATAGTGACAAATATATGTGAAAAAATAGGCAAAGAAAATTCATGCGTAAAAAATAAGCTACAAAACCTATGAAAAAAAACAAGCGAAGATCATTTAAAAAATATTCTCATCAACGTTATCTCGCCCCCTAAGCCAAATTCCTGGCTCCGCCCCTACTTGCTGCCTAAAGATCTTTGTGACTCAAGGGCGGTTGGGTTATGATTAATTTTTATTCAAAATATCCTTGAAGGTTGAAGCAAAAAGTTGCCAAGGTATAGAGGAGCAACAAAGCTCTGAAAGAGAGCTTTGGAGAGTGAAAAAGTATCGATAGGCTATTGAAGAAAACCGTTTGATGAAGTTGAGGACAAAACTGCATCATGAGCAAGATAAAGAAGAGGTACGATTACTTCATTTTCATACCATAAACTAAGCAAAATCCTCAATGTTTCAGAACATTAAAGCCGCCATATATTTTTGGTTAAAATCAGATAAAACAAAAGAAACTTCTAATTAAAATAAGGCAAATGATATAGACAGAGCAACATCCTTAAATTCAGAGCAAAATATATTTGTCCTCTAATATGCCCCTTACAAGTTAACTGTTAAACAAATCTTCCTACTTAATGCATGCCAATAATCTAAAATCTTTGGAAACTTTTATAAAAATCTCTTGTTTCTTATTTATAACATGGAAACATTATCTTTAGCAAATTTCTTCCAATTTAGTCGTTTTCTTCTTTTAAATTTTGCATACATCAAGCGTTTTTAGTCCTATTAACTTATATATATATATAATTTAGTTAATAAAAAATGTTTATTCAAAAAGTAAAGAACAAATCATGAACTAAAATTAAAAAGCTGCTAGCAACTTTATTCCACATGAATAAATAATTGAATTGATTATATAACAAATAACAGCATCAATTTTTGGACATATTAAATTGACAATATTTCATTAATAATATGTGGAAATGTATTCAAAAACATGTAAAACAAAAAAAAGTCCAACTACACCAGAAATCGAACAAAAAAATCGATGACATTTTTTTGCTCTTAACTTCATCAATATCCAACAAAAATTCAAATAATTAATTTAGACCCACAATATACTAACAAGAAAACAATGTTTATATTTAAAATAAAAACAAAGTTTACTCACATAACCATTGTCAAATGTCTAATATATTCATCAATAATATAAAAAAAATGATAAGAATTGTATGAATAAATTATAAATAAAAATAAGTTATAAAAGAATTTCATATCTCCTTCCGCATTGCAAATGAGAAATCAAATTAAAACTCCGTGCAAGCAAAAGAAAAAGAATTTGAAAAGATTACAAGAATAAAAATTTTAATTTAGGAGAGTTCATTAATTTTGTTTTGTATTCATACATAAGGAAGGAAATCTCAATCATCACTAATATATGAGAAGATTTCTTTTTTGGAGTAGGAGATATCAAGGAATCAAGATAGGAAAATGAATAAGTTAGTAGAAATGGAAAGGTTAAAATAGTAAATAATACAAATATTGCTCTGGATTTAGGGATCTTGCTCTGGATATATTAGCTCCCTTAAAATAAATATACTCTGTTATCATTTATATTCATCCTGATGTTTGTGGTTGTGTATACTTCAAATTAATTTAAATAATATTGGCACTTAGTTTTGCTTGTTTTAAGATTTATTGTTTTTGAATTCTTGAGCATAAGTGTTTAAATCGCAGCTTTAGAACGATGTATAGGTGTGATATCTTTTGAATAATACTATCGCATAACATGTGCAACTTTATAGTAATAAACACCACAAAACAAATTCAAAGCACATGGATTTAGGTACATTTTTATTTCATATTCACTTACTCCAACCCCAAGTGCATAGAAATGTCGATGGAGACATCAGGTGCAAGATTTCCATCTTCCGATGTTCATCCAGTATTTTATTTTAAGTATACTAATTATCAGATAATTAATATTAAATACTGAGAAGTGTCTACAAAGTTAAACAAACATTTTATTGAGAAGTTGACAAATGTGAAAAAGGATTTTGCTTTCTTCTTTGCTAGAATATTCCATATTGAAAATTCTATGTACAACACTTACAATTTTTCCATATTAGTGAGTAAGACATTTTAAGGCGTGCGTGTATCATCACACACATGACACACCCGGAGAATGAGCGGAAAGAGACAACGTAACTCACATATATTACACATGAACTGCATAAATCATGTGCAAAGTATGATACATACACACACGTATAGAAAAATCTACGTAAACCATTTTAGGCAAAACAGTTTGCAAAAAAATGTCTCATATCATTATATAATAAAACATTTTGATGTAAAATTATATAATTAAGAGTGCCATGAGTTCAATGTCGCAAATTTATTTAATCAGTTTTGCATTTTCGTTTTGATTTTACTTTTTTCTTAAGTAACTAGCATTTGGCATCATGTTACTACGGTTTGGGGATATATACAAACCTTGATGAGCTCTGATGGACGGAAACCACCCATCCACATGAAGCAAGCTCAGCCGGAGCCTTCCACATGTCGGAGACGAGATGAAACACTTCGGATTTAGCAATTACGCCCTTCAGGGTCATCACTTGGTCGTAGTGAGCACGACAATTGTCCACTTATAACCGAAGCTCGTTTTTTGGCAATTGTTCCTGCACAGCAGTCCAGCGCTCCTTCGTCAGCCAATGGTGCTCCTCCACCCCACCGGGCATAAACGCGTCAAATCTAAGAGCATTAGGATAGACCAATATATATGTAAAAGTTGAGCTTATGATCAATTTACCTTTGATGCATCACCCTCTTTGATTCATTTAGAAAAACAATGAAAAAACTACAAAAAATGTTTTGCTTCAAAATTGAACACATGAGCACATCTTCAATTGATCTTTCTAAAAGTTATGGTTTTCTAGCTCCTGAGCACTAGTGTTTTGATTCGCCGCTTTCAAGCTAGATATCCTTTGAATAGTTTTATCGCATAACATGTGCAGCTTTAGAGAAATTACCTTCAAAAAATCTAAGTCACCTGAATCAAGGCATCTTATGAACATGAGGATATATGGTTCGTCTCGCAACAGTCCAAGTCGGTCTGGTCTCTTTCATGTGACTCACAATCTAAAGATTCGCTTTATGCACCATGGGAGTCTTTCGTGACAAACCTTCATCATTTTCTTTAGCTATATATCATTATGTTTGTTAGATATTAGATTTTTATTCACATTGAAATAATTTTATCATAAAGTTGACCTCAGCCAACTAGGGGAAAAATGTATAAATCCCCAATATGTTTTGGAAAACCTGCATGAAATCTACATGAATACTCTTTTTGCCCAAAATCCCCTCGTTTCTTCAAAATATCCTACACAAAATCATCTTGTGTTATTTATTTGCACGAAATCCCCCTGTGTTCTCAAAAGTTATGCAAAAAATCCCCTAATTAAATATGAATTTCAATTTTAACCTCTTAATAAGAGAGGGTTTGATGCAAAAAGTTTATTACATGAGAAGATACGGTGCATAGTTTTTAATAATAGGAGGGGATTTTGTGATTGTTTCTAATAACATGAGGAATTTTGGTGCAAAAAGGAATAACACAACGAGATTTGGAAAAACCCTTTGGTGTGGGGTTTTTCCGAAAAAAAAAAACGGGCCTCTGCAAAATTTTGATGACACAAGGGGATTTAATACATTTTCCCCCTAAAAATTAGATAAGTTGCGTGTCATCACTAGTTATGTAAAGGTGGCAAATGGACTGAAGACGGTATGGAAATGATCGCCAGCTCTTCTCCCGAACTAACAAATCGATTCAAACTCGATCCTTTATCTGAATTCTCCTTTAGAACCTGAATGTACATGCAGCCCTTGAGGAAGAAAAAGTACCACGTGCAATATAAAGAAGAGTTATATATTATGGTTCAAATTGCATTCCATGTTCCTTTTATTAATTATATTCCTGAACACTTATTGAGTCAAATCCAGATGTTCGCATGTAGTCCTTAAGTAAAATAGGCACTTAGTGTCTTGATTCGCAGTTTAGAGCAATTAATAGGTGTGATATCTTTTTAATAGTGCCGCATAACATTTACAGCCCTTGGGCTATCATCTTTCTCATTTTTCAAATTTTTTAATTTCTTTTTAAAATATTAAATTGTTAAGAAAATAAAGAAAAAAAGGTTGTTTGTTAGGACCGCAAGTCCGACGCGATTCAAACTTGATTGAGACTGTCAGGACTGCAGGTCCAACTCGATTTATTTCCTTGTTTTGCGAAAATATTTTAAAGGAAAATTCTTGTTTTATTTCATTTTATTTATTTACTAAAATATTTACTCTTGATTTTATGGAAAATATCTTTTAAAGATGAGTGAATATTTGAGTAATTTTGGGAAGATTTAACTTGATTCTTTAGTATCTTATCTTATGGAAAGTTAATCTTTATCAAACTCTTGTTTATATCCATAAGTGATCATTTCCTTGTGGAGTTCTTTTTCGTCTTTGATGTGCAGAATAACGAAGATCATGAAGATCTTATTAAAAGAAAACAAAGACTTATCAAAAGAAAACAAGCCTTATCTAAGGAAAGATTTGGATCTATTTGGAATGATCGAGTACCGACTGGATTGGGAGACTGACCGCGGATCTCGGGATCTTTCAAGGAGAGCTATCCTATAAATAGTAATTCCTAGGAATCAATAGAACACTCGTGTAACAAAATATATATCTTTAGGTGTTCCGTTTTATTTGTATTCCTTAGTTTTCATACTTGATTCAATTCAAGAACGTGATTAGCCGACAAGAGTTGAAGGGAGTTCAACGGGAAATGGTTGCGCCATTTAGAGGGATCTATACGTACGTGCAGTTCTCTTAGAAGCTTGATCATAAGAAGATCATACGAGAGTTTGGTCTTACGGGTTCAAACGGAGTAAGCAATAAAAGGTTCCTGGTGGTATCAGCATTATAGGGATTCGGTGTTAGAGTAAAACCAGTAGGTGTAATAACTTTTAGTCGACGAAAGAAGTTTGTTCTCTTGGACGAAAGCCTCGTGGATGTAGGACACAGTGCGAATCACGTTAAAAGTCTGCTGTCTTATTTTACTGTCTTATACCTGTCTAGACTAGGTATCATGACAACTGGTTAAAAGTAAAATTTAAGACTTAAAGATCTATCAATTGGCATCAAGAGCCTGTCACCTACTTACATTGGTGAGATTCTGGTTTTATTTAGATCTTGCTGATTAGATGGCACAGAACGTTGAAGGTTCATTAGCATCAAAGCCACCGCTTTTGAATGAGTTCAACTACTCATACTGGAGAGTTCGCATGAAAGCTTTCATCAAACAAGAAAATCAGAAAGCGTGGAAAAGAATTCTCAAAGGATGGACTCCACCAAAAGATGAAGATGGAAAGCCAAATCTCGAGCTCGACTGGTCTGACGCAGAAGATCTGGAGGCGATTTAAAACTCCATTGTAATTAATGCAATACTGTATGGAGTCGACCTCAAGTAGTTCAAGCTGATTTCAAAGTGTGAGTCGGCTAAGGATGCATGGAATGCTCTTCGCATTGCCCATGAAGAACCTCCATCCGTGAAAAGATGAAAAAGACAAATCCTTGGCACTGAGTTTGAGGAACTCAGGATGGAGGAACATGAAACAATCGCTCAATACAATGCCAAACTCAGAGACATTGCAAATGAGGCCTTCATTCTTGGAGATGAGTATAGTGAGTCGAAACTTGTCCAGAAGACTCTTTGCACAAGAGATTTGATATGAAAATTGAGGTGATTGAGGTAAGAGATGTGCAGAATTTGTCACTGGAAGAGTTGATGGGAGCCCTCTTAACCTTTGAATTGAAAAACAATCTGAATGGAGTCACTCATAAAGGTGTTGCACTCAAAGACGAAATCAAAGACAAACCTCATAGTGATGAAAAGGAGGACTTTGAAAAGTCTGTTGCATTTCTCACCAAAGGACTCCAAAAGTTTTCCAAATGGAAAAATAAAGGTAGGGACACTTTTCCTTCATACTCTGATGATACATTAAAACCTTCTGCTGCTAATGATCTTATGTGTCAAAAGAAGAGGAAGAGGTGTTCAATGCAGGGAATGTCAAGGCTTTGGTCACTTTCAAGCTGATTGTGCAAATCATCTTCCGAAGAACAAAAACAAAGAAATGGTATGTACCTGGAGAGCTGAGGAGTCAAATGAAAGTGAAGATGAGGCAGAAGAAAGAGCAAACATAGCACTCTCCTCTGTTATCCGTCCTGACTCTCCACCTGTCGTGACTGACCAGGATGACTCTGAAGTTGTTTTTGAGAGTAAAGTGATGATATCCATATGCAGTGTAGACGAGTCAGATATATGCGGCAATGAACCTGAAGAGAGATCATTCTTTGCATTTTCCTCCATTATCAGTCACGACTCTCCACATGTCTTGACTGATCAGGTAGACGTTGCTGATGAAATTGAATCAGAGGGCGGGAATTTCTTTGATACAGTCTTAACTCTGAGGTTGATGCTCTTTGACAAATGGTTATTGAACTAATGCGCTCAAACTATTATCTAAGAAGAGAAGTCAAATCACTCAAAATTGAAGTTCAAAGTGCAAAAGAGTCCATCACACTATTCGAGGATTTATAAAAGCACTTTCAAGATGTTCTTAAGGTTCTCGAGAAGTGTGTTCAGATAAGCTGGATGAAGAGTCGGATCATCAAAGACATTGTTCCAATCGTGCTGGTCTCGGTTTTGCTCCACAAAAGTGTCAAAATAGGGAGAATTCTTTTTCAGTCAAGCATGAAAGATGAAAATTTCAGATTATCACGTGCTCTTAACCACTCACAATCTCATGTTTTTTATCGCAGGTCTAGTCCAGTTCACAGGTCAAGTCCAGTGCGTAAGACTAGTCTAGTCCGTGATCAATTGTGGTGTTGGAGGACATATTCATTCACGCTGTCCTGACCTCAAGCAAAACTCATCGAAGAACAGAGCACCAAAACCTTTTGGACCGCGAGTTACAGCAACTCAGAGGACTCAAAGAAAAACAGTGATAGATGACTCCGATGAAGATTCTGAGCCAACAAATTACATAAGGGTGAAACGTTCTGATCATAAAAGTATCTATTTCACATTTCTTCTATTGAAAAAGCCTCACCTAGTTGTTGGTATCTTGATAGTGCATGTTCCCATCACATAACAGGGAACAAAGACCTTTTGACTAATTATGTTACTGGTCCAAGTGGAACAGTTCAGTTTGGGAATGGTAAAAAGGGTCAAGTGGTTGCAAGAGGAACACTCATCATCAACGGGTTTCCAAAGTTTAGCAACGTGTTCCATGTTGTTGGACTAAAGCAAAATTTGATTAGCATAAGCCAGTTGTGCGATCAAAAGATGGTTGTCACCTTCTCACAAGGAGAATGTCATCTGATTGATGACCAGAAGTTTTGTGTTTTTACAGGAAAGAGGACTGCTGAAAATTGCTACACTCAAATGCAGTCACGACTCCCTACAGAATAGTTCACGAACTGTGTTTCAAATAGATTTATCTCTGCTAAAGTCAGTGAACTAATCTATTTTCTTGGTTTGCAGGTTAGTCAAGGAGCCAACAGATTGGTTATCGATTAGTCCAAAATTGCTCAAAATCCTGTCAAGGATCTTGACCTTGAAACTGATGAACAGTTGATGATTCCTGTGGCAACTCCTAAATGGGTTATCAATGAGACAGAAGGCAACTTCATGGACCTCAGTTTGTTCAATTGCATAACAGGAAGCCATCTCTACCTAACTAAGTGTAAACTTGTCATATTACTTAATGTTGGTTAGGTTGATCGTATGCTTAAGAACTATAATATTGTGCAACGTGATGTTTTGGTCTTTAGTGACCACATCAGTGCTATTATCATTGCTCATAATCATGTTAAGCACTTATGCACACAGCACACAGATATATGACACCACTTTATATGTGATTTGGTTGATAATGAATGTGCAGTCATTAAGCATGTCGCGACTGAAAGACAAATTGCTGTTATTTATATGAACGAACTTGTTTCACAAAGCTTTGAGACTCTCAGAAAGTCTCTCAGCATTTGTTTCACTAAGCGCTTGTCGCGCGCCCAATTTAACTGAGATGTTTTCGTTTGTTGCACTAACTGTCATGACTTAGTTGCAGACCTGTCCGACTGCCAGTTCTGGAGCGTACTTAGAACTGCATTGATACACAGTGCACATCTTTTCCTCAGTTAAGTCAGTGAAATCGAAGGATTTTGCAACAGGCAATTCTTGTTTTTAATTTGTTTTTATTATCTCTTTGATATGGACTTTTTCCACTTTTGCTACCTTATCACATCAAAAACAGAAGGATTGAGCTTGAAAAGAAATGAATGAGTGTGCAGAAGAGTTGTGAAAAGAAAAGAACAAAGAGGATGTGAGCCAAAAGAAAAAGAGCTTCAAAAGAAAAATATATGGAGGAAAAACCTGCCTAAACTCAATGAATATGTGTGAAAGCATTCAATTCATATCTCAAGATCATCACTTCATTGAAAAGAGCTACCATATTCTACATAAAGTTGTGAATGAAAGCTACCTCCATGCAAAAGGCTCAAGTGTGTGTACATGGTGCAATTGTTATATTAAAAAAGAGATATATTGTAAAACAACTTTGCCCCTTTCAAATTCTCTTCCCTTTCATCTGTTTATCTTATGAGAATTCACACACACACACACACACACACATGTTTTTTATTCATCTGGTTCATGAGTATTCTTCGGTTCTGGCTGTTTTTGTACTCAGTCTTATGGTCTGTCATGACAGGGTGTCTCGACAATAACTTAAACCAGTTGATTCGTTACTCGGCGAGTTACGTGTAATTTGCTGAGTTACTTCCTGATTGTTTCTTTTAGTAGGTGCAAATTTAATTTTTTAATTTTCTTTGTCTTTTAGCGTGAGATGTTCGATTTCTGGCATGTTTTCCCACCTATATCTTTTTGCCGCATGATTTTGTTTGGGTTGCTTGATTCTGTTGGATTCCTTCCTTGAATAGGTCTTGCGAAGAGTCCTATCACTTATGGGAAGTTGTGGATAGAGTTATCGAAGATATTGTGTTGATTCGATTCAATCCCATCTTTATATATCTCATATCTCATGCCATCCCTACTCACTCTATCTCTCGTGTGTTTATATTTTTGTGGGTTTATGTCTTCTTTCTCACCATCACTTCTCAAGAAATTATTTAACATGGAGAAAAACAAGTCTAGAGGTGAACCATCCCATTCGTCCCCTTTGGTCAACTATGACAGTGAGTCTTCTACAGACAACAAACTGTCTGCTGTCTTGCAACCGGAGCCGCTACTATTCTGATATCCATCGGATTATCTTCCAACACCATCATCTGATGCATCACCGCCGCCGCAAGACACCACTCCACCACCGGCTGCAGATCCCACGCCACGTGCCACACCATCTCAGGCACGAGAATCATCACCCGCATTTGATGATTCTGCTCCACCGCGTGACTCTGTTCTGCCGTCGATGGCAGACACACCACCATCACCATTGGTTACGTCTCCTTCGCGGACCTCACTTGCACCTGTACCTGCATCCTCTCGCCGCCCTTCCGTCGCGGCGAAAGGAAAGCAGAAATCTCTACCTCCATAGCGCACTCAATCTGCTCGACAAAAGTCTAAACCTGTTGCAGAGGGTGTCGCGAGCCGAGTCGAGAGACGTACACAGACTATTTCCCACAAACGTCCCCGACCTATTGCTGCTGCTGCCTCAGACTCTGTTCCCATTTAGTTATCTGACATAGATTCCAGTTCGGTCAGGAAACAGCAAAAATGGCCAGCTACGTGCTCGTCTGATGAGGTCAACCAGTCTGAAGACAAGTCTAATACTGAAGCAGGCAGTGAGGTCTAGTCTGTAGAAGATGATGGAGGCTATGCTGTTCCTCCCTGAGTTCCACCATCCGATGAGCCTTTTCTGGTGAAGAGCGCTATGTCCGAGCGGTTCTACACGGCTCAGGCCTAACTCATGTATCCTACTTTTGCCTGTCGCATTCCTGTTAATGAAGTTATGCTGCATGAAGATTCTTTTGCGGGAACGGGGATATTGGAGTTATTGGAGGGGAGAGGTTTTCTTGAATTCACTCGCAGGGTCCAACCGTTTGTCACCCGAATTGTGAACGACTTCTATGTCAATCTGGATACTCAATTTGGCGTTCCGGGCTCAGCCAAGGAACATTCGGTGTTTGTGAGGAACCACATCTTCTAGATCAGTCCTCAAATTCTGAATATGCAATTGGGTTCTCCTGGCGTGCATACTGGTCGAGACTCTGAGCTGGAACTGGAGGAAGATATGAATGCAGTTGCATCTACCATCACTAGCTAAAACATGAAGTGGCCCAAGAATGGAAATCTCCAACGAGGTACCCTTATACTGTGGTATGGTCCGATATTTGAAATCATGGTAAGAAACTTGTTTCCAATGTCTCATACTTCTACCTAGAATCCATCAACTGCTTCTGTCTAGTTTCGGATTGGATCGAACGCCCACATTAATATGGAGAAACTGGTTTTCGAGTGCATACAGCTTGAAGCCTTCGACCAAAACATTGAGATGACTCTGGGCTATCCATCTCTGATCTATCGCACGCTCAAAACTCAAGTGGATGTTCGGGTCAAAAAATATAAGATGACGCGTCGGCTCAACCCTTACCATGCCCCTAGTCACATTGTCCAATCCTTTCTTGGTTCTCCTGTCTGACCCACTGTCCCAACTGCTGGTGACGATGAAGCTGGTCCATTTGTTCCCAGGGCAGTCTCGACAACCTTCAGTCGCAACTTGCCCTTGTGATTTAATTGTTGGAGTCCATAAACAAGTCATTTTCCCAAATAGCGGCTAAGCCTGGCAAAATGGGGGAGTAGCAAAAAATTGGGAGAATGGAGAATTGGGGAGATTGATGAATGGTGGAGATCATTCAGAGCTGCTGCTACTTTATCTTATGCTTTTATTTTGATTTACTTATTCCGCTTAAGAACTCTGAACTTCGTTGATGACGCATACCCTCCCTCTTGGGATCGTACCCGTCCACGTGGCCTAATCCCCTGATCCTAGCCTATCTCACGATCCCCTCTCGGATTCCCGACCCTGGTAAGCATTATAATATAATATCTGCCTCACCCACCCCTCGTTGAATGAACGAGGGAGAGGGGGGGGGGGGTTGTATTCTACACATGCAGGAAAATCATCCTTCGTTGCTAAGCAAAGGCTACCGCACCCTCTGGCCAACCAGAGCAAGCAGTTGGCGTCAGCCTTGGTGTTATTCTCCACTATCCGAGTGCGGTGTCGCCCCTTCAGGGCTGGAACGCCTTGCTTCCCCAACAAAGAGGGGAGGTCCGAAGGTTATAGTATGTAAGCGGAGCACGGCATGCACCGAGGGTAACATGCAGGCACCACGTGCCCTACTCTACAAACCTACGCGGGCATCAAGTGTCTATTTCAACGAGACTCTCAAGCCCCACGTGCCCTACTCTACGAAGACACGCAAGTACTCTACTACCCTCGAAATTAACATGCATGCCGACATGTGCCCCTGGTAAGATTATCTATACCCACCCCTCGCCCGATAAATAGGGAAGGAGGTTGGTCATAAAGGCAAGCCAATCCTAGCAAGCATACAGCTAGAGAGCCACACCTAGAGAGAGAAATAGCGAGCGCAAGCGAGCCCGGTCGAAAGAGCGCGAGCCCCAGCAGCAGAAGGTGGAAGGGAGATCGTGCGAACGAAGTATGAACCCCCACGGGTCGTGGAAGAGATCAGCAGGGGCCCTCTTAGCAAGCTCCCAACGTTCCCCCTCCAAGAGCTTGCCGGGTCGAGGGTCATCTTAGGTTGGGACCAACGTGCGAACTGCCTCGGTGACGGGCATGGCGATCTGGGGGCGTCATCAGTGGTGCCGTCTGTGGGAACGTCATTAGAGTCCCTGAGGTAGCCTAAGTAATGAGCCTGGGTTCGGTTAGTTCTCATTCTATAAATAGTATTGTTAGCTTTCTGTACCATACCCGTATACTTTCCCAAGCTGTTATGGCCATTTCCTCTCGAAATTCCGGTGAGTCTATTTCCTCCACGCCCGAGGGCTCAAGCCTGCACGATTATGAATCCCCAAATTGGGGGGAAACCCCCGAGGAAGGAGCTTCCACTGAAGTTCACCTGACCATGAGCGAGTTGGATTGCTTGTCGGAGACTACCACAGAGCGAGGAGCCCGACGAGTGCGACAAAAGGAGGCCCGCGCTAGAGGAATACGGGTTCCACTCCCCCCAACACCAGTACGCGTACTAATGGAAACATACGTGCGGGATCCGAATCTCAACGGCCGAGAGCAGAGGCAGAACATACTTGTAGCCGAGGTGAACGACCCACCGAAAATCACCGTAGTGGAACATACCGCCCGTTCCCAGGTATGGTTAATAACAATCAGCAATTTATGGAAATGATGTCTGAGTTGAAAAGGGAGGTGCAAGCTATGAAAAGAGATCGAGATGGGACTGCGGAAGAAGACGAGAAGGGCAGCCCCGTTGCTCCCCACATACTGGCACCCGAGATCCCAATGTCCATGTGTCTGGCCAATCCCGTGGTCTACACTGGAGACCGCAAGGCCAGAGATCCTCGAGACCATATCACTCAGCTCCTGGCAGTGATGGACATACTGAACGCCCCAGATCACGCCCTTTGCCGGATCTTTCCATCCACCCTGACGGGGAGGGCACAAGCTTGGTTCTCCCAGTTGCCCAGAGGATCCATCCAAGGTTTTGACGACCTTTGAGAACTGTTCGTGTGACAGTTTGCATGCAACCGTCGATATCCGAAAACTGCCGGGCACCTGGATTCATCACGGAGTTTGGTAAATAGTGTTATCTCGTCATGCCTTTCAGGTTGAAGAATGCAGGAGCAACATACCAGAGGCTCATGGACACTATGTTCTCATCAATGATCGGGAACAACCTATAGGTATACGTGGATGACATTGTGGTCTAGAGCAAGGACGCAAGTCAGCATAATGCCGATCTGATCGAGGCCTTTCAAATCATGGATAAGTTCGTCTTAAAGATGAACCCTCAGAAGTGCTCATTCGAAATCCAAAGAGGGAAGTTCTTGGGATTTCTGTTCACATGAGGAATTGAGGTCAATCCGGAGAAGGCTAAAGCAATACTGGATATGCCGCCGCCCCAGGCGGTTCGAGATGCGCAGCGACTCATCGGAAGGATGGCTTCACTCAATCAATTCATCTCGAAAGCGACAGAGAAGGGACTCCCCTTCTTCAAGGTTCTTTGTAATGTTAAAAATTTCCAGTGGACTGACGAATTCCAGAAGGCTTTCGATGATTTAAAAGGATATCTGCTTCGCCCACCTCCTCTGGTCAAGCCACAACAGAGAGAGTGGCTCTATGTGTACCTGGCCGTAGGGAAAGAGGTAGTGAGTGCGGTGCTGGTTCGAGCAGAGGGTAGAGATCACCTCCCGATATATGTTACCAGTCGAACCCTAAAAGATGCCGAAACACGATACACCCTCATTGAGAAGTTTGCACTCGCTCTTGTCACAACCGCTCAAATACTAAGGCGTGCCCCTTTGACGACCAAGTCACAATGGTAACAATGTATCTCTCTGGGGATGCGAAGAATATTTGAAACGACTCTCGAATCATCACACGGATTCCTGAGGTCATACTTTTTAACCCATCCATCACTATACTCACACAACACCCATTACGAGCCATATTAAGTCACCCGCAAGTATCAGGAAGGATGGTCAAGTGGCCAATAGAGCTCGGCGAGTATGACATCCACTATGCTCCAAGGCCGGCAATAAAAGCCTAAGTGTTAGCGGACTTCATGATAGAAACCAACGAAGCACCCGGTGAACAGCCTGTAACGAACCTTTGGAAAGCATATGTGGACGGATCATCCAGCAACAGTACTGGAGGAGCTGGCGTTGTCTTTAAACTGTTGCATGAAGGAAAACCTGAGGAGGTGATGTCCTTCAGCGTGAAGATAGGATTCCCTGTGTCCAACAATGAAGCAGAGTGCGAGGCCTTACTTAGGAAAGATGACCCGAGTCCATTTCCACAGCGACTCACAGCTGGTTGTACAACAAGTGGGAGGCACGTACAAGGCCCGGGATGAAAGAATGAAAGACTACTTGACCGCAGTGCGCAAATCGCGTGAGAGCTTCAAAGAATTCACCCTCGAGCAGATTCCCCGAGCGAAGAACGAAGAAGCTGAGACATTGTCCAGAACGATAGCTAGCATGCATCCTATCGGCACCCGTCAGGTAACCTTCCTCACCATTAGCTCGTCTGATAAAGGGCATGTGGCTCTAGAGGCACTGAATATAGAAAGAGATAATCGCAAGGGGTTGATGACCGAAGTTATGGCATACTTACAAAACCCGAAGAAGTATGAACATAATAGTGAGCTAGGGAAGAGAGCCGCTCGGCTCTTTCTGAAAGAAGAGGTTTTGTACAAGAAAGGGTTCTCATAACCCTACCAGCGGTGTTTGAATGAGGACAAAGCAACCGAGGTAATGTGAGAAGTACACAGAGAAAGTTGCGGGAATCACTCGGGAGGCAGAAGCCTCGCCCAGAAAATACTCCGACAGGGTTACTTCTGGCCCACCATGCAAAAGGATTCCAAAGCGTTTACCCAGCAATGTGAGCAGTGTCAAAAGCACGCGACGATGTCCGAGCTTCCCGACAACAGCATGGGAACCCAACGTTGTTTCCTGTCCTTTCGACAAATGGGGAATCAACATTGTCAGGCCTCTGATACAAGATCGTGGGCAGAAGAAGTACCTTCTAGTGGCCGTAGATTACTTCACCGAATGGGTCAAGGCCGAGCCGATGGCCCAGATCACCTCAGTAGCGGTCATTAACTTCCTTTGGAGAAACATTGTGTGCAGATTTGGAGTACCCCGAGTCCTCGTCAGCGACAATGGACTACAATTCACCAGTGATGAGCTCTCAAAGTGGTGTGACCATTGGAAGATACAACACCACTTCACTTCTGTTGGGTATCCACAATCCAATGGCCAGGTCGAGGTCACGAAGCACACCCTGATTCAAGGACTGAAAGCACGTTTAGTGACATATAAAGGGAAGTGGGTCGAGGAAATCCCTGGTCTCTTGTGGGCTTACCGAACCACTGCTAGACTTCCACTGGCAAAACACCTTTCAACTTGGCCTACGGGCACAAAGCAGTCATCCCCGCAGAGATATCAACCCCCAGCTGGAGAATCCAAGAGTATGAAGAAGACCGCAACAAAGAACACATGGTCCTTGAACTAGATCTACTGGAAGAACACCAAAGGCAAGCTGCGGTCCGAAACGCCCGTTACACAGCCCGCATGGCAAGGTACTATAACAAGCGTGTTAAAGAACGAACATACCAAGTTGGTGAGTTGGTCCTACAAAGAGTAGGGGCATCGAAAAATGTGGGAAAATTGGACCCCGTGTGGGAAGGACCTTACCAAATATCCCGCATCCTCGGGGCAACAACATACCAGTTGTGGGATATGGAAGGTCGGACTTATCCGCGCTCGTGGCATGCACTCAACCTAAGGAAATTATACCCCTGAAGATTGCTTACGCGACGTAGGTATTCTTCCTCCTCGGAAAAACGAGGAAGAGCTTAACCCAGGTACATAAATAAATGTTGTAAGCTTTAAGTGTGTATTTACTATTTAGTATCAAGTAACTAGGAGAACTACGTGTGGCTTGATTCCCGGTTTTACTGCAAGGGATACGTAGGTAGCTCGAAAGTTACTCGAGTTCAGCCCCAAAAAATAAAAATAATTTACGTACACCAACACACAAGCACGAAAGAAACTAACACTACTGGTACACAAGTTGAAAAATCCATTAAAAGGAGAGTGGGTTTCTACAAGCTAGAGGTTGAAGCACCAACGATCCACTTCGCCTGCCACCCACTCATAGGACGGGGGAAGAATACAAAAAGACAAAAGAAAAATGAAAATCTAAAAACTAAGGCCAACAAGGGCCACCACCTTCCACCTAAACTAAGGTCATCACAGGCCACCATCGTCCTTCCTCCTCAGCGCTCATCTCGGTGGCGCTTTCCGACTCGGATGGCCGCTCGGCGCTCCTTCTCTGTCACCTCCATCACCACCCTCTTGGGGGGGCTCCTTGATTCACGGGGGGGCAATGGGAGCAGCAGTAGCAGCGGGGAACGGGGTGCTCTCCCGATTACGATAGGGCTCGACCCTCATCCGACGAGCTTTGTCGAACGAGGGGATCTCCAAACCTTAGGGCCCACCAGGAAAATTATGCACGACGCTCAAGAACATGTCGTAGCCTAAGCCCATGAACTTGCGGACATCCTTGGAAGAAATAGCCTCGGTGGGCTTTGCTTTTCGTTCCTTCCACGCTTCTGCACGAGCCGCAGAGAGCTCCGTCAGCAGTCTGTGCTCTAAATCAGCCGGGCCGAGTCTAGCTCCATCTGCTTCTTGGCCTGAAATTCCGCCCTCAATACATGCTCCTTCACCAAAATTGCTTCTACCTCGGCCACACGAGCCTCAGCCCGCACCAGTTCTTCCCTCAAACCTTCCCTCTGAATAATCCTCCTCCATCTCCCGCAGGTTTTCCGCCTGCGCCAATAGAAAGCGTTCCCTCAAACAGGCCACCTCTAGAGCCGCCAATAGAAAGCGTTCCCTCAGGGTCCCTATCTCATCCCTCAACTTGAGCGACTCCTCCCGCAAGGATGCTCTCACTTCTTCCAACTCCTCACGATACCTGTTAGCCACCTCTTGATGCAAGTGTGCCATCGCCTGGGCCCCTTGCACCCGTTGGGAGTATCGTTCACGATAAGATCTCCCGCAAATCGAGTTCCCGATTGATGAACAGTGCCTGAAAGAAGAAAAACGAGTTTGAAAACATGCATAAAAAGAGAAGTCAACAAAGGAGAAGGAAAGGAAACATCGTACGTCAAGGAGGTTACTCGACAGATGAGCCGACAAGCTAGCGCCACTGTCCAGGCCTAAAAGTCACTTCTCTTCGACCTCAGAAGGCTGATCACCAGAGTCCGAATCCAGTTCGTTTGCTTGGGAGAGTACACGGCTTGAAGGTCACGAGGCAAAGAGGGTCCGCTGCTCGTTCCTTCACCAGAAGGAATTACGGGGGTCAGAGTCGGTGGAATATTGGAGGCTTCAGGGTCAGCCGAAGTGGCACCCCCTGGGATGTCACCGCCAGACCTATTCTCGGAAGAGCCACAAAGATAGTCGTTAATGGAATAAGTACACCCCGGCAGAGTCACGCTAACCCTAGAGTGGGGTTGGACAAACGGGATGAAGGGGCCATACCGCTTCCCGAGGAAATAGAGTCGAGAGGGGCCGTCGGACTAACATGGCGTCTCTCCGAAGTAGCATTGCCATCGGGTGCCGGAGAAATATTATCGGAGGAGATCGATTGAGCAGCCTCTGGGGAGGAATTTCCTAGCGCATGCGTGACCAACTTGACCCCTAGAAACAAAAAGCCAGAGTTAGCCCCAAGTAAGTAAATACAAATGAAACTACAGAATTAGACGAGGAAGTCAGACTTATCGAAGGAGGTGCCTCTCCCCATCTGGATGCCAAAGAAACCGAGATAGTCCGAGCTGGCTTGAAGACATGCCATCACCATGGCGCGAGGATGCTGCAGAATAGACATCGCATTGTAAGCCATGGAGAAAAATCCTTGGTTTTTGCAGGAAAGCAGTCTCCTCGGCAGGGTTGAGGGAGTCCACATAGTTCAAACCCCACCTGTTGGACACGCCCCACTGCCCATTGTGAGGGCGGATGAAGACATAGCAGCTCCTCCAGTTGCGGTAAGAAGGGAAGGCAATTGAAACTCCAAAAAGGAAAAAGTTAACGGATTGACGGGCCACCAGTTAGAAGAACGGGTAGCGCTATCTCACCAGGTGTAGGGCAAAGGCCCCAAAAAGCAGGGCAGGAGACATGAGAATGTTGAGATAATTATACATAAGAAAATAACCTACCAAACATCGATAGGAGTTGGGGACTAACTGGCTCGGACAAATCTACATAAAGGAAAACAAGTGGCTCATGAAAGGGTTGAAAAAACGACGGAGACCATTGTGGACCTGCTCCGTGTACACCGTCAGGTAGCCGTCAGGAGGATTGAAGGCATGGTCGGAAGGAGTTGGCACACATACATCCAAGCCAACGATGCCATACTGGTCCAGCAGCTCACGCACAGATTATGTCGTCTGGTCGAGGGGGTCGAACCAGCAAGGTCTGAACTAACCATCAAGCCAGGCTGGAGATTCAGGTGACCAACTAGAATCTCATAGCCGGATCCTCATATGGGTTACGATCCTCAAACGCGGGAGCAATGTCATCAACAGAGGGGTCAGCAGGTGGAACATCTCCGGCAGCCGCCCTGCGGTTGCGGCAGCAGCTGCAAGTTGACTCTCCGTTCTCTGACGAGTACGGGAAGCCATGCCGCGGGAACCGCGACAAGTTTGGGAAGTCGCACCATTCGCCTGTTGGGCAGCAGATGTGGAGTGGGGACATGGCTATCGACCACCGAGATCTCGGTGGAAGACGGCAGAAAAGAATCAAAAGACATGGGAGTTTCAGAGGAAGAAGATGAAGAAGAAGCCATTGCAAAAGGAAATATATAGAGAGAGAGAAGATCGGATTTGCTGAAGAAGGAAGTTAAAGTGACAAAAAAGGTAAGTAAAGGGTCTATTTGTAACCTCACAAGCGACGCTTCGGTTTAGGGGGGAATAAGTGAAATGCCAAATACGAAACTTGTGCAAAAAACCTTTACCGCCCGCGATCACCAATGAGGGGGTGGTAGTAAGGGACACGTGTCAGTTAGGCAGAACCTTCTATCATCAATCCGCCTAATCGAGGAACTAATGATGGCTGTGGGATTTTTGCGTAGAGTAGTGCAGAAACCGAGAACGCTGGATGGGACGTATTGGTGATAGGAAACGACAAGCAGTCAGAAGACAAAAAAACGAAGAGGCTCCATGAGCCGTTACAACTTCTCAAGGAAGCTAAACGAAGAGGCTCCACGAGCCGTTACAACTTCTCAAGGAAGCTAAACGAAGAGGCTCTACGAGCCGTTACGACTTCTCAAGGAAGCTAAACAAAGAGGCTCCACGAGCCGTTACAACTTCTCAAGGAAGCTAAACGAAGAGGCTCCACGAGCCGTTACAACTTCTCGAAGAAGCTAAACGAAGAGGCTCCTCAAGCCGTTACAACTCATCGAAGGAACCGTCTAACCTGTCACAACTTCCTCTTCAACTTAGTCAGCGGAACAACTCTTACGAAAACTACGCGAATGACTACCACGAAAAACCCTTAGGAAAAGATTGATCGGTTCGGGTAGCGTTTCGAGGGGTGACTTCAACTGCTCTACGAGGTGTCCCATTATGAACCTTTGAGCTACACGCGTAACTTGCGAGGGGAAAAATAACAACTCTCATCGAATCACGCACGAGGGGTAACTGATGCCCTGTTGACCGGCAAAAATCCCTTTAGAAGTATCATGAGTTGACTTGCTCCTCGTAATAAAGCTCAAGGGCTTTAGCCAACTGCTCTACGAGGTGTCCCATTATGAATCTTTGAGCCACACGCGTAACTTTCGAGGGGAAAAACAACAACTCTCGTCGAATCACGCAACGAGGGGTGAAGGATACCCTGATGACCGGTGTCATCCCCTTTAGTTGTATCACGAGTGGACTTGCTCGTTGTGATACACCTCGAGGGTCCTAGGCAACTGCTTCAACAAGGTGTCTTATTATGAACCTTAGGAGCCACACGCGTACTTCCGAGGAAAAAACAACAATCCTCATAGAACCACGCAACGCGGAGTAGAGGTGCTCCCACAATTGTCTCATCCTCGAAATTCTACCCAGACCGGTAGTTAAACAGAAAAACGAATAAACACACGACAGAAAAGAAGACACATATGAAGACCTCCAAAAGAATGCTTTATTATTCTACTCAAATCAGTTCAATTACAAGAGAAAGAAAAATACAACACAGGAGGCCTACTATTCTACTCCTCAAGAGGGCCGCTTTCCTTCTCTCACAGCCCTTCGACGCTCCTCGAGCGTCGGAGCATCAACATGAGAATTAGGAGCAGCGACCGTGGAAACAACCCGCTGTAGGTCTGGGAGCAGGAGCATCGGGAGCACGAGTACTTGGAGGACCAGGACCAGTAACTAGCAGACCTCTAGCCATGATCTCGGAAGCCATGGCTCTTATCTTACTTGCCTTGGTGTCTGGGGAGGAGCCACGGGAAGTTACCCTCTCGGCTTTGGGAATAACAACCTGCGTAGGGGGAAGCTTAGCCTGGCAAGTCTTAAAAATCGCCCGTAACTGAGAAGGGATAGGAGGAGAACCTGGCGGTATCTCCCTTGGGACCTCGATCACTTGCGAAGACAACATCGTCAGATCAGCCTCGGGTACGATCCAATTCCTTTCTTGCAACTGCTGTATGGACCCCTTGTACCCGGTCATAAAGAGGGAGACGAACACCTTCCAGAAATAGCCATGATGGAGTGGGGAGCCAATATACCGAATTATACACTCGAACGTGTCCCGCTTGGCCTTCTTGGTGATCTGCCCACACGGCCTCTTGTTGACCCTCCGCACTTGGTCGGCAACAGACTCGACAGTCTTCATGGCCTCCACATACTCTGCCTTTGCTTCCACTTTCAGCCGGGAAGTCTTCTCCAGGGTTTCTTTCAATGCTGCCAGCTCCACGACAGCATCATCCCTTTCCCCCTTGACCATCAAAGACTCATCCCTTTCCCCCTTGACCATCAAAGACACTCCAGTGCAAGATCCCGCTCCTTCGCCAACTCCGTTGCATGCACCTCCCACTCGCAACACCTCTTCGTTCGGGCCTCGAAAGCGGCCCGAGCCCCCTGTAGCTCGGTTGCCACCCGTAGTAGTCCAACCTTAATCTTTCAAACTCTGCACCAAAGAATTTGGCACAGAAGCCTCTAACTCTGCCACACACCCTCCAAAGTCTGGATATGCTCCAACAACAAAAATTGATGGGAGCTAAACAGGAAAAGAAAATAAAGAAGATTAGAAGAGGAACAGAGTGATAAATAGCAAAGCAGGAACAAGCCAAGAACTTACGTCAACCGCAGCATAACACGTCGTATCCTTCAACCATTGAAGTCCTCAATTCTGGAGCGACTCGACCTCACGTGGATCCACCGCTTGACGTAACTGGGAAAAACTAGAGCCCACGCCTTGCAGTTCCTCCACCAAGGGAGGCTCAACGGAACCAGGACGAACCATGTGGGACACTGCCACCTGTGAAGAAGTCCTCTCTTCACGAACCTCCAACCACTTACCGGCTCCATCACCCCGAGCATCTGGAATCTCCTCTGGCCTACTTCTCGCCAGCAACTCCAGCAAAACAACCTCCTACGGTCTAGGAGCCACGTCCTCCGCAGGACTAGAAGAAGTAGCAAGAGAACTCCAGCCTATCTCTCGAGAAGGGCCCTCAGTTGGTTCAGCAAGACCCTCTCGTAATGTCGAAGAGGAAGGCTCTGACGCATCTATTTCACCCCGGCCCTTGACCAAGAGAGGAGACCCGGCATCCTTCTCAGCAGGATCAGATGGAACAGGCGAATAAGAAGTACGAGGGGGAGAAGCGCGAGATATTGAGGCCACCTCATTCCCCCGTGAGGGAATGGCAAGACAGCTCATGTTGAAGGAAGCAGGCAAGGACTCTCGAATTCAATCAAAGCCGGAAACATGCTTTGGAACCAAAGGAGCAGGATGGTGAAAAGCCTCAAGATCGTCCTCGTGCAAACTCTGAAAGTTACCAAAGGAGGGCAAGCCTGAATTGACCTCTAGGGACGGTTCAGGCGTTGAGTGAGGAGATGGAGAATGCTCCCCACTTGGTTCAGGCGCTGATTGAGGAGATGGAGAAGGCTCCCCACTTAGTTCAGGCGCTGAGTGAGGAGATGGAGAAGGCCTCCCACTCCGAGCAGCAACTGCCGATCGGGAAGACATTGCCTTCCCTCGGGTAGACCTGTTCCCTCTGGGCACTTTGGGCGCCACCAGAGCCTTCACCACCTCCGCCAAAGGAGACACCAGCGCACCTGAGAAACACCAGTCAGAATCGAAAGGAAAGCGGAGAATATCAGAAAAAATAAAGAGCAAGAGCACTTACAGAACTCGGGGTCCTTGTCCAGATGCGGAAAGTGGGCAGAACGAGCCCCCTCCTGAAGACCACAAAGCTGAAACAGCCTCGGGATCTTCGCCAGCTTCAGCACATTGTACTTCATCTGGAAATAGCCCTCCTCCAACAAAGTTTTTTGTCTCAAGAAATGTTGTCTTCTATGAACAGATTTTCCCTTTCAAGAATAAACTCAAAGTTTCTACTAATGAGCAGGATTCACTCTCTACTAGTCCATCCTTGTGTTTTGATCCTTTCATAGCACCACAACATTCAGTTCCAGGTCCACTACAGGATCCACCTCAGGGTTAAGATACAAATATTTCCTATCCTGATGAAGATTCATATTATCAGATGCCTCTTACACCTGAAATTCAACATAACATGGAGCTTGATAGTTCTGCTTCCACACATCAATCTCCATCTGCTTCCACTCTTGTTCCAGAGAACAGTATACCTTCTTCAGATACTCAGGAGTTAGTGGTTCATAATTTACCTATTGAGCCAGACACTGTATAGCTTCCCTCAACTGCACCAAGTTCTTTAGAAACTGATCCTGCTCATGTAATCAGGAGGTCTACCAGACATATCACTCCACCATCTTACTTACAGGTTATGATGTGAATTTACCTAATTCTATTCACAAATCTAACAACTCTGTTACTTATCATGAACCTTTCCCTAAAGGAAAGAGATATCCTATCTGTAACTTTTTATCTACTGATAGTTTGGGATCTATGCATAAAGCCTTTACAGCTGCCATTTCTCAAATTACTGAGCCTAAGTCTTATTCTCAAGCAAGAAAAGTACCTGGGTGGCAAGAAGCTATGAAAAAAGAACTCACTGCATTAGAATCTACTAACACATGGCAGCTTACTTCATTACCTCCTGGACATAATGCTATAGGTTGTAAATGGCTATTCAAGGTGAAATATTAATCTAATGGAACAATTGAACGTTACAAAGCAAGGCTTGTTGTTAAAGGTTATACACAGGAGGAGGGATTGGATTATTCTTACACATTCTCCCCAGTAGCTAAACTTACAACTGATAGAGTTATCTTGGCTCTTGCAGCTTCTCACAATTGGCACCTGCATCAGCTCGATGTCAACAACGCATTTCTTCATGGATAATTGGATGATGTTATATACATGAAACCCCCTCCTGGTTATTGTAAGTCTGGTGATCAAAGAGTTTGTCTCTTGAAAAAGAGCCTTTATGGACTTAAACACGCTTCAAGGCAATGGTTCAACAAATTAACTTATTTCAGATTGCTCTTTGTTTGTTGAACACACTCCTACTTCTCTCACAATTCTTTGTGTCAACGTATATGATATCATTCTTGTATTGAATGACATCAAAGAGATAAATAACATCAAACTTCATCTGCACCAACAGTTTACCATCAAAGATTTGGGAGCCTTGAAATACATTCTTGGCATTGAGGTAGCTAGGAGTAAAGCAGGAATCAATATATACCAAAGGAAATACTGTCTTGACATTCTTACAGAATCACGCTACATAGAATCTAAACCCTGCACCACTCCAATGGATCACAAATCCAAGCTCAATGAATTAGATTCACCTCTTCTTGAGGATGTTACAAGTTACCGAAGGTTAATTGGTAGAATGCTATATCTAACTATAACTAGACCTGAAATTAGTTATAGCATCCAATGCCTTACTCAGCACATGTCTAAACCCACAGATGCTCATCTTGAAGCCGCACATAGGGTGCTCAGATATCTAAAAGGCACTCCGGGTAAAGGTTTGTTTTATTCCTCAAAATCAGAAACTCATTTGAAATCGTTTTGTGACAGTGACCGGGGTGGATGTACACAAACTCAACGAAGCATCACTGGTTATGTTGTCTACTTAGGAGATTCTCTCATTTCATGGAAAGCAAAGAAGCAAGCCACAGTTAGCCGTTCCTCAAGAGAAGGTGAGTACAGGGCCTTAGCAACTACCACCTGTGAAATCGTTTGGCTTAGCCAATTACTCACTGATCTTCACACCAAACAAAGCAAAGTTCCTACACTCTTTACAGACAACAAGAGTGCGTATTGCATAGCAAAAAACCCCGTCCATCACGAATGCACGAAGCACATTTAAATAGATTGCCATTTCATTCGGGAAAAGGTGCATCAAGGCATTATCAAGATCATGCACGTTTCAAACGAGCATCAAATTGCAGATAACCTCACCAAACCGCTCTCATTCAGGCCATTCAATTAAATGTTGTCCAAGATGTGCATTCTTGACATCCACGCACATCTTGCGGGGGATCTTAAGTTATGTTTTATAATTATTTATTTATTTATAAACTTTTCATATTTCTGTTAAACTAGCCATTGGACGTTTTTCCTCTTTTAGAAACATCGGTTAGATAAGTTAGTTTTCCTCAGGTTTTGTACAGTGAGATATCCCTATAAATATATCACGCGCTCCTCCTTGTAATTTACTTGTTCATTTCATATTTTTCACCTGAAGGTTGATGAGTAATCGTCAACACTTCATCTTCATGTAATCGTTCATTTACTCAATACAATCGTTCGTTTATATTATTTTGTTGATCTGTTGGTCTCAATACAAATAATTGTATCTTAAGTACAATTACAGTTCTCCCAGAGGTTTCATGTATTTACACAAGTTACCCTTAAATTTTAACAATCGCAAAAAACACTGATAAAACTAATGACTAATACAGTTGACTGATCAATTTGATTAAGAGGTATCACAATAATCGTACTTTTTTCAGTAAACATATACTTTGTAAGATAGTTACGTGATATATTTTGTAAAGAATATTTATATTGATGGAATTCGTAAAAGAAAAATCCTACATTTTGTAAAAATTAATCATATATTACCAAAAAGTACAGAAAAAACTACAAATAAGTTCTCTAATAGTTTAAAACTAGAACATCTTAAAATTACAAAAATACAAAGGCATACATAGATCTATAGTTTTCGGTGTTGACATAGATATTTGTGCACATTGAATCGCCTTTAATTAAAACAACAAATCAAAGACAAAAATAAAATAAAACACACGAAAAACGAAATGGTAAAAAATAAAATGATAACACACGATTTTGTCTAAATTTGTGTGTATGTCATGAAACATTTAATCTAATAAATATCCTACCGGACTGCAAAGGAAAATCAAGAATTCAGCAAAAGCACCAACGTCGATTTACACCTCTGATGGTTGTGTGTGTTTTGAGACGAAAAGGAATGACTTGAGTGAGGGGTCTTTTTATTTTATGAACACAAAATATCCCGTGGGAACAAAAATAATTGACTTTTCACAGATGAAATCCTATTTAATATTTGGTAGGCGATATTATCAAGATAGAAGTTATTGCTGTAGAAATTAACTTTTTATATCTCTTACTAAACTTTAAAGTCAAGAAAAGAAAAAAAAAGAATCTAGTCTTTGAAATGTTTTTCGGAGTAAATTACAGCAAGTATTTGATTTGGACAATTGAACATGCTGAAACTGGTAGTTAAAAATTTTCATCAAAAAAATAAAAAATAAAAAAAGCTGGCAGTAAAACTTCTTTTTTATTGTAATTGTTTGAGGTATAGGTAGGCGATATTATCAAGACAAAACTTGTTGCTGTCAAAAATTAGTATTTTACCTCTCTTCCTAAATTTTAAAGTCAAGAGGGAAAAAATTTAGTTCTCAAAGTAATTTGATTTTGTCCAAATCAAATTTTGTATACATTTAAGTAGGCAGGTATTTTTATTACACTACAAGAAAATGTAGCAATGGGGTCAAAAAAATTACTTACCATTGCTCTATTTTAGTGGGTATTGATCAATGGCTACAGAAAATTTTGTAACAAGCGTTTGTTACTATAGGCCTTGTAAGCATAAAGTTATGTCAGCAATGGCTACAGATTAATTATTCACCAACAATGGTGTCAAGAAAATCAGTCACCACGTAGGGTCAAAATAATCTGTAACCATGATGTGGGGTTAGATGAATTTGAAGCCATGAAATAATATAAAAAGAAAATCAAAAAATATAAAAAAAGTGGTGACGTCCGATTATTTTGACGCCACCCTTTTTTTCTTTTTCTTTTTTAAAAAAGGCGTGGGGTCAAGAATAATATGACACCACGCCTTTTTCTCTTTCTTACAAGCGTGGCGTCAAAATACTTTGACGCCACATTTTTTCGTTTTATTTTTAAAAATCGTGGTGTCAGAATAATCTTACACAACGATTGTACCGTGGTGACTGATTATTTTGACACCATGGTTTGTTTTTTATTTTATTTTATTTTAAAAATGTGGTGTCAAAATAATCTGACACCACGGTTTTTTTTTTTTCAAAAACCATGGTGACGGATTATTTTGACACCACAATTCCGAAATTTTTTTAAAAAAATTGGTGGCGGATTTACCGCCACTTTTTTGCCAAAATTTCAATATTTTCAATTTGGTGGGCTTTTTCCCTCCTTGTTATTATATATACGTATATAATTAATAATATACCAGCACACACAAATATATATATATATATATATATAAACATTATATATACAGTATATATATATATATATATATGTATATATATGTTTAAAAATATACCTATACATACATATATATGTTATGTAGTGTGTAAAATATATCTATATATCTATATATATATATATCTATACTATTATATAAGAGAACCCTGTTTTTACTCACAAACGGGGAGTTACGTAGGTGTTATACCAAATTAATAGTATGCCTATAATACCCTGTTTAAATTACTCACAAAAATAAAAAAGTGAGGATATGAAGGGAATTTTGTTCTTCCCCTATACAATTATTCAATTTTTCGGATGCAATTGAATTCGTGATTAGCCACATCCCCCACTTTTAGGGGAACGGTTTTTCCTCCTCTAAACGGTAGTTTCTTATTTATCTTTTCAATTTTTTTTTTTTTGAGTTTTTAATTCAATCAAGAATATGTTTCATCCTAAAATATAGGGATCATATCAATTTTATTTTCTCTTTCCCACTCTCTTTGAAGCTGCATCCAAACTCACAAAATCACATTCTATGAAAACACAAAAACCGTCTGATGTTTCTTCTTCCCAACTTTTAGTTCTTTCGGTTCTTAATTTCAGGTGTTCTATATGCACAAAGAAGATAATGTCATTTTTCTGTATACAGTACTTATTTATGTTTTCAACAATTGATTTTCTTTAACTTAATTAGAATGTTTTGAACTTATGAAATACTACTTTTCTTTTGTATTTGCAGGTTCAACGAACCGGTTCTCTTAATTAGCCGAAGAAAATCAAATTATGCTGGTTGCATGTAAAAGTTCTAACAAACTGCACATTTTCTAAACAATTTGCTAAGTTTAAGGTATGCATCTTTCAGTATTCTTACTGCCCAGTTTATCCCTACTTGAGAAGATTTCATTTTCATAAAAAAGTAAATGTTCAAAATATAAAAAATGAGAATTATTTACTTCAGTGTAACTATTCACTCATTTACTATTAATTTACATATTGTTTATAAAACTTACTCAATAAAGAATTTAAATGTATACAATTTCATTTTATTCCTAGCATAAAATATGTTACTAAATTAATAGAGAATTTAAATGTATACAATTTCATTTTATTCCTAGCATAAAATTTGCATATGAACAATACTTTATTAATTTAGTATGGTAAAAAAATTTACACGCGGTCCCCGCGTGTGTAGAATTGCTAGTATATATATATACATACATATATAAACACACAAATCAATATATACATATATTATACAAACACCCAAACAATACATAACTAATATAACACCCAAAAAAAAAAGAGTGATAGAGGAGAGGATTTTCCGATTTTAGAATGAGATTTTTATATTTTTTGAGGGAGAGGAGATGATTTTCCTATTTTTCGAGGGAGAGGAGATGATTTTCGGATTTTTTGATGGAGAGAGGATGATTTCGGATTTTTTTAGGGAGAGGGGAGGATTTTTGGATTTTTGAGGGAGAGGAGATGAAGAAATGAAGTTTGTGAAAAATGTGGTATTTTTATAGATATATGAGATTGTGGTGAGAGATTTTTTTGACCCCATTGCTATCAAATGGATTGTGCCTCCAATGGGGTTAAAAAAATCTGTCACCATGTGTAAACTTGGTGACTGATTTTTTGGACCCCACAAACTTTATAGCAATGGTGACAGATTTACTTGACACCACACCTAGGAATAAATAAATCTGTCACAATTGTTTATTTATGGTGACAGATTTTTTTAAAGCTATACCGATATCACACTTATATCACATATTTTTTTTGGAATATTTGCTTGTTTTATATTTTTTATTAAATATTCATCATTTTATATTTGTTTATGCAATTATTTATGTTAATTAGAATTTTAAGCATGCATGCATGTCTTAATTATTTGCTATTAGATAATTAATGTGTAATTAGGACCACATTATGTGTACTCATTTTATAATTAGTACTAATTACGAGAATTTCACTATAATTAGGATAGTTGTAGTAAAACTGATGGAATTATGTTATAAAAATTAGGAAAAGTTATGAAATATTATGGAATTTAGGAAAAAATGAAAATTTAGCATAAAATAGAAAAACTAAATTTGTAGTTAAATTAAATGGCATGACTACATTAGTAATTAACACTTGATGACAATTATTGTATAATTAGTACTTAAACTATAAATTTCATTATAATTTTAGTAAAATTAATTAGTAATTAAGTTTAGTTAGGTAAATCATGATTATATATGTGTACTCAATCTATAATTAGTAGTAATTAGGAGAATTTTATTTTAATTAGGATAGTTTAGTAAAAGTGTTGGATTTTGTTTTAAAAAATTAGGAAAAGTTAAGAAATATTATGGAATTTAGGATGGAACTAAAATTTAGGATAACATAGGAAAATTAGATTTGTAGTTTAATAAAATGCCATGATTATATTAGTAATTAACACTTTGATGACAATTATTGTATAATTAGTAATTGATGGCGCATACTCTCCCTCCTGGGATTGTACCCGTCCACGTGGCCTAATCCCTTGATCCCGGCCTCTCTCATGACCTCCTCTCTTGGATTCCCCGACCCCGGTAAGCATTATAATATATTATTTGCCTCGCAAACCCCTCGTTATATCAATGAGGGGGGGTCGTATGTTGCACGTGCAGGTAAAGCATCCTTAGCTGCTAAGCAAAGGCTACCGCCCCCTCTGGCCAACTAGAGAAGGCAGCTGATGTCAGTCTCGACGTCACCCTCCACTATCCAAATGCGTTGTCGCCCTTCCAGGGCTCGACCGCCCTGCATCCCCAATAAAGAGCTGGGGCTCGGGGGTTATAGAATGTAAACGGAGCATGGCATGCACCGAGGATAACATGCAGGCACCACTTGCCCTACTCTACAAAGTCTACTCAAGCATCACGTGTCTATTTCTGCAAGACTCACAAGCTCCACGTACCCTACTCTACGAGGACACGCAAGTACTCTACTACCCTCAAAATCATCATGCATGCCGACACGTGCCCCTGGTAAAGTTACATCTATACCCTCCCCTCGCCCTATAAATAGGGAAGCAGGCTGGTCATAAATGCATCTCCAATCCAAGCCAGCATACAGCTATAAGAGCCCCACCTAGAGAGAGAAAGAGCGAGAGCAAGCGAGCAGTGTCGGAAGAACAAGGGCCCAAGCAGCGGCAGAAGGTTGTAGGGAGATCGTGTGAACGGAGCCCGAACCCCCACGGGTCGTGGAAGGCACCAGCAGAAGGCCTCCCAACGAGCTCCTCAACGCTACCCTTCAAGAGCTTACCGGGTCCAGGGTCATCTTAGGACGAGACCGGCGTAGAGACAACCTCGGTGACGGGCACGGCGACCCAGGGGCATCATCAGTGGCGCCGGCTATGGGAACGTCACTAGAGTCCCTGAGGTAGCCTAAGTAATGAGCCTGGATTAGGTAAGTTCTCACTCTGTAAATAGTATCGTTAGCTTTCAATCTCCCACTCGCATATTTTCCCAAGCTGTTGTGGTCATTTCCCCTCAGAATTCCGGTGAATCCGTTTCCTCCACACCGGAGGCTCCGAGTCTGCGCAATTACGAGTCCCCGAATCGGGGGGAGACCCCTGACGAAGGAACTTCGACCAAAGTGCACCTAACCATGAGCGAATTGGATCGCCTGTTGGAAACCGCCGCGGAGCGAGGTGCCCGACGAGTGTGACAACAAGAGGCATGCGCCAGAGGAAGATGGGTTCCACCTCTCCCAACAACGGTGCACGTGCTAATGGACATATGCGCTCGGGATCCGAGCTTCGGCGGTCGAGAGCGGAGACAGAGCACAAATGCAGCCGAGGCGAGCGGCCCATTGGGAATCATCGCAATGGAAACTATCGCCCATTTCCAGATAATCAGCAATTTATGGATATGATGTCTGAGTTAAGAAGAGAAGTACAAGAACTCAAAAGAGATCAAGACGGAGAGGCGGAAGAGGATGAGAAAGGTAGTCCCTTTGCTCCCCACATACTGGCTCCCAAGATTCTAGTATCTATGCGCATGTCCAACCCCGTGGTCTACACTGGAGACCGCAATGCCAGAGACCCCCGAGATCACATCAACCAGTTTCTGGCGGTGATGGACATACTTAACGCCTCTGATCATGCCTTGTGTCGAATCTTCCGATCCACCCTAACGGGGATGGCGCAAGCTTGGTTGTCCCAGTTGCCCAGAGGATCCATACGCAGTTTCGATGACCTCCGAGAGCTGTTCGTGCGACAGTTTGCATGCAACCGCCAATTTGCGAAAATGGCTGGGCATTTGATGATGATGGTTCAAGCTGAGGGAGAAAGCCTTTGGGAGTACACGCGAAGATTCGCTGACGCCGTAATCGATGTAAGGCACGTAGATCCTCTATTCCTCTTCGATTTTGTAGCCTAAGGTACCCGATCTGTAGAGTTTGCCAAATCCCTAGTGAGACCTCCGGCCCGCACCCTGGAAGAGCTCATGCAAAAGGCCGAAAGGTACATGCTGCTAGAAGATACACGGCTTGCGAAGCTAGGGTTGTCGACATGAGGATCGTACGAGGAATAGGCAAGCAGACAACATCCGTGGTTGACAGGATGTAGTAAAAAGGTACTTAGAGCCTCTTCCTTTGGCTCCCTTAAAAATTTCTAATACCGAGGTGCTACACGTAATGGAGGGGAACCCAGACCTCCATTGGCCGCCTCAGTCCAGAAATTCAGAAACTATGTGCCATACTGGGAAATGGTGTTTGTTTCACCGAAGTTGGGGTCACAAAACGGAACAGTGTGATCACTTGTGAATAGAGATTGAACGCCTCTTGAGGATGGGATACTTGCGCCAATTCCTCCCAAGGAGGGAAGCTTCCCCTAGAAATGAGCGACCTGTGGAAAGGAGAGAAGGGATCTGACCTCGTGAGCAAGTGCAAGAGTTGCACCGAAGTGCAGAGCGATAGGAAAGGGAGAGGGAGGATTCTTAGAACAGAAGGAGGAGATACGAAGACAGATCGGCGCCCGAAGAGCAACCACGGCACCAACACCTGCCGCCACCACCTTTGAACTACATGCACAATCCCCTCACAGGCAGAACCGTCAACATAATCGAAGGGGGGCCGTTGGCGGCCTCTTCAGCCCAGAGGAAGAGGAAATTCGTCAAAGAAACGCAACGGGGTAGCCTAAAGTATTATGTTTTCTCTACTACTGTATCTGCCCCCCTGCAATTACCTTTGGACCGACAGACCTTAGATATTGTCCACCCTCAGGACGATCCCATAGTAATTCAAGCCACTATCCACGGGGTTGAGGTTGCTAGGGTACTAATCGACACAGGAAGTTCAGTAGATGTGATGTTTCTACCTACTTTTTCTGGCTTTGGGGCTTCAACTGGGAACGATAGTGCTAGAAACGACCCCTTTGGTAGGTTTTGATGAAAGTCCGAGTGAAACCTTAGGCTTCATACCACTCCAAATGTCATGAGGAGTTGGGCATCTGCAGAGAACGGAGGAGGTTAGGATCTGGATCATTAATGCACTTGCTAAAACCTACAACGTGATCTGTGTACGACCGTCTATCCGCTTATTCGAAGTTGTACCTTCAGTCCTCCACTTGAAGGTAAAATTTCCCACTATGAACGGAATTGTGGAAGCAGAAGTAAATCAGGCTAGGACTCGAGAGTGCAGGCTAAATACCATTGCCATGATCGAAGAAAGAGAGTGCAGTAGTAAGAAGAATCCAGACGAACCTCGATGGACCAAAGCAGGCAAGCTGTATCCCACGGAAGAACTCAAGGTGGTGGAAGTTGTCCCTGCAGACGCCGAAAAAGTTGTGAAGATGGGGACGAACATTGACCCGCCAATCGAGATGCAGCTCCTCGAGACACTGCGACGCTTCCAACATGTGTTCACCTGGGAAGGTGGACCTCTGGCACGCATTAGCCTATATGTATTCCAACACTGTCTCGACATACGCCCCGATGCTAAATCGATCCAGCACAAGAAACGCAAGATGGGGCCCTAAAGGATTAAGGTAATCAAGTCCTAGATACAGAGGATGATCTGTCTGAACCAGATCCGAGAAGTGCGATATCCGGAATGGTTGGCCAATGTAGTCCCGGTGCCAAAATCTGGAGGACGATGGCTGATGTGCATCGATTTCACCGATCTTAACGATGCATGCCCGAAGGATTGCTTTCCATTGCCCAGCATAGACCAGCTTGTTGACTACACGGCGGGATGCGCCTTACTCTCCACAATGGATGGTGACCAAGGATACAACCAGATCCCGATAGCCGAAAAAGATTAGGAGAAGACTAGCTTCATCACGGAGTTCGGTACGTACTGTTAACTCGTTATGACTTTCGGGTTGAAAAATGCAGGAGCAACATACAAAGGCTCATGAACACTATGTTCTCCTCAATGATCGGGAACAACCTCGAGGTATACGTGGACGACATCATGATCAAAAGCAAGGACGCCAGTCAGCATAACACCGATAAGGTGAACCCTCGTAAGTGTTCATTCGGAATCCAAAGAGGGAAGTTCTTGGGGTTTTTGGTCACCCAGCGGGGAATTGAGGTCAATCCTGAGAAGGCCAAGGCAATACTGGAGATGCCGCCGCCCCAAAAGGTCCGAGACGTGCAACTACTCACCGGAAGGATGGCTTCGCTTAACCGGTTCATCTCAAAAGCGGCAAAGAAAGGGCTTCCTTTCTTCAATGGACTGATGAATGCCAAAAAGCGTCCGATGATTTAAAAGGATACTTGCTTCGCCCGCCTCCCCTGGTCAAGCCACAACAGAGAGAGCGGTTCTATGTGTACTTAGCCATGGGGAATGAGGAAGTAAGTGCCGTGTTGGTTTGAAGAGAAGGCAGAGATCACCTCCCGATATATTACACAAGTCGAACCCTGAAGGATGATGAGACACCATACACCCTCATCGAAAAATTTGCCTTCGCTCTTGTTACAACCGCTTGAAAATTAAGATATTTCTTTACCCATCCCATCACCATACTCACACAACACCCCTTACGAGCCATATTAAGTCACCCTCAAGTATCCGGAAGAATGGTTAAGTGGGCAGTAGAACTTGGAGAATACGACATTCACTATGCTCCAAGACCCTCCATAAAAGCCCAAGTATTGGCTGATTTCATGGTGTAAACCAGCGAAACATCCGAGGAAGCATCTGTAGTAGAGCCCTGTAAAGTATGTGTGGATGGGTCATCCAACAATGGTACTGGAGGAGCAAGCGTCGTCTTTAAGTTGCTGCACGAGGATCGACACGAGGAAGTGCTTTCTCTTGCTGTGAAGATAGGATTCCCCGTGTCCAACAATGAAGTAGAGTACGAGGCCCTACTTATCGGGATGAGGATGGCTAAAGAAGGAAAGATGACCCGAGTCCACTTTCATAGTGACTCACAGTTGGTGGTACAGCAAGTAAGAGGCACGTACGAAGTCAGAGATGAAAGGATGAAGGAGTACCTGATTGCAGTAAACAAATCGCATGAAAGCTTCAAAGAACTCACTCTCAAGCAGATCCCTCGAGCGGAGAACAAAGAAGCAGACACCTTGTCTAGAACGGCAGCTGGTATGCACCCCATCGGAACACGACAGGTAACCTTCCTCACCATTAGCTCATCTGAGAAAGGTCACGTGGCGTTAGAAGTGTTGAATATAGAAAAGGATGATCGCAAAGGGTGGATGACCGAAGTTATGGCATACTTACAAAACCCGAGAAGTGTGAGCATGTTTAGTGAGCTAGGAAAAAGAGCCGCTTGATTCTTTCTGAAGGACGGAGTATTATACAAGAAAGAGTTCTCCCAACCCTACCAACGATGTTTGACCAAAGACGAAGCCATCTAGGTAATGCAAGAGATACACAGAGGGATTTGTGGAAATCACTCGGGAAGTTGGAGTCTCGCTCAAAAAATACTTCGGCAGGGCTATTTCTGGACCACCATGCAATAGGATACCAAAGCATTCACCCAGCAATGTGAGCAGTGTCAAAAGCATGCTACGATGTCTCACCTCCCTGCTGCAGCGTGGGAACCCAACCTCGTTCCCTGCCCTTTCGACAAATGGGGTATTTACAATATCGGGCCGCTGATACAAGCTCGTGGGCAGAAGAAGTACCTCCGAGTAGCCGTGGATTATTTCACCAAGTGGGTCAAGGAAGAGCCGATGGCACAGATCACCTCAGCAGCAGTTATCAACTTTCTATGGAGGAACATCGTTTGCAGATTCGGAGTGCCCCGAGTCCTCGTCAGCGACAACGAATTACAGTTCACCAGTGACCAACTAGCAAGATAGTGTGAACATTGGAAAATTCATCACCGCTTCACTTCAGTGGGGTATCTGCAATTCAATGGCCAGGTCGAGCTCACGAACCGCACCCTGATCCAGGGACTAAAAGCACGTCTCATGGCATATGAGGGCTAGTGGGTCGAGGAAATCCCTGGTCTATTGTGGGCCTACCGAACCACTCCAAGATCTTCAACTGGTGAAACACCTTTCAGCCTGGCTTACGGACACGAGGCATCATCCCTGCAGAGATATCTACCCCCAGTTGGAGAATTCAGGAATACAAAGAAGACCGCAATAGCAAACGCATGGTCCTTGAACTGGACCTTCTAGAAGAGCATCGGAGGCAAGCCGCGCTTCGAAGCACCCATTACACAACCCGCATGGCCAGGTACTATAATAAACGTATGAAAGATCGAACGTACCAGGTTGGTGAGTTGGTCCTACGGAGTGTAGGGGCGTCCAAAAATGTGGGAAAACTGGACCCCGCGTGGGAAGGGCCTTTCCAAATATCTCGCATCCTTGGAGCAGCAACATACCAGTTGCGGGATATGGAAGGTCGGACCTATCCGCGCTCATGGCATGCGCTTAACCTCAGGAAATTCTACTCCTGAAGACGGCTTACGCGACGAAGGTAACTTTCCCCCTCGGAAAAACGAGGGAGAAATCAGCCCCATGTACATAAATAAATGTCGTAAGCTTTAATTTTGGTAAGTTTATATTTACTACTTAGTTTCATGTAATTAAGAGAACTACCTGTGGCTTGATTCCCAATTTTACTACGAGGTATACGAAGGAAGCTCAGAAGTTACTCGAGTTCAGCCCCAAAAAATAAAAATAATTGATGTACACCAACACACAGGCACGGAATAAACTAACACTACAGGTACATAAAACTGAAAAGTTTCATTCAAAAGTGAGTGGGTTTTTACAAACTAGGGTTCGAAGCCCCAACGGTTTGCTTCGCCCGCGACCCACTCATAGGTTGGGCGAAGATACAAAAGAAAAAGGAAAAAGAAAAGAAAAGGCTAAAAACTAAAGGACAACAAGGGCCATTACCCTCCACCACCATATAAGGCCACTACGGGCCTTCGTCAACACTTCCTTCTCAAGGCTCCTTTCGGCGTCGCTTCCCAGCTCGGATAGCCGCGCAACGCTCCTCCTCCGTCACCTCCATAACCACCCTCTCGGGGGGACTTCTTGATTCACGTGGGCGAACAACTGGAGCAGCAGGGATCGGGGTGTGACTCCGAGGACGACGGGGCTCGACCCTCATCCGACGGGTCTCGGTAGGCTTCATCTTCTGGGCCGCCTCTGCTGGAACCGCGGAATGCTCCGACACCAACCTCCTCTCAAAGTCGGCCCGGGTCGAATCCAGCTCCGCTTGCTTCTGGGCCTCGAACTCCGCCCTCAACACATGTTCCCTCACCAGCGCTGCCTCCATCTCTGCCACCTGAGCCTCAGCTCGCGCCAGATCCTCCCTCAGGCCATCCATATGCACCCGGCTCGCCATCACCGAATCCACCAGCGCCCTCAAGTCCTCTTCCATCTCGCGCAGGTTCTCTGCCCTTTCCATCGAAAACCGCTCTCTCGAGCCCCCCGCCTCCAGGGCATCACAGAGAGTCCCCATCTCATCCCTCAGCTTAAATGACTCCTCCCACCAGGATGCTCTCACCTCCTCTAGCTCCTCGCGGTACTTCTCTGCCATCTCTTGGTGCAGATGGGCCATCGCTTGGGCCCTTTGCACCCACTGAAAATCCCAGGACGATAGGGTTTCACGCGAGTCAAGTTCCCGAGTCACGAACAGTGCTTGGAAGAAGAAAACAGAGGCAGGAAAAGTCTATGCAGAAAGTGCCAAAGGAAAAGAGAAGAAGCAACATACATCGAGGAGATTGCGAGACAAGAGGACCAGCAAGTGTGCGCCCTCTTCATTGCCTAAGCGCTCCTTTTCCTCGGGCCTCAAGAGGCCATCCACCAGGTTTCGAAGACCGCTCATCTCACCGCCCAAAGGTCACGAGGCAGAGAAGGATCCCTGCTCGTTCCTTCGCCCGAGGGAACTACGGGGGTCGGCGCTGGTGGAATGTTGGAAGCTTCAGGGTCGGCTGAAGTAGCGCCCCTCGAGATGTCACCACCAGACCTGTCCTTGGATGAACCGCGAAGAAAGTCATTTATGGAATAAGTGCAGCCTGGCAGAGTAACACTAACCCCTGGAGTGGGGATAGATAGAGAAGGCGAAAAAGCCCTACCACTTCCCGATGAGAAAGGGTCGAGAGGGGCCGTCGGACTAACATGGCGCCTCTCCAAAGTAGCATGACCCTTGGGTGCTGGGGAATCATCATCAGAAGGGATCAACTGGGCAGCCTCTGCGGAGGAATTGTCCGCTGCATGTGTGGCCAACTCGACCCCTAGTAACAAAAATCAGAGTCAGCATCAAACAAGTAAAAGCAAGGAGATTACACGACCCAAGACAAGAAAGTTAAAAACTTACTAAAGGGGGTGCCTCTTCCCATCTGAGCACCGATAAAGTTGATAAAGTCCGAACCTGCCTGAAAACCCACCATCACCATGGCCCCAGGACGTTCAAGAAGAACCCTCGACGCTGCAGGAAGGCAGTATCCTCGGCAGGGTTAAGTGAGTTCACATAACTCACCCTCCACCTGGTAGACACGCCCCATTGCCCGTTGCGATGGTGGAGGAAGAAGTAGTTATTCCGCCAGTTGCAGTAAGAAGGGAAGGCGGTTGAGACCCCGGTTAGGAAGAAGTTAACAGATGGACGGGCCACTAGTCGGAAAAATGGGTAGCCCTGTCTCACCGGGCGTAGGGCGAAAGCCCCGAACATCAGAGCGTGAGACATGGGGATGTTGAGATGATAGCACAAAAGAATAAAACCTACCAAACACCGGTAGGAGTGGGGGACTAGTTGGCTCGAACAAATCTGCATGAACGTCAGCAGATGGCTCATGTAGGGATGGAAGAAACGACAAAGGCCATTGTGGACCTGTTCAGAGTACAATGTCATATAACCAGCAAGAGGGTTAAAGGCACGATCATCAGGGGTCGGCACACGCACGTCCATGCCTAGGATGCCGTATTGGTCCAGCAATGCCTCCACGGACTCAGCCGTCTCAATTGAAGGGGTCGAACCAGCGCGTCCAGCCCCAATCATTTGGCCATGCTCGAGATCACGAGAGACCAACTGAAACCCCGCCGCTGGAGCCACATACGGGTCACGGTCGTTGAAGGCAGCAGCAATATCACCAGCAGGAGGATCGACAGGTAAGACTTCTCCAGCCGCCACCCTACGGTTGCGAATGGAACCAGCGAGTTGGCTCTCTGTCCTCTGAAGAGTACGGGAAGCAACCGCACGAGAACCACGGCAGTTTTGGGAAGTCGCACCGTTCACTTATTGAGCAGCACACGGTGGAGTAGAGGCATGATTGTTGACCACCGATATTTCGGTGGAGGAAGGCTGAGAAGATTCAAAGGAAAGTGGCATTTCTGAGGAAGAAGATGCGGGGGAGGCCATTTGCAAAGAAGATTTAGAGAGAAAGAAGATTGGATTTGCTGAGGAAAGAAGTTGAAGTAACAAAAAAGGGAAGTAAAGGGTCTATTTATAACCTCGGAGGCGACGCTTCGATTTAGGCGGGAATTTGTGAAACGCCAAATATGAAACTTGTGTGAAAACCGCTTCCACCCACGATCACCAATAAGGGGTAGCAGCGAAGGACACATGTTGCTTACACCAGAGCCGTCTATCATCAATGCGCCTTCTCCAGGAACGAATGATGGCTGTGAGATTTTATGCGTGCAAAAGTAAATGATATCTAGAGTAGCACGGCAATCGAGAGCACAGGATGGGACGTATTGGCGATAGAAAACGACAAGTAGTCAGAAGACAAAATCGAAGAGGCTCCTTGAGCCGTTACGCCTTCTCTAACTAAATTGAAGAGGCTCCCCAAGCCGTTACGCCTTCTCTGAGAAGCTAAATCGAAGAAGCTCCTCGAGCCGTCACGCCTTCTCTAAGAAGCTAAATCGAAGAGGCTCCTCGAGCTGTTACGCCTTCTCTAAGAAGCTAAATTGAAGAGGCTCCTCGAGCGGTTACGCCTTCTCTAAGAAGCTTAATCGAAGAGGCTCCTCAAGCCGTTACGCCTTCTCTAAGAAGCTAAATCGAAGAGGCTCCTCGAGCAATTACGCCTTCTCTAATAAGCTAAATGGAAGAGGCTCCTTGATCCGTTAGGCCTTCTCTAAGAAGCTAAATCGAAGAGGCTCCTCGAGCTATTACGCCTTCTCCAAGAAGCTAAATCGAAGAGGCTCCTTGAGCCGTTAGAACTTCTCCAGGAAGCTAAAACGAAGAGGTTCATCGAACCGTCATCAACCTACATCGATACAACTCCTTGCAAGACTTCAGGAAAAGATTGACCGGTTCGGGTAGCGTTTCGAAGGGTGACTTCAACTGCTCTAGTGAGGTGTCCCATTATGAACCTCTAATCCCCAGGCGTGCTTCGAGGGGAAAAACAACAACCCTTGCTGAATCACGCAACGAGGGGTGAAGTATACCCTGATGAACGGCGAAAGCTCCTTTAGTGGTATCACGAGTCCACTTGCTCCTTGCGATACACCTCGAGGGTCCCAGCCAACTGCTCTTGAGCCACATGCGTCCCTTCTGAGGGGAAAAACAACAACCCTTGTCGAATCACGCAACGACCTTGTAAAGGATGCCCTGTTGACCGGTGAAAAACCCCTTCAGTAGTATTGCAAGTTGACTTGCTCCTTGCAATACGCCTTGAGGGTCTTAGCCAACTGCTCTATGAGGTGTCCCATTATGAACCTTTGAGCCACACGCGTAACTTTCGAGGGGAAAAACAACAACTCTCATCGAATCACGCAACGAGGGGTGAAGCAAACCTTGATGACCGGCGACCGCCCCTTTAGTGATATCACGAGTCGACTTGCTCCTTGAGATACACCTCGAGGGTCCTATCCACATAACTCCTAGGTACCTTATTAGGAACCTCAGGAGCCCCGCACGTACTTCCAAGGAGAAAAGTAACAATCCTTGTTGAACCACGACACGTGGAGCAGAAGTGCTCCCGCGATTGTCTCATCCTCGAAATTCTACCCAGACTGGTAATTTAACAGAAAAACAAGCAAACGACATACAAGAAGACATACATTAAGACCTCCGAAGAACGTTTTATTAATCTCAAGATAGTAAAAATTACAAGGAAAGAGAAAAATACAACGCCATAGGCCTACTACACTACTCTCCTCGAGAGGGCCGCTTGCCTTCTCTCACCGCCCTTCGATGCTCCACGAGCGTTGGAGCATCCTCAAAAGCTTCAGGAGCCGCAATGGTGGAGACTATCCGTAGAGCTGCATCCGCTGGATGGGGCGCAGGAGCATCGAAAGCCCGAGAGCTTGGAGGACAAGGTCCAGTAACTAATGGCCCTCCAGCCCTGATCTTAGTGGCCATGGCCCAAATCCTTCTTGCCCTAGTGTTCGGGGAGGCGCCGTGGGAAGCCTCCTTGCCGGTCTCACAGATAACGACCTGCTCAGGGGGAAGCCTAGCCTGGTAAGCCTCAAGAATCGCCTGCAGCTCAGAAGGGCTAGGAGGAGAACCTGGCGGTATCTCCCTCGAAACCTCGGTCGCCTACGGAGAAAGCTACGTCAGATCAGCCTCAGGTACGATCCAATTCCTTTCTTGCAATTGTTGTATGGACCCCTTGTACCCAGCCATGAATAGAGAGAAAAACACCTTACGGAAATAGCCATGATGAAGCGGGGAACCGATATATCGAATTATGCGCTCAAACGCATCCCGCCTGGCCTTTTCAAAAATTTACTCGCGAAGCTCCTTGTTGATTCTTCGCAACTGGTCGGCGATATTCTCGTCCACAGTAGCTCGACATTCCTGTAAATCGTCTCGAAGAGACTCAGCAATCTTTACCGCCTCCGCACATCCCGCCTCAGCCTCCAACTGCAACCGGGAGGTCTTCTACACGGTATCCTTCACAGCCGCCAGCTCCAAGGCCACATCGTCCCTCTCCCCCTCGAACACTCGAATGTGCTCTTGTGCAAGGTCCCGCTCCTTTGCCAGCTCCGTCGCAAGGGCTTCCCATTTGCGAAACCTCTTCGTGCGGGCCTCGAACACAGCTCGAGCCTCCTGCAGCTCGACCGACACCAGAGAGTGGTCCGACCTCAACCTTTCAAGCTCCTCATGCGCTAGAGGGTTAGGCGCAGAAGCCTCCAGCTCCGCTACGCGCCCCTCTAAAGTCTGGATATGCTCCAGCAGCAAAAATTGGCGGGCACTAAACTGAAAGAAGGAAGAGGAAGGGATCAGAAGTCATGAAGAAAAATAGAAAGAAGAACAGAGGTAGAACTTACGTCAACCACAGCATAACATGTCGTATCCTTCAACCATTAAAGCCCTCGATTCTGGAGCGACTCAACCTCCACCGCCTGGCGCAACTGGGCAAAGCCGGAGCGCACGCCACGCAGTTCCTCCACCAAAGGACGCTCAATGGGACCAAGACGAGCCAATTGATCCACCGCCACCTGTGAAGAAGTCCCTTCTTCATGAACCTCCCCCTAGTTATCGGCTCCATCACCCCAAGCCTCAGCATTCTCCTCCAGCCTATCTCCTGCCAACGATTCCAACAAGACAACCTCCTCTTATCCAGGAGCCACGTCTTTCGCGGGACTGGAAGAAGTAGCATGAGAACTCCTACCCACTTCCCCGAAAGGGCCCTCCACTGATCCCGTAAAACCCTCGCGCAACGTTGGGGAAGAAGGCTTGGACGCATCTATTTCCCCTCGTCCCTCGACCAAGAGAGAAGACCCGGCATCCTTCTCAGCAGGATCAGAGGGGACAGGCGAAGAAAAAGCACGAGGAGGAGAAGCAGGAGATATCGAAGCCACCTTGTGCCCCAGCGAGGGGGTGGCAAGACAGCTCAAGTCGAAGGAGGCAGGCAAGGATTCTCGAAGCCATTTGAAGCCAGTAACAGACATTGGAGCCAAAGGAGCAGGGTCGTGGAAGACTTCGAGGTCATCTTCTCGGAGGCTCTGGATATTGCCAAAAGGCGGCAAGCCTCAATTTACTTCCCCGCTCGGTTCAGGTACTGAGCGAGAAGATGGAGAAAGCTCCCCACTCGGTCTAGGCACTGAGTGAGGAGATGGAGAGAGTCCTCCACTCGGTACAGGCACTAACTGAGGACATGGAGAAGGCTCCTCAACCCTGGTAGCAACCGTCGATCGAGAAGACGTGGCTTTCCCCCGAGTAGAACTACTCCCCCTGGGCACTTTGGTAGCCACCATATTCGTCGCTACCTCCGCTAAGGGGGATACCAGCGCACCTCAAGAGTATTGGTCAAAACCAAGAAAAAAGTAGAGGATACAGGGAAAAAGCAAAAGAACAGAAAGGTACTTATAGAACTCGGAGTCCTTGTCCAGATGTGAGAAGTGAGCAGAACGAGCCCCCTCGTGAAGGCCGCAGAGCTGAAACAACCTCGGAATCTTGGCCAATTTCAATACGTGATACTTCATCTGGAAGTAGCCTTCTTTCTTCATTCGGACCGAACTCTCTCGAGGTGAGAAGAGTCCAACTCCGCACAGCCACTGGACCAGACGTTCATGACCCCCCAACTCTCGTAGTTGCGTCCCGAGGGCTTCACGAAGAAGAAGAAGGACTTCCAACTCCTGTAGGAAGTGGAGGCATCAGTGAGAATTCTAGCCCCCGGGACAGTTTGAGAAGAACAAGGAGTTAGGCAGAAGAAGGCGCCTGGCCCGCCCCCACGTCATACAGAGCTAGCAGATGCTCCGCGGTACAGAGAAGCCCTCGGCTTCGGCAGATGAACTCGAACCCAGCCATGATGGAAAAGGCGTTGGGCATTAACTGGCTCAGACATACCTAGGGCTTTGGCCACCTCCTGGAAAAATGACGGCACGAACATCCGCCATCCCGCCTCGATCTGAGGAAAGTAGACAGTCAAATAGCCGACAGGGGGGCTATTTTCCCGGTGCGAAGACTCCGGGATCAGCACCGCCACGTTCTCGTTTGCCACATTATACTTTGCGAGATGGCTGTCGGCAGATGCCTGGGTTACGGTGCTGGCGATGTCCTCCACACTCACAGTCTGCTTCTTGGACAATGTTCCTTTATCACCTGCCTTGGAAAGGGCGGCGAATGTAGCAGTGCGCTTATCGCGACGGGTAACCAGAGGAGAAGGCAACGCAGATCGAGACAGAGAAGCATGAGGAATGGAGCTAGAGTTGGCAGCAGCAACGGTATTAGCAGACAACATAATTACAGCCAATAGAGAATATAGAGAAAAAGAGGAGCGCTTATGCAAAAGCAAGCAGAGAAGATAGAAAGCCTATGAGCCCTAGAAACCGCAGCACAAGAGACCTAAATAGACGGGCAAATGGGAGGTTTGATTCCCGCTCACTACCCCATAAGCAACAGATGGATGCTACATACCTCTTAGTGTACGAAGGAAGTTTTAGGAATCCCGAGAAATCAGGGGGTGAGACAGACGCGCGATAAGATGATTAGGCCCCTAAAAATATTTTTTACTCTCTGCCACGTTCTACAAACTGTGACAGACACTAGGGGACTTATGATGACTCATACTCACCCTCTAGGGATCGTACCCATCCACGTGGCCTGATCCCATGATCCCGGCCTATCTCACGACCCCCTCTCTCAGATTCCCTGACCCCGGTAAGCATTATAATATATTATTTGCCTTGCCAACCCCTCGTTATATCAACGAGGGGGGGTCGTATTTTGCACGTGCAGGTAAAGTAACCTTAGCTGCTAAGCAAAGGCTACCGCCCCTTCGGCCAACCAGAGAAGGCAACTGATGTCAGTCTCGACATCACCCTCACTATCCAAATGCGTTGACGCCCTTCCACGGCTCAATTTCCATGCTTCCCCAGTAAAGAGCGGGGGCTTGGGGGTTATAGAATGTAAATGGAGCATGGCATGCACTAAGGGTAACACGCAGGCACCAAGTGCCCTTCTCTACGAAGCCTACTCAAGCATCACGGGCCTATTTTCGCAAGACTCACAAGCTCCATGTACCCTACTCTACGAGGGCACGCAAGTACTATACTACCCTCAAAATCAGCATGCATGCCGACACATGCCCCTAGTAAAGTTACATCTATACCCTCTCCTCGCCCTATAAATAGGGAAGCAGGCTGGTCATAAATGCATCTCCAATCCAAGCCAGCATACAGCTATAAGAGCCCCACCTAGAGAGAGAAAGAGCGAGAGCAAGCGAGCAGTGTTAGAAGAACGCGAGCCCCAGCAGCTACAGAAGGTTGAAGGGAGATCGTGCGAACGGAGCCCGAACCCCCACGGGTAGAGGAAGGCACCAGCAGGAGGCCTCCCAACGAGCTGCTCAGCGCTCCCCTCCAAGAGCTTGCTGGGTCCAGGGTCATCTTAGGTCGGGACCGGCGTGCGGACAGCCTCGGTGACTGGCACGGCGACCCAGGGGCGTCATCAGTAATTAAACTATAAATTTTGGTAATTTGAGTAAAATTAAGGGATAAAAACGTTAAATGCCCTACACTATAGGGGGTGTAGCGATTTTCCCCCTGAACTTTTTTTTTTTGGCAACAAGCCCCTTGTACTATGGATAAATAATCACTTTTCCCCCTCAACTATTGACCGGAAAAAATAATTTTCCCCTGATCGAATTTTCGGCCAATTTTCGTCGGAATTTGAAATGTGAACATGATGGTTCATCACGATTTAACCTCAGAGTCAATAAAATGCCATTTTTTCACTTCGGTTTTTGTTATATTTTACTGAATTTCCTAGTCTTGTATTTTGATAATTTAAACCATGGTTTGAAAATTAAGGAAATATAACAAAAATCTAAGTGAAAAAGGGCATTTTATTGAATTTGAGGTTAAATAATAATGAACGCTCATGTTCACGTTTCAAATTCCGACGGAAATTGGCCAAAAATTCGATCGGGGACAAAAAGTCCTGTTTATCCATAGTACAGGGGTCTTGTTGCCAAAAAAAAATAGTTCAGGGGGCAAATCGCTACACCCCCTATAGTATAGGGGGTTTAAAGCTTTTATCCCTAAAATTAATTAGTAATTAAGTTTAGATAGGTAAATCATGAATATATATGAGTACTCATTCTATAATTAGTAGTAATTATGATAGTTTTAGTAAAAGTGTTGGAATTTTATTATTTGACGTCACCTTTTTTTTTTCAACAGACTCTCCAAAAATTTGCTGAGACTCTACCGCTCACAATTTGCGCCAATTAGTAGGTAATTTTAATACATTTACTGTGTTTTGTTGGCTTGATTTTACTTGCTTAAATTTGGATATTTATTTACTTAAAATTATTACGTTTTAGAATGCAATTTAATTATTTTAATACAGTAGTTCAAATTGTTTGTTAGTGCATTTTAACTGTTTTAATTAAGTGTTAAATATTTTTGCATATGTACATAAATGTTGTAGTGATGTATTTATTTTTCCATTTTAACAATAGACAACTCCCACAAATAATTGTTTATTAATTAATGGTGGTTGTTGGTGTTTGTAATAGGTTATAAAATGTATAACAACGAATATGGCGATGTAAATGACGAGGATGGCGATGTAAATGACGAGGTTGGCAATGTAAAGATGACAACATCGATGATGACCCTGATTATGTTAATTAGATTTAGCATTTTGATTTCAGCTTGTAATGCATGTATTTTTATTGAACTAATGACGAGATGATTGTGTGAACTTAGCTTGGATAATATTGTGCAAACCTTATTTACCACTTTATTCACCGCTTAATATTAACCTACTAATTATATTAAGTACACTTCGTGCTATATAACACCAATACTTTAGAATCTTTCTTTGATCACAAATATTGTACGTCGGGTGTTATATTATGATGGCATTACCAAATTCAGTCACATTTTGAACACATATAAGTTTAAAAATTAAGTGGTTTATTGTAACTTTTAGAATCTCAATGAAAGTTTTTGTAACTGATATATGGCTTACGGGGTTTTGCTATAATTCTCTCAAAGTTTTAATAGCAAATAAGCGTAATAAATGCAAGCGATGTGACTTTGCCGGACATGGGACACATTGGCATCATATCAGGCACACTCGAATTTTCAAAGACAATCATGCAAAATCCCAATGAAACTGTCAAAAATGATTTGAAGGGAAAAAGATTTGTCAGCTTTATTTTATTTGATTTCATTCTAACAATTGGTGAAACTGTGCATTATATAGGGTCCATAAATTTCATTCTATATGATTTTCTTTTTTGTTCGTATTTATATCTCTCTTGCTACCTAGCTTGTGGACTATTTTTAGTATTTACCAAAAATATCTATTTTAAAACTAACAGGAAAGAAATAACCATATAAGAACACATTAATTAATAATTTAATATAAAACTACTGAACCTGTTAATAACTATAAAGTTACACATTTAAACATTAAAAAAAAAGTAAACAAATGTTCAACCAATTATAAGAAGGGTCAACTAATTATGTATTACATTTGACGCTCCAATAAAAAGATACACATGATTACAAATTATGCAATAACAGACATAAAAGTGTTAATTACTAATATGATCATAACATTTTATTTAACTACAAATTTAATTTTGTTATTTTATGCAAAATTTTAATTTTTTCCTAAATTCCATAATATTTCTTAACATTTCCTATTTTTTATAACAAAATTCCAACACTTTTAATTAAATTATCCTAATTACTACTAATTATAGAATGAGTACACATATTTAATCGTGATTTACCTAATTAAAATGAATACAAATATATAATCATGATTTAACTAATTTTAGTTTTATCCTAAATTCCATAATATTTCTTAATTTTTCTAATTTTTAAAACAAAATCCAACACTTTTACTAAAACTATCCTAATTAAAATGAAATTCTTCTCATTACTACTAATTATAGAATGAGTACACATATATAATCATGATTTACCTTTCTAAACTTAATTACTACTTAATTTTACTCAAATAACAATGAAATTTATAGTTTAATTACTAATTATACAATAATTGTCATCAAAGTGTTAATTACTAATATAATCATGGCATTTTATTAAACTACAAATCTAATTTTCCTATGTTATCCTAAATTTTAGTTTTATCCTGAATTCCATATATTTCTTAACATTTCCTAATTTTTAAAACAAAATCCAACACTTTTACTAAAACTATCCTAAGTAAAATTAATTCTCCTAATTACTACTAATTATAGAATGAGTACACACATATAATCATGATTTACCTAGCTACACTTAATTACTAATTAATTTTACTCAAATTACTATAAAATTTATAGTTTAATTACTAATTAGACAATAATTTTCATCAAAGTGTTAATTACTAATGTAATCATTCCCTTTAATTTAACTACAAATTTAATTTTGCTATTTTATGCTAAATTTTAATTTTTTTTTCCTAAATTCCATAATATTTCATAACTTTTCCTAATTTTTATAACAAAATTCCATCACTTTTACTTAACTATCCTAATTAAAGTGAAATTCTCCTAATTACTACTAATTATAAAATGAGTACACATAATGTGGTCCTAATAACACATTAATTATCTAATAACAAATAATTAAGACATGCATGCAAAATTAAAATTCTATTTAACACTAATAATTGCAATGGGGACAGATTTATTTATTGCTAGGTGTGGGGTCAAGAAAATCAGTCACCATTGCTTTAAAACAATGGTGTCAAGAAAATCATTCATCATGGTTTAATGGCCCAGATCATGCCGAATAGCACGATCTAGGCCTTTCGTTCGTGGCATCCGATTATTTGGATGCCACATTTTCCTTTTTTTTAATTATTCAACGGTCCAGATCATGTCTTTTTGCATGGTCCAGACCGTTAAATCATGGTGTCAAATAAGTTTGACACCACGATTTTAATCAATGGGGTAAAATTATTTTGACCCCATTTATTTTACATGGCTACAAATTATTTTGTAACCATTGTGTTCAATGGTGACTGATTATTTTCAGTCCATGCTTGGTGAATGATTATTTTCTCACCATTGTTGGCTACAACTTTTTTGGACTCCATTGATTTAAATTCTATTCCTACATGGCTACAGATTTTAATCACTCACCATATTTTTGACACCATTACCTTGTATCCTTGTAGTGTTAAAACAAAGTTGTTGTGGATTTATATCTCTAAAACAATTTTTTTTATCAATTTTCTTAAGGATAATTACAGCTATACTCCTGAGGTTTTTTGTATTTATAGAAGTTGCCCTTGAATTTCAGAAAATTTACAAAATTCCTCATAAAACTAATAAAACTAATGACTGTTAATGGACTAACAAATTTGATTTAAAGCTATCACTCTGGTTACAGCTCACAACTAAGATTTGATAAAACTACATTTAACTAGTCCAAAAATTTAAATTACTAGAGAGATACCTTGAAAACTTGCATAAATATGACAATTAGTTTAAGGGGTGTCGCTTTAAGTTTCTAAAAAATTAAGGATGTTTTACGTAGTTAAACCAAATTTTAGGGGCGTAGCTATATATTACTTCGTCTTATAGTGTTTTTGTTGTAATATGTTATTTAACTTTGACGTCCGTTTGTCTTAGGCAGGTGACTTTGTAATTTCTCAAACCTTGAGGGTGATTTTTATACTTACGTACCTCATGTCTTTCTTTAATTGTATCTGTACCTATTGAGTGATATTTTTGAAGCTTAATACTATAAATATTTTTAATATTCTTAATTAGTCATGTCTATATTTTAACTTTCAGTCATTTAATTTTTCTTTCGATTTGTCGATACTCGATCGATTAATTTTTTCTCTTTTAGCGGTAATATTAAATTTATTAAAGTACATGAAATATTGCTGCCCAAAAAGTGGCATTCTTTTTTATTTACTTACAATCCAAGAAATCATAAATCTGTTCCCATTTATCGAAACATTTCCAAACGCCTAGTCCTTTATAAATTATTGTATTATCGTAGACCGTTTAAAACATAGTCATATTATAACTATTGATTTCAAACATAGTACGATCTCCACATTAAGTTTTATTTCTAAAGTTAACATTTTGTAAATCAAAATTGATTTATTTTAAGTTATTGTAAATACTTTAATATTTTCCTTTTCAAAATTTTGTAGTAAACAATTGAGAATTCGTATTCTTACATGAAATCGCATTACATTTGCAATTGCTGGAACTGTAATTCGAATAAGTTTAAAGATTAGTTATGCATAAGGAATGATGTAGAAAATATCAGAGTATTAATCAAATAAATAAAATCAGTTCTCTATGATTAAGGATTACCTAATAATGTGCATGAAGATTTAGAAAGTTAAGAATTAGTTGTGGTTTTGGCGAATGGTTTACTTTGATGGGTGGTGAAATATACTGATACCAATATGCCAAATGCAACATTACTGAGTACGTAGTTCTGCATAATGAATTATAGTTGAAAATGTTTGTTCAAGTTTGTTCTCAAATAACTTCGTTTTTAACGTTTTTTTCTCTAAAGAAATTTGCTCCCTTGATTAAATATACATTTAATTGCATCAAACTCGATAATCTATGGAGTCATTCGCAATGTGCTCCCTGCCCTTTGGAAAAGAGAAACCACCCCTTGAACTATTTTTTAAAATGCCCCAATCGACCGCTTTTAGACCGGAGTAGGGAATAGGTCACATCACTAGCCGACAATGACTAGATGTCAGAAGATTCGAATAAGAAAGAATAAATCACCACGCTTAAGGAAAGGAGTTCTTCCGCCCCAATCAGGCCAACCAGGAGCTAAGCCCCTCCATGACACCAAAAGATAGCAGTGCAGAAATAAACGGCTGATCAATGATCCGATGGACATTTTTATTGTTGTCTCTTTTTGTATGTTAGGAGGGGCACATTGCGAATTATCCCAAAGGTTTAGGGCTTTGATTCATTAACCCTTAAACTTATATAGTACTACATCCATTCACTGATGCGAAAGTATAAATAAAACTACTTCAAAATACGAATGTCAAAAAGGTAAATGAATGTTAATCGTATACTCAATCTAAAGTTCAGTGAAATAGCTTATATTAATGTACTACCTAAAAGGAAGCAGGATATAGAATTTGTTTGTGGTTCTTCGACATTGATCTAGAGTTGCATGTGTACACCTTAATTCTAGTCAGATTCTGCCTCCATTGCAAGGCATTCACGATCAGTCCACGCCGTATCTCTATCCATAATCTAACAAGATACCTGAAGCATGCGCCACAGAGATTGAGGCCGCTGTGAATTTACTGATGTGATTCTCCCTTCAAACCATGCAACCCTCCCTGGCTCATCCATATGTAGCGGCATTTTCACCCTCATTTCTGTAGATCAGTGTATTCTCATGGAACTTTCGACTCTTACTGCACTTACTACAAAATTCGGATATACAAAACTTGGATAATAATCAACTTCAAACACCAATCCTTTCTTAGCATTCTCAATTGCACCCAACGCCCCCTGAGTTCTACGATTCTTTTCTTCATAAACACGACATAATCTCCCCTAACTAGTCGTTTACTGTTAACAAACTTGCTCCAACCAGTCGTCAGCAAGTGGCGATGCGGCCTTCCTCGATAAATATAACGAAAGTCCCATGCATTATTGTGAGCATCTCTAATACTCAAATATTGCACAGGAGGACGTTGTGATAAGTACAGTTCCGGGAAGATCGATTCGGCGCAGGATTTTGGAATGGAAAATTCTCCGCCTTTTGCATCTGAGAATTTCAGATTCTTTGGGAACGACACAATGTCCGATTGTTATCATTCTCGTCGTTTTCGTTTGTGTGTAGGAGCTCCGCCGCGTGTAGTGGCTTAAGCAAAATTTTGGCAAAGGGTTCGTCGAAAGAAGAGGTGGATAAAAAACGGAAAGAGAGAACTCGACACTTAATTAATGGAACGTCGTTGTAATTATAGTCCATGCCAGAGGAGTTTTTCCAGTGACCTTGAGGGAAGTAGTACACGTACGAGTGTAAGGGGAGAATCTTGACAGAGGGTCCGACAATGGCACGCCAGATTTCTGGTTTGACTTCAGAAGCGGATGTCGACATGGATGGTGGTATCTTGTTAGATTACGGATAGAGTATTGCTTGTTCTAATTATCCTGAACAAATTTGTTCCTGGTAAACATGGCCATAGCATCAAAAGAACCTGTAGTAGTAAGGATATCTCATTAATTTTCCTCCTGTAAGAGCATTGAGTACATAAACGTCCCTATACATACATTCATCCTCCATCTACACCACCATCCATGTCGACAACCGCTTCTGAAGTCAATCCAAAAATCTGGCGTGCCATAGTCGGACCCTCCGTCAAGATTCTCCCCTTACACTCGTACATATACTACTTCCCTCAGGTCAGTTGGAAAACTCCTCCGGCGTGGACTATAATTACAACGACGTTCCATTAATTAAGTGTCGAGTTCTCTCTTTCCGTTTTTTTATCCACCTCTTCTTCAGATGAACCCTTTGCCAAAATTTCGCTTAAGCCACTACACGCGGCGGAGCTCCTACACACAAACAAAAACGACGAGAACGATAACAATCGGACATTGTGTCCTTCCCAAAGAATCTGAATTTCTCAGATGCAAAAGGCGGAGAATTTTCCGTTCCAAAATCCTGCACCGAATCGATCTTCCCGGAACTAGACTTATCACAACGTCCTCCTGTGCAAGATTTGAGTATTAGAGATGCTCACAATAATGCTTGGGACTTTCATTATATTTATCGAGGAAGGTCGCGTCGCCACTGGCTGATGACTGGTTGGAGCAAGTTTGTTAACAGTAAACGACTAGTTAGGGGAGATTATGTCGTGTTTATGAAGAAAAAATCGACGGAGGGATTATTGATTGGAATCAAAAGAAAGGAGAGAATTGGAGGTGATAAGAATCATAGAATTCAGGTGGCGTTGGATGCAATTGAGAACACTAAGAAAGGATTGGTGTTTGAAGTTGATTATTATCCAAGTTGATTAGTAAGTGCAACCAGAGTTGAAAGTGCCATGAGAATACATTGGTGTACAGAAATGATGGTGAAAATTCCGCTCCATACGGATGAGCCAGGGAGGGTTGCTTGGTTTGAAGGGAGAATCACATCAGTAAATTCACAGCGACCTCAATCTCTGAGGCGCATACTTCAGGTATCTTGTTAGATTATGGACAGAGATACGTCAATTTTTTGTTGTTTGATTATTGATGCATGGTCTGAATGCTCCTTTTTGCGTCAAATGCTGATCAGACACACAGTTCAAGATTAGGAAACTATATTTTGTAACAAAAACATATTTGAGTAGTGAAATAAAATGCAGAAAATAGATAAACTATATACAACCTTAAGCAAATATGTCTTCTAGGGTTTGGGATCATGACCAGGAGCGGAGCGGGGGGGGGGGGGGGGCGCATTGGGGGCCCCCGCCCCCCCAGCTCTAGCCCCACCCCCTACCCCTTACTAATATAACTAATATATAGTTATATTTCATATATATATATATATATATGTATGTTTGAACATATATTTTTAAATATTCAGAAACCTTAGTATATGTTTTTCCCAAGTGTTTTTTATTTGTTTTTTCCTTTTAGTTGATTCAATTACTTAGATTTATTACAATTTATTTTACTACTTTTTAAAATTTGTCCTAAAATCCTCTTACTCTTTTCGTGGAATGAATAAATAAAAGGGTGATTATCCAATATAATATTAAGTGTATAACTTATTCTAAGACACCTTTAATATAATTTGTTTGTTAAGGAAATATAGTTGTAGAGATAAAAAGAAATCAGAGACTAAAGTTACTTTCTGAAATATTGCATTAATCATACACAATATTGAGAAATATAATATTTAGTATTTTGATATTAATTATTCATGATATTATACTCTCTTAACCTGTACGACACAATCACAAAGTTTTAGTGAACATAAATAATAAAAAATCTCTTGGTACGTATACAATATATATATATATATATATATATATATATATATATATATATATATATCATATATATTTATGTATTTTTATTTAATTTCTTACAAACTTTAGCTATAACTGTGTTACTTTAGAGTAATTTAAAAAAATGTAAATGTATGCTGCTTAGTGTACTTTTATTTTTAAGATTATTTATTATTTTTAAAAGTAGTTAAAATTAATTAATAATGATAATAATAATATCCGTTTCTATATTAAAAAAATTACGTGCTCCCCCCCCCCCCCCCCCAAAAAAAAAAAAAAAACCAAATTCCTGGCTCCGCCCCTGATCCTGACCATGTTAAAGTTTCAGGACAAAAAAAGTATTTGTAATCTCGGGAGACAGGAGAACAAGCACCAACGGGGCTATTCCTGATTCGGCCTTTTTTCTCCAATTCATCAAAATTAATGACTTCTACAATTGTGTTATGCAAAATAAGAGGATAATTAACACAGGTTTTTCTTATATTATCACTAACCTGAAGTCAGAAGAAGAAACCATGCAAGATGGTCAAGCACTTCTCATTGCTATACTGGTTCTTTATAAGTTCTTCTCTAAGATCTTCGAAATTGACAAGACAAAAAGATATATCATCACAATATGATAAGAAAAAAAGTAATTGCATGATTAGATATATGAAGAAAAAAAAAACATTAATCCACGTGTTATAGTATCAGGATTGTCGGTCAACAAATATTTTTCACAATCGAGTTAATCACAATCTATGCACGATAAGATGGAACCTAAGGCGAAACCCGATGAGAAAAAAAAACATTAGCTAAATGAGATGGAATTGTTCTATGTCCAAGAGTAAAATACTACCTAACTGATAATAAACATGACACTTCATTTGGCTCAGTTGACATGCTGCACCAGTAATCCGGCATAAATGTAAAAAAACTATTCTGACGTCGTTCATGTTTCACATTGTAGCAACAACAACAAAGAAAATCATCATTCGCATATAATAGGTACGACGTATGAACCTGTCCTTGACATCTTATTTATTGGTTGCATTCTTTTCCTCCGCAATCACAAATAAAAGTGGATATATAAGTGAAAGGGTTTAAGGAGAGGAGCTAGGGTTAAGGGTACTTTGGTTTGGCAAATCTAAACTGCAAGGAACACTGTTATCTTTCAATGAGGTTTTGCCAATTATCCCTGTGTTATGCCAAATTGAGAAACTACCCCATGTGTATAATAAATAGGCAAATTATCTCCATGTGAATTCAATAAGTTGCAAATTATTTCCTCTATAAGTTCACTTGCTCAACCTTGACAATGAGTATATTTTTAGACTTTTACTTATAATTTTTCTATAGTTATATTCGAAATTATAAATAAAAATATTAGAAATAACAAGGGTACTTTGGTAATTTAATATAAGAAAATACATTAGAAAACCACATGGAGGTGGTGTGCAACGTTTTGAAATCACGGGGAGGTAACTTGACTATTTATTTTTCACAGGGGTACTTTGCCAATTTGGCTAACACATACGAGTAAATTGCCAAAAACCTTGTTTCAAATAAAGTAGCACCACAAATAGGGTACAATAGAAGCTATTAAAGATTCCGGTCTAGAGTTGGATTAACTCAAGTGTACCATCATTTAGTTCCGTTTGTTGTACACTCTAAACTGTTCTTCGATATATGTTGTACTCCACCTTCTTCAATCCATTAACAGCTTATATTGGAGGAAAATAAAATTGCACACGACAACACGTGTTCTTCCCATGATGTCTCTAAATGCCTAAAAGAATTACCTTGTGAAGACGCCTAGCCCCGGTGCGTAACTGCCACACATATAAACCATCATTTTGTGAAACTTTTTCATGGGAGGAAAGACTGATAATTATATTTTTTATTGGATTCCTCGAAAAGGAACGCAACAACTGATTTATAAGGTTTTCGTTGGGAACAATTTCATTGGGAACACCAAAAATATCCTCAAAATAGTGGGGCTATCAACCTAAAACCCCCCTTGCATATGGTTTTGCAAACCTGCACAAAACCCCCTTGTGGTTTGTAAATTGTCTAGAACCCCTTGTGATTTCATAAATCTGAATAAAATCCCCGCCGTTAAGTTTCATTGAACTCCATTAGTGTTTCTTATTAAGTGAATTAATTGCTCTCACTTCACTATTTATAAATATATATTGTTTAAACTTTTAAAAAATATTTTATTTTAAAAAAATCCAAACAGAATTTTTATTTTGAATTTATAAGACAAAATACAAATAATTATTTATTTTATTTATATGTAAATAATTTCAAAATAGGGATTACATGCAGGACTCTCCAAACCACTGGGGGGTTTCGTGCAGGTCCACAAACCACAAGGGGGTTTTGTGCTAAATTTTTAAAGGATAAATTTGACTTTTTAAAGAGAAAAAAGTACACGAAAAGCAGTCATACTCTCACGTGGGGCGAGTGTACACCACGCCCTAACAAAGTTGGACGGACAAAGGAATTTTGTGCAAGGATTTTCGGAACCACAAGGGGTTTCATGCAGAGTTTTTGAAACCACAAGGGGGTTCTAGACAATTATCAAACCACAAGGGGGTTTGAAGCAGGTTTTAGAAACCACGGGGGGGTTTTAGAAACCACAGGGGGGTTTTATGAATTTTTCCCCAATATAATGTGAGATAAAGTTCTAAATTTTCTCACTGTCAAACTAGAGAGCATGGCTTATCATAGTGCATTGAAGGCCCGTCCTTGTTCTTTTCATATTCATTGCAGTATAGAAAAACGAGGATTCTGATCCCCTGGTGCAAGCCATTTATTTCTATTTTTCTCTTTGAGGTAGATTTCGTATTGCATAAACACTAGATCCACATGAGCTTTCGCCTCTGGATAATAGTTTAAAACGTAGCACCATATGAGATTCTTGATGTTGAATATTGCCTAGAGTTGCTTTTAGCGCTGAAATGTTACAATTTAAGAACCTAAACGTATTAAACTTTAACCACTTTAAGTTTCACTAGTGGAGCATGCATAAATATGGGATAAACTTGGGACCTCGAGCCAATTGTTTGGAAATTCAAAGATCAGGACGCGTTATCCAAATACTTTGAAATCTAAACTAAGTCACATGAAGAGTTCCTATAAATAAATAAAAAAAAAAAAGTCACGTGAAGAGTACGAGATGTGCGACAATGAAGCACAATGGGGGAAAATCGGCAATCATGTACTATTAGCCTATACAACTCATATGAGTGCACTATCCGACCACGCTTCACCCTCTTATTTCGCCTGTGATCATTTGACAATGTGAAGCTTGAGCCAAATAGAGGAACATCTAATAGCTCGCAGTCATCTAGGGACCTTCTAAATTCACAAGGAGTTAATGGAATGGGTATGAAAACGTTTTTCATGTGATCCGTTAATCGTGTTGAAGTCCCCCACCACCATCATATAAGCGGGTTGACTTGCCAGAATTATATCGATTCCATTCATTTTTAGGCTTTGCATAACTCCAGCGACGGAGACAAAGTTTCTGGTGCTCTCGGTAATTAAGGACCAAGACACACAAGGGAGCATTGTTAGTCGTCTAATCGGGTGTTTGCTTTTAATTTGGTTAATGTTGATTATTGTGATAAAGACTTCTTTAGATTTTGTTGAGTCCTGCCTGTTGACATTATGTTGTTTGACGTTTATTCAATTTACATTATCCAAGCCTTGGTAGGTTTATTGGCTTCCCGAGGCTTCAACCTAGTTGAGGTGTTCGGGAGCCATGAATTGTTGAGTCTCCATCTTTCACTTTAAAAAAAAAAAAAAGCCTAATGCAGAAAAAATATTGAGCTCCACAAATAATTCTTTGACAGGCAACCTAACTTATTCACATATACACACGAGAATGGATGGTGCAAACCATTTATAGTAAGAAATAAATATAACATGTTATATGCTACTAACTATAATCTATGAGGGATCTAGACTCTTTTTTCCGCAACAACCACAAAGTTGGTAGTTTTCTATAATTAAAACTAATTGAAGATAAACAGAGAAAAACTCATTATCTTGCGAAATTGAGTCAAGATTTGTCTTAGACTCCACTAGGAAAATTAAATTAATAGAGTAATGCTTGCAGTGATATACAATGTGTGATGCGTACTCAGAGCAGCAAAACCCTGATAGCTCCAATAAAGGACAATCATTAATTATACCGTGGAGGTTTATGAATAAGTCCTTTTTGGGTGTACAGTTTGATCTTCATTCATGTTGTTTTTCCCAGACACCTCGGTCCGATTCTCTTTCTCCTCTTGAACTCGGTCCCGCCAAGAACTATTCTCGTGTCTTTTAGGAGGATCGAGAGCGTAAGTTCTGTTTGTTGCTTTAAAGATATAGATCCTTGACTTGTCACATCAGCTTTGTCAGTGTCTCGGCCGTATTCTTTTCCTTTTATGGGATATTAACCGTTGCCTCTATACCCTATATCAATTGATATTTTGGCTTCCCTTAGCGGTTGAGCCCATCTCTAAATTTTTCAAACATCCAACGGATAGGGTTTTTTGAAGCAGTGGTATTGTGTCTCCTATTTTTTCCGTTTCGTGATCTTACACTCGAGAGGGAACATGTATCATGTGTTTCACAAATTTGAGTTGGATTCTTACCAAGCAACTCATCCTTGTGGGTCTTGCATCGACACTTCTCTGAGAGGTGTCCAAGCGCCTTGCACGTCGTGCAAAGGTCCTTATTATACCTATTCTTAGTAGTTTTCTAATAAAATCTACATGCAACGAAGACATTTAGAATATTTATACAAATTCATAAGCTTATGACCAGATCTCATTAGCTATTAATCCATTGATCAGAGAGATCTTTTTTGTAAAAGTATCTTCTGATTTCGTCGAATTGTTATGTAGTCTAACAACAGATATCCTGATAGAGTGCATGGAAGATAATTGATTTGGTAAAACCGGAAGTGATATGAGAAAGAAGAAGATAATAGCATGATAAGATAAAATAAAAAAAAGAAACACGATGTATCCGTAAAATAACTTCATCTTTCCACCAACAGAATTAAGATAAATCACTAACATAGATGTAGCAATAATATATTATAGGATTGTCATCCAAAGAATATTTCTCACTGATGAAAAGAACACTATATAAATGACATGAAATTAATCTATGCCAAAGAGTTGGATACTATTTGACAAACAACAAACTTGTAGATCTCAAACTGACCTGGATAAGAAGTAAGATATAATCCATCTTGAATTGCTTCCAGACGTTTGTGGTGCTCCTCTTCGTCATATGTTTTTTTAAGAGAATTCAAGAAGTTTTCTCTGAATTCCGAACGCTCATTTGGAAAACCATCATACTCAGAGACATCCCCACTATTCATCTAAAAAAAACATCATGTTAAAAGTAATGAGAGCTACGTTGTTATATTAAAGCAGTAATAGCGAATATGTGAAAATAGGTAAAAAGATGTTGAAATATTGATAATTGACACATACGCTTGAAGGAACAAATGGGCTTAAGTTTCAACATCATCATCACCAGTCTCTTTTTTCTTCAGTCTAACATTATTTCCCTTATCCACATTTCCTCCATCAACCACTTTCCTCGACCTTTTCGTCATTTGGCCGACTGTCTCGCCTTCGATTGCAGAAGAGTTGCCGTGTTTCTTAAAGTTGGACTGAGGGTCTTTGTCATCATCATCATTATCGTCTTCACTAATGTCGATAATCTTTTCCTTTTCATTTTCACGCTGTTTTAGCATTTCAGCTTTGCTCAAAAGCAGTTTCAGGAACCATCGGTAACCACGTTCAATTCCTAGTGCTTCTAAATCTTCATATAACTCTCTTCTGTTCTTTGACAGTGACTTCCTCATGTAAACCGAATGTCGACAATCATCAGGGATAAACATATTTTCTCCACAAAAGCTTCCACACCAACTTAGAAGAAATGTGTCCTGCTGAAACTTCGGAAAAGACGAATTTGTAAATGGCTTTGATCAAGTGAAATAGAGATGTTTATTTGTTTGCAGAAACAAATTAAACATGAAGCAAAAAATTAAACTAATGAATGTCCACCAAAATAAAACAAGCCTGCATTTGTGTATAGTGAATATACTAGATGACAAACATTCTTTAAACCTTTGAATTTCTTCTTTAGTTTTAGAAACAATTTGTAAAATTCAACCACACTAATACTATATATGCAAAGATTTAGAAGGAAAAAAATTTGATGATGCAGTCAGTAATGTGTGGGTCCACAAACAGAAAGGAGCGAACGCATTTTCTACCCAAGTAACTCATCTGTTAAAGACATAAAAGGCATTAAGACATCTATATAATTAATAATTAAGATAAAATACTATTAAACTACAAAACAAAAAAAAAAAGAGACACTATTATTATTTTAATCTGGTTTTTCAGAAGAACAAATATTTTATTTTTTGCAGTAAACATATTATATATCTATATATATATATATATATATATATATATATATATATATATATATATATATATATATCCTCTGAAAAGTACATAAAAACATCAGACAAACAAAATTTCTAATATTAAAATATTACCCACTCATCTTGATAATATATACAATATAAAAATATTTTCTTAAAAATCAAATTTAAAGAAAAACATCTTGTATGTTTTTTAAAAAAAGAAAAAGAAATTATAGTTACACCAAAACATTTTTTTGTTTTATGGAGAAGGAACTTTATTTACGTTGGATTTGTTGGAATCCCCTCTAACTAAACAAAAAGAAGCAAACATACACACACAAACACAAAAACGAATGGTAAAAAGAAATAAAACATATGGATTCATGGGTGCTTATATAATTATTCAAACCTTACAGAATCTCCAGAAATGTATACGCAATTATGCAGAAAGAACTTTCTGTGCCTTCACCTGTAATTAAAAAGCAAAATTAAGCCAAAAGGAAGCCACAAAAAATAGCAAAATGGTGAAAAATACAAATATGGATTCTTTAAATTTTACATGAAGCATTACACAAAGATCATACCTGACTGACGACGGAAAAGCAAGAATTCAGCTCGTGATTTGCAACCTTATGCGTGTTTTGGTCTTTTGGACTTTGGGGACAAAAAGAAATGAGTCGAGTGAGAGTCCTTTGTATTTTATGTAGTAAGTGTGAACAATAATATTTGTTGCTTGGTTTTTTTACAGATAGGATCCTAGACAATGTAAGTTGGGCGATATTATCAAAACAAAAGTTATTGGTGTCATATTTAATTTTCTACCATTCTTAATAAATTTTATAGTCAAAAGAAGAGAAAATATCTTGTTTTTGAGATATTTTGGAGAGTAAATTAAAAACCTCCTCTTTTTCATGGCGTTTTTACATATATGGTCCTACTCAATGTTAGGTGGGCGATTTTACCAAGATAAAGGTTATTACTTTTAAAATTTAATTTTTTCCTTTTCTACTAAATTTTAGAGTCAAAAGAAGAATAATATCTACTTTTGGAGATATTTTGGAGAGTAAATTACAAAATTACCTTTGTTCCATGGCTTTTTTTACAGATAGGATCCTATTCGATATTAGGTGGGCGATATTATCAAGACAAAAGTTATTGTTGTTAAAATTAATTTTTTACCTTTCTTAGTAAATTTTACAGTCCAAAGAAGAAAAAATGTCTACTTTTTTAGATGTTTCGGAGAGCAAGTTACAAAATTACCTTTGTTTCATGGCTTTTTTACAAATATGGTCCTACTCAATGTTAGGTGGGCGATTTTACCAAGATAAAGGGTGTTGTTGTTAAAATTGAATTTTTACCTTTCCTACTAAATTTTAGAGTAAGAAGAAGAAAAATATCTACTTTTGGAGGGTAAATTACAAAATTACATTTGTTCCATGGCTTTTTTTATATATATGGTCCTACACAATGTTAGGTTGGCAATTTTACCAAGATAAAGGTTATTGTTGTTAAAACTGATTTTTTACCTTTCCTACTAAATTTTAGAGTCAAAAGAAGAAAATATATTCTTTTGGATATACTTTAAAGAGTAAATTACAAAATTACCTTTGTTTGATGGATTTTTTACAGATAGGATTCTATTAGATATTAGGTGGGCAATATTATCAAGGCAAAAGTTATTGTTGTTAAAATTAATTTTTTACCTTTCTTACTCAGTTTTAGAGTCAAAAGAAGAAAAAATGTCTACTTTTTGAGATATTTTGGACAGTAAATTACTAAATTACCTTTGTTTCATGGCTTTTTTACAGATAGGGTACTCCTATTCAATGTTAGGTGAGTGATATTATCAAGACATAAGTTATTGCTGATAAAATTATTTTTTTACCTTTCTTACTAAATTTTAGAGTCAAAAGACGAACAATTATCTATTTTTTGAGATGTTTTTGAGAGTAAACTATAAAATTACCTTTGTTCCATGGTTTTTTTACAGATAGGATCCTATTAGATGTTAGGTGGGCGATATTATCAAGGCAAAAGTTATTGTTGTGAAAATTAATGTTATACCTTTCTTTCTAAATTTTAGAGTCAAAGGAAGAAAAAATGTCTACTTTTTGAGATAGTTTGGACAGTAAATTACTAAATTACCTTTGTTTTATGGCTTTTTTTACATAAAGAGTCCTCCTATTCGATATCATGTGAGCGACATTATCAAGACAAAAGTCATTGCTGTTAAAATTATATTTTTAATTCTTACTAAATTTTAGAGTCAAAAGAAGAAAAAATATTTACTTGTTGAGATATTTTGGAGAGTAAATTACAAAATTACCTGGGATTCATGGCTTTTTTTTAACAAATACGATCCTTTTCAATGTTAGGTGGGCAATATTATCAATAAAAATATTGTTGCTGTTCAAATTACATTTTTACCTTTCTTACTAACTTTTTAGAGTCAAAAGGAAAACAATAAATACTTTATGAGATGTTTTAGGAAATAAATTACAAAACTACCCTCGTTGCGTGGCTTTTTGACATAAAAGATCATACTCAGTCTTAGGTGGGTGATATTATCAAAGACAAAAGTTATTACTGTTAAAGTTAAACTTTTACCTTTCATACTAGATTTTAGAGCCAAAATAAGAAAAGAAATATCTACTTTATGAGATATTATGGAGAGTAAATTAAAAAACTACCCTTGTTTGATGGCTTTTTTACAGATATTATTGGATTCAATGTTAGGTCTGCAATATTCTCAAGACAAAAGTTATTGCTGTTGAAATTAGTTTTTTACCCCTTGTTACCAAATTTTTGAGTCAAAAGAATAGAATGTATCTACTTTTTGAGATATTTTGAGGAGCAAGCTACAAAATCACCCTTTTTCTATGAGTTTTTTTACAGATATGATCCTATTTAATATTATAGAGGCGATATTATCAAGACAAAAGTTATTATATTAAAATTAATATTTTACCTTTCTTACTAGATTTTTGGAGTCAAAAGAAGAAAAGAATTAAAAATCTACTTTTTGAGATATATTAGAGAGTAAATTATGTAAGTATCTGCATGTAATGAAACTGGTAATAAAGCTTAATTTTAATTGCAATAACATCCTTGAGTTATAACCGAGTATTGTTATTCGAATTTAGTTCCATATTTAATTTTGACTTTTTAGATCTGTAAATATTACAATCAGGTACCAATTATATTAGTTTTTTTTATGATAATATCTAGAATGCTTATACTATATAGCTGAAAAGCATAGGTTTTAGAAAGTAAAAAGTCATAAAAATTTGTCGGTCATTGATATAGTCAGTTTAATAAAATGGTAAAGACACTACAAGAAAACATTGCACTGGTGAGTGATTAAAATCTGTTGCCATGTAGGAACAGAATTTAAATCAATTGGGTCAAAAAATTTGTAGCAAAAAATAGTGAGGAAATATTCACTTACCACGCCTCGAGAGAAAATAATCAGTCACCATTGCATAAAATGGTGACAAAATACATTGTCCCTATACAAAATACATGGGGTCAAAAAAATTTGACCCCATTGAGTAATAACCGTGGTGTCAATCTTTTTTGACACCACAATTATTAATTTATGGGGTCACTTATTTTTGACCCCATGCATTTTGTTGAGTAATAACCGTGGTGTCAAACTTTTTTGACACCACGATTATTAATTTATGGGGTCACTTATTTTTGACCCCATGCATTTTGTTGAGGGATAAATTATTTTGTCACTATTTTAGAGAATCTACAATTAGGACCATTATATATGTACAAATTTTATTAGTAATAATTTGGAGAATTTTATTTTGGATACTTTTAGTCAAAATGAGGGAATATTGTTATAAAAATTAAGAAAAGTTAAGAAAAATTATGATAATTTAGGAGAAATTAAAATTTAGCAAATAGCTAGGGTAAATGTGTAGTACAATTAAATTTCATGATTATATTAGTAATTCACACTTTTATGACAATTATTGTATAATTAGTAATAAAGTTATAAATTACAAAGTAATTTGATGAAAATTAATTAGTTAAGTTTAGGTAAACCGTAATTATATATGTGTACTCATTTTATTAGTAGCAATTAGGAGAATTTCATTTTAGGATACTCTTAGTAAAAATGAGGGAATATCGTTATAAAAATTAGGAAAAGTTCAGAAAAATTATGCTATTGAGGAGAAAATTAAAATTTACCAAAAAATAGCTAGGATAAATGTGTAGTACAATTAAATTTCATGATTATATTAGTAATTAACACTTTTATGATAATTATTGCATAATAAGTAATAAAGTAATAAATTACAAAGTAATTTGATCAAAATTAGTTAGTTAAAGTTAGGTAAATCGTGATTATATATGTGTACTCATTTTATTAGTAGTAATTAGGAGGATTTCATTTTAGGATACTCTGAGTAGAAATGAGGGAATATCGTTATAAAAATTAGGAAAAGTTAACAAAATTATGATATTTAGGAGAAGATTAAAATTTAGCACAAAATGGCTAGGACAAATATGTAGTACAATGAAATTTCATGATTATATTAGCAATTAACACTTTTATGATAATTATTGCATAATAAGTAATAAAGTAATAAATTACAAAGTAATTTGATTAAAATTAGTTAGTTAAGTTTAGGTAAATCGTGATTATATATGTGTACTTATTTTATTAGTAGTAATTAGGAGAATTTCATTTTAGGATACTCTTAGGCTCAGTTTGGTTCTCAGGAAAAGGGGAAAAAGGAAAAAAAATGGGGGAAAATATTTTTTTCCCAGTGTTTGGCAACACAAGAATTTCCTCGATAATAAAAGGAAATTTTCGGGAAAAGAGAGGAAAATCTTTTCTTGCCCAAAACAGAGGAAAAGAAGATTATGATATCTTTCCTTATCCTATCTTCATATTTTCCCCAAAAAAATAAGATCAAAATAATTTTAAACTTTAATTTTTGTTTGTCTTACGTAATATGTGGACAAATTTCTCCGATTTACATTTTCACCACTATAAAATAGAAGACTCTTATTCAAAAATTGAATATTATCTTCAAATTATATTCCACATAGATATAAACATAGAAGCACATGTATGTGTCTATGCAATATTTATTTGTATTTTTGTTGTATTATATGATAATTATTTTTGCTCTTGTCCTACCATGTATTATTGTATTTTTGTAATCTTAGATGTACTAATTTAAAAAGTGTTTTACTAAATCAGTAATGTATTTCATAAATTCAATTACTTTAGTAGTGTAGAGAATTTACAAAAAAAAAGAAAAACTTGAACAAATATACATTAATAGTTTAATGAATGTCTTTCAAAATTTCCTATTACTACATGATTTAAGTTTTTAAATTGAAATAAAATAATTTAAAATATTATTGCACAAAATCATTTAGTATAACCATCTTCCTAGAAATTTATAATGATGCCAAACACATGGAAAATAAAGGAAAATTTTATTTTCCATAAAAGCTTTCTAGGAAAATCCTGTTTTCCATCATTTTTCCCTCATTTGTTTACCTTTTCCCCCATTTTCCAAGGAACCAAACTGACCCTTAGTAAAAATGAGGGAATATCGTTATAAATATTAGGAAAAGTTAAGAAAAATTATGATATTTTGGAGAAGATTAAATTTTAGCCAAAAATGGCTAGGATAAATATGTAGTACTATCAAATTTCATGATTATATAAAAGCAGTAATAGTGGATATGTGAAAAATAGTAAAAAGATGTTGAATATTAGTAATTGGCACATACTCTTGAAGGCACAAAGGAGCATAAGTTTAAGAAACACGAAAAATCTTGTGCAATCAAAGGCAAGAAAGTCGACCAAGTGCAGAAAAGGTCGAGGAAAGTGGATGATGGAGGAAATGTGAGTAAGGGGAAAAATGTCAGAATGAAGAAAAAAGAGACTGATGATGAAGTTCATGATGACATGGAAATTCTGGACCCCGTTGCAGTTTCTCAAGGAAACTTAAGCCCTTTTGTGCCTTCAAGCGTATGTGTCAATTACCAAGATCCAACATCTTTTTACTCTTTTTCACATATTCACTATTTCTTGTTCAATATAACAATGTCACTCATTATTACTTTTGACATGATGTTTTGGTTTAGATGAATATTGGGGATGTCTTCGAGTGATTTTTTCTGGAATGAGCATTCTGAATCCAGAGAAAACATCTTGAATCTTCTTAGAAAACTATATGACGAAGAGGAGTATCACAAACATCTAGAAGCAATTCAAGATGGATTATATCTTACTTTTTATCCAGTTCCGTTACAGATCTATAAGTTTGTTAGTCAAATAACACTACAAAAATCATAGCCTTTCCCAGCGTTTATTTCGTCCTTTACCAGCGTTAAAAAACGCAGGTAAAAAACGTACCAGCGACATCAAAAACGCTGGCAGGACGCTGGCAGAACCACCGTGGGTAAAACATCTGCCAACGTCTTTTGCTGTCGTTGGTATAAGTCGTCTCTTTTATCAGCGAAGGAAAAACGTTAGTAAAGCTGTTTAAAGTCGCTGGTAAATGTAAACTTTACCTGTTTTATTAGGTCGCTGTCAGATATCCTAAAAAAACGTTGGCTAATGTCCTCTATGGAAACACTATAGTATCCAACTCTTTGGCATAGATTAATATTGATAAACTGAAATCGAATAACATAGATTCTGTAATTGATAAACTCGAGATCCGCATGTACGATCTTATAGAGTTTTTTATTCTAACTAAAGATCTAAGGCATATTCAAAATAAAGCAGACTATGGTGGAAATTTTGAGAAACAGAATTCAGTAACCACAATATTACCAGATTATTAGCATGGATCCAGCAAACACAATTGATTTCATCGAGGTTGAAATCGAACAAATTGGGAATTAGATCAGGGATTAGACATCGATATCTAAAAATATCAAATCGAGGTTGAAATCGAACAAATTTGATCAGATGAACGGTACAATTGCCGTGGAATTCAGGATCGAAGTAAACCTAATCGATTGATACCATGTTGATAAACTGATATTGAATAACCAAGATGAAGAAATGTGCGAATTGAGTTAAACTTTGAGTGTTGAATGATTCAATCGTTTTGAGAGAGTTAAACATAGGCGAAAGTTTACAGAGAATCGATGAGTGATTCATCTGAGTTAAATGAGTAACAATGTCAAAGTTGACTAACATATTACAAAAAAAAGATTATTACACCCAGCTATAGTTACGCCCCTAATATATAAGACTACGGTAACATCAGGGGTGTATTAGTAATTCTTCTTAAGAAATTTGATTATAAAATTTTGTTCAAGAGGTATAAAATTATTTTGGCCCCAATAACATTTCTCTTGATAAAACTGCATACTTAAATGTGTATAAAATTCAATTCGAACAAAAATAACCATTAATGCCTCAAATACATACATTGAAAACTAAATTTCGCTACCAATCTGTACTTTTTGGTAATTTACTCTCTCTAAAAAATCTCAAAAACTATAATTTCCCCTTTTGACTAGAGAGGATAAAACATTAATTTTTGACAGCAAGAACTTTTGTCTTGATAATATCGTCAGACTAGACCTCAAACAATTACAATAAGAAAATAAGCTTTGCTACCAATTTCAACACGTGTAATTGTCCAAATCAATACTTATTGTAATTTACTCTCTAGAATATCTCGAAAAGTAGAATTTTTTTTTTCTTCTTTTCACTCTAAAAATCTAGTAAGAAAGGTAAAAAAATTAATTTTAATAGCTATAAATTTTGTCATGATAATACCGTCCACCTAACATTGAGAAGGATCCTATCTTGAAAAGCCATTCGATTAGGGTAGTTTTGTAATTTACTGCCTCAAATATCACAAAAAGTAGATTTTCTTTTCTTTCGTTTACCTCTAAAATTTAGTAAGAAAGGTAAAAAAATTTAACAGCAACAACTTTTGTCTTGATAATATTGCCCACCTAACATTGAATAAGATCCCATTCGTAAAAAAAGCCATGTAAGAAGGGTGGTTTTGTAGTTTACTCTCTAAAATATCTCAAAAGCAGATTTTGTTTTTCTTCTTTTGAAATTTAGCAAGAAAGGTAAAAAGATCAATTTTGACAGCAATAACTTTGTCTTAGTAACATTCAAAAGGATCCTATCAGTAAAAAAGGCGCATTGCAACAAATATTTTTATTCACACTTACTAGTTACTACATAAAATAGAAACCACTCTCACTCAACTTATTTCTTTTCTTCTTCAAAGTCCATAACTCGGCACACACAAGAGGTGTAAAAATTGCAAGTCACGCGCTGGATTCTTGATTTTCCTTCGTCAATCGGGTATGGTATATCTTTGTGAAATGATTCATGCCATATATAAAAAATTCAAAGAATCCATGTTTGTACTTTTCACCCTTTCTCTCTTGTGTATGGGTTTCTTTTTGACTTATTTTTGCCGTATAATTACCAAATTCAACATCAAGAAAGTTCTTTCTCCAAAGCTGCATCTACAGTTCCTGAGATTTGATAAGGTTTGAATAATTATATAAGCACCCACAAATCTTTTTGAAGCAGAAAAAACTGTGGGTCTGTCTATAATATATACATATTTTTTTTAATTTCATTATGTTTTCCTTTAATTTTAATATTTAGGAAGTATGTAAATGTGTTTGGATATTATAAAAATTTTAGAGTACTTTTTTGTACTTTTTACTTTTTAAAGGATTTTAGTGTCAAAACGTAGATATTTTTTTTTTTACATTGGATTTTCTATTACAATTAGATCGACTCTTGTAAATATAAATATCCTCAGAGTGAACATTAACTGTAGATTTTAACTGTTACTATATATATATATATATATATATATATATATATATATATATATATATATATATATATATACAGGAGACATTATATTTTATATACTATATATATGTATATCATAGATCATATATAACATAGTTTTGAATCTCCAGACACTTTAGATTACGCTTTCCCCAAGTTCTTAAATTTGTGTTTTTTTTTTTTTTAGCTGATTCAATTGCTTAGATTTATAATTTCTTTTTACCACTTTTTAAAATTTGTCTTGAAATTCTATTACTCTTGAAGTGTAATATTAGAAATGGTGATCATCTAATATAACATTGCGTGTATAACTTCTTCTTAGACACCTTTACAATAATTTATTTTTTAATGAAAGAGTTGTGGAGACAAAGTAAGAGACAAAAGTTATTTTCTCACATATTTCATTAATCCTATACAATATTAAAAGATATTATTTGTACTTTGATATTAATTTATTAATGATTTTATACTCTCTTAATCTGTATAACACAATCAAAAAGTTTAAGTGAAAATAAATAATAAATAATAAATAATCTCTTGGGACGTATACAATATATCAGTTTTAAATGTTTTATGACATGTTTTTTTTTTTGTATATTTTTATATAGTATTTTAATATTTTTTTTAACAAATTTTAGCTATAGTAGTGTTACTTTAGAGTCACTTTTATAAAAAAATTATCAAAAATATATCCATCTTAATATACTTTTATTTTTTAAGATGATCTTTTCTATTTATTTTAAAAGTAATTAAAAATAATACTTTTTAAAAAAATCATATGATCCTGTCGTCCCTAAACCAAATTCCTATCTCCTCCCCTACCTTAACTGTAACAACTAAATCCTTTCTATTTCATTAATTAGGCACCCCTTAACTTTAGGATATTTTTTACATTTATTCCTTATACATAACAAATCTTTCAAATATTTTTAATTACTCTTTGAGCAATAATATATAGTGAGATTTTTTAAAAATTTAAATACTATACCCTTAATTTAAAATCTTGGAAAGGAATATATTAAAGTACTTATAACAACTTGAAATAAATTAATTTTTGGTTAATGTAATTTCAAGAGATTATCATTTGAAATCCGTAGCTAGATTTGAAATGACATCGGCAATAACTTTATCAAGCGCTCTGATACATGGACAAGATACGGACACTGTGATACAATTTTTTTTTAAATTACAAGATACGACACGACTGTATTTTTATATAAAATATCGTCAAAACCTGCACAGATAACATTCTTAAGTTTATGTAATGAATCAAAACAAAAATATTTAAATTCAAAACAAAGTAACCAACTACTAATAGTTTAAATAAAATACTCGGTAAAATTTAAGTCATAAATCCAAGTATTGAATGACCGGTCACGTACACAAATCAAATGACTAAACAAAGTTATATATAATACTTAATTAAAATATGGGATAATTACACAAACAGCCCCCTCATGTTTGGGGAATTACACAAACACCCCCGTGATTGGATTTTGTTCAAAATTCGTTACATTTTGCTGAATGTAAATTTGCGTCTTATTTATCTTGTACAATAAATGAAAAATAAATGGAAATTGCTAAAAAAATAAAAAAATAAGTCTCATATATTCTATTTTAGATAATGCAAAAAATTTCAAAAATTATGTATATTTTGAAAGATTTTGTAAATTATTCATCACATCATTTTTGGCGTTATGGTCTTACAGCAGAAGCTTGTCTATTTGATTAAAAAAATACACTGCAAAGGGTGTTTGTGTAATGAGATGCATACTACAGGGGGTGTTTGTGTAATTTCTCAAATATGAGGGGGTGTTTGTGTAGTTAGACCATACATCAGGGGGTGTTCGTGTAATTCTCCCTTAAAATATTTAAATCGGATTTTAGTGTTGCAACTTGAAGAAAGAACGTAGTTATTATGTCCGTCCAATTTTGTTTGCATAGAATAGAAATGAAGACAAATACAATGGGCTTTTTTGTGACATTTATCTGAAAAAAAATAGTGGTCTTGTATGCTTTTTCGCTACTTAGTTATTCAACTTTTAAAGTTTTACATTTGATTCTTCTAATATCTTTTTCTATATATTTTAAAAAAAATTAACTTTAACCACAAATAAAAGTTGAAAACTTCCAAACCAACCCCAAAACCTGTCCGGACGTGTCGTACACATCCTTAAAACGTGTCCAACACGTTTTTTTTTTTTATTAAGACGTACCCATGTGGAATGCTCGACACATATCGAAGGTATGTCGGTGTCGTGTGGATGTCCAACGCGTGTCGGACACTGTATTAAGAGATTTTTCGGCGTGTCGGTGCATCAATGATCAAGCATCAAATGCACAAGTCCTTGATAAAGTGTTTTCAATGGCTTTAACTGATGTGACGAATTTTGTGATTACTTGAACTCTTTTTTTTTTTTTTTTGTTGGGTGCCCCAATTAACCAATTATTTTAACTAGATTGAATAACACAACGGAGAGATGATTTCTCTAAGTTGATTATAGAAGATTGTTAAAACATTATTATTCAAGAGCATTATAATTTATTTTATAAAAAAATCAGTTTTTAGTCTCTATTCATTGCAAAAGGCACCCTGTATTATTTTATTGGAAAATAACCCATGTATTCTCAGATAACCTCACGTGAAGTTTAGAAATAGTAAATACTCTTTACCATTATATTAAACTGACTATATCAATGACAAACAATTTTTATGACTTTTTTCTTTCTAAAACCTATGCTTTTCAGCTAAATAGTGTAAGCATTCTAGATATTTTTTTTGAAATAATTAATATCACTAAAAAAAACTAATATAATTGGTACCTGATTGTAATATTTACAGATCTAAAGGGTCAAAATTAAATATGGAACTAAATTCGAATAACAATACTCGGTTATAACTCAAGGATGTAATTTCAATTAAAGTTAAGCTTTATTACCAGTTTCAGTACATGCAGATACTTACATAATTTACTCTGTAATATATCTCAAAAAAGTAGATTTTTAATTCTTTTCTTCTTTTGACTCTAAAAATCTAGTAAGAAAGGTAAAAATTCAATTTTAATATAATAACTTTTGTCTTGATAATATCGCCCACATAATATTAAATTGGATCATATCTGTAAAAAAAAACTCATAGAAAAAAGGTAATTTTGTAATTTGCTCCTCAAAATATCGCAAAAAGTAGATTTTTTTTTTCTTTTGACTCTAAAATTTAGTAAGAAAGGTAAAAAATTAATTTTAATAGCAATAACTTTTGTCTTGATAATATAGTCCACCTAACATTGAATCCAATCATATTTGTAAAAAAGTCATGGAACAAAGGTAGTTTTGTAATTTACTCTCCATAATATCCCATAAAGTAGATATTTCTTTTCTTATTTTGGCTCTAAAATCTAGTAAGAAAGGTAAAAGTTTAACTTTAACAGCAATAACTTTGATAATATCACCAACCTAACACTGAGTATATCTTTTATGTCAAGAAGCCACACAACGAGGGTAGTTTTGTAATTTACTTCCTAAAACATCTCATAAAGTATTTCTTTTTTCCTTTTGACTCTAAAAATTTAGTAAGAAAGGTAAAAATCTAATTTCAACAGCAACAAATTTTTATTGATAAAATTGCCCACCTAACATTGAAAGGATCGTATTTGTTAAAAAAAGCCATGGATCCAAGGTAATTTTATAATTTACTCTCGAAAATATCTCAACAAGTATATATTTTTCATTCTTTTGACTCTAAAATTTCTTAAGAAAGATAAAATTATATTGTTAACAGCAATGACTTTTGTCTTGGTAATATCGCTCACATTATATCGAATAGGAGGACCCTTTATGTAAAAAGCCATGAAAAAACGTTGATTTAGTAATTTACACAACAATAACTTTTGTCTTGGTAATAACCCCCACCTAACATCGAATAGGATCATATCTGTAAAAAAGCCATGGAACAAAGGTAATTTTGTAATTTACTCTCCAAAATATCTCCAAAAGTAGATATTTTTCTTCTTTTGACTCTAAAATTTAGTAGAAAAGGCAAAAATTCAATTTTAACAGTAATAACCTTTATCTTGGTAAAATCGCCCACCTAACATTGAGCAGGACCATATATGTTAAAAAGCCATGAAACAAAGGAAAATTTTAATTTACTCTCCAAAATATCTCAAAAACTATATATTTGTTCTTCGTTTGACTCCAAAATTTATTTAAGAAAAGGTAGAAAATTATATTTAACTGCAATAACTTTTGTTTTGATAATATCGCCCAACTTACATTTTATAGGATCCTATCTGCAACAAATATTATTGTTCACACTTACTACATGAACTACAAAGGACTCTCACTCGACTCGTTTCTTTCTCTTTCCAAAGTCCAAAAGACCAAATCTAGTGCTGAATTCTCACTCGACTCATTTATGATCTGTGTAAAATGCTTCATGTAAAACACACATTTGTTATTTTTCACCATTTTGCTCTTTTTTATGGCTTCCTTTTGGCTTGATTTTGCTTTTTAATTACAGGTGAAGGCACAGAAAGTTCTTTCTGCATAATTGCATATACACTTCCGGAGATTCCGTAAGGTTTGAATAATTATATAAGCACCCATGAATCCATATGTTTTATTTCTTTTTACCATTCGTTTTTGTGTTTGTGTGTGTATGTTTGCTTCTTTTTGTTTAGTTAGAGGGGATTCCAACAAATCCAATGTAAATAAAGTTCCTTCTCCATAAAACAAAAAAATGTTTTGGTGTAACTATAATTTCTTTTTCCTTTTTAAAAAACATACAAGATGTTATTCTATAAATTTGATTTTTAAGAAAATATGTTTATACTATTTATATTATCAAGATGAGTGGGTAATTTTTAAATTTTAGAAATTTTGTTTGTCTGATGTTTTTATGTACTTTTCAAAGGATATATATATATATATATATATATATATATATATATATATATATATATATATATATAATATGTTTACTGCTAATTATAAAATATTTGTTCTTCTGAAAAACCAGATTAAAATAATAGTAGTGTGTCTTTTTTTTTTTTTTTTTAGTTTCACAGTATGTTATCTTAATTATTAATTATATAGATGTCTAAATGCCTTTTAAGTCTTTATCAGATGAGTTACTTGGGTAGAAAATGCTTTTGCTCCTTTCTGTTTGTGGACCCACACATTACTGACTGCATCATCAATTTATTTTCCTTGTAAATCTTTGCATATATAGTATTAGTGTGGTTGAATTTTACAAATTGTTTCTAAAATTAAAGAAGAAATTCGAACTTTTAAAGAATGTTTGTCATCTAGTATATTCACAGTACACAAATGCAGGCTTGTTTTATTTTTGTGGACATTCATTAGTTTAATTTTTTGCTTCATGTTTAATTTGTTTCTGCAAACAAATAAACATCTCTATTTCACTTGATCAAAGCCATTTACAAATTCGTCTTTTCCAAAGTTTCAGCAGGACACATTTCTTCTAAGTTGGTGTGGAAGCTTTTGAGGTGAGAAGATTTTCCACATTTGGTTTACATGAGGAAGTCACTGTCAAAGAACAGAAGAGAGTTATATGAAGATTTAGAAGCATCGGGAGTTGAACGTGGTTACTGATGGTTTCAGAAAGCTGTTTTGAGCAAAGCTGAAATGCTAGAACAGCGTGAAAATGAAAAGGAAAAGATTATCGACATTAGTGAAGACGATAACAATGATGATGACAAAGACCCTCAGTCCAACTTTAAGAAACACGGCAACTCTTCTGCAATCAAGGGCGAGGAAGTCGGCAATATGAAGAAAAGGTCGAGGAAAGTGGTTGATGGAGGAAATGTGGATAAGGGAAATAATGTTAGACTGAAGAAAAAAGAGACTGGTAATGATGATGTTGAAACTTAAGCCCATTTGTTCCTTCAAGTGTACGTGCCAATTACCAATATTTCAACATCTTTTTACCTATTTTCACATATTCACTATTACTGCTTTAATATAACAACGTAGCTCTCATTACTTTTAACATGATGTTTTTTTTAGATGAATATTGGGGATGTCTCTGAGTATGATGATTTTCTAAATGAGCGTTCTGAATTCAGAGAAAACTTCTTGAATTCTCTTAAAAAAACATATGACGAAGAGGAGCACCACAACCGTCTGGAAGCAATTCAAGATGGATTATGTCTTACTTCTTATCCAGGTCAGTTTGAGATGTACAAGTTTGTATAGTGTTTCTTTTCATCAGTGAGAAATATTCATTGGATGACAATCGTATGATATATTATTGCTACATCTATGTTGGTGATTTATCTTAATTCTGTTGGTGGAAAGATCAAGTTATTTACGGATACCTCGTGTTTCTTTTTTTGATCTTATCATGCTATTATCTTCTTCTTTCTCATATCACTTCCGGTTTTACCATATCAATTATCTTCCATGCTCTCTATCAGGATATCTGTTGTTAGACTACATAACAATCCGACCAAATCAGAAGATACTTTTACAGATAATGAGATCTGGACATAAGCTTATGAATTTGTATAGATATTCGAAATGTCTGCCTTGCATGCAGATTTTATTTGTAAACTAGTAAAGAATAGGTATAATAAGGACCTTTGCATGATATGCAAGGCGCTTGGACACCTCTCAGAGAAGTGTCGATGCAAGACCCTCAAGGATGATTTTCTTAGTAAGAATCCAACTCAAATTTGTGAAACACATGATACATGTTCCCTCCCTCTCGAGGGTAAGATCGTGAAACAAAAAATATAGGAGACACAATACCACGGCTTCAAAAAACCCTATCCGTCGCGTGTTCGAAAAATTTAGAGAAGCCAAAATATCAATTGATATGGGGTATAGAGGCAACGGTTAATATCCCAGAAAAGGGAAAGAATACGGCCGAGACACCGACAAAGCTGATGTGACAAGTCAGGGATCTAGATCTTTAAAGCAACAAACAGAACTTATGCTCTCGATCCTCCTAAAAGACACGAGAATAGTTCTTGGCGGGACCGAGTTCAAGAGGAGAAAGAGAATCGGACCGAGGTGTCTAGGAAAAACAACATGAAGGAAGATCAAACTGCTCCGAGTACGCAAGACGCATTGTATCTTACTGCAAGCGTTACTCGATTAATTTAATTTTCCTAGTGGAGCCTAAGACAAATCTTGAATCGATTTCGCAAGATAATGAGTTTTGCTTTGTTTATCTTCAATTAGTGTTAATTATCAAAAACTACCAACTTTGTGGGTGTCTCGGAAAAAAATTGTCTAGATCCCTCATAGATTATAGTTAGTAACGTATAACATGTTATTTTCTTCTTACTATAAATGGTTTGCACCATCCATTCTCGTGTGTATATGTGAATAAGTATGGTTGCTCGTCAAAGAATTATTTGTGAAGCTCAATATTTTTACTGCATTAGGCTTTGTTTTTTTTTTTTTTTTTTTTAAGTGAAAGATGGAGACTCGACAATTGATGGCTCCCGAACACCCCAACTAGGTTGACGCCTCAGGAAACCAATAAACCTACCAAGGCTCTGATAATGTAAATTGAATAAACGTCAAACAACATAATGTCAACAGTCAAGACTCAACAAAATCTAAAGAACTCTTTATCACAATAATCATCATTAACCAAATTAAAAGCAAACACTCGAATAGACGACTAACAATGCTCCCTTGTGTGTCTTGGTCCTTAATTACCGAGAGCATCAGAAACTTTGTTTCCAAAGCCTAAAAATAAATTGAATCGATATAATTCCGGCAAGTCAACCCGCTTATATGATGGTTGTGGGGGACTTCAATACGATTAAGGGACCACGTGAAAAACGTTTCCATACCCATTCCATTAACTCCTTGTGATTTAGAATGTCCTTAGATGACTGCGAGCTATTAGATGTTCCTCTATTTGGTGCAAGCGTCACATTGTCAAATGATCACATGCGAAATAAGAGGGTGAAGTGTGGTCGGATAGTGCACTCATATGAGTTGTATAGGCTAGTAGAGCATGATTGCCGATTTTCCCCCATTGTGCTTCATAGTCGCACATCTCGTTCTCTTCATCTCACATTAAAAGAACAAGGACGGGCCTTCAATGCACTATGATAAGCCATGCTCTCTAGTTTGAGAGTGAGAAAATTTAGAACTTCATCTCACATTACTTTGGGGGAAAATTCATAAACCCCCCCTGTGGTTTCTAAAACCTGCTTGAAACCCTGTTCTGGTTTGATAATTGTCTAGAACCCCCTTGTTGTTTCAACAACTCTGCACGAAACCCCCTTGTCGTTCCGAAAACCCCTGCACGAAATTTCTTTTTCCATCCAACTCCGTTAGGGCGTGGTGTACACTCGCCCCACGTGAAAGTATGCTTGCTTTTTGTGTACTTTTTTCTCTTTAAAAATTCAAATTTATACTTTAAAACTTTATCACAAAACCCCCTTGTGGTTTGGAGACCTGTACGAAAACCCTCTAGTGGTTTGGAGAATCCTGCACGTAATCCCAATTTTAAAATTATTTACATATAAATAATGATAATTATTTGTATTTCTCTTATAAATTCAAAATAATGTTTGGATTTTTTTAAAATAAAAAAGTGGTTAAAGTTTGATACGTTTAGGTTCTTAAATGGTAACATTTCAGCGCTAGAAGCAACTCTAGGCAATATTCAACGCCAAGAATCTCATATGGTGCTACGTTTTAAACTATTATCCAGAGGCGAAAGCCCATGTGGATCTAGCGTTTATGCAATAGGAATTCTACCTCACAAAGAAAAATAGAAACAAATGGCTTGCACCACGGGATCAGAATCCTCGTTTTTCTATAATGCAATGAATATGAAAAGAACAACGACGGGCTTCAATGCACTATGATAAGCCATGCTGTCTAGTTTGACAGTGAGAAACTTTAGAACTTCATCTCACATTATTTTGGGGGAAAATTCATAAACCCCCCCTTGTGGTTTCTAAAACCTACTTGAAACCCCGTTGTGGTTTGATAATTGTCTAGAACCCCCTTGTGGTTTCAAAAACCCTTGCACGAAATTTCTTTTTCCATCGAACTCCGTTAGGGCGTGGTGTACACTCGGCCCACGTGAGAGTCTGCTTGCTTTTTGTGTACTTTTTTCTCTTTCAAAAGTCAAATTTATCCTTTAAAACTTTAGCACAAAACCCCCTCGTCGTTTGGGGACCTGCACGAAAACCCTCCAGTGGTTTGGAGAATCCTGCACGTAATCCCTATTTTAAAATTATTTACATATAAATCAAATAAATAATTATTTGTATTTCTCTTATAAATTCAAAATAAAAATTATGTTTGGATTTTTTTAAAATAAAATATTTTTTAAAAATTTAAACAATATATATCTATAAATAGTGACGTGAGGGCAATTTATTCACTTAATAAAAAAACTAATGGACTTCAATGAAACTTAACGGAGGGGATTTTATGCAGATTTATGAAACCACAAGGGGTTCTAGACAATTTACAAACCACAAGGGGGCAGGTTTGCGAATCCTGTACGTAATCCCTCCGTCGATTTTTTCTTCATAAACACGACATAATCTCCCCTAACTAGTCGTTTACTGTTTACAAACTTGTTCCAACCAGTCGTCAGCAAGTGGCCACGCGGCCTTCCTCGATAAATATAACGAGAGTCCCATGCATTATTGTGAGCATCTCTAATACTCAAATCTTGCACAGGAGGACGTTGTGATAAGTCTAGTTCCGGGAAGATCGATTTGGCGCAGGATTTTGGGACGGAAAATTCTCCGCCTTTTGCATCTGAGAAATTCAGATTCTTTGGGAATGACAGAATGTCCATTTGATTGTTATCGTTCTCGTTGTTTTCGTTTGTGTGTAGGAGCTCCGCCGCGTGTAGTGGCTTAAGCGAAATTTTGGCAAAGGGTTCGTCTGAAGAAGAGGTGGATTAAAAACGGAAAGAGAGAACTCGACACTTAATTAATGGAACGTCGTTGTAAATATAGTCCATGCCGGAGGTATTTTCCAAGTGACCTTGAGAGAAGTAGTATATGTACGAGTGTAAGGGGAGAATCTTGACGGAGGGTCCGACGATGGCACGCCAGATTTCTGGATTGACTTCAGAAGCGGTTGTTGACATGGATTGTGGTATCTTGTTAGATTATGGAGAGAGTATTGCTGTTCTGATTATCCTAAACAAATTTGTTCCTGGTAAACATGGCCATAGCATCAAAAGAACCTGTAGTAGTAAGGATATCTCTTTGATTTTCCTCCTGTAAGAGAATTGAGTACATACACGTCCCTATACATACATTCATCCTCCATCTACACCACCATCCATGTCGACAACCCACCACTCTCCTTGACTCACTCTGCACTTGGTCGACTACTCTTTTGCCCAAGGGAACTGTCCTATCGCGTTCTGGTTCAGATGCATACTCAATGTCCACCTCTATTGCATTTGATACTCTGGAGCTCTCAGCATTGAATTTCTTACTCAAAAGAGCTTGGTTTCGATTCAGCCGTACAACATCAGTATCCGGCGTCTTCTTTAGAAGCTATTTTCCTCTACCATTCCCATTTTCCCTCACAGCCCAATTTTGCATAGAGCCATAGACACCCGATCGAGGTTGTATTTGAGACGTATGTCGACTCAACTTCTGGACATCACGCTTCTCCATCTTTCTCCGATGCTCAAGTTCATAAACATCATCGAAAGAACTTTCTTCTTCTTCTTCTTCTTCTTCTTCACATATATCAACTTCAGGTACACCATTCCTCTCGCCCTTGGGTGCATAAGACCTGCCGTGTTCCTTAAGGTTGCGCCTAGAGTACTCGAACTGACGGCCATTGTCACCATCATTATTTTCGTATTCAACACCATCGATAACTTGCTCCCTTTCGTTCCTAAGCTGTTCTTCAGCTTTGCTGAAAAGAGCTTTCAAAAACCATCGGTAACCACGCTCCACTCTTGGTGTTTCCAATTCTTTATACACTCTTCTTTGTGATTTGGCAGTGACATTTTAATGCCAGCCAAATGTGGACAATCATCAGGGATAAACATCTTCTCTGCTCAAAAGCTTCCACACCAACTTAGAAGATTTTATCTGCTCAAAAAATCGTATTGATAATCAAATTTATCTCTCTAAGAAACTTCTATAATCAAATTTCTTATGGACAATTCTTCAAAACAAATAATTGTATCTTAAGTACAATTACAGTTCTTCCTGAGGTTTCATGTATTTAAAAAATTTACCATTAAATTTTTAAAAATCGCAAAAAAACACTGATAAAACTAATGACTGATACAGTTGACTGACCAATTTGATTAAGAGGTATCACGATAACCGTACTTTTTTCAGTAAAATAAATACTTTGTGAAATAGTTCCGTGATGTATTTTGTAAAGCATATTTATATTGATGAAATTCGTAAAAGGAAATCCTATATTATGTAAAAATTAAACAAATATAAGCAAAAAGTATACAAAAAACTACAAATAAGTTCTCTAATAGTTTAAAACTACAAAAAACACATCTTAAAACTACAAAAATACAACGGCATACATAGATCTATAGTTTTCGGTGTTGACAATGATATTTGTGCACATTGACCGCCTTTAATTAAAACAACAAATCAAGTCAAAAATAAAATAAAACACAGGAAAAACGAAATGGTAAAAAATAAAATGATAACACACGGTTTTGTCTGGATTTTTGTATATGTCATGAAACATTTAATCTTATAAAGATCATACCGGACTGCAAAGGAAAATCAAGAATTCATCAAAAGGGTAAATCCAGTGTTAATCGTGTACTCAATCCAAAGTTCAGTGAAATAGCTAATATTAATGTACTGCCTAAAAGGAAGCAGGATATAGAAATTTGTTTGTGGATCTTACTATGTCTGAAATCGATAGCTATAATATGACTATGTTTTAAACGGTCTACGATACAGTAAATTATAGAGGACTAGGTTATAGTTAGTTGACAGATTCCGTTTGGAAATGTTTCGATAAATGGGTACAGATTTGTGATTTTTTGGATTGTAAGTAAATAAAAAAAAAAGCCATTTTTTGGGCAGCAATATTTCATGTACTTTAATAATTTTAATATTACTGCTAAAAGAGAAAAAAATTAATTGATCGAGTATCGACAGATCGAAAGAAAAATTAAATGACTGAATGATAAAATTTAGAAATGACTAATTAAGAATATTAAAAATATGTATAGTAGTAAGCTCAAAAATATTACTCAATAGGTACAGATACAATTAAAGAAAGACATGAGGTACGTAAGTATAAAAATCACCCTCAAGGTTTGAGAAATTACAAAGACACCTGCCTAAGACTAACGGACGTCAAAGTTAAATGACATATTACAGCAAAAACACTATAAGACGAAGTTATATATAGCTACGCCCCTAATATTTGGTTTAACTACATAAATCAATCTTTAATTTTTTAGAAACTTAAAGCAACACCCCTGAAACTAATTGTCATGTTTATGCATGTTTTCGAGGTATCTCTCTGGTAATTTAAATCTTTGGAGTGGTTAAATGTAGTTTTATCAAATCTTAGTTGTGAGATGTAATGAGAGTGATAGCTTTAAATCATATTTGTTAATCCATTAATAGTCATTGGTTTATGAGGGATTTTGTAAAGTTTCCGAAATTCTAGGGCAACTTCTATAAATACAATAAACCTCAGGAGTGTAGCTGTAATTATCCTTAAGAAATTTGATAAAAAAAATTGTTTTAGAGATAAAATCCACAACAACTTTGTCTTAATAAAAATGCCTACCTACTTAAATGTATACAAAATTTGATTCGGACAAAATCAAATAATTACTTTGAGAACTAATTCTTTTCCCTCTTGACTTTAAAATTTAGTAAGAGAGGTAAAATATTAATTTTTGACAGCAACAAGTTTTGTCTTGATAATATCGCCTACCTAAACCTCAAACAATTACAATAGAAAATAAGTTTTACTACCAGTTTCAGCATGTGCAATTGTCTAAATCAAATACTTGTTGTAATTTACTTCGGAAAACATCTCAAAGACTAGATTTTTTTTTCTTTTTTTGACTTTAAACATCAAATAGGATTTGATCTGTGAAAAATCAATTATTTTTGTTCTCACGGGATATTTTGTGTTCATAAAATAAAAACACCCCTCAATAGAGTCATTCCTTTTCGTCTCAAAACACACACAACCATCAGAGGTGTAAATCGACGTTGGTGCTTTTGATGCATTCTTGATTTTCCTTTGCAGTCCGGTATGATCTTTATTAGATTAAATGTTTCATGACATATACAAAAATTTAGACAAAATCGTGTGTTATCATTTTATTTTTTACCAATTCGTTTTTCGTGTGTTTTATTTTATTTTTGACTTGATTTGTTGTTTTAAATAAAGGAGGTTAAATGTGCACAAATATCATTGTCAACACCGAAAAACTATAGATCTATGTATGCCGTTGTATTTTTGTACTTTTAAGATGTGTTTTTTGTAGTTTTAAACTATTAGAGAACTTATTTGTATTTTTTTCTATACTTTTTGGTAATATTTGTTTAATTTATAGAAAATATAGGATTTTCTTTTACGAATTTCATCAATATAAATATCGTTTACAAAATACATCACGGAACTATCTTAGAAAGTTTGTATTTTACTGAAAAAAGTACGGTTATCGTGATACCTCTTAATCAAATTGGTCAGTCAACTGTATCAATCGTTAGTTTTATCAGTTTTTTTTTGTGATTTTTAAAAATTTAAAGGTAACTTCTGTAAATACATGAAACCTCAGGGAGAACTGTAATTGTACTTAAGATACAATTATTTGTTTTGAAGAATTGTCCATAAGAAATTTGATTATAGAAGTTTCTTAGAGAGATAAATTTGATTATCAATACGTTTTTTGAGCAGATAAAATCTTCTAAGTTGGGGTGGAAGCTTTTGAGCAGAGAAGATGTTTATCCCTGATGATTGTCCACATTTGGCTGGCATTAAAATGTCACTGCCAAATCACAGAGAAGAGTATATAAAGAATTGGAAACACCAAGAATGGAGCGTGGTTACCGATGGTTTTTGCAAGCTCTTTTCAGCAAAGCCGAAGAACAGCTTAGGAACGAAAGGGAGCAAGTTATCGATGGTGTTGAATACGAAAATAACGATGGTGACAATGGCCGTCAGCTCGAGTCCTCTAGGCGCAACCTTAAGGAACACGGCAGGTCTTATGCACCCAAGGGCGAGAGGAATGGTGTACCTGAAGTTGTTATATGTGAAGAAGAAGAAGAAGAAGAAGAAGAAGAAGAAAGTTCTTTCGATGATGTTTGTGAACTTGAGCATCGGAGAAAGATGGAGAAGCGTGATGTTCAGAAGTTGAGTCGACATACGTCTCAAATACGACCTCGATCGGGTGTCTATGGCTCTGTGCAAAATTGGGCTGTGAGGGAAAATGGGAATGGAGGAAAAGAGTTTCTAAAGAAGAAGCCTGATACTGATGTTGTACGTCTGAATCAAAAGCAAGCTCTGTCGAGTAAGAAATTCAATGCTGGGAGCTCCAGAGTATCAAATGCAATAGAGGTGAACATTGAGTATCCATCTGAACCAGAACGCGATAGGACAGTTCCCTTGGGCAAAAGAGTAGTCGACCAAGTGCAGAGTGAGTCAAGGAGAATGGTGGGTCGTCGATATGTGGAGAAGGGAAAGAGTGTGATCCACGTAGAGGATCCTATTCATGAGAATACTAATCAGATGCCTAACCCGAGGAATCAGCTTGGACGTATTGATAGAACTCCAAACGTGATGGAAAATGCACATGTTACAAGAAAATTAAGGAAAACGATAAAGGACCAAGGGCATTTGACTCAGAGATTTGGTCCTGGGAACAATCTGTTTCCCAGAAAACTGTATGAGCACGTTGAAAAAGGTGAGGCACAGAGCGAGAAAGGCTTAAAGAGGCCTGCTGCAAGAACTTGCACTGTTATAGAAAATCGTTATGACAGTGGTTATTCAGCCCAACGACTTAAGGATGGAGAGGAACAGAGCCGCAAAAAGCTGAAGAAATCACCGGAGGAATAGGGGGAGAGTTCAAAAGAGCTAGTTGGCGATGAAGGAGGCAAAAGATACCCACAATGCAAACCTTGTAGAAATGAAGTTAGAAATGACGAGGACTACAGAATATGTGGTCATTCCTTTTGCTCTCACAAGTTTTACCATGTGAGGTGCCTGACGAATAAGCAGTTGAGATCTTATGGCCCTTGCTGGTACTGCCCTTCTTGTCTTTGCCGATCTTGCTTCACCGATTGCGATGACGATAAGATTGTTTTATGCGACAGTTGTGAGCATGCATACCATATTTACTGCATGCACCCGCCGCACACTGCTGTATACAAAGGGAAATGGTTTTGCAAAACATGTGATGCGGGAATATGAAGTGTTCGAAGAGCTAGACATTTGTTTGAGAATATACGTAGTGGAAAGAAAGCTGCTGATGGGAATTTATGAAAGGAAGATGCATTGAAAAAGTCTGGTGGTGTGGAGATGCTTTTAAGTGCTGCAAAAACTCTGAATTACGAAAAAAATCTTGCGGCTACTGGACCGTGAACTTGGGAGGAAAGTTAAGATCTTTTTGTACTTGAGAGAGAATTTCAATTTGTACCTGTAGTTTAATGTACACTTTGTATGTTACTTCATAATCAGGGCGACTGATATTTTTGCGGATTGTTAGCGGAGGTGATTTTGGTTATAACTTTTTTGTAGGAGCTATGATTGGGATATGCTCCTTGATTGAAACACTGCAACTTATACTGCAACTGTTCTAATTGTATCACTAGGAAAATTCTGAGTTCTGATTGAATCTTTTTTAAAAATATTGGATGACAAAAAGATCACGCTCCCCCCTGACTCCCATTGTTATTTATTTATTTATTTATTTTCTGTACGTTTTACCAGATACACGGCTATATGAAAAGTTAATTTGTCATGCTTTTAGAAAAGTTAAGACACACAATTGAATTAAGGGTCAATTGCAATCACCTCTATCGTTTGGAGCGTTTTGCAATATGCCCCCTATCGTTTCGAATTTCGCACTTTGCCCCCTAACATTTCGTTAAGCGTGGGGTTTGCCCCCCGGAACGTTGACCGGTGGAATATTCCACCGGAGATCCCAAAATGTGCCCAACACGTGCCCGACGGAAGGGCATTTTCGTCTGACCACTTTTGACTATTACCCCCTAACCTGTTGTACCAACGTTTCCCCCTTAACGCTTTGACTCTGCCCACTAACGTTTGTACAAAATGACCTTAGTGCCCCCTAACATTTGCTCCAGACTAGAACTTTGCCCCCTAGCGTTCGCCTCTTATAGGTTTTCATTTTCTTCGGGCAATTTAAGTGTGCTGACAATCGATTGTTCGTTACAAATTGTTGCATATGTTCGTTATTGTTATGCAGAAGGCAAAACCATCTTTCTATTAGAGCTTCTCCTTCCATTTTTGAGCACTTCCACAATGTCTCTATAGCGGGTTAACGCACCTGTCATTTATGATTTTTGGTGAATTTCTCTACCTACTGAAAAATATATAGTGAATATAGTGTATCTTAGTAATCATTTACCATAACCAGTAAAAAATATTTATCGTCCCATGGAGAATTGATTACTTATTAAACGTTGAGTGTATAGCTGTGTTGGGAAAATGCAATATTGTTTCGGGGTTTATCATTTATTTCCCTAAAAAGATGTTATTAACGCATACTTATATGTGCTACTTGGACCATGGTTGGTGACGTACTGACATGGAAAATGATGATAAACCAATAAAATTGTATCAAATGATTAAGATATGAAGCCCACTAGGATTGCCTATTTGGTTAAAGAAGTGAAATTATTCCCCAAACTCTCAAACTCAATTCTCTCTATAGAGCGACTTGATTCTATATGCCTTCTGAGTGGTTGTCAAACCTACTTTTTCAAATGTGGTTTGTCCGGCTAGCTATATTTGCAGGCTATTTGGAACTGAAATATTATTTCCTATTCCACAATGAACTATTTAATCCACTTTAATTTATCAACTATGATGTACCGTATTTCGGTACTGCCATGTCAAAATATTCGATACAATACTCACACAACACCCCTTACGAGCCATATTAAGTCACCCTCAAGTATCGGGAAGAATGGTTAAGTGGGCAGTAGAACTTGGAGAATACGACATTCACTATGCTCCAAGACCCTCCATAAAAGCCCAAGTGTTGGCTGATTTCATGGTGGAAACCAACGAAACATCCGAGGAAGCATCTGTAGTAGAGCCCTGCAAAGTATATGTGGATGGGTCATCCAGCAATGGTACTGGAGGAGCAAGCGTCGTCTTTAAGTTGCTGCACGAGGATTAACACGAGGAAGTGCTATCTCTTGCTGTGAAGATAGGATTCCCCGTGTCTAACAATGAAGTAGAGTACGAGGCCCTACTTATCGGGATGAGGATGGCTAAAGAAGGAAAGATGACCCGAGTCCACTTTCATGGTGACTCACAGTTGGTGGTACAGCAAGTAAGAGGCACGTACGAAGCCAGAGATGAAAGGATGAAGGAGTACCTGATTGCAGTATGCAAATCGCGTGAAAGCTTCAAAGAATTCACTCTCAAGCAGATCCCTCGAGCGGAGAACAAAGAAGCAGACACCTTGTCCAGAACGGCAGCTGGTATGCACCCCATCGGAACACGACAGGTAACCATCCTCACCATTAGCTCATCTGAGAAAGTCACTTGGCGTTAGAAGCGTTGAATATAGAAAAGGATGATCGCAAAGGGTGGATGACCGAAGTTATGGCATACTTACAAAACCCGGAGAAGTATGAGCATGTTTAGTGAGCTAGGAAAAAGAGCCGCTCGATTCGTTCTGAAGGACGGAGTATTATACAAGAAAGAGTTCTCCCAACCCTACCAACGATGTTTGACCAAAGACGAAGCCATCGAGGTAATGCAAGAGATACACGGAGGGATTTGTGGAAATCACTCGGGAAGTTGGAGCCTCGCTCGAAAAATACTTCGGCAGGGCTATTTCTGGCCCACCATGCAAAAGGATACCAAAGCATTCACCCAGCAATGTGAGCAGTGTCAGAAGCATGCTACGATGTCTCACCTCCCTGTTGCAGCATGGAAACCCAACCTCGCTCCCTGCCCTTTCGAAAAATGGGGTATTTACCTCCGAGTAGCCGTGGATTATTTCACCAAGTGGGTCAAGGCAGAGCCGATGGCACAGATCACCTCAGCAGCAGTTATCAACTTTCTATGGAGGAACATCGTTTGCAGATTCGGAGTGCCCCGAGTCCTCGTCAGCGACAACGAATTACAGTTCACCAGTGACCAACTAGCAAGATAGTGTGAACATTGGAAAATTCATCACCGCTTCACTTCAGTGGGGTATCCGCAATCCAATGGCCAGGTCGAGCTCACGTACCGCACCCTGATCCAGGGACTAAAAGCACTTCTCATGGCGTATGAGGGATAGTGGGTCGAGGAAATCCCTGGTCTATTGTGGGCCTACTGAACCACTCCAAGATCTTCAACCGGTGAAACACTTTCAGCCTGGCTTACGGACACGAGGCATCATCCCTGCAGAGATATCTACCCCCAGTTGGAGAATTCAGGAATACGAAGAAGACCGCAATAGCAAACGCATGGTCCTTGAACTGGACCTTCTAGAAGAGCATCGGAGGCAAGCCGCGCTTCGAAGTGCCCATTACAAAAACCGCATGGCCAGGTACTATAATAAGCGTATGAAAGATCGAACGTACCAGGTTGGTGAGTTGGTCTTACGGAGAGTAGGGGCGTCCAAAAATGTGGGAAAACTGGACCCCGCGTGGGAAGGGCCTTTCCAAATATCTCACATCCTTGGAGCAGCAACATACCAGTTGCGGGATATGGAAGGTCAGACCTATCCGCGCTCATGGCATGCGCTTAACCTCAGGAAATTCTACTCCTGAAGATGGCTTACGCGACGAAGGTAACTTTCCCCCTCGAAAAAACGAGGGAGAAATCAGCCCCAGGTACATAAATAAATGTCGTAAGCTTTAATTTTGGTAAGTTTATATTTACTACATAGTTTCATGTAATTAAGAGAACTACATGTGGCTTGATTCCCAATTTTACTACGAGGGATGCGTAGGAAGCTCGGAAGTTACTCGAGTTCAGCCCCAAAAAATAAAAATAATTGATGTACACCAACACACAGGCACGGAATAAACTAACACTGCAGGTACATAAAATTGAAAAGTTCCATTCAAAAGTGAGTGGGTTTTTACAAACTAGGGGTCGAAGCCCCAACGGTTTGCTTCGCCCGCCACCCACTCATAGGATGGGCGAAGATACAAAAGAAAAAGGAAAAAGAAAAGAAAAGGCTAAAAACTAAAGGACAACAAGGGCCATTACCCTCCACCACCATATAAGGCCACTACGGGCCACCATCAACACTTCCTTCTCAAGGCTCCTCTCGGCATCGCTTCCCGGCTCGGATGGCCACGCGACGCTCCTCCTCCGTCACCTCCATAACCACCCTCTCGGGGGGACTCCTTGATTCACGTGGGGGAACAGCTGGAGCAGCAGGGATTGGGGTGTGACCCCGAGGACGACGGGGCTCGACCCTCATCCGACGGGACTCGTCGAACGAAGGGATCTCCAAATCTCGGGGTACACCGGGCAGGCGGTGTACGATGCTCATGCACCTGTCACAGCCCATGCCAATAAACACCCGGACATCTCTCGGAGAGATGGTCTCGGTAGGCTTCATCTTCTGGGCCGCCTCTGCTGGAACCGCGGAAAGCTCCGACACCAACCTCCTCTCAAAGTCGGCCCGGGCCGAATCCAGCTCTGCTTGCTTCTAGGCCTCAAACTCCGCCCTCAGCACATGTTCCCCCACTAGCTCTGCCTCCACCTCTGCCACCTCAGCCTCAGCTCGCGCTAGATCCTCCCTTAGGCCATCCATATGCACCCGGCCCGCCATCACCGAATCCACCAGCGCCCTCAAGTCCTCTTCCATCTCGCGCAAGTTCTCTGCCCTTTCCATAAAAACGCTCTCTCGAGCCCGCCGCCTCCAGGGCATCGCGGTGAGTCCCCATCTCATCCCTCAGCTAAAATGACTCCTCCCGCCAGGATGCTCTCACCTCCTCTAGCTCCTCGCGGTACTTCTCTGCCATCTCTTGGTGCAGATGGGCCATCGCTTGGGCCCTTTGCACCCACTGAGAATCCCAGGACAATAGGATTTCACGTGAGTCAAGTTCCCGAGTCACGAACAGTGCTTGGAAGAAGAAAAAAGAGGCAGGAAAAGTCTATGCAGAAAGTGCCAAAGGAAAAGAGAAGAAGCAACATACATCGAGGAGATTGCGAGACAGGAGGACCAGCAAGTGTGCGCCCTCTTCATTGCCTAAGCTCCTTTTCCTCGGGCCTCAAGAGGCCATCCACCAGGTTTCAAAGACCGCTCATCTCACCCGAAGAATATATGGCCCAAAGGTCACGAGGCAGAGAAGGATCCCTGCTCGTTCCTTCGCCCGAGGGAACTACGGGGGTCGGCACCGGTGGAATGTTGGAAGCTTCAGGGTCGGCTGAAGTAGCACCCCTCGAGATGTCACCACCAGACCTGTCCTTGGATGAACCGCAAAGAAAGTCATTGATGGAATAAGTGCGGCCTGGCGGAGTAACACTAACCCCTGGAGTGGGGCTAGATAGAGAAGGCGAAGGAGCCCTACCACTTCCCGAGGAGAACGGGTTGAGAGGGGCCGTCGGACTAACATGGCACCTCTCCAAAGTAGCATGACCCTCGGGTGCTGGGGAATCATCATCCGAAGGGATCAACTGGGCAGCCTCTGCGGAGGAATTGTCCGCTGCATGCGTGGCCAACTCGACCCCTACAAACAAAAATCAGAGTCAGCATCAAACAAGTAAAAGCAAGGAGATTACACGACCCAAGACAAGAAAGTTAAAAACTTACTAAAGGGGGTGCCTCTTCCCATCCGAGCACCGATAAAGTTGATGAAGTCCAAACCTGCCTAAAGACCCACCATCACCATGGCCCCAGGACGTTCAAGAGAACCCTTGACGCTGCAGGAAGGCAGTATCCTCAGCAGGGTTAAGGGAGTTCACATAACTCACCCTCCACCTGGTAGACACGCCCATTGCCCGCTGCGAGGGCGGAGGAAGAAGTAGTTGTTCCGCCAGTTGCGGTAAGAAGGAAGGCGGTTGAGACCCCGGTAAGGAAGAAGTTAACAGATTGACGGGCCACTAGTTGGAAAAACGGGTAGCCCTGTCTCACCGGGCGTAGGGCAAAAGCCCCAAACAACAGAGCGTGAGACATGGGGATGTTGAGAAGATAGCACAAAAGAATAAAACCTAACAAACACCGGTAGGAGTGGGGGACTAGTTGGCTCGAACAAATCTGCATGAACGTGAGCAGATGGCTCATGAAGGGATGGAAGAAACGACAAAGGCCATTGTGGACCTGTTCAGAGTACAACGTCATATAACCAGCAGGAGGGTTAAAGGCACGATCATCAGGGGTCAGCACACGCACGTCCATGCCTAGGATGCCGTATTGGTCTAGCAGCGCCTCCACGGACTCAGCCGTCTCAATTGAAGTGGTCGAACCAGCGTGTCCAGCCCCAATCATTTGGCCAGTCTCGAGATCATGAGAGACCAACTGAAACCCCGCCGCTGGAGCCATATACGAGTCACGATCGTTGAAGGCAACAACAATATCACCAGTAGGAGGATCGGCAGGTAAGACTTCTCTAGCCGCCACCCTACGGTTGCGAACGAAACCAGCGAGTTGGCTCTCTGTCCTCTGAAGAGTACGAGAAGCCACCGCATGAGAACCACGGAAGTTTTGGGAAGTCGCACCGTTCACTTGTTGAGCAGCAGACGGTGGAGTAGGGGCATGACTGTTGACCACCGATATTTCGATGGAGGAAGGCTGAGAAGATTCAAAGGAAAGTGGCATTTCAGAGGAAGAAGATGTGGGGGAGGCCATTTGCAAAGAAGATTTAGAGAGAAAGAAGATTGGATTTGCTGAGGAAAGAAGTTGAAGTAACGAAAAAGGTAAGTAAAGGGTCTATTTATAACCTCGGAGGCGACGCATTGATTTAGGCGGGAATTTGTGAAACGCCAAATATGAAACTTGTGTGAAAACCACTACCACCCACGATCACCAATAAGGGGTAGCAGCGAAGGACACGTGTCGCTTACACCAGAGTCGTCTATCATCAATGAGCCTTCTCCAGGAATGAATGATGGCTATGAGATTTTATGCGTGCGAAGGTAAATGGTATCTAGAGTAGCACGGCAATCGAGAGCACAGGATGGGACGTATTGGCGATAGAAAACGGCAAGTAGTCAGAAGACAAAATCGAACAGGCTCCTCGAGCCATTACGCCTTCTCTAACTAAATTGAAGAGGCTCCCCGAGCCGTTATGCCTTCTCTTAGAAGCTAAATCTAAGAGGCTCCTCGAGCCGTCATGCCATCTCTAAGAAGCTAAATCGAAGAGGCTCCTCGATCTGTTACGCCTTCTCTAAGAAGCTAAATTGAAGAGGCTCCTCGAGCCGTTACGCCTTCTCTAAGAAGCTAAATTGAAGAGGCTCCTTCAGCCTTTACGCCTTCTCTAAGAAGCTTAATCGAAGAGGCTCCTCGAGCCGTTACGCCTTCTCTAAGAAGCTAAATCGAAGAGGCTCCTCGAGCCATTACGCCTTCTCTAATAAGCTAAATGGAAGAGGCTCCTCGAGCCGTTACGCCTTCTCTAAGAAGCTAAATCGAAGAGGCTCCTCGAGCTATTACGCCTTCTCTAAGAAGCTAAATCAAAGAGGCTCCTTGAGCCGTTAGAACTTCTCCATGAAGCTAAAACGAAGAGGTTCATCGAACCGTTATCAACCTACATCGATACAACTCCTTTCAAGACTTCAGGAAAAGATTGACCGGTTCGGGTAGCGTTTCGAAGGGTGACTTCAACTGCTCTAGCGAGGTGTCCCATTATGAACCTCTGATCCCCAGGCGTGCTTCCGAGGGGAAAAACAACAAACCTTGTTGAATCACGCAACGAGGGGTGAAGTATACCCTGATGAACGGCGAAAGCTTCTTTAGTGGTATCACGGGTCCACTTGCTCATTGCGACACACCTCGAGGGTCCAAGTCAACTGCTCTTTGAGCCACACGCGTACCTTTTGAGGGGAAAAACAACAACCCTTGTCGAATCACGCAACGACCTTGTAAAGGATGCCCTGTTGACCGGTGAAAAAACCCTTCAGTAGTATCGCAAGTTGACTTGTTCCTTGCAATACGCCTTGAGGGTCGTAGCCAACTGCTCTATGAGGTGTCCCATTATGAACCTTTGAGCCACACGCGTAACGTTCGAGGGGAAAAACAACAACTCTCATCGAATCATGCAACGAAGGGTGAAGCATATCCTCATGACCCGCGACCGCCCCTTTAGTGGTATCACGAGTCGACTTGCTCCTTGAGATACACCTCGAGGGTCCTATCCACATAACTCCTACGTACCTTATTAGGAACCTGAGGAGCCCTGCACGTACTTCCAAGGAGAAAAGCAACAATCCTTGCTGAACCACGGCACGTGGAGCAGAAGTGCTCCCGCGATTGTCTCATCCTCGAAATTCTACCCAGACTAGTAATTTAACTGAAAAACAAGCAAACGACATACAAGAAGACATAAATTAAGACCTCCGAAGAACGTTTTATTAATCCCAAGATAGTAAAAATTACAAGGAAAGAGAAAAATACGACGCCATAGGCCTACTACACTACTCTCCTCGAGAGGGCTGCTTGCCTTCTCTCACCGCCCTTCGATGCTCCACGAGCGTTGGGCAAGGTCCCGCTCCTTTGCCAGCTCCGTCGCATGGGCTTCCCATTCGCGAAATCTCTTCGTGCGGGCCTCGAACACAGCTCGAGCCTCCTGCAGCTCGACCGACACCAGAGAGTGGTCCGACCTCAACCTTTCAAGCTCCTCATGCGCTAGAGGGTTAGGCGCAGAAGCCTCCAGCTCGGCTACGCGCCCCTCTAAAGTCTGGATATGCTCCAGCATCAAAAATTGGCGGGCACTAAACTGAAAGAAGGAAGAGGAAGGGATCAGAAGTCATGAAGAAAAATAGAAAGAAGAACAGAGGTAGAACTTGCGTCAACCGCAGCATAACATGTCGTATCCTTCAACCATTAAAGCCCTCGATTCCAGAGCGACTCAACCTCGAGAAGGTCCACCGCCTGGCGCAACTGGGCAAAGACGGAGTTCCTCCACCAAAGGACGCTCAATGGGACCAGGACGAGCCAATTGATCCACCGCCACCTGTGAAGAAGTCCCTTCTTCACAAACCTCCCCCCAGTTATCGGCTCCATCACCCCAAGCCTCCGCATTCTCCTCCAGCCTACCTCCCGCCAACAATTCCAACAAGACAACCTCCTCTTGTCCAGGAGCCACGTCTTTCGCGGGACTGGAAGAAGTAGCATGAGAACTCCTACCCACTTCCCCGAAAGGGCCCTCCGCTGATCCCGCAAAACCCTCGTGCAACGTTGGAGAAGAAGGCTTGGATGCATCTATTTCCCCTCGTCCCTCGACACAGAGAGAAGACCTGGCATCCTTCTCAGCAGAATTAGAGGGGACAGGCAAAGAAAAAGTACGAGGAGGAGAAGCGGGAGATATCGAAGCCACCTTGTGCCCCAGCGAGGGGGTGGCAAGACAGCTCAAGTCGAAAGAGGCAGGCAAGGATTCTCGAAGCCATTTGAAGCCAGTGACAGACCTTGGAGCCAAAGGAGCAGGGTCATGGAAGACTTCGAGGTCATCTTCTCGGAGGCTCTGGAAATTGCCAAAAGACAACAAGCCTCAATTTACTTCCCCGCTCGGTTCAGGTACTGAGCGAGAAGATGGAGAAAGCTCCCCACTTGGTTCAGGCGCTGAGTGAGGAGATGGAGAGAGTCCTCCGCTCAGTACAGGCACTAACTGAGGACATGGAGAAGGCTCCTCAACCCTGGTAGCAACCATCGACCGGGAAGACGTGGCTTTCCCCCGAGTAGAACTGCTCCCCCTGGGCACTTTGGTAGCCACCATATTCGTCGCCACCTCCGCTAAGGGGGATACCAGCGCACCTGAAGAGTATTGGTCAAAACCACGCAAAAGAACAGAAAGGCACTTACAAAACTCGGAGTCCTTGTCCAGATGTGAGAAGTGAGCAGAACGAGCCCCCACGTGAAGACCGCAGAGCTGAAACAGCCTCGGAATCGTGGCCATTTTCAATACGTTATACTTCATCTGGAAGTAGCCTTCTTTCTTCATTCGGAGCCGAACTCTCTCGAGGTGAGAAGAATCCAACTCCGCAGAGCCATTGGACCAGACGTTCATGACCCCCCAACTCTCGTAGTTGCGTCCCGAGGGCTTCACGTAGAAGAAGAAGGACTTCCAACTCCCGTAGGAAGTGGAGGCATCAGTGAGAATTCTAGCCCCGGGGACAGTTTGAGAAGAACAAGGGGTTAGGTAGAAGAAGGCGCCTAGCCCGCCCCCACGTCATACAGAGCTAGCAGATGCTCCGCGGTACAGAGAAGCCCTCAGCTCCGGCAGATGAACTCGAACCCAGCCATGATGGAAAAGGCGTTGGGCATTAACTGGCTCAGACAAAGCTCTAGGGCTTTGGCCACCTCCTGGAAAAATGACGGCACGAACATCCGCCATCCCGCCTCGATCTGAGGAAAGTAGACAGTCAAATAGCCGACAGGGGGGCTATTTTCCCGGTGCGAAGACTCCGGGATCAGCACCGCCACGTTCTCGTTTGCCATATTATACTTTGCGAGATGGCTGTCGGCAGATGCCTGGGTTACGGTGCTAGCGATGTCCTCCACACTCACAGTCTGCTTCTTGGACAATGTTCCTTTATCGCCTACCTTGGAAAGGGCGGCGAATGTAGCAGTGCGCTTATCGCGATGCGTAACCAGAGGAGAAGGCAACGCCGATCGGGACAGAGAAGCAGGAGGAATGGAGCTAGAGTTGGCAGCAGCAGCAGTATTAGCAGACAACATAATTACAACCAATAGAGAATATAGAGAAAAAGAGGAGCGGTTATGCAAAAGAAAGCAGAGAAGATGGAAAGACTATGAGCCCTAGAAACCGCAGCACAAGAGACCTAAATAGAGGGGCAAAAGGGAGGTTTGATTCCTGCTCACTACCCCAGAAGCAACAGATGGCTGCTACATACCTCTTAGTTTACGAAGGAAGTTTTAGGAATCCCGAGAAATCAGGGGGTGAGACAGACGCGCGATAAGATGATTAGGCCCCTAAAAAAGTTTTTTACTCTCTGCCAAGTTCTACGAACTGTGACAGACACTGGGGGACTTATGATGACTCATACTCACCCTCCTGGGATCGTACCCGTCCACGTGGTCTGATCCTATGAACCCGGCCTATCTCACGACCCCCTCTCTCAGATTCCCTGACCCCGGTAAGCATTATAATATATTATTTCCCTTGCCAACCCCTCGTTATATCAACGAGGGGGGGTCGTATTTTGCACGTGCAGGTAAAGCAACCTTAGCTGCTAAGCAAAGGCTACCGCCCCTTCTGGCCAACCACAGAAGGCAACTGATGTCAGTCTCGACATCACCCTCCACTATCCAAATGCGTTGACGCCCTTCCACGGCTCAATCGCCATGCTTCCCCAGTAAAGAGCGGGGGCTCGGGGGTTATAGAATGTAAATGGAGCATGGCATGCACTGAGGGTAACATGCAGGCACCAAGTGCCCTTCTCTACGTAGCCTACTCAAGCATCACGTGCCTATTTCCGTAAGACTCACAAGCTCCACGTACCCTACTCTACGAGGACACGCAAGTACTATACTACCCTCAAAATCAGCATGCATGCCGACACGTGCCCCTGGTAAAGTTACATCTATACCCTCCCCTCGCCCTATAAATAGGGAAGCAGGCTGGTCATAAATGCATCTCCAATCCAAGCCAGCATACAGCTATTAGAGCCCCACCTAGAGAGAGAAAGAGCGAGAGCAAGCGAGCAGTGTCAGGAGAACGCAAGCCCCAGCAGCTGCAGAAGGTTGAAGGGAGATCGTGCGAACAGAGCCCAAACCCCCACGGTAGAGGAAGGCACCAGCAGGAGGCCTCCCAACGAGCTGCTCAGCTCTCCCCTCCAAGAGCTTGCTGGGTCCAAGGTCATCTTAGGTCGGGACCGGCATGCGGACAGCCTCAGTGACGGGCACGGCGACCCAGGGGCGTCATCAGTAATTAAACTATAAATTTTGCTAATTTGAGTAAAATTAAGGGATAAAAACGTTAAATCCCCTATACTATAGGGGGTGTAGCGATTTTCCCCCTGAAAATATTTTTTTGGCAACAAGCCCCTTGTACTATGGATAAATAAGCACTTTGCCCCCTCAACTAGTCACCGGAAAAAATAATTTGCCCCCTGATCGAATTTTCGGCCAATTTTCGTCGGAATTTGAAACGTGAACATGATGGTTCATCACTATTTAACCTCAAAGTCAATAAAATGCCATTTTTTCACTTCGGTTTTTGTTATATTTTACTGAATTTCCAAGTCCTGTATTTTGATAATTTAAACCATGGTTTGAAAATTAAGGAAATATAACAAAAATCGAAGTGAAAAAGGGCATTTTATTGAATTTGAGGTTAAATAATAATGAACGCTCATGTTCACGTTTCAAATTTTGACGGAAATTGGCCGAAAATTCGATCGGGGGCAAAAAGTCCTGTTTATCCATAGTACAGGGGTCTTGTTGCCAAAAAAAAATAGTTCAGGGGGCAAATCGCTACACCCCCTATAGTATAGGGGGTTTAATGCTTTTATCCCTAAAATTAATTAGTAATTAAGTTTAGATAGGTAAATCATGATTATATATGAGTACTCATTCTATAATTAGTAGTAATTATGATAGTTTTAGTAAAAGTGTTGGAATTTTATTATTTTGACGTCACCCTTTTTTTTTCAACAGACTCTCCAAAAATTTGCTGAGACTCTACCGCTCACAATTCGCGCCAATTAGTAGGTAATTTTAATACATTTACTGTGTTTTGTTGGCTTGATTTTACTTGCTTAAATTTGGATATTTATTTACTTAAAATTATTACGTTTTAAAATGCAATTTAATTATTTAAATACAGTAGTTCAAATTGTTTGTTAGTGCATTTTAACTGTTTTAATTAAGTGTTAAATATTTTTGCATATGTACATAAATTTTGTAGTGATGTATTTATTTTTCCATTTTAACAATAGACAACTCCCACAAATAATTGTTTATTAATTAATGGTAGTTGTTGGTGTTTGTAATAGGTTATTAAATGTATAACAACGAATATGGCGATGTAAATGATGAGGATGGCGATGTAAATGACGAGATTGGCGATGTAAAGATGACAACATCGATGATGACCCTGATTATGTTAATTAGATTTACCATTTTGATTTCAGCTTGTAATGCATGTATTTTTATTGAACTGATGATGAGATGATTGTGTGAACTTAGCTTGGATAATATTGTGCAAACCTTATTTACCACTTCATTCACCGCTTAATATTAACCTACTAATTATATTAAGTACACTTCGTGCTATATAACACCAATACTTTAGAATCTTTCTTTGATCACAAAGATTGTACGTCGGGTGTTATATTATGATGGCATTACCAAGTTCAGTCACATTTTGAACAGATATAATTTTAAAAATTAAGAGGTTTATTGTAATTTTTAGAATCTCAATGAAAGTTTTTGTAACTGATATATGGCTTACGGGGTTTTGCTATAATTCTCTCAAAGTTTTAATAACAAATAAGCGTAATAAATGCAAGCGATGTGACTTTGCCGGACATTGGACACATTGGCATCATGTCAGGCACACTCGAATTTTCAAAGACAATCATGCAGAATCCCAATAAAACTGTCAAAAAAGATTTGAAGGGAAAAAGATTTATCAGCTTTATTTTATATGATTTCATTCTAACAATTGGTGAAACTGTGCATTATATAGGGTCCATAAATTTCATTCTATATGATTTTCTTTTTTGTTCGTATTTATATCTCTCTTGCTACCTAGCTTGTGGACTATTTTTAGTATTTACCAAAAATATCTATTTTAAAACTAACAGGAAAGAAATAACCATATAAGAACACATTAATTAATAATTTAATATAAAACTACTGAACCTGTTAATAACTATAAAGTTACACATTTGAACATTAAAAGAAAAGTAAACAAATGTTCAACTAATTATATGAAGGGTCAACTAATTATATATTACATTTGACGCTCCAATAAAAAGATACACATGATTACAAATTATGCAATAACAGTCATAAAAGTGTTAATTACTAATATGATCATAACATTTTATTTAACTACAAATTTAATTTTGTTATTTTATGCAAAATTTTAATTTTTTCCTAAATTCCATAATATTTCTTAACATTTCCTATTTTTTATAACAAAACTCCAACACTTTTAATTAAATTATCCTAATTACTACTAATTATAGAATGAGTACACATATTTAATCGTGATTTACCTAATTAAAATGAATACAAATATATAATCATGATTTACCTAATTTTAGTTTTATCCTAAATTCCATAATATTTCTTAATTTTTCTAATTTTTAAAACAAAATCCAACACTTTTACTAAACCTATCCTAATTAAAATGAAATTCTCCTCATTACTACTAATTATAGAATGAGTATACATATATAATCATGATTTACTTTTCTAAACTTAATTACTACTTAATTTTACTCAAATTACAATGAAATTTATAGCTTAATTACTAATTATACAATAATTGTCATCAAAGTGTTAATTACTAATATAATCATGTCATTTTATTAAACTACAAATCTAATTTTCCTATGTTATCCTAGATTTTAGTTTTATCCTGAATTCCATATATTTCTTAACGTTTCCTAATTTTTAAAACAAAATCCAACACTTTTACTAAAACTATCCTAAGTAAAATTAGTTCTCCTAATTACTACTAATTATAGAATGAGTACACACATATAATCATGATTTACCTAGCTACACTTAATTACTAATTAATTTTACTCAAATTACTATAAAATTTATAGTTTAATTACTAATTAGACAATAATTGTCATCAAAGTGTTAATTACTAATGTAATCATTCCCTTTAATTTAACTACAAATTTAATTTTGGTATTTTATGCTAAATTTTAATTTGTTTTCCTAAATTCCATAATATTTCATAACTTTTCCTAATTTTTATAACAAAATTCCATCACTTTTACTTAACTATCCTAATTAAAGTGAAATTCTCCTAATTACCACTAATTATAAAATGAGTACACATAATGTGGTCCTAATAACACATTAATTATCTAATAACAAATAATTAAGACATGCATGCAATATTAAAATTCTAATTAACACTAATAATTGCAATACGGACAGATTTATTTATTGCTAGGTGTGGGATCAAGAAAATCAGTCACCATTGCTTTAAAACAATGGTGTCAAGAAAATCAGTCATCATGGTTTAATGGCCCAGATCGTGCCGAATGGCACGATCTAGGCCTTTCGTTCGTGGCATCCAATTATTTGGATGCCACAAGTGCTGCCAATTCGTCTGACAGCACGCGCGACATCCAAAAAATCGGACGCCACGTCCTTTTGTTAAATATCCATTTTCCTTTTTTTTATTTATTCAACAGTCCAAATCATGCCTTTTTGCATGGTCCAGACCGTTAAATCATGGTGTCAAATAAGTTTGACACCACGATTTTAATCAATGGGGTAAAATTATTTTGACCCCATTTATTTTACATGGCTACAAATTATTTTGTAACCATTGTGTTCAATGGTGATTGATTATTTTCAGTCCATGCTTGGTGAGTGATTATTTTCTCACCATTGTTGGCTACAAATTTTTTGGACTCCATTGATTTAAATTTTTTGGACTCCATTGTTCAATGTAGTGTTAAAACAAAGTTGTTGTGGATTTTATATCTCTAAAACAATTTTTTTTATCAATTTTCTTAAGGATAATTACAGCTATACCCCTGAGGTTTGTTGTATTTATAGAAGTTGCCCTTGAATTTCGGAAAATTTACAAAATCCATCATAAAACTAATAAAACTAATGACTGTTAATGGACTAACAAATTTGATTTAAAGCTATCACTCTGGTTACAGCTCACAACTAAGATTTGATAAAACTACATTTAAGCACTCCAAAAATTTAAATTACTAGAGAGATACCTCGAAAACTTGCATAAACATGACAATTAGTTTCAGGGGTGTCGCTTTAAGTTTCTAAAAAATTAAGGATTGTTTTACGTAGTTAAACCAAATATTAGGGGCGTAGCTATATATTACTTCGTCTTATAGTGTTTTTGTTGTAATATGTCATTTAACTTTGACGTCCGTTTGTCTTAGGCAGGTGTCTTTGTAATTTCTCAAACCTTGAGGGTGATTTTTATACTTACGTACCTCATGTCTTTCTTTAATGGTATCTGTACCTATTGAGTGATATTTTTGAAGCTTAATACTATAATTATCTTTAATATTCTTAATTAGTCATGTCTATATTTTATCTTTCAGTCATTTAATTTTTCTTTCGATTTGTCGATACTCGATCGATTAATTTTTTTCTCTTTTAGCGGTAATACTAAATTTATTAAAGTACATGAAATATTGCTGCCCAAAGAGTGGCATTCTTTTTTATTTACTTACAATCCACGAAATCATAAATCTGTTCCCATTTATCGAAACATTTCCAAACACCTAGTCATTTATAAATTACTGTATTATCGTAGACCGTTTAAAACATAGTCATATTATAACTATCGATTTCAAACATAGTACGATCTCTTCACATTAAGTTTTATTTATAATGTTAACATTTTGTAAATCAAAATTGATTTATTTTAAGTTATTGTAAATACTTTAATATTTTCCTTTTCAAAAATTTGTAGTAAACAATTGAGAATTTGTATTCTTACATGAAATCGCATTACATTTGCAATTGCTGGAACTGTAATTCGAATAAGTTTAAAGATTAGTTATGCATAAGGAATGATGTAGAAAATATCAGAGTATTAATCATATAAATAAAATCAGGTCTTTATAATTAAGGATTACCTAATAATGTGCATGAAGATTTAGAAAGTTAAGAATTAGTTGTGATTTTGGCGAATGGTTTACTTTGATGGGTGGTGAAATATACTGATACCAATATGCCAAATGCAACATTACTGAGTACGTAGTTCTGCATAATGAATTATAGTTGAAAATGTTTGTTCAAGTTTGTTCTCAAATTACTTCGTTTTTAACGTCTTTTTCTCTAAAGAAATTTGCTCCCTTGATTAAATATACATTTAATTGCATCAAACTCGATAATCTATGGAGTCATTCGCAATGTGATCCCTGACCTTTGGAAAAGAGAAAACACCCCTTGAACTATTTTTTAAAATGCCCCAATCGACCGCTTTTAGACCGGAGTAGGGAATAGGTCACATCACTAGCCGACAATGACTAGATGTCAGAAGATTCGAATAAGAAAGAATAAATCACCACGCTTAAGGAAAGGAGTTCTTCCGCCCCAATTAGGCCAACCAGGAGCTAAGCCCCTCCATGACACCAAAAGATAGCAGTGCAGAAATAAACGGCTGATTAATGATCCGATGGACATTTTTATTGTTGTGTCTTTTTGTAAGTTAGGAGGGGCACATTGCGAATTATCCCAAAGGTTTAGGGCTTTGATTCATTAACCCTTAAACTTATATAGTACTACATCCATTCACTGATGCGAAAGTATAAATAAAACTACTTCAAAATACGAATGTCAAAAGGGTAAATGAATGTTAATCGTATACTCAATCCAAAGTTCAGTGAAATAGCTTATATTAATGTACTACCTAAAAGGAAGCAGGGTATAGAAATTTGTTTGTGGTTCTTCGACATTGATCTAGAGTTGCATGTGTACACCTTAATTCTAGTCAGATTCTGCCTCCATTGCAAGGCATTCACGATCAGTCCATGCCGTATCTCTATCCATAATCTAACAAGTTACCTGAAGCATGTGCCACAGAGATTGAGGCCGCTGTGAATTTACTGATGTGATTCTCCCTTCAAACCATGCAACCTCCCTGGCTCATCCATATGTAGCGGCATTTTCACCCTCATTTCTGTAGATCAGTGTATTCTCATGGCACTTTCGACTCTGGCTGCACTTACTACAAAATTCGGATATACAAAACTTGGATAATAATCAACTTCAAACACCAATCCTTTCTTAGCATTCTCAATTGCACCCAACGCCCCCTGAGTTCTACGATTCTCATCACCTCCAATTCTCTCCTTTCTTCTGATTCCAATAAATAATCCCTCCGTCAATTTTTTCTTCATAAACACGACATAATCTCCCCTAACTAGTCGTTTACTGTTAACAAACTTGCTCCAACCAGTCGTCAGCAAGTGGCGATGCGGCCTTCCTCGATAAATATAACGAAAGTCCCATGCATTATTGTGAGCATCTCTAATACTCAAATATTGCACAGGAGGACGTTGTGATAAGTACAGTTCCGGGAAGATCGATTTGGCGCAGGATTTCGGAACGGAAAATTCTCCGCCTTTTGCATCTGAGAATTTCAGATTCTTTGGGAACGACACAATGTCCGATTGTTATCATTCTCGTCGTTTTCGTTTGTGTGTAGGAGCTCCGCCGCGTGTAGTGGCTTAAGCAAAACTTTGGCAAAGGGTTCGTCGGAAGAAGAGGTGGATAAAAAATGGAAAGAGAGAACTCGACACTTAATTAATGGAACGTCGTTGTAATTATAGTCCATGCCAGAGGAGTTTTTCCAGTGACCTTGAGGGAAGTAGTACACGTACGAGTGTAATGGGAGAATCTTGACAGAGGGTCCGACAATGGCACGCCAGATTTCTGGATTGACTTCAGAAGCGGATGTCAACATGGATGGTGGTATCTTGTTAGATTACGGATAGACTGAACAAATATGTTCCTGGTAAACATGGCCATAGCATCAAAAGAACCTGTAGTAGTAAGGATATCTCATTAATTTTCCTCCTGTAAGAGCATTGAGTACATAAACGTCCCTATACATACATTCATCCTCCATCTACACCACCATCCATGTCGAGAACCGCTTCTGAAGTCAATCCAAAAATCTGGCGTGCCATAGTCGGACCCTCCGTCAAGATTCTCCCCTTACACTCGTACATATACTACTTCCCTCAAGGTCAGTTGGAAAACTCCTCCGGCGTGGACTATAATTACAACGACGTTCCATTAATTAAGTGTCGAGTCCTCTCTTTCCGTTTTTTTATCCACCTCTTCTTCAGATGAACCCTTTGCCAAAATTCCGCTTAAGCCACTACACACGGTGGAGCTCCTACACACAAACAAAAACGACGAGAACGATAACAATCCGACATTGTGTCATTCCCAAAGAATCTGAATTTCTCAGATGCAAAAGGCGGAGAATTTTCCGTTCCAAAATCCTGCGCCGAATCGATCTTCCCGGAACTAGACTTATCACAACGTCCTCCTGTGCAAGATTTGAGTATTAGAGATGCTCACAATAATGCTTGGGACTTTCATTATATTTATCGAGGAAGGTCGCGTCGCCACTTGCTGATGACTGGTTGGAGCATGTTTGTTAACAGTAAACGACTTGTTAGGGGAGATTATGTCGTGTTTATGAAGAAAAAATCGACGGAGGGATTATTGATTGGAATCAAAAGAAAGGAGAGACTTGGAGGTGATAAGAATCATAGAATTGAGGCGGCGTTGGATGCAGTTGAGAACACTAAGAAAGGATTGGTGTTTGAAGTTGATTATTATCCAAGTTTTGGATTTCCGAATTTTGTACTAAGTGCAACCAGAGTTGAAAGTGCCATGAGAATACATTGGTCTACAGAAATGATGGTGAAAATGCCGCTGCATACGGATGAGCCAGGGAGGGTTGCTTGGTTTGAAGGGAGAATCACATCAGTAAATTCACAGGGACCTCAATCTCTGAGGCGCATGCTTCAGGTATCTTGTTAGATTATGGATAGAGATACGTCAATTTTTTGTTGTTTGATTATTGATGCATGGTCTGAATGCTCCTTTTTGCGTCAAATGCTGATCAGACACACAGTTCAAGATTAGGAAACTATATTTTGTAACAAAAACATATTTGAGTGGTGAAATAAAATGCAGAAAATAGATAAACTATATACAACCTTAAGCAAATATGTCTTCTAGGGTTTGGGATCATGACCAGGAGCGGAGCCAGGCGGGGGGGGGGGGGGGGGCATTGGGCCCCCCCCCCCCCCCAGCTCCAGCCCCACCCCGTTACTAATATAACTAATATATAGTTATATTTCTCATATATATATATATATATATATATATATATATATATATATATATATATATATATATATGTTCGAACATATATTTTTAAATATTCAGAAACTTTAGTATATGTTTTTCCCAAGTGTTTTTTATTTGTTTTTTCCTTTTAGTTGATTCAATTACTTAGATTTATTACAATTTATTTTACTACTTTTTAAAATTTGTCCTAAAATCCTCTTACTCTTTTCGTGGAATGAATAAATAAAAGGGTGATTATCCAATATAACATTAAGTGTATAACTTATTCTAAGACACCTTTAATATAATTTGTTTTTGAAGGAAATATAGTTGTAGAGATAAAAAGAAATCAGAGACTAAAGTTACTTTCTGAAATATTGCATTAATCATACACAATATTAAGAAATATAATATTTAGTATTTTGATATTAATTATTCATGATATTATACTCTCTTAACCTGTACGACACAATTACAAAGTTTTAGTGAACATAAATAATAAAAAATCTCTTGGTACGTATACAATACATATATATATATATATATATATATATATATATATATATATATATATATATATATATATATATATATATATATATATATATATCGTATATATTTATGTATTTTTATTTAATTTCTTACAAACTTTAGCTATAACTGTGTTACTTTAGAGTAATTTAAAAAAATGTAAATATATGCAGCTTAGTGTACTTTTATTTTTAAGATTATTTATTATTTTTAAAAGTAGTTAAAATTAATTAATAATGATAATAATAATATCCGCTTCTACATTAAAAAAATTACGTGCTCCCCCGCCCCCCCCAAAAAAAAAACCGAATTCCTGGCTCCGCCCCTGATCATGACCATGTTAAAGTTTCACGACAAAAAAAGTATTTGTAATCTCGGGAGACAGGAGAACAAGCACCAACGGGGCTATTCCAGATTCGACCTTTTTCTCCAATTCATCAAAATTAATGACTTCTACAATTGTGTTATGCAAAATAAGAGGATAATTAACACAGGTTTTTATTAAATTATCACTAACCTGAAGTCAGAAGAAGAAACCATGCAAGATGGTCAAGCACTTCTCATTGCTATATTGGTTCTTTATAAGTTCTTCTCTAAGATCTTCGAAATTGACAAGACAAAAAGATATATCATCACAATATGATAAGAAAAAAAGTAATTGCATGATTAGATATATGAAGAAAAAAAAACATTAATCCACGTGTTATAGTATCAGGATTGTCGGTCAACAAATATTTTTCACAATCGAGTTAATCACAATCTATGCACGATAAGATGGCACCTAAGGCGAAACCAGATGAGAAAAAAAAACATTAGCTAAATGAGATGGAATTGTTCTATGTCCAAGAGTAAAATACTACCTAACTGATAATAAACATGACACTTCATTTGGCTCAGTTGACATCCTGCACCAGTAATCCGGCATAAATGTAAAAAAACTATTCTGACGTCGTTCATGTTCCACATTGTAGCAACAACAACAAAGAAAATCATCATTCGCATATAATAGGTACGACGTATGAACCTGTCCTTAGACATCTTATTTATTGGCTGCATTCTTTTCCTCCGCAATTACAAATAAAAGTGGATATATAAGTGAAAGGGTTTAAGGATAGGAGCTAGGGTTAAGGGTACTGTGGTTTGGCAAATCTAAACTGCAAGGAACACTGTTATCTTTCAATGAGGTTTTGCCAATTATCCCTGTGTTATGCCAAATTGAGAAACTACCCCATGTGTATAATAAATATGCAAATTAGCTCCATGTGAATTCAATAAGTTGCGTTTCCTCTATAAGTTCACTTGCTCAACCTTGACAATGAGTATATTTTTAGACTTTTACTTATAATTTTTCTATAGTTATATTCGAAATTATAAAAAAAAAATATTAGGAATAACAAGGGTACTTTGGTAATTTAATATAAGAAAATACATTAGAAAACCACATGGAGGTGGTGTGCAACTTTTTGAAATCACGGGGAGGTAACTTGACTATTTATTTTTCACAGGGGTACTTTGCCAATTTGGCTAACACATACGAGTAAATTGCCAAAAACCCTGTTTCAAATAAAGTAGCACCACAAATAGGGTATAATAGAAGCTATTAAAGATTCTGGTCTAGAGTTGGATTAACTCAAGCGTACCATCATTTAGTTTCGTTTGTTGTACACTCTAAACTGTTCTTCGATATATGTTGTACTCCACCTTCTTCAATCCATTAACAGCTTATATTGGAGGAATATAAAATTGCACACGACAACACGTGTTCTTCCCATGATGTCTCTAAATGCCTAAAAGAATTACCTTGTGAAGACGCCTAGCCCCGGTGCGTAACTGCCACACATATAAACCATCATTTTGTGAAACTTTTTCATGGGAGGAAAGACTGATAATTATATTTTTTATTGGATTCCTCGAAAAGGAATGCAACAACTGATTTATAAGGTTTTCGTTGGGAACAATTTCATTGGGAACACCAAAAATATCCTCAAAATAGTGGGGCTATCAACCTAAAACCCCCCTTGCATGTGGTTTCGCAAACCTGCACAAAACCCCCTTGTGGTTTGTAAATTGTCTTGAACCCCTTGTGATTTCATAAATCTGCATAAAGTCCCCGCCGTTAAGTTTCATTGAACTCCATTAGTTTTTTTTATTAAGTGAATTAATTGCTCTCACTTCACTATTTATAAATATATTTTGTTTAAACTTTTAAAAAATATTTTATTTTAAAAAAAGCCAAACAGAATTTTTATTTTGAATTTATAAGACAAAATACAAATAATTATTGATTTTATTTATATGTAAATAATTTTAAAATAGGGATTACGTGCAGGACTCTCCAAACCACTGGGGGGTTTCGTGCAGATCCACAAACCACAAGGGGGTTTTGTGCTAAATTTTTAAAGGATAAATTTGACTTTTTAAAGAGAAAAAAGTACACGAAAAGCAGTCATACTCTCACGTGGGGCGAGTGTACACCACGCCCTACCAAAGTTGGACGGACAAAGGAATTTTGTGCAGGGATTTTCGGAACCACAAGGGGTTTCATGCAGAGTTTTTGAAACCACAAGGGGGTTCTAGACAATTATCAAACCACAAGGGGGTTTCAAGCAGGATTTAGAAACCACGGGGGGGTTTTAGAAACCACAAGGGGGTTTTATGAATTTTCCCCCAATATAATGTGAGATGAAGTTCTAAATTTTCTCAATGTCAAACTAAAGAGCATGGCTTATCATAGTGCATTGAAGGCCCGTCCTTGTTCTTTTCATATTCATTGCAGTATAGAAAAACGAGGATTCTGATCCCCTGGTGCAAGCCATTTATTTCTATTTTTCTCTTTGAGGCAGATTTCGTATTGCATAAACGCTAGATCCACATGGGCTTTCGCCTCTGGATAATAGTTAAAAACGTAGCACCATATGAGATTCTTGATGTTGAATATTGCCTAGAGTTGCTTTTAGCGCTGAAATGTTACAATTTAAGAACCTAAACGTATTAAACTTTAACCACTTTAAGTTTCACTTGTGGAGCATGCATAAATATGGGATAAACTTGGGACCTCGAGCCAATTGTTTGGAAATTCAAAGATCAGGCCGCGTTATCCAAATACTTTGAAATCTAAACTAAGTCACATGAAGAGTTCCTATAAAAAAAAAAAAAAAAAATAGTCACGTGAATAGTACGAGATGTGCGACAATGAAGCACAATGAGGGAAAATCGGCAATCATGTACTATTAGCCTATACAACTCATATGAGTGCACTATCCGACCACGCTTCACCCTCTTATTTCGCCTGTGATCATTTGACAATGTGAAGCTTGCGCCAAATAGAGGAACATCTAATAGCTCGCAGTCATCTAAGGACCTTCTAAATTCACAAGGAGTTAATGGAATGGGTATGAAAACGGTTTTCATGTGATCCCTTAATCGTGTTGAAGTCCCCCACCACCATCATATAAGCGGGTTGACTTGCCAGAATTATATCGATTCCATTCATTTTTAGGCTTTGCATAACTCCAGCGACGGAGACAAAGTTTCTGATGCTCTCGGTAATTAAGGGCCAAGACACACAAGGGAGCATTGTTAGTCGTCTAATCGGGTGTTTGCTTTTAATTTGGTTAATCTTGATTATTGTGATAAAGACTTCTTTAGACTTTGTTGAGTCCTGCCTGTTGACATTATGTTGTTTGACGTTTATTCAATTTACATTATCCAAGCCTTGGTAGGTTTATTGGCTTCCCGAGGCTTCAACCTAGTTGAGGTGTTCGGGAGCCATGAATTGTCGAGTCTCCATCTTTCACTTAAAAAAAAAAAAAAAAAAAAAAAAGCCTAATGCAGAAAAAATATTGAGCTCCACAAATAATTCTTTGACAGGCAACCTTACTTATTCACATATACACACGAGAATGGATGGTGCAAACCATTTATAGTAAGAAATAAATATAACATGTTATATGCTACTAACTATAATCTATGAGGGATCTAGACTCTTTTTTCCGCAACACCCACAAAGTTGATAGTTTTCTATAATTAACACTAATTGAAGATAAACAGAGAAAAACTCATTATCTTGCGAAATCGAGTCAAGATTTGTCTTAGACTCCACTAGGAAAATTAAATTAATCGAGTAATGCTTGCAGTGATATACAATGTGTGATGCGTACTCGGAGCAGCAAAACCCTGATAGCTCCAATAAAGGACAATCATTAATTATACCGTGGAGGTTTATGAATAAATCCTTTTTGGGTGTACAGTTTGATCTTCCTTCATGTTGTTTTTTCCAGACACCTCGGTCCGATTCTCTTTCTCCTCTTGAACTCGGTCCCGCCAAGAACTATTCTCGTGTCTTTTAGGAGGATCGAGAGCATAAGTTCTGTTTGTTGCTTTAAAGATATAGATCCCTGACTTGTCACATCAGCTTTGTCAGTGTCTCGGCCGTATTCTTTCCCTTTTATGGGATATTAACCGTTGCCTCTATACCCTATATCATTTGATATTTTGGCTTCCCTTAGCGGTTGAGCCCATCTCTAAATTTTTCAAACATCCGACGGATAGGGTTTTTTGAAGCAGTGGTATTGTGTCTCCTATTTTTTCCGTTTCGTGATCTTACCCTCGAGAGGGAACATGTATCATGTGTTTCACAAATTTGAGTTGGATTCTTACCAAGCAACTCATCCTTGTGGGTCTTGCATCGACACTTCTCTGAGAGGTGTCCAAGCGCCTTGCACGTCGTGCAAAGGTCCTTATTATACAACGAAGACATTTAGAATATTTATACAAATTCATAAGCTTATGTCCAGATCTCATTAGCTATTAATCCATTGATCAGAGAGATCTTATTTGTAAAAGTATCTTCTGATTTCGTCGAATTGTTATGTAGTCTAACAACAGATATCCTGATAGAGCGCATGGAAGATAATTGATTTGGTAAAACCGGAAGTGATATGAGAAAGAAGAAGATAATAGCATGATAAGATATAAAAAAAAAAAAAAAAAAAAGAAACACGATGTATCCGTAAAATAACTTCATCTTTCCACCAACAGAATTAAGATAAATCACTAACATAGATGTAGCAATAATATATAATAGGATTGTCATCCAAAGAATATTTCTCACTGATGAAAAGAAACACTATATAAATGACATGAAATTAATCTATGCCAAAGAGTTGGATACTATTTGACACACAACAAACTTGTAGATCTCAAACTGACCTGGATAAGAAGTAAGATATAATCCATCTTGAATTGCTTCCAGACGTTTGTGGTGCTCCTCTTCGTCATATGGTTTTTTAAGAGAATTCAAGAAGTTTTCTCTGAATTCCGAACGCTCATTTGGAAAACCATCATACTCAGAGACATCCCCACTATTCATCTAAAAAAAACATCATGTTAAAAGTAATGAGAGCTACGTTGTTATATTAAAGCAGTAATAGTGAATATGTGAAAATAGGTTAAAAGATGTTGAAATATTGATAATTGACACATACGCTTGAAGGAACAAATGGGCTTAAGTTTCAACATCATCATCACCAGTCTCTTTTTTCTTTAGTCTAACATTATTTCCCTTATCCACATTTCCTCCATCAACCACTTTCCTCGACCTTTTCTTCATTTGGCCGACTGTCTTGCCCTCGATTGCAGAAGAGTTGCCGTGTTTCTTAAAGTTGGACTGAGGGTCTTTGTCATCATCATCGTTATCGTCTTCACTAATGTCGATAATCTTTTCCTTTTCATTTTCACGCTGTTTTAGCATTTCAGCTTTGCTCAAAAGCAGTTTCAGAAACCATCGGTAACCACGTTCAATTCCCAGTGCTTCTAAATCTTCATATAACTCTCTTCTGTTCTTTGACAGTGACTTCCTCATGTAAACCGAATGTCGACAATCATCAGGGATAAACATATTTTCTCCACAAAAGCTTCCACACCAACTTAGAAGAAATGTGTCCTGCTGAAACTTCGGAAAAGACGAATTTGTAAATGGCTTTGATCAAGTGAAATAGAGATGTTTATTTGTTTGCAGAAACAAATTAAACATGAAGCAAAAAATTAAACTAATGAATGTCCACCAAAATAAAAGAGATAAAATCATTTTTCATACCATAACTTGGCACGATTTTCATTTTCATACCTTAATTTGGCACTCATCAATTTGCATACCATAAGTTGAACACTTTCTTCACATTTGGTACTTTGATGCCGAAACGTACGTGGGATCGACGTGGAATATGTTGAGGTGTAAGGTTGGAATCGGTCTTAATTACTCTAAATCTCCAAATTTGGTTTCATCGAATGTCACATTGTACTTTTTCGGCGTCGAAGTACCCATTGTGAAGAAATTGTCCAACTTATGGTATGCAAATTGATGAGTGACAAGTTAAGGTATCAAAATGAAAATTGTGCCAAGTTATGGTATGAAAAATGATTTTTTTCCCCAAAATAAAACAAGCCTGCATTTGTGTATAGTGAATATACTAGATGACAAACATTCTTTAAAACTTCGAATTTCTTCTTTAGTTTTAGAAACAATTTGTAAAATTCAACCACACTAATACTATATATCCAAAGATTTAGAAGGAAAAAATATTGATGATGCAGTCAGTAATGTGTGGGTCCACAAACAGAAAGGCGCGAAAGCATTTTCTACCCAAGTAACTCATCGGTTAAAGACATAAAAGGCATTAAGACATCTATATAATTAATAATTAAGATAAAATACTATTAAACTTCAAAACAAAAAAAAAGAGACATTACTATTATTTTAATCTGGTTTTTCAAAAGAACAAATATTTTATTTTTTGCAGTAAACATATTATATATATATATATATATCCTCTGAAAAGTACATAAAAACATCAGACAAACAAAATTTCTAATATTAAAATATTACCCACTCATCTTGATAATATATACAATATAAAAATATTTTCTTAAAAATCAAATTTAAAGATTAAAAAAGAAAAAGAAATTATAGTTACACCAAAACATTTTTTTGTTTTATGGAGAAGGAACTTTATTTACGTTGGATTTGTTGGAATCCCCTCTAACTAAACAAAAAGAAGCAAACATACACACACAAACACAAAAACGAATGGTAAAAAGAAATAAAACATATGGATTCATGGGTGCTTATATAATTGTTCAAACCTTACAGAATATCCAGAAATGTATATGCAATTATGCAGAAAGAACTTTTTGTGCCTTCACCTGTAATTAAAAAGCAAAATTAAGCCAAAAGGAAGCCACAAAAAATAGCAAAATGGTGAAAAATACAAATATGGGTTCTTTAAGTTTTACACGAAGCATTTCACAAAGATCATACCTGACTGACGACGGAAAAGCAAGAATTCAGCTCGTGATTTGCAACCTTATGCGTGTTTTGGTCTTTTGGACTTTGGGGACAAAAAGAAATGAGTAAAGTGAGAGTCCTTTGTATTTTATGTAGTAAGTGTGAACAATAATATTTGTTGCTTGGTTTTTTTACAGATAGGATCCTAGACAATGTAAGTTGGGCGATATTATCTAAACAAAAGTTATTGGTGTCAAATTTAATTTTCTACCTTTCTTAATAAATTTTATAGTCAAAAGAAGAGAAAATATCTTGTTTTTGAGATATTGTGGAGAGTAAATTAAAAACCTCCTCTGTTTCATGGCGTTTTTACATATATGGTCCTACTCAATGTTAGGTGGGCGATTTTACCAAGATAAAGGTTATTACTTTTAAAATTTAATTTTTGCCTTTTCTACTAAATTTTAGAGTCAAAAGAAGAATAATATCTACTTTTGGAGATATTTTGGAGAGTAAATTACAATATTACCTTTGTTCCATGGCTTTTTTTACAGATAGGATCCTATTCGATATTAGGTGGGCGATATTATCAAGACAAAAGTTATTGTTGTCAAAATTAATTTTTTACCTTTCTTACAAAATTTTACAGTCCAAAGAAGAAAAAATGTCTACTTTTTAGATGTTTTGGAGAGCAAGTTACAAAATTACCTTTGTTTCATGGCTTTTTTACAAATATGGTCCTACTCAATGTTAGGTGGGCGATTTTACCAAGATAAAGGGTGTTGTTGTTGAAATTGAATTTTACCTTTCCTACTAAAGTTTTCAGAAGAAGAAAAATATCTACTTTTGGAGGGTAAATTACAAAATTACATTTGTTCCATGGCTTTTTTACAGATAGGATCCTATTCGATGTTAGGTGGGGGGCTATTATAAAGCCAAAAGTTATTGTTGTTAAAATTAAGTTTTTACCTTTCTTACAAAAATTTAGAGTCAAGAGAAGAAAAATGTGTACTTTTTTTGATACTTTCGAGAGTAAATTACAAATTACCTTTGTTCCATGGCTTTTTTATATATATGGTCATACTCAATGTTAGGTTGGCAATTTTACCAAGATAAAGGTTATATTTGTTAAAACTGAATTTTTACCTTTCCTACTAAATTTTAGAGTCAAAAGAAGAAAATATATTCTTTTGGATATACTTTGAAGAGTAAATTACAAAATTACCTTTGTTTGATGGATTTTTTACCGATAGGATTCTATTAGATATTAGGTGGGCAATATTATCAAGGCAAAAGTTATTGTTGTTAAAATTAATTTTTTACCTTTCTTACTAAGTTTTAGAGTCAAAAGAAGAAAAAATGTCTACTTTTTGAGAAATTTTGGACAGTAAATTACTAAATTACCTTTGCTTCATGGCTTTTTTTACAGATAGGGTACTCCTATTCAATGTTAGGTGAGTGATATTATCAAGACATAAGTTATTGCTGATAAAATTATTTTTTTACCTTTCTTACTAAATTTTAGAGTCAAAAGACGAACAATTAACTATTTTTTGAGATGTGTTTGAGAGTAAACTATAAAATTACCTTTGTTCCATGGTTTTTTTACAGATAGGATCCTATTAGATGTTAGGTGGGCGATATTATCAAGGAAAAAGTTATTGTTGTGAAAATTAATGTTATACCTTTCTTTCTAAATTTTAGAGTCAAAAGAAGAAAAAATGTCTACTTTTTGAGATAGTTTGGACACTAAATTACTAAATTACCTTTGTTTTATGGCTTTTTTACATAAAGAGTCCTCCTATTCGATATCATGTGAGCGATATTATCAAGACTAAAGTCAGTGCTGTTAAAATTATATTTTTAATTCTTACTAAATTTTAGAGTCAAGAGAAGAAAAAATATTTACTTGTTGAGATATTTTGGAGAGTAAATTACAAAATTACCTCGGATTCATGGCTTTTTTTTAACAAATACGATCCTTTTCAATGTTAGGTGGGCAATATTATCAATAAAAATATTGTTGCTGTTCAAATTAGATTTTTACCTTTCTTACTAACTTTTTAGAGTCAAAAGGAAAACAATAAATACTTTATGAGATGCTTTAGGAAATAAATTACAAAACTACCCTCGTTGCGTGGCTTTTTGACATAAAAGATCATACTCAGTATTAGGTGGGTGATATTATCAAAGACAAAAGTTATTACTGTTAAAGTTAAACTTTTACCTTTCATACTAGATTTTAGAGCCAAAATAAGAAAAGAAATACCTACTTTATGAGATATTATGGAGAGTAAATTAAAAAACTACCCTTGTTCGATGGCTTTTTTACAGATATGATTAGATTCAATGTTAGGTCTGCAATATTCTCAAGACAAAAGTTATTGCTGTTGAAATTAGTTTTTTACCCCTTGTTACCAAATTTTTGAGTCAAAAGCATAGAAAGTATCTACTTTTTGAGATATTTTGAGGAGCAAGCTACAAAATCACCCTTTTTCTATGAGTTTTTTACAGACTGGTAATAAACTGGTAATAAAGCTTAATTTTAATTGCAATTACATCCTTGAGTTAAAACCGAGTATTGTTATTCGAATTTAGTTCCATATTTAATTTTGACTTTTTAGATCTGTAAATATTACAATCAGGTACCAATTATGTTAGTTTTTTTTAATGATAAATATCTAGAATGCTTATACTATATAGCTGAAAAGCATAGGTTTTAGAAAGTAAAAAGTCATAAAAATTTGTCGGTCATTGATATAGTCAGTTTAATAAAATGGTAAAGACACTACAAGAAAACATTACACTGGTGAGTGATTAAAATCTGTTGCCATGTAGGAACAGAATTTAAATCAATTGGGTCAAAAAAATTTGTAGCAAAAAATAGTGACGAAATATTCACTTACCACGCCTCGAGAGAAAATAATCAGTCACCATTGCATAAAATGGTGACAAAATACATTGTCCCTATACAAAATACATGGGGTCAAAAAAATTTGACCCCATTGAGTAATAACTGTAGTGTCAATCTTTTTTGACACCACGATTATTAATTTATGGGGTCACTTATATTTGACCCCATGTATTTTGTTGAGGGATAAATTATTTTATCACTATTTTAGAGAATCTACAATTAGGACCATTATATATGTACAAATTTTATTAGTAATAATTTGGAGAATTTTATTTTGGATACTTTTAGTCAAAATGAGGGAATATTGTTATAAAAATTAAGAAAAGTTAAGAAAAATTATGATAATTTAAGAGAAATTAAAATTTAGCAAATAGCTAGGGTAAATGTGTAGTACAATTAAATTTCATGATTATATTAGTAATTCACACTTTTATGACAATTATTGTATAATTAGTAATAAAGTTATAAATTACAAAGTAATTTGATGAAAATTAATTAGTTAAGTTTAGGTAAACCGTAATTATATATGTGTATTCATTTTATGAGTAGCAATTAGGAGAATTTCATTTTAGGATACTCTTAAAAAAATGAGGGAATATCGTTATAAAAATTGGGAAAAGTTCAGAAAAATTATGCTATTGAGGAGAAAATTAAAATTTACCAAAAAATAGCTAGGATAAATGTGTAGTACAATTAATTTTCATGATTATATTAGTAATTAACACTTTTATGATAATTATTGCATAATAAGTAATAAAGTAATAAATTACAAAGTAATTTGATCAAAATTAATTAGTTAAAGTTAGGTAAATCGTGATTATATATGTGTACTCATTTTATTAGTAGTAATTAGGAGGATTTCATTTTAGGATACTCTGAGTAAAAATGAGGGAATATCGTTATAAAAATTAGGAAAAGTTAACAAAATTATGATATTTAGGAGAAGATTAAAATTTAGCACAAAATGGCTAGGACAATATGTAGTACAATGAAATTTCACGATTATATTAGCAATTAACAATTTTATGATAATTAAATTACAAAGTAATTTGATTAAAATTAGTTAGTTAAGTGTAGGTAAATCGTGATTATATATGTGTACTCATTTTATTAGTAGTAATTAGGAGAATTTCATTTTAGGATACTCTTAGGCTGAGTTTGGTTCTCAGGAAAAGGGGAAAAAGGAAAAAAAATGTGGGAAAATATTTTTTTCCCGGTGTTTGGCAACACAAGAATTTCCTCGAAAATAAAGGAAATTTTTGGGAAAAGAGAGGAAAATCTTTTCTTGCCTAAAAAAAAGGAAAAGAAGATTATGATATCTTTCCTTATCCTATCTTCATATTTTCCCCAAAAAAATAAGATCAAAATAATTTTAAACTTTAATTTTTGTTTGTCTTACGTAATATGTGGACAAATTTCTCCGATTTACATTTTCACCAATATAAAATAGAAGACTCTTATTCAAAAATTGAATATTATCTACAAATTATATTCCACATAGATATAAACACAGAAGCACATGTATGTGTCTATATGCAATATTTATTTGTATTTTTGTTGTATTATATGATAATTATTTTTGCTCTTGTCCTACCATGTATTATTGTATTTTTGTAATCTTAGATTCACTAATTTAAAAAAGTGTTTTACTAAATCAGTAATGTATTTCATAAATTCAATTACTTTAGTAGTGTAGAGAATTTACAAAAAAAAAAGAAAAAATTGAACAAATATACATTAATAGTTTAATGAATGTCTTTCAAAATTTCCTATTACTACATGATTTAAGTTTTTAAATTGAAATCAAATAATTTAAAATATTATTGCACAAAATCATTTAGTATAACCATTTTCCTAGAAATTTATAATGATGCCAAACACATGGAAAATAAAGGAAAATTTTATTTTCCATAAAAGTTAAGAAAATCCTGTTTTCCCTCATTTGTTTACCTTTTCCCCCATTTTCCAAGGAACCAAACTGACCCTTAGTAAAAATGAGGGAATATCGTTATAAATATTAGGAAAAGTTAAGAAAAATTATGATATTTTGGAGAAGATTAAATTTTAGCCAAAAATGGCTAGGATAAATATGTAGTACTATCAAATTTCATGATTATATAAAAGAAGTAATAGTGGATATGTGAAAAATAGTAAAAAGATGTTGAATATTAGTAATTGGCACATACTCTTGAAGGCACAAAGGAGCATAAGTTTAAGAAACACGAAAAATCTTGTGCAATCAAAGGCGAGAAAGTCGACCAAGTGCAGAAAAGGTCGAGGAAAGGGGATGATGGAGGAAATGTGAGTAAGGGGAAAAATGTCAGAATGAAGAAAAAAGAGACTGATGATGAAGTTCATGATGACATGGAAATTCTGGACCCCGTTGCATTTTCTCAAGGAAACTTAAGCCCTTTTGTGCCTTCAAGCGTATGTGTCAATTACCAAGATCCAACATCTTTTTACTCTTTTTCACATATTCACTATTTCTTGTGCAATATAACAATGTCACTCATTATTACTTTTGACATGATGTTTTCGTTTAGAGGAATATTGGGGATGTCTTCGAGTGATTTTTTCCGGAATGAGCATTCTGAATCCAGAGAAAACATCTTGAATCTTCTTAGAAAACTATAGGACGAAGAGGAGTATCACAAACATCTAGAAGCAATTCAAGATGGATTATATCTTACTTTTTATCCAGTTCCGTTAGAGATCTATAAGTTTGTTAGTCAAATAGCACTACAAAAATCATAGCCTTTCCCAGCGTTTATTTCGTCCTTTACCAGCGTTAAAAAACGCAGGTAAAAAACGTACCAGCGACATCAAAAACGCTGGCAGGACGCTGGCAGAACCACCGTGGGTAAAACATCTGCCAACGTCTTTTGCTGTCGTTGGTATAAGTCGTCTCTTTTATCAGCGAAGGAAAAACGTTAGTAAAGCTGTTTAAAGTCGCTGGTAAATGTAAACTTTACCTGTTTTATTAGGTCGCTGTCAGATATCCTAAAAAAACGTTGGCTAATGTCCTCTATGGAAACACTATAGTATCCAACTCTTTGGCATAGATTAATATTGATAAACTGAAATTGAATAACAGAGATTCTGTAATTGATAAACTCGAGATCCGCATGTACGATCTTATAGAGTTTTTTATTCTAACTAAAGATCTAAGGCATATTCAAAATAAAGCAGACTATGGTGGAAATTTTGAGAAACAGAATTCAGTAACCACAATATTCCCAGATTATTAGCATGGATCCAGCAAACACAATTGATTTCATCTTCTTAGGAGGAATTGGCAGAGTACCGTCACTGAGCTTCACCTTATTTTTTATGCTTGACGCCATACAGATTCCTTTGCTCCACGATAAATAGATCTTATCAGTAAAATGTCACCAACAATCCCAGTTCCAGAGTGATTGTGTGATCCTAAGAAGTAGACGGATCCAGAATCTTCACTCGAATTCTTAGATGAAACGCAGTAGAAGCAGATTGGGAATTAGATCAGGGATTAGACATCGATATCTAAAAATATCAAATCGAGGTTGAAATCGAAGAAATTTGATCAGATGAACGGTACAATTGCCGTGGAATTCAGGATCGAAGTAAACCTAATCGATTGATACCATGTTGATAAACTGATATTGAATAACCAAGATGAAGAAATGTGCGAATTGAGTTAAACTTTGAGTGTTGAATGATTCAATCGTTTTGAGAGCGTTAAACATAGGCGAAAGTTTACAGAGAATCTATGAGTGATTCATCTGAGTTAAATGAGTAACAATGTCAAAGTTGACTAACATATTACAAAAAAAAGATTATTACACCCAGCTATAGTTACGCCCCTAATATATAAGACTACTGTAACTTCAGGGGTGTATTAGTAATTCTTCTTAAGAAATTTGATTATAAAATTTTGTTCAAGAAGTATAAAATTATTTTGGCCCCAACAACATTTCTCTTGATAAAACTGCATACTTACTTAAATGTGTATAAAATTCAATTCGAACAAAAATAACCGTTAATGCCTCAAATACATACATTGAAAACTAAATTTCGCTACCAATCGGTACTTTTTGGTAATTTACTCTCTCTAAAAAATCTCAAAAACTATAATTTCCCCTTTTGACTAGAGAGGATAAAACATTAATTTTTGACAGCAAGAACTTTTGTCTTGATAATATCGTTGGACTAGACCTCAAACAATTACAATAAGAAAATAAGCTTTGCTACCAATTTCAACACGTGTAATTGTCCAAATCAATACTTATTGTAATTTACTCTCTAGAATATCTCGAAAAGTAGAATTTTTTTTTTCTTCTTTTCACTCTAAAAATCTAGTAAGAAAGGTAAAAAAATTAATTTTAATAGCTATAAATTTTGTCATGATAATACCGTCCACCTAACATTGAGTAGGATCCTATCTTGAAAAGCCATTCGATTAGGGTAGTTTTGTAATTTACTCTCTCAAATATCACAAAATGTAGATTTTCTTTTCTTTCGTTCACCTCTAAAATTTAGTAAGAATGGTAAAAAAAAATTAACAGCAATAACTTTTGTCTTGATAATATTGCCCACCTAACATTGAATAAGATCCCATTCGTAAAAAAAGCCATGTAAGAAGGGTGGTTTTGTAGTTTACTCTCTAAAATATCTCAAAAGCAGATTTTGTTTTTCTTCTTTTGAAATTTAGCAAGAAAGGTAAAAAGATCAATTTTGACAGCAATAACTTTGTCTTAGTAACATTCAAAAGGATCCTATCAGTAAAAAAGGCGCCTTGCAACAAATATTTTTATTCACACTTACTAGTTACTACATAAAATAGAAACCACTCTCACTCAACTTATTTCTTTTCTTCTTCAAAGTCCATAACACGACACACACAAGAGGTGTAAAAATTGCAAATCACGTGCTGGATTCTTGATTTTCCTTCGTCAATCGGGTATGGTATATCTTTGTGAAATGATTCATGCCATATATAAAAAATTCAAAGAATCCATATTTGTACTTTTCACCCTTTCTCTCTTGTGTACGGGGTTCTTTTTGACTAATTTTTGCCGTATAATTACCAAATTCAACATCAAGAAAGTTCTTTCTCCAAAGCTGCTTCTACAGTTCCTGAGATTTGATAAGGTTTGAATAATTATATAAGCACCCACAAATCTTTTTGAAGCAGAAAAAACTGTGGGTCTGTCTATAATATATACATATTTTTTTTAATTTCATTATGTTTTCCTTTAATTTTAATATTTAGGAAGTATGTAAATGTGTTTAGATACTATAAAAATTTTAGAGTACTTTTTTGTACTTTTCACTTTTTAAAGGATTTTAGTGTCAAAACGTAGATATTTTTTTTTAGATTGGATTTTCTATTACAATTAGATCGAATCTTGTAAATATAAATATCCTCAGAGTGAACATTAACTGTAGATTTTAACTGTTACTATATATATATATATATATATATATATATATATATACATATACATATATATATATACATATACATATATATATATATATATTATATTTGTATACAGGAGACATTATATTTTATATACTATATATATGTATATCATAGATCATATATAACATAATTTTGAATCTCCAGACACTTTAGATTACGCTTTCCCCAAGTTCTTAAATTTGTTTTTTTTTTTTTCCTTTTAGCTGATTCAATTGCTTAGATTTATAATTTTTTTTTACCACTTTTTAAAATTTGTCTTGAAATTCTATTAATCTTTAAGTGTAATATTAGAAATGGTGATCATCTAATATAACATTGCGTGTATAACTTCTTCTTAGACACCTTTACAATAATTTATTTTTTAATGAAAAGTTGTGGAGACAAAGTAAGAGACTAAAGTTATTTTCTCACATATTTCATTAATCCTATACAATATTAAAAGATATTATTTGTACTTTGATATTAATTTATTAATGATTTTATACTCTCTTAAACTGTATAACACAATCAAAAAGTTGAAGTGAAAATAAATAATAAATAATCTCTTGGGACGTATACAATATATCAGTTTTAAATGTTTTATGACATGTTTTTTTTGTATATTTTTATGTAGTATTTGAGTAATATTTTTACAAATTTTAGCTATAATAGTGTTACTTTAGAGTCACTTTTATAAAAAAATTATCAAAAATATATGCATCTTAATATACTTTTATTTTTTAAGATGATCTTTTCTATTTATTTTAAAAGTAATTAAAAATAATACTTTAAAAAAAAATCTATGATCCTGTTGTCCCTAAAACAAATTCCTATCTCCGCCCCTACCTTAACTGTAACAACTAAATCCTTTCTATTTCATTAATTAGGCACCCCTTAACTTTAGGATATTTTTTACATTTATTCCTTATACATAACAAATCTTTAAAATATTTTTAATTACTCTTTGAGCAATAATATATAGTGAGATTTTTTAAAAATTTAAATACTATACCCTTAATTTAAAATCTTGAAAAGGAATATATTAAAGTACTTATAACAACTTGAAATAAATTAATTTTTGGTTAATGTAATTTCAAGAGATTATCATTTGAAATCTGTAGCTAGATTTGAAATGACATCGGCAATAACTTTATCAAGCGCTCTGATACATGGACAAGATACGGACACTGTGATACAATTTTTTTTAAAATTACAAGATACGACACGACTGTATTTTTATATAAAATATCGTCAAAACCTGCACAAATAACATTCTTAAGTTTAAGTAATGAATCAAAACAAAAATATTTAAATTCAAAACAAAGTAACCAACTACTAATAGTTTAAATAAAATACTCGGTAAAATTTAAGTCATAAATCCAAGTATTGAATGACCAGTCACGTACACAAATCAAATGACTAAACAAAGTTATATATAATACTTAATTAAAATATGGGATAATTACACAAACAGCCCCCTCATGTTTGGGAAATTACACAAACACCCCCGTGATTGGATTTTGTTCAAAATTCGTTACATTTTGCTGAATGTAAATTTGCGTCTTATTTATCTTGTACAATAAATGAAAAATAAATGGAAATTGCTAAAAAAATAAAAAAAAAAGTCTCATATATTCTATTTTAGATAATAAAAAAACATAAAAAATTATGTATATTTTGAAAGATTTTGTAAATTATTCATCACATCATTTTTGGCGTTATGATCTTACAGCAGAAGCTTGTCTATTCGATTAAAAAAATACACTGCAAAGGGTTTTTGTCTAATGAGATGCATACTACAGGGGGTTTTTGTGTAATTTCTCAAATATGAGGGGGGTGTTTGTGTAGTTAGACCATACATCAGGGGGTGTTCGTGTAATTCTCCCTTAAAATATTTAAATCGGATTTTAGTGTTGCAACTTGAAGAAAGAACGTAGTTATTATGTCCGTCCAATTTTGTTTGCATAGAATAGAAATGAAGACAAATACAATGGGCTTTTTCGTGGCATTTATCTGGAAAAAAAATAGTGGTCTTGTATGCTTTTTCGCTACTTAGTTATTCAACTTTTAAAGTTTTACATTTGATTCTTCTAATATCTTTTTCTATATATTTAAAAAAAAAAATAACTTTAACCACAAATAAAAGTTGAAAACTTCCAAACCAACCCCAAAACGTGTCTGGACGTGTCGTACACATCCTTAAAACGTGTCCAACACGTTTTTTTCTTTTTTTTTATTAAGACGTACCATGTGGAATGCTCGACACATAGGCGAAGGTATGTCGGTGTCGTGTGGATGTCCAACGCGTGTCGGACACTGTATTAAGAGATTTTTCGGCGTGTCGGTGCATCAATGATCAAGCATCAAATGCGCAACTCCTTGATAAAGTGTTTTCAATGGCTTTAACTGATGTGAAGAAATTTGTGATTACTTGAATTTTTTATTATTTTTTGTTGGGTCCCCCAATTAACCAATTATTTTAACTAGATTGAAATAATTAATATCACTAAAAAAACTACTATAATTGGTACCTGATTGTAATATTTACAGATCTAAAGGGTCAAAATTAAAAATGGAACTAAATTCGAATAACAATACTCGGTTATAACTCAAGGATGTAATTTCAATTAAAGTTAAGCTTTATTACCAGTTTCAGTACATGCAGATACTTACATAATTTACTCTGTAATATATCTCAAAAAAGTAGATTTTTAATTCTTTTCTTCTTTTGACTCTAAAAATCTATTAAGAAAGGTAAAAATTCAATTTTAATATAATAACTTTTGTCTTGATAATATCGCCCACATAATATTAAATAGGATCATATCTGTAAAAAAAAACTCGAAGAAAAAAGGTAATTGTAATTTGCTCCTCAAAATATCGCAAAAGTAGATATTTTTTTTCTTCTTTTGACTCTAAAATTTAGTAAGAAAGGTAAAAAATTAATTTTAACAGCAATAACTTTTGTCTTGATAATATAGTCCACCTAACATTGAATGCAATCATATTTGTAAGAAAGTCATGGAACAAAGGTAGTTTTGTAATTTACTCTCCATAATATTCCATAAAGTAGATATTTCTTTTCTTATTTTGGCTCTAAAATCTAGTAAGAAAGGTAAAAGTTTAACTTTAACAGCAATAACTTTGATAATATCACCAACCTAACACTGAGTACATCTTTTATGTCAAGAAGCCACACAACGAGGGTAGTTTTGTAATTTACTTCCTAAAACATCTCATAAAGTATTTCTTTTTTCCTTTTGACTCTAAAAATTTAGTAAGAAAGGTAAAAATCTAATTTCAACAGCAACAAATTTTTATTGATAAAATTGCCCACCTAACATTGAAAGGATCGTATTTGTGAAAAAAAAGCCATGGATCCAAGGTAATTTTATAATTTACTCTCGAAAATATCTCAACAAGTATATATTTTTCATTCTTTTGACTCTAAAATTTTGTAAGAATGATAAAATTATATTTTTAACAGCAATGACTTTTGTCTTGGTAATATCGCTCACATCATATCGAATAGGAGGACCCTTTATGTAAAAAAGCCATGAAAAAACGGTGATTTAGTAATTTACACAACAATAACTTTTGTCTTGGTAATAACCCCCACCTAACATCGAATAGGATCATATCTGTAAAAAAGCCATGGAACAAAGGTAATTTCTCCAAAATATCTCCAAAAGTAGATATTTTTCTTCTTTTGACTCTAAAATTTAGTAGAAAAAGGCAAAAATTCAATTTTAACAGTAATAACCTTTATCTTGGTAAAATCGCCCACCTAACATTGAGTAGGACCATATATGTTAAAAAGCCATGAAACAAAGGAAAATTTTAATTTACTCTCCAAAATATCTCAAAAACTATATATTTGTTCTTCTTTTGACTCCAAAATTTAATTAAGAAAAGGTAGAAAATTAAATTTAACAGCAATAACTTTTGTTTTGATAATATCGCCCAACTTACATTTTATAGGATCCTATCTGCAACAAATATTATTGTTCACACTTACTACATGAACTACAAAGGACTCTCACTCGACTCATTTCTTTTTCTTTCCAAAGTCCAAAAGACCAAATCAAGTGCTGAATTCTCACTCGACTCATTTATGATCTGTGTAAAATGCTTCATGTAAAACACACATTTGTTATTTTTCACCAATTTGCTCTTTTTTATGGCTTCCTTTTGGCTTGATTTTGCTTTTTAATTACAGGTGAAGGCACAGAAAGTTCTTTCTGCATAATTGCATATACACTTCCGGAGATTCCGTAAGGTTTGAATAATTATATAAGCACCCATGAATCCATATGTTTTATTTCTTTTTACCATTCGTTTTTGTGTTTGTGTGTGTATGTTTGCTTCTTTTTGTTTAGTTAGAGGGGATTCCAACAAATCCAACGTAAATAAAGTTCCTTCTCCATAAAACAAAAAAATGTTTTGGTGTAACTATAATTTCTTTTTCGTTTTTAAAAAACATACAAGATGTTTTTCTATAAATTTGATTTTTAAGAAAATATGTTTATACTATTTATATTATCAAGATGAGTGGGTAATTTTTAAATTTTAGAAATTTTGTTTGTCTAATGTTTTTATGTACTTTTCAAAGGATATATATATATATATATATATATATATATATATATATATATCCATAATATGTTTACTGCTAATTATAAAATATTTGTTCTTCTGAAAAACCAGATTAAAATAATAGTAGTGTATCTTTTTTTTTTTTTTTTTTTTTCATAGTATGTTATCTTAATTATTAATTATATAGATGTCTTTTAAGTCTTTTAAGTCTTTATCAGATGAGTTACTTGGGTAGAAAATGCTTTTGCTCCTTTCTGTTTGTGGACCCACACATTACTGACTGCATCATCAATTTATTTTCCTTGTAAATCTTTCCATATATAGTATTAGTGTGGTTGAATTTTACAAATTGTTTCTAAAATTAAAGAAGAACTTCGAACTTTTAAAGAATGTTTGTCATCTAGTATATTCACAGTACACCAATGCAGCTTGTTTTATTTTGGTGGACATTCATTAGTTTAATTTTTTGCTTCATGTTTAATTTGTTTCTGCAAACAAATAAACATCTCTATTTCACTTGATCAAAGCCATTTACAAATTCGTCTTTTCCAAAGTTTCAGCAGGACACATTTCTTCTAAGTTGGTGTGGAAGCTTTTGAGGTGAGAAGATTTTCCACATTTGGTTTACATGAGGAAGTCACTGTCAAAGAACAGAAGAGAGTTATATGAAGATTTAGAAGCATCGGGAATTGAACGTGGTTACCGATGGTTTCAGAAAGCTGTTTTGAGCAAAGCTGAAATGCTAGAACAGCGTGAAAATGAAAAGGAAAAGATTATCGACATTAGTGAAGACGATAACAATGATGATGACAAAGACCCTCAGTCCAACTTTAAGAAACACGGCAACTCTTCTGCAATCAAGGGCGAGAAAGTCGGCAATATGAAGAAAAGGTCGAGGAAAGTGGTTCATGGAGGAAATGTGGATAAGGGAAATAATGTTAGACTGAAGAAAAAAGAGACTGGTAATGATGATGTTGAAACTTAAGCCCATTTGTTCCTTCAAGTGTATGTGCCAATTACCAATATTTCAACATCTTTTTACCTATTTTCACATATTCACTATTACTGCTTTAATATAACAACGTAGCTCTCATTACTTTTAACATGTTGTTTTTTAGATGAATATTGGGGATGTCTCTGAGTATGATGGTTTTCTAAATGAGCGTTCTGAATTCAGAGAAAACTTCTTGAATTCTCTTAAAAAAACATATGACGAAGAGGAGCACCACAACCGTCTGGAAGCAATTCAAGATGGATTATGTCTTACTTCTTATCCAGGTCAGTTTGAGATGTACAAGTTTGTATAGTGTTTCTTTTCATCAGTGAGAAATATTCTTTGGATGACAATCCTATTATATATTATTGCTACATCTATGTTGGTGATTTATCTTAATTCTGTTCGTGGAAAGATCAAGTTATTTAAGGATACCTCGTGTTTCTTTTTTTATCTTATCATGCTATTATCTTCTTCTTTCTCATATCACTTCCGGTTTTACCATATGAATTATCTTCCATGCTCTCTATCAGGATATCTGTTGTTAGACTACAGAACAATCCGACCAAATCAGAAGATACTTTAACAAATAAGATCTCTCTGATCAATGGATTAATAGATAATAAGATCTGGACATAAGCTTATGAATTTGTATAGATATTCGAAATGTCTGCCTTGCATGCAGATTTTATTTGAAAACTAGTAAAGAATAGGTATAATAAGGACCTTTGCACGATATGCAACGCGCTTGGACACCTCTCAGAGAAGTGTCGATGCAAGACCCTGAAGGATGATTTTCTTAGTAAGAATCCAACTCAAATTTGTGAAACACATGATACATGTTCCCTCCCTCTCGAGGGTAAGATCGCGAAACAAAAAATATAGGAGACACAATACCACGGCTTCAAAAAACCCTATCTGTCGCGTGTTCGAAAAATTTAGAGAAGCCAAAATATCAATTGATATGGGGTATAGAGGCAACGGTTAATATCCCAGAAAAGGGAAAGAATACGGCCGAGACACCGACAAAGCTGATGTGACAAGTCAGGGATCTAGATCTTTAAAGCAACAAACAGAACTTATGCTCTCGATCCTCCTAAAAGACACGAGAATAGTTCTTGGCGGGACCGAGTTCAAGAGGAGAAAGAGAATCGGACCGAGGTGTCTAGGAAAAACAACATGAAGGAAGATCAAACTGCTCCGAGTACGCAAGACGCATTGTATCTTACTGCAAGCGTTACACGATTAATTTAATTTTCCTAGTGGAGCCTAAGACAAATCTTGACTCGATTTCGCAAGATAATGAGTTTTGCTTTGTTTATCTTCAATTAGTGTTAATTATCAAAAACTACCAACTTTGTGGGTGTCTCGGGAAAAAATAGTCTAGATCCCTCATAGATTGTAGTTAGTAGCGTATAACATGTTATATTTCTTCTTACTATAAATGGTTTGCACCATCCATACTCGTGTGTATATGTGAATAAGTATGGTTGCTCGTCAAAGAATTATTTGTGAAGCTCAATATTTTTACTGGATTAGGCTTTGTTTTTTTTTTTTTTTTTTTAAGTGAAAGATGGAGACTCGACAATTGATGGCTCCCGAACACCCCAACTAGGTTGACGCCTCGGGAAACTAATAAACCTACCAAGACTCTGATAATGTAAATTGAATAAACGTCAAACAACATAATGTCAACAGTCAAGACTCAACAAAATCTAAAGAACTCTTTATCACAATAATCATCATTAACCAAATTAAAAGCAAACACTCGAATAGACGACTAACAATGCTCCCTTGTGTGTCTTGGTCCTTAATTACCGAGAGCATCAGAAACTTTGTTTCCCACGCTGAATTTATGCAAAGCCTAAAAATGAATGGAATCGATATAATTCCGGCAAGTCAACCCGCTTATATGATGGTTGTGGGGGACTTCAATACGATTAAGGGACCACGTGAAAAACGTTTCCATACCCATTCCATTAACTTCTTGTGATTTAGAATGTCCTTAGATGACTGCGAGCTATTAGATGTTCCTCTATTTGGTGCAAGCGTCACATTGTCAAATGTTCACATGCGAAATAAGAGGATGAAGTGTGGTCGGATAGTGCACTCATATGAGTTGTATAGGCTAGTAGAGCATGATTGCCGATTTTCCCCCATTGTGCTTCATAGTCGCACATCTCGTTCTCTTCATCTCACATTATAAGAACAAGGACGGGCCTTCAATGCACTATGATAAGCCATGCTCTCTAGTTTGAGAGTGAGAAAATTGAGAACTTCATCTCACATTACTTTGGGGGAAAATTCATAAACCCCCCCCGTGGTTTCTAAAACCTGCTTGAAACCCCGTTGTGGTTTGATAATTTTCTAGAACCCCCTGGTGGTTTCAAAAACTCTGCACGAAACCCCCTTGTCGTTCCGAAAACCCCTGCACGAAATTTCTTTTTCCATCCAACTCCTTTAGGGCGTGGTGTACACTCGCCCCACGTGAAAGTATGCTTGCTTTTTGTGTACTTTTTTCTCTTTAAAAAGTCAAATTTATACTTTAAAACTTTAGCACAAAACCCCCTCGTGGTTTGGGGACCTGCACGAAAACCCTCCAGTGGTTTGGAGAATCCTGCACGTAATCCCAATTTTAAAATTATTTACATATAAATAAAATAAGAATTATTTGTATTTCTCTTGTAAATTCAAAATAAAAATTATATTTGGATTTTTTTAAAATAAAAAAGTGGTTAAAGTTTGATACGCTTAGGTTCTTAAATGGTAACATTTCAGCGCTAGAAGCAACTCTAGGATATATTCAACACCAAGAATCTCATATGGTGCTACGTTTTAAACTATTATCAAGAGGCGAAAGCCCATGTGGATCTAGCATTTATGCAATAGGAATTCTACCTCACAAAAAAAAAAATAGAAACAAATGGCTTGCACCAGGGGATCAGAATCCTCGTTTTTCTATAATGCAATGAATATGAAAAGAACAAGGACGGGCTTCAATGCACTATGATAAGCCATGCTGTCTAGTTTGACAGTGAGAAACTTTAGAACTTCATCTCACATTATTTTCGGGGAAAATTCATAAACCCCCCCTTGTGGTTTCTAAAACCTCCTTGAAACCCCGTTGTGGTTTGATAATTGTCTAGAACCCCCTTGTGGTTTCAAAAACCCCTGCACGAAATTTCTTTTTCCATCGAACTCCGTTAGGGCGTGGTGTACACTCAGCCCACGTGAGAGTATGCTTGCTTTTTGTGTACTTTTTTCTCTTTCAAAAGTCAAATTTATTCTTTAAAACTTTAGCACAAAACCCCCTCGTGGTTTGGAGACCTGCACGAAAACCCTCCAGTGGTTTAGAGAATCCTGCACGTAATCCCTATTTTAAAATTATTTACATATAAATAAAATAAGTAATTATTTGTATTTCTCTTATAAATTCAAAATAAAAATTATGTTTGGATTTTTTTAAAATAAAATATTTTTTAAAAATTTAAACAATATATAATTATAAATAGTGACGTGAGGGCAATTTATTCACTTAATAAAAAAACTAATGGACTTCAATGAAACTTAACGGAGGGGATTTTATGCAGATTTATGAAACCACAAGGGGTTCAAGACAATTTACAAACCACAAGGGGGCAGGTTGCGAATCCTGTACGTAATCCCTCCGTCGATTTTTTTCTTCATAAACACGACATAATCTCCCCTAACTAGTCGTTTACTGTTTACAAACTTGTTCCAACCAGTCGTCAGCAAGTGGCCACACGTCCTTCCTCGATATATACAACGAGAGTCCCATGCATTATTGTGAGCATCTCTAATACTCAAATCTTGCACAGGAGGACGTTGTGTTAAGTCTAGTTCCGGGAAGATCGATTCGGCGCAAGATTTTGGGACGGAAATATCTCCGCCTTTTGCATCTGAGAAATTCAGATTCTTTGGGAATGACAGAATGTCCATTTGATTGTTATCGTTCTCGTCGTTTTCGTTTGTGTGTAGGAGCTCCGCCGCGTGTAGTGGCTTAAGCGAAATTTTGGCAAAGGGTTCGTCTAAAGAAGAGGTGGATAAAAAACGGAAAGAGAGAACTCGACACTTAATTAATGGAACGTCGTTGTAAATATAGTCCATGCCGGGGGTATTTTCCAAGTGACCTTGAGAGAAGTAGTATATGTACGAGTGTAAGGGGAGAATCTTGACGGAGGGTCCGACGATGGCACTCCAGATTTCTGGATTGACTTCAGAAGCGGTTGTTGACATGGATTGTGGTATCTTGTTAGATTATGGAGAGAGTATTGCTGTTCTGATTATCCTAAAAAAAATTGTTCCTGGTAAACATGGCCATAGCATCAAAAGAACCTGTAGTAGTAAGGATATCTCTTTGATTTTCCTCCTGTAAGAGAATTGAGTACATACACGTCCCTATACATACATTCATCCTCCATCTACACCACCATCCATGTCGACAACCCACCACTCTCCTTGACTCACTCTGCACTTGGTCGACTACTCTTTTGCCCAAGGGAACTGTCGCGTTCTGGTTCAGATGCATACTCAATGTCCACCTCTATTGCATTTGATACTCTGGAGCTCTCAGCATTGAATTTCTTACTCAAAAGAGCTAGGTTTCGATTCAGACGTACAACATCAGTATCCGGCGTCTTCTTTAGAAGCTATTTTCCTCTACAATTCCCATTTTCCCTCACAGCCCAATTTTGCATAGAGCCATAGACACCCGATCGAGGTTGTATTTGAGACGTATGTCGACTCAACTTCTGGACATCACGCTTCTCCATCTTTCTCCGATGCTCAAGTTCATAAACATCATCGAAAGAACTTTCTTCTTCTTCTTCTTCTTCTTCTTCTTCTTCTTCTTCTTCACAAATATCAACTTCAGGTACACCATTCCTCTCGCCCTTGGGTGCACAAGACCTGCCGTGTTCCTTAAGGTTGCGCCTAGAGTACTCGAACTGACGGTCATTGTCACCATCGTTATTTTTCGTATTCAACACCATCAATAACTTGCTCCCTTTCGTTCCTAAGCTGTTCTTCAGCTTTGCTGAAAAGAGCTTGCAAAAACCATCGGTAACCACGCTCCACTCTTGGTGTTTCCAATTCTTTATATACTCTTCTTTGTGATTTGGCAGTGACATTTTAATGCCAGCCAAATGTGGACAATCATCAGGGATAAACATCCTCTCTGCTCAAAAGCTTCCACACCAACTTAGAAGATTTTATCTGCTCAAAAAAACGTATTGATAATCAAATTTATCTCTCTAAGAAACTTCTATAATCAAATTTCTTATGGACAATTCTTCAAAACAAATAATTGTATCTTAAGTACAATTACAGTTCTCTCTGAGGTTTCATGTATTTAGAAAATTTACCATTAAATTTTTAAAAATCGCAAAAAACACTGATAAAACTAATGACTGATATAGTTGACTGACCAATTTGATTAAGAGGTATCACGATAACCGTACTTTTCTCAGTAAAATAAATACTTTGTAAAATAGTTCCGTGATGTATTTTGTAAAGCATATTTATATTGATTAAATTCGTAAAAGGAAATCCTATATTTTGTAAAAATTAAACAAATATTAGCAAAAAGTATAGAAAAAACTACAAATAAGTTCTCTAATAGTTTAAAACTACAAAAAACACATCTTAAAACTACAAAAATACAACGGCATACATAGATCTATAGTTTTCGGTGTTGACAATGATATTTGTGCACATTGACCGCCTTTAATTAAAACAACAAATCAAGTCAAAAATAAAATAAAACACAGGAAAAACGAAATGGTAAAAAATAAAATGATAACACACGGTTTTGTCTGGATTTTTGTATATGTCATGAAACATTTAATCTAATAAAGATCATACCGGACTGCAAAGGAAAATCAAGAATTCATCAAAAGGGTAAATCCAATGTTAATCGTGTACTCAATCCAAAGTTCAGTGAAATAGCTAATATTAATGTACTGCCTAAAAGGAAGCAGGATATAGAAATTTGTTTGTGGATCTTACTATGTCTGAAATCGATAGCTATAATATGACTATGTTTTAAACGGTCTACGATACAGTAATTTATAGAGGACTAGGTTATAGTTAGTTGACAGATTCCGTTTGGAAATGTTTCGATAAATGGGTACAGATTTGTGATTTTTTGGATTGTAAGTAAATGAAAAAAAAAAAAGCCATTTTTTGGGCAGCAATATTTCATGTACTTTAATAATTTTAATATTACCGCTAAAAGAGAAAAAAATTAATTGATCGAGTATCGACAGATCGAAAGAAAAATTAAATGACTGAATGATAAAATTTAGAAATGACTAATTAAGAATATTAAAAATATGTATAGTAGTAAGCTCAAAAATATTACTCAATAGGTACAGATACAATTAAAGAAAGACATGAGGTACGTAAGTATAAAAATCACCCTCAAGGTTTGAGAAATTACAAAGACACCTGCCTAAGACAAACGGACGTCAAAGTTAAATGACATATTACAGCAAAAACATTATAAGACGAAGTTATATATAGCTACGCCCCTAATATTTGGTTTAACTATATAAATCAATCTTTATTTTTTTAGAAACTTGAAGCATCATCCCTGAAACTAATTGTCATGTTTATGCATGTTTTCGAGGTATCTCTCTAGTAATTTAAATCTTTGGAATGGTTAAATGTAGTTTTATCAAATCTTAGTTGTGAGATGTAATGAGAGTGATAGCTTTAAATCATATTTGTTAATCCATTAATAGTCATTGGTTTATGAGGGATTTTGTAAAGTTTCCGAAATTCAAGGGCACCTTCTATAAATACAATAAACCTCAGGAGTGTAGCTGTAATTATCCTTAAGAAATTTGATAAAAAAAATTGTTTTAGAGATAAAATCCACAACAACTTTGTCTTAGTAAAAATGCCTACCTACTTAAATGTATACAAAATTTGATTCGGACAAAATCAAATAATTACTTTGAGAACTAATTTTTTTCCCTCTTGACTTTAAAATTTAGTAAGAGAGGTAAAATATTAATTTTTGACAGCAACAAGTTTTGTCTTGATAATATCGCCTACCTAAACCTCAAACAATTACAATAGAAAATAAGTTTTACTACCAGTTTCAGCATGTGCAATTGTCCAAATCAAATACTTGTTGTAATTTACTTCGGAAAACATCTCAAAGACTAGATTTTTTTTTTCTTTTTTTGACTTTAAACATCAAATAGGATTTCATCTGTGAAAAATCAATTATTTTTGTTCTCACGGGATATTTTGTGTTCATAAAATAAAAACACCCCTCAATAGAGTCATTCCTTTTCGTCTCAAAACACACACAACCATCAGAGGTGTAAATCGACGTTGGTGCTTTTGATGCATTCTTGATATTCCTTTGCAGTCCGGTATGATCTTTCTTAGATTAAATGTTTCATGACATATACAAAAATTTAGACAAAATCGTGTGTTACCATTTTATTTTTTACCAATTCATTTTTCGTGTGTTTTATTTTATTTTTGACTTGATTTGTTGTTTTAATTAAAGGCGGTTAAATGTGCACAAATATCATTGTCAACACCGAAAAACTATAGATCTATGTATGCCGTTGTATTTTTGTACTTTTAAGATGTGTTTTTTGTAGTTTTAAACTATTAGAGAACTTATTTGTAGTTTTTTCTATACTTTTTGGTAATATTTACAAAATATAGGATTTTCTTTTACGAATTTCATGAATATAAATATCGTTTACAAAATACATCACGGAACTATCTTAGAAAGTTTGTAGTTTACTGAATAAAGTACGGTTATCGTGATACCTCTTAATCAAATTGGTCAGTCAACTGTATCAATCGTTAGTTTTATCAGTTTTTTTTTTTGTGATTTTTAAAAATTTAATGGTAACTTCTGTAAATGCATGAAACCTCAGGGAGAACTGTAATTGTACTTAAGATACAATTATTTGTTTTGAAGAATTGTCCATAAGAAATTTGATTATAGAAGTTTCTTAGAGAGATAAATTTGACTATCAATACGTTTTTTGAGCAGATAAAATCTTCTAAGTTGGGGTGGAAGCTTTTGAGCAGAGAAGATGTTTATCCCTGATGATTGTCCACATTTGGCTGGCATTAAAATGTCACTGCCAAATCACAAAGAAGAGTATATAAAGAATTGGAAACACCAAGAATGGAGCGTGGTTACCGATGGTTTTTGCAAGCTCTTTTCAGGAAAGCCGAAGAACAGCTTAGGAACGAAAGGGAGCAAGTTATCGATGGTGTTGAATACGAAAATAACGATGGTGACAATGGCCGTCAGCTCGAGTCCTCTAGGCGCAACCTTAAGGAACACGGCAGGTCTTATGCACCCAAGGGCGAGAGGAATGGTGTAACTGAAGTTGTTATATGTGAAGAAGAAGAAGAAGAAGAAGAAGAAGAAGAAGAAGAAGAAAGTTCTTTCGATGATGTTTGTGAACTTGAGCATCGGAGAAAGATGGAGAAGCGTGAGCGTGATGTTCAGAAGTTGAGTCGACGTACGTCTCAAATACGACCTCGATCGGGTGTCTATGGCTCTATGCGAAATTGGGCTGTGAGGGAAAATGGGAATGGTAGAGGAAAAGAGTTTCTAAAGAAGAAGCCTGATACTGATGTTGTACGTCTGAATCAAAAGCAAGCTCTGTCGAGTAAGAAATTCAATGCTGAGAGCTCCAGAGTATCAAATGCAATAGAGGTGGACATTGAGTGTGCATCTGAACCAGAACGCGATAGGACAGTTCCCTTGGGGAAAAGAGTAGTCGACCAAGTGCAGAGTGAGTCAAGGAGAATGGTGGATCGTTGATATGTGGAGAAGGGAAAGAGTGTGATCCACGTAGAGGATCCTGTCCATGAGAATACTAATCCGATGCCTAACCTGAGGAATCAGCTTGGACGTATTGATAGAACTCCAAACGTGATGGAAAACGCACATGTTACAAGAAAATTAAGGAAAACGATAAAGGACCAAGGGCATTTGACTCAGAGATTTGGTCCTGGGAACAATCTGTTTCCCAGAAAACTGTCTGAGCACGTTGAAAAAGGTGAGGCACAGAGCGAGAAAGGCTTAAAGAGGCCTGCTGCAAGAACTTGCACTGTTATAGAAAATCGTTATGACAGTGGTTATTCAGCCCAACGACTTAAGGATGGAGAGGAACAGAGCCGCAAAAAGCTGAAGAAATCACCGGAGGAATAGGGGGAGAGTTCAAACGAGCTAGTTGGCGATGAAGGAGGCAAAAGATTCCCACAATGCAAACCTTGTAGAAATGAAGTTAGAAATGACGAGGACTACAGAATATGTGGTCATTCCTTTTGCTCTCACAAGTTTTACCTTGTGAGGTGCCTGACGAATAAGAAGTTGAGATCTTATGGCCCTTGCTGGTACTGCCCTTCTTGTCTTTGCCGATCTTGCTTCACCGATTGAGATGACGATAAGATTGTTTTATGCGACAGTTGTGAGCATGCATACCATATTTACTGCATGCACCCGCCGCACACTGCTGTATACAAAGGGAAATGGTTTTGCAAAACATGTGATGCGGGAATATGAAGTGTTCGAAGAGCTAGACATTTGTTTGAGAATATACGTAGTGGAAAGAAAGCTGTTGATAAGAATTTATGAAAGGAAGATGCTTTGAACAAGTCTGGTGGTGTGGAGATGCTTTGAAGTGCTGCAAAAACTCTGAATTACGAAGAAAATCTTGCGGCAACTGGACCGTGAACTTGGGAGGAAAGTTCAGATCTTTTTGTACTTGAGAGAGAATTTCAATTTGTACCTGTAGTTTAATGTACACTTTGTATGTTACTTCATAATCACAATGATAGGACTGATATTTTTGCGGATTGTTAGCGGAGGTGATTTTGGTTATAACTTTTTTGTAGGAGCTATGATTGGGATATGCTCCTTGATTGAAACACTGCAACTTGTACTGCAACTGTTCTAATTGTATCACTAGGAAAATTCTGAGTTCTGATTGAATCTTTTTTAAAAATATTGGATGATAAAAAGAGCACGCTCCCCCCTGACTCCCATTGTTATTTATTTATTTATTTTCTGTACGTTTTACCAGATACATGGCTATATGAAAAGTTAATTTGTCATGCTTTTAGAAAAGTTAAGACACACAATTGAATTAAGGGTCAATTGCAATCACCTCTATCGTTTGGAGCGTTTTGCAATATGCCCCCTATCATTTCGAATTTTGCACTTTGCCCCCTAACATTTCGTTAAGTGTGGGGTTTGCCCCCCGGAACGTTGACCGGTGGAATATTCCACCGGAGATCCCAAAATGTGCCCAGCACGTGCCCGACGGAAGGGCATTTTCGTCTGACCACTTTTGACTATTACCCCCTAACCTTTTGGACCAACGTTTCCCCCTTAACGCTTTGACTCTGCCCACGAACGTTTGTACAAAATGACCTTAGTGCCCCCTAACATTTGCTCCAGACTAGAACTTTGCCCCCTAGCGTTCGCCTCTTATAGGTTTTCATTTCTTCGGGCAATTTCTCACTTTAAGTGTGCTGACAATCGATTGTTCGTAAAAAATTGTTGCATATGTTCGTTATTGTTATGCAGATGGCAAAACCATCTTTCTATCTGAGCTTCTCCTTCCATTTTTGAGCACTTCCACAATGTCTCTATAGCGGGTTAACGTACCTGTAATTTATGTTTTTTGGTGAATTTCTCTACCTACTGAAAAATATATAGTGAATATAGTGTATCTTAGTAATCATTTACCATAACCAGTAAAAAATATTTATCGTCCCATGGAGAATTGATTACTTATTAAACGTTGAGTGTATAGCTGTGTTGGGAAAATGCAATATTGTTTCGGGTTTATCATTTATTTCCCTAAAAAGATGTTATTCACGCATACTTATGTGTGCTACTTGGACCATGGTTGGTGACGTACTGACATGGAAAATGATGATAAACCAATAAAATTGTATCAAATGATTAAGATATGAAGCCCGCTAGGATTGCCTATTTGGTTAAAGAAGTGAAATTATTCCCCAAACTCTCAAACTCAATTCTCTCTATAGAGCGACTTGATTCTATATGCCTTCTGAATTAATGGTTGTCAAACCTACTTTTTCAAATGTGGTTTGTCCGGCTAGCTATATTTGCAGGCTATTTGGAACTTAAATATTATTTCCTATTCCACAATGAACTATTTAATCCACTTTAATTTATCAACTATGATGTACCGTATTTCGGTACTGCCATGTCATAATATTCGATACAATACTCACACAACACCCCTTACGAGCCATTTTAAGTCACCCTCAAGTATCGGGAAGAATGGTTAAGTGGGCAGTAGAACTTGGAGAATACGACATTCACTATGCTCCAAGACCCTCCATAAAAGCCCAAGTGTTGGCTGATTTCATGGTGGAAACCAACGAAACATCCGAGGAAGCATCTGTAGTAGAGCCCTGCAAAGTATATGTGGATGGGTCATCCAGCAATGGTACTGGAGGAGCAAGCGTCGTCTTTAAGTTGCTGCACGAGGATCGACACGAGGAAGTGCTATCTCTTGCTGTGAAGATAGGATTCCCCGTGTCTATCAATGAAGTAGAGTACGAGGCCCTACTTATCGGGATGAGGATGGCTAAAGAAGGAAAGATGACCCGAGTCCACTTTCATGGTGACTCACAGTTGGTGTTACAGCAAGTAAGAGGCACGTACGAAGCCAGAGATGAAAGGTTGAAGGAGTACCTGATTGCAGTATGCAAATCGCGTGAAAGCTTCAAAGAATTCACTCTCAAGCAGATCCCTCGAGCGGAGAACAAAGAAGCAGACACCTTGTCCAGAACGGCAGCTGGTATGCACCCCATCGGAACACGACAGGTAACCTTCCTCACCATTAGCTCATCTGAGAAAGGTCACGTGGCGTTAGAAGCGTTGAATATAGAAAAGGATGATCGCAAAGGGTGGATGACCAAAGTTATGGCATACTTACAAAACCCGGAGAAGTATGAGCATGTTTAGTGAGCTAGGAAAAAGAGCCGCTCGATTCTTTCTGAAGGACGGAGTATTATACAAGAAAGAGTTCTCCCAACCCTACCAACGATGTTTGACCAAAGACGAAGCCATCGAGGTAATGCAAGAGATACACGGAGGGATTTGTGGAAATCACTCGGGAAGTTGGAGCCTCGCTCGAAAAATACTTCGGCAGGGCTATTTCTGGCCCACCATGCAAAAGGATACCAAAGCATTCACCCAGCAATGTGAGCAGTGTCAGAAGCATGCTACGATGTCTCACCTCCCTGCTGCAGCATGGAAACCCAACCTCGTTCCCTGCCCTTTCGAAAAATGGGGTATTTACATTATCGGGCCGCTGATACAAGATCGTGGGCAGAAGAAGTACCTCCGAGTAGCCGTGGATTATTTCACCAAGTGGGTCAAGGCAGAGCCGATGGCACAGATCACCTCAGCAGCAGTTATCAACTTTCTATGGAGGAACATCGTTTGCAGATTCGGAGTGCCCCGAGTCCTCGTCAGCGACAACGAATTACAGTTCACCAGTGACCAACTAGCAAGATAGTGTGAACATTGGAAAATTCATCACCGCTTCACTTCAGTGGGGTATCCGCAATCCAATGGCCAGGTCGAGCTCACGAATCGCACCCTGATCCAGGGACTAAAAGCACTTCTCATGGCATATGAGGGATAGTGGGTCGAGGAAATCCCTGGTCTATTGTGGGCCTACCGAACCACTCCAAGATCTTCAACCGGTGAAACACTTTCAGCCTGGCTTACAGACACGAGGCATCATCCCTGCAGAGATATCTACCCCCAGTTGGAGAATTCAGGAATACGAAGAAGACCGCAATAGCAAACGCATGGTCCTTGAACTGGACCTTCTAGAAGAGCATCGGAGGCAAGCCGCGCTTCGAAGTGCCCATTACACAACCCGCATGGCCAGGTACTATAGTAAGCGTATGAAAGATCGAACAAACCAGGTTGGTGAGTTGGTCCTACGGAGAGTAGGGGCGTCCAAAAATGTGGGAAAACTGGACCCCACGTGGAAAGGGCCTTTCCAAATATCTCACATCCTTGGAGCAGCAACATACCAGTTGCGGGATATGGAAGGTCGGACCTATCCGCGCTCATGGCATGCGCTTAACCTCAGGAAATTCTACTCCTGAAGACGGCTTACGCGACGAAGGTAACTTTCCCCCTCGGAAAAACGAGGGAGAAATCAGCCCCAGGTACATAAATAAATGTCGTAAGCTTTAATTTTGGTAAGTTTATATTTACTACATAGTTTCATGTAATTAAGAGAACTACCTGTGGCTTGATTCCCAATTTTACTACGAGGGATGCGTAGGAAGCTCGGAAGTAACTCGAGTTTAGCCCCAAAAAATAAAAATAATTGATGTACACCAACACACAGGCACGGAATAAACTAACACTGCAGGTACATAAAACTGAAAAGTTCCATTCAAAAGTGAGTGGGTTTTTACAAACTAGGGGTCGAAGCCCCAACGGTTTGCTTCGCCCGCCACCCACTCATAGGATGGGCGAATATACAAAAGAAAAAGGAAAAAGAAAAGAAAAGGCTAAAAACTAAAGGACAACAAGGGCCATTACCCTCCACCACCATATAAGGCCACTACGGGTCACCGTCAACACTTCCTTCTCAAGGCTCCTCTCGACATCGCTTCATGGCTCGGATGGCCGCGCGACGCTCCTCCTCCGTCACCTCCATAACCACCCTCTCGGGGGGACTTCTTGATTCACGTGGGGGAACAGCTGGAGCAGCAGGGATCGGGGTGTGAACCCGAGGACGACGGGGCTCGACCCTCATCCAATGGGACTCGTCGAACAAAGGGATCTCCAAATCTCGGGGTACACTGGGCAGGTGGTGTACGATGCTCACGCACCTGTCATAGCCCATGCCCATAAACACCCGGACATCTCTCGGAGAGATGGTCTCGGTAGGCTTCATCTTCTGGGCCGCCTCTGCTGGAACCGTGGAAAGCTCCGACACCAACCTCTTCTCAAAGTCGGCCCGGGCCGAATCCAGCTCCGCTTGCTTCTCAGCCTCGAACTCCGCCCTCAGCACATGTTCCCTCACCAGCGCTGCCTCCACCTCTGCCACCTCAGCCTCAGCTCGCGCCAGATCCTCCCTCAGGCCATCCATATGCACCCGTCCCGCCATCACCGAATCCACCAGCGCCCTCAAGTCCTGTTCCATCTCGCGCAGATTCTCTGCCCTTTCCATTAAAAAGCGCTCTCTCGAGCCGGCCGCCTCCAGGGCATCGCAGAGAGTCCCCATCTCATCCCTCAGCTAAAATGACTCCTCCCGCCAGGATGCTCTCACCTCCTCTAGCTCTTCGCGGTACTTCTCTGCCATCTCTTGGTGCAGATGGGCCATCGCTTGGGCCCTTTGCACCCACTGAGAATCCCAGGACGATAGGATTTCACGCGAGTCAAGTTCCCGAGTCACGAACAGCGCTTGGAAGAAGAAAAAAGAGGTAGGAAAAGTCTATGCAGAAAGTGCCAAAGGAAAAGAGAAGAAGCAACATACATCGAGGAGATTGCAAGACAGGAGGACCAGCAAGTGTGCGCCCTCTTCATTGCCTAAGCTCCTTTTCCTCGGGCCTCAAGAGGCCATCTACCAGGTTTCAAAGACCGCTCATCTCACTGGAAGAATATATGGCCCAAAGGTCATGAGGCAGAGAAGGATCCCTCCTCGTTACTTTGTCCGAGGGAACTACGGGGGTCGGCACCGGTGGAATGTTGGAAGCTTCAGGGTCGGCTGAAGTAGCACCCCTCGAGATGTCACCACCAGACCTGTCCTTGGATGAACCGCGAAGAAAGTCATTTATGGAATAAGTGCGGCCTAGCGGAGTAACACTAACCCCTGGAGTGGGGCTAGATAGAGAAGGCGAAGGAGCCCTACCACTTCCCGAGGAGAAAGGGTTGAGAGGGGCCGTCGGACTAACATGGCACCTCTCCAAAGTAGCATGACCCTCGGGTGCTGGGGAATCATCATCAGAAGGGATCAACTGGGCAGCCTCTGCGGAGGAATTGTCTACTGCATGCGTGGCCAACTCGACCCCTACTAACAAAAATCAGAGTCAGCACCAAACAAGTAAAAGCAAGGAGATTACACGACCCAAGACTAGAAAGTTAAAAAAGTTGATGAAGTTGATGAAGTCCGAACCTACCTAAAGACCCACATCACCATGGCCCCAGGACGTTCAAGAAGAACCCTCGACGCTGCAGGAAGGCAGTATCCTTGGCAGGGTTAAGGGAGTTCACATAACTCACCCTCCACATGGTAGACACGCCCCATTGCCCGCTGCGAGGGCGGAGGAAGAAGTAGTTGTTCCGCCAGTTGCGGTAAGAAGGGAAGGCGGTTGAGACCCCGGTAAGGAAGAAGTTAACAGATTGACGGGCCACTAGTTGGAAAAACGGGTAGCCCTGTCTCACCAGGCGTAGGGCAAAAGCCCCGAACAACAGAGCGTGAGACATGGGGATGTTGAGATGATAGCACAAAAGAATAAAACCTAACAAACACCGGTAGGAGTGGGGGACTAGTTAGCTCAAACAAATCTGCATGAACGTAAGGAGATGGCTCATGAAAGGATGGAAGAAACGACAAAGGCCATTGTGGACCTGTTCAGAGTACAACGTCATATAACCAGCAGGAGGGTTAAAGGCACGATCATCAGGGGTCGGCACACGCACGTCATGCCTAGGATGCCGTATTGGTCCAGCAGCGCCTCCACGGACTCAGCCGTCTCAATTGAAGGGGTCGAACCAGCGCGTCCAGCCCCAATCATTTGGCTAGGCTCGAGATCATGAGAGACCAACTGAAACCCCGCCGCTAGAGCCACATACGGGTCACGGTCGTTGAAGGCAGCAGCAATATCACCAGCAGGAGGATTGGCAGGTAAGACTTCTCCAGCCGCCACCCTACGGTTGCGAACGGAACCAGCGAGTTGGCTCTCTGTCCTCTGAAGAGTACGGGAAGCCACCGCACGAGAACCACGGCAGTTTTGGGAAGTCGCACCGTTCACTTGTTGAGCAGCAGACGGTGGAGTAGGGGCATGACTTTTGACCACAGATATTTCGATGGAGGAAGGCTGAGAAGATTGAAAGGAAAGTGGCATTTCAGAGGAAGAAGATGCGGGGGAGGCCATTTGCAAAGAAGATTTAGAGAGAAAGAAGATTGGATTTGCTGAGGAAGGAAGTTGAAGTAACGAAAAAGGTAAGTAAAGGGTCTATTTATAACCTCGGAGGCGACGCTTCGATTTAGGCGGGAATTTGTTAAACGCTAAATATGAAACTTGTGTGAAAACCACTACCACCCACGATCACCAATAAGGGGTAGCAGCGAAGGACACGTGTCGCTTACACCAGAGCCGTCTATCATCAATGCGCCTTCTCCAGGAACGAATGATGGCTGTGAGATTTTATGCGTGCAAAAGTAAATGGTATCTAGAGTAGCACGACAATCGAGAGCACAGGATGGGACGTATGGGCAATAGAAAACGACAAGTAGTCAGAAGACAAAATCGAAGAGGCTCCTCGAGCCGTTACGCCTTCTCTAACTAAATTGAAGAGGCTCCCCGAGCCGTTATGCCTTCTCTTAGAAGCTAAATTGAAGAGGCTCCTCGAGCCGTCATGCCTTCTCTAAGAAGCTAAATCGAAGAGGCTCCTCGAGCTGTTACGCCTTCTCTAAGAAGCTAAATTGAAGAGGCTCCTCGAGCCGTTACGCCTTCTCTAAGAAGCTAAATTGAAGAGGCTCCTTCAGCCTTTACGCCTTCTCTAAGAAGCTTAATCGAAGAGGCTCCTCGAGCCGTTACACCTTCTCTAAGAAGCTAAATCGAAGAGGCTCCTCGAGCCATTACGCCTTCTCTAATAAGCTAAATGGAAGAGGCTCCTCGAGCCGTTACGCCTTCTCTAAGAAGCTAAATCGAAGAGGCTCCTCGAGCTATTACGCCTTCTCTAAGAAGCTAAATCGAAGAGGCTCCTTGAGCCGTTAGAACTTCTCCATGAAGCTAAAACGAAGAGGTTCATCGAACCGTTATTAACCTACATCGATACAACTCCTTTCAAGACTTCAGGAAAAGATTGACCAGTTCGGGTAGCGTTTCGAAGGGTGACTTCAATTGCTCTAGCGAGGTGTCCCATTATGAACCTCTGATCCCCAGGCGTGCTTCCGAGGGGAAAAACAACAACCCTTGTTGAATCACACAACGAAGGGTGAAGTATACCCTGATGAACGGCGAAAGCTCCTTTAGTGGTATCATGAGTCCACTTGCTCCTTGCGATACACCTCGAGGGTCCTAGCCAACTGCTCTTTGAGCCACACGCGTACCTTCTGAGGGGAAAAACAACAACCCTTGTCGAATCACGCAACGACCTTGTAAAGGATGCCCTGTTGACCGGTGAAAAACCCTTCAGTAGTATCGCAAGTTGACTTGCTCCTTGCAATACGCCTTGAGGGTCGTAGCCAACTGCTCTATGAGCTCTCCCATTATGAACCTTTGAGCCACACGCGTAACTTTCGAGGAGAAAAACAACAACTCTCATCGAATCACGCAACGAGGGGTGCAGCATACCCTGATGACCAGCGACCGCCCCTTTAGTGGTATCACGAGTCGACTTGCTCCTTGAGATACACCTCGAGGGTCCTATCTACATAACTCCTATGTACCTTATTAGGAACCTGAGGAGCCCCGCACGTACTTCCAAGGAGAAAAGCAACAATCGTTGCTGAACCACGGCACGTGGAGCATAAGTGCTCCCGCGATTGTCTCATCCTCGAAAATTCTACCCAGACTGGTAATTTAACAGAAAAACAAGCAAACGACATACAAGAAGACATAAATTAAGACCTCCGAAGAACGTTTTATTAATCTCAAGATAGTAAAAATTACAAGGAAAGAGAAAAATACGACGCCATAGGCCTACTACACTACTCTCCTCGAGAGGGCCGCTTGCCTTCTCTCACCGCCCTTCGATGCTCCACGAGCATTGGAGCATCCTCAAAAGCTTCAGGAGCCGCAATGGTGGAGACTATCCGTAGAGCTACATCCGCTGGACGGGGAGCAGGAGCATCGGAAGCCCGAGAGCTTGGAGGCCAAGGGCCAGTAACTAATGGCCCTCCAGCCCTGATCTCAGTGGCCATGGCCCAAATCCTTCTTGCCCTGGTGTTCGGGGAGGAGCCGTGGGAAGCCTCCCTGCCGGTCTCAGAGATAACAACCTGCTCAGGGCAAAGCCTAGCCTGGTAAGCTTCAATAATAGCCTGCAACTCAGAAGGGCTAGGAGGAGAACCTGGCGGTATCTCCTTGGAAACCTCGGTCGCCTACGGAGAAAGCGACGTCAAATCAGCCTCATGTACTATCCAATTCCTTTCTCGTAATTGTTGTATGGACCCCTTGTACCCAGCCATGAAGAGAGAGACGAACACCTTACGGAAATAGCCATGATGAAGCGAGGAACCGATATATCGAATTATGCGCTCAAACGCATCCCGCCTGGCCTTTTCAAAAATTTACCCGCGAAGCTCCTTGTTGATTCTCCGCAGCTGGTCGGCGATATTCTCGTCCACAGTTGCTTGGCATTCCTGTAAATCGTCTCGAAGAGACTCAGCAATCTTTACTGCCTCGCATATCCCGCCTCAGCCTCCAACTGCAACCGGGAGGTCTTCTACACGGTATCCTTCACAGCCGCCAGCTCCAAGGCCGCATCGTCCCTCTCCCCCTCGACCACTTGAATGCGCTCTTGTGCAAGGTCCCGCTCCTTTGCCAGCTCCGTCGCATGGGCTTCCCATTCGCGAAATCTCTTCGTGCGGGCCTCGAACACAGCTCGAGCCTCCTGCAGCTCGACCGACACCAGAGAGTGGTCCGACCTCAACCTTTCAAGCTCCTCATGCGCTAGAGGGTTAGGCGCAGAAGCCTCCAGCTCTGCTACGCGCCCCTCTAAAGTCTTGATATGCTCCAGCATAAAAAATTGGCGGGCACTAAACTGAAAGAAGGAAGAGGAAGGGATCAGAAGTCATGAAGAAAAATAGAAAGAAGAACAGAGGTAGAACTTACGTCAACCGTAGCATAACATGTCGTATCCTTCAACCATTAAAGCCCTCGATTCCGGAGCGACTCAACCTCGAGAAGGTCCACCGCCTGGCGCAACTGGGCAAAGATGGAGCGTACGCCATGCAGTTCCTCCACCAAAGGACGCTCAATGGGACCAGGACGAGCCAATTGATCCACCGCCACCTGTGAAGAAGTCCCTTCTTCACGAACCTCCCCCCAGTTATCGACTCCATCACCCCAAGCCTCCGCATTCTCCTCCAGCCTACCTCCCGCCAACGATTCCAACAAGACAACCTCCTCTTGTCAAGGAGCCACGTCTTTCGCGGGACTGGAAGAAGTAGCATGAGAACTCCTACCCACTTCCCCGAAAGGGCCCTCCGCTGATCCCGCAAAACCCTCGCGCAACGTTGGGGAAGAAGGCTTGGACGCATCTATTTCCCCTCGTCCCTCGACCAAGAGAGAAGACCCGGCATCCTTCTCAGCAGGATCAGAGGGGATAGGCGAAGAAAAAGCACGAGGAGGAGAAGCGGGAGATATCGAAGCCACCTTGTGCCCCAGCGAGGGGGTGGCAAGACAGCTCAAGTGGAAGGAGGCAGGCAAGGATTCTCGAAGCCATTTGAAGCCAGTGACAGACCTTGGAGCCAAAGTAGCAGGGTCATGGAAGACTTTGAGGTCATCTTCTCGGAGGCTCTGGAAATTGCCAAACGACAGCAAGCCTCAATTTACTTCCCCGCTCGGTTCAGGTACTGAGCGAGAAGATGGAGAAAGCTCCCCACTTGGTTCAGGCGCTGAGTGAGGAGATGGAGAGAGTCCTCCGCTCGGTACAGGCACTAACTGAGGACATGGAGAAGGCTCCTCAACCCTGGTAGCAACCCTCGACTGGGAAGACGTGGCTTTCCCCCGAGTAGAACTGCTCCCCTTGGGCACTTTGGTAGCCACCATATTCATTGCCACCTCCGCTAAGGGGGATACCAGCGCACCTGAAGAGTATTGGTCAAAACCACGAAAAAAGTAGAGGATACAGGGAAAAAGCAAAAGAACAGAAAGGCACTTACAGAACTCGGAGTCCTTGTCCAGATGTGAGAAGTGAGCAGAACGAGCCCCCATGTGAAGACCGAAGAGCTGAAACAGCCTCGGAATCTTGGCCATTTTCAATACGTGATACTTCATCTGGAAGTAGCCTTCTTTCTTCATTCGGAGCCAAACTCTCTTGAGGTGAGAAGAATCCAACTCCGCAGAGCCATTGGACCAGACATTCATGACCCCCCAACTCTCGTAGTTGCGTCCCGAGGGCTTCACGTAAAAGAAGAAGAACTTCCAACTCTCGTAAGAAGTGGAGGCATCAATGAGAATTCTAGCCCACCGGACAGTTTATGAAGAACAAGGGGTTAGGCAGAAGAAGGCGCCTAGCCCGCCCCCACGTCATACAGAGCTAGCAGATGCTCCGCGGTACAGAGAAGCCGTCGGCTTCGGCAGATGAACTCGAACCCAGCCGTGATGGAAAAGGCGTTGGGCATTAACTGGCTCAGACAAAGCCCTAGGGCTTTGGCCAACTCCTGGAAAAATGACGGCACGAACATCTGCCATCCCGCCTCGATCTGAGGAAAGTAGACAGTCAAATAGCCGGCAGGGGGCTATTTTCCCGGTGCGAAGACTCCGGGATCAGCACCGCCACGTTCTCGTTTGCCACATTATACTTTCGGAGATGGCTGTCGGCAGATGCCTGGGTTACGGTGCTGGCAATGTCCTCCACACTCACAGTCTGCTTCTTGGACAATGTTCCTTTATCGCCTGCCTTGGAAAGGGCGGCGAATGTAGCAGTGCGCTTATCGTGATGGGTAACCAGAGGAGAAGGCAACGCCGATCGGGACAGAGAAGTAGGAGGAATGGAGCTAGAGTTGGCAGCAGCAGCAGTATTAGCAGGCAACATAATTACAACCAATAGAGAATAAAGAGAAAAAGAGGAGCGGTTATGCAAAAGAAAGCAGAGAAGATGGAAAGGCTATGAGCCCTAGAAACTGCAGCACAAGAGACCTAAATAGACGGGCCAAAGGGAGGTTTGATTCCCACTCACTACCCCAGAAGCAACAGATGACTGCTACATACCTCTTAGTGTACGAAGGAAGTTTTAGGAATCCCGAGAAATCAGGGGGTGAGACAGACGCGCGATAAGATGATTAGGCCCCTAAAAAAGTATTTTACTCTCTGCCACGTTCTACGAACTGTGACAGACACTGGGGAACTTATGATGACTCATACTCACCCTCCTGGGATCGTACTCGTCCACGTGGCCTGATCCTATGATCCCGGCCTATCTCACGACCCCCTCTCTCAGATTCCCTGACCCCGGTAAGCATTATAATATATTATTTGCCTTGCCAACCCCTCGTTATATCAACGAGGGGGGGTCGTATTTTGCATGTGCAGGTAAAGAAACCTTAGCTGCTAAGCAAAGGCTACCGCCCCTTTGGCCAACCAGAGAAGGCAACTGATGTCAGTCTCGACTATACAAATGCGTTGGCGCCCTTCCACGGCTCAATCGCCATGCTTCCCCAGTAAAGAGCGGGGGCTCGAGGGTTATAGAATGTAAATGGAGCATGGCATGCACTGAGGGTAACATGCAGGCACCAAGTGCCCTTCTCTACGAAGCCTACTCAAGCATCACGTGCCTATTTCCGCAAGACTCACAAGCTCCACGTACCCTACTCTACGAGGACACGCAAGTACTATACTACCCTCAAAATCAGCATGCATGCCGACACGTGCCCCTGGTAAAGTTACATCTATACCCTCCCCTCGCCCTATAAATAGGGAAGCAGGCTGGTCATAAATGCATCTCCAATCCAAGCCAGCATACAGCTATAAGAGCCCCACCTAGAGAGAGAAAGAGCGAGAGCAAGCGAGCAGTGTCAGAAGAACGCGAGCCCCAACAGCTGCAGAAGGTTGAAGGGAGATCGTGCGAACGGAGCCCGAACCCCCACGGGTAGAGGAAGGCACCAGCAAGAGGCCTCCCAACGAGCTGCTCAGCTCTCCCCTCCAAGAGCTTGCTGGGTCCAGGGTCATCTTAGGTCGGGACCGGCGTGCGGACAGCCTCGGTGACGGGCACGGCGACCCAGAGGCGTCATTAGTAATTAAACTATAAATTTTGCTAATTTGAGTAAAATTAAGGGATAAAAACGTTAAATCCCCTATACTATAGGGGGTGTAGCGATTTGCCCCCCGAACTTTTTTTTTTGGCAAGAAGCCCCTTGTACTATGGATAAATAAGCACTTTGCCCCCTCAACTAGTCACCGGAAAAAATAATTTGCCCCCTGATCGAATTTTCGACCAATTTTCGTCGGAATTTGAAACGTGAACATGATGGTTCATCACTATTTAACCTCAGAGTCAATAAAATGCCATTTTTTCACTTCGGTTTTTGTTATATTTTACTGAATTTCCAAGTCCTGAATTTTGATAATTTAAACCATGGTTTGAAAATTAAGGAAATATAACAAAAGTCGAAGTGAAAAAGGGCATTTTATTGAATTTGAGGTTAAATAATAATGAACGCTCATGTTCACGTTTCAAATTTCGACGGAAAGTGGCCGAAAATTCGATCGGGGTTAAAAAGTCCCGTTTATCCCTAGTACAAGGGTCTTGTTGCCAAAAAAAATAGTTCAGGGGGCAAATCGCTACACCCCCTATAGTATAGGGGGTTTAATGCTTTTATCCCTAAAATTAATTAGTAATTAAGTTTAGATAGGTAAATCATGATTATATATGAGTACTCATTCTATAATTAGTAGTAATTATGATAGTTTTAGTAAAACTGTTGGAATTTTATTATTTTGACGTCACCCTTTTTTTTTCAACAGACTCTCCAAAAATTTGCTTTTATCCCTAAAATTAATGTATTACATTTGACGCTCCAATAAAAAGATACACATGATTACAAATTATGCAATAACAGTCATAAAAGTGTTAATTACTAATATGATCATAACATTTTATTTAACTACAAATTTAATTTTGTTATTTTATGCAAAATTTTAATTTTTTCCTAAATTCCATAATATTTCTTAACATTTCCAAATGAATGTTAATCGTATACTCAATCCAAAGTTCAGTGAAATAGCTTATATTAATGTACTACCTAAAAGGAAGCAGGATATAGAAATTTGTTTGTGGTTCTTCGACATTGATCTAGAGTTGCATGTGTACACCTTAATTCTAGTCAGATTCTGCCTCCATTGCAAGGCATTCACGATCAGTCCACGCCGTATCTCTATCCATAATCTAACAAGATACCTAAAGCATGTGCCACAAAGATTGAGGCCGATTTGAATTTACTGATGTGATTCTCCCTTCAAACCATGCAACCCTCCCTGGCTCATCCATATGTAGCGGCATTTTCACCCTCATTTCTGTAGATCAGTGTATTCTCATGGCACTTTTGACTCTGGCTGCACTTACTACAAAATTCGGATATACAAAACTTGGATAATAATCAACTTCAAACACCAATCCTTTCTTAGCATTCTCAATTGCACCCAACGCCCCCTGAGTTCTACGATTCTCATCACCTCCAATTCTCGCCTTTCTTCTGATTCCAATAAATAATCCCTCCGTCATTTTTTTCTTCATAAACACGACATAATCTCCCCTAACTAGTCGTTTACTGTTAACAAACTTGCTCCAACCAGTCGTCAGCAAGTGGCGATGCGGCCTTCCTCGATAAATATAACGAAAGTCCCATGCATTATTGTGAGCATCTCTAATACTCAAATATTGCACAGGAGGACGTTGTGATAAGTACAGTTCCGAGAAGATCGATTCGGCGCAGGATTTTGGATCGGAAAATTCTCCGCCTTTTGTATCTGAGAATTTCAGATTCTTTGGGAACGACACAATGTCCGATTGTTATCATTCTCGTCGTTTTCGTTTGTGTTTAGGAGCTCCGCCGCGTGTAGTGGCTTAAGCAAAATCTTGGCAAAGGGTTCGTCGGAAGAAGAGGTGGATAAAAAACGGAAAGAGAGAACTCGACACTTAATTAATGGAACGTCGTTGTAATTATAGTCCATGCCACAGGAGTTTTTCCAGTGACCTTGAGGGAAGTAGTACACGTACGAGTGTAAGGGGAGAATCTTGACAGAGGGTCCGACAATGGCACGCCAGATTTCTGGATTGACTTCTGAAGCGGATGTCGACATGGATGGTGGTATCTTGTTAGATTACGGATAGAGTATTGCTTGTTCTGATTATCCTGAACAAATTTGTTCCTGGTAAACATGGCCATAGCATCAAAAGAACCTGTAGTAGTAAGGATATCTCATTAATTTTCCTCCTGTAAGAGCATTGAGTACATAAACGTCCCTATACATACATTCATCCTCCATCTACACCACCATCCATGTCGACAACTGCTTCTGAAGTCAATCCAAAAATCTGGCGTGCCATAGTCGGACCCTCCGTCAAGATTCTCCCCTTACACTCGAACATATACTACTTCCCTCAAGGTCAGCTGGAAAACTCCTCCGGCGTGGACTATAATTACAACGACGTTCCATTAATTAAGTGTCGAGTTCTCTCTTTTCGTTTTTTTTATCCACCTCTTCTTCAGATGAACCCTTTGCCAAAATTTTGCTTAAGCCACTACACGCGGCGGAGCTCCTACACACAAACAAAAACGACGAGAACGATAACAATCCGACATTGTGTCATTCCCAAAGAATCTGAATTTCTCAGATGCAAAAGGCGGAGAATTTTTCGTTCCAAAATCCTGCGCCGAATCGATCTTCCCGGAACTAGACTTATCACAACGTCCTCCTGTGCAAGATTTGAGTATTAGAGATGCTCACAATAATGCTTGGGACTTTCATTATATTTATCGAGGAAGGTCGCGTCGCCACTTGCTGATGACTGGTTGGACCAAGTTTGCTAACAGTAAACGACTTGTTAGGGGAGATTATGTCGTGTTTATGAAGAAAAAATCGACGGAGGGATTATTGATTGGAATCAAAAGAAAGGAGAGAATTGGAGGTGATAAGAATCATAGAATTGAGGCGGCGTTGGATGCAGTTGAGAACACTAAGAAAGGATTGGTGTTTGAAGTTGATTATTATCCAAGTTTTGGATTTCCGGATTTTGTACTAAGTGCAACCAGAGTTGAAAGTGCCATGAGAATACATTGGTCTACAGAAATGATGGTGAAAATGCCGCTGCATACGGATGAGCCAGGGAGGGTTGCTTGGTTTGAAGGGAGAATCACATCAGTAAATTCACAGCGACCTCAATATCTGAGGCGCATGCTTCAGGTATCTTGTTAGATTATGGATAGAGATACGTCAATTTTTTGTTGTTTGATTATTGATGCATGGTCTGAATGCTCCTTTTTGCGTCAAATGCTGATCAGACACACAGTTCAAGATTTGGAAACTATATTTTGTAACAAAAACATATTTGAGTGGTGAAATAAAATGCAGAAAATAGATAAACTATATACAACCTTAAGCAAATATGTCTTCTAGGGTTTGGGATCATGACCAGGAGCGGAGCCAGGGGGGTGGGTGGGGGGCATTGGGCCCCCCCCCCCAGCTCCAGCCCCACCCCCTACCCCTTACTAATATAACTAATATATAGTTATATTTCTCATATATATATATATATATATATATATGTTTGAACATATATTTTTAAATATTCAGAAACTTTAGTATATGTTTTTCCCAAGTGTTTTTTATTTGTTTTTTCCTTTTAGTTGATTCAATTACTTAGATTTATTACAATTTATTTTACTACTTTTTTAAATTTGTCCTAAAATCCTCTTACTCTTTTAATATCCAATATAAATAAAATGGTGATTATCCAATATAACATTAAGTGTATAACTTATTCTAAGACATCTTTAATATAATTTGTTTTTTAAGGAAATATAGTTGTAGAGATAAAAAGAAATCAGAGACTAAAGTTACTTTCTGAAATATTGCATTAATCATACACAATATTAAGAAATATAATATTTAGTATTTTGATATTAATTATTCATGATATTATACTCTCTTAACCTGTACGACACAATTACAAAGTTTTAGTGAACATAAATAATAAAAAATCTCTTGGTACGTATACAATACATATATATATATCGTATATATTTATGTATTTTTATTTAATTTCTTACAAACTTTAGCTATAACTGTGTTACTTTAGAGTAATTTAAAAAAATGTAAATATATGCAGCTTAGTGTACTTTTATTTTTAAGATTATTTATTATTTTTAAAAGTAGTTAAAATTAATTAATAATGATAATAATAATATCCGTTTCTACATTAAAAAAATTACGTGCTCCCCCGCCCCCCCTAAAAAAAAAAAACCGAACTCCTGGCTCCGCCCCTGATCATGACCATGTTAAAGTTTCACGACAAAAAAAGTATTTGTAATCTCGGGAGACAGGAGAACAAGCACCAACGGGGCTATTCCAGATTCGACCTTTTTTCTCCAATTCATCAAAATTAATGACTTCTACAATTGTGTTATGCAAAATAAGAGGATAATTAACACAGGTTTTTATTAAATTATCACTAACCTGAAGTCAGAAGAAGAAACCATGCAAGATGGTCAAGCACTTCTCATTGCTATATTGGTTCTTTATAAGTTCTTCTCTAAGATCTTCGAAATTGACAAGACAAAAAGATATATCATCACAATATGATAAGAAAAAAAGTAATTGCATGATTAGATATATGAAGAAAAAAAAACATTAATCCACGTGTTATAGTATCAGGATTGTCAGTCAACAAATATTTTTCACAATCGAGTTAATCACAATCTATGCACGATAAGATGGAACCTAAGGCGAAACCAGATGAGAAAAAAAAACATTAGCTAAATGAGATGGAATTGTTCTATGTCCAAGAGTAAAATACTACCTAACTGATAATAAACATGACACTTCATTTGGCTCACTTGACATGCTGCACCAGTAATCCGGCATAAATGTAAAAAAACTATTCTGACGTCGTTCATGTTTCACATTGTAGCAACAACAACAAAGAAAATCATCATTCGCATATAATAGGTACGACGTATGAACCTGTCCTTAGACATCTTATTTATTGGCTGCATTCTTTTCCTCCGCAATTACAAATAAAAGTGGATATATAAGTGAAAGGGTTTAAGGATAGGAGCTAGGGTTAAGGGTACTTTGGTTTGGCAAATCTAAACTGCAAGGAACATTGTTATCTTTCAATGAGGTTTTGCCAATTATCCCTGTGTTATGCCAAATTGAGAAACTACCCCATGTGTATAATAAATAGGCAAATTATCTCCATGTGAATTCAATAAGTTGCAAATTATTTCCTCTATAAGTTCACTTGCTCAACCTTGACAATGAGTATATTTTTAGACTTTTACTTATAATTTTTCTATAGTTATATTCGAAATTAAAAAAAAAATATTAGAAATAACAAGGGTACTTTGGTAATTTAATATAAGAAAATACATTAGAAAACCACATGGAGGTGGTGTGCAACTTTTTGAAATCACGGGGAGGTAACTTGACTATTTATTTTTCACAGGGGTACTTTGCCAATTTGGCTAACACATACGAGTAAATTGCCAAAAACCCTGTTTCAAATAAAGTAGCACCACAAATAGGGTACAATAGAAGCTATTAAAGATTCCGGTCTAGAGTTGGAATAACTCAAGCGTACCATCATTTAGTTCCGTTTGTTGTACACTCTAAACTGTTCTTCGATATATGTTGTACTCCACCTTCTTCAATCCATTAACAGCTTATATTGGAGGAAAATAAAATTGCACACGACAACACGTGTTCTTCCCATGATGTCTCTAAATGCCTAAAAGAATTACCTTGTGAAGACGCCTAGCCCCGGTGCGTAACTGCAACACATATAAACCATCATTTTGTGAAACTTTTTCATGGGAGGAAAGACTGATAATTATATTTTTTATTGGATTCCTCGAAAAGGAATGCAACAACTGATTTATAAGGTTTTCGTTGGGAACAATTTCATTGGGAACACCAAAAATATCCTCAAAATAGTGGGGCTATCAACCTAAAACCCCCCTTGCATGTGGTTTTGCAAACCTGCACAAAACCCGCTTGTGGTTTGTAAATTGTCTTGAACCCTTTTGTGATTTCATAAATCTGCATAAAATGCCCGCCGTTAAGTTTCATTGAACTCCATTAGTTTTTTTTATTAAGTGAATTAATTGCTCTCACTTCACTATTTATAAATATATATTGTTTAAACTTTTAAAAAATATTTTATTTTAAAAAAAATCCAAACAAAATTTTTATTTTGAATTTATAAGACAAAATACAAATAATTATTGATTTTATTTATATGTAAATAATTTTAAAATAGGGATTACGTGCAGGACTCTCCAAACCACTGGGGGGTTTCGTGCAGGTCCACAAACCACAAGGGGGTTTTGTGCTAAATTTTTAAAGGATAAATTTGACTTTTTAAAGAGAAAAAAGTACACGAAAAGCAGTCATACTCTCACGTGGGGCTAGTGTACACCACGCCCTAACAAAGTTGGACGGACAAAGGAATTTTGCGCAGGGATTTTCGGAACCACAAGGGGTTTCATGCAGAGTTTTTGAAACCACAAGGGGGTTCTAGACAATTATCAAACCACAAGGGGGTTTCAAGCAGGTTTTAGAAACCACGGGGGGGGGGGGGGGGGGGGGGGGGGTTTAGAAACCACAAGGGGGTTTTATGAATTTTCCCCCAATATAATGTGAGATGAAGTTCTAAATTTTCTCAATGTCAAACTAGAGAGCATGGCTTATCATAGTGCATTGAAGGCCCGTCCTTGTTCTTTTCATATTCATTGCAGTATAGAAAAACGAGGATTCTGATCCCCTGGTGCAAGCCATTTATTTCTATTTTTCTCTTTGAGGCAGATTTCGTATTGCATAAACGCTAGATCCACATGGGCTTTCGCCTCTGGATAATAGTTTAAAACGTAGCACCATATGAGATTCTTGATGTTGAATATTGCCTAGAGTTGCTTTTAGCGCTGAAATGTTACAATTTAAGAACCTAAACGTATTAAACTTTAACCACTTTAAGTTTCACTTGTGGAGCATGCATAAATATGGGATAAACTTGGGACCTCGAGCCAATTGTTTGGAAATTCAAAGATCAGGCCGCGTTATCCAAATACATTGAAATCTAAACTAAGTCACATGAAGAGTTCCTATAAAAAAAAAAAAAAAAAAAAAAGTCACGTGAATAGTATGAGATGTGCGACAATGAAGCACAATGGGGGAAAATCAGCAATCATGTACCATTAGCCTATACAACTCATATGAGTGCACTATCCGACCACGCTTCACCCTCTTATTTCGCCTGTGATCATTTGACAATGTGAAGCTTGCGCCAAATAGAGGAACATCTAATAGCTCGCAGTCATCTAAGGACCTTCTAAATTCACAAGGAGTTAATGGAATGGGTATGAAAACGGTTTTCATGTGATCCCTTAATCGTGTTGACTTGCCAGAATTATATCGATTCCATTCATTTTTAGGCTTTGCATAACTCCAGCGACGGAGACAATGTTTCTGATGCTCTCGGTAATTAAGGGCCAAGACACACAAGGGAGCATTGTTAGTCGTCTAATCGGGTGTTTGCTTTTAATTTAGTTAATGTTGATTATTGTGATAAAGACTTCTTTAGACTTTGTTGAGTCCTGCCTGTTGACATTATGTTGTTTGACGTTTATTCAATTTACATTATCCAAGCCTTGGTAGGTTTATTGGCTTCCCGAGGCTTCAACCTAGTTGAGGTGTTCGGGAGCCATGAATTGTTGAGTCTCCATCTTTCACTTGAAAAAAAAAAAAAAAAGCCTAATGCAGAAAAAATATTGAGCTCCACAAATAATTCTTTAACAGGCAACCTTACTTATTCACATATACACACGAGAATGGATGGTGCAAACCATTTATAGTAAGAAATAAATATAACATGTTATATGCTACTAACTATAATCTATGAGGGATCTAGACTCTTTTTTCCGCAACACCCACAAAGTTGGTAGTTTTCTATAATTAACACTAATTGAAGATAAACAGAGAAAAACTCATTATCTTGCGAAATCGAGTCAAGATTTGTCTTAGACTCCACTAGGAAAATTAAATTAATTGAGTAATGCTTGCAGTGATATACAATGCGTGATGCGTACTCGGAGCAGCAAAACCCTGATAGCTCCAATAAAGGACAATCATTAATTATACCGTGGAGGTTTATGAATAAATCCTTTTTGGGTGTACAGTTTGATCTTCCTTCATGTTGTTTTTCCCAGACACCTCGGTCCAATTCTCTTTCCCCTCTTGAACTCGGTCCCGCCAAGAATTATTCTCGTGTCTTTTAGGAGGATCGAGAGCATAAGTTCTGTATGTTGCTTTAAAGATATAAATCCCTGACTTGTCACATCAGCTTTGTCAGTGTCTCGGCCGTATTCTTTCCCTTTTATGGGATATTAACCGTTGCCTCTATACCCTATATCAATTGATATTTTAGCTTCCCTTAGCGGTTGAGCCCATCTCTAAATTTTTCAAACATCCAACGGATAGGGTTTTTTGAAGCAGTGGTATTGTGTCTCCTATTTTTTCCGTTTCGTGATCTTACCCTCGAGAGGGAACATGTATCATGTGTTTCACAAATTTGAGTTGGATTCTTACCAAGCAACTCATCCTTGTGGGTCTTGCATCGACACTTCTCTGAGAGGTGTCCAAGCGCCTTGCACGTCGTGCAAAGGTCCTTATTATACCTATTCTTACTAGTTTTCTAATAGAATCTGCATGCAATGAAGACATTTATAATATTTATACAAATTCATAAGCTTATGTCCAGATCTCATTAGCTATTAATCCATTGATCAGAGAGATCTTATTTGTAAAAGTATCTTCTGATTTCGTCGAATTGTTATGTAGTCTAACAACAGATATCCTGACAGAGCGCATGGAAGATAATTGATTTGGTAAAACCGGAAGTGATATGAGAAAGAAGAAGATAATAGCATGATAAGATAAAAAAAAAAAAAAAAAAAAAAAAGAAACACGATGTATCCGTAAAATAACTTCATCTTTCCACCAACAGAATTAAGATAAATCACTAACATGGATGTAGCAATAATATATAATAGGATTGTCATCCAAAGAATATTTCTCACTGATGAAAAGAAACACTATATAAATGACATGAAATTAATCTCTGCCAAAGAGTTGGATACTATTTGACAAACAACAAACTTGTAGATCTCAAACTGACCTGGATATAATCCATCTTGAATTGCTTCCAGACGTTTGTGGTGCTCCTCTTCGTCATATGGTTTTTTAAGAGAATTCAAGAAGTTTTCTCTGAATTCCGAACGCTCATTTGGAAAACCATCATACTCAGAGGCATCCCCACTATTCATCTAAAAAAAACATCATGTTAAAAGTAATGAGAGCTGCGTTGTTATATTAAAGCAGTAATAGTGAATATGTGAAAATAGGTTAAAAGATGTTGAAATATTGATAATTGACACATACGCTTGAAGGAACAAATGGGCTTAAGTTTCAACATCATCATCACCAGTCTCTTTTTTCTTCAGTCTAACATTATTTCCCTTATCCACATTTCCTCCATCAACCACTTTCCTCGACCTTTTCTTCATTTGGCCGACTGTCTCGCCCTCGATTGCAGAAGAGTTGCCGTGTTTCTTAAAGTTGGACTGAGGGTCTTTGTCATCATCATCGTTATCGTCTTCACTAATGTCGATAATCTTTTCCTTTTCATTTTCACGCTGTTTTAGCATTTCAGCTTTGCTCAAAAGCAGTTTCAGAAACCATCGGTAACCACGTTCAATTCCCAGTGCTTCTAAATCTTCATATAACTCTCTTTTGTTCTTTGACAGTGACTTCCTCATGTAAACCGAATGTCGACAATCATCAGGGATAAACATATTTTCTCCACAAAAGCTTTCACACCAACTTAGAACAAATCTGTCCTGCTGAAACTTCGGAAAAGGCGAATTTGTAAATGGCTTTGATTAAGTGAAATAGAGATGTTTATTTGTTTGCAGAAACAAATTAAACATGAAGCAAAAAATTAAACTAATGAATGTCCACCAAAATAAAAGAGATAAAATCATTTTTCATACCATAACTTGGCCCGATTTTCATTTTCATACCTTAATTTGGCACTCATCAATTTTCAATCCATAAGTTGAACACTTTCTTCACATTTGGTACTTTGATGCCGAAAACGTACGTGGGATCGACGTGGAATATGTTCAGGTGTAAGGTTGGAATCGGTCTTAATTAATCTAAATCTCCAAATTTGGTTTCATCGAATGGCACATTGTACTTTTTCGGCGTCGAAGTACCCATTGTGAAGAAATTGTCCAACTTATGGTAAGCAAATTGATGAGTGACAAGTTAAGGTATCAAAATGAAAATTGTGCCAAGTTATGGTATGAAAAATGATTTTTTTTCCCCAAAATAAAACAAGCCTGCATTTGTGTATAGTGAATATACTAGATGACAAACATTCTTCAAAACTTCGAATTTCTTCTTTAGTTTTAGAAACAATTTGTAAAATTCAACCACACTAATACAATATATGCAAAGATTTAGAAGGAAAAAAAATTGATGATGCAGTCAGTAATCTGTGGGTCCACAAACAGAAAGGCGCGAAAGCATTTTCTACCCATGTAACTCATCTGTTAAAGACATAAAAGGCATTAAGACATCTATATAATTAATAATTAAGATAAAATACTATTAAACTACAAAACAAAAAAAAAAGAGACATTACTATTATTTTAATCTGGTTTTTCAAAAGAACAAATATTTTATATTTTGCAGTAAACATATTATATATATATATATATCCTCTGAAAAGTACATAAAAACATCAGACATACAAAATTTCTAATATTAAAATATTACCCACTCATCTTGATAATATATACAACATAAAAATATTTTCTTAAAAACCAAATTTAAAGAAAAACATCTTGTATGTTTTTTAAAAAAGAAAAAGAAATTATAGTTACACCAAAACATTTTTTTGTTTTATGGAGAAGGAACTTTATTTATGTTGGATTTGTTGGAATCCCCTCTAACTAAACAAAAAGAAGCAAACATACACACACAAACACAAAAACGAATGGTAAAAAGAAATAAAACACATGGATTCATGGGTGCTTATATAATTGTTCAAACCTTACAGAATCTCCAGAAATGTATATGCAATTATGCAGAAAGAACTTTATGTGCCTTCACCTGTAATTAAAAAGCAAAATTAAGCCAAAAGGAAGCCACAAAAAATAGCAAAATGGTGAAAAATACAAATATGGATTCTTTAAGTTTTACATGAAGCATTTCACAAAGATCATACCTGACTGACGACGGAAAAGCAAGAATTCAGCTCGTGATTTGCAACCTTATGCGTGTTTTGGTCTTTCGGACTTTGGGGACAAAAAGAAATGAGTCGAGTGAGAGTCCTTTGTATTTTATGTAGTAAGTGTGAACAATAATATTTGTTGCTTGGTTTTCTTACAGATAGGATCCTAGACAATGTAAGTTGGGCGATATTATCTAAGCAAAAGTTATTGGTGTCAAATTTAATTTTCTACCTTTCTTAATAAATTTTATAGTCAAAAGAAGAGAAAATATCTTGTTTTTGAGATATTTTGGAGAGTAAATTAAAAACCTCCTCTGTTTCATGGCGTTTTTACATATATGGTCCTACTCAATGTTAGGTGGGCGATTTTACCAAGATAAAGGTTATTACTTTTAAAATTTAATTTTTGCCTTTTCTACTAAATTTTAGAGTCAAAAGAAGAATAATATCTACTTTTGGAGATATTTTGGAGAGTAAATTACAAAATTACCTTTGTTCCATGGCTTTTTTTACAGATAGGATCCTATTCGATAATAGATTGGCGATATTATCAAGACAAAAGTTATTGTTGTTAAAATTAATTTTTTACCTTTCTTACTAAATTTTACAGTCCAAAGAAGAAAAAATGTCTACTTTTTTAGATGTTTTGGAGAGCAAGTTACAAAATTACCTTTGTTTCATGGCTTTTTTTACAAATATGGTCCTACTCAATGTTAGATGGGCGATTTTACCAAGATAAAGGGTGTTGTTGTTGAAATTGAAATTTTACCTTTCCTACTGAATTTTTCAGAAGAAGAAAAATATCTACTTTTGGAGGGTAAATTACAAAATTACATTTGTTCCATGGCTTTTTTACAGATAGGATCCTATTCGATGTTAGGTGGGGGGCTATTATAAAGCCAAAAGTTATTGTTATTAAAATTAAGTTTTTACCTTTCTTACAAAAATTTAGAGTCAAGAGAAGAAAAATGTGTACTTTTTGTGATACTTTCGAGAGTAAATTACAAATTACCTTTGTTCCATGGCTTTTTTTATATATATGGTCATACTCAATGTTAGGTTGGCAATTTTACCAAGATAAAGGTTATATTTGTTAAAACTGAATTTTTACCTTTCCTACTAAATTTTAGAGTCAAAAGAAGAAAATATATTCTTTTGGATATACTTTGAAGAGTAAATTACAAAATTACCTTTGTTTGATGGATTTTTTACAGATAGGATTCTATTAGATATTAGGTGGGCAATATTATCAAGGCAAAAGTTATTGTTGTTAAAATTAATTTTTTACCTTTCGTACTAAGTTTTAGTGTCAAAAGAAGAAAAAATGTCTACTTTTTGAGAAATTTTGGACAGTAAATTATTAAATTACCTTTGCTTCATGGCTTTTTTTACAGATAGGGTACTCCTATTCAATGTTAGGTGAGTGATATTATCAAGACATAAGTTATTGCTGATAAAATTATTTTTTTACCTTTCTTACTAAATTTTAGAGTCAAAAGACGAACAATTAACTATTTTTTGAGATGTGTTTGAGAGTAAACTATAAAATTACCTTTGTTCCATGGTTTTTTTACAGATAGGATCCTATTAGATGTTAGGTGGGCGATATTATCAAGGAAAAAGTTATTGTTGTGAAAATTAATGTTATACCTTTCTTTCTAAATTTTAGAGTCAAAAGAAGAAAAAATGTCTACTTTTTGAGATAGTTTGGACAGTAAATTACTAAATTACCTTTGTTTTATGGCTTTTTTACATAAAGAGTCCTCCTATTCGATATCATGTGAGCGATATTATCAAGACTAAAGTCAGTGCTGTTAAAATTATATTTTTAATTCTTACTAAATTTTAGAGTCAAGAGAAGAAAAAATATTTACTTGTTGAGATATTTTGGAGAGTAAATTACAAAATTACCTCGGATTCATGGCTTTTTTTTAACAAATACGATCCTTTTCAATGTTAGGTGGGCAATATTATCAATAAAAATATTGTTGCTGTTCAAATTAGATTTTTACCTTTCTTACTAACTTTTTAGAGTCAAAAGGAAAACAATAAATACTTTATGAGATGCTTTAGGAAATAAATTACAAAACTACCCTCGTTGCGTGGCTTTTTGACATAAAAGATCATACTCAGTCTTAGGTGGGTGATATTATCAAAGACAAAAGTTATTACTGTTAAAGTTAAACTTTTACCTTTCATACTAGATTTTAGAGCCAAAATAAGAAAAGAAATATCTACTTTATGAGATATTATGGAGAGTAAATTAAAAAACTACCCTTGTTCGATGGCTTTTTTACAGATATGATTGGATTCAATGTTAGGTCTGCAATATTCTCAAGACAAAAGTTATTGCTGTTGAAATTAGTTTTTTACCCCTTGTTACCAAATTTTTGAGTCAAAAGAATAGAAAGTATCTACTTTTTGAGATATTTTGAGGAGAAAGGTACAAAATCACCCTTTTTCTATGAGTTTTTTACAGATATGATCCTATTTAATATTATACGGGCGATATTATCAAGACAAAAATTATTATATTAAAATTAATATTTTACCTTTCTTACTAGATTTTTGGAGTCAAAAGAAGAAAAGAATTAAAAATCTACTTTTTTGAGATATATTAGAGAGTAAATTATGTAAGTATCTGCATGTAATGAAACTGGTAATAAAGCTTAGTTTTAATTGCAATTAAATCCTTGAGTTATAACCGAGTATTGTTATTCGAATTTAGTTCCATATTTAATTTTGACTTTTTAGATCTGTAAATATTACAATCAGGTACTAATTATATTAGTTTTTTTTAATGATAAATATCTAGAATGCTTATACTATATAGCTGAAAAGCATAGGTTTTAGAAAGTAAAAAGTCATAAAAATTTGTCGGTCATTGATATAGTCAGTTTAATAAAATGGTAAAGACATTACAAGAAAACATTGCACTGGTGAATGATTAAAATCTGTTGCCATGTAGGAACAGAATTTAAATCAATTGGGTCAAAAAAATTTGTAGCAAAAAATAGTGACGAAATATTCACTTACCACGCCTCGAGAGAAAATAATCAGTCACCATTGCATAAAATGGTGACAAAATACATTGTCCCTATACAAAATACATGGGGTCAAAAAAAATTGACCCCATTGAGTAATAACTGTAGTGTCAATCTTTTTTGACACCACGATTATTAATTTATGGGGTCACTTATATTTGACCCCATGCATTTTGTTGAGGGATAAATTATTTTTGTCACTATTTTAGAGAATCTACAATTAGGACCATTATATATGTACAAATTTTATTAGTAATAATTTGGAGAATTTTATTTTGGATACTTTTTGTCAAAATGAGGGAATATTGTTATAAAAATTAAAAAAAGTTAAGAAAAATTATGATAATTTAGGAGAAATTAAAATTTAGCAAATAGCTAGGGTAAATGTGTAGTACAATCAAATTTCGTGATTATATTAGTAATTCACACTTTTATGACAGTTACTGTATAATTTAGTAATAAAGTTATAAATTACAAAGTAATTTGATGAAAATTAATTAGTTAAGTTTAGGTGAACCGTAATTATATATGTGTACTCATTTTATTAGTAACAATTAGGAGAATTTCATATTAGGATACTCTTAGTAAAAATGAGGGAATATCGTTATAAAAATTAGGAAAAGTTCAGAAAAATTATGCTATTGAGGAGAAAATTAAAATTTACCAAAAAATAGCTAGGATAAATGTGTAGTACAATTAAATTTCATGATTATATTAGTAATTAACACTTTTATGATAATTTTATTGCATAATAAGTAATAAAGTAATAAAGTAATAAATTACAAAGTAATTTGATCAAAATTAAATAGTTAAAGTTAGGTAAATCGTGATTATATATGTGTACTCATTTTATTAGTAGTAATTAGGAGGATTTCTTTTTAGGATACTGATGTACCATATTTCGGTACCGCCACGTCATAATATCCGAAACAGTACATGAACGTATTTCGGGACATATTATGCCACGTCAGCACCATTATTTTTTAATGCAAAATTACAATTCAAGGCAAAACATGGAAATCGGCCCAAGTAGGCCCAAATTGAGCCCAAGCGAGATCTATTTGGGCCCGAAAAGGCCCGATTCGAGCTATATCAAGCCCAATCCGAGCTATATGGGCTCAAATTCGATCTATTTGAGGCTCACAAGCCAAATTCGAGCTATATGGGCTCAAATCCGATCTATTTGAGGCCCAGGAGTCAAGTAAGAGCTATATGGGCCCTAATTCGACCTATTTGAGGCCCAATTCGACCTATTTGAAGGCCCAATTCGAGCTATTTCAAAATAGCTCTAATTCGACCTATTTTGAGTTATAGTTCTACTTGGATTGCACTTTTAGACGAATAAGGACTCTTATTACTATATAAGGGGGTCCCATGCCTCATTCTAAGGTACGTTTTTTATTTTCTAGCATTTAATTTCGAGCTATATACATCGAATTCGAGCTATAGAGCAATAATTCGAGCTATATTGCAATAGCTCTTGTTCGATCTATATAGAGTGTATTTCGAGCTATTTGAGAGTAATTCGATCTATTCGGGTTTTCTCATCACGGTTCACAATACCATTTCGAGGTGTGCTAATTCGACCTATAGAGCCTAAATTCGACCTATTTGGGCATATTTCGACCTATATATTCGACCTATTTCGAGCTATAAATTCGAGCTATTGTCTCTGACGACAATACCACAAATTCCGACCTATCTGACTTGAGCGTCGGAGTGCCTTCGCCGGAGGAGGCACCGACTTAGTTTACGTGTGGTGTTGAGTGCAGGTTCCGAACTCGAAAGCTGCTTAAGCATCCAGCAGGAACTAAAGCAGTCTGACGTGGAGTGTTGGAGAGGGGACACGTATCCAGACGAAAATACCCCACATCAGTGGCGCCGTCTGTGGGAACCTTTTACACGCACTTAGTAACAAACACTGACACTCAATGGCTCAACGGAGAGCAACGGAGAAGAATGGAATGGCAGGAAGGACTAGATCACAGAGGGAGGATGATAATCGGGCACATGATGCTTCTGAGCGAACATCGGTGGCAGCGCCCAGCACTCCCCTTGATCCTCCAACTCACACAGCGAATCAACCTGAAGTTCCTCCCACGGAACAACAGCTATTGAATTCCGCTCAGTTGGATCAAATCATGGCGGCATTCCAAAGGACTATGGTCCCAATGATTGTGCAACAATTGGCTAACACTTCTGTTTTACAGAATGATCAAGCTCCAATAGCACAACAACCAGCAACACAGGCTGCGGCACCGCAGCAAGGAAGGACTCATCCGACCCAGCGTCGTGATTCGAGGCAGTATACGCAAACTAGGATGACAAGGCCAAGGGATCCATCTCCCTCGCCTGAAAGGAGGAATCCTCGTTCAGTGAGGACCAATGCTAACCGAGCTCCCAGTCGGGCAACTGGTCGAGATAGAGAAGGAAGGGATGGAGAGGTGAATTCTAGGCAAAGAGTTCCTCATCATCGACCTGCAGCAAGTCGAACTGCCGGAAGAGATAGGGACTTGCCTGAGAGAGTCGCACCAAGATTGGAACCTGTTGTAGCAGAACATATTCCACTAAGGGAGAGGTCAAACCCCTTTTGTGAGGCGATCAGTAACTTGATGTTGAAGGAAGGAACTAATCTTCCTGTTCTGAAGAAGTATGATGGAAATACTGATCCAGTTGCACATTATGATGAATTAGATGGAGATTTGCAGGTTTTGGGGTATGCAGAGAATATGAGGGCGAAACTTATTTCGCTCAGTCTGAGAGGTCCAGCAAAGGAATGGTTCAAAAACATACGTTCGCGATCAATCGAATCATCTGAACAGTTTAGGACCATGTTCGTAAAGAAGTTTGCTACTTATCGCGTAAAGAAGAAATCTCCAAGCACGCTGTTTAATATCTATAGAGGACCTGATGAACCTTTGGGGAGGTAAATCGAGCGTTTGAATCTGGAGATTTGTAGAGTGAATGCTCCCAATGTCGACCTAGTCATATCTGTATTGGAGCATCGTTGCCGGAGTAAAAAGCTTATAGAAGTGATAACATGGAACACACCTGATTCCATTGAGCAAGTAATGGACCTAGCTAGTATGGTCATTGAAGTAGAGGAGGCAACCATGAATCAAGGGTTAATGGACTCGCCGAGAATTCATGGGGGCAAAGAGAATAAAGATAGAGATTGGAGGAAGGAGCAAAGGGGAAAAGATCGAGATCGCAATCGACAACCCTTTAAGAAATTTGACAATTATACTCCGCTGAGGAAACAAATTGGTGAAATCTACGCCATAGAGAAAGATAGCGGGTTGCTGAGAACTCCTAAACCGTTCTGAGAGACTGAGGAGACTAAGGGATCGAAGAAATATTTTAAGTTCCACAGGCAGAATGGGCATTTAACAAACGAATGCAAGGCTCTAAAGAACGAGATTGAACGACTCATTCAAGGGGGGAAACTCATCGAGTACATCCTTGAGAATAGAGAGTCACGTGAAGAGAAGGCGTCATCTGGACGCAAGCGAGATAGATCCCCACACGAGAAGAAGGAAGAACTAAAGCGTAAACGGGGAAATGGGAATGATGATATCGAGAATGGAATCAATGTGATTGCTGGCGGACCTACTGGCGCAGACTCGGCCAAAAGTAGAAAACGCATCTCACGAGACATATACAATGAACGACTGAAGCGTCCTGAGATAGATCTTGTCTTTGCGGTGGACAATTTGGATACAAGAATCACATTCGATGATAGCGATTTCGACAGCTTGTCCCCACAAGCTAAGGAAGCGCAATACTTGAATTGCCCTATGGTGGTTTCTGCGGTGATTGCAAATCACGGGGTAAAGAGGATAATGATTGATAATGGATGTTCGTCCAACATAATCTTCATGGATGCTTTACAACAAATGAAACTTGGACAATAGGAGATCACAGATGTTAACTCACCACTAGTGGGATTTGGTGGAAGTGAAGTAAAACCCATTGGAAGGATCTTGTTGCCAACGTCCTTTGGCGTGAATCCGAAGAGGAGAACACTGAACGTGGAATATCTTATCGTTGACATACCATTTGCATACAACGTACTGATTGGAAGGCCAGGAATAACGGCATTTGCTATGATCATCTCTACGGTGCATCAGAAGGTCAAATTTCCAACGCCTGGTGGAATTGCTGAACTCACTACAAACTATTGTGATTCGTGGAGTTGTTATGTTACATCAACTAAACCTATCAAGGCAAAAACGGATCCAAATGTCGCGATAGTTGACATACATCCAGGGGAGACGCCTGAAATAGGGAAACAAGTTGATACAGAGATGATGCTTGCTGCGCAAATGGACCAAGAGATGATATAGGAGGATCATACCCCTTCCAATATTGAGGACTCCTTGAAGAAATTGGAAGAAGAAAAAGAAGACAAAACAACATTGCGCTATAAAAAGAAGATTGAAATGGAGCGTCTGAAACCTTCGGGAGAGTTTAAGGAGGTGATTTTGTCAAAAGATGAGCCTGACAAGATAATTAAAATTGGTAGCGAGTTGACTTCGGAGGTTGAGAAGGCATTGTTGGAATGCTTGCGAAGAAACTTTGATGTATTCGCATGGACGGACTCGGACTTGAAGGGGATAGATCCTCGAGTTGTGGTACATCACCTGAATGTTAACCCAAATGCTAAGCCCATCCGACAAAAGAAGAGACACTTTAGCGATGAAAAGAACAAGGCTGCGGAGTTGGAAGTACAAACAAAGCTTGCGGCAGGCCATATATTTGAAGTTCGATACTCTGAATGGCTAAGCAACGTTGTACTTGTACCAAAGAAGCCGACTGTATGGAGGATGTGCGTGGACTACACCGACCTGAACAAACATTGCCCACGAGATCCTTTCCCGTTGCCCAGGATCAATCTTGTAGTTGACTCTACAGCAGGATGTGCGTTGCTGTGTGATGCACAGAGCGGTTTCCACCAAATATTAATGGCAGTAAAGGATCAACATAAAACGGCATTTATCACTGACAGAGGGATATACTGTTACAAAGTGATGCCGTTTGGTCTAAAGAATGCAGGAGCAACCTTTCAGAGGTTAGTTGCCAAGATGTTTTATCATCAAATCGGCAAGACAATGGAAGTTTACATTGACGACATGCTCATCAAGAGCCTGAAGGCGGAAGATCACGTGAAACATTTGGAAGAGGCTTTTGGTATCATGAAACAATATGGGATGAAGCTAAATCCTAAGAAGTGCACTTTTGGTGTTAAGGCCGGAAAATTTCTGGGGTTCATGGTCAATGAGAGAGGAATCGAAGCTAACCCTGACAAAATTAAAGCTATAATAGATTTACCATCCCCCAAATCCGTTCGAGAGGTGCAACGATTGGTGGGGAGGATAACGACACTTAGTCGATTCATATCGCATTCTGCTGAAAAGAGTTTACCTTTTTTCAAGAAGTTACGCAAGACACCCAAGTTCGTCTGGACTGATGATTGTGAAGAGGCTTTTCGCCAATTGAAGGTGTACCTTACGACACCACCATTACTATCTAAGCCCAAGGACAATGAGATGCTATATCTTTACTTGGCCATAACAAAGAATTCATTACGCACAGTATTGGTGCGCGAGGAAGACAAGAAACATTTACCTATCTACTATGTTAGCAAAGTGCTGAATGGGGCAGAGGTGAATTACCTGGAGATCGAAAAGTTAGCATACGCACTTGTAATAACTGCACGAAAGTTAAGACCATACTTTCAATCACATCCGGTTACTGTCTTAACTAGCCAGCCACTGAAACAAGTCATGGCAAAACAGGAGACGTCTGGGAGATTAGTGAAGTGGGCAATAGAGTTAGGAGAATATGGCTTGGAGTATATGCCAAAAACAGCGATCAAAGCACAAAGATTAGCGGACTTCGTGGCTGAAACTATCTCAGAGGCAGAGCAAGCGCTTGATGTAGCAATGGTGACGGAAGAGGACAAAAGGGACAAACCTATAGTTGCAAGGGGAACTTGGACTCTGCATGTGGATGGATCGTCCACAAACGACGCTGGAGGTGCAGGAATTTACCTAAAATCGGCGGATGGTAGAGAATTTGACTATGCAATAAGGCTAAATTTTCAAGTGACCAACAATCAAGCGGAGTATGAGGCTATGCTTGCTGGCATACAAATGGCAAAATCGTTGGGTATAACGAACCTTGTAGCATTCACGGATTCACAGTTGATTGCTAACCAATTTGAAGGAAGATATGAGGCGAAAGAGGCTGCAATAGTAAAGTATCTCGAAAAACTGAAGGAAGTGACATCAAATTTCGATACTTTCTCTATCTCGCAGATCCCTCGATCAGAGAATGAACGCGCTGACTCCTTGTCACGATTTGCTAGTACCGCCGAAGTGTTTGTTGAAAGGCGGGTAACTCTTTTGGCTTCAGAACAGCCCTCCATCGGCAAGGTAGTTGAGTCAAAACCAACGCAAGCATTGGACTACGTTCTGCCAGTAGAAATAGAGGCATGTTGGAAGGATGAGATTATCGATTATCTTCAGAACGGGAACTTACCCAATGATCCTCAAGCGATCAGAAGGCTCAAGTACAAATCTGCAAGATTTACTATGTTCAATGGCGAACTTTATAAACGGTCATTCGAGGGACCACTCCTGAGATGCTTATCTCCCACGCAGGCAAAACAAGTCTTACGAGAAATTCATGAAGGGAGTTGTGGAAATCATTCAGGAGGACGGTCTTTGGCCCAGAAAATACTCCGACAGGGATATTTTTGGCCAACTGTTATGAGAGATGCTATGGATTACTCAAGGAAGTGTAGAAGTTGTCAACTGCATGCGAAGATCATTCATACACCTGCACAACCTATGACAACTGTGAGTTATGGATGTCCATTTGATCAATGGGGAATAGATATAGTTGGACCAATGCCTAAGGCTACGAGAGGTAGAAAATGGTTATTGGTGGTAGTCGAGTACTATACGAAGTGGGTTGAAGCTGAAGCACTTGTAAACATTACGGAGGCTAATGTGAAACAATTCATTTGGAAGAACATCGTTTGTCGATTTGGAATACCAAGAGTCTTAATTTCCGACAACGGAAGGCAATTCCAAGGTTTTAAGATTCAAGACTGGTGTAAAGACATGAAAATTGAGCAACGTTTTACATCTGTTACGCATCCCGAAGCAAATGGACAAGTGGAGGCCACTAACAATACATTAGTGAAGAGTTTGGAGAAAAGGCTAGAGGGAGAAGGAGGAAATTGGGCGGATGAGTTACCAGGGATACTATGGGCATATTGCACAACTCCTCGTACCTCTACAGGAGAAACTCCATACTTATTAACATATGGATCTGAAGCAGTGATACCCGCTGAGATTGGAATGCCAACTTATCAAATTGTTACTTATGATGAGGAGCAAGCATTAAGGGCAAGACAAATGGATTTGGAATTGATCGGAGCAACTAGGGAAGCAGCATACCAACGTACTCAAGCGTACAAATCTATGATGGCGAAAGCATATGACAACAAAGTCCGTTTCAGGAACTTTCAAGTGGGGGACTTGGTACTCAGGAAAGTTGAAGCTACTAAGCATGTTGGAAAATTGAAGCCGAACTGGGAAGGACCTTACAGAGTGGAGAAAGCAAGCTCAAAAGGATATTATTACTTACAAGAATTGGGTGGAAGGACTTTGTCACGCCCCTGGAACGTCAAGAACTTACGAAGGTTTTATAGTTAGAACACTAGTTTTTTCTAATGGCCTTGTGGCACAATAGGATCGTAGTTTCAATACTTCATTCGCTTATTCTTTTACGAATTACGAGTCCCTCTACGTGGATTCTCATTGTAATAGTTAGCAGCGAACTACGACGACTTGATTCCTAGCCAACCTATATACGGCGGGATACGTAGGCAACTTGGAAGTTACTCGAGCTCAGTCCCAAAACTAATAAAATCTCTTATTTTATTCTAGTTCAGCGGTTGCCTACTATTTATCCGCATGATTACAATCTATCAAGAAACATGAAGATGAACTCAAACTGTCTACAAACTTTAAGTTTAAACTTAATCAAAACGAACATTAGCTTCGTATAACGAGCACTAGCCTCGTGGAGTCAAGCACAAGTCCTTGCACTCCCGCGAACATAGCTTCGCAAGCGCAAACATAGCTTTGCACAACGAGCACAAGCCTCGTGGAGTCAAGCACAAGTCCTTGCACTCCCGCGAACATAGCTTCGCAAGCGCAAACATAGCTTTGCACAACGAGCACAAGCCTCGTGGAATCGAGCACAAGTTCTCGTATTCCCGCGAACATAGTTTCGCAAGCGCGGACATTAGCTTCGCACAACGAGCACAAGCCTCGTAGAGTCGAGCACAAGTTCTCGTACTCTCACAGACACTTGCTTATAAAACTTAAGTGTTTTAACAAGTACCAAATTTGAACTTAAAAAGTAGACACATATGAGTGAAGACGTAACGAGACAAAACAAAGACATTCAAAAGATTTTTCAAGTCAAAACTGTACTAGCAATGGTTAAAGCGCTAAAATCACGCGAATGTTAGCAACATATATTGTACGGAAAGAATGTACTAGGACTAATGTATATACGGAAAGTAAAGATGTTCAAGAATATTAAAAACAAGGCACAAATGCCAAAGATAAAGGCACGCAGGCCACTCTGGAAGATCAGGGCAGCAAATTCAACCCAAGAGCCTTCACCGCACCCTCGCTCTGCTCTTGGATATCGGCGAAAGACTCGTTCAGAGGCCCAGTGTCATCGAGAGGGGAGATCTGACGAGGAGCAGCAGCGGCAACAGGAGCGTCAGGCATAGGCTGATCGCCATCAGCAGGCTGATCCAAGATCTGTGGATCGAAACCCATCTCACCCTCCTCCGGAAGATCATCTAGAGCAGCACCAGAAGCAGCAGCGGCAGTAGACGTAGATGGAAGCTCGTCGGCAAAGTCAGAGAGCCATACCTGCCGAAGAGGATAAAAGAAGGTGAAGGGGTCATGCTTTGGCTCTTCGTCGACCACAGTCGCTGCAGGTTCGCCAGAAGGAGGATCGGCCAGAGTAGGATCCGCAGCAGCGGCACTAGAGGATTCGCCGACTTCCGTGTCATCCTCATTCAGGCAATTGAGGACATTGAAGTCCTCCCTCTTGAACCCAGGAGCAAGAGCACCGCGGGCAATGATGTCATCAAGGGCCATGTTGTAGCCCTTGGTCGTATCAAAACCGCCCCGCTCCATGGCAATCTGCTCCCAGGTGGCTGAGCGGAAGAATTCGATGGCCACCATCACCTTGTCTTCATCGGGGAGCTCCTACGAAACAAGTAGAGGAAATGTAAGTATGTAACACGCAAATTTCAAGGAAAAAGAAATAAAATCAAGTATCATATGAATACCTCAGTCATGGCCCTGTTGTAGGCATCCTCCTCAGCAGTCGCAAGGCGAGCTTGTGCATCAGCCAGCTCAGCCTCAAGTCTCAGACGTTCGGCCTCAGCAGCAGCAGCATCATCCTTCATCGTCCGGATGGTGTCAACATGATCGTCAACAAGGGCAATGGCATGCTGGCAGTCGGTGGTGAGCTGGCTGGATAGGCGTCTTTCCTCGGCAAGCTCCCTGTCAACGGCAGCTTTCGCTGCCTTCAAGGCTTCAAGCTCTGCCTGTACTGCCTTCAGCTCGTCAACAGCAGCGACGAGATGCTTCTCCACTTCAGCCTTCGCCTCCTTGGCTTGTTTCTCCAGCCGTTGAGCCTGCAAGGCCGAAGAGTGGTGCCTATCCATCACGGCCCTCTGCTGATCCTGAGTCGTCATCACCATGTTGAAGTTCTCAGCCATGGTCTGGACATTGACGAAGAACTACAAGAGAGGAAAACGTTAATGATATTCAAGAATGTACATAAAACAAAGATAAGGGAAAGCTCTAAATCCACAAATCTCACACAGAGACAGAGCAGTGCGACTGACTAGCTTCTCGTGGCCCGTCGCCTGGTAATAGGCCTGACGATCGAAGTCCGGCATGAATCCTTTGACAAGTCGAAGGGCGGTAGTGTCTTTCAGATTGAACTGCCCCGATTCGACTAAAGCTCGGACGATCTCCTCCACGTCAATATCGAGATCGTCAGCATCATATGCTCGGTCCTGCGCGACGCGCTTACCCCGTCGGATCTCCTCAGCAGTAGCAGCAGACCTCTTCCTCGTTGCTGCCTCAGGGTTGGCCTCATTGAAGCGACGAGCCGCTTCAGCAACGGAGGGAAGATGCACTCTTCCAGACGAAGGTGCTGATGAAGGAGAAAGTTCCGGAAGGATCGGCTCAGAACTGCCAGGGGGTGAACCCGGAGCAGTATCAGCGGTCGTCTGAGAAGGAACAGTCTTAGGCACTGGAGCTGGAGCAGGAACAGGGGCAGGAGCTGCACCTCTACCACGCCCCGATCCTCGTGTCGAGACGGTAGCAGGAGTATTACCGCTTCTTGAACTGGTACCAGCCGTCTTCGCACCACGACGACTGGTCTTCTCAGGAATGGGCACTGAGGACTGAGGAGCGTTGGCGTCACGTTTCATCGCGGCCAGCCTCTTCTTCGTCTTGTCCATCACGATTCGCTCTGAAAATCGTAAACAATGCAAAGGTTAGAAGACAACAAAGGAAGATAAAAATCAACGAATAAAAAGAACAAAAACATGCATAATATTATACCAAAGACAGAAGGCTCAACGCCTGCACGATAAGTATAACCGCCGGCCCGCATCACTTGGGTAGTGGTCAACTCAAAGGCATCAAATTCATGTTCTTTCAAGTTTTTTACGACCGCCAAGGTGTAGACAGGAGGATCGGGGCGTCTCGGTGAAGGACGGGCATCAGTCCAAAGCCGCTTGAATCGAAATTCCTGCGGCTTGGATTCTTTGATATAAAACCACTGCTTCTTCCAGTGAGCCCTGAAGCTCGTCTGCAGATCAGATAGGAAGCATTGCTTCTTTCGCGAGCTCAAATAATAGAACCCGGCGTCTACACCTCTGTTGCGGAATTTCACTATGAACAGTTGCCAGAAACCGGCCATAGAGCAAGGCAGGTCAAAGATGCGGGTTAGCATCGCATAAGCATACATCTGAGTGTATGCATTGGGGGTAAAATGTGAAGGAGAAGAATTGAGAGAGGACATGATCTCTGAGACAATTGGGAAAATAGGAAAACGTAAACCACAATGCAGGTAACCACTAAATATAGTAAGACACCCTTCGGGTGGGTTGTTTATCCTATCATCTGGCCCAGGCACAATAATTTCATAAGTATCGGGAATGTCATACGTATCACGGTAATAAGCTATGTCGTGAGGCAAAGAAGAAGGGAACTGATCAAAATTGATCAAATTAGGCGGAGCAAGTTGTTCGGGAGAGTTAGAGGCAGGTATGGGAACATTCTCAGCAGGAGGTAAATAAGGCACTATGGGGAGAGGGTTCGACTCAGCCTCATCATCTCCTAGGATGTCTACGTCTACCTCCATATCAGACACCCTATCATTGCTGTTTCTCTCATTACTAGATGAGCTCTCGTCACTTGAGTCGTTACTACTACCGCTAGTTGACGCATTCTCTCTAGCTTTAGATGCCATAGACGACTCACTACTATTTTCTCTACTACTACTACTGGAAGATTCAAGATCAATAACTCGCGTCATAAAGAGGGTTAGGTGGAGAGTTTACCGGCACGAGGATCTAGATCTACTGAAACTTCTTCGTTTGGGTGAATTTGCTCGTAGGACCTCTACGCGGGTGCAAAGAGTTTTGGAGCGCCCGGTAATCGGATTCGTGCAGGTTCTGGCTGACGAGGACGATTTGGGGATGATGGACGTCGTGTGTTTGATTCACGAGGATGCCGATATGACGAATCTCGTGATGGATTGCGTGCGTTATAATAGGCTCGTTGGTGCGATCGTGGTGGTGATGGACGACGTGGAGACCGGTTACGTCGAAGTCGCGCCGTCGTGAATGAATCTGCGTAAAAGATTTGAGTATTAGCATTTTTTTAAAATTTTTCAGAATTTTTCAAAAAATTCAAATTTTTTCTAAGTGCTATAGCTCGAATTTCCCCATGAAATTCGAGCTATACTTTCGAGCTATCTGAAACTCACCCAAGGATATAAATAGCAGGAGAGTTTTTCGAGCTATTTCGGTTAATTTCGATCTATTTGCGGTCAATTTCGAGCTATACGGAGTATTTCCGAGCTATTTTGCTACACTTGCTAAATTTGGACAATTTTCGAGCTATTTCTCGGGAGCTCTGGAGCGATTCTTAGGTGCGAAATGAGGAAATGAAGCTGGGAGTGGGGTATTTATAGGAGAAATGATGCGGGAATTACCAAAATGCCCCTAAATTCGACCTATTTCTAATTTCGACCTATTTTCAGAAAATTTTTCCGGCAAATTCGATGTATCTTTGTGGAGGGTAATTTCGACCACTATGCAAATTCGAGCTATTTTCTGACACATTCGAGCTATTTTACGAAAAATTTTTATGGACTTTGAGTTGTCTTTTCCAAAGATAAATTCGACCTATACCAATTCGAGTTACCAAAAATAGTAAATTCGACCTATTTTCGAATTTTGATATTTTTGGTTTTTTATAATGACGCCGATCTCGTTGCACGATTCTCGGTTATGTGACTTCTTTATAGTTCGTATGACCAATGTTAGTACACATTACTCTTACGAACTGGGGGACTCCATGATGTACCATATTTCGGTACCGCCACGTCATAATATCCGATACAGTACATGAACGTATTTCGGGACATATTATGCCACGTCAGCACCATTATTTTTTAATGCAAAATTACAATTCAAGGCAAAACATGGAAATCGGCCCAAGTAGGCCCAAATTGAGCCCAAGCGAGATCTATTTGGGCCCGAAAAGGCCCGATTCGAGCTATATCAAGCCCAATCCGAGCTATATGGGCTCAAATTCGATCTATTTGAGGCTCACAAGCCAAATTCGAGCTATATGGGCTCAAATCCGATCTATTTGAGGCCCAGGAGTCAAGTAAGAGCTATATGGGCTCTAATTCGACCTATTTGAGGCCCAATTTGACCTATTTGAAGGCCCAATTCAAGCTATTTCAAAATAGCTCTAATTCGACCTATTTTGAGTTATAGTTCTACTTGGATTGCACTTTTAGACCAATAAGGACTCTTATTACTATATAAGGGGGTCCCATGCCTCATTCTAAGGTACGTTTTTTATTTTCTAGCATTTAATTTCGAGCTATATACATCGAATTCGAGCTATAGAGCAATAATTCGAGCTATATTGCAATAGCTCTTGTTCGATCTATATAGAGTGTATTTCGAGCTATTTGAGAGTAATTCGATCTATTCGGGTTTTCTCATCACGGTTCACAATACCATTTCGAGGTGTGCTAATTCGACCTATAGAGACTAAATTCGACCTATTTGGGCATATTTCGACCTATATATTCGACCTATTTCGAGCTATAAATTCGAGCTATTGTCTCTGACGACAATACCACAAATTCCGACCTATCTGACTTGAGCGTCGGAGTGCCTTCGCCGGAGGAGGCACCGGCTTAGTTTACGTGTGGTGTTGAGTGCAGGTTCCGAACTCGAAAGCTGCTTAAGCATCCAGCAGGAACTAAAGCAGTCTGACGTGGAGTGTTGGAGAGGGGACACGTATCCAGACGAAAATACCCCACATCAGATACTCTGAGTAAAAATAAGGGAATATCGTTATAAAAATTAGGAAAAGTTAACAAAATTATGATATTTAGGAGAAGATTAAAATTTAGCACAAAATGGCTAGGACAAATATGTAGTACAATGAAATTTCACGATTATATTAGCAATTAACACTTTTATGATAATTATTGCATAATAAGTAATAAAGTAATAAATTACAAAGTAATTTGATTAAAATTAGTTAGTTAAGTTTAGGTAAATCGTGATTATATATGTGTACTCATTTTATTAGTAGTAATTAGGAGAATTTCATTTTAGGATACTCTTAGGCTGAGTTTGGTTCTCAGGAAAAGGGGAAAAAGGAAAAAAAATGGGGGAAAATATTTTTTTCCCAGTGTTTGGCAACACAAGAATTTCCTCGAAAATAAAGGAAATTTTCGGGAAAAGAGAGGAAAATCTTTTCTTGCCTAAAAAAAAGGAAAAGAAGATTATGATATCTTTCCTTATCCTATCTTCATATTTTCCCCAAAAAAATAAGATCAAAATAATTTTAAACTTTAATTTTTGTTTGTCTTACGTAATATGTGGACAAATTTCTCCGATTTACATTTTCACCAATATAAATAGAAGACTCTTATTCAAAAATTGAATATTATCTACAAATTATATTCCACATAGATATAAACACAGAAGCACATGTATGTGTCTATATGCAATATTTATTTGTATTTTTGTTGTATTATATGTCCTACCATGTATTGTATTTTTGTAATCTTAGATTTACTAATTTAAAAAGTGTTTTACTAAATCAGTAATGTATTTCATAAATTCAATTACTTTAGTAGTGTAGAGAATTTACAAAAAAAAAAAGAAAAAATTGGACAAATATACATTAATAGTTTAATGAATGTCTTTCAAAATTTCCTATTACTACATGATTTAAGTTTTTAAATTGAAATCAAATAATTTAAAATATTATTGCACAAAATCATTTAGTATAACCATTTTCCTAGAAATTTATAATGATGCCAAACACATGGAAAATAAAGGAAAATTTTATTTTCCATAAAAGCTTTCTAGGAAAATCCTGTTTTCCATCATTTTCCCTCATTTGTTTACCTTTTCCCCCATTTTCCAAGGAACCAAACTGACCCTTAGTAAAAATGAGGGAATATCGTTATAAGTATTAGGAAAAGTTAAGAAAAATTATGATATTTTGGAGAAGATTAAATTTTAGCCAAAAAATGGCTAGGATAAATATGTAGTACTATCAAATTTCATGATTATATAAAAGCAGTAATAGTGGATATGTGAAAAATAGTAAAAAGATGTTGAATATTAGTAATTGGCACATACTCTTGAAGGCACAAAGGAGCATAAGTTTAAGAAACAGGAAAAATCTTGTACAATCAAAGGCGAGAAAGTCGTCCAAGTGCAGAAAAGGTCGAGGAAAGTGGATGATGGAGGAAATGTGAGTAAGGGGAAAAATGTCAGAATGAAGAAAAAAGAGACTGATGATGAAGTTCATGATGACATGGAAATTCTGGACCCCGTTGCAGTTTCTCAAGGAAACTTAAGCCCTTTTGTGCCTTCAAGCGTATGTGTCAATTACCAAGATCCAACATCTTTTTACTCTTTTTCACATATTCACTATTTCTTGTGCAATATAACAATGTCACTCATTATTACTTTTGACATGATGTTTTGGTTTAGATGAATATTGGGGATGTCTTGAAGTGATTTTTTCCGGAATGAGCATTCTGAATCCAGAGAAAACATCTTGAATCTTCTTAGAAAACTATAGGACGAAGAGGAGTATCACAAACATCTAGAAGCAATTCAAGATGGATTATATCTTACTTTTTATCCAGTTCCGTTAGAGATCTATAAGTTTGTTAGTCAAATAGCACTACAAAAATCATAGCCTTTCCCAGCGTTTATTTCGTCCTTTACCAGCGTTAAAAAACGCAGGTAAAAAATGTACCAGCGACATCAAAAACGCTGGCAGGACGCTGGCAGAACCACCGTGGGTAAAACATCTGCCAACATCTTTTGCTGTCGTTGGTATAAGTCGTCTCTTTTATCAGCGAAGGAAAAACGTTAGTAAAGCTGTTTAAAGTCGCTGGTAAATGTAAACTTTACCTGTTTTATTAGGTCGCTGTCAGATATCCTAAAAAAACGTTGGCTAATGTCCTCTATGGAAACACTATAGTATCCAACTCTTTGGCATAGATTAATATTGATAAACTGAAATCGAATAACAGAGATTCTGTAATTGATAACTCGAGATCCACATGTACGATCTTATAGAGTTTTTTATTCTAACTAAAGATCTAAGGCATATTCAAAATAAAGCAGACTATGGTGGAAATTTTGAGAAACAGAATTCAGTAACCACAATATTACCAGATTATTAGCGTGGATCCAGCAAACACAATTGATTTCATCTTCTTAGGAGGAATTGGCAGAGTACCGTCAATGCGCTTCACCTTATTTTTTATGCTTGACGCCATACAGATTCCTTTGCTCCACGATAAATAGATCTTATCAGTAAAATGTCACCAACAATCCCAGTTCCAGAGTGATTGTGTGATCCTAAGAAATAGACGGATCCAGAATCTTCACTCGAATTCTTAGATGAAACGCAGTAGAAGCAGATTGGGAATTAGATCAGGGATTAGACATCGATATCTAAAAATATCAAATCGAGGTTGAAATCGAACAAATTTGATCAGATGAACGGTACAATTGCCGTGGAATTCAGGATCGAAGTAAACCTAATCGATTGATACCATGTTGATAAACTGATATTGAATAACCAAGATGAAGAAATGTGCGAATTGAGTTAAACTTTGAGTGTTGAATGATTCAATCGTTTTCAGAGCGTTAAACATAGGCGAAAGTTTACAGAGAATCGATGAGTGATTCATCTGAGCTAAATGAGTAACAATGTCAAAGTTGACTAACATATTACAAAAAAAAGATTATTACACCCAGCTATAGTTACGCCCCTAATATATAAGACTACTGTAACTTCAGGGGTGTATTAGTAATTCTTCTTAAGAAATTTGATTATAAAATTTTGTTCAAGAGGTATAAAATTATTTTGGCCCCAACAACATTTCTCTTGATAAAACTGCATACTTACTTAAATGTGTATAAAATTCAATTCGAACAAAAATAACCATTAATGCCTCAAATACATACATTGAAAACTAAATTTCGCTACCAATCGGTACTTTTTGGTAATTTACTCTCTCTAAAAAATCTCAAAAACTATAATTTCCCCTTTTGACTAGAGAGGATAAAACATTAATTTTTGACAGCAAGAACTTTTGTCTTGATAATATCGTCAGACTAGACCTCAAACAATTACAATAAGAAAATAAGCTTTGCTACCAATTTCAACACGTGTAATTGTCCAAATCAATACTTATTGTAATTTACTCTCTAGAATATCTCGAAAAGTAGAATTTTTTTTTTTTCTTTTCACTCTAAAAATCTAGTAAGAAAGGTAAAAAAATTAATTTTAATAGCTATAAATTTTGTCATGATAATACCGTCCACCTAACATTGAGAAGGATCCTATCTTGAAAAGCCATTCGATTAGGGTAGTTTTGTAATTTACTGCCTCAAATATCACAAAAAGTAGATTTTCTTTTCTTTCGTTTACCTCTAAAATTTAGTAAGAAAGGTAAAAAAATTTAACAGCAACAACTTTTGTCTTGATAATATTGCCCACCTAACATTGAATAAGATCCCATTCGTAAAAAAAGCCATGTAAGAAGGGTGGTTTTGTAGTTTACTCTCTAAAATATCTCAAAAGCAGATTTTGTTTTTCTTCTTTTGAAATTTAGCAAGAAAGGTAAAAAGATCAATTTTGACAGCAATAACTTTGTCTTAGTAACATTCAAAAGGATCCTATCAGTAAAAAAGGCGCCTTGCAACAAATATTTTTATTCACACTTACTAGTTACTACATAAAATAGAAACCACTCTCACTCAACTTATTTCTTTTCTTCTTCAAAGTCCATAACACGGCACACACAAGAGGTGTAAAAATTGCAAATCACGTGCTGGATTCTTGATTTTCCTTCGTCAATCGGGTATGGTATATCTTTGTGAAATGATTCATGCCATATATAAAAAATTCAAAGAATCCATATTTGTACTTTTCACCCTTTCTCTCTTGTGTACGGGTTTCTTTTTGACTAATTTTTGCCGTATAATTACCAAATTCAACATCAAGAAAGTTCTTTCTCCAAAGCTGCATCTACAGTTCCTGAGATTTGATAAGGTTTGAATAATTATATAAGCACCCACAAATCTTTTTGAAGCAGAAAAAACTGTGGTCTGTCTATAATATATACATATTTTTTTTTAATTTCATTATGTTTTCCTTTAATTTTAATATTTAGCAAGTACGTAAATGTGTTTCGATACTATAAAAATTTTAGAGTACTTTTTTGTACTTTTTACTTTTTAAAGGATTTTAGTGTCAAAACGTAGATATTTTTTTTAGATTGGATTTTCTATTACAATTAGATCGAATCTTGTAAATATAAATATCCTCAGAGTGAACATTAACTGTAGATTTTAACTGTTACTATATATATATATATACATATATATATATACATATACATATATATATATATATTATATTTGTATACAGGAGACATTATATTTTATATACTATATATATGTATATCATAGATCATATATAACATAATTTTGAATCTCCAGACACTTTAGATTACGCTTTCCCCAAGTTCTTAAATTTTTTTTTTTTTTTTTTCCTTTTAGCTGATTCAATTGCTTAGATTTATAATTTTTTTTTACCACTTTTTAAAATTTGTTTTGAAATTCTATTACTCTTTAAGTGTAATATTAGAAATGGTGATCATCTAATATAACATTGCGTGTATAACTTCTTCTTAGACACCTTTACAATAATTTATTTTTTAATGAAAGAGTTGTGGAGATAAAGTAAGAGACTAAAGTTATTTTCTCACATACTTCATTAATCCTATACAATATTAAAAGATAGTATTTGTACTTTGATATTAATTTATTAATGATTTTATACTCTCTTAAACTGTATAACACAATCAAAAAGTTTAAGTGAAAATAAATAATAAATAATCTCTTGGGACGTATACAATATATCAGTTTTAAATGTTTTATGACATGTTTTTTTTTGTTTATTTTTATGTAGTATTTGAATAATTTTTTTACAAATTTTACCTATGTAGTGTTACTTTAGAGTCACTTTTATAAAAAAATTATCAAAAATATATGCATCTTAATATACTTTTATTTTTTAAGATGATCTTTTCTATTTATTTTAAAAGTAATTAAAAATAATACTTTTAAAAAAAATCATATGATCCTGTCGTCCCTAAACCAAATTCCTGTCTCTGCCCCTACCTTAACTGTTACAACTAAATCCTTTCTATTTCATTAATTAGGCACCCCTTAACTTTAGGATATTTTTTACATTTATTCCTTATACATAACAAATCTTTAAAATATTTTTAATTACTCTTTGAGCAATAATATACAGTGAGATTTTTTAAAAATTTAAATACTATACCCTTAATTTAAAATCTTGAAAAGGAATATATTAAAGTACTTATAACAACTTGAAATAAATTAATTTTTGGTTAATGTAATTTCAAGAGATTATCATTTGAAATCCGTAGCTAGATTTGAAATGACATCGGCAATAACTTTATCAAGCGCTCTGATACATGGACAAGATACGGACACTGCGATACAATTTTTTTTTAAATTACAAGATACGACACAACTGTATTTTTATATAAAATATCGTCAAAACCTGCACAAATAACATTCTTAAGTTTAAGTAATGAATCAAAACAAAAATATTTAAATTCAAAACAAAGTAACCAACTACTAATAGTTTAAATAAAATACTCGGTAAAATTTAAGTCATAAATCCAAGTATTGAATGACCGGTCACGTACACAAATCAAATGACTAAACAAAGTTATATATAATACTTAATTAAAATATGGGATAATTTACACTAACACCCCCGTGATTGGATTTTGTTCAAAATTCGTTACATTTTGCTGAATGTAAATTTGTGTCTTATTTATCTTGTACAATAAATGAAAAATAAATGGAAATTGCTAAAAAAAAAAAAAGTCTCATATATTATATTTTAGATAATGAAAAAAGTATCAAATATTATGTATATTTTGAAAGATTTTGTAAATTATTCATCACATCATTTTTGGCGTTATGATCTTACAGCAGAAGCTTGTCTATTCGATTAAAAAAATTCACTGCAAAGGGTGTTTGTGTAATGAGATGCATACTACAGGTGGTGTTTGTGTAATTTCTCAAATACGAGGAGGTGTTTGTGTAGGTAGACCATACATCAGGGGGTGTTCGTGTAATTCTCCCTTAAAATATTTAAATCGGATTTTAGTGTTGCAACTTGAAGAAAGAACGTAGTTATTATGTCCGTCCAATTTTGTTTGCATAGAATAGAAATGAAGACAAATACAATGGGCTTTTTCGTTGCATTTATCTGAAAAAAAATAGTGGTCTTGTATGCTTTTTCACTAGTTAGTTATTCAACTTTTAAAGTTTTACATTTGATTCTTCTAATATCTTTATATTTTTAAAAAAAAATTAACTTTAACCACAAATAAAAGTTGAAAACTTCCAAACCAACCCCAAAACGTGTCTGGACGTGTCGTACACATCCTTAAAACGTGTCCAACACGTTTTTTTTTTTTTTTATTAAGACGTACCATGTGGAATGCTCGACACATATCGAAGGTATGTCGGTGTTGTGTGGATGTCCAACGCGTGTCGGACACTGTATTAAAAGATTTTTCGGCGTGTCGGTGCATCAATGATCAAGCATCAAATGCACAAGTCCTTTGATAAAGTGTTTTCAATGGCTTTAACTGATGTGAAGAATTTTGTGATTACTTGAACTCTTTTTTTTTTTTTTTTTTTGTTGGGTGCCCCAGTTAACCAATTATTTTAACTAGATTGAATAACACAACGGAGAGATGATTTCTCTAAGTTGAGTATAGAAGATTGTTAGAACATTATTATCCAAGAGCATTATAATTTATTTTATAAAAAAATCAGTTTTTAGTCTCTATTCATTGCAAAAGGCACCCTGTATTATTTTATTGGAAAATAACCCATGTTTTCTTAGATAACCTCACGTGAAGTTTAGAAATAGTAAATACTCTTTACCATTATATTAAACTGACTATATCAATGACAAACAATTTTTATGACTTTTTTCTTTCTAAAACCTATGCTTTTCAGCTAAATAGTATAAGCATTCTAGATATTTTTTTTGAAATAATTAATATCACTAAAAAATCAAATATAATTGGTACCTGATTGTAATATTACAGATCTAAAGGGTCAAAATTAAATATGGAACTAAATTCGAATAACAATACTCGGTTATAACTCAAGGATGTAATTTCAATTAAAGTTAAGCTTTATTACCAGTTTCAGTACATGCAGATACTTACATAATTTACTCTGTAATATATCTCAAAAAAGTAGATTTTTAATTCTTTTCTTCTTTTGACTCTAAAAATCTAGTAAGAAAGGTAAAAATTCAATTTTAATATAATAACTTTTGTCTTGATAATATCGCCCACATAATATTAAATATGATCATATCTGTAAAAAAAAAAACTCATTGAAAAAAGGTAATTTTGTAATTTGCTCCTCAAAATATCGCAAAAAGTAGATATTTCTTTTTCTTTTGACTCTAAAATTTAGTAAGAAAGGTAAAAAATTAATTTTAACAGCAATAACTTTTGTCTTGATAATATAGTCCACCTAACATTGAATCCATTCATATTTGTAAAAAAGTCATGGAACAAAGGTAGTTTTGTAATTTACTCTCCATAATATCCCATAAAGTAGATATTTCTTTTCTTATTTTGGCTCTAGAATCTAGTAAGAAAGGTAAAAGTTTAACTTTAACAGCAATAACTTTGATAATATCACCAACCTACCACTGAGTATATCTTTTTTGTCAACAAGCCACACAACGAGGGTAGTTTTGTAATTTACTTCCTAAAACATCTCATAAAGTATTTCTTTTTTCCTCTTGACTCTAAAAATTTAGTAAGAAAGGTAAAAATCTAATTTCAACAGCAACAAATTTTTATTGATAAAATTGCCCACCTAACATTGAAAAGGATCGTATTTGTTAAACAAAAGCCATGGATCCAAGGTAATTTTATAATTTACTCTCGAAAATATCTCAACAAGTATATATTTTTCATTCTTTTGACTCTAAAATTTTGTAAGAAAGATAAAATTATATTTTTAATAGCAATGACTTTTGTCTTGGTAATATCGCTCACATCATATCGAATAGGAGGACCCTTTATGTAAAAAAGCCATGAAAAAACGGTGATTTAGTAATTTACACAACAATAACTTTTGTCTTGGTAATAACCCCCACCTAACATCGAATAGGATCATATCTGTAAAAAAGCCATGGAACAAAGGTAATTTTGTAATTTACTCTCCAAAATATCTCCAAAAGTAGATATTTTTCTTCTTTTGACTCTAAAATTTAGTAGAAAAGGAAAAAATTCAATTTTAACAGTAATAACCTTTATCTTGGTAAAATCGCCCACCTAACATTGAGTAGGACCATATATGTTAAAAAGCCATGAAACAAAGGAAAATTTTAATTTACTCTCAAAAATATCTCAAAAACTATATATTTGTTCTTCTTTTGACTCCGAAATTTAATTAAGAAAAGGTAGAAAATTAAATTTAACAGCAATAACATTTGTTTTGATAATATCGCCCAACTTACATTTTATAGGATCCTATCTGCAACAAATATTATTGTTCACACTTACTACATGAACTACAAAGGACTCTCACTCGACTCATTTCTTTTTCTTTCCAAAGTCCAAAAGACCAAATCAAGTGCTGAATTCTCACTCGACTCATTTATGATCTGTGTAAAACGCTTCATGTAAAACACACATTTGTTATTTTTCACCATTTTGCTCTTTTTTATGGCTTCTTTTTGGCTTGATTTTGCTTTTTAATTACAGGTGAAGGCACAAAAAGTTCTTTCTGCATAATTGCATATACACTTCCGGAGATTCCGTAAGGTTTGAATAATTATATAAGCACCCATGAATCCATATGTTTTATTTCTTTTTACCATTCGTTTTTGTGTTTGTGTGTGTATGTTTGCTACTTTTTGTTTAGTTAGAGGGGATTCCAACAAATCCAACGTAAATAAAGTTCCTTCTCCATAAAACAAAAAAATGTTTTGGTGTAACTATAATTTCTTTTTCCTTTTTAAAAAACATACTAGATGTTTTTCTATAAATTTGATTTTTAAGAAAATATGTTTATACTATTTATATTATCAAGATGAGTGGGTAATTTTTAAATTTTAGAAATTTTGTTTGTCTGATGTTTTTATGTACTTTTCAAAGGATATATATATATATATAATATGTTTACTGCTAATTATAAAATATTTGTTCTTCTGAAAAACCAGATTAAAATAATAGTAGTGTGTCTTTTTTTTTTTTTTTTTTAGCTTCATAGTATGTTATCTTAATTATTAATTATATAGATGTCTAAATGCCTTTTAAGTCTTTATCAGATGAGTTACTTGGGTAGAAAATGCTTTTGCTCCTTCCTGTTTGTGGACCCTACTGACTGCATCATCAATTTATTTTCCTTGTAAATCTTTGCATATATAGTATTAGTGTGGTTGAATTTTACAAATTGTTTCTAAAATTAAAGAAGAAATTCGAACTTTTAAAGAATGTTTGTCATCTAGTATATTCACAGTACACAAATGCAGGCTTGTTTTATTTTGGTGGACATTCATTAGTTTAATTTTTTGCTTCATGTTTAATTTGTTTCTGCAAACAAATAAACATCTCTATTTCACTTGATCAAAGCCATTTACAAATTCGTCTTTTCCAAAGTTTCAGCAGGACACATTTCTTCTAAGTTGGTGTGGAAGCTTTTGAGGTGAGAAGATTTTCCACATTTGGTTTACATGAGGAAGTCACTGTCAAAGAACAGAAGAGAGTTATATGAAGATTTAGAAGCATCGGGAATTGAACGTGGTTACCGATGGTTTCAGAAAGCTGTTTTGAGCAAAGCTGAAATGGTAGAACAGCGTGAAAATGAAAAGGAAAAGATTATCGACATTAGTGAAGACGATAACAATGATGATGACAAAGACCCTCAGTCCAACTTTAAGAAACACGGCAACTCTTCTGCAATCAAGGGCGAGAAAGTCGGCAATATGAAGAAAAGGTCGAGGAAAGTGGTTGATGGAGGAAATGTGGATAAGGGAAATAATGTTAGACTGAAGAAAAAAGAGACTGGTAATGATGGTGTTGAAACTTAAGCCCATTTGTTCCTTCAAGTGTATGTGCCAATTACCAATATTTCAACATCTTTTTACCTATTTTCACATATTCACTATTACTGCATTAATATAACAACGTAGCTCTCATTACTTTTAACATGATGTTTTTTTTAGATGAATATTGGGGATGTCTCTGACTATGATGGTTTTCTAAATGAGCGTTCTGAATTCAGAGAAAACTTCTTGAATTCTCTTAAAAAAACATACGACGAAGAGGAGCACCACAACCGTCTGGAAGCAATTCAAGATGGATTATGTCTTACTTCTTATCCAGGTCAGTTTGAGATGTACAAGTTTGTATAGTGTTTCTTTTTATCAGTGAGAAATATTCTTTGGATGACAATCCTATTATATATTATTGCTACATCTATGTTGGTGATTTATCTTAATTCTGTTGGTGGAAAGATCAAGTTATTTACGGATACCTCGTGTTTTTTTTTTTTTATCTTATCATGCTATTATCTTCTTCTTTCTCATATCACTTCCTGTTTTACCATATCAATTATCTTCCATGCTCTCTATCAGGATATGTGTTGTTAGACTACATAACAATCCGACCAAATCAGAAGATACTTTTACAAATAAGATCTCTCTGATCAATGGATTAATAGATAATGGGATCTGGACATAAGCTTATGAATTTGTATAGATATTCGAAATGTCTGCCTTGCATGCAGATTTTATTTGAAAACTAGTAAAGAATAGGTATAATAAGGACCTTTGCACGATATGCAAGGCGCTTGGACACCTCTCAGAGATGTGTCGATGCAAGACCCTCAAGGATGATTTTCTTAGTAAGAATCCAACTCAAATTTGTGAAACACATGATACATGTTCCCTCCCTCTCGAGGGTAAGATCGCGAAACAAAAAATATAGGAGACACAATACCACGGCTTCAAAAAACCCTATCCGTCGCGTGTTCGAAAAATTTAGAGAAGCCAAAATATCAATTGATATGGGGTATAGAGGCAACGGTTAATATCCCAGAAAAGGGAAAGAATACGGCCGAGACACCGACAAAGCTGATGTGACAAGTCAGGGATCTAGATCTTTAAAGCAACAAACAGAACTTATGCTCTCGATCCTCCTAAAAGACACGAGAATAGTTCTTGGCGAGACCGAGTTCAAGAGGAGAAAGAGAATCGGACCGAGGTGTCTATGAAAAACAACATGAAGGAAGATCAAACTGCTCCGAGTACGCAAGACGCATTGTATTTCACTGCAAGCGTTACTCGATTAATTTAATTTTCCTAGTGGAGCCTAAGACAAATCTTGACTCGATTTCGCAAGATAATGAGTTTTGCTTTGTTTATCTTCAATTAGTGTTAATTATCAAAAACTACCAACTTTGTGGGTGTCTCGGAAAAAAAATAGTCTAGATCCCTCATCGATTATAGTTAGTAGCGTATAACATGTTATATTTCTTCTTACTATAAATGGTTTGCACCATCCATTCTCCTGTGTATATGTGAATAAGTATGGTTGCTCGTCAAAGAATTATTTGTGGAGCTCAATATTTTTACTGCATTAGGCTTTGTTTTTTTTTTTTTTTTTTAAGTGAAAGATGGAGACTCGACAATTGATGGCTCCCGAACACCCCAACTAGGTTGACGCCTTGGGCAACCAATAAACCTACCAAGGCTCTGATAATGTAAATTGAATAAACGTCAAACAACAAAATGTCAACAGTCAAGACTCAACAAAATCTAAAGAACTCTTTATCACAATAATCATCATTAACCAAATTAAAAGCAAACACTCGAATAGACGACTAACAATGCTCCCTTTTGTGTCTCGGTCCTTAATTACCGAGAGCATCAGAAACTTTGTTTCCCACGCTGAATTTATGCAAAGCCTAAAAATGAATGGAATCGATATAATTCCGTCAAGTCAACACGCTTATATGATTGTTGTGGGGGACTTCAATACGATTAAGGGACCACATGAAAAATGTTTCCATTCCCATTCCATTAACTCCTTTTGATTTAGAATGTCCTTAGATGACTGTGAGCTATTAGATGTTCCTCTATTTGGTGCAAGCTTCACATTGTCAAATGATCACATGTGAAATAAGATGGTGAAGTGTGGTCGGATAGTGCACTCATATGAGTTGTATAGGCTAGTAGAGCATGATTGCCGATTTTCCCCCATTGTGCTTCATAGTCGCACATCTCGTTCTCTTCATCTCACATTAAAAGAACAAGGACGGGCCTTCAATGCACTATGATAAGCCATGCTCTCTAGTTTGAGAGTGAGAAAATTTAGAACTTCATCTCACATTACTTTGGGGGAAAATTCATAAACCCCCCCTGTGGTTTCTAAAACCTGCTTGAAACCCCGTTCTGGTTTGATAATTGTCTAGAACCCCCTTGTGGTTTCAAAAACTCTGCACGAAACCCCCTTGTCGTTCCGAAAACCCCTGCACGAAATTTCTTTTTCCATCCAACTCCGTTAGGGCGTGGTGTACACTCGCCCCACGTGAGAGTATACTTGCTTTTTGTGTACTTTTTTCTCTTTAAAAAGTCAAATTTATACTTTAAAACTTTAGCACAAAACCCCCTCGTGGTTTGGGGACCTGCACGAAAACCCTCCAGTGGTTTGGAGAATCCTGCACGTAATCCCAATTTCAGCGCTAGAAGCAACTCTAGGCAATATTCAACACCAAGAATCTCATATGGTGCTACGTTTTAAACTATTATCCAGAGGCGAAAGCCCATATGGATCTAGCGTTTATGCAATAGGAATTCTACCTCACAAAGAAAAATAGAAACAAATGGCTTGCACCAGGGGATCAGAATCCTCGTTTTTCTATAATGCAATGAATATGAAAAGAACAAGGACGGGCTTCAATGCACTATGATAAGCCATGCTGTCTAGTTTGACAGTGAGAAACTTTAGAACTTCATCTCACATTATTTTGGGGCAAAATTCATAAACCCCCCCTTGTGGTTTCTAGAACCTGCTTGAAACCCCGTTGTGGTTTCAAAAACCCCTGCACGAAATTTCTTTTTCCATCGAACTCCGTTAGGGCGTGGTGTACACTCGGCCCACGTGAGACTATGCTTGCTTTTTGTGTACTTTTTTCTCTTTCAAAAGTCAAATTTATCCTTTAAAACTTTAGCACAAAACCCCCTCGTGGTTTGGGGACCTGCACGAAAACCCTCCAGTGGTTTAGAGAATCCTACACGTAATCCCTATTTTAAAATTATTTACATATAAATAAAATAAATGATTATTTGTATTTCTCTTATAAATTCAAAATAAAAATTATGTTTGGATTTTTTTAAAATAAAATATTTTTTAAAAATTTAAACAATATATATTTATAAATAGTGACGTGAGGGCAATTTATTCACTTAATAAAAAATCTAATGGACTTCAATGAAACTTAACGGAGGGGATTTTATGCAGATTTATGAAACCACAAGGGGTTCTAGACAATTTACAAACCACAAGGGGGCAGGTTTGCGAATCCTGTACGTAATCCCTGCGTCGATTTTTTCTTCATAAACACGACATAATCTCCCCTAACTAGTCGTTTACTGTTAATAGACTCGTTCCAACCAGTCGTCAGCAAGTGGCCACGCGGCCTTCCTCGATAAATATAACGAAAGTCCCATGCATTATTGTGAGCATCTCTAATACTCAAATCTTTCACAGGAGGACGTTGTGATAAGTCTAGTTCCGGGAAGATCGATTCGGCGCAGGTTTTTGGGACGGAAAATTCTCCGCCTTTTGCATGTGAGAAATTCAGATTCTTTGGGAATGACAAAAACAAGTTTCTTCTTCTTCTTCTTCTTCTTCTTCTTCTTCTTCTCCTTCTTCTTCTTCTTCTTCTCCTTCTCCTCCTTCTTCTCCTTCTGCTCCTTCTCCTTCTCCTTCTCCTTCTCCTGCTTCTCCTTCTCCTTCTCCTTCTCCTTCTTCTCCTTCTCCTTCTCCTTCTCCTTCTCCTTCTTCTTCTCCTTCTCCTTCTTCTTCTCCTTCTCCTTCTCCTTCTCCTTCTCCTTCTCCTCCTTCTTCTCCGTCTCCTTCTTCTCCGTCTCCTTCTTCTCCTTCTTCTTCTCCTTCTTCTTCTCCTTCTTCTTCTTCTTCTTCTCCTTCTTCTTCTTCTTGGTGTTTCCAATTCTTTATATACTCTTCTTTGTGATTTGGCAGTGACATTTTAATGCCAGCCAAATGTGGACAATCATCAGGGATAAACATCTTCTCTGCTCAAAAGCTTCCACACCAACTTAGAAGATTTTATCTGCTCAAAAAAACGTATTGATAATTAAATTTATCTCTCTAAGAAACTTCTATAATCAAATTTCTTATGGACAATTCTTCAAAAAAAATAATTGTATCTTAAGTACAATTACAGTTCTCCCTGAGGTTTCATATATTTAGAAAATTTACCGTTAAATTTTTAAAAATCGCAAAAAGCACTGATAAAACTAATGACTGATATAGTTGACTGACCAATTTGATTAAGAGGTATCACGATAACCGTACTTTTTTCAGTAAAATAAATATTTTGTAAAATAGTTCCGTGATGTATTTTGTAAAGCATATTTATATTGATGAAATTCGTAAAAGGAAATCCTATATTTTGTAAAAATTAAACAAATATTAGCAAATAGTATAGAAAAAACTACAAATAAGTTCTCTAATAGTTTAAAACTACAAAAAACACTTCTTAAAATTACAAAAATACAACGGCATACATAGATCTATAGTTTTCGGTGTTGACAATGATATTTGTGCACATTGATCGCCTTTAATTAAAACAACAAATCAAGTCAAAAATAAAATAAAACACACGAAAAACGAAATGGTAAAAAATAAAATGATAACACACGGTTTTGTCTGGATTTTTGTATATGTCATGAAACATTTAATCTAATAAAGATCATACCGGACTGCAAAGGAAAATCAAGAATTCATCAAAATGGTAAATCGAATGTTAATCGTGTACTCAATCCAAAGTTCAGTGAAATAGCTAATAATAATGTAGTACCTAAAAGGAAGCAGGATATAGAAATTTGTTTGTGGATCTTACTATGTCTGAAATCGATAGCTATAATATGACTATGTTTTAAACGGTCTACGATACAGTAATTTATAAAGGACTAGGTTATAGTTAGTTGACAGATTCCGTTTGGAAATGTTTCGATAAATGGGTACAGATTTGTGATTTTTGGGATTGTAAGTAAATAAAAAAGAAAGCCATTTTTTGGGCAACAGTATTTCATGTACTTTAATAATTTTAATATTACCGCTAAAAGAGAAAAAAATTAATTGATCGAGTATCGACAGATCGAAAGAAAAATTAAATGACTGAATGATAAAATTTAGAAATGACTAATTAAGAATATTAAAAATATGTATAGAAGTAAGCTTCAAAAATATTACTCAATAGGTACAGATACAATTAAAGAAAGACATGAGGTACGTAAGTATAAAAATCACCCTCAAGGTTTGAGAAATTACAAAGACACCTGCCTAAGACTAACAGACGTCAAAGTTAAGTGACATATTACAGCAAAAACACTAAAAGACGAAGTTATATATAGCTACGCCCCTAATATTTGGTTTAACTACATAAATCAATCTTTAATTTTTTAGAAACTTAAAGCAACACCCCTGAAACTAATTGTCATGTTTATGCATGTTTTCGAGGTATCTCTCTAGTAATTTAAATCTTTGGAGTGGTTAAATGTAGTTTTATCAAATCTTAGTTGTGAGCTGTAATGAGAGTGATAGCTTTAAATCATATTTGTTAATCCATTAATAGTCATTAGTTTATGAGGGATTTTGTAAAGTTTCCGAAATTCAAGGGCAACTTCTATAAATACAATAAACCTCAGGAGTGTAGCTGTAATTATCCTTAAGAAATTTGATAAAAAAAAATGTTTTAGAGATAAAATCCACAACAACTTTGTCTTAATAAAAATGCCTACCTACTTAAATGTATACAAAATTTGAAATCAAATAATTACTTTGAGAACTAATTTTTTTCCCTCTTGACTTTAAAATTTAGTAAGAGAGGTAAAATATTAATTTTTGACCGCAACAAGTTTTGTCTTGATAATATCGCCTACCTAAACCTCAAACAATTACAATAGAAAATAAGTTTTACTACCAGTTTCAGCATGTGCAATTGTCCAAATCAAATACATGTTGTAATTTACTTCGGAAAACATCTCAAAGACTAGATCTTTTTTTTTCTTTTTTTGACTTTAAACATCAAATAGGATTTCATCTGTGAAAAATCAATTATTTTTGTTCTCACGGGATATTTTGTGTTCATAAAATAAAAACACACCTCAATAGAGTCATTCCTTTTCGTCTCAAAACACACACAACCATCAGAGGTGTAAATCGACGTTGGTGCTTTTGATGCATTCTTGATTTTCCTTTGCAGTCCGGTATGATCTTTATTAGATTAAATGTTTCATGACATATACAAATATTTAGACAAAATCGTGTGTTATCATTTTATTCTTTACCAATTCGTTTTTCGTGTGTTTTATTTTATTTTTGACTTGATTTGTTGTTTTAATTAAAGGCGGTTCAATGTGCACAAATATCATTGTCAACACCGAAAAACTATAGATCTATGTAGTACTTTTGTACTTTTAAGATGTGTTTTTTGTAGTTTTAAACTATTAGAGAACTTATTTGTAGTTTTTTCTATACTTTTTTGTAATATTTGTTTAATTTTTACAAAATATAGGATTTTCTTTTACGAATTTCATCAATATAAATATCGTTTACAAATACATCACGAAACTATCTTAGAAAGTTCGTATTTTACTGAAAAAAGTACGGTTATCGTGATACATCTTAATCAAATTGGTCAGTCAACTGTATCAATCGTTAGTTTTATCAGAGCTTTTTGTGATTTTTAAAAATTTAATGGTAACTTCTGTAAATACATGAAACCTCAGGGAGAACTGTAATTGTACTTAAGATACAATTATTTGTTTTGAAGAATTGTCCATAAGAAATTTGATTATAGAAGTTTCTTAGAGAGATAAATTTGATTATCAATACGTTTTTTGAGCAGATAAAATCTTCTAAGTTGGGGTGGAAGCTTTTGAGCAGATAAGATGTTTATCCCTGATGATTGTCCACATTTGGCTGGCATTAAAATGTCACTGCCAAATCACAAAGAAGAGTATATAAAGAATTGGAAACACCAAGAATGGAGCGTGGATACCGATGGTTTTTGCAAGCTCTTTTCAGCAAAGCCGAAGAAGAGCTTAGGAACGAAAGGGAGCAAGTTATCGATGGTGTTGAATATGAAAATAACGATGGTGACAATGGCCGTCAGCTCGAGTCCTCCAGGCGCAACCTTAAGGAACACGGCAGGTCTTATGCACCCTTGGGCGAGAGGAATGGTGTACCTGAAGTTGTTATATGTGAAGAAGAAGAAGAAGAAGAAGAAGAAGAAGAAGAAGAAGAAGAAGAAGAAGAAGAAGAAGAAAGTTCTTTCGATGATGTTTGTGAACTTGAGCATCGGAGAAAGATGGAGAAGCGTGATGTTCAGAAGTTGAGTCGACATACGTCTCAAATACGACCTCGATCGGGTGTCTATGGCTCTATGCAAAATTGGGCTGTGAGGGAAAATGGGAATGGTAGAGGAAAAGAGTTTCTAAAGAAGGATCCTGATACTGATGTTGTACGTCTGAATCAAAAGCAAGCTCTGTCGAGTAAGAAATTCAATGCTGAGAGCTCCAGAGTATCAAATGCAATAGAGGTGGACATTGAGTATGCATCTGAACCAGAACGCGAAAGGACAGTTCCCTTGGGCAAAAGAGTAGTCGACCAAGTGCAGAGTAAGTCAAGGAGAATGGTGGGTCATCGATATGTGGAGAAGGGAAAGAGTGTGATCCACGTAGAGGATCCTGTCCATGAGAATACTAATCAGATGCCTAACCCGAGGAATCAGCTTGGACGTATTGATAGAACTCCAAACGTGATGGAAAATGCACATGTTACAAGAAAATTAAGGAAAACGATAAAGGACCAAGGGCATTTGACTCAGAGATTTGGTCCTGGGAACAATCTGTTTCCCAGAAAACTGTCTGAGCACGTTGAAAAAGGTGAGGCACAGAGCCAGAAAGGCTTAAAGAGGCCTGCTGCAAGAACTTGCACTGTTATAGAAAATCGTTATGACAGTGGTTATTCAGCCCAACGACTTAAGGATGGAGAGGAACAGAGCCGCAAAAAGCTGAAGAAATCACCGGAGGAATAGGGGGAGAGTTCAAACGAGCTAGTTGGTGATGAAGTAGAAATGAAGTTAGAAATGACGAGGACTACAGAATATGTGGTCATTCCTTTTGCTCTCACAAGTTTTACCATGTGAGGTGCCTGACGAATAAGAAGTTGAGATCTTATGGCCCTTGCTGGTACTGCCCTTCTTGTCTTTGCCGATCTTGCTTCACCGATTGAGATGATGATAAGATTGTTTTATGCGACAGTTGTGAGCATGCATACCATATTTACTGCATGCACCCGCCGCACACTGCTGTATACAAAGGGAAATGGTTTTGCAAAACATGTGATGCGGGAATATGAAGTGTTCGAAGAGCTAGACATTTGTTTGAGAATATACGTAGTGGAAAGAAAGCTGTTGATGGGAATTTATGAAAGTAAGATGCTTTGAACAAGTCTGGTGGTGTGGAGATGCTTTTAAGTGCTGCAAAAACTCTGAATTACGAAGAAAATCTTGCGGCTACTGGACCGTGAACTTGGGAGGAAAGTTCAGATCTTTTTGTACTTGAGAGAGAATTTCAATTTGTACCTGTAGTTTAATGTACACTTTGTATGTTACTTCATAATCAGGGCGACTGATATTTTTGCGGATTGTTAGCGGAGGTGATTTTGGTTATAACTTTTTTGTAGGAGCTATGATTGGGATATGCTCCTTGATTGAAACACTGCAACTTATACTGCAACTGTTCTAATTGTATCACTAGGAAAATTCTGAGTTCTGATTGAATCTTTTTTAAAAATATTGGATGATAAAAGAGCACGCTCCCCCCTGACTCCCATTGTTATTTATTTATTTATTTTCTGTACGTTTTACCAGATACACGGCTATATGAAAAGTTAATTTGTCATGCTTTTAGAAAAGTTAAGACACACAATTGAATTAAGGGTCAATTGCAATCACCTCTATCGTTTGGAGCGTTTTGCAATATGCCCGCTATCGTTTCGAATTTTGCACTTTGCCCCCTAACATTTCCTTAAGTGTGGGGTTTGCCCCCTGGAACGTTGACCGGTGGAATATTCCAAAAAGATCCCAAAATGTGCCTAGCACGTGCCCGACGGAAGGGCATTTTCGTCTGACCACTTTTGACTATTACCCCCTAACCTTTTGTACTAACGTTTGTACAAAATGACCTTAGTGCCACCTAACATTTGCTCCAGACTAGAACTTTGCCCCCTAGCGTTCGCCTCTTATAGGTTTTCATTTTCTTCGGGCAATTTCTCACTTTAAGTGTGCTGACAATCGATTGTTCGTTACAAATTGTTGCATATGTTCGTTATTGTTATGCAGAAGGCAAAACCATCTTTCTATCTGAGCTTCTCCTTCCATTTTTGAGCACTTCCACAATGTTTCTATAGCGGGTTAACGTACCTGTCATTTATGTTTTTTGGTGAATTTCTCTACCTACTGAAAAATATATAGTGAATATAGTGTATCTTAGTAATCATTTACCATAACCAGTAAAAAATATTTATCGTCCCATGGAGAATTGATTACTTAATTAAACGTTGAGTGTATAGCTGTGTTGGGAAAATGCAATATTGTTTTGGGGTTTATCATTTATTTCCCTAAAAAGATGTTATTAACACATACTTATGTGTGCTACTTGGACCATGGTTGGTGACATACTGACATGGAAAATGATGATAAACCAATAAAATTGTATCAAATGATTAAGGTATGAAGCCCGCTAGGATTGCCTATTTGGTTAAAGAAGTGAAATTATTCCCCAAACTCTCAAACTCAATTCTCTCTATAGAGCGACTTGATTCTGTATGCCTTCTGAATTAGTGGTTGTCACACCTACTTTTTCAAATGTGGTTTGTCCGGCTAGCTATATTTGTAGGCTATTTGGAACTGAAATATTATTTCCTATTCCACAATGAACTATTTAATCCACTTTAATTTATCAACTATGATGTACCGTATTTCGGTACTGCCATGTCATAATATTCGATACAATACCCCGAGCGTATTTGGGGATTATTGTGCCACACCAGCATCATTGTTTTAATGCAAAATTATAATTCAGGCAAAACTCAAAATTAGGCCCGTGCAGGCCCAATTTTGAGCTATTTCTGGGCCCAATTTGAGTTGCACAAGCCCAATTCGAGTTGTTTCAGAAGCGTAATTCGAGTTATTTGAGTAGCTCTAATTTGACTTATTTCAACTCATAATTGTACTTAGACTGCAATTCTAGCTGAATAAGGACTCTTAGTACTGTATAAAAGGGTCCCACTCATCATTCTAAAGTACGTTTTTATAATTTCTAAGCCTTAGGCTCGATTTATAGAAGAAGAAGGCACCAAGCCATCTATTTAATATCCAAAGAAAGCATGATGAAGGCCTGGGAAAGTATATAGAGCGATTGAATATGGAGATTGGTCGAGTGCGATCTCCAACAGCAGATTTCGTTAATTCCATGTTGATAAACTGTAGAAAGAACAAAAAGCTAGTAAAAGTGCTAACATGGGAGGCACCTACAACCATTGATAGCATAATGGATATTTCTAGGCGGGTCATTGACATGGAAGAGGCCGCTCAGAACCATGGTTTAATGGACTTACCGGAAACTTACTGAGGTAAGGAGAACAAAAACTGGAGAAAGGACGACAGAAGCAAGGATAGATGATCACCCTTTAAGAGGTTTGATATCTACACACCATTAAGGAAGCTACGGTCCAGGAATCAAGCGATCGCTAGGCAACTCATTCTCCTCTAGACTCTCTTGCACACTGGCCTTGACCCTTGAGTTACTACCCTTGGCCTTCGACTTCAGATGGTCACGCAACCATACTTTCTTCAATGGGCGCAGACTCATGAAGGAGTCATGTCTGGGATTCTCTTCCTCATCTGACTCCTCATCCTCCTCAGAGTTTGACACTCCTCAGTCAGGCGGTTCCTGATGTCAAAATCCTCAGGAGCAAAGCCAGCAATGAAGGCACCCTTCCGTTTCACACCCTTTGGGGCATAACGATACCCTTCCTTCATGTCAAAGCCGCCTCGTGCCATGGCAATGTGGTTCCAGGTGGCTAAACGCAAGAACTCGATAGCAACTGCAACCTTATCATCATCGGTCAAATCCTGCACAGAAAGCACAAAGTGCTCACAATAAGGTAAAGCAAAGATAGATCGAGAAAATAAAAATCAATAGAAACAACAAACCTCAGCCTTGGCTCTGTCGTAGCCAACCTGCTCAACAACTGTGAGCTTCTCCTTAGCAGCATCACGTTCCTCTTCCACCGCTTTGAGGCGCTCCGCCAGATCATCATTCTCCTTTTGAGTTTTCAGCAAAGTGAGAGACAGGTCATCTTTCCCTCGCTGCATCTGGTTGAACTCATTGGTGATGGTCTGCACCTTCTTGTTGCTGGTGGTTAAGGAGTCAGCAGTTTTGTGAAGCCATTCCTTAACCACCTGTAGCTCCTCCACCACGGAATCCATGGTCTCCTGAAGCTCTCGCGTCCTTTTTTTTGCATTCTCCTCCAGAATTTTGGCTTGAGTGGCTGCAGTCTTGAATCCCTCCAGATGAGCATTGTACTCATTGTGCGCATCGATGGAAATATCAAAATTCTCCACCAAAGTCTGGACATTAATCAAGGCCTGCAATCAAATGAGAAATAGCAATTACTAGATTTAGTACGCGAAAACAAAACACAGAAACAAGATCACGAAAGTAAGAACACTACGAAAGCAAGACTTAGAGAGGTACGACTGCACAAGCTTTCAGGCCCCACCTCTTCCAAGTACTTTTTCCGATCAAAAGTCGGCATGAAACCCTTCAGTATACCCATAGCAATAGTGTCCATAAGCTCGAAGTTGCCTGTATCCAAGGAAGCCCTCGACACATCCTTAACATTGATATCGAGATCATAAGGCTCGAACGTGTTGGAAGTATCATGTGCATGGCGTTTGCCACACCGACGATCATCAGAACCAGAATGGCGCTTGCGTCTAGCATTGTCCGTGCCATCGCCCTGAGCTTCTACAGCAGCTGCAACGACTGAATGGATGCGCACACGGGTACTACTTGCAGGAACCGGTGGAGGCATAGCTACTCTTTGTGACGACGTACCCATAGTCTTGCTTATTTACCCGCGCGAAGGGCTGCCACTAGCATTAGAAGGCGCCACAGAAGGGGGTCCAACAGTAGGAGGCTAAGTCACACAATGCGAGGGCATGGGCGTGTACGCATGCGGATGCATGTGCGCTAGCGCGCCGAGTTTTAAATTTTGTAAATCTGAGTGCGTCTTAGTGCGTCAATTAAAAATAAATAAAAAAATATATTTAAATTAACAAATTTGAAATCATAGATATATAATATAGAAAGATGCAAATATATCATTGCATAATTGAGTATATATACATGTTTGTTTATTGTTATCATATTTTTTGTAATATAGACCTTATATATTCCAAAGAAAAAATATTAATGTACCAACCATAAAATCAAGCATATCATTATTATGAAAACATGATCCAAATTTTGTTAACCAGCCAGGCCCAAACACTAATAAAAGCATCACCTCTTTGTTCTATGTTGCCAAAAGAGAAGTTAAATACACAACTCATTTTAATTTCTTTTTTAATTCTAGTGAAGAGGCCCACTATCAACTTATTTAATTTATAGTATTTAATTCTTATTAAGATGTCCAGTTTTCCACCATCCACATAAAAAGTCACAAACACGTCAATGAAAAGAAAACCTTAAACACTTCAGTAAACAATTGCCGCTGCAAACATGAACTCCGTTTCTTGTGGCTTCTTCTACTCATTTCAGAATTCTCTCTTAGTTTGAACCTTGAGATTGCTTTTTTGTTCTCCAAACCGTCTGCAAACTAAAGCGCGATCTATATAAACTAAAAGCGTATTAAGTCGTCGCTCCCACCCTGAAGGCGCCGGATCGCGGCCTGATCGCCAGTGCGGCGAGGGTGGCTGGCGAATTATGTGACTTAGGTAGGAGGTGCGGCTGCAGGAGTAGTGGAAGCAGTAGTTTCTGGGATAGGAGCAAGAGCGCCCGCATCGCCACGACTCGCGCTAGCAGTAGCTGGAGCATTATCGGTCTCCATCATAGCGGCCAGCTTCTTCTTCAACTTATTCACCACCATCCTTTCTCTAAAAGAGACAAATTAAAAGAATAAGGAAATATATAAGCAAGACATCTCACATATTATAAATAAATGACTAATAAAGTATAAACCAACAGTACAAGCTGTGTACCAAATGTTCCAGGGCCAGTATGTGGAACTGTGGTATAGCCTCCGACCCGGAGAATTTTAGTCTTGGTTAATGAGAAGGCATCGAAGTGATGACTCCTCAACTTGGCGACGAGGTCGTCTGACAGTACAGCCGGAGCGCACAGAGGCGAACACGCACTGTCCGCCTAATCTCTCTTAGAATAAAACTCCTTGGGTTTGGAATCTTTAATGAAAAACCGTTGGTTTTTCCATGTATGTCCAAAACTGGACTGAAGATCGGACTAGAAACTATTATTTTTCCTTGTTGTCAGAAAATAAAACCCTGCATCCTCCCGAATTCTCCTAAACATACTAAGGAACATTTGAAAGAAAGAGTCGGCATTGCAAGGCTGTTTGAACACTCTCATCAGGATAATAAAGGCATAAATAAGTGTGTACGTGTTCGGGGTGAAGTGCGAAGGGCAGGAAGGAAATCTATCCATTATTTTCCTAACGATGCTATTTAAAGGAATCGAAGGCCGTAAGAAAAGTAGTTATGAAAAAAATAGGGAAGCAACCTGGTGGTGTATTGTTCATTCTCTCATCAGGACCAGGGAATATGACCTCGTAGACCTCCGGAATATCGTAATTAACACGATAATACTCCGCAGTGACCCACTACTGACCGAATCTTGTCAAACTTGACTAAACTTGGTCGAGGCGGAGGAGCTTCAGGGGAGTCTAGAATAAGACCCTCTGCCGCTAATTCTTGAACTGTTTCCTCGACAATGGCGTCATCAGACTCCATGATTGGGATATCAGGGGTCTCATCTACAGCTACAGGTGTGGTAGTTGAAGGCTCTGTAATGTTTGTTCTAAAACCCTCATTATCAGACTCTTCCATTATATCTATGTCCCTATCGGAGCCTTGGGCATTAGAGGAAGAACTTTTGCTGTCAGAACTGTTACTACTAGAATTTGAGTCAGAAATAGACAGTTCGTTGGCAAGGGGATGTTCACTCTGACTAGTGGACTCTAGGCTGGACTCGGATGCCATATGGATAAGAAGATTTAGGAGTTACTAGCTCTAGGATTAAGGTCTAAGACTCGTTCCTCTGCAGTGTCTATTCTCTTGTATGATCGAGCCGCTGGGACAAAGATACTTGTCGTTCGAGGAACTCTGATCTTTGCTGGACGAACAGGGCGTGAAGGGCGAGGCCCACTGGTCCTACATCGATTGTTGTGATTATGATTTGAGCGGGGATGTGATGACTGAGGACGATATTCAGAGCGATTTGAGAAGGAGGCTCCTGGTGGATGGTGTCGGGACCAGTTATGATTAAGAGAAGTTACGATGAATTGATTATTATTATTGCTGATTACAACTGTCTCTCCTAAATTCTCTTCTTTTATATTTTATTCTTCTATTTCTTGTTCTTATTCTTCTAATTCTTTCTTATTTTTATATGTGTTGCGGGTAACACCGGTGTCAAACCCTTTTTAGATTTTTCATTTTTTTCCATTATAAGAACTGAGGGTGAAAAATGTAATTTCCAATCAAACAAATGTATCCCATACGCATTTTCTGGGCGTGAAGTACACTTTTGGCTCTTAAGGGGTTTTTTGCCCTTGACCAAATAACGCATGGGGGTTTTTGCCAATTACAATTACACAGGGGGGTTTTTGCAAATCAAAATTACATAGGGGTTTTTTTGCCAATTAGAGATTACACAGGGGTAGTTTTTGCATTTAACTCATTATTTATTTTTTAAAGATTAATTTGTGAAAATACTTGGGTCTGTGTTAAATATATATTTTATTCACTAGAAACTTCGAGTTGTTAAATATTGATTTTAGGAATGTTTCTTGCTCATTTCTGAAAAAGATGAATCAAAGACATTTTTAATTTTTCCTAATGCTAAGTTCTTACTAATTATTAGACTATTATTTATTAATAAATAACTTAACATTAACGATGCATCAATCCTCTTTTGAAACACAAAATAAGTTTTATTTATACTATGGTAGTTTCGTTTTTTCTTGTCTTTGGATATGGATGAATTTATGTCTTCCTTATCTGGCCACTCACATAGGCGTCACTTCCTATGCTTTGCATATTAAGCATAGGAAGAAAGTAAGACACATGGACTGATGTACCATATTTCGGTACCGCCACGTCATAATATCTGATACAACACATGAACGTGTTTCGGAACATATTATGCCACGTCAGCACCTTTATTTTTTAATGCAAATTTACAATTCAAGGCAAAACTCAGAAATCGGCCCAAGTAGGCCCAAATCGAGCCCAAGCGAGATCTATTTGGGCCCGAATCGAGCTATATCAAGCCCAATCCGAGCTATATGGGCTCAAATTAGATCTATTTGAGGCCCAAAAGCCCAATTCGAGCCATATGAGCTAAAATCCGATCTATTTGAGGACCAGGAGTCCAGTTCGAGCTATATGGGCCCAAATTCGACCTATTTGAGGCCCAATTCGACCTATTTGAAGGACCAATTCGAGCTATTTCAAAATAGCTCTAATTCAACCTATTTTGAGTCATAGTTCTACTTGGATTGCACTTCTAGACGAATAAGGACTCTTATTACTATATAAGGGGGACCCATGCCTCATTCTAAGGTACGTTTTTATTTTCTAGCATTTAATTTCGAGCTATATACATCGAATTCGAGCTATAGAGCAATAATTCGAGCTATATTGCAATAGCTCTTGTTCGATCTATATAGAGTGTATTTCAAGCTATTTGAGGGTAATTCGACATATTCGGGTTTCCTCATCACGGTTCTCAATACCATTTCGAGGTGTGCTAATTCGACCTATACAACTCAAATTCGACCTATTTGAGTTATTTCGACCTATAATTTCGAGCTGTTGTTTTCGATGACAATACCTCACATTCCAACCTATCTGACTTGAGCGTCGGAGTGCCTTCGCCGGAGGAGGCACCGGCTTAGTTTACGTGTGGTGTTGAGTGCAGGTTCTGAACTCAAAAGCTGCTTAAGCATCCAGCAGGAACTAAAGCAGTCTGACGTGGAGTGTTGGAGAGCAGACACGAATCCAGACAAAAATACCCCACATCAGTGGCGCCGTCTGTGCGAACCTCTATACGCACTTAGTAACAAACACTTACACTCAATGGCTCAACGGAGAGCAACGGAGAAGAATGAAATGGCATGAAGGACTAGATCACAGAGGGAGGACGATAATCGGGCACCTAATGCTTCTGAACGAACATCAGTGGCAGCGCCCAACACCCCCCTTGATCCTCCAACTCAGACAGCGAATCAACCTGAAGTTCCTCCCACGGAACAACAGCTATTGAATTCAGCTCAGTTGGATCAAATTATGGCAGCGTTTCAAAGGACCATGGTTCCGATGATTGTGCAGCAATTGGCGAACACTTCTGTTCTACAGAATGTTCAGGCTCCAATAGCACAACAACTAGTAGCACAGCCTGCAGCACCGCAGCAAGGAAGGACTTATCCGACACAGCGTTGTGATGAATCAAGGCATTATACGCAGACTAGGATGACAAGGCCAAGGGATCCAACTCTCTCGCCTGAAAGGAGGAATCCTCGTTCAGTGAGGACTAATGCTAACAGAGCTCCCAGTCGAGCAACTAGTCGAGATAGAGAAGCAAGGGACGGAGAGGTGAATTCTAGGTAGAGAGTTCCTGATCATCGACCCGCAGCAAGTCGAACTTCCAAAAGAGATAGGGACTTGCCTGAGAGAGTTGTGCCAAGACTGGAACCTGTTGTTGCAGAACATATTCCACTAAGGGAGAGGCCAAACCCCTTTTGTGAGGCAATCAGCAATTTGACGCTGAAGGAAGGGACTAATCTTCTTGTCTTGAAGAAGTATGATGGGAATACAGATCCAGTGGCACATTATGATGAGTTAGATGGAGATTTGCAAGTCTTGGGGTATGCAGAGAATATGAGGGTGAAACTTATTTCGCTCAGTCTGAGAGGTCCAGCAAAGGAATGGTTTATAAACTTACGCTCGCGTTCAATTGAATCATCTGAACAATTTAGGACCATGTTCGTAAAGAAGTTTGCTACTTATCGGATAAAGAAGAAATCTCCAAGCATGCTGTTTAATATCTATAGAGGACCTGATGAACCTTTGGGAAGGTATATCGAGCGTTTGAATCTGGAGATTGGTAGAGTGAATGCTCCCAATATTGACTTGGTCATCTCTGTATTGGAGCATCGTTGCCGGAGCAAGAAGCTAATTGAAGTAATAACATGGAACACACCTGATTCCATTGAGCAAGTGATGGACCGCGCTAGTAAGGTCATTGAAGTTGAGGAGGCAACCATGAATCAAGGGTTGATGGACTCGCCGGGAATTCATGGGGCAAGGAGAATAAAGATAGAGACTGGAGGAAGGAGTTAAGGGGCAAGGATCGTGATCGCAATCGACAACCCTTTAAGAAATTTGACAATTATACTCCATTGAGGAAACAAATCGGTGAAATCTACGCCATTGAGAAAGATAGCGTGTTACTGAGAACCCCAAAACCGTTCCGAGAGACGGAGGAGACCAAGGTATCGAAGAAATATTGCAAGTTTCACAGGCAGAATGGGCATTTTACTAATGAATGCAAGGCCCTGAAGAACGAAATTGAACGACTCATTCAAGAGGGGAAACTCGTTGATTACGTCCTTGAGAATAGAGAGTCACGTCAAGAGAAGGCGTCATCTGGACGCAAGCGGGATAGATCCCCGCACGAGAAGAAGGATGAACCAAAGCGTAAAAGGGGTAATGGGAACGATGATATTGAGAATGGAGTCAATGTGATTGTTGGTGGACCAATAGGCGCAGACTCAGCCAAAAGTAGAAAACGCATCTCACGAGACATATACAATGAACGACTGAAGCGTCCTGAGATAGATCTTGTCTTTGCAGTGGAAAAGTTGGATACAAGAATCACATTCGACGATAGCGATTTTGAAAGCTTATCTTCACAAGCTAAGGAAGCGCAATACTTGAATTGCCCTATGGTGGTTTCTACGGTGATTGCGAATCACGGGGTAAAGAGGATAATGATTGATAATGGATGCTCTTCCAACATCATCTTCATGGATGCTTTACAACAAATGAAGTTTGGACAATACGAGATCACTGATGTTAACTCACCACTAGTGGGATTTGGTGGAAGTGAAGTTAAACCTATTGGGAGGATCATGTTGCCAACATCTTTTGGCGTGAATCCGAAGAGGAGAACACTGAATGTGGAATATCTCATTGTTGATATACCTTTTGCATATAACGTGCTAATTGGAAGGCCTGGGATAACGGCTTTTGCTATGATCATCTCTACGGTGCATCAAAAGGTCAAATTCCCAACGCCTGGCGGAGTTGCTGAACTCACTACAAACTATCGTGATTCTTGGAGTTGCTATGTTACATCGACTAAACCTATCAAGGCAAGAACGGATCCAAATGTTGCGATGATTGACATACATCCAGTGGAGACGCCTGAAATAGGAAAACAAGTTGATACAGAGATGGTGCTTGCTACGCAAGTGGACCAAGAGATGATGCAGTAGGATCATACTCCTCCCAATGTTTAGGACTCCTCGAAGAAGGTGGAGGAAGAAAAGGAGGACAAAATGACGTTTCGCAATAAAAAGAAGATGGGATTGAGCGTTTGAAACCTTCTGGAGAGTTTAAGGAGGTGATTCTGTTGGATAATGAGCCTGACAAGGTCATTAAAATTGGAAGCGAGTTGACTCCGGAGATTGAGAAGGCATTATTGGAATGCCTGCGAAGAAACTTTGATGTATTCGCATGGACATACTCGGATTTGAAGGGGATAGATCCTCGAGTTGCGGTACATCACCTGAATGTTAACCCAAATGCTAAACCTATCCGACAGAAGAAGAGACACTTTAGTGATGAAAAGAATAAGGCTGCGGAGTTGGAAGTACAAACAAAGCTTGCTGCAGGCCATATATTTGAATTACGATACTCTGAATGGCTAAGCAACGTTGTACTTGTTCCAAAGAAGCCGACCGTATAGAGGATGTGCGTGGACTACACTGACTTGAACAAACATTGCCCACGAGATCCTTTCCCTTTGCCCAGGATTGATCTCGTAGTTGACTCTACAGCAGGGTGTGCACTGCTAAGTCTTTGTGATGCGCAGAGCGGTTTTCATCAAATACTAATGGCAGTAAAGGATCAACATAAAACGGCCTTTATCACTGACAGAGGGATAAACTGTTACAAGGTGATGCCGTTTGGTTTGAAGAACGCAGGAGCAACCTTTCAAAGGTTGGTTGCCAAGATGTTTTACCATCAAATTGGCATGACTATAGAGGTTTACATTGATGACATGCTTATCAAAAGTCTGAAGGCAGAAGATCACGTAAAACATTTGGAAGAGCCTTTTGGTATCATGAAACAATACTGGATGAAGCTAAATCCCAAGAAGTGCACTTTTGGTGTTAAGGCTGAAAAATTTCTGGGGTACATGGTCAATGAGAGAGGAATCGAAGCTAACCCTGACAAGATTAAAGCTATAATGGATCTACCGTCCCCCAAGTCTTTTCGAGAGGTGCAACGCTTGGTGGGGAGGATCACGGCACTTAGTCGATTTATATCGCATTCTGCAGAAAAGAGTTTACCTTTTTTCAAGAAGTTACGTAGGACACCTAAGTTTGTCTGGACTAATGATTGTGAAGAGGCTTTTCACCAATTGAAGGTGTATCTTTCGACACCACCATTACTATCTAAGCCCAAGGACAATGAGATGCTATATCTTTACTTGGCCATAACGAAGAATTCACTAAGCACAGTACTGGTACGCGAGGAAGACAAGAAACATTTGCCTATCTATTACGTTAGCAAAGTGTTGAATGGGGCAGAGAAAAATTATCTGGAGATCGAAAAGCTAGCATACGCACTTGTGATAACTGCACGAAAGTTAAGACCATACTTTCAATCACATCCGGTTAGTGTCTTAACTAATCAACCACTGAAACAAGTTATGGAAAAACCGGAAACATCTGGGAGACTGGTGAAGTGAGCGATCGAGTTAGGAGAATATGGCTTGCAGTATATGCAAAAAACGACAATCAAAGCACAGGGACTAGCGGACTTTGTTGCTGAAACTATCTCAGAGGCGGAGCAAGCGCTAGATGTAGCAATGGTGACGGAAGAGGTCAAAAGTGACAAACCTGTAGTGGCAAGAGGAACTTGGACTTTACATGTAGATGGATCGTCTACAAACGACGCTGGTGGTGCAGGAATTTACCTAAAATCGGCGGATGGTAGAGAATTTGACTATGCAATAAGGTTGAATTTTCAAGTGACGAACAATCAAGCGGAATATGAGGCTATGCTAGCTGGCATCCAAATGGCAAAATCGTTGGGTATAACGAACCTTGTTGCATTCACGGACTCACAATTGATTGCTAATGAATTTGAAGGAAGATATGAGGCGAAAGAGGCTGCAATAGTAAAGTATCTCGAGAAATTGAAGGAGGCGACATCAAACTTCGATACTTTCTCTATCTCGCAGATCCCTCGAACGGAGAATGAATGCGCTGACTCTTTGTCACGATTTGCAAGTACCGCCGAAGTGTTTGTTGAAAGGCGAGTAACTCTATTAGCTTCTGAGCAGCCCTCTATCGGCAAAGGAGTTGAATCAAAACCAACGCAAGCATTGGACTACGCTCTGCCAGTAGATATAGAGGCATGTTGGAAGGATGAGATTATTGATTATCTTCAGAACGGGAACTTACATAATGATCCTCAAGCGATCAGAAGGCTCAAGTACAAATCTGCAAGATTTACTATGTTCAATGGCGAACTGTACAAACGGTCTTTCGAGGGACCACTCTTAAGATGTCCATCTCCGTCACAGGCAAAACAAGTTTTACGAGAAATTCATGAAGGAAGTTGTGGAAATCACTCAGGAGGACGATCTTTGGCCCAGAAAATACTCCGACAAGGATATTTCTGGCCAACTATTATGAGAGACGCTAGGGATTACTCTAGGAAGTGCAGAAGCTGTCAATTGCATGCAAAGATTATTCATACACCTGCACAACCTATGACAACAGTGAGTTATGGATGTCCGTTTGATCAACGGGGTATAGATATCGTTGGACCAATGCCTAAAGCTACTGGAGGAAGAAAATGGTTATTGGTGGCAGTCGAATACTATACGAAGTGGGTTGAAGCTCAAGCACTTGTAAACATTACTGAGGCTAATGTGAAACAATTTATCTGGAAGAACATCGTTTGTCGATTTGGAATCCCAAGGGTCTTAATTTCCGACAATGGAAGGCAGTTCCAAGGTTTTAAGACTCTAGACTGGTGCAAAGACATGAAAATTGACCAACGTTTTACATCCGTAACGCATCCGGAAGCAAATGGGCAAGTGGAGGCCAATAACAACACATTAGTGAAGAGTTTGGAGAAAAGGCTGGAAGGAGAAGGAGGAAACTGGGCGGACGAGCTGCCAGGAATACTATGGGCATATCGCACAACTCCTCGTACCTCTACAGGAGAAACTCCATACTTATTGACGTATAGATCTGAAGCAGTGATACCCGCTGAGATTGGAATGCCAACGTATCGTATTGTTACATATGATGAGGAGCAGGCATTAAGGGCAAGACAAATGGATTTGGAGTTGATCGGAGCAACAAGGGAAGCAGCATACCAACGTACTCAAGCGTATAAATCTATGATGGCGAAAGCATATGACAACAAAGTTCGTTTTAGGAACTTTCAAGTGGAGAACTTGGTTCTTAGAAAAGTTGAAGCTACCAAGCATGTTGGAAAGTTGAAGCCAAACTGGGAAGGACCTTACAGAGTGGAGAAAGCGAGCTCAAAAGGATATTATTACTTACAAGAATTGGGTGGAAGGACTTTGTCACGCCCCTGGAACGTCAAGAACTTACGAAGGTTTTACAGTTAGAACACTAGTTTTCTAATGGCCTTGTGGCATGATAGGACCGTAGTTTCAATACTTCATTCGCTTATTCTTTTACGAATTACGAGTCCCTCTACGTGGATTCTCATTGTAATAGTTAGCAGCGAACTACGGGGACTTGATTCCTAGACAACCTATATACGGCGGGATACGTAGGCAACTCGGAAGTTACTCGAGCTCAGTCCCAAAACTACTAAAATCTCTTATTTTATTCAAGTTTAGCCGTTGCCTACTCTTTACCCGCAAGATTACAATCTATCAGGATACATGAAGTTAAAGTCATACTGTCTACAAACTTTAAGTTTAAAAACTTAATCAAAACAAACTTAGCTTCGTACAACGAGCACTAGCCTCGTGGAGTCAAGTACAAATCCTTGCACTCCCGCAACCATAGCTTCGCAAGCGCAAACATAGCTTTGCACAACGAGCACAAGCCTCGTGGAGTGCTCGACTCCCGCGAACATAGCTTTGCAAGCGTAAACATAGCTTTGCGCAACGAGCACAAGCCTCGTGGAGTCGAGCACAAGTCCTCGTACTCCCGCGAACATAGCTTCGCAAGCGCAAACATAGCTTTGCACAACGAGCACAAGCCTCGTGGAATCGAGCACATGTTCTCGTATTCCCGCGAACATAGCTTCGCACAACGAGCACAAGCCTCGTAGAGTCGAGCACAAGTTCTCGCACTCTAACAAATACTTGTTCATAAACTTAAGAGTTTTAGCAAGTGACAAATATAAACTTAAAAAAGTAGACACATATGAGTGAAGATTTAACAAGACAAAGTAACAACACTCAAAAGATTTCTCAAGTCAAACTGTACTATCAATGGATAAGCGCTAAGATCACGCACAAGTCAACAAAATAAACTGTACGGAAGGAATGTACTACTATGAATAAACTGTACGAAATGAAAAGATGTTCAAAAATACTAAAGATAAGGCACAGACGCCAAAGAAAAAGGGCACGCAGGCCACTCTAAGCGATCAGGGCAGCAAATTCAGCCCAAGAGACTTCATAGGCACCCTCGCTCTGCTCTTGGATATCTGCAAACGACTCGTTCAAGGGCCCGGTGTCATCAACAGGAGAGATCTGACGAGGAGCAGGAGCAGCAACAATAGCATCGGGCATAGGCTGATCGCCCTCAGCAGGCTGATTCAAGACCTGAGGGTCGAAACCCATCTCACCCTCCTCCAAGGGCTCATCTGGAGCAGCAGCAGCAGCAGCAGTAGACGCGGATGGTTGCTCATCAGCAAAGTCAGAGAGCCATACTTGACGGAGAGGATAGAAGGAGGTGAATGGATCATGCTTGGGCTCGTCAACGTCCGTAGCAGGAGCACGCTCAGCAGGCGGATCAGAAGGAGAAGGATCGGCAGCAGCAGCACCTGAGGATTCACCAACCTCTGTGTCATCCTCATTCAGGCAGTTGAGGACATTGAAATCCTCTTTCTTGAACCCAGGAGCAAGGGCACCTCGGGCGACGATGTCGTCAAGGGCCATGTTGTAGCCCTTGGTCGTATCAAATCCGCCCCTCTCCATCGCAATCTGCTCCCATGTAGCCGAGCGGAAGAACTTGATGGCTACCATCACCTTGTCTTCGTCAGGGAGCTCCTATGAACCAAGTAGAGAGAAAGTAAGTACGTAACACAAAACCTCAAGGAAAAAGAAATAAAGTCAAGTAAAATAGGAATACCTCAGTCATGGCCCTGTTGTAGCCATCCTCTTTAGCAGTCGCGAGGCGAGCTTGGACATCAGCTAGCTCAGCCTCAAGTCTCAAACGTTCTGCCTCAATAGCAGCAGCGGCATCCTTCATCGTCCGGATGGTGTCAACGTGATCGTCAACAAGGGCCGTGGCATGCTGGCAGTCGGTGGTGAGCTGACTGGATAGTCGCTTCTCCTCGGCGAGCTCCTTGTCAACAGCAGCTTTAGCTGCTTTCAGGGCTTCCAGCTTGGCCTGCACTGCCTTCAGTTCGTCAACGGCAACGACAAGATGCTTCTCAACTTCAGCCTTTGCCTCCTTGGCTTGTTTCTCCAGTCGTTGAGCTTGCAAGGATGAAGAGAGGTGCCTGTCCATCAGCGCCCTCTGCTGATGCTGAGTCATCATGACCATGTTGAAATTCTCCGCCATGGTCTGAAAATTGACAAAGAACTACAAAAGATGGAAAAAGATAGTGATATTCAAATACAAGTACAAAACGGAGTTCAAGGAAAGATTATAAATACACAAACCTCGCACAGAGACAAGGCAGTGCGGCTAACTAGCTTCTCATGGCCCATCGCCTGGTACTAAAGCTGACGGTCGAAGTCAGGCATAAATCCTTTGATGAGTCGAAGGGCAGTAGTGTCCTTCAGTGTGAACTGCCCTGATTTGACCGAAGCTCGCACGATCTCCTCAACGTCGATGTCGAGATCGTCACCATCATATGCTCTGTCCTGGGCGACGCGCTTACCCCGTCGAATCTCCTCAGCAGTAGCAAACCTCCTCCTGGTTACTGACTCAGGGTTAGCCTCATTGAAGCAACGTTCGCTTCAGCAACAGAGGGCAGATGCACTCTTTCAGTCGAAGGTGCTAGTGAAGGAGAAAGTTCTGGAAGGATCGGTTTAGAACCGACAGTTGGTGATCCAGGAGCAGCCTCAGCGGTCGACTGCGAAGGAACAGAAGAAGGCACAGGAGTTGGAGAAGGCACAGGGGCTGGAGTAGAACCCCTACCACATCCCGACCCTCGAGTCGAGATAGCAGCGGTGGAAGGAGTAGGAGCACTGCCGCCCCTCGAACTGGTGCCAGCCGTCTTCGCACCACGACGACTGGTCTTCTCAGGAATGGGCACTGAGGATTGAGGAGCGTTTGCACCACGCTTCATAGCGGCTAGCCTCTTCTTCGTCTTGTCCATAACGATGCACTCTGAAAATTGCAAAATGCAAAGGTTAGAAGACAACAAAGGAAGACGTAAAATCAACAAGTAAGTAGAACAAAAACATGCATAATGTTATACCAAAGACAGAAGGCTCAACGCCCGCACGATAAGTATAACCGCCGGCTCACAACACTGGGGTGGTGGTCAACTCAAAAGCATCAAATTGATGTTCTTTCAAGTTTTTAACCACCGTCAGGGTATAGATAGGAGGATCGGGGCGTCTCGGCGATGGACGGCCATCCGTCCAAAGCCGCTTGAATCGGAATTCCTGCGGCTTGGATTCCTTGATGAAAAACCATTGTTTCTTCCAGTGAGCCCCGAAGCTCATCTGTAGATCAGATAGGAAGCATTGCTTCTTTCGCGAGCTCAAATAGTAAAACCCGGTGTCTACACCTCTGTTACGGAATTTCACTATAAATAATTGCCAGAAACTGGCTACAGAACACGGGAGGTCAAAGACGCGGGTTAGCATCGCATAAGCATACAGCTGTGTGTATGCGTTGGGGGTAAAATGTGAAGGAGAAGAATTGAGAGAGGACATGATTTATGAGACAACAGGGAAAAAGGGAAAACGTAAACCACAATGGAGATAGCTACTAAATATAGTGAGACACCCTTCTGGCGGGTTGTTTATCCTATCATCTGGCCCAGGAACGATAGGGATGTCATAGGTATCACGATAGTAAGCTATGTCATGAGGAAGAGAAGAAGTAAACTGATCAAAATTAATCAAGTTTGGGGGAGCAAGTTGTTCAGGAGAGTTTGCGGCAGGTATGGGAACATTGTCAGCAAGAGGTAAATAAGGCACAATGGGGAGAGGGTTAGGTTCAACCTCATCATCTCCTAGGATGTCTACGTCTATCTCCATATCAGACGCCCTATCATTGCTATTTCTCTAATTGCTAGATGAGGTCTCGTCACTTGAGTCGTCACTACTGCCGCTAGTCGACACATTTTCCTTAGCCTTAGACTACTTAGACGACTCACTACTACTTTCCCTACTACTACTGGAAGACTCAAGATCAATAACTCGCGTCATAAAGAGGTTAGGTTGAAAGATTACCGGCACGAGGGTCTAGATCTACAGAAACTTCTTCGTTCGAGTGGATTTGCTCGTAGGACTCTGCGCAGGTGCAAAAAGCTTTGGAGTGCCAGGAACTCGGACTCGGGCAGGTTCTGGTTGCCGAGGACAAATTGGGGATGATGGACGCCTTGTGTTTGATTCACGAGGATTCCGATATGAAGAATCTCGTGATTGATTGCGTGCATTATAGTAGGCACGTTGGTGAGATCGTGGTGGTGATGGACGACGTGGAGACCGGTTACGTCGAAGTCGCGCCGTCGTGAACAAATCTGCGCCAAAAGTTAAAATTTTAGTATTTACAAAATTTTTCAAAAATTGAAAAATTTTCTAAGTGTTGAGGAAATTCGAGCTATCGAATACTCACCAAAGGATATAATAAGCAGGAGATTTTTCGAGCTATTCAAGCCAAATTCGATCTATTTGAGAGGTTTTTCGAGCTATATGGAGTTTTTCGAGCTATTTTGCGAGACTTACTAATTTGGGATCAATTTCGAGCTATCACAGCACACTTACTATATTTAGTAATTTCGACCTAATAATTCGAGCTATTTCTCGAGAGCTCTGGAGGATGAGGAAATGAAGCTGGGAGTGGACTATTTATAGGCGAAATGATGCGGGAATTACCAAAATGCCCTCAAATTCGACCTATTTGTAATTCGAGCTATTTTCAGGAAATTTTTTTCAAAAATTCGAGCTATCTTTTTGGAGGGCAATTTCGACCAAGATGGAATTCGAGCTATTTTCCGAAAAATTCGAGCTATTTTACGGGAAATTTTTTCTGGCATTCGAATTATCTTTTTCGAAGGTAAATTTGACCTATCCTAATTCGAGTTACCAAAAATAGTAATTTCGACATATTTTTTGAATTTTAATATTTTTGGTCAAATTATTGGTTTTTTACAACGACGCCGATTTCGTTGCACGATTCTCGGTTATGTGACTTCTTTTTAGTTCATATGACCAATGTTTGTACACATTACTCTTACGAATTGGGGGACTCCATGATATACCATATTTCGGTACAGCCACGTCATAATATGCGATACAATACATGAACGTATTTCGGAACATATTATGCCACGTCAGCACCATTATCTTTTAATGCAAAATTACAATTCAAGGCAAAACTCGGAAATCGGCCCAAGTAGGCCCAAATTGAGCCCAAGCGAGATCTATTTGGGCCCGAAAAGGCCCGATTCGAGCTATATTAAGCCCAATCCGAGCTATACGGGCTCAAATTAGATCTATTTGAGGCCCAAAAGCCCAATTCGAGCTATATGAGCTAAAATCCGATCTATTTGAGGCCCAAGAGTCCAGTTCGAGCTATATGGGCCCAAATTCGACTTATTTGAGGCCCAATTCGACCTATTTGAAGGACCAATTCGAGCTATTTCAAAATAGCTCTAATTCGACCTATTTTGAGTCATAGTTCTACTTGGATTGCACTTCTAGACGAATAAGCGTTTTTATTTTCTAGCATTTAATTTCGAGCTATATACATCGAATTCGAGCTATAGAGCAATAATTCGAGCTATATTGCAATAGCTCTTGTTCGATCTATATAGAGTGTATTTCGAGCTATTTGAGGGTAATTCGACCTATTCGGGTTTCCTCATCACGGTTCTCAATACCATTTCGAGGTGTGCTAATTCGACCTATACAGCTCAAATTCAACCTATTTGAGTTATTTCGACCTATAATTTCGAGCTATTGTCTTCGACGACAATACCTCACATTCCGACCTATCTGACTTGAGCGTCGGAGTGCCTTCGCCGGAGGAGGCACCGGCTTAGTTTACGTGTGGTGTTGAGTGCAGGTTCTGAACTCAAAAGCTGCTTAAGCATCCAGCAAAAACTAAAGCTGTCTGACGTGGAGTGTTGGAGAGCGGACACGAATTCAGACTAAAATACCCCACATCATGGACGAATATGCAGACGTATAGGCTTGTTGTAGGTAAGGGGTACAATTGTCAAAATTATGCAAGGCACTTCTACATATACTTATTTATAAGGGTGCAATCACTCAAGAAAATAGTACATTCACGAATATGCGGACGAATATGCTTGTTGCATGTAAGGGGTACAATTGTCACAATTATTAAAGCTTTTCCTATATATGTACTAATTTATAAGGATGGAATCACTCAAGAGAATAGTACATGAGTTTTTGGGTTTTTTTTTTTTATTAGCTACAAACTCGAGTCGGTAAACCCTAAATCAGTTTTAGCTTTACGTTGACATCGCCACAAGTTCTCCACCGCTTGCTACCATCATGACAACAATCAATTATTTCTATTATTCCCTTTGCAATGATTCTAATCCTACATATTTTCTGCATCTCTATAAACCATAATTTTCAATCTTGATCTTAAACATAGTAATACTGTTCTTCTTTTTCGTACAAATCTCCTAGTTTGTGTAAACCTCACCTATATTTTCCATAGATTTCCAATTTATTAGTTGAATTTCAGTAAAATCTTTCTGCGGGAAGGGAAGGTAAGAGTGAGAAAATTTTGGGAAGGCCTATTGCCATGATGAATGGAAGATCTACTTGGTAGATGATGATAAATCACAACTTGTCGAGTATCAAGCAATTCTTTGATAATGGTGAGGCAGAGGTTGCAACCAGATTCTGGCCGAGGAAGAGGCTAGTGGTGGATACAAAGAAGATAGTTGGAATGGGTGGAATTGGAAAACCATATATATCTAGTAAGTTCTCTTTTATTACACACATTTTTCATATATATCAACTTCACTCCCACACCCACACCCACAACCACCGCAAACACCCAATTATCAACATTCAACTACCCATGCAGGTACCTTCGCACCAGCCACTGGAACAAGGAGGAACCGAATAAGAGAGCATGAGGGCTTTCGACTCAGCACACAATCTGAAGATTCAAATCAATCACGAGGTCCAACTCATCGACTTCCCTGAGTCTCTCAGGGCAAATAATGGAGGAAAGCGGAATGCAAAGAAATAGAATAACGCCAGAACAATCCGAGAACTTGAGAGATATTGCAGAGAAACTAGAAGATGTTCCGTCAATATACTAAAGAATGAGTTGACCAAATATGCCGGAATGTCGGAATTAAGAGAACTACGATGATGACCAAATTTGTTGTTCGAAGACAATCTTGAAGAAATGATGTCAAATGGAATCCCATTTCAAGTTCCAATGCTCACAAAAGAAAACTATGATAATTGGTGCATTCGAATGAAAGCTTTGCTTGGAGCCTATGATGGCTGGGGACTTTTGGAAAATGGTGTTGAAGATGAAGATACATCCGCCATGAAGAAGGACCAAAAGGCGATCACTATCATCCATCAAGGTTTGGATGACTAGATGTTTGAAAAGGTGGCTGGCGCAACCACCTCTAGGCAAGCATGGGAGATTCTTCAAGCTTCTCTTAAAGGAGTTTATAAAGTGAAGAAGGGTCGTCTTCAAACATTAAGAGGAGAATATGAATCCCTACAAATGAAGGAATCTGAGAGTGTTTCAGATTATATATCAATAGTGTTGGTTATCATCAACAAAATGAAAAGATATGGAAATGACATGAATGATGGCCGTGTCCTTGGAAAGGCTTTCAATCTCTAGATCCAAAACTTAATTATGTTGTTGTTAAAATTGAACAGTCCAAAGACTATAATGATTGAGGAGCTTGTTGGCTCTTTACAAACTCATGAAGAGCGATTGAAGAAACCAATTGAGGAATCAATTGAGGTGTTGAAAGCGAAGCTTCCACTAAAAGAAGAGGCAATGTATGGCACATCACAAAGAGGTCGAGGGCATGGGCGAAGTCATGGTTGTGGTCGTAGCCATGGTAGAGGCCAAGGAGGAAACACTTATGATAAATTGAAGGTCGAATGCTACACTTGTCAGGAGTTTGGTCATTATTCTTGGGAATGCGAGAATGATATAGAGGAAAAAACAAACCCTGTCGAGAGCAAGGATGACAATGGTGATATTAGCAAAGATGAAAATATCACTTTGCTATTTTCTTGAAGAAATGATGAAGTTGATAGGAAATTATCCAAGAAAGAGATGAAGATGTGAAGTCTCAAGACCAAGTTGCCGATATTATAATCAAGCCCTTAAAGTTTAAAGATTTTAGAAAGTTGCAGTTTTTGCGTGGAGTGATGAATCTAGTTTAAGGGGGGATGTTGAAATACTAAATTAATACTATTAATAATAAACTATATTAGTATTATCTAGAAATGTGTGGAAGGTTCTACTCATGTATTTGGGAGAGTCATGTATGTGTGTTTTGATTGTATTCATGAACTCAGTAGATTAGGATGGATCTAAATTAATTAGAGGTACATGTATTAGTATAGGTTCATGTTAGGAAAATCCTATAAATACCTATGTAGGTTGTTCATTGATAACAAGTCATTTAGAGTTGAGTGTAGTATCTCCTCCTCCACTCTTTGTGTGTGTTAGAGTGTTGAGTCTTGACTTGTTCCTCCATACCTTTTCCAACAGGATTAACAGTCATAGAAAGAGACTAGCACAATAGATGCAGCGGAAGCAGCAACGTTGGTAGAAGATCCGGTAGTGGCGGCCGCGGCAACAGAATATCCGGCAATAGAAGAAGACTCCAGCAACAAATTGGACCATGCAGTTAATGAATAAATATTTTCATTTTACTTTTAAAAATAAGTATGTCGTTCTATGCTTCGATCACGCCTACCTTTAGGAGTTGGTTTTATGTGATCTATTGTTTTTATATTACCAGTTGCTCGTATCATAAATTATTTATCACCATATTTCAAAAATTCAACACTGAATTCAGAAAATATGAGTGTGCCATCATTTTTTGATAGCTTAAGAGTTTAATTCCACCTTCAACAACTTTTGTTTCTTTAGTCAAGACTCTATATTTTCTCTTCCATCTCCCATATATCCCAGTTATAATATGTTGAGTGATCTATGGTGAGTGATTAAAATATGTTGCAATGTAGGAACAAAATTTAAATCAATGGGGTCAAAAAAATTTGTAACAAAAAATGGTGAGATAATATTCACTTACCAAGCATGGAGTGAAAATAATCGGTCACTAATGCACAGAATGGTGACAAAATAATTTAGCCCCATACAAAATACATGGGGTCAAAAAAATTTGACCCCATTGACCATAAACGTGGTGTCAAAATAACTTGACACCACGTTTTAACGGTCCGGATCTTGCCCAAAGGCATGATCTGGACCGTTGAAGCGCGGCGTCATTTTTTTTTTTGACGCCACGTCATGCAGTTCGACTAATCCGACAGCATAACATGGAGTCAAAAAAATCTAAGACCACGCTTCTACGGCCCAGATCGTGCTCAGTGCACAATCTGGGCCGTTAAACCGTGGCGTCAAATTTTTTGACGCCACGGTTTTGAGCCGTTGATCATCAATGGCTCACGGACCAGATCATGCGATCGGGCCCGTTGGATCGTGGCATCAGATTTTTCTGACGCCACAATAAATATACAAGCGTGGTGGGGAGAGATTTCTCTCCCACCATTTTTCTCTTCCCCAAACCTCTTCAAGCTCGGCCCTACCCAAAAACCCTAATTTGTTTTCTAAAATCCACTCCAATCCTCTCCATTTTCACCAATTAATTAAGGTATGTTCTTGTACAATATTTGGAGAACACTATTATGCAAAAAAATTCGATTTTCTATGGTTGAATTGTATGTTTTTGATTTTTTAAAATTTTCTATTTATTCTTAATTTGTATGCATTTTATATGTTTATTTATATCGTTGATCTTGGTGTGTTTATAATTATTTGTTTGCAAAGTGTAGAATTTATTGGATATTTGCTTGGTTTATTAATTTTTTGGGATATTTATATGCTTGTTTTATATTTTTTATTGAATATTTAGCATTTTGTATTGTTTATGCAATAGTTGTTAATTACAATTTTAAGCATGCATGTCTTAATTATTTGTTATTAGATAATGTATAATTAGGACCATTAGGTGTATACTCGTTCTATAATTAGTAGTAATTAGGAGAATTTCATTTTAATTAGGATAGTTTTAGTAAAAGTGATGGAATTTTTTTATAAAAATTAGGAAAAGTTAAGAAATATTATGGAATTTGGGAAAAAAAATAAAATTTAGCATAAAATAGCAAAATTAAATGTGTAGTTAAATAATATGTCATGATTATATTAGTAATTAACACTTTTTTGACAATTATTGTATAATTAGTAATAGTATTATAAATTTCAATGTAACTTGATTAAAATTAGTTGGTATTAGCCAGGTAAATCATGATTATATGTGTACTCATTCTATAATTAGTAATAATTAGGATTAATTAGGATAGTTTTTGTATAAGTGATGGAATTTTGTTATAAAAATTAGGAAAAGTTAAGAAATATTATGGAATTTAGGAAAAAATTAAAACATAGCATAAAGTAGCAAAATTAAATTTGTAGTGAAATTAAATGTCATGATCATATTAGTGATTAACACTTTTATGAAAATATAATTAGTAATAAAGTTATAAATTTCAAAGTAATTTGATTAAAATTAATTTGTAATTAAACTTAGCTGGGTAAATTATGATTATATATGTGTACTCATTTTATAAATAGTAGTAATTAGGATAATTTCATTTTAATTAGGATATTTTTAGTAAAAGTGATGGAACTTTGTTATAAAGATTAGGAAAGTTAAGAAATACTATGGAATTTAGGAAAAAATTGAAATTTAGCATAAAATAGCAAAATTAAATTTGTAGTTAAATTAAATGTCATGATTATATTAGTAATTAACACTTTTATGACTGGTATAGCATAATTAGTAATCATGTGTATCTTTTATGATGTTTATTAACAATTATTTGTGTTGTTATATAACAGATGGCAGATAGACGACAGATCGATTCCTCGCAACAGGGGAAAGGCAAAGCCAAAGGCAAGGCAAGATCTAACAGAGGCGCATCAAATGCTGCTTCTAAAAAGCAGGTGGTCACTGCACCGTATAGCATGCCAAAACATAGGATGTTTGAAGCGTTGAGGCAGAACCCCAACAGTACGTCGCAAGAAGGAAGCGTTGGAGCATATAACCTGAATGCGAGTGTGCCATACACTACCATGATGCAGTCGCTGACAAATGTAGGGAGCAAAAACCCATATGCTACACCCGGACAGTTTTACGGGGCATGCGACCAGATGCAGGGGATGGTAGGCCAGACAGGCAGGATGCAGGGGATGGTAGGTCAGGCAGGCAACCAGTTACATTCACGACATTCCATGTCGGTGCAGGGTATGAAGCATCGACATCAGGCGGGCAGATTGGCTTCACCTCGTCATTCAGCAGCAGGAGTTCTTGGGGTAGTCTAGCAGTTGCTGCCGAGGGCCAGTTATGGGGATCAGTTGGTGTAGCTTGGACATGCGCCATGAGTGCTTTACGACGAGATATAGAGGGGTTCCATTTAGGGGATGACGTGAAGCTACGGGGTGATGGTGCAGATGGTCCATGGTGGCGAGGAGGCGGGTGCCAAGGATGGTGCCGAGGAGGCGGGTGCCGAGGAGGTAGACGGTGTTGTGTATTGCGGAGGGACTATCCCTGAGCATCCGCCCGCAGACCCATCCCTGAGGTGAAGGCTTTATGTCAACCATCACACTGGGGAGATAACAGGCAGTGACTGATTGGTTGGCACAATCAGCGCGAATCTGAAGGCGAATATGCATGCACCCTACCTCAGGTACGGTGAATTTTCGGATGCCGATCGGCAGATGACTTAGGACAGATTTGTGGTATTTACACTTTACGATAATTATATGAAGTATAATTTAACATTATATGCATTATTACTATATTATATTATCTACTTGTGATCAGTTCTTGAATTTCAGGCGACGTGTCAGTGGAGTGAGCGGGACGCTATTAGAATCAACTGATCGTACCACAACATTTGTGCCAAGAGATTCAGTTTTGAAATGCATCGTGCTAAGAGCTATTGGCAAATCAAGGAGAAAAATCTAAATTGGAAGAAGATTCGGAAATATTAGATGCACGACGAATATGTTCCGTATTACATTCATCACTGGCAGTTTGAGAAGGCCAAGAAACGGAGTGAGATTGCGAAGGCAAACAAGGCCAAGGCAAAGGATCCGACTTGGTATGGTGGGTCGAGAAGCATAGAAAAAGTAAACGCAAAAATGGTAAGTTTTTAATTTATGTATAATTATCTATTAGTGTTTATTTACTTTTAATTTAGTAATCTAACCGCTACTTCTGTGTGATTTATCAGGTGGAGATTATTGGGGGTGGGGGACCCAGATGAGGTGAAGCACCATGACGCCTGGAAGGCGGGAAAGTTCAAAAAGCTACAGGTTAGACGGGAGAAGTAGACGAGCGGGAAGGACAAGAGGGAGTATGTATTTCAACCTCGAATTAAAGTGACAGGTTTAAATATTCATTTTTGCTAAATGAATATTTGTGATATTGACTTCGTATATTTAATTTTTAAAAAAGGAACAATATGTCGCACAACTAGCAGCGGCGTATCAGGACGTAGACCGATTGGATTAGCAGTTGTGGTCGGATGTGGTAGGGGGCCCAAACAAGAACAGGATGCCTCGTATTTAAAACTTTATCTGTTCACGTTGTGATGCATTCTATATCTGCATCTTTATTATTTGAAACTTTATACAATTACATGTTTTGATTTTCAGGTAATCCGACGCATGGGGATCCAGAGTACGCGGGGTTCAATGTAAGAAGGTAACAAAATACAAGGACAAAAGTTGGGCGTCAACGAGCAGCAACTGCTGCGATCCTAGAGATGTTCAAATCGCGGGGTTGCAGGAAGAGTTAAAGAGGAGTCACGACAGATTTGACCGATTTGAGTCGTTCATGGAAGGATTAAACACAACACTTTTCCAGGGTCAGTCAAGTCACCTTGTGCAGCCTATGTTTCCTGATCAACATGCAATGTTGAGTAGCTTCAACGAGCAGCGCGCGCAAATGACGCAACAAGGGACTTACACTCCTCACCCGCCAGAGACAGGGACTACTCAGGATCATCAGCCCGGGAGTTACCCCAACCCCGACAGCAGAGGTGGCGCCGACCCTACTCGATTCTCATTCGACCCTGCATTTTAGTTGAATATTTATTTACTTTTTTGTAATGTTTAAATGTGTAAGTTTTGAGTTATTAACAGTTTTAGTAGTTTTAAACTAAATTATTGATTAAGATGTTGAATGGTTATTTTTTTTTCAGTTAGTTTTAAAATAGATATTTTTGGTAAATACTAAAAATAGTCCACAAGTTCACACAATCATCTCATCCTAAGTTCAATAAAAATACATGCATTACAAGTTGAAATCGAAATGCTAAATCTAAACATAATCAGGGTCATGATCGATGTTGTCATCTTCAGGCTGGGAATCATCGCCCACCTCTTCATTTACATCGCCATATTCTTCCTCCTCATCCTCTTCATATACATCATCAACTTGTTGAATTTCGTCGTCTGCGAGATGTACTGAACCCAACACACACATCCTCTTCAGGAACCGGCAGGACAACAATTGCATTTTCATCCTGAAATATAGAAGTAGCATCGACAACGTATCTTGCTCTTGTAGTACACACAACCCACCACCCTCTTCTACTCGTGTTTTGTTGGGAAGGGTATTTCGTGTAATACAGTAGATGTGCCTTGAATGTTTTTACTCTTAATAGTGGGCTTTGTACTAAAGCGCGAAGGCGTTGGTCAACTGTGTAACGTACGGACTTGACAGTCTCTTTGAACCAATCCACGAAATAAGTGTTGCGCCTTTCCTGAATCACATGATCCGGGACACCAGAACACATCTCGTGTTCAAACAACCTGTCACCTATAATAACTTAGCGGATGTACTTAAATTACATAGGAACTCTTATAATGACCGATCATAATACAATAAATACCTTATCCATAGATCGACCTCAGTGCAGTTAAGAAGGACGTATAACTCAACGGCTCAGTGCTCGGCAAGGGTCAAATTGCGTGATCTGTCTCATCTCCCCATAGGTTTTCCTTTATTTTGAAAGATGGACAACTCATCGCTCAAATTCAGAGACCTCTCAACCTCATTCCTGTTCAGGTGGTTATGACGTGTTTCAACTCCTGGTCCGAAATAAACTGCACAAAATTTAGTAATATCCCTCGGAATATGGGCCTTCACAATCGACCCTTCTATTCTCAATTTATTACTCGTTGATATCTTCGAAACTAGCATGCACCTGGTACAAAACATATCCAATTTATTAAATATATATACTTTACTAACTATAAATATAGAAATGAGTAATAATCCAAAAATTGTTACCTCTCAAATGGGTACATCCACCTATATTGAACCAGTCCGCTGACCTTCGCTTCCCATGGTATATAAATCGCCAAATGCTCCATCGAATCAAAGAAATCTGGTGGAAATATTTTTTCCAAGTTGCACATCGTCTCCATTATCGATACCTTGACCGTGGCCATATCGGATTTTCGAACTTAAGGGGCGCTCAAAGCTCTGAAAAAATTGCTAACCTCCACTAATGGACCCCAAACACTATCCGGTAATAAATCATGAACACGTGACAGTCATGAATTTTCATCCCAACTAGTTTAAGTTTGTCTATATGAACACATCGTGAAATGTTAGAAGCATACCCATCATGGAACCGCAAACCCCACAACCATTCACACACCAATTTCTTTTGCTCTTTACTCAAACAGTACTTGGCTTTTTTCTTGACAACTCTACCACTTTGACCCACCCCCAAGAACAACTCCCGTCTGCTCGTTAACAACTGCAAATCTCTTCTCGCATTAAAGTTATCCTTAGTCTTCTCTGGATCATCCATCACCGTGTTTTTGATATTATCGAAGAAGTTCTTTTCGCAATGCATTACGTCTAAGGTGTGACATATCATGTTAGTGCACCAATAAGGTAGTTCCCAAAATATACTTCTCCGATTCCAATTGTGCTCTTTTCCAAAACCTTGAATGATGATATTTTTGTTGCCGAACGGAATATTTGGCAAGAACTCTACCAATTGTCGCATCTCTTCCCTGGATCTTCTCATCAAGGGCCAAGACTCTTTTGTCTTACCTTTTAGGAAATCCCTGAAAGGATGGTCAGCTGGCAAGAAACATCGATAACAGTCAAAAAACAGTTTTTTCTCCCATGCTTCAGCTGAAATGCTTTAGTCCCAGTGTTCTTTATTTACTGTCTTTATATTTGGCTTCTTTGATGTTACAAATCCAGAAAAATCATTTTTATAATTGAGAAAATCCGCAATTAAGGCACTCCATTCCCTACCAAAAAGATTTGCTGAAGGCGCTCCATTCCCTACCGAAAAGATTCGCCATGGTAATTGAAGCTATCGAAGAAGCCAAAGATATTGAGAACATGACAGTTGAAGAAATCATGGGTTCTCTGGCTACATTCGAACTAAAGCTAAAAAAATGATAAATCTATAAGTTCTACTATTGCAACTTAGGCGAAAAGCAAGAATGAAGGACCATAAGAGTAAAGGTATTCAATGCAGGGGGTTCCTAGGGTATGTCATATTCATGCTGAATGTGCAAATCCGAAAAACAGAAGTAAGACAATGATCACCTCTTGCATTGAAGGTGAATCTCCTCTTGCGGGAAGGTGAATCTGATCAAAGTGAAGAAGAAACTGAAGAACGAGCTAATGTTGATTTAACTGCGTTCACTAGTAATACAGGTGTTGCAACTGTCCAACAACATGACACAACTAGTGACTCTGAGTACGAGTCAGATGAGGAACATGGAGAATATAATCTTTATCAAGTGAAGTCAAACAATCTTGAACTTGTAGACAAGTGGAGAGCTCTCACTATATTCAATGTTGCACTTGAGATTGGAAGTGGTCAGAGAGGAAAGAAAAAGAGCAACTTCAGATGATCATTGCTATGCTAGAGTGTGAAAAGGAACAACTCTAGAAGAATCTTGATGAATCAAAAGCTGCTGGTTCCATGTTGGAACCGAATCTCAGTGAGGTTCAAACAGAATTTCCTGAGGTTTAAAAGAATGTCAAAATGATGATTCAAGAATCGAGAAACACGACAGAGTTTTAGATCTGCAACAACCAAAGAGTGATAATTTTGGTCTTGGGTATCTTACATCAAGGACCCTAAAGAGCACAAGTTTGTCAAGAATTATATTCCTCATCCGGTGATGCAATCTGATGAAGGTAACATTGTGAAACCGAATCAAATTAATTATAATGCTAATAACACTTGTTCTTTTGAGAACTTGATCATGTACAATTTTATTCTAGTTTGTCACCAATGTGGGTTAGAAGTCACATGTGACCTGATTGCTATCAACTCCGGGGATATTACCTTGTTAAGTCACCAAGAGACTATGAGGCTTGCAAAGAAGACCATCGCATTTTGCAACACGTACTGAGTACATGAATCATCTTGTTGAAACTTATTCAAGAAGCAGAAAACCAAATGTTTGGGTAAGAAATTCCAATTTTAGTGTTTCTCTACAGTCTCTAATGTTCAAGAAAAGTATCTGATGCATGGTACATTGATAGTGGTTGTTCCAAAAACATCACTAGTAACAAAAAGATTTTAACAGATTTTGCTAAAACTGTTGTTGGCACTGTTCTGTGTGGGAATGGAAATTTTCGTCTTATCTGTGGAAAAGGTAGTTTCAGGATCAAAGATAGTCCTACTTGACAAAATGTCTATTATGCTTTAAAATTTTAGAAAAATTTGATTAGTGTGTAGTCAATTGTGTGATATGCATTGGTCTGTATGTTTTGATCACAATGGTTGTTAGACTAAAAATGATAGAGGGAAGATGTACTGATAACTATTTTAGAGTCTGTAAGTTACAACTAGCCCCCAAGTCAGATTAATTATGTCTTCTGACAGCCCCAACAAAAGAGAGATATTCTGAGTTGTGGGCTGATGCGAATGGAATATTTGGCTGAGACGATTCTGCTGGTTCAAAATTTTTGATGTTGACATCTTCCTAAAGGTGTTTCATTTTGATTGTTCTAAAAAGAATGTGAGTTTGAGTTCTTTGATGATCTTGATTAGATATGTTTCTTGCACTAGTGACTGTTTTATTTCACTGAAAATATTATTTGATGCATGAGTTTACTTTTGATGTTTTGAAAATTTAGTTGACCATCCTTTTCCATTGAAAAAGATGCGGGTAAAAAGGTTTTTACTTGATTGTTATAACCGCAATCTTGTTTATTATTTGTCTCTTGTTCAATCATGACAAAAGATTCAGTACATTTGTTCTTGACTCATGATCAAACATGACAAAAATTGCAGGATGATGAAAATTTTATATATCTCAAAAGAAAAAGTTGTTGCATAGCATGCAAAAATAGAAGCATGTATACATGAAAAACAACCAAATGCAAAATCAGAAGCATGAGTTAGCCAAAGAAAGCTGTCAGTTTCATATCCTACGCGTCTACTAAAATGAAAAAAGCTACCATTCATGAAATAATGTGATGAGTGAAAGTTACCAATATTTGGGGTATCGTTTAATGCATGGAATTATTTTCAAGATTTACTTGTTTGTGTGACTTAATTTTCTCTACTGCATTTACATCTCTTTTGAATTTGATTATGGATCCAAAAAAATTTATCTCATGATTTCATCAGTGGATGCAAAATTCCTCACAACATGGATTGTACAAATTCCTTTGCTTGTTTTACATATCTTGTGAGAATCATCATTCAAATCTCTTAGAAAATCATTTCAAATTTCGAGATTAGTGTATCTTTGATGTGATGCAAATTTCAAACATATGTAAGATTATAACATTGACTTTTTCTCTTTCCTTGAATCATTCTTATCCTAGTACTTTACATTAGGTAACTTACCTTCTTCTGTCTTGTTGGTTTTACAATAGGTATTTTCCTCATTTACTCCTTCTTTTTCATATTTCATACGGTTAATTCTTACTTATTAGAAATTTACTTCTTTGATTTCTTCACTTGTTCTTTGAAAGTTTTCTGCTTAGAAGTTGAAGTCCCAACTCTCTCTCGCTCTCTGTCGTTTTAGAATGGCAAGAATCAAGTAAACTGTTCGCATATATATTGCGACACTAGGCAAAAAGGCCAAACCTAATGTGAAGTCTCATGTCTATAAAAAGGGGTACGAATAGAAGAATGTTGAAACCACAATTCCATTTGCTGAAACCAGGTACCTCATGCTACCACTGGTCCTGTTGGAACTCACTCCTTTAAAAGTAAGAAGATACCAACTCCTCCACTCACCTCGGGTAACATGCCTCTACACAACAACTTCTATTTCATGTTTGGAAGCACATCTATTATTTTAATGAGGACATGATCGTTGTTGAGATGGGGACATTAGCTATGTCTACCAACTGAAGGTCTGAGTTGCAACTCGAGACCAGTCATGAGAGGTGATTTAACTGCAAGGTATAAAATCTTTCATACTCTTATTTGTTTTGAGAATATTGGAATAGAGGAATACACATGTGGCTTTGTGATTAGGGAGATCAAAGAAGAGCTGGGTGGTTACAATAAACCGTTTCCTTAAAAGGTAAGACAAATCTGTGGAGATATTTGTTTCTCCTACCGGGTCAATTTATGAGTTAAACCGAATTGAACCGGATCTGGTAAAGGGTTTGACTGGGTCTGATCGGATTTGGTTGGATTTGAACCAAATCTGGACAAGACTGGATCAGGCTGAAATGGATTAGGACGGATCTAATCTGGACCAAAATCAAATTGTATCTGGATTAGACCAATTTACAAATTGGTTGGGCGAGCCGTTTGATGGTTTGGGTCGGACTTCCTCTTCTCAGGCAAACTTTCGGCGACTGAAATTTTTCCGGCACAGGTGTTGACTTTCTTGTCTCTTTTATGACAACTTCGAAGGCCTTTTTTATGGCCTTCTCGTGGTTGGAAAATTACAAAAAAGTACTTTTCAGAATCCTTGCGATGAGATATTTCAGATGGTATACTAAAAATTCAATTTTGACTCAAAATATTTTACTGTAATTTTTGGAATTTCAAGAAAATTTGAAAAAAGGCCCAAGATATTCACCATGGCTCTGATTCCAATTGTTGTGTAACGGAAGCATCAAAGAATGAAAAATGACACAAGGATTTAACGTGGTTTGGCAAAGCCTAGGTCCATGGGAAGCAAACTCACTTTCTTTTAGATTTTCAAATGGGTGTACAATTGGGATTCTATGTATGCAAAACCAAACACCTAAATAAAATAAAAGTCTCTCAAAAATAGTGAGGGTTTACGTCTCTTCTTTTTGGGTTTCGCGTGCCTTCTAGTAAGGATTCCTCTGATCTCTTTCTATGGAAATTACAAAGCAGGTCTGTGTGATTTTATCGTCTAATTTCCATTACGTGATTGTCTTCTGGATTTGATCGTTCTTTTGCCACTTTCTTTTGTTTTGTTTGTTTCGTTCTCTGATTGTTTTCTCCCGCTGTTTTGACCCCCAAGTGTCCGTTCTCATCGGGGAGTTCTCTTCTCTTGCTTTTTGAGGTGGCTCGAGTGTTTGATCAGACGCCGGGGGCCTGGGGTTTAATTACGCGAGTTTCTTGTCTCTCCAAGTTAGGCTTTGCATGGATACTGAGATTGAACGATTGGGTAAATCACTGGGGTTACAGGATGACAAAGAGTGCGGTGTTGATTTACCGCGCGTGGTATGGAATAGACCACATGAAAGAAAGAGTTTGTTTTCGTGGGTAAGCTACTGACTTCTAAGAATTACAACTTCAAATCGTTTGAGTCAGTCTATAAATCCATCCTTAATCCCAAAAAAGGGTTGGAAATTCAGAATATTGGGGATGATCGCTTATTGTTCCAATTTTTCCATGTCATTGATCGGGATCGGGCAATGGACGGTTGTCCGTGGTCTTTTGATAAGTACATTCTCCTTCTAAATGTAGTTAAATGTAATGAGAATCCGTTGCTTGTGCCGCATGATTCATGTAGTTTTCATGTTCGTATGTATGATCTTCCTCTTTCGAGGCAAACAGCAGAAGTCGCAAGTGTTATAGGAAGTATGCAAGCGGTAGTGGAGGAAGTCGATAGAACTGCTGCATGGGGTGTAAATATGCGGGTTCGAATTAAGATTAATATTACAAAGAAACAAATCAAAAAATGGATTTTTGTTCAAGAATGAGATTAATATTACAAAGTCGCTGAAGTGATGCCTTAAAGTTTGGGGACCGAATGGTGAAGAAATGTTAGTGACTCTTATGTATGAAAGGTTGCCTAATTTCTACTATTTATGTGGTGTCATTGGCCATATTGATAGGGCTTGTGACGTTCGGTTTCAACCAAGTTTTTTGAATGTGGAGCCTTGTAAACTATCTTATGGGCCGTGGTTGCGTGAAAAAGGCAATGCGTCTTGCGGATTCCGTCGCAATCGTGGCACGGATACTGAGTAGGGCTGGTGATTCTCTACCACGACAGTCTGACTCCTGGGGGGATCGCCTGGAAGGCTTTGTACCTCCTGTGAATAATGCTGGAGTCCGTGAATTTAGTTCTCAATCATCAAAACGTTTGGCTGATTCAGTTCCTCATCCTCAACCACCATGCACTGATCTTGGCTGCCGAAATTTGGCTCTAGCTATTAGGGGGCCTGAAGAGGGTGGTGCAAAAAAATTTTATGGACCTCAAGTTTACAAACAAACTTCTCAAATGACTACGGGTGTAACAGCCCGAAAAAACTTAAAACCTAAAAATATATAAAATCAGAGCGCTAAGCAGGTTAACAAGAATTCTAAATTCTCATTACTAAAAAGGATGTTAAAATACACTTAAAGTAACAAGGGTTACAATATAATACTTAATCTAGATCTCGAGGTGAGTAAGTCAGCACTCCAAGGTATATGAGCTCTACCCCTGAAGTCTAAATCTGGAAGGAATGAAAGAAGAAAACATTTGATGAGATAAAAATCTCACTTAATGTTCATGGAATGTGTGCTGATAATGATTTTATTAATATAATACTTGTTTTTCAAATGATTTGAGACAGAAAAGCGAGACGTAACATGTAATAATTTTGACTGTGAAAATCATAAGTATTTTAACTGAAAATCACTTTACAAGGAAATAGCTTCAACCACAAACTTTAGTTTTTGACAGAAATCACTTTAACTGAAACTTGAACTTTTGACCAAAACAACTGTAATTGAAATATTCGCTTTTGGCAAAAATGACTTGACTGAAACTTTAATCTTTAACGAATCACTTTAACTCAAATGCTGATCTTTGAACATTAACTAAACGTTGGTCTTTGAGTGGACGCTTTAACTGAAACACTAGTATTTGAAAGACCACTTTAACTTAAACTTTAGCCACTTATGATAACGAAGTCCACACATTTTTCCTCGATGCAGACCAACCATATCACCCATAATAAATAGGCCTTATCTCCCTGTGTAAGGAGCTATCTTACAATCTGAAACATATGCCATGGTACATGCGGAAAACTACGACCCAACAAAGACACAACGACCTCCCGATGTATCTAAGAGGGAACCGCCGAGCCCTCTGCTGCCCGGTGGCACCCCATACACTCCAAAGGCAAGTTGGATCCAACTAACTGAAAGGAACATATCTGAACATAATGGGACATAATCATCATAAATGATAAAATACTTTTGAACAAACGATTTAACGATCTACATGCTTTAGGAAATCGGTTTTGAGCAAAACTATATATAAATATACGTAATTTGACATCTACATAAATATACATGCATGCATCCTTCTCTTTTTCCCACAAATATGTAATACATTTGTGAACACTCACCTTAAGTCCAATTGCAAGGATGTCGAGATACCCCGAAGTTAAGCTCATCTACCTATTGGTCAAGCGAAAGATCAACTCCAACACCTCTAAACTTAATCCTAACGTAAAGAAAGTAAATCTCAAATGATGATTACTAATCTCAACTTATCTTATCATATACATATACACCTCATGTGATACACATTAGACAAAGCGATATAATATAATTACACACAATAAATGATTTACTCACAAATATAAAATACTTACTTAATTCACTAACTGTATTTGAGAATAGCATATTGGAACTTTTAGATTCAAAACTAAATTATGGAAGTTTAGTTTACTATTTTATGTAAACTCATGAACTCCTTAATATTCCATAAAATCTCAAAACAATCTTACCAACATGATGGCATAATCAGATAAAACTCATCAACTAAGAACAATAGTCTTAACATACTCCAACAATTCTCTAAACTCATTATACACTTTCCCGCAGGATTTGATTTTGGAACAATTTTATAAAATTCATTACACGTGATAAATTCACAAAAGTTTAGAGTAGGTTTACCAACAACTCGAAGTTATTACAAAAAAGTTCCAATCACAAAATACGTCATTTAGCACGTGAAATAATTCGTTAATTAAAGAGTGTAAAAACAGAAAATACTAAGATATTAATACCTTGCCAGTGTTTCTTCCTTTTTCTTGTTTTGTAGGTATGGATAAGAGTTTAGAAAGGAACGATAGATAATCTGAAGCTGAGCTAGCTACAAAAATATTTACATTTCCTTGCCTTGTGTATATATATGATGGAAATTGGTGGTGAGGTGTACAAGTGACATGTGGAAGGATGATGAGGGAAAAAAATGATGATGTGTATTACACAAGAGTAACAAGTGGCAATGAAACAAGTAAATAGGTGGCATGGATACATTATTATAAGTTTCTTGATGTACTATTTATTAATGCAAGTTAAAGACCAAGGTTATCAAATGATTAATCAATTAGAGTATTACTAAAAAGATTATAAGTAAATGGCATTAACGATCTAAACTAAATAGTTCTTATTTTCTAATCTAAAATATAAATTTTCACACATATCTAACAAGGTTCGTAATACATATTTATATAAGTAAACATAATAATTTAAGAGAAAAGAAAATTTGAGGATATTACAACGGGAGTTGGGTTTACTGGAAAATTGGGTCTCGGGGGTGAGAACGTTTTAGTTGATAATCCGTGTACGATAGGTAATACTAGTTTTAGTCGTGTGGAGCCGAGTAACAGAGCTGATATTATTTCTCCTTCAACGACAGTTGTGGAATCTTATTTTGATAATAATGTACAAGAGGTGGTGGGCGCGGAGTCGGAGTTTGATGATTCGATGGATGTTTCGCGTGGAAATGGAAGTGTTGGTGATGTTACAAATCTTGTCACAATTTCGGTTGAGCATTAAATTAAGGCTGGTCCAAAACAGCGCAAAGTTACTCTCCGCAAAAAGCCACGGGGTGGTGTTGAAATACTAGTGGACGGACGACATCTGGGGCTCGGGGTAAACGTAAGATGGGTCCGGGTGAGAATGATAGTGGAGGCGGTAAAAAGGTCCAATGAATACTTTAAGTTGGAACTGTCTGGGATTGGGGTCCCCTTGGACAATTCGGAAGCTGGGAAAGCTCGTTGTTAAATTTAACCCCCCTCTTATCTTTCTGATGGAACACGTTGCAATGGTAAAAAGATAGAGAGTTTGAAAAATATAATTAGATATTTTGGTATTTCAGTTGGTGTTCGCGGTAAATCTGGTGGTTTGGCTTTGTTGTGGAAGAAAGATTTAGATCTCAGATTGATGAGTTTTTCAGTGAATCATATTGATGCGTTGATTGCTAATGAGGCAGGTTCCAAGTGGAGATTCAAGGTTTTTATGGCCAACCCGATGCGGCAAAACGAAATATTACTTGGGGTTTGTTACGTAGACTTAGTCAGGTGCCGACAACACCATGGCTTTGTGCAGGAGATTTTAAGAGATTCTTGATCAGTAGGAGAAATTGGGTGGCAATCTTCGGGCTGTTAGTCTGATGAGGAATTTTCGGGACCTAAATTTACTTTTTGTAACACGCGTCTAAGTCCAGCGACAGTTTGGGAGGTTCTTGATCGTGCGTGTGCTACTTGTGAATGGCGGTCAGTTTTTCCATCAGTTTTGGTCCAGCATGTTGAAGTCATGAAATCGGATCATTTGGCTCTCATGGTTTTTTGTGAGGGTGTACCGAATCAGAGAAAAGGATGGCGACGACAGAAGCGTTTCCGGTTTGAAGCAGTTTGGTTAGAGCGCAAAGATTGCAATAGAATTATTGAGGAATTGTGGGGTGCGGGCGAAGTAGGGAATTCGGGCGAGGATCTGTGGGATAAACTAAATACGTGTAGGGTGGGTTTAGTGCAGAGGAAGGATCTATCAGGGGCTGAAATGAAGCGGCGCGTTGAGTTACTTTTGAATAGAGTTAAAACATTACGCTCAGGGCCAATTACTGCCTCATCTAAGCATGAAGAAGGAGTTTTGTATCGTGAACTTGAGTTGCTTCAGGATAGAGAGGAGATTTACTGGAAGAAAAGAGGTAAGGCACACTGGCTTCGGGAAGGGGATAGAAATACTGCATATTTTCACAGACAGGCGACTGATAGGAAAAGCGAGAATGAGATTAAAGGGATTCGCAACTCTGCCGGGGTTTGGGTTGAAGAGCCGCGGGTAATGCAAGAGGTTATGATGGATTATTTTACAGATATTTTTCGGTCGAGGCATCCTTCTGATGCGGAGATTGAGGATGTGACTCGTGTCATTGAGCCCTGGGTCAGTTCGCAAATGAACCAGCACTTGAAGCAGCCTTATACACCGGAGGAGGTAACTCGCGCCATTTTTGCTATCTTTCCACTTAAATCTCCTGGCCCCGACAGATTTTCTGCTATCTTTTATCAAAAACTCTGGCACATTGTTGGTCCGGACATTACCAAATTTGTTTGGGGTTTCTTAAATGAGAGGGACTTCCTCCCCAAATTTAATTTTACTCATATTATCCTTTTGCCTAAATGTGCAAAGCCTGAATATATCTATGAAAAACTTTCGCCCACTAGTCTTAGTAATGTGTGTTTCAAAATCGCATCTAAAGCCATTACTAATTTTCTTAAGCCTTTATTATCTGATATTATTTCTTCCTCTCAATCGACGTTTGTTCCTGGCCGTTTGATTTTATAATATTCTTGTGACATATTAATTGAATCATTTTCTGAAGAATAAGCGGAATGGTAAAAAGGGCAATCTACCTCTCAAACTTGACATGAGTAAAGCCTATGATCGAGTCGAGTGGTCCTTTCTGGAAAAAGGTTATGTTTAGATTAGGTTTTGAGAGTTGTTTTGTTGCTTTGATTATGTTGTGTGTGCGTACTGTTTCGTATTCTCTTTATGTGAACGGTTGCCAATTTGGGAATATTGTACCGGAAAGAGGGATTCGCCAAGGTGATCCCATCTCTTCATATTTGTTTTTATTTTGTTCTGAAGCTCTTTCATAATTAATTGGTGATGTGGAGACACTGGGAAAACTCAATGGAATAGCTATTAATCCCAGGGCACCAGTGATTACTCATTTGTTGTTCGCGGACGATACATTAATTTTCTGTGAGTCATCCGTTGAGGCGGCTTTGGAGATTCAAAATATTCTGGAGTGATATGAATTAGTTTCTGGGCAAGTCATCAATTTAGATAAGTCAGTTGTGGTTTTTGCAGGAATTTGGCGGTGGACTTTGTGGAGAATATCCGAGAAATTTTAGGCGTGACCGTGGCGGATAAACATGACAAGTATCTGGGTTTACCATTCGTCGTGGGTAAGACTAAGAAGGAAATGTTTACGTATATTAGGGATTGAACTTTCTCTATCATACAGGGGTACAAGGGTCACACTTTATCGAATGCAGGAAAAGAAGTTTTGATCAAGGTTGTTTTGCAAGCGATTCCCACATATGCAATGAGTTGTTTCCGATTACCTGAGTCGCTTATTGGTGAGCTTGAATCCTTGATTTGTAACTAATTGTTGGGCAATGGAGCACAACGGAAAATTCATTGGGTCTCTTGGCGCTCTTTTTGCACTAGTAAACAAAAAGGTGGGTTGGGGTTTCGTGACTTACGATCTTTTAATCTTGCACTACTTACCGAACAAGCGTGGCGTCTTTTTCAGCAGCCAAACAGCCTCTTGGGTCGTTGGTCCAAATCTGAATATTTTCCTAATGGTTCCTTGTTCGATGCTAGCTTGGGGTCGGCTCCATTGTTTTCATGGAGAGGAATTTTGGAGGGTATTAGAGTGCTTGTGAAAGGTCTGCGTTGGCGAGTTGGCAATAGGAATGATATTTCTATTTGGGTTGATGGATGGTTACCAAGGCTGCATTCTTTTCGTGTCATTACGCCTCAACCAGCGGATTGTCAAATTGCAAAGGTGTCGGATCTCATTGATATGGACATGGGTTGCTGGAATGTCACATTAATTCGGGATACTTTTTGGGATGTGGATGTATCTCTCATTTTATCCTTACCTCTTGGTGCTTTAGTAGACAGGGATTGTCAAATTTGGCATTATAACCCGAATGGAATTTTTTCTGTTAAATCCGCATATCATCTTATTATGAATCGAGGGTTGGTTAAGAGATCGGGTATGGTTGTGTGTGAGTCAAGTTTGACGCTCGATTGAAGGTTTTTGTGGAAGATTAAGTGTGCCAAAAAAATAAATATGTTATTATGGCGTCTTTGCAAAAACATTTTACCAACCCAAATGAATTTGGCGCGACGACGGATAACAACAGAAACTTTTTGCGGAGTCTGTGGGTGTGGAACAGACTGTTGAGCATTGTTTTTTCAATGTACAATTGCAAGGAAGGTTTGGGTAATGTCTGAGGTACCGGATTCGGCTTTGCGCAGGGACTCTGAGGATGGTTTTTGCTGGTTACAACGTATCTCAAAAGATATTGACATTGATCTAGTGCTGCGGATGAGAGTGACTTGTTGGGCCCTATGGGGAAATTGGAACAGAGTTCTTGCTGGTGAACGCTTATCATTTGCCTTTGTTTTGACTCATCTTCAACAATGGATCCATCGGTTTACTGGCAGTTTACAAGGTGGGGGTGCGAGGTTGGATAGCACTTGGGTACCACCGACAAGTCCATGGATCAAAATTAACTTTTATGGTGCTGTTTTTGAAGAAGAGAACGCTTCGGGCGTGGGCGTTATTGCACGAGACTTGACGAGTTGCAGGTAATTTAGGCGCTCTCAATATTGAATCATATGCAGCGCGTTTAGCGGTGAAAATAGCAACATTGGTGGGGTGGTTGGATGTTATTTTTTAAGGCGATTGTCTCCCTCTTATTCATGATACTTTATGTCCAGAGAAGTGTGCAGGGGATCATGCAAACATCATTAAGGATATTCGACGGGTTCATGATGCGGAGAAAGCATTTGAGTTTCAATTGGTAAACCGTGAGGCGAATAGCGATGCACATAATCTGGCCCGGGGTTCGACTAGGGATATTGTTTGGTTTGCTGATGAATCTATTTTACATTCTGTTTGAGTGTGTCGGGCATTAGTTCTATTGGTGTTTTTTTGCGTTTTGGTTGTGGCTTTGGTTGGCCTTTATGTAATGATATCCTCTTAAACTCTCTTAAAGATCCTCCCAACCTATACTACTATAGATGATATTCAGATTAATTCAAGGATAGGAAGGCATTGAAGATGAACCCATCTCCTGCTCTTTACCCATACCCTGAATAATCATCAACAACAATGTAACAATATGCCCTTAAATCAGCAGCTATCAAGCAAAACACAGTCTACATACCCAAGATATGCTAAAGCGTGGGAGGTATTGGATCAAATAGGGGTATCGTTTTCAATTTTTCTTCAGTTGGACTGATAATTTTACTTGATTATTCTGGGTACTATACATTGTTCTCTGATGTAGCTGCTTTCAAAGAAATGTTCAATGACTTGACTAATATTTATGTATCCAACTTACATGGTAAGGGCAGTTAATTTTTAAGAAGGAAGTTGAAATAAAAATTACCTAAATCAATGTGTTTTTTTTTTGAAGCTAGATATTGCACTAAAGTTACACATGTTATGCGACATTATGCACAAGATTATCAGGAACTATTGGAGCGTAATACTGTATCATTTCCTGAGACGATTAGCAGTTGTTGCTACTCCAAGCGACTATGTCTTTAGCACTGCCTTAAAAATGCTCACTAACTTGTTAAGCCTCGAGATACCCCACCCTAACCTCTCAAAAATCAAAATAGTAGTGCCTTGATGCCCCTTGGGTTCATACGAATGGCAAGCCTTCACTACAGAGTAAGTACTCAAAAATCTCTTGATTTCCCATGCCAATCCACTGTAAAACATTAAAGAACGTAATTAGTTCTTATAGCATAAAAATATTGTATATAAATCCAAGAAAAATAAATTAATATATACCTGGTTGTTATCATCCTTATCGTGACCATATGTTGCTAAACTATATCACCAGCTTTTTCTTCTAAACCTTTCCATCTTCCAATACTCTCACCAGCTGGTACTCCTGACGTTATTCTTTGAAGTTTTTTAGTCTTTGCATACGTAATAAGGGGCTTCGAGCCATGACACCAATTGATAGTTCGAAGGCCATTCCATTCTTTTCCATCTAAATCTATGACATTATCCTAATAAGCTGATCAACATCATTAGATTATATTTTAGTTAATCATAATAATCATTATAGTCAACAGCAGGAAGTATGGGGACCTTTTCCTTTATAATATATTGAGAAGGGTGGCGAGTAGCGGAGGACCCTACGGGGACCCAATTGCTTTTAAGAGACTTTATATTTTTCTTGAGCTCATTTCTGCTATGAAGTATACGAATCAACATTATGACAAGAATAAAGAGAAACCGTGAGGTAAAAAATACTAAGATGTATATTATACCATCAACTAAACAACTCTATTTTAATACTAATTAAGAAAAACACCACATAAACCAAATGCATTTCACTAGACTATATTAACCCTGTTTCATAAAGGCTATTATAGCACATGTAATTAGAGATTGTAAATGTATAGTAATTTTTTTCTAAGCAGAAATGCAAAATCTGCCCATTAAGTTTGCCAATTTTCCGTTTTTGCCCGGTAGCTTTTCGGGCCGCGATTATGCCCTGTACATTCCAGTTTTCGCTGCAAAATATTCCCATTTGGGCCCCAAATGGGCTTTTTTCCTACGTGTAATTATAACGGCTATAACGCTAATCCACCTGTAAAATCGCGCGCCCAGCTGTAAAATCGCCATTCCACATGGATTTCTGCCCTAAAAAAATGCGATTTTTCCCTCACTTAACAAATTCTTTTACACATTTCATTAACACAATCCTAACCCTAAATCCCCAATTCTCTACGCGATTAAACCCTAGCAAATCCAAAAATTCACAAAACCACAAAATTTCTTGTTGTTTCTCGTATATTATAGCATAAAACACGGCTTAACCACTACAAAATGTATCACATACGAATTCCAGACGACGTGGACCGACCAAACCCCAAATACCGTAAGTTTTTGTGTTTGTTTTTTGCGTCCATTTTCTGCGTTTGTTTTTTGCGTTTGTTTATCGTTTAGTGGGGTCTAGGGTTTAGAGAAATTGGTTGTTTATTTGGTATCAGTGGGTTTGAACGGGAATATGTGGGCTGTAGTGTTCATGGTCCCCCATTCACATTTTCAAATCGAAGTTTGACTGCTTGTTTGGGTTTTTTCTAATTAGTTTAATTGACACTTGCCTTTTTTGTCGCAGATTGTGGGACAATGAACATAACACTCACGTTGCACCATAGTGGAGAGTTCACACAGCTGCCAATTTACACATACTCACGGGGCAAAACAAGTAAGTGTGACTATATCAATGCTGAAAGTATTACACATGAAGTATGTTTGGAGATCAATGTAAGGGGTAGTAAGAAGTATTATGTTAAAGTCCAATGTGGGTTTAAGCTAGTTCTTGATGATACTGACATATTATTGCACTGCATACGTAGTCTACACCATAGGGAACATGTATTGTATGTAGACAACTTTGTGGATGAAGCTAGTGAAACATTCTATAATGAAGATGGAAGGGGTGTAGAGGTTAATCAAGAAAATGAAAAAGATTCCAGTGATTCCTATGATTCCAGTGAGGAAGTTAGTGTAGAAGAAGTGCAGGAAGTTGTAGAAAATCTTGATGAGGTTATTGATGAAGTAAGGGGTGAAACAGACAGTGAAGAGGAGGTTTTTGAGGAAGCAAGGAGTTATATAGACACTGAAGACAAGGTTTTTTCTAATTAGTTTAATTGACACTTGCCTTTTTTGTCGCAGATTGTGGGACAATGAACATAACACTAACGTTGCACCACAGTGGAGAGTTCACACAGCTGCCAATTCACACATACTCACGGGGTAAAACAAGTAAGTGTGACTATATCAATGCTGAGAGTATTACACATGAAGTACTACGTGAAATATGTCTGGAGATCAATGTAAGGGGTAGTAAGAGGTATTATGTTAAAGTCCAAGGTGGGTTAAGCTGGTTCTTGATGATACTGACATATTATCGCACTGCATACGTAGTCTACACCATAGGGAACTTGTATTGTATGTAGACAACTTTGTCGATGAAGCTAGTGAAACATTCTCTAATGAGAATGGAAGGGGTGTAGAGGTTAATCAAGAAAATGAAAAAGATTCCAGTGATTCCAGTGAGGATAGTGAGGCAGTTAGTGTAGAAGAAGTGCAGAAAGTTGTAGAAAATCTTGATGAGGTTAATGATGAAGTAAGGGGTGAAACAGACAGTGAAGAGGAGGTTTTGAGTAAGCAAGGGGTTATATAGACACTGAAGACGAGGTTTTCGAAGAGGCACAAGATGTTAGTGTAGATGGTAAAGCAGCTAATGGTGAGGCAGCAAAGGTATTTGTTGATGATAGGGGTAATGCAACTGAGGAAGGCAATGGGATTGATGTAGAAGCTGTTGTAGATAATGATCAGGTGTGTTTGGCTCAGTGTGGGAGAAATTTGTGCCAAGTAATGCAGGTGTAGGGTGTGATAGAGGAGAAGACCTAAGTAGTTCTGGGGGAGAAGACTATGCATTGTCAGCTGAGGGTAGTGGTGATGACAGAGAGTTTGATGCTTACATTGATACAAGTGCAGAAGAAGTAGGTGGTAGGGAAGGTGAGGAGGAAAGTGATGATGATTCTGAGGAGGAGGACATAGTTACTGTGGAGAAAAGAGTTCCTATTCTGCATGATTTTGATACTGAAGATGATGAGCCAATCATTTTCAACAGTGATGACATATTTTCTCCGTCTTTTGAGTTAGGTATGTTATTCACAAACAAGAAACAAATTAGATTTGCTATACAATCTCATGCTATGAAGACTAGGAGAAGCCTGAAAGTACAAAAGAGTGACCCTAGTAGAATCTATGTTGTTTGTGATAGTGATGGATGCCCTTGGAGGATCCATGCTGTGAAGCTGAAAGGTGAAGAAACTTTACGATTAGAGGGTATAACAAAAACCACAGCTGTGGTTCAACTTTTTATGTCAAGAACATGAAATCCACTTGGTTGATTCAGAAATATGTTAGTGATTTTGCCCTGGACCCAAATAAGAATACTGAGTCATTAAGGTTGGAGGCAATAAAGAACAACAATGTAGAGGTTTCAAAATCGCAGGCTTATAGAGCTACGAGATTGATTATGGATAAGTTGGAAGGAACACCAACATACCAGTATTCTGGGTTGTGGGATTATGCTGAGGAGTTGAGGAAAACAAATCCAGCCAGTACTGTGTTGATAGGGACTCAAAATGTGGGTGGTGAAGTAAGGTTTGATTGCATGTACATCTGCTTCAAGGCTTTGAAAGATGGCTACAAGGCTCGCTGCAGGCCATTCATTGGTGTTGATGGTGCTCACGTGATGGGTCCTCACAAGGGGATTTTATTAACTGCCGTAACCACTGATCCATCCAACAACATCTATCCCACTGCCTATGCAGTAGTGTCAGTGGAGAACACAGAGAAGTGGGAGTGGTTCCTTGGAATATTGAAGCAGGATTTGGGCTTGGAGGAGCATTCAAATCTGACATTCATGTTAGATAAGCAGAAGGGGCTCATTGAAATTTCAGACTTGTGTGAGACACTTGATCAAGAACATGATGAGGGCTGGGTTCAGAGGGGAAGACTACACTGACCTTGTGTGGAATGCTTCCAACAAAACAACCGAGGGAGAGTTCAGGACAGCCATGAGGAAGATACAAAATATGAGTACCAGATTTGCAACATGGTTTGAAGATAAACCACCCCAGCATTGGTCACAGGCATTCTTCACTACTCACCCAAAGGTGGACCTCATTCTCAACAATGTATGTGAAACCTTCAATGGTAACATATTGTTGGCAAGAGATAAGCCTATTCTGACAATACTAGAGTGGATCAGGGAATACTTGATGAAGAGGCTCACAACCAACACAGCCAGATGTGCCACAAAACGGCAAAACAAGAAGCCAACAAACGAGAGAGTTCATCTGTGCCCAAAGATCCAAGAAGCATTGGATGAATGAGTTGAGACATTCTGACTGTATTCCCATGAAATCAAGTGAGTTTGAGTACCAAATTTGTGGACATGATGGTGGCCAACATGTTGTGCATCTTGGTGAGAAGACATGCAGCTGCAGGAGCTGGGATCTGATTGGAATTCCATGCAAGCTGCAATATCTGCCATTCTGCATGCTGGTCAAGAACCAGCTGATTTTGTCTCTAAGTGGTATCACTTAGAGAAATATCAACATGTGTATGAACATGGAATTCCAGGAGTTAGTGGAGTAGCAATATGGGGTGAATCAGTTTATATACCACCATTGCCACCCAACTTATGGAGCAGTGTAGATAAAGGTCTAAGCAATTTCTCGCGAGAGATAAAGAGTCCACTCAAACAACAAACAAAGCACACAGTAACTAAATCTACTAAAATCCCACGCCACATTATTCTTGGTAATTCTTCATACATATCGCTTCATTGGAACCTAAAGAGAATAGTATTAAAATCCAAGCTTGTCCCTGACAAGGAACGGAAAGCTTTCTGTGTATGTTCTCTACTATTGGGGGAGACTGGGGCAACATAAATGACAGTGACGATAATCTCAGTACGAAGAAGAAAAACCACAGGGAATGTGGAGAAGAACAATGAACATATACTTCGCTGGACTTGCCAATGCAGTCGCAACTGATATTAGGGCACAGACAAAAAGGGTGAGAAAATGCACATTTTCTCTTGATTGAGTTTTTTACTTTAACTTACTCTGACCATGCACCCATTTTCCACGTAGCGACAAGCCCATATGACTGACTCAAGAACATTCTCCAATGCTCTGTAGCGTTTGGATCCTTTTAAAATGTGACAATCTGAGCACTATTTTCCCATCATCATGCACAAGCCGTAGGCCCATTATATTATAGCAATGATAATTTAGCACATGTAGGTCTATCAAGAACAATGACGAGTCCACAAGGTCTTCCCAGTTAGAACCTACACGCATAACAGCTCCAGGCGGAATAGTATAACTCGATTGTTCCTATTATTGTCTCTTCCCTATACAACTATGTAATACATTGCAAGCGAAGAATTCTTCTGCTACTTGGTTAGGCACATTCTTTTTCTCAATTTTCTTGTGTTTGGTTTTTGCACCTTCTTACGAACTAAACCCTACAAATTGGTGGCTATATTGTTGCAGTGAAAAAGGCACCCAATGTAGTTCCTCTTTCACTTTGCAATCTAGTGCGTGCAGCTAAAATTGCTCGAGAGCTGCACATGTTATGCGATTCTATTCAAAAGTTATATAGCTCTATAGCTGCGAATAAAAACACATGCTCAAGAATCATAAAGCCATAATTCTTATAGAAACTAAGTCCAAAGAATACTTTTTCACCATCTTCAATCTGTTTTTCAAATTTAACAAACAAAGAATGAAATGCACCAAGTGTTAAAGCAACAGCAACGAGCACTTATGCTGCAGTGTTTTACATATAGAGCCTATATTTTGAGCGGAAAGTTGCTTCCTGGATTTGATTCAATTACATGTGCAGCGTCTATTTTTTAAATGTGCACGCGCAAGTTACGGAACCTCTTACGAAAAAGTTTTCTAAGTACGTACTTTGGATCTTGAAGGTTGCACACTGAACATTCGGAATTTAGAGAAGTCATCATATGGGTTTGTGGAAAACTTGATGTAAATTAAACAGACGAGCCGGTGTAGCAAATCTCGATTTTCAAGGGGTTTCCGCCGAGGATGTGGCCCATTAGGCTCAATTTGGAATCTTTGGCGGTTTCGGTTCCTCTAAATTGAATGAGGATTACGCGCTGACGCTGTCGATCTTGCCGTCAATTTTGAACACTACTTCCTTCCAACTACGAATAGCTGACGTCAGGTGACACGTTTCCGATCCACACATTGTTTGTCAGAAGATTTCTGCAGAAGCTGCTGCTGTGGGTCTACCTACTCGCCAGTGCCACAAATGCAAGACGAGTAAAATTAATGAGAGAATTAGAGAGACGGGATAGAGAGCGACGGAGATATCGATGGCAAAGTAGAGAGGGAGGCGGTGTGGATTAGGGTAACTAGCTGGACTTTTATTCAGTACAGTGCATGTGATTTTGCACGTGTTTGCTTTTGTTATATAACTATGGTTTGCACGTGTTTGCTTTCAACCAACATGTTCTCTTTTATTACATTACTGAAATTGCCACGTGTGTGCTTATATGTAACCGTGGTTCACCCGTGTTTGTTTTCAGCGAATGTGTTTGCTTTTATTACGTAGCCGTGGTTCGCACGTGTTTGCTTACAATGAATGTGTTTCCATTTATTATGTAACCGTAGTTCACACGTGTTTGCTTCAATTACTTAACTTATTGACACTTAAACATGGTAATAGGTTTTGTAGGCAAACTTCATCGATTCGATAATTAAATTAGTGCTGTACAAAAATTAACAAAAAATTGAATGAAAGAGACTTGAGGTTAAATCATGATCAACACCCATATTCAGGTTTTTAATCCTACGAGAATGAACTTTTTGGCAAAAAGATTTAGCAGAAATTCTATCAAGGGGAAAGTTCTTATTTATGCATAGTATAGAGGCAAGTTGTAAAAAAAAATGATAGGGGGAAAGTGCAACACGGAGTATTATATAGGGAGTTTTACATTTTTATCCTTTATACATATCAATTAGTACTCCAATCGAAATTTTATAGGAAAATTATTATTAAGTTAAAATTGTTATTAAAGAGTACTCCTTGAAAAGTAAAAAAAGTTGGTCAAGAATGAAGAAATCTTCTTTTTTTTTTTTTTTTTGAGTAAAAGATGGAGAAATGGTTTCGACTAGCTACCGAACATCCCAACTAGATTGGCAACCTCAGAAACTAGACAATTGCAAGCCCTGAATACTATTAAAAAGAAAAATAACACGTGAAACATAACAACGTCAAACCCAAAGGTCAACAAAACCGGAAGTTCTCCACTATTACAATAGTCATTATTACAAAATCAGAAATAAACGATGAACAAGCATTCCACCAATGATCCCCTCTGTGAGTCGCACCATAGTACACCAAAGCATCAGCGGCTTTGTTCCCTTCCCAAAAAATATGAGACACTCGAAAATTAACGTGCTTAATGTAACTCAAGCATGCCAACCATCTGCCTCGAAATTTTGTGGAACATTATCCTATCTTGAATCCAGCAAGTTAACAACGTATGTCGAGTCACTCTCAAGCCAAAGGTAATGCCAATAAAATCATGTGCTTTCAGAACAGCCAACATAACAGCACAAATCTCAGCCTCAAAAGCAAACGCCTGCTCCAATCTAACAGCAAAGCAGCCATGCGGAAAATCCCTAGAATTTCTAAAGATACCCCCGCACCGCCGATCCCTGGCGTCCAGAGTGCACAACCGTCCGTATCACATTTAATCCAAGCCTCTAGCGGCGGAAGCCACTTCAACGGAATAATCCTTGGAGCTTTCTGAGGCTGCATTTGCATACCAAAGAGTTTAAGAATCCGGAAGTCGGAAATTGAAGTAGCGGATCCAACCTTAAAAAAGTACACCTCTTTAATGCATCGCCAAATTTTCCTCAGAAAATCACCAAAAAAAATAATTATATAAGTGTGATTGAACAATTTAATTACACGTCAAATATTTAAAATATCAAACATTTTTTAAAAATATTATTCGTCAATTTGTTGAGCTGAACAAACTGAAGAATGCCAATCATTTAATGTCGGAGTTGTACGTGTGTATATAAGTGGAGGTGCATCCTGGCGGTGGTTCCCGATGGGGCATCGAGTGATAGTGAGAAGTAAAGATGGTTTCTAAACTTGCTTAATTGGTCTAGTACCTCCAGGTTTCCATCCATCCCTTTTTGTCTAGAGATTTCCCTTTCCTCTCTATTTTTTTCCTCGTTTCTCTTAAGTCCCCTTCACGATTGCACAATAATAATCTTAGAAAATACAATAAAATAATGGTACCAATTAACATAGAACCACATTTGCACCAATTTTCTCATCTCATTTCATGCCGATTATCGTAATAATTTTTCAGTTTAGTCAAATAATCGTACTAATTGAACCGTACCGAGCTAACCGTTACGATCGGTACGGTTATTATGCACACCTGTAAATTTCATAATTTAATTAGCAACGCCAAGGTGGATGGTTATGAATCATATCACACGGTTAATTAAGGGTTGACATTTTTAATGCACCAAAATAAAATCATAATTATAGTACGTAGGTACTATTCACCGATATGCATTTTGCATCTTTTTCTCGTCTACATATTAAATCTATTTGCAAACTGTATATATTTCACGTATTTGTTGTACCAAAAAGGAAAAAAGTTCAATATTTTGTATAGCTTACTTATTTTTGCAGCACTTTAATGAGAATCTAATTCATATCAATATACCAAACTTTCCATTATGAGATAATATTTTTGTGAAGGTCCTAAAATTCATATCCTCATGTATGTGTCGTATTCGTTTCCCAATATTCATACTTCCTTCGTATCTTCGAGTTTACATACTTTTCTTACCAAATTGTAAGATTAATAAACTTGACATGCATAGCTTAAATCATAAATTTAGTACATTATATCATTTTATAAGAGAGATTTATCAAAATTATGTAACGAGAAATAAGAAAGAGACAAATCCAGGTTATTATGTCGACAGACACATTTAATTTTATTGTTCAAATTTGGTGAAAAAACTATCAAGCTCACCTGGCATTACAACTCGGAATCCAAACCCAAAACTGAACTGGATTTAAGGAGAGATGTTGAGGTCCGCCTCAGTCTCAGTACGAGTACCTATATATATATATATATATATATATATTGCTCCCTTGTTTGTGTTTGAAATATTGATAAGAAGCTTTGGCTCATAACAATAGACTTAGAAGACGCCATTTTGAGGGAGAGAAGCTTGTGAGGTCACTCAAAATCTTTTAGAGAGAGAAAAACGATGGGCAAATCAACTTCATCATGCTTCAAATTCATCACCTGCACCGGAGATTCCGTTGATAACGACGATACTGGAGTTCCCGAAGTATATCAATTCAACTAAATTTACTTTAACTGTATATGATGTTAAATTTACAGTCTGCATTTTATTGTGCTATGTTTCAACTGTTAATTGACGCTCTAAATCGTGACAGGATCTCTGAATGTGTGTCTAAATCTGTTTCAAGCCGATGGAATTGGCGATTTTTTTTTTTTTTTTGAGTGAAATGGAGAAAGGAGATGAAATGGATAGTAATCCCAACTAGGTTGGCACCACAATCATACTGCCGCCGAAACTCAAATTTGTTAAAAAGGAAATTGAAACAAGTTCATCAAATATGATAGTTTTCTCATGTTACGTGTAATTGGCAATTTTTGTTTAAATTTAAGTTTGGCTGGAGTTTGTGATCAATGAAAACTTAGTGATGTCTTTTTAATTTCCTTTTTACAAAATGAAATCTAGTTCTAGAATATTAGGAGGATAGAATAGCTTAATTTTGGTGTCGCGTAATTAAATTTAGAATCTAGAATGGAGAGTTTAATCATTTTTCTCTTGATTTAATTGTCGTTTCTCGTGTCTGAATTCAAGAATTCTAGGGGATGGATGACATTGTTGCTGCATATTTTAATTTGAAATCTAGTGTGGAGAATTTGATAATTGTTCTCTTAATTGGATTGTTGTTTTCGTGTCCGAATTCAAGCCTGTTATTTTAATTTGTCGCTTCCGTGTCCCAATTTTTAAGAGAGTTCATACGATCACCTCTATATAAGCCCACATATTTATTGCTACGAGACTGAGAGTAAGTGACTGAAGTTTTCAAGGGTATGGATTTGGTAGCAATAGTGTGTTGCGCAGCAATCAGGATGTTAAGAAACCTGCACACGAAAAGCAATAAAGGACAGGACTATTTATTTGTTCACCCAATTCGTCAAAAGACTACCTCTAGGGGCGCTTCCAAGCCAGGATTTTCTGATGAGTGTTATGACAAACGCAAGAATAAAATTACATATTACTCGCTATTTATAATAGGAACTCTTTCCTAATTATAGTTTTACATGAACTCTGCAACTCCTAGGTAATTCAGGTTTCTACTTCCCAGACTAACTGGGTATCCGTTTTCTAGATTAACTAGGTCTCTGTTTCCCAGACTAACTAGATCTTTGTTTCCTACAATTCCTAGGCAATTCAGACTCCACAACCCTAACAATCTCCCACTTGGAGACTGAATCCATATGTAATCATCTTCAACCTTCTCAATCGCAAAATCCATAACCACTGACAACGCCAATCCTTGAACTCTTCAAGTCCCGAGGCCACTTGAAACTGTACATAGTTTCAACCCATCTAAGGTCACAACCCTGGACAATATATCAGCAAGCTCCCACTTGCTCATGGTCAGATACAGAGTTCTCTTCTTCAACCCTTGAGCCAACGCCATGACTCTTTGGATTATCTTGGATGTGTCTCTTACATGTTCCCAATGTGGGACTGTTGTTCGCGTCAACAATCCTCCCCTCGAGCAAAGGACCACTGAACTTCCCCTGCACGCATGCGGTTGGAATTCACAGCCTCTTTCCGTTCGTTCCCGGGATGTTATTGTGCACAACAATTATTCCATTGAACAAAGGACCACCGAGCCTCCGCTGAATTTGGGAGTTCACCACCTTCGAACCTCACCTTAAGTCGGGAGTTCACACCTCCTTTCTCGTTCAATCTGAGAAACCCGCATGGATTGGAGAACCTGGCTCTCGAACATACACTCATCGTCTTGTGATCTAGCACGGCCCATCTTCTTCTGTAATGTCCTTCGGTTTGTCCTTCAGAGGTTTCCACAAATCTTTACCGTGTCTGTAACCCTCAATCTACATCCTCCAAAACCTGTTACCCGAACCATCCAACTTTTTGATCCGTGATTTTCCTCCATCCGTCGTGATTGCTCTCACTCAAACCTGAGCTCTGATACCACTTGTTGCGCAACAATCATGATGTTAAGAAACATGCACACGAAAAGCACTAAAAGACAGGACATATTTGTTCACCCAGTTCGTCAAAAGACTACCTCTAGGGGCGCTGCCAAGCCAGGATTTTCTGATGAGTGTTATGACAAACGCAAGAATACAATTACATATTACTGTCTATTTATAATAGGAACTCTTTCCTAGCTATAGTTTTACATGAACTCTGCAACTCCTAGGTAATTTAGGTTTCTACTTCCCAGACCAACTCGGTATCCGTTTCCTAGACTAACTGGGTCTCTGTTTCCCAGACCAAACCTAGGCAAATCAGACTCCACAACCCAAACATACTGCTTTATTAGATATTAGTTAATTGTCTAACAAGCAGTAGAACCCCTGGAATCCAAGAAAGGGAAGGGTGAGAAAGGCGAGTCCAATTAGAAGAGCAGGTCGTCAAGAATCACCTGGGAGCTCAAGGAGCGTAAAAATGGAATGAGATGCAACTCTTTTGGTTAAACAAGATCATATGACCATGCAAATCAGGAACTACGAGATAGTACTAACAGTAATTCCTCACCGAGTTACATGCAAGCTGTTGAAGCCGCGAGAGCCAAAGCCATCATTAACAACTCTCCAAGATCAAGTCCAGGTGTGCATAACAAAGATATCGAGATCAACAAGAGACTCTCTCTCCCTGGTACTGACGGAAGGCAAGGATCTTTTCGTATCCAGCGCTCTCTGTCTCAGGTGCAGCAAAAGGCCAAGGAAAAAGAGACCCACTCTCTACTAGGTATTATCTAATCTTATGCAAAGTTCATATTTTTGTGATTACTAGTGTCTGTTGAGATTCTAGGGCCTTTTAGATGGTTTAAAAAATTGGAGTCATTACAAAGACAACATTATCTACAAGTCAAGTGGTATATTAACTTGTTGTGATACCATCTAAATAACAAATTTCACTGACTTGAATGTTTTTGGTCTTGATCCGCCTTGCTTTTCCGTTACTATTACTAGGAATCCTACGTACGGTAATAGATACACATTAACAACCATCAGCAAAATAAGAACTTCTATGCAGTCCCTGAAAACAATTTCGTCCAATTTTTTTTTATCAATGTCCCCGATATTGTACAGTTATAAGTTAATTCTTCGTATCACCTCGTATTAACTTTTAGCATGTTATGTATGCTGATTGATGTCATTTTACTTGTTTCAGATCGGAAGTGGCGGCGGTAGACATAGCACTCTGTGGAGTTGGATCGAGCTGATTAAATCGGTGCTTATATATACTGGATGGTCTTTGGTGCTGCTGTGCGGATTCTGTTGCATGTGAGGCTGAAAATAGATTGCTTGGTATTACGGTTTCCGAAGACTTCCCCTAGGCTCCATTCCATTAAAAAAAAAAATGGGCGAGATTTAGAGAGTGATTTTGCATACAAACTATATTCAATTTTTTATTTGATGATAATTTCTTTTTCCAAAATGGGCAGATCACAACATGGTTTTTCTTAAGTATTTGCTGAGATATTTTTTTTTTGTTTGAACATTTGCTGAGATATTTGTTTTAGAGAAAGCAGTCTTCTGTTTAAAATTAATGTCTTTTCTCAAAGCACACTAATTTGACAAAAATAATTATAAGTCCAAGTTCTTAAGTCCAAGTTCATAGGTCTAAGTTCATGACTCTAAGTTCATTAGTCCAAGTTCATAAGTCTAAGTTCATAGTTTAAGTTCATAGTCTAAGTTCAAAGTTTAAGTAGATGAATCTATTTATTGTTTATTAAATTATGTTGTAGGATGCACTATAAATTAGCATCCAAATTCCCATTTTGTAACAAAAAGCCAAGAAATATATAAAAGTATATTTGTAAGTGTAGCATCACTACAATGACAATTCATATAATTTATATTTAAATATTTCCAACAAGTGGTGTCAAGAGCAAGTTCGATCCAACATTTGGGCGTCAATAGTATTTTCATTCAAGGGAAATCAAGGAACTCAATATCTTCCTATGTTTGCGGGTGAAAATTTTGATTATTGGATTATCAAAATGAAGACCTATTTCTTATCACAAGATCTATGGGATGTGATAGAAGATGGCGTGAAAAGTGCAAACGAAGGAAGTTCTACTGCTGTTGATAAAAAGGAACAATAAAAAGATGCCAAAGCATTTTTTTTCCTTCAACAAGCCGTAAGTGATGCTATCTTTCCCTGGATAATAGGAGCCAATTCCTCCAAGCAGGCATGAGAGATCTTGCAGCAAGAATTCTGAGGGAGCTTGAAGATCAAAACCATTAAGCTACAAAGCATGAGAAGAGAGATGGAAAATCTCAAAATGAAGGACTCTGAGAATGTTATGCAATATAGCACCGGAGTAATTGATCATCAAATGAGATCATATGGAGAAACAATTGAATAATCAAGAATTGTGCAAAAATTCTTGATAAGCCTCACAGAAGAATATGACCATGTTGTCGCAGTAATTGAAGAATCCAATGATCTATCAACTCTATCACTCTTCGAGCTTATTGGATCTTTGCAAGCACATGAGCAAAGATTGAGCCGAAGAAGTGCACATTCGGAGAATGTATTCAAAGCTGTCGTGAACAAACACAAGGCTAAGAAAAATGACTATCCTCCATGTCCTACGTGCAAAAGGACAAATCATTTGAAGAAGAATTGCTATTTCAAAGACAAGCCCCAATGTTCAACTTGTGAAAAATTAGTGCATGAAGAAACAATTGCAGAAAGTCAATAAACAGGCACCAAGCAAACTTATCCGAAGAAAACCAAGAATCTTTACTTTTTGCATATCAGCCACAAGAAGAAAGAGTGAAAAAGAAAACTCAATTTCAAACAAGTGCAGATGTCCTCAAAAAGAAAGAACACACATTTGGTAGAAAATAGTGTGAAAATACTTGGCACGAGAATGAGCAACATGATTGCCATTATGATCATATGAAGACTTTTCAAGTGAAAGGGAAGCTCTTCTGAAAAAACATAAAGGAGGACTGCTGAAAATTAATGTGTTTTCCCAAAGCACACTCATTGACAAAAACAATTATATGTCCAAGTTCTTAAGTCCAAGTTCATAGGTCTAAGTTCATGAGTCTAAGTTCATTAGTCCAAGTTCATAAGTCTAAGTTCATTAGTCCAAGTTCACAAGTCTAAGTTCATAGTTGAAGTTTATAGTATAAGTTCATAGTTTAAGTAGATGAATCTGTTTATTGTTGATTAAATTATGTTGTAGGATGGATTATGAATTAGCATCCAAATTCCCATTTTGTAACAAAAAGCCACGAAATATAAATATTTGAAAGTGCACCAGCACTACAATGACAATTTATATAATTTATATTTAAATATTTCCAACATCTACTTTATGGTTGCGCTTATATCAGTCTGTTCTTTTGACTCCCGCGATGAATTTGTTCATTGTATTATTCATATAAATCTTAACTTTGATACTCTAACAAACCAAGTTCTCCCGTATTTTCAAAAATTTTGCACTAAATTACTCAATGTTATTTCTTTTTTTTCTTCACGAAATCTCCTGGTATTTTCGTAAATATTTTGGCACAAATTTCCTCATGTTTTCAAAAACTTTGCACCAAATCATCTGGTGGTATTTTTTCACACGAAAATTGTCTTCGCGTTTTCAAAACCATGCACCAGACATCGTAATTAAATATGAAATCCAAAAAATACCACGAGGGAATTCAGACAGTTTTTCAACAAAGAGGTTTGAAAAATTTATATGAAAGAATTTGGTGCAGATTTGTAATAACACAAATGGGTTTTATGCATTTCTTCCAAAAAACTGATGAAATCTATCGTTGTATAAAAGAAATAATATACTATTCTTTTTTTTTGATGAAATAATAATATACCGTTCTTTGAATTATTATAGACGAAAATACATTTTGGGAAAAAATAAAAATAATATCCATGTGTGATGCTATGTTGCACGGACACTCCCAACATGCCACGTGGCCAGTTGATAGTTAAATTAAAAAAGAAAAAATACGGATCCGCTTGTCGGACACGTCTTTAGGGCGTGTCCGACATGTTTTGGACACATATTTATTTTGCTAACTTTAAGTACTTTATGGCCCAAGATACAATACCTATAAATAAAAGATAAATACACAAAATTACAATCAAAAGCTAAGGAAAAGAAATTAGGAATGAGTTGAATGTTTAATATCAAACTTTGAAAATTCTTTGTTAGTTGCTGTTATAAAATCTCTAACTTCAAGCTTTATTTTTTCTTTTTTCTTTATTTATTGTGCAAGCTGGAGTCTTCTTTCTCTCTTTAATTTCTTCCTTTTACTTCTTCAAAATCAACTGGTTTTGTTTTTTAAAATCTTATTTGAATTAACATGTAAACCTTGAGCTTATTTGGATATTTTATTTACATTTATAGTTTTTATTCGTGTTTGAATTTATGTATATTCAATCTTAATTTGTGAGTACACTTGAAAATATTAATAAGACGATTTTGTATATACACTATAAAAATGAAAACGTGTCCATGACGTATCGTGTCCTACAAATTATTGAAAATCCGTGTCGTTGTGCCCGTATTGTTTCGTATCCGTGTTCACATGTCCGGATGAGGTTTGGAAGAGAGAACTCCACAAAGATTTTTCATGTCATCAATACTTAGAAGTTAGAAGAGAACTCCCCAAAGACTTTTCATGTCATCAATACTTAGAAGTTAGAAGAGTAAGGTTTGAAGAAATCGTAGGAACACCCCCTCATGTTTTGAGAATTACACATAAAACTCCTAAACACACACACTACACTTAAGGCACCTAATAATCACACATTACACCTGAATGCCTAAAAAAAAACCATATTATACCTAAATAATACTTGCGGCACTTAAATGACTAAATCCACTAAAAACCACACCTTACACACCTAAATCACCTAAAACACACAAACTACACCTAATCACCTGAAAGGCAACGTAGGCCACCTAAACCACCAACAAAACATACACAACAAATCATCAAATAAACGAGAAGACATACTACACCTATAAAATGGATAAGACGCTTAAGACACCTAAAAAAACACTCTACGCATAACACACCTAGAAATACATACATTGACACTTAATACGAGTATATGATACATTACAGTGATATACGTATATATATATATATATATATGTATATATTAAAAAATATAAATTTTTTACGACATGAATACTCTATTTTAATTTTCATATTGCGTATAAATATTTTCATATTGCATAGTATAAATAATGTCATTTATAATACATCCATATTTACTAAATAATATATTTTTGTTATGCATTAATAAAATGTAAGTAAACATACAATTAATCTAATTATTTAATACAAATGTTATTTTAACATATAAAATGTTCAATAATATTTGAATTATCCATGCAAATCATTTAATGTCCAAGTTGTATGAGTGCATGTAAGTGGCGGGGCATCGTGACAGTGGTTCACGGTGGGGCGTCGAGGGTGTGAGAGATTAGAGTAGAGAGTGAGTGAGAAGTAGAGATGATTTCTAAACTTGCTTAATAAGTTCAATGTATCCGCTCGTTTCTTTTTGTCTTAAATTTCTTTTTTCTCTCAATTTTTTCCTCTCAATTCTCTGAAGTCGCCTTCAGACTTGCATTACAATTTTAAAAATACAATAAAACAATGGTCCAGTTATTGTAGAATCACATCGAAACCAATTTTGTTATCTCACCTTCTACCAGTTACCGTAATAATTTTCAGTTTGATAAAATTACCGTACCAATTGAACGGTTATGATCGATACGGTAAGCATTTGTTATATTGCTCACCTCTATGTTTCACAGTCTTAACTAACAAAGCCGAAGTAGATAGTGACGTGCTTAATTGAATCTACTAACACGGTTAATTAAGTGTTGACCTTTTGAAGTCAGTCATAATTAGAGTAGTTGCTATTCACCTAAGTGCAATTACGCATCTTTGTCTCTTCTAATATTAAATGTGTTTGCAAACTGTATTCTTGTCCCAAAAAGGAAAGGGGAACAATTATTTTGCAGCCTACTTATTTTTACAGCACTATAATAATATTTATACCGAGAGATAAGAAATCATTTAATATTACCGATAAACATTAGGGGGGACCGGGGGGGGGGGGGGGGGGAACGGAGGGAGAAGAAAGCACTTTTAATTTTATTGTTGAAATTTGGTGAAAAAAAGCTATGAAACTCACCTGGCATTCCAACTCGGAATCCAAATCCAAAACTGAATTGGATATAAGGAGAGACGTTGAGGTCCGTCTCAGTCTCAGTACGAGTACTATATACATTGCTCATGTGTTTGTGTTTGAAATAGTAAGAAGCTCTAGTTTCAGAACAATAGACTAAAAAACCGCCATTTTTAAGTGAGAGAAAGCTTAATGAGAGAAAAAAATTGGAAAATCATGCTTCAAATTCATCACCTGCGCCGGCAATTCCGCTGATCACGAGTATATCGGAGTTCCCAAAGTATATTAATTCAACTAAATTTATTTAGTTGTATATGCTTTTAATTTTACAATCTGAATCTGCATTTTATCATGTTCTGTTTCCAATGTTTGGTGCTCTAATTTATGACAGGTTCTCTGTTTAAATCTGTTTCAAGCCTATAACTCTTGGTGCTAGTATTTGCGATTTTGATTTAAATTTAAGTTTTGCCAGATTTTGTGATGAATGAAAACTCAGCGAAGTCTTTTTTACTAAATGATATCCAATACAGGGGATTTAAGGATGGCTTAATTTGTCGTCGCCTAATTGAATGTAGAATCTAGTGTGGAGAGTTTAATCATTGTTACCTTGGTTGAATTGTCGTCTTTCGTATCCGAATTCAAGCATGTTAGGAGGATTTTAGGATGGCTTAATTGGTTGCCGCGTATTTTAATTTGGAATCTAGAGTGGAGACTTTGATCATTCTTGTCTTAATTGGATTGTCGCTTTCATGTCTGAATTCAAGCATGTTGTTTTAATTTGTCGTTTTCATGTCCCAATATAAGAATGTTTGGAGGATTTAAGGATGGCTTAATTTGTTGTTGTCTTTTATTATTTGGAATCTAGTGTGGAGAATCTAATCAATCTTCTCTTAATTGGATTGTCGCTTTCGTGTCCCAATTGTTAAGGGAGTTCATACGATCACCTCTATATAAGCACGCGCATTTATTGCAACGAGACTGAGGGTAAGTGACTGAAGTTTTGGAGAGTATGGATGTGGTAGCATTGTGTGCTTTATCAGATATTAATTAATTATCTAATATGATTAACGGAAGTGCAGTTGTTTTACGTCATTTTTGGGTATAATAGGGACTTCAGGTTGGTGAAATTAACCATATGTCATTGGTGTGGCTGTGTTGAACTGATTTTCATTACTAATCTTCTTCTGAAGTTGATGATCAAACTGTTGTCCTGTTATGACTGAGCATTGTCATGGTGGATAAGTGATGCCTTTTGGTGTCGCATTCAAGATAACTTGACCAAAATTTTTTGAAATCTGATTTCTTCTTGCATTTCTTAGATTTTATATATATGCACTATGCATGCGTTTGGATTGAGTTGATACGATCTTTTGAATCTTGACTGAACTTGAGATGTAGGGAAATAAGATATTGCATTTTATATTTCCAAAAGACTAAATTATTTTTTTATTTCTTACTAGTTATACGAAATTTTTGCCAGAGCAAGGGTTTAAGTGAGCGTGGATGGAGTTTTCGGACAAGATCCACTAGACATCGAGTATTGAGTAACACCGCTATCTCGGGAGCACCTTCTTGTGCAAACCAAGAAAATCCAGAATTAACTGCAGCCTAACTTGACCGTTTCCGAGAATACTTCTTTCACCCGATGCACAGAGGAGACTACCAAGTTGCCTGCTCAACTACTCCCAGAAGTATCAGATAACATGGATCCCACAGAAGATGACAGTCGAGGAGATGCACCCCTTGATGATTCTAGTATCATTCTAACCCAGGCTACTATTATGAGATCACTGGTATGCTTTTATGCCATGTTATACTTCTTTCATTTCGAATTAGTCAGAAAAAGTTACCTATCATTCTTCTTGTTTGTTACCAGGCTAGAAGATTGCTATTGAAACATAAGAGCGTAATCAAATTGCAAGCACTTGTACGAGGTCATATAGCTCAAAAGCAAGCTGTTGAAACTCTTCGAGGTGTCCAAGCCATCGTCAGAAATGGGGAGACTGGTTTGACTGACAACTCCATTTCCAATTCTTCGGCTTTCCAAATGGGTGGCTCTGAGTGTGCTACGAAACATTCAATTTCTTCGACCTGGATTCCCCTGATAAGCCAGAGGTCGACGAAAATAACTCCAAGAAGGGAACCAGCATTTTTGGATTTCCATTTCTTCGACCCCGTGATTCCCCTGATAGGCCAGAGGTCTGAAGCCACCCACCCGAGGAAAAGTCATCCCCTACGGCATCTCCAACAAGCTGTAGAACCATCCTGGAATCCAAGAAAGGGAAGGGTGAAAAAGGCGAGTCCAATCCGAAGAGCAGGTCTTCAAGAATCACGTGGGAGCACAATGACCGTAAAAACTATTGGTGAGTTTATCAAAAATGTCGCAATCTGGAACTTGAAAGTAGCGAATAAAAGACGCTTTCCTTAAAGTGTAATTTGCTCCCACCTCGTGTGCCAAAAGGGTTACAGCGAATCGCTTCCCAGGATATAATTTAAGCCCAGAAAAATTATAACTATTAACTGCGTTTTGGACTAACGAAATTAATAAACAGGAAAAGAACAAGTATGCCAAAAATACAAAAATAATTCTGCAACAATTATTTTGTATTGTATATAAGAGATCCGAATTTTGATGTGTCTTGCTTTTGATAATCCTGCGTTTTTAAAGACAGAGAAGAGTTGTAAGAAAAGGTCGCAACCTTTCCATTGGTATTCCTCCACAGAAAGACACAACTTTCCTGCTCCAAAACATGTGACTGTTAATATTTAAACTTAAGAATTTTAAATATTCCCTCCATATATTCCCGGATTAATCTGAGCCGTCGGATTTAAAACTTATGTAAGATTAAATACACACCATCCAATTTAATATGTATTAATTTAATATCCAGATTAAATCCTAGCCGTCCAATTTTTTTAATTAACTAAAATAAAATATACGGTCTAGATCAATGCGCGATGCAAAGTGCTAAGTGCGCGAAACTAAAGCACCACGTAAGCGCCACGAGCCCACGCCACGCGCGCGTGTGTGCTTGTGCACCACCTATGTCTTGCACACTTTATAGTGCAAACATATATAAACCCACAAAATAGTTTTTACTTTTCCTATGTGGGACACTTAAGCTACTTCACTAAAATTTGCCTATAAGAGCTAAAGCTTTTAAAGCCCATAAAAGTCTTTATAGGTACCATGAGTTAGAGCCCAACTTACTTTACCAATATGGGACAAAGCTCATGAAGGCTTTTATTGTACTTTGCGTTCACATCATATCAACACATAATCAATGTGGGATATCTCTCACAAGATTTATTATTTGGAAACTAAATCTAACAAAAACGGAATGAGATGCAACTCTTTTGGTTCAACAAGATCATATGAACATGGAAACCATGAACGCAGAGATAGTAGTAGCGGTAATTCCTTACCGAGTAACATGCAAAATACTTATTCCGAAAGAGCCAAAGCCATCATTAACAGCTCTCCAAGATCAAGTTCAGATGTGCATGACGAAGATATCTACATCAACAAGAGACTGTCTCTCCGTGGTACCAAGGGAAGGCAAGGATCTTTTTGTATCCAGCACTATTTGTCTGAAACGCAGCAGAAGGCCAAGGGAAATGAGACCCAATCTCTACTAGGTATAACCTAATCTTATGCAATGTTCATATCTTTTTATGATTATAGTGTCTGCTGAGATTCTAGTGCACTTTAGATGGTTTGCAAAATTGAAGTCATTACAGGGAACAGTTTTCTATAAGTTAGGTGGTATATTAAATTTTTTGTGTTACCATCTAATTAACAAATTTCACTTGCAATAGGAGTCATACGCATGATATTAGACACATGTTAATTTCCATGATTAATTTCTTTCATCAATAATACCCTTCTATTATAATGGGAATATACTTGGGTCACTCATTGATCATTTGTTTCACTTTCACATATATTTTGCAAATTCTTTTGCCTCCGTACTCTCATCTGGGTTGTAGAAATACCTGTAGGATCACAGGTAGGTCTATCCGTATTGAGTGGCAAAGCATATTTTATGAGAGCAATTATCATTTGTCTGAAGAATCGTACTTTTTGGCATGTTATTTCCATATACAATGTGGCATAAATGAATGGCTCAATATCAAATATTAATCTGCATCTCCATGTATCTTGGTTCACTCTGGTACACATTTGCAATAAGTTGCTATTTAAGAACTTCTACACTGTCCCCAAACACTATTGTTATGTACAATTATTAGTTAATTCGTCGTATCAAATCGTATTAACTTTTAGCATGTTATGTGTGCTGATTGATGTTATTTTACTAGTTTCAGAGAGGAAGTGGCGACGGTAAATATGGCTTTAGAGAGAGCGGCTTTAAATATAAACTACTGTGATATTTTTTTTTTTTTGATGACATTTTGTTTTGCCAAAATGGCCAAACTACAACATGATTTGCTAAAGTACTTGCTGAGATATTTGTTTTTTGAAAAAGTAGTCGTACATTTTCATGATTGCGCTTAAATCAGTGTGTTTCTTTTATCTCAAGCCATGAATTTTTTAATTGTATTATTTATATCAATCTGAAATTTGAAACTCTTACAACAAACCTCGGAAAGAGGGGAAAATGTGAAATTTCCCTACGTGTTTTTAATAGTTTGTATCAAATCACCTCGTTATGTTTTTGCTCAAAATCTTTTTGCCGTTTAAAAAACGTTTTGCACATAATTCTCTCTGTGTTTTTAAAAATTTGCACCAAATTTTCTTGTTCTTATTATTATTTATTTTTCGCAACGAAACCTCCCTGCTTTTTAAAAAGTAACTTGATTATTGAATAACTAATAGTTAATATTGCTAAATTTTTTGACTAGTAATTGACCCATAATTGTTCCTCAAGTTCTTACTGTTGGTAATATTGCACCGTAATAAACGAAACAAACAGGAAAATATTTATTTAAATAAACTAATAAATAAATATTTATTGACAAAAATATATCACCGATTACAATAAATAACTGCGATATTTAAATAAACCTTAACCGAGAAGATGAGCGGAAAGCCGGAAACAGAGATGTCGAGGCCCGTAAATCACGGTTTCCTTAAAAAAAATCCGCCCTCTCCGCGGTGCTTGAGAAACGTGAGCGAATGTCTCCCAGGATAAGAATGACAACGAGCGGGGTGGTCTGCACGAACTAAACTGCTCCGGCGAACACGAACTAAGTCTTTGCTCTACCACCACAACTACTGACTCGAAAAGAAAAATTTTGACTGCGCAAGAATTCTATTCGATGATTTTTGATATGAAAAACCGTGAGGAGAATGACTCCTTATATAGATTAATGCACGGGAGAAAGAGGAGGAAGACGTGTTTTACTGGGACTCTAACTCGTGGTTACTTACCCACTAAGTCTATGATTCTCTGGATGAATTTAGACGTTTTTAGCATTTAAAACTGACGACAACTCTATCGCAAAAGATAACGATAATTACCAATTTAATTAATGCACAATATTTTCTGTTAAATAAATATTACAGAAAAAATAATATTTACTACACCAATTTCTAGCAAAAACAAATATTGGAAACTGCAAAACAAGGCCAACGCAGGAGTGAGATTTTTAGGCTAAACGGATCGACATTCGACGTGTATGTCGTGTGCGCATGCATTAGAAGCTTTGCCCAAGGCCAATTTTGGCTCATGATTTGCAGCCCTCCGTGCGCTCGTGAGAGAGATCCTTTTGTGGAACAAATTCTTACATGATATAGAAAGTGCTCCTACATATAAACACTTTAAATGTTGACATTTTTCCCAGGTGGGATACCCACTTCCCACTTTGCCTTTGTTTTTCCGATATTTTGCAACTTTACGTTGCCCACTTTGAGCATCAATTTCTCATTCGTCTATTTTGAGCATATAATATATCGTTTTGAAGATCTCACAGAGGAGAACACCTTGCCATCTTGAACTCATCAAATGGTCAAGTGGAACCCGCTCAAAATTCAGCCCAACATGGCTGCAGAAACCCAGCTTAACAACTTTTCTCCAGCACTTAATGTCCTTCTACCTCCGGATCCTTGACTGAATATTGATTTCATGTAACGCATGTAAATGGCGTAATTTTTTTTTTTTTTATAACATACACGTCAGATTATAAAGCATGCCTTTTGTTTTTTGATAATTTATTCTTATGTGGTGTATTAATTAATGATTTTTGTTTATTATTATTTTTATTAAGAAGACTTTGGAGAAGACTTCTCGATGTTATCACTTGAAGTTAACATGTTGGAAATAAAATGGTTGTTGATAAGGAAATTTTATTTTGAAGACTATTATCTTGAGTTCAAAAATCAATGAGAAACTAGTTTATATAGCACATACGTGGTCACTTACTAAGGGGAAAATTGCATTTTTCATACCCTAATTTGGCACTATTTCTTTTTTCATACATGAACTTGACACCTCACATTTTTGGTACCTTAATTCGGCAATTTTTTCAATTTTGGTACTCCGATGGCGGTGATTTCAAAATCTCGTCGAATTTTTTCACGTGGTACTAAATTTGGTGATTTTGACCACGGTCACACTCCGACCTCACCCACTTGCCACCTTCGATTTTGTTTTATTGTTATTGTATTGTAGTTTATTATTTTTTCTCACATGGCTCCTAAGGTGGCAAGTGGGTGAGTTCCGAGATCGACTGGGGTAAAAATCCCAAATTTAGCTCAACGTGAAAAAATTCGGTGAGATTTTGAAATCGCCATTGTCGGAGTACCAAAATTGAAAAAACTTGGCAAATTAGGTTACCGAAAACGTGTGGTGCCAAGTTTAAGTATGAAAAAAGAAATGGTACCAAGTTATGGTATCAAAAATGCAATTTTGTCCACGTACTAATGATACATGTATTAAATGAAAACCTAAATACACCATAGAGACAGATCATAGATTAAAGTTTCTTTTCTAATAAAAAAATAACGAAACGTTTTCTTTTTACCTTGTGGAAAGAAAACATGCAGTATTTTCTACGTTTATCGCAACAACAAATTTTATATGTTTTTCGAAACGTATCAAATAGATTTCAAAACATTGTGAATTTTTTTTAATATTTAGTATACCAAAACTGTGAGGGCCGCGCCCCACGAGTCACAATTCGATTAGAGTTGGTCCGGTGTTGGACACCTAACAAACCCAACTCAGACCGAACTGTAGCTCATAAGAAGGGATCAAAACTATAGCATTATAAAATATCTTTACTTTCAATATAGCGGAAGTCTTTAGAATACAAATAAATTTTACAATTTGAAAATGACTTATATAAAATCAAAATACTTAACAATTTTTGCAAAGTTTCCAAAATGCGGACTTGTCAATCTTCCGGTCCAGCCGTGCTGCTATACTAATCTTGTTTTGAGATTGGGACATACAGGAAATAGAGGAGTAAGTATTTAATGACTTAGTGAGATTCTTAGAACATGAAAATAATCAAACAGTAAATTAGAACAAAACGAACAAGAATGACCAGAATAGTTACATCTGCATCATTGACCTAAAATTATCGATTTTTAACAAAAATACTAAAATATTCAGAACAACGAGAAAATGAATTTGTTCAATTACTTGTAAGTTATAACAGATCCAACTATAACTCCAAAAATTCAACCGTATACCTCCCCACGAGGAGCTACCTCGCAACAGAACACAAGACATGCTCGAGTACATGTCAATCTAACACGCGGGTTACAACCAACTCCTGGCTACAATCGGCGCTTAGAAAGAATGGGTATTAATCAGAATTACTTAAACCGACAGCCCTTTGCTGCCCTGCCGTAAATCCTCTCAATCCCTGGGCCCAACTTCCCAAAGGCGTCCCAATGGGTGAAACAGAAATATCAGATGAGCTAGTAAGCCGGATAATATCCGTTGCTCGTTTTTTTAGCTACACACAGTTCGTTGCTCGTTGCACAATTAAAGAATTGATAGGGTGATCATGATACCAGGATAACTATGATTATGAAGAAATGTGTGATTATGAATTAAATGGTAGGTTTAATTTAGCAATTTGTAAGAAAACTGATTATCTAAAGAATTAACGAATGTGAATATGAAAGCTTTGAAATGACGATAAAATGTTGCTCGTGATTTAAAATAAAGTATCACAATTATTATGTCCAAGTTTCTTAGGGCCAAGTGCCAAACAGGGCTTGAACAAATTAGAAATCAAACCTCACATTTTACCGTAAGGTAAATTCTTGATTAACGTCGATAATTCTCGAACCTTAAATATATCAAAAAGATATAGATCAATTGTTTGCTCATAAATTTACAACAATAAACATATAATTTCAATATTTAGTATATTTAAAGAAGTTCCATTAGATATCTAATTTGTTAATTTTGGATAAATCCCACATTTACTTATTTCAACTTTAACTATGACGTAAAAATATAAATAATGAAATTTACTATTTCAAAGTAACAAAATGAAGACTAAATCAATTACAAAATAATTATTAAATTCTCAATTTTTAATTTATTAATAACATATTTCATATTAATTAACATATATATATTTTCAATGCAAATCTTAAATCTTTTTAAAACAATATTTCTTAACAAAATTCAAGTAAATTACTTATTACATAATAGTCTCAAATCAAATGTTTTACCATGGTCTTAACATTGAACAAATACCTCATTAATCCGTTGAATAAAATTATATCACATATACAACTTTGGTAAAAAACTATTTTTCTTATACTTATTAGTATAAAATTACATAATATTGCATATATCACTAATAACAATTGAAATAAATTGTAATCATGTAGATCTAATTAAAATTTACATTTCCAGAATACTTATTATGCTAATAAACTATATTATATGGTAGATCACAAGATAAACACAACACTTCACTAAAAGTTAAAGAAATTGATAGATCAAACATAAAACAAGCTACATGTCAACTAAATGTTGCAAAGTCCATGAAAAATATTAAACACGATTCTAAATTATGATCAACTGATCCAACATGATTATTAGTATGCAATGAGTCCATATTAATGATCAATTTCATGATTTGGATAGCTTTTGCAACATAAATTAATTAAACAAAAGGTTAACGCAAATCTCAGGTTAAAAACTGTAGCAGTCTCGGATTTACCTTTAATCGGACTTTCAAACGATATTATAATCTGCAATTGGTTAAGGGGTTCAATCCTAAACATCATGGTGAGTATGTATCTTCAAAATCAGATCAAGAAGTTAAGTTTTGGTATTTTAAATAAATCATGAAATTTAAAAACTACTTTCTGACTTTCTGGACAGTGGTCCGTATTTCACAGCTTTAGACCCCTCAAACCACTTCGGTTGAAGAAGGATTCTGAACATTAAAGTTAGCTTACACAATTACCCAGTATGTGGTAAACATTTCAGAAAAAGATTCGAAGTGTTGATATGGTTTTCGGACTTCCAAAGTTTCTGTACCAAAACTGGAAGTTTTGACATAACTCGGTTTTGAGGATTTTTAAAGACAATAAAGAAGGCTTAATGGACTGAAACAATTTTTATAGTAATATAAACATCAAAAAGGAAGAAATTTTCAGAATCAAGGAAGATCAAATTCGGATACGAGAGGTGTATGAAAATTGTTGAAGACATGCACCTATTATATAGGCCAAAATCGGGGAACATGAAATAATTACTATACTCTACTCATTTTTGTTTTAATCCTAGATTGGCCACCCTAATTATGAAGATATTTTTAGGTCTTATCTGATGGAATTTTATATTAATCAATATTAGAAATATCTAGCATAAAAGACAAAGCAAAGTTACCTTTTCTCAAACGTAAATGTAAATGTGTGAAGATTTAACATTGTCAATGAATGTTTGGATATTTTAAAATTACAAGGGACCACTTTGAAAGTTTTGATAACTCATTTGGTCTTAAAGAAAATATATGTGGTCAATCATAAATTTTTCAAAAGGTGAAGGACTAAATTGTAACTTTTCAAATCTTTTGGGATCAAAATCGTATTTGAAAAAATTTTAAGGACTAAAATAAAAATTGGAAAATACTTTTATTCCCTTTCAAATTTCAGGGGCCTTACAAAAACATCCAATGGAAACAAAGCTTTGATCCATAGATATATAATATTTAACAAGCGACGTATTGTTTAGTTAAAGTTGTGCCACTATTACAAAACTAAAATGGAGTGTCGATTTAGGTACATCAAACCCGCATAACGTGCCTAATAGCGTGGCACGATATAATCTTGTGCAAATAAAATTCAGATAAATTTTGTATGATTTTCTTTTTCTTTAGCTTTTAATTTTGAAAAACGAATGGCAATATAGTGCTCAGCTATTTGGGCCTAATTTTCTTTTTCAATAAAGAAAGGAAAAACAACCTGAAACAAAAAAATAATGTAAACTCATAAAGTATGATCAAACAATTTAATTACATGTCAAAGATTCAAAAATATCAAGCATCCGGCTAGTTTGGTATGGCCTAATAGGCCCTTAATAAGAAGAATAATGTAGGGTATACAGTAGACAATTTACATTTGGTTACCCGCCTTTCATCACTGAATATAATCCTTCAGTCCTCCTCTTGATTCATAAGAGGTAAGCTACAGTAGCTTGAATTTTGAGGAAAACTGCTCTTCTGTCCTTCAATAATAAAAACAATTCCAAATATGCCCTCTTCATTTTAAAACACATACTTTACACACACATTTCTCTCGCTACTTCTTGGCCACATGTAAATCTCTTATCCCTTTCCCATTGGCAATTTCTGTAAAAACGTTTCCGGTTAATCGAAGAGCAAGAAAACAAAAGGTTGTATGAAAGGGCAAAGTGGTCAAATTGCCATATTTTCAAAATTTATCTCACCCCCAACCAAACACAAGCACTCCTACTAATAATCTAGCATAATCTAGCATAACGCATCCATCCCTTATTTAATGTCCCTCAATCCTATTCATGCAACCATACACACCCATCATATTATTCATCAACTTGTTGAGGTGAACAATCTGAAGGAGGCGAATCATTTAATGTCGAAGCTGTATGTTTGCATGCAAGTGGGGGGGTGTCGTGGCGGTGGTTCACGATGGAGTGTCGAGGGTGTGAGAGATTAGAGGCAAGGAGTGAGACTAAGAAATAGATATGGTTTCTAAACTTGCTTAATTGCTCATATATATTTCCTTTTTCTCTCTATACTTTTTTCTCATTTCTCTTAAATTGCCTTGACGCATGATGCACAATAATTTTTAAAAAATATGATAAAACTACTGTACAGTTACCGTCGAAGTTAAGAACCATAATGAGTCCAATTTTGTTATCTAATCTCCTATCGATTACTGTAATGTTTTTTCAGTTAAATAAAACTACCGTCTCAGTTGAACCGTTATGATCGGTACGGTAGGTATATCAATTTGTTTTTATACACCTCTATGTTTAACAATCTTAATTAACAATTAATGTTGAAGTGGATGGTAATGATTGCTTAATCGAATTAAAACACACGATTAATTAAGGGTTGACCTCTTCAAGGCACCAAAATAAAGTCATAATTACAGTAGGTACTATCAACCTAAATACAATTAAGCATCTTCGTCTCTTTTACATATTAAATGTCTGGCAAACTTTATTTGTTTCACGTGTTTGTTGTCAAGAAAGGAAAAAAAGTTCAATATTTTTGTAGCTTACTTATTTTGCAGCACTACAATAATATTCATAATAATACAACAAACTCTTCATTATGAGATAATATATTTAACAAGGTTCCAAAAATTCGTATTGCCGCGTATGCATCGTATTTGTATTCGTATTCATTTTCTCGTGTTGACCGCATGTGTGCACAAAGTGTGAAACACGTTAGTTAATACGTGCATACGATTTGATTATTTAAGTACATAGAAAGTTAGTGTATGTAATTTTAGTTAAATCGTTAATTGCACCACGTTACATAATTTCTTTAACCAAAACACAAAACTCTTACAAAAAGAGAAAAGATTCTACGAAATTACCGTAAAATATTAGGGGGAAGAAGAAAGAGACAAATCCAGGTAATCATATTAATGGACATATTTAATATTATTGTTCAAATTTGGTGAAAAATAGCTTAAGTGGCTGTATGTATACTCGGAATCCAAACCCAAAACTGAACATATGCATGACAAGTTTATTAATCTTACAATTTGTTAAGAGAAGTATGTAAACTCGATGTTAAAACTTTTTCTATAATGCACGTGTATGAATATGGGGAAATGAATACGACACATACACGAGGATATGAATTTTAGGACCTTCGGAAAAATATTATCTCATAATGGAAAGTTTGGTATATTGATATGAATTAGATTATCATTGAAGTGCTTCAAAAATAAGTAAGCTACACACAATATTGAATTTTTTTCCTTTTTGGGAAAACAAACACGTGAAATATGTACACTTTACAAACACATTTAATATGTACACGAGACAAAATTGCAAGATCGCATTTAGGTGAATAGTACCTACGTACTATAATTATGATTTTATTTTGGTGCATTGAAAATGTCAACCCTTAACTAACCGTGTGATTTGATTCATAGCCATCCACTTTGGCGTTGTTAATTAAGATTATGAAAGTTACAGGTGTGCATAATAATCATACCGATCATAACGGTTAGCTCGGTACGGTTCAATTAGTACGATTATTTTACTAAACTGAAAAAATATTACGATAATCGGCATGACCTGAGATGACAAAATTGGTGTAAATGTGGTTCTACGTTAATTGGTACCATTATTTTATTGTATTTTCTAAAATTATTGTGCAATCGTGAAGGCGACTTAAGAGAAACGAGAAAAAAATAGAGAGGGAAGGGAATCTCTAGACAAAAAGGAATGGGTGGAAACCGGGACGTACTAGACCAATTAAGCAATTTTAGAAACCATCTTTACTTCTCCCTATCATTCTCTGCATTTGATCCCTCACACCCTCGATGCCCCATCGCGAACCACCGCCACGATGCCCCTCCACTTCTATACACTCGTACAACTCCGACATTAAATGATTCGCATTCTTCAGTTTATTCAGCTCAACAAATTGACGAATAATATTTTTAAAAACGTTTGATATTTTAAATCTTTGACGTGTAATTAAATTGTTCAATCACACTTATATAATTATTTTATATTTTGGTCATTTTCTGAGGAAAACTTGGCGTGCATTAAAGAGGTCGAATTTTTTAAGGTTTGCTCCGCTACTTCAATTTCTGACTTCCGGATTCTTAACCTCTTTGGTATGCAAATGCAGCCTCAGAAAGCTCCAAGGATTATTCGTTGAAGTGGCGTCCGCCGTTAGAGGCTTGGATTAAATGTAATATGGACGGCAGTGCGCTGGGGACGCCAGGGATCGGCAGTGCAGGGGGTATCTTTAGAAATTCTAGGGATTTTCCGCATGGTTGCTTTGCTGTTAGATTGGAGCAGGCGTTTACTTTTGAGGCTGAGATTTGTGCTGTTATGTTGGCTGTTCTAAAAGAACGTGAGTTTCATTGGCATTACCTTTGGGTTGAAAGTGACACGACATACGTTGTTAACTTGCTGGATTCAAGATCGGATAAAGTTCCAAAAAATTTCGAGGCAGATGGTTGGCATGCTTGAGTTACATTAAGCACGTTCATTTTTTAGTGTCTCATATTTTTCAGGAAGGGAACAAAGCCGTTGGTGAACTATGGTGCGATTCACACAGGGGATCATTGGTGGAATGCTTGTTTATCGTTTATTTCTGATTTTGTTAATAATGACTATTGTAATAGGGAGAACTTCCTGTTTTGTTGACCTTTGGGTTTGACTTTGTTTTGTTTCACGTGTTATTTTTCATTTTAATAATATTCGGGGCTTGCAATCGTCTAGTTTATGAGGGTGCCAACCTAGTTGGGATGTTCGGTAGCTAGTCGAAAGCATTTCTCCATCTTTTACTCAAAAAAAAGAAGATTTCTTCATTCTTGACCACCTTTTTTTACTTTTCAAGGAGTATTCTTTAATAAGAATTTAACTTAATAATATTTTTCCTATAAATTTTGACGGAGTACTAATTGATATTTAAAAAGGATAAAAATGTCAAACTCCCTATATAATACTTCCTGTTGTACTTTCCCCCTATCATTTTTTTTACAACTTGCCTCTGTATTATGCATAAATAAGAAATTTTCCCCCGATCAAATTTCTTTTCAATCTTTTTGCCAAAAATTTCATTCTCGTAGGAATTTAAAACATGAATATGGGTGTTGATCACGATTTAACACAAGTTCAATAAAATGCTCTCTCTTTCATTCAATTTTTTGTAATTTTTATACAGTACTAATTTAATTATCGAATCAATGAAGTTTGCCTACAACACCTATTACCACGTTTAAGTGTCAATTATTAAGTAATTGAAGCAAACACGTGTGAACTACGGTTACGTAAAAAAAGGAAATACGTTCATTGTAAGCAAACACGTGCGAACCACGGTTACGTAATAAAAGCAAACACATTCGCTGAAAACAAACACGGGTGAACCACGGTTACATAATTAAAGCACACACGTGGCAATTTCATTGACGTAATAAAAGAGAACATGTTGGTTGAAAGCAAACACATGAAAACCACAGTTATATAACAAAAGCAAATACATGCAAAATCACATGCATTGTACTGAATAAAAGTCCAGCCAGTTACCCTAATCCACACCGCCTCCCTCTCTACCTTGCCATCGATATCTCCGTTGCTCTCTATCCCATCTCTCTAATTCTCTCATTATTTTTAAACTTCTTGCATTTGTGGCACTGGCGAGTAGGCAGACCCACAGCAGCAGCTTCTGCAGAAATCCTCTGTCAAAGATTTTGTGGATCGGAAACGGGTTACCTGACTTCAGCAATTCATAGGTGGAAGGAAGTAGTGTTCAAAATTGACGGCAAGATCGACAGCAACAGCGCGTAATCCTCATTCAATTTAGAGAAATCGAAGCGCCAAAGCTGCCAAACAGAGCCTAAAGGGCCACGTCCTCGGTGGAAACCCCTTGAAAATCGAGATTAGCTAAACCGGTTCGTCTATTTAATTTACATCAAGTTTTCCGCAAACCCCTATGATGACTTCTCTAAATTCCGAATGATCAGTGTGCAACCTTCAAGATAAAAAGTATGTACTTGGAAACCTTTTTCGTAAGAGGTTCCGTAACTTGCGCGTGCACATTTAAAAAATACACGCTGCACATGTAATTAAATCAAATACAGGAAGCAATTTTCCGCTCAAAATATAGGGTCTATATGTAAAAGACTGCAGCATAAGTGCTCGTTGTTGTTGCTTCAACACTTGGTGCATTTCATTCTTTGTTTGTTAAATTTGAAACACAGCTTTAGATTCTTGAGCATGTGCTATTATTTTCAGCTTTAGAGCTATATAACTTTTGAATAGAATCGCATAACATGTGCAGCTCTCGAGCAATTTTTGCTGCACGCACTAGATTGCAATGTGAAAGACGAACTACATTGGGTGCCTTTTTCACTGCAACAATATAGCCACAATATGGTAGGGTTTAGTTCGTAAGAAGGTGCGAAAACCAAACACAAGGAAATGAAGGGACATAATTGTGTTATGTCTAGAGTTTGTGCAGAAATTTATGGGAGAAGTTGAGAAAAACAATGTGCCTAACCAAGGAGCAGAAGAATTCTTCACTTGTGTATTACAGAGTTGTATTGGGAAGGGACAGTAGGAGGAACAATCACGGGCTACCGATCTACAATCGAGTTATATTAGTCCGCCTGGAGCTGTTATGCATGCAGGTTCTAACTGGGAAGACCTTCGGGACTCGTCATTGTTCTAAATAGACCTCCATGTGCTAAATTATCATTGCTATAATGGGCCTACGGCTTGTGCATCATGCTGGAGCACGATGGGAAAATACTTCTCATATCGGCATGTCGCTACGTGGAAAATGGGTGCATGGTCAGAGTAAGTTACAGTGAAAAACTCAATCACGAGAAAATGTGTTTTTTTCTCACCCTTTTTGTCTGTGACCTAATATCAGTTGCGACTGCATTGGCAAGCCAAGCGAAGTCTTTAAATTTTACTTTTAAGCAATAGTCGTGATACCTAGTGTAGACAGGCATATAAGACAGTAAAATAAGACAGTAGATTTTGAACGTGGTTCGGACTATGTCCTACATCCCCGAGGCTTTCGCCTAAGAATTCAAACCTCTTTCGTCGATCCAAAGTTATTACACCTACTGGTTTTACTCTAACACCGAATCCCTCTAATGTTAACACCACCAGGAACCTTTTCTCGTCTACTCCGTTTGAACCCATAGACCAAACTCCCGTAAGATCTTCTTATGATCAAGCCTTCAAGCGCAAAGCACGTACGTATAGAATCCCTCTAACTGGTGCAATCCTTTCCTTTGAACTCCCTTCAACTCTTGTCGGCTCGTCAGGTTCTCGAATTGAATCAAGTATGAAAACTAAGGATACAAAATATATGGAATACCTAAAGATGTATATTGTTTTACACGAGTATTCTACGTTGATTCTTAGGATTATACTATTTATAGGATAGCTCTCCTTGAAAGATCCCGAGATCCGTGGCAAGTCTCCTAATCCAGTCGGAACTAGATCTTTCCAAAATATCCGGATTCTTTCTATTGATAAGGCTTCTTTTCCTTTGATAAGTCTTCTTAACTTCTTGATAAGATCTTTATGATCTTTGTTGTCCTGCACATCAAACACCGAAAAAGAACTCCACAAGGAAACAATCACTTAAGGATATATACAAGAGTTTTATAAAGATTAACTTTCCATAAGATAAGATTCTAAAAGATCAAGTTAAATCTTCCCAAACTTACTCAAATACTCACTCACCTTTAAAAGATATTTTCCATAAATAAATAAATAAATCGTGTTGGACATGCAGTCCTGACAATTTCAATTGAGTTAGAATCGTGTCGGAGATGCAGTCCTAAGAATCTACCCCAATTGACTTGTTTTGGAAAAACTCTTTTAAAACCAAGGAAAATGTAAACATGCGGAAAAGAACAAGATAGAAAACACATAGGCAAGTAAAGCAAACTAACCAGTCAAGATAGCAATAAAAACTTGTCGCAACAGCAGTGCAACAATCCGTAAAACAACTTACAAAACAAAGAAACTAAGTTCAAAGTTTATAAGCGGAAATAAACAAAATAAAATGAAAAGCATAAGACAAAGCAGCACCAGCTTCGAATGATCTCCCCCATTCTTCAATCTCCCCCAATCTCCATTTTCTGCTACTCCCCCATTTTGCCGGAACTAGTCAAGGCTTTGCCGCTAATTGGGCAAGTGATTCGTTCATAGACTGTAGCAGTTGAATCACAGGGGCAAGCTGCGACTGAAGGTTGTCGAGACTTCCCTGGGGAACAGATGGACCAGCTTCATCGTCACTTGCAGCTGGGACAGTGGGCCGGACAGGAGATCCAAGAATAGCTTGGACTAGGTGGTGAGGGGCGGTAAGGGTTGAGTCGGCGCGTCATCTTATCTTTCTTGACCCGAACATCCACTTGGGCTGTGAGCTTGCGATAGATCAGGGATGGATAGCCCAGTGTCATCTTTATCTTCTGGTCAAATGCTTCAAGTTGAATGTGCTTGAACAACAGTTTCCCCAAGTTGATGGGAGCATTCGATCCAATTTGGAACAAGGCAGAAGCAGTTAATGGATTCAAGGTAGATGAATGAGACATTGGAAACCAATTTCTTAATATGATTCCAAAGAGTAGACCATACCAAAGTAGAAGAGCACCTCGTTGGAGATTACCATTCTGCGGCCACTTCATGTATTGGCCAGTGAGGATGGCCATGACTGAGTTCATGTCTGTCTCCAGTTCCAACTTGGAGTCGCAACCGATTGTCACGTCAAGGAGAATCCAACTGCATGTTTAGGATTTGAGGACTGATCTGGAAGATGTGGTTCCTCACGAACACTGAATGTTCCTTGGCTGAGCCTAGAACGCCAAATTGGGTATCCAGATTGGCATAAAAGTCGTGCACAATCCGGGTGACATATGGTTGGACCCTGCGAGTGGATTCAAGAAAACCTCTCCCCTCCAAAAACGCAAGTAAACCCGTACGTGCAAAAGAATCTTCATGAAGCATAACTTCATTAACAGGAATGCGTCGGGCAAAAGTAGGATACCTAATCTTGGCATGAGCCATGTAGAATCACTGGGACATAGCGATCTTCACCAGAAAAGGCTCATCAGACGTTAGAACTCGGGAAGGGATGGCATAGCCTCCATCAGCTTCTTCAGATTAGACCTCACTGCCTGCTTCATTGTCAGACTGGTTGACCTCACTAGACGAGGACTTAGCTGGCCGTTTCTGCTATTTCCTGACAAGACTTGAGTCTATGTCAGATAACTTGATGGGAACAGAGTCTGAGGTAGCAGCATCAATAGAGCGAGGACGTTTGTGAGAAGCAGTTTGGGTACGTCTCCCGACTCGGCTCGCGACACCTTCTGCAACAGGTTTGGACTTTTGTCCTGCATATTGAGTGCGCTTTGGAGGATGAGCCTTCTACTTTCCTTTGGCCATGGCGGAAGAGCGGCGAGAGGATGTAGGTGCAGGTGAGGTCCGTGAAAGAGACGGAACCAATGGTGATGGCGGTGTGTCTGCCATCGGCGGCGGAGGATAGTTATGCGGCAAAGGAGAATCATCAAGTGGTGGTTATGATTCTTGTGCCTGAGATGGTGTGGAACGTGGCGTTGGATCTGCAGCTAGTGGTGGTGGAGTGGTGTCTTCCGGAGGAAGTGTGGTATCACTGGTCGGAGGAGGAACGTAATCCGGTGGGAATCGAACAAGAGGCGGCTCCAGTTGCAAGACAGCAGACAGCTTGTTGTCTGTGGAAGACTCATTGTCATCATCGACCAAAAGGGACGACTGGGACGGACCACCTGAAGACTTGCTTTTCACCATGTTAAATAATTTCTTGGGGAGAGATATGAGAAGGAAGACATAAACAAAAAAATAGCACGAGAGATAGTGAATAGTGAGAGGCATGAGCTAAAGAACTTAAACAGATATGGTAGCATCAAATAAAATCATTATCTTCCATAACTCTATTCACAAGTTCCCATAAGTGATAAAGACTCTTCCCAAGACCTATTCATGGAAGGAATCCAATAGAATCACGCAACCCAAACAAAATCATGCGGCAACAGATATAGCCGTGAAAACTTGCCAAAAATCAAACATCTCGCGCTAAAAGAAAAAATAAATTAAGAAAAAAAATTTGCACCTGCTTAACTAAACAAATTAAAAGAAACAAACAGAGAGTAACTCAGCAAATTACACGTAACTCACCCAGTACCGATTCAACTGGTTTGAGTGGATGTCGGGACACCCTGTCATGACTGACCGTAAGACTGAGTATAAAACAGCCAAAACCAAAGAATACTCATGAACCAGATGAATACTAAAACATGTGTGTGTGTGTGTGTATATTCTCATAAGATAAAAAGATGAAAGGGAAGATAATTCGAAAGGGGCAAAGATTGTTCACAAGATATCTCTTTTCAAACATAACAATTGCACCATGAACACACACTTGAGCATTTTGCGTGGAGGTAGCTTTCGCTCACAACTTTATGTAGAATATGGTAGCTCTTTTCAATGAAGTGATGACCGTGAGATATGAATTGAATGCTTTCATAATATTCATTGAGTTTAGGCAGCTTTTTCCTCCATATATTTTTTCTTTTGACGCTCGTTTTCTTTTAGCTCACATTTTCTTTGTACTTTTCTTTTCACAACTCTTTTGTACACTCATTCTTTCTTTTTCATGCTCAATCCTTCTGTTTTTGATGTGGTGAGGTAGTAGAAGTGGACATAGTCCATCTCAAAGAGATAATAAAAACAAATTAAAAACAAAAATTGCCCTTTGCAAAATCCTTCGATATCACTGATTTAACTAAGGAAAAGATGTGCATTGTGTATCAATGCAGTTCTAAGTACGCCCCGGGACCGGCTGTCGGGACAGGTCTGCAAGTATGTCATGACAGTTAGTTCAACAAACAAAACATCTTAGTTAAATCGGGCAGGCGACAAGCATTTAGTGAAGCCAAATGCTGAGAGACTTTCTGAGGGTCTCAAAGCTTTGTGAATCAAGTGCCGTAACATAAATATCAGCAGTTTGTCTTTCAGTCGCGACATGCTCAATGACTGCACATTCAATAATAACCAATTCACGTATGAAGTGGTGCCTTATATCAGTGTGTTGTGCGAATAAGTGCTTAACATGATTATGAGCAATGATAATAGTACTAATGTGGTTACTAAATACCAAAACATCACGTTGCACAATATTATAGTTCTTAAGTATACGATCCACCCAACCAACATTAAACAATATGACAGGTTTGCACTCAGTTAGATAGAGAAGACCCTGACGTGCCGTTGACAAGACTGGGGTTTATGAAGATGCCTTCGATCTCATTATCAACACACTTATGAGTTTCCACAGGAATCAGCACCTAAACAGCAGTTTCAAGGCCAAGATCATTGACAGGATTTTGAGCAAATTTGGATTGATCGATGACCGATCCGTTTGCTCCTTGATTAACCTGCAGACAAAGATAATAGATTAGTTCACTGACAATATGAGAAATAAATCTATTTGAAGCAAAGTTTGTGAACTGTTCTGTAGGGAGTCGTGACTGCATCAGAGTAAAGCTATTATCAGCAATCCGCTTTCCTGTAAGAACACATAACTTCTGGTCATCAATCACATGACATTGTCCTTGAGAGAAGGTGACAAGCATCTTTTGGTCTCACAAATGACTGATGCTAATCAAATTTTGCTCAAGTCCAACAACATGGAACACATTGCAAAGCTTTGGAAACCCGTTGATGTTGAGTGTTCCTCTTGCAACTACTTGACCCTTTTTACCATTCCCAAACTGAACTGGTCCACTTGGACTAGTAACATAATTAGTCAAAAGGTCTTTGTTCCCTGTCATGTGCGTGAACATGCTCTGTCAAGATACCAACAACTAGGTGAGGCGTTTTCAATAGATGAAAATGCGACATAACCTTTATGATGATTAGAACGTTTCACCCTTATGTGATTTGTTGGCTCAGAATATTCATCAGCGTTAATTATCACTGTTTTCGCTTGAGTTCTCCGAGTTGACGCGACTCGATGTCGAACAGGTTTTGGTGCTCTATCTTTAGATGATTTCTTCTTGGGATTGGGATAGTTTGCACGGGGTGGACCTGCGGTCAAAAACATGAGATTGTAAGTTGTTAAGTGCAAGTGAAATTCTAAAATTCTCATCTCTTATGTTTGACTGAAAAGAGTTCTCCCTGTTTGGTGGATGATAACCAAGACCATCACGATTTGAATCGGGTCTTTGATGATCCGACTCCTCCGACTCTTCCGAGATAGTCTCCTGGAGAACCTTATGAATTGAAGTAAGTTCTTTATGAAAGTCCTTTTTCATTTCCTCAAATAGAACGATGGACTCTTTTGCTCCTTAAACTTCAATATTGAGATTTTTAACATATCTTCTTAGATCAAAGTTTTCCCGCATAAGTTCAATAACCATTTCACGAAGCGCATCATCATTAGAGTTGAGACTTAATGGTTCAAAGAAATCCTCGTCCTCTGTTTCAGTCTCAAGAGCAACGTCTTCCTGATCAGTCAGGATAGGTGGAGAGTCATGACTGATAATGGAGGAAAATGTAAAGAATGTTCTCTCTTCAGGTTCATCTTTGCATTCATCTGACTCCTCATTATTCCATGTGGATACCATCGCTTTATTTTCAGAAACAACTTCAGAGTCATCCTGGTCAGTCGAGACAGGTAGAGAGTCAGGACTGATGACGAAGGAGAGTGCTATGTTTTCTCTTTATTCTGCTTCATCCTCACTTTCATTTGACTCCTCATCACTCGAGGTGGATATCATTGCTTTGTTTTTGTTCTTTGGAAGAAGATTCGCACAATCAGCTTTAATGTGACCAAAGCCTTGACATTCCCTGCCCTGAACACCTCTTCCTCTTCTTTTGACACTAAGATCATTAGCAGCAGAAGGTTTTAATAATTAGAGTATGAAGGAAAAGTGTTCGTGCCTTTATTCTTCCATTTTGAAAAATTTTGGAGTCCTTTGGTGAGAAACGCGACAGACTTTTCAAACTCCTCTTTTTTGTCACTTTGAGGTTTGTCTTTGATTTCAGCTTTTAGGGCAACACCTTTTCTAGTGACTCCATTCAGATTCTTTTTCAATTCAAAAGTTGAACTCCCATTAATTCTTCTAGTGACATATTTTCCACATCTCTTGCTTCTTCAATCGCCTCAATTTTCATATCGAATCTTGTAGGCAACGTGCGAAGAGTTTTTTGAACGAGTTTGGACTCACTGTACTCATCTCCAAGGAGGGAGGCTTCATTTGCAATGTCTCTAATTTTAGCATTTTATTGAGCGATGGTTTCATGTTCCTCCATCTTGAGTTCCTCAAATTGTGTGCCAAGGATTTGTCTTTTGATCTTTTCACGGATGGAGTTCCTTCATGGGCAACGCAAAGAGCATTCCATGCATCCTTAGCCGACTCACACTTCGAGATCAGTTTAAACTGGTTGAGGTTGACTCCATTCAAAATAGCATTGATCGCAATGGAGTTGTAACTCGCTTCTAGGTCTTCTGCATCAGACAAGTCAAGCTCGAGCTTTGGCTTTCCATCTTCATCTTTTGGTGGAGTCCATCCTTTCAGAATGCTTTCCCACGCCTTTTGATTTTCCCGTTTGGTGAAAGCTTTCATGCGAACTTTCCAGTATGAGTAGTTGAATTCATTCAAAAGCAGCGGCTTTGATGATGATGATCGTTCTATGTTTTATGCCATCTAATCTGCAAGATCTAAATAAAACCAGAATCTCACCAATGTAAGTAGGTGGCAGGCTCTTAATTCCAATTGATAGATCTTTAAGTCTTTAAATGTTACTTTTAAGCAATAGTCGTGATACCTAGTCTAGACAGGTATACAAGACAGTAAAATAAGACAGCAGATTTTTAACGTGGTTCGGACTATGTCCTACATCCACGAGGCTTTCACTTGAGAATTGAAACCTCTTTCGTCGATCAAAAGTTACTACACCTACTGGTTTTACTCTAACACCGAATCCCTCTAATGTTGACACCACCAGGAACCTTTTATCGTCTACTCCGTTTGAAACCGTAAGACCAAACTCTCGTAAGATCTTCTTATGATCAAGCCTTCAAGCGCAAAGCACGTACGTATAGAATCCCTATAACTGGTGCAATCCTTTCCCGTTGAACTCCCTTGAACTCTTGTCGGCTCGTCACGTTCTTGAATTGAATCAAGTATGAAAACTAAGGAATACAAAATATATGGAACACCTAAAGATGTATATTGTTTTATAGTAGTTTTCTACGTTGATTCCTAAGAATTCTACTATTTTTAGGAAAGCTCTCCTTGAAAGATCCCGAGATCCGCAGCTAGTCTCCAAATCGAGTCGGGACTCGATCTTTCCAAAATATCCTGATTCTTTCCATTGATAAGGCTTCTTTTCCTTTGATAAGTCTTCTTAACATTTTGATAAGATCTTCATGATCTTCGCTATCCTGCACATCAATGACCGAAAAAGAACTCCACAACGAAACAATCACTTAAGGATATATACAAGAGTTTGATAAAGATTAACTTTCCATAAGATAAGATTTTAAAAGATCAAGTTGAATCTTCCCAAACTTACTCAAATATTCACTCACCTTTAAAAGATAATTTTCCATAAAATCATAAGTGAATATTATCGTAAATAAATAAAACCAGAATTTTCCTTTAAAATATTTTCTCAAAACAAGGAAATAAATCGTGTTGGACATGCAATCCTAACAATCTCAATCGAGTTAGAATCGTGTCGGACTTGCAGTCTTAACACTTCTCCACATTCCCTGTGCTTTTTCTTCTTCGTACTTTAGTTACTTCAAATGAGATTAGTGTCACTGTCATTTATGTTGCCCCAGTCTCCCCAAATAGTAGAGAACATACACAGAAAGCTTCCCATCCCTTGTCACGGACAATCTCTTACGAAATGAATATGATTAAGAATAATGTGTATGACTAAGGTTGCTTGGATTTTGATACTACTCTCTTTAGGTTCCAATGAAGCGATATGTATGAAGAATTACGAAGAATAGTGTGGCGTGGTATTTTAGTAGATTCTGCTACTGTGTGCTTTGTTTGTTGTTTGAGTGGACTCTTCTCGTGAAAAATTGCTTAGACCTTTATTTACACTGCTCCATAACTGTGCAGAATTCTTGATATTGGTCTCAACTAAAGCTTCCAGCATTTCCAGTGCTACTAACACGAATAAAACAAAAACACAAAGACAGGATAACTACAATTCTTCACTATTGTTGATTCATCTGGGAGAAAATATTGAATAAAATATGTCATTGTACTAAAACAAATTTAGCAACATATCAGGCATTCATTTGGATTCAACACCTTCTTATCTTAAAAGATTAGTTGAGAAGTTGGATACCAAAGTGTTGGAACTTTTTGAGTTATAGAACTCTGAGATGTAAACTGGCTTAAGAAAGTGGCTGTGAAAATTGGGCAGAAACGCCTCATGCACAGAAAAAAATAGGCTAAAATATTTTTGTGCAAAAACAATATGAAACCTTTATGTGGTATCTTAATTACTTAGAAAAAAAAGAATAATTTACAGAATAAGAGGCAATATCTAATACATTAAAGTATATTTTTTTAGCTTCTTTTTGTGTTTTACTTGTAGTTTCTTTTATCGCTTTTTCTAATCACATAACACAGTTTTTTACCTCTTTGTTTTTCATGCAGGTTTTTCCTGTTACGCGTTACTTTTTCAGTGTTAGCTCTACGAAAGCACTGTTATATTTAGTTATATTTGAAAATTTAATCCAAAAAGAAGTTTCAATGTTTTTTCGCTCTTTAAATCAAATAACTAACTTGTTCATAGACAAGTTCTTTATGTGTAGTATTTTTTTGTCTTTCATGAAAAATGTGACTCCTGCTAAAGTTAATGTTTATATTGCCATTAATTGCTATTAGAAAAAAATTACTATACATTTACAATCTCTAATTACATGTGCTAAGATAGCCTTTATGAAACAAGGTTCATTTGGTCTAGTGAAATGCATTTGGTTTATGTGGTTGGTTTCTTAATTAGTATTAAAATAGAGTTGTTTAGTGAGATAAATGCAAAAACCACCCCTGTGTAATCTCTAATTGGCAAAAACCCCCTTGTGTAATTTTAATTGGCAAAAACCCCCCTGTGTTATTTAGTCAAAGGCAAAACCCCCCTACAAGGCCAATTTGCCTGTGTTATTTAGTCAAAGGCAAAACCCCGCTACAAGGCCAATTTGCACTGCACGCGCCCTGTGTGCGGCTTGGATCAGGAATACATTGACTGAAATTACAATTTTATCCTTGTGTTAATAAATTAAAACAAATTAATAAAAAAACCCATAAACAACCGATTTTTTTAACCTCCTTGGTCCTCTTCCCCTAAACCCCCTCTCTCCCAAAAGTAGATCAGTCGACGGCTGCTAGTTGCCAGCGAAATTTCCCCCCTAATTGCGCCGAGAGATAGAAAGAAGATGAATACCTTTTTCTGGTGGCCTTGGTTTGGATGTTTGTGGAGGAAGATACGGAGAAGACGGGCCTTCTACTTCTTTTTCTTTTATCCATTTTATTTTATCTTAAAAACTTAAATCAGATTAATTTAGAAACATATTGAAAGTTAAATTTTATTACTTATATATATATATATATATATATATATATATATATATATCAAAAAAAACTATGTGTGTTTCTTTTACTTACTTTTAAAACACGTATGAATTAAGAAAGATATTTTATTATTAATTACTATTTTAAAGCCATTTTTAAAATTATTAATAACTCAAAATATAACAATGACTTTTTTTTAAGAATTTTGGAGCATTTATGAAAGGGCATAAATGACATTTCATCAAGTCAAAGCTAAAATGGTTTTGGGTGGAGTGTGCTAATTTCTAAATAACACAGGGGGGTTATCGCCAATTAAAATTACACGGGGAGTTTTCTGCCAATTAGAGATTACACACGGGTAATTTTGCATTTAACTCGTTGTTTAGTTGATGGTATAATATACATCTTAGTATTTTTTACCTCAAGGTTTCTCTTTATTCTTGTCATAATGTTAATTATTATACCTCATACCAGAAATGAGCGCAGAAAAGCAATTGGGTCCCTATAGGGTCCTCCGCTACTAGCCACCCTTCTCAATTTATTTTAGAGGAAAAGGTCCCCATAGTTCCTGCTGTTGACTATGATGATTATTATGATTAATATGAGGAATCTAATGATGCTGATCAGCTTATTAGGATAATGTCATAGATATAGATGGAAAAGAATGGAATGACCTTAGGACTATCAATTGGTATCATGGCCTGAAGCCCCTTATTACGAATGCAAAGACAGAAAAGCTCCATAGAGAACTTGCTCAAGTTTTGGACGAGAAACTTCAAAGAAGAAGAACGTCAGTACCAACTGGTGAGAGTATTGGAAGATGGAAAGGTTTTGAGGAAAAAGCTGGTGAGATCTTTAGCAACCTATGGTCGCGATAAGGATGATAACAACCAGGTATATATTAATTTACTTTTTCTTTGATTTATATACAGTATTTTTATACTATAAGAACTAATTACGTTCTTTAATGTTTTATAGTGGATTGGCATGGGAAATCAAGAGTGATGTACCATATTTCGGTATTGCCACGTCATAATATTCGATATAATACCACGAGCGTATTTCGGACTATTATGCCACGACAACACCATTACTTTTTAATGCAAAATTACAATTTAAGGTAAAACTCAAAATTAAGCCCATGCAGGCCCAATTTCGAGTTATTTCAGGGTCCAATTCGGATTGCACAAGCCCAATCCGAGTTGTTCAACGCCCAATTCGAGTTGTTTGAAGGTCATTCGAGTTATTTTCTTGCAAGTATTTCCAGTTATTTTGCAGGTCATCGAGTTATTCCAAAATAGCTCTAACTTGACTTATTTCAACTCATACTCCTACTTGGACTGCACTTCTAGATGAATAAGGACTCTTACTCCTATATAAAGGGGTCCCATTCCTCATTCCAAGGTACGCTTTCATTATTTCCAAGCCCTAAGTTCGAGTTATATAAGTCGACCTTGACCTATTCGCATGCTCATTTGACTTGTTCTCAAATAGCTCGAGTTCTACCTATTCTACACTTATTCGAGTTGTTTTGGACTGCCTCATTTGACTTGTTTGGCCCAGTTCATTCGACTTGTTTGGTGCTTTCATTCGACTTATTGCTTATACACTATTTCGACTTATTCAGACTAGTTCATTCGACTTATTGCCTTGCACAACAAGATCTCACATTCCGACCCATCTGACTTGAGCGTCGAAGTGCCTTCGCCGGAGAAGGCACCGACTTAGTTTACGTGTGGTGTTGAGTGCAGGTTCCAAACTCAAAAGCTGCTTAAGCATCCAGAAGGAACTGAAGCAGTCTGACGAGGAGCGTTGACAAGTGGGCACGTATGCAGAAGAAAATACCCCGCTTCAAAGAGATTTTTTAGTACTTACTCTGTAGTGAAGGCAGTGCTAAAGACATAGTCGCTTGGAGTAGCAACACTGCTAATCGTCTCAGGAAATGATATAGTATTACGCTCCAATATGGTGCATAATGTCGCATAACATGTGCAACTTTAGTGCAATATCCAGCTTCAAAAACATTTAAACACATTGATTTAGGTAAATTTTTATTTCAACTTTCTTCTTAAAATTAACTGCCCTTACCATGTAAGTTGGAGACATAAATATTAGTCAAGCCATTTAACATTTCTTTGAAAGCAGCTCTGTCAGAGAACAATGTATACCACCCAGAATAATCAAGTAAAATAATGAGTCCTTCTGAAGAAAAATTGAAAACGATACCCCTATTTGATCCAATACCTTCCACGCTTTAGCATATTTTTGCTATGTAGACTGTGTTTTGCTTGATGGCATATTGTTACATTGTTGTTGCTATTGTTGGATGGGAAGAGCCATTTCCTCCCATACTCTGATGATTATTCAGCGTATGGGTAAAGAGCAGGAGATGGGTTCATCTTCAATGCCTTCCTATCCTTGAATTAATTGGCTCCATCCCTATTTTGCCTATAAATGGACTCCTCATTTGTATTGGGAAATCATCCCACAATGTTCTGAATATCATCTATAGGTTGGGAGGATCTTTAAGAGAATATGAGAGGTGTTTGTACACCCATTTTTTTTTTCAACTCAAGATATCATAACCAAAAGGCCAACCAAAGCCACAACTGCTAATTACACCTCAAAACGCAAAAAAAAACACAAACAGAACCAATGCCCGACACACTCAAACATAATGTAAAATAGATTCATCAGCAAACCAAACAATGTCCCTAGTCGAACTCCGCGTCAGATTATGTGCAGTGCTATTCGCCTCACGGTTTACACATTGAAACTCAAATGCTTTCTCCGCATCAAGAACTCGTCGAATATCTTTAATGATGTTTGCATGGTCCCCTGCCCACTTCTCTGGACATAAAATATCATGAATAAGAGGGAGACAATCGCCTTCAAAAATAACATCCGACCACCCCGCCAACGTTGCTATTTTCACCTCTAAACGCGCTGCATGTGATTCAATATTGAGAGCGCCTAAATTACCTGCAACTCGTCCAGTCGCCCATGCCACGCAATGTGCAGTAAAGTCTCCGGCAATAACCCCCACGCCCGAGGTTTTCTCTTCTTCATAGACAGCACCATCAAAGTTAATTTTGATCCATGGACTTGTCGGTGGTACCCAAGTGTTATCCAACCTCGCACCCCCACCTTGTAAACTCCCGGTAAACCGATGGATCCATTGTTGAAGATGAGCCAAAACAAAGGCAACCATGTCCCCGGGTAATGATGAGCGTTCACCAGCAAGAACTCTGTTACGATTTCCCCATAGGGCCCAACAATTCACTCCCTTCCGCAGCACTAGATCAATGTCAAAATCTTTTGAGATACGTTGTAACCAACAAAAACCATCCTCAGAGTCCCTGCGCAAAGTCAAATCCGGTACCTCAGACATTGCCCAAACTTGCCTTGCAATTGTACATTGTCGGTGGTACCCAAGTGTTATCCAACCTCGCACCCACACCCACAAACTCCGCAAAAAAGTTTCTGTTGGTATCCGTCGTCGCGCCAAATTCATTCAGGTTGGTAAATTTTGCAAAAATGCCATAAAAACATATTGCTTTTGTTGGCACACTTAATCTTCCACAAAAACCTCCAATCGAGCGTCAAACTTGATTCACCCACAACCATACCAGATCTCTTAACCGACCCCTGATTCATAATAAGATGATATGCGGATTTAACAGAAAAAATTCCGTTCGGGTTATAATGCCAAATTTGACAATCCATGTCTACAAAAGCGCCAAGAGGTAACGATAAAATGAGAGATACATCCACATCCCAAAAAATATCCCGAATTAATATGACATTCCAGCAACCGTGTCCATATCAATGAGATCCGACACTTTTGCAATTTGACAATCTGCTGGTCGAGCCGTAATGACCCGAAAAGAATGCAGCCTTGGTAACCATCCATCAACCCAAATAGAAATGTCATTCCCATTGTCAACTCGCCAACGCAAACCTTTCTCAAGCACTCTAACACCCTCCAAAATTCCTCTCCATGAAAACGATGGAGCCGACCCCAAGATAGCATCGAACAAGGAACCATTAGGAAAATATTTAGATTTGCACCAACGACCCAAGAGGCTGTTCGGCTGCTGAAAAAGACACCACACTTGTTTGGTAAGTAGTGCAAGATTAAAAGCTCGTAAGTCATGAAACCCCAACCCACCTTTTTGTTTACTAGTGCAAAGAGAGCACCAAGAGACCCAATGAATTTTCCGTTGTGCTCCATTGCCCCACCAATAGTTACAAATCAAGGATTCAAGCTCACCAATAAGCTACTCAGGTAATCGGAAACAACTCATTGCATATGTGGGAATCGCTTGCAAAACAACCTTGATCAAAACTTCTTTTCCAGCATTCGGAAAAGTGTGACCCTTGTAACCCTGTATGATAGACCAAGTTTGAACCCTAATATACGCAAATATTTCCTTCTTAGTCTTACCCACGATGGATGGTAAACCCAGATACTTGTCATGTTTATCCGCCACGGTCACGCCTAAAATTTCTGGGGTATTCTCCACAAAGTCCACTGCCAAATTCCTACTAAAACTACAACAAACTTATCTAAAGTGATAATTTGCCCAGAAGCTAATTCATAGGACTCCAGAATATTTTGAATCTCCGAAGCCGTCTCAACGGATGCCTCACAGAAAATTAATGTATCGTCCGCGAACAACAAATGAGTAATCACTGGTGCCCTAGGATTAATAGCTATTCCTTTGAGTTTTCCCCGTGTCTCCACATTGCCAATTAATTCTAAAAAAAGCTTCAGAACAAAAAAAAAAAAAATAATATGGAGAGATGGGATCACCTTGGCGAATCCCTCTTTCCCGTACAATATTCCCAAATTGACAACCGTTCACATAAAGAGAATATGAAACAGTACGCACACACAACATAATCAAAGCAACAAAACAACTCTCAAAACCTAATCTAAATGTAATACCCCGTTATTTTAAAATATTCTTATTCTAATTTGAAAACTTATTATTTTATTCATGTCTTTCTCTGAATTTAGGTATTATAAATTGGGTTTATTTTATCCTTTTGGAAAGATTTAGTCTGTGTTATTTATTGTATATATAAACTTACTTTGGACTTAAAAGTGATGCAAGTCCCTCTTTTAAAATAGACCATCTTTCAAAATTAGTTTGGGCCATATCATAATACGAACAAGTTATATGTAAAGCCTATAAAATAATCATAGCCCTAATAATTCCATTTATAATGAAATTAGGTCTTTTTCTCAATCACATATAGAACCGCAAATATGTATTTATGCAGTTTGCTTCCTTCTTGTTGGCGTCGTCCCATGTAATCCTTATATCTTCTTTCATTTGTTGTGTTCCTGATGTGATTAATTCGATCATGTCCATGGTAATATATATTATTTAAAAGGCAGCATATAGTAGGAAAAAGAGTGAAACTCAAACGTGTAGATTTAATATCAAATTCATGGTGTCATTCTTTTATTTTGAATTTCCTTGGGAAACGTGCGTGTTTATACTTTGAGTGGAGAATACTTTTGTACATATATTAACTTTTAAGTTTTAAGTGATCTGATCTGATCTGATCACAAGCACAATATATATAACATATAAAATTGACAAAACAAGTAACGATAAACTTGAACACTTAATATTTATTATATTTATACAATTAGACCTTTGGCATGACTTTTAATTGCCAAATAACAGATGGTGGAATTGACCTTGAATTTCTTTTATGATGAATTAGTCTATTTATGTATTTAGAATGTGTTTCCATGCAGTAGTAAATTAGAGCAACTTGATGGTGCCTGTACGAGTGTGAAACATCAAAAAAATATACGTGATCATGATTATTTTGTATAGATGTTATCATTAGAGTGTATCGAGTGTCTAGTATAAAGTAAGATTAGTAGTTATAAATGGAGTTTTCTTTGCATATATTAGGTTTTAGTTGTGTAATTTTATGGTAATTTTATGGTTAACTTTGGGGTTTTCTGTCATCCTTGCAACTGGAGTTCAGGTGAGTGTTCCAAAACTCTATTTATTTTGCAAAACTGGAAGGAATGCTTGTATATGTTTGCATGTCATTTATAAGAGTACTCTTACAGTGCTTTTGTAAAGTAAGCAAAATGTTTAATTTTACATTGTAAAAGAAATTAAGTTGGTTATAATGATCACATTTTCAGATATGTTCAGTTGAGTTATTAGTTAGTTGGATCCAACTTGGCTTGGTTAGGCATGGAGTATTACTGGGCAGCAGAGGGCTGTCGTTGGTGCTTCATGTCCCCTTGCCCCTTCTCCTTAGACACGGCTGGAGGTTCGTTGTATCTTTGGAGATCATTTGTTACGCGTGTACCATGGCATGTGATTAGTTTCCAGGGTAGCTCCTTGAATGGGGCGATTATGAATGTTCGTGTGGGGCGTTAAGGTTGACGGCATCAGCTATTTCGTTGATCATCATAATTAATTAAAATAATCTATATACTTGTCTTAAATTATTATTATTTAGTACCAATACTCATTTCTTGTTTTGTAAAATAATGATCTTGTTTCGTTTTGTATTGTTTCATAATTCTGAAATTTAAATAAATTATTGGTATCTAATAATAATATTCTTAAGTCACAGAAAGCATAATTTGCATGTATAATTTAGTATGTTTTGAAAGGAAATGGTAATACACTTTCACACACATCGAGCACTCACTGAGATTTTTATCTCATTAGTTTTATTTTTTTTCCTTCCTTCCAGAGTAGGGAACCTTCAGAACAAGATCTCTCAGAGATTTTGGTGTTTAGAGTTGACCAGTCCGAGTTATAGATTAGAGTAACGTATTTGAGTTTTCTTTTATATTTATTAGTTTGACTCTCATCTATCATGTTAATTATCCCTTGTTTAATTAGTTTAGTTATTCTTGTGTTGTTTTGTTTAGGCTTGAATTTCGGGGTTGTTACACTAAACATAACCTTTTTTTCCAGAAAGGACCACTCGACTCGATCATAGGCTTTACTCATGTCAAGTTTGAGAGTTAGATTGCCCTTTTTACCATTCCGCTTATTCTTCGAAGAAATGATTCAATTCATATGTCACAAGAATATTATCTGAAATCAAACGGCCAGGAACAAACGCCGATTGAGAGGAAGAAATAATATCCGATAATAAAGGCTTAAGGAAATTAGTAATGGCTTTAGATGCAATTTTGAAACACACATTACTAAGACTAATGGGGCGAAAGTTTTTCATAGATATATTCATGCTTAGCACATTTAGGCAGAAGGATAATTAAATTTGGGGAGGAAGTCCCTCTCATTTAAGAAACTCAGAACAAATTTTGTAATGTCCGGACCAACAATGTGGCAGAATTTGTGGAAACATAGCAAAAATGGCGCGAGTTACCTCCTCCGGTGTATAAGGCTGCGCCAAGTGCTGGTTATTTGCGAAGTAACCGGGGCTCAATTACACGAGTGACATCCTCAATCTCCGCATCCGAAGGATGCCTCGACCGAAAAATATCTTTAAAATAGTCCACCATAACCCCTTGCATTACCCGCGGCTCTTCAACCCAAACCCCGACAGATTTGCGAATCCCTTTAATCTCATTCTCGCTTTTCCTATCAGTAGCCTGTCCGTGAAAATACGCAGTATTTCTATCCCCTTCCAGAAGCCGGTGTGCCTTACTTCTTTTCTTCCAGTAAATCTCCTCTCTATCCTGAAGCAACTCAAGTTCACGATACATAACTCTTTCTTCATGTTTAGATGCGGCAGTAATCGGCCTTGAGCGTAATGTTATAACTCTATTTGAAAGTAACTCAGAGCGTAATGTTATAACTCTATTCGAAAGTAACTCAATGTGCCGCTTCATTTCATCCCCCGCGAGATCCTTCCTCTGCACTAAACCCACCCTACACGTATTTAGTTTATCCCACAGATCCTCGCCAGAATTCCCTACTTAGCCAGCACCCCACATTTCCTCAATAATTCTATTGCAATCTGTGCACTCTAACCAAACTGCTTCAAACCGGAAACGCTTCTGTCCTCGCCATCATTTTCACTGATTCGGTACACCCTCACAAAAAACCATGAGAGCCAAATTATCTGAGTTCGCGGCTTCAACATGCCTCCTGCACAAAGCAATGGTGTTGTCGGCACCTGACTAAGTCTACGTAACAAATCCCATGTAATATGTCGTTTTGCCGCATCGGGTTCGCCATAAAAACCTGTGAATCTCCACTCTGAACCTGCCTCATTAGCAATCAACGTATCAATATGATTCACTGAAAAACTCATCAATCTGACATATAAATCTTTCTTCCACAACAAAGCCAAACCACTGGATTTAATGCAAACATCAACTGAAATACCAAAATATATCTAAATATATTTTTCAAAACCTCTATCTTTTTACCATTGCAACGTTTTTCCAGCAGAAAGATAAGAAGGGGGTTGAATTTAACAACGAGCTTTCCCAGCTCCCGAATTGTCCAAGGGACCCCAATCCCTGACAGTTCCAACTTAAAGTATTCATTGGACGTGGCGGGACTGCTGAGCAGTCGCCGCCGGATCAACATTTTCCTTCAAAACAATAGTCCCTGAAACCTGAACCTTTTTACCGCCTCCACTATCATTCTTATTCGGACCCATCTTTTGTTTACCCCGAGCCCCAGATGTCGTCCCTCCACTAGTATTTCCATCACCACCTCGTGGCTTTTTGCGGATAGTAACTTTGCGCTGTTTCAGACCAGTCTTAATGTAATTCTCAATCAAAATTGTGACAAGATTTGTAACATCCCCAAGACTTCCATTTCCAAGCGAAACATCCATCGGATCATCAAACTCCGACTCCGAGCCCACCACCTCTTGTACATCATTATCAACATAAGATGCCACAACTGTCGTTGAGGGAGAAATAATATCAGCTCTGTTACTCGGCTCCACACGACTAAAACTAGTAATACCTATCGTACACGGATTATCAACTTAAACGTTCTCACCCCCGAGACCCATATTCCCAGTAAACCCAACTCCCGTAGTCATTTGAGAAGTTTGTTTGTAAACTTTAGGTCCATAAACTTTTTTTGCCCCACCCTCTTCAGGCCCCCTAATAGCTAGAGGCAAATTTCGGCAGCCACATCAGTGCATGGTGGTTGAGTGTGAGGAACTGAATCAGCCAAACGTTTTGACGTTTGAGAACTAAATTCACGGACTCCAGTATTATTCACAGGAGGTACAAAGCCTTCCCGGCAATCCCCCAGGAGTCAGACTGTCATGGTGGAGAACCACCAGCCCTATACTCAGTATCCGTGCCACGATTGCGACGGAATCCCGAAGACGCATGGCCTTTTTCACGCAACCACGGCCCATAAGATAGTTTAGAAGGCTCAACATTCACAAAACATGGTTAAAACCGAACGTCACAATCCATATCAATATGGCCAATGACACCACATAAATAGCAGAAGTTCGGCAACCTTTCATACATAAAAGTCACTAACATTTCTTCACCATTCGGTCCCCAAACTTTAAGGCATCGTTTCAACTGCTTTGTAATATTAATCTTAATTTTATCCCGCATATTTACACCCCATGCAGCAGTTCTATTGATTTCCTCCACTACCCCCTGCTTACTTCTTATAACACTTGCGACTTCCGTTGTTTGCCTCGAAAGAAGAAGATCATATATACGAACATGAAAACTACATGAATCAAGTGGCACAAGCAACGTATTCTCATTACTTTTAACTACATTCAGAAGGAGAATGTACTTATCAAAAGACCACGGACAATCGTCCATTGCCCGATCCCGATCAATGACATGGAAAAATTGGAATAATAAGTGATCATCCCCAATCTGCTGATTTTCCAACCCTTTTTTGGGATTAAGGATGGATTTATAGACTGACTCAAACGATTTGAAGTTGTAATTCTTAGAAGTCAGTAGCTTACCAACGAAAACAAACTCGGCCGTTTCCTGTGGTCTATTCCATACCGCGCGCGATGAATAAACACCACACTCTTTGTCATCCCGTAACCCAGTGATTTACCCAATCGTTCAATCTCAATATCCATGCAAACCCTAACGTAATTAAACCCCAGGCCCCCTGCGTCTGATCAAACACTCGAGCCAAGAGAAGAGAACTCCCCGATGAGAACGGACACTCGGGGGTCAAAACAGCGGGAGAAAAACAACCGGAAAAACAATCAGAGAATGAAACACACAAAACAAAAGAAAGTGGCAAAAAAAAGATCAAATCCAGAAGACAATCACGTAATGGAAATTAGACGATAAAATCACACAAAGCTGCTTTGTAATTTCCATAGAAAGAGATCAGAGAAAGCCTTAGTATAAGGCACATGAAACTCTAACATAAGAGACGTAAACCCTAGTAGTACATCCATTTGAAAATCAAAAAGAAAGTGATTTTGCTTCCCGTGGACGTAGGCATTGCTGAACCACGATAAATCCTTGTGTCATTTTTCATTCCTTGATGCTTACGTTACACAACAATTGGTATCAAGAGCCATGGTGAATATCTTTGGCGTTTTTTCAATTTTTTCTTGAAATTCCAAAAATTACAGTAAAATATTTTGAGTCGAAATTGAATTTTTTTAGTATACCATTTGAAATATCTCGTCGTAAGGATTCTGAAAAGTACTTTTTTGTAATTTTCCAACCACGAGAAGGCCATAAAAAGGCCATCGAAGTTGTCAAAAAATAGACCACAAAGTCAACACCCGTGCCGGAAAAATTTGAGTCGCCAAAAGTTTGCCTGAGAAGAGGAAGTCCGACCCAAACTCCACTCAAACCATGACATTGCCCATTGAGCCGGTTGGTAGCCTAACCAACTTGTAATTGGGTCTAATCCAGATACAATTTGAATTTGGTCTAGATTAGATCCGTCCTGATCCATTTCAGCCTGATCCAGTCCGGTCCAGATTTGGTTCAAATCCAACCAAATCCGATCAGACCCGCTCAACACTTTACCAGATCCATTCAATTCGGTTCAGCTCATAAATTGACCCGGTAGGAGAAACAAATATCGCCATAGATTTGTCCTACCTTTTAAGGAAACGGTTCATTGTAGCCACCCAGCTCTTCTTTGATCTCCACAATCACAAAGCCACGTGTGTCTTCCTCTGTTCCAATATTCTCAAAACAAATAAGAGTATTGAAGATTTTATACCTTGCAGTTAAATCACCTCTCATGACTGGTCTCGAGTTGCAACTCAGACCTTCGGTTAGTAGACATACCTAATGTCCCCATCTCAACAATGATCATGTCCTGATTAAAATAATAGATGTGCTTCCAAACATGAACTAGAAGTTGTTGTGTAGAGCCATCTTTCCCAAGGTGAGTGGAGGAGTTGGTAACTTCTTCCTTTTAAAGGAGTGAGTTCCAACACGACGAGTGGTAGCATGAGGTACCTGTGTTTCAGCAAATGGAATTGTGGTTTCAACATTCTTCTATTCGTACCCCTTTTTATAGACATGAGACTTCACATTAGGTTTGGCCTTTTTGCCTAGTGTCACAATATATATGCGAACAGTTTACTTGATTCTTGCCATTCTAAAACGACAGAGAGCGAGAGTTGGGATTTCAACTTCTATAGAGAAAACTTTCAAAGACCAAGTGAAGAAATCAAAGAAGTAAACATCTAATAAGTAAGAATTAACAGTAGGAAATATGAAAAAGGAGTAAATGAGGAAAATACCTATTGTAAAACGAATAAGACAGAAGAAGGTAAGTTACGTAATGTAAAGTACTAGGATAAGAATGATTCAAGGAAAGAGAAAAATCAATGATATAATCTTCCATATTTTTGAAATTTACATCACATCAAAGATCCACTAATTTCAAAATTTGAAATGATTTTCTAAGAGATTTAAATGATGATACTTACAAGATATGTTAAACAAGCAAAGGAATTTGTACAATCCATGTCGGGAGGAATTTTGCATGCAATGATGAAATCATGAGATAAATTTTTTTGGATACATAACCAAATTCAAAAGAGATGTAAATGCAGTAGAGAAAATTAAGTCACACAAACAAGTAAATCTTGAAAATATATCCACGCATTAAACGATACCCCAAATATTGGTAGCTTTCACTCATCACATTATTTCATGAATGGCAGCTTTTTTCATTTTAGTAGACGCTTAGGATATGAAACTGACAGCTTTCTTTGGCTAACTCATGCTTCTGATTTTGCGTGTGGTTGTTTTTCATGTAAACATGCTTCTATTTGTGCATGTTATGCAACAACATTTTCTTTTGAGATATATAAAATTTTCATCATCCTGCAATTTTTATCATGTTTGATCATGAATCAAGAACAAATCTACTAAATCTTTTGTCATGATTGAACAAGAGACAAATAATAAACAAGACTGCGGTTATAAGAATCAAGAAAAAACAAGATTGTGATCAAAACCTTTTTACCCGCATCTTTTTCAATGGAAAAGGATGGTCAACTAAATTTTCAAAACATGAAAACTAAACTCATGCTTCAAATAACATTTTTAGTGAAATAAAACAGTTACTAGTGCACGAAACATATCTAATCAAGATCATCAAAGAACTCAAACTCACATTCTTTTTAGAACAATCAAAATGAAACACCTTTAGGAATATGTCAATATCAAAAATTTTGAACCAGCAGAATCATCTCAGCCATGTATTCCATTGGCATCAGCCCACAACTCATAATATCTCTCTTTTGTTGGGGCTGTGAGAACACATAATTAATCCGACTTGGGGGCTAGTTGTAACTTACAGACTCTGAAATAGTTATTAGTACATCTTCCTTGCATAACATAACACCCTCTATCATTTTTAGTAAAACAACCATTGTGATCAAAACATACAGACCAATCCATATCACACAATTGACTACACACTAATCAAATTTTTCTAAAATTTTAAATCATAATAGACATTTTGTCAAGTAGGACTATCTTTGATCCTGAAACTACCTTTTCCACAGATAAGACGAAAATTTCCATTCCCACACAGAACAGTGCCAACAACAGTTTTAGCCAAATTCGTTAAAATCTTTCTGTTACTAGCGATGTTTTCAGAGTTAGTAGTTGTGTCATGTTGTTGGACAGTTGCAAAACCTGTATTACGAGTGAACGCAGTTAAATCAACATTAGCTCGTTCTTCAGTTTCTTCTTCACTTTGATCATATTCACCTTCACCGCAAGAGGAGATTCACCTTCACTGCAAGAGGTGGTCATTGTCTTACTTTTGTTTTACGGATTCGCACATTCAGCACGAATATGACCATACCCTAGGAACCCCCTGCATTGAATACCTTTACATTTCCGGTCCTTCATTCTTACTTTTTGCCTAAGATGCAATAGTAGAACTAATAGCTTTCTCATTTTTTTAGCTTTAGTTCGAATGTGGCCAGAGAACCCATGATTTCTTCAAGTGTCATGTTCTCAATACATTTGCCTTCAGCAAATCTTTTTGGTAGGGAATGGAGTGCCTTAATTGCAGATTTTCGCAATTATATAAATGATTTTTCTGGTGTTGTAACAACAAATATTGTAGTTGCAAAAATATAAAGACAGTAAATAAAGAACATTGGGATTTTAACATGGTTCGGACTCCCGTCCTAGTCCAGGATGCTTTTGCCCAAAACTTCAGACTTCTTTCAATATACTAAATTGAATTACCCCTGGATGTTACATTAACAAACTAAACTTCCTTCTATGGTTAAACCCTATATCCATGCCTTTAGTGTTCTAGTCCATCTGATAGAAGACGCCCTACCTTCTTCAAACTCCCTTTGACCTTGCTACATACTTCTCAACACAAGTACCGCCAAGTACTTTTATTTGAATGTGATTACTCAATGTGAAACTGTCCATAAACTAAGGCATAAACCTTTTCATTCATGAAACTATTTATGTTTTCTTTTTATTATTAAAATTAATATTTTTTTGAAGATATAAATGCCATAATTTGTAGGGCTTAATTACGCCTCGCCTCCAAGGAAGTAAAACGCCCCGTTTATGCTCTACGCCTTTTAAAACACTGTTTAGCGTTAAAAACAAACAATAGAGGGACTTTTTACAATTTATTCAACATATACAATAATGTTGTGTTAACCCATAGTTAAAATGAAGAAACAACTATAATATCAACTCATTAAAACAGACGTTGTTCTTGCTAAACTCTTATTTCTTTTCTAAGAGCTACATTACCTCGTCACCATGACTCAAAATTTATAAACATATCCTACAAAAATACTAATAGTTTCAATCTCAACTATGTCAAAACAACATAAAGTAATTTCGTTGTTTGTTACAACAACTATGTTAACGAATATTCAAAAGCATGTGAAAAAGATCTCAAAAACTAAAAATTAGGATTTGTTTTAGATATCTTAGCGGATTGAAATAAACATTGTAATCAAAACTTTTGGAGGAGAACTTAATCCTCTTTACCTTTTTAACTTAGTTATTACTTGCTTAAATACTACTTTCCACTCGTCCCACTAAAATGTCTTCATTTAAAATTCTAAGTTTTAAATATAAATTTTTTACACTTTTCATATAAAGTACAAGGAGAAAAAGAAGTAAAAAATAAGATACATGGCTGACCAATTTTAAATACATTTGTCTATAGGAAGATTATTTGTCTATCGGACATAAATATAATGCTGGCATATCAGGTCCAGACTATACTACCACCACCTCAAGCTTCAAATGACTTCAAAATGCCAAATCAGTTAAAGGACAACAACAACAACAACAACAACAACAGCAACAACAACAACAACAACAACAATCACAACTATGTTATCATCCTCCCGTTGAGACCTAGCCCTGCTGGCTACTCCGTCCTTCTCTGTAACTCTTCGCTAGGCCATTGAATAAGTGATAGTGTTTGTTCCTAAGTGCGTTTAGTGGGTCCCACAGACGGTGCCAACACTCCACGGCTTCTGGATACGTGTCCACTTGTCAACACTCCACGTCAGACAGCTCCAGTCCCTGCTGGATCCTTAAGTAGCTTTTGAGTTCGGAACCTGCACTCAATACTACCCATAAACTGAGTTGGTGCCTTCTCCGGCGAACGTACTCCGATGCTTAAGTCAGTTGGGTTGGAATGTGAGATCTTGTTGTGTGAGGCAACAAGTCAAACGAAATAAGTCGAAATAGGGTATAAGTCGAATAAAGCAATAAGTCGAATTTGGCAGTTAAAACAACTAGAGCTGCATGAAATATAGGTCAAACTCGAGCTATTTGAGAACAAGTCGAATGAGACTTATGAATAGGTCGAGGTAGACTTATATAACTCGAGCTTAGGGCTTGGAAATTATGAAAATGTACCTTGGAATGAGGAATGGGAACCCTTTACATAGTCGTAAGAGTCCTTATTCAGCTAGAACTGCAGTCCATGTAGGACTATGAGTTGGAATAAGTCAAATTAGAGCTATTTGGGAGGAACTCGAATGACCTATTGAAATAGCTCGAATGACTTGTTGGAATAACTCAAATGGGCCTGAAAATAGCTCGAATTGGGCCTATGAACAACTCGATCTGAGCTTGTGCAGCTCGAATTGGGCCCTGAAATAGCTCAAAATTGGACCTGCTTGGGCCTAATTTTGAGTTTTGCCTTAATTTGTAATTTTACATTAGAAAATAATGATGTTGTCGTGGCATAATAATCCGAAATACGCTCGTGGTATTGTATCGAATATTATAACGTGAAGTAACGAAATATGATACATCATGGAGTCCCCCAGTTTGTAAGAGTAATGTCTGAAAACATTGGTCATACAAACTAAAAGAACTCAAGAAACCCCGATAATCGTGCAACGAGTCCGTAATGAAGAAACGGAACCAAAATACACATGAAAACTTTTCGAATTTTTTTTTTCGAAAATAGGTCGAATTATGCTATAGCTCGAATTACAATAACTCGAATAGGGGCAATTCTATAATTTTGTCGCGGATCGCGCCTATAAATACCCGCCAAAATGATATCATTTTGCATTTTATTTTTTCGCAAATAACTCGAACAACGATAGCTCGAATACACTTAGTGAATAGTAATAGCTCGAAAGTACTCGAAAAAGCTCAGAATCACTTTAATAGCTCGAAAACACATAAATAGGTCGAATACAGTGAATTGCCAAAAACTGGTTTTGATAAGTCGGAATAACTAGGATAGCTCGAATACTCCTCTTTAACTCGATAAAGGTAAATAACTCGAAATAACTTGCTGATGTTGATCCGAGTTATATGGCAATAACTCGGTTGACCTGCAAGGCTTTTAAAAGAACTCGAAAATGGATAGGGATAACTCAAAATGCCCTAATTTTTGAGCTATAACACTTGGTAAATTTCCGAAAAAATTTACAACTAAAATTTTTTCTGAACTTTTTGCAGATCATTCGCAACAGCTTGCTCTAATCAACACCGGTCTCGTCGCAGTCCACCCCCTCGTTTTGACCGTCATTCACAAACATCCCGTACCTGCACTGGACGTGACCAAAGTGCTTCACAGAGATCCAGTCCTCCCCGTTCCTCACAACCTGCACGTCATGCCAAAATCAAGGTGCCCGGAACGTCCCGCATATTTTTACCAGTAGAAAGATCTTACGAACAGAGAGACCCTCAGCCAGAGCGAGTTCTTGACCTAAACCCTAGATCCGGTAACTACTAAACCTCCCTTCTCTTCATATGGCGTCAGAGTCACACCTCCAGTCCTCATGTCATATTGATATCCCTGTAGTTGTTGAGACTTCAGGGTCGGGGTCCACGTCGGGTAGTGGGGAGTCCGATAGTGATACTGCCTCCTCCACTGCCCAAGGATCGGATAGGGAGGTGAATGTTGTAGACAAATATGATAGTGAGGAGTTCATGACTAATATTACTGAGCCGAACCCCGTAGTCGTAGATGATTCTTCCATTCCTCCTAACATAGAACCTGACAGAGCTACTGTAGAGGAGACTGTCCAGGAGTTAGCGAATGAGGGTGTAAAAATTAGACACACCTCCCCATCCTACTAATTTATTAATCCGCCCGAGGGGTGTTTTGCCGTCTTTCATAATTATTTTTCGTGCGGCCTTAGGTTTCCACTGAATGATGTGGTTAGGCAGATACTCCTTAGGTTGCCTTCTTGTCCTTCCAACTTCACTCCCAACACCCATTGTATCATCCATGCCTTCATCATCTTGATGAGGGTATTCAAATTGCCTTGTACTGTTGATTCCTTCTTTCAGATGTTCCTCAGTAAGTTTAGGAAGAAGGGAGATGATGAGGGTTTTTATTTTCTGACCGTGAGGAAGAACAATAGCTTCTTGTCCGACCTCCTGTCCAGCTTTGGGCATACTTGAAAAAATCAGTGGTTTTTCATCAAGGAGTCTACGCCCGGAGAGTTCAACTTTAGGAGAGAGTAAACGGATTGTGCGAAAGCCCCTCGGTGTCCTCCTGCCTCCTTGTCGGTCGATGTTGTAGAGATGTTGAGGAGTCATAGGTTTGACGCCTCTCCGTTGACTAAGAATGCTATCCTCCGTGCTGGGGGGTATTCGACTGTGCCCTATACTGGCACTCGAGATTTTTGTACATAGTTTGAGTCTATGCATTATCGCTTTTTCCGTTGTTTTAACTATCACCCTTATCTTTATACTTATGCTTTGATATTTGTCTCCTTGCATAGAAGATGGTGATCAGCAAGTCAAAGAAGAAGTTGGCTACGATGATGGAGACCGGTGATGAGTCGGCCTTAGGAAGCACTAGTGGCAGCGAGGCAACCCCCTCTGAGCCTGCTCCCGATGCAGCTCTTTCTTCTGCTGCTGACCCACCTGCTGCGCCCTCTACTCCTTCCTCTACTGCACCTCAACCTGGGGTGCCTTCATCTGCTGGTGCCTCCCGGAGCTCACGGAGCAAGACTGCTGGCGGTTCCTTGCGCCGAGCTCCCACACCTCCTAGTTCTGCTACTGGTCGAGAACGAATTCCTGTCGTGATCGAGGCTGTGAGATGGGGGAATGCCATGGGTCCGGATCCTGCTGCTAGGAAGCGCCCCTCCACCTCTGATGATCGTCGTCGCGGAAAGCGTCCCGCGCATGATACTTCCAACACTTATGAGTTTGACGATCTTGATATCAATGTGGAGGAGGTGACTCGAGCCTCTATGGACGTCAGAAACTTCAAGGTTTCCGACACTGTTGCATAGAGGATGCTCAAGGGCTTCATGCCCTCCTTCGACCGGAAGAAGTACTATGAGGAGGTTCGCCTTGGTCAATGTAAGATCATCTGCTACTTATACCTTGTTTCTTTGTTATTTCGTTAAGTTAACCAGTTTAATGCAACTATTTTTCTTTGTCTGCAGGCCGTGGTGAACGCCCAAAAACTGTTGGAAAACTTCAACATCACAAACGATGCGCGAAGTGAGTACGCAACTCACTTGGAGGGGTTAAGACTGCCGCCACCCAGTCCAAGATACTGGAGGATCAGGCAAAGGAGAGGGCTCGCAAGCTCCAGGAGACCATGAATATCGTGGTGGAGGAGCTTCAGGCCACGAAGAAAGAATTGAAGCGATCCCAGGACACTTTGACAGTTAGCAACGAGAAGTTGCGCACTACGACCAAGGACTTCGACCAGATGCAGCGATTGAAGGATGATCTGGCGCTAAAAGAGTTGAGGACTCAGAACGAGAAGAATGCCTTGGCGGCCAAGTTGAAGGAAGTTGAGGAGGAGCACGACGCGACTAGGGCGCAGGTCGCGGTTGCTGAGCAGGTCAGACATGACCGGGCTAAGGCAGAGGTTAGTTAGTATCTCCATCATTTTTCCTTAATATATTTTGACAATTTTTTTCCATTGTGCTAACTTTGATTCGTTTGTTGTAGGACTTGTCCGAAGATAACAAGCTAGCGGTGGCCATTGAGTTCCTACGCTCTGCTACGTGGAACCGCATCGCTACTACGCACGGCGGCTATGGCATGAGGAAGGGGTATAGGTATGCCCTAAAAGACGTGCAGCGCAAGGGAGCCTTTGCTGATGGATGGGATCGGAAGGAGTTTGACATCCTAGACCGTATGAAGAAGGATGTGTTCGATTCTAAGGAGGATGATGAGTGAGATGGTAAAGACGACTCCCGACCTGACTCCTTCCTAAGTGTCAGGCACATGAAAGAGGTATGGCTGGGTGATCACCTGAGAGCCGAGGCGAAGGCGAAGGTGAAAGCTAAGGGAAAGCTAGCACGTCTGGGTCTAAGGCAAATGCTACTGGATCAATGGTGGTATCTACCATCAAGAGCCCTGAAGAAGGAAAGTTGACCCATGATCCGCCCTTGATCTGCTGCCTGAGGAGGTGCCCCTGCCATCTTCGAGCATGCTAGTGCCTCCTTCTACTGTTATCACTATTTCCTTGCCTGCATCTGCTCCGGCTCCACACGAGGCTGCACCTGATGCTGATACCGCTGCTGATCCCGATGATGCGCCTAGTCAATTTCTGGTGAGGCATGAGGAAGACACATCTTCTTTGAGCGATTCGATGGAAGAGATAGCGTGGCAGAGTAGGAGCGCCTTGAAATCTGTCGACTTGTGCCTGGAGAAGTAGAGAGGTGATGATGTTTCAAGCCGGCCTACGTGCCGAGCTCTGTGGTTTGTGTGCCTCTATGTTTCCCTTTCCTCAGTACATTTTAGAACAATTTTTGACATTGTTTTGCTTCGTGCTTGACTTTAGTATATTTTGTTTGACATCGCAGCTCAGTTGCGCTTATCCCTTATCGATAGTACATAATGTTTTATACCGTTGATTGAATGTTGTTATGTTATGCTTTATGCTTGACTTGTTGTTTAACTCCTCATGCCATGATTGTGTTTCATTCAGTGAATGCTTTTAATATGTTGTTTGAGTGCTTGTGCTCGTAGTTTGAGGTGCTCATAGTTGAAGTGCTTGTGCTCAACTCACGAATGCTTGTGTTTGCTTATTTATATGCATGATATAGGTTACGTGTAGGCAAAGAAGCAAACTTAAATAAAATATGAAATTTTATATGTTTGGGACTGGGCTCGAGTAACTTCCGAGTTGCCTACGTATCCTGCCTTATATTGGTGATCAAGAATCAAGTTCCCGTAGTTCAGTGCTAACTATTACAATCGAGGTCCACATGCGGAGACTCATAATTCATGAAAGAATAGGTAATAATAACATCAAAACTGCGGTCCTACTGTGCCACAAGGCCATTAGAATGCTAGTGTCCTAACTATAAAACCTTCTCAAGTTCTTGACGTTCCACGGGCGTGATAGAATCCTTCCATTCAACTCTTGTATATAATAGTATCTTTTAGAGCTTGCTTTCTCGACTCTGTAAGGTCCCTCTCAGTTTGGTTTCAACTTCCCAACGTTCTTAGTAGCTTCCACCTTCCTAAGGACCAAGTCCCCCACTTGGAAGTTCCGGCACCGGACCTTATTGTCGTATGCCTTAGCCATCATAGATTTGTATGCTTGATTACGTTGATAGGCTTCTTTCTTCGTGGTCCCTATCAGTTTGAGGTCCATCTGTCTTGCCCTTAAAGCTTGCTCTTCATCATATGTAACAATGCGGTAAGTCGACATTCCTATTTCAGCAGGTATCACTGCTTTAGAACCATATGTTAGTAAATACGGAGTCTCTCGAGTGGAATTTTGAGGCGTAGTTCGATAAGCCCATAGTATACCTGGCAACTCCTCTGCCCAATTTCGTCCTTCTCCTTTCAACCTTTTCTGTAGGCTCTTTACCAGTGTATTATTGTAGCCTCCACTTGTCCATTTACTTCTGGGTGCGTGACAGATGTGAAGCGTTGCTCAATCTTCAAGTCCTTCCACCAGTCTGGAATCTTAAATCCTTGGAACTACCTTCCATTGTCGGAAATTAAGACCCTTGGAATCCCTAATCGGCATATGATGTCTTCCACGTGAATTGCTTCACATTAGCGTCTGTTATTGACACCAATGCTTCAGCCTCTACCCACTTGGTGTAATATTTCACTGCTACCAATAGCCATTTTCTTCCTCATGACGCTATTGGCATGGGTCTAATGATATCTATGCCCCATTGATCGAAAAGACATCCGTAACTCACAGTCGTCATTGGTTGTACTGGAGTATGAATAATCTTCGAGTATAACTGACAGCTTCTTCACTTCCTCGTATAATCCATTGACTCTCTCATAATAGTAGGCCAGAAATATCCTTGACGGAGTATTTTTTTTTGCTAAAGATCGTCCTCTTGAGTTATTTGAACTACCTTCATGTATCTCTCTTAAGACGTGTTTGGCCTGTGCTGGTGACAGACATCTTAAGAGTGGTCCTTCCAACGATCTTTTGTAAAGCTCTCCCTTAAACATAGTGAACCTTGCCGATTTGTACTTCAATCTCCTAACCTCTTGTGGATCAGTCGGCAGAGTTCCATTCTGTAAGTAATCCATGATCTCATCCTTCCAACACTTCTCAACCTCTACTGGCAAAACAAACTCCATAGCTTGTGTTGGATTTACATCGCTGGCCTTGCCAATTGAGGGTTGATCAGTTTCTAATAGCATTACTCGCCTTTCAACAACGACTTCAACAGTACTCACAAATCGAGATAAAGAGTCGGCACACTCATTCTCCGCTCTGGGTATTTGCGAGATAGTAAATGTCTCAAAATTTGAAGTCACTTCTTTGAGCTTATCAAGATACTTGACTATTGCAGCCCCCTTAGCTTCATATCTCCCTTCAAACTGATTCGCAATTAGTTGTGAATCTGTGAACGTCATGAGTTTGGTTATCCCCAATGATTCTTCCATTTTAATTCGCGCTAGCATCACCTCGTATTCTGCTTGATTGTTTGTAACTTGAAAGTTCAATCGTATGGCATAGACTCCAGCCCCGCTAGCGTCAACAGTGGACAATCCGTCTATGTGTAAGGTTCAAAGTCCTTCTTATCTATCCCGGGCGTACCTCCCTTAGTTTTGTTTGTCACCATAGCGACATCCGGTGATTGTTCTGCTTCCGAGAGAGTTTCCATCATAAAGTCTACTAACCTTTGTACCTTAATAGCAGTCTTATGTAGATATTCCAGACCATATTCTCCCAACTCAATTGCCCACTTCACAAGTCTGCCTGATGTTTTCGATTTTGCCGTAACTTTCTTCAATGGTTGATTAGTTAAGACAGTGAGCAGATGTGATTGAAAATATGGCCTCAACTTTTGTGCTATTATGACGAGCGCGTATGCTAGCTTCTAAATTTCCAGATAGTTGAGTTATGCACCATTCAATACTTTGCTCACATAGTAGATTGGCAAATGTTTCCTATCATCCTCACGTACTAGTACTGTACTTAGCGAATTCTTTGTTACTGCCAAGTAGAGATATAGCATCTCGTTATCCTTGGGCTTAGAGAGTAATGGTGGTGTCGTGAGATAGACCTTTAGCTGGCGAAAGGCTTCTACGCAATCCTCCGTCCGCACAAATTTAGGTGTCTTTCATATCTTCTTAAAGAATGGTAAACTCTTCTCTGCAGAGTGTGAAATAAAGCGGCTCAGTGCTGTAATTCGTCCCACCAAGCGTTGCACCTCACGAACGGACTTGGGGGATGGGAGGTCCATTATAGCCTTGATCTTATCTGGGTTAGCTTCGATACCACGATCGTCGACCATGAAACACATAAACTTTCCTGCTTTCACTCCGAATGTGCACTTCTTCAGATTCAACTTCATCTCGTACTGTTCATGATGCCAAAAGCCTCGTCAAGGTGTTTAACGTGATCCTCCGCTTTCAGGCTTTTGATAAGCATGTCGTCAATATAGACCTCCATAGTCTTGTCAATTTGATGATAGAACATCTTGGCTACCAATCTTTGAAAAGTTGCTCCTGCAGTGTTTAAGCCAAACGACATTACTCTGTAACAGAATATGCCTTTGTCTGTCATAAAGGCCGTTTTATGTTGGTCCTTTACTACCATTCATATTTGATGAAAACCTCTTTGTGCATCACAGAGACTTAGTAATGCGCATCCAGTAGTAGAGTCGACCACGAGATCGGTCCTGGGCGATGAAAAAGGATCTCATGGACAATGTTTGTTAAGATCGGTGTAGTCCACACACATTCGCCATACAGTTGGCTTTTTTGGTACAAGGACTACGTTGCTGAGCCATTCACAATAACGCACCTCGAAGATTTGGCCAGCCGCCAACTTTGTTTGTACCTCCAGTTCTGGAGCCATGTTCTTTTTGTCACTGAAATGTCTCTCTATTGTCAAACAACCTTAGCATTTGGGTTAATGTTCAGGTGATGTACTGCAACTCGAGGATCTATTCCTTTCAAGTCTGAATCAGTCCATGCAAATACATCAATGTTCCTTTGCAAGCATTCTAATAAACTTCAGATGGTAACTCGCTACCAATCTTAATGACCTTGTTAGGTTCATTTTCTACCACTATCACCTCCTTCGATTCACCAGAGGGTTTCATCCGTTCAACATCCATCTGCTTCATATATCGCGAAGTAGTCTTGTCCTCCTTTTCCTCCTTTGGATTTTCCATTGAGAGCTCGTCGTCAGGTAGCTCAGAGGTGTCCAGTTTTGTCATATTATCCTCTTGTGTGACGAGCACCATCTCAGTATCCATATATGCAGATAGTTCAGGCGTTTCAGAGACATGTATCCTAATCATAGCGACATTAGGATCTACTTTTGCATCGGTTTTGTAAATTTATCGTAACAACTCCAAGATTCACGATAGTTTGTGGTAATCTTGGCTATTCCCCCTGGAGTGGAAAATTTGACCTTCTGATGAGCTGTGGATATGATCTTGGTAAATGCAGCGATTACAAGCCTTCCAATCAACACGTTATATGTGAAAGGTATGTCAATGATGAGATTCAACGTTCAAAGTTCTCCTCCACGGATTTTTGCCATAAGAGGTTGGAAACATGACCTTGCCAACTGCTCTTACTTCGCCTCTACCAAATCCCAGCTGAGGGGAGTTCACTTCAGTAATCTCGTACCTCCCTAGCTTCATCTGCTGCAAAGCATCCATAAATATGACGTTGACTGAGCAACCATTGTCTATCATAATCCTCTTGACAGATGATTCGCAATCCCGACAGTAACTAACATCGGGCAGTTCAAGTATTGAGCTTCGCTAGCTTGAGAAGATAGATTCTTATAGTCATCTTTGTCAAACGTGATTCTCATGTCTAGTTTATCAACTGCAAAAACTAGATCAGTCTCTGGCCTTTTAAGACGCTCATTGTATATGTCTCTACAAATTCGCTTTCTGCTGTTTGCTGAATCAGTGCCAGTCAGTCCTCCTACAATCACGTTAATCCCATTTTCATCACCGTCATTAGGATTACCCCGTTCCCGTCTGGGTTCATCGTTCTTCTCATGTGGAGAGCGACTCCTCTTTCTGCCTCCAGAGGATTTGTCGTCTCGTGGTTCCCGATTCTCAAGAACGGACTCAATAAGTTTCCTTTCTTGAATGAGTCGTTCTATTTTGTTTCTCAATGCCTTGCAGTCATTAGTGTAATGACCATTCTGCTTGTGGTATTTGCAAAATTTCCTTGACTCCTTCATCTCATTCGATTCCTTGAAAGGTCTGGGTGTTTTGAATATCCCACAATCCTTTGTGACGGCAATGATCTCTGCTATATCCTTCCTTAGCGGAGTATAATTATCGAACCTCTTGAAAGGTGATCGACGTCGATCCCGATCCTTCCTCCAGTTTCTATTCTCCTTTCCATTAAGTTTCTGGTAATTCCATTAGACCCTAGTTCAAAGCGGCCTCTTCTATGTCAGTAACATTCCGAGCAAGATCCATAATGTGCTCAATGGTTGTTGGCACCTCCCAGGTGAGTACTTCTAGCAACTTCTTACTCTTGCTACAATTTTGTAGTACAGAGTAAACCAAATCTGCAGTAGGAGACTGCACTCGACCAATCTCCGCATTCAGCCACTCTATTGTATTTCCCCAAGCTTTCATCATGTTTTCTGCGAACATTGAACATAGCGCTTGGCGGTCTCTTCTTCAGGCGATAAGTTGCAAACTTGTTGACAAACATATCTCAGAATTGTTCAAACGATTCAATTGTGCGTGGCGGCACGTTTTTTAACCACTGTTTGGCTGTTTCTGTTAGGTCATACATGTACTATGATAAGTAGTATTAACATGTAGGACTATATTTTAATTAAATTACATGTTGTGTGGATTCAGTTATTTTGGGTTCTCGATGATCGTACATAATTGTGTAGTTTTGATAATTCCTTGTTTGTGAGCATTTTATTATCAACACCCAAACACACGAAGGAATATACTGGACAAGGAACTGGAAAAGTTCACACTAGTGCGTATAGGTTGCCGACGGTGGAAGGGGAAGAGGATGGATACGATGTGGCTGAAATGAGAGCAAAAATAATGGAAATGAAGAAACCTTTACCAAATGCAAGCCTACATTGATCATTGATGCACTTAGCCTTGAGGTCGATCAGCAAACTGGAATACCAATTATAACACTAGCATATAAGGCACACATCCCAACGTGCAGCTCACCGCGCTGTGAGTGCCACTACAAAAAAATCAAGCATTAGAACCGGCTTTGGCTGTTTCTAATGCTCACAATCTCGTTTCTAAAGATCAATAGAAACGGATGGCCCGTTTCTACTGCTCGTCTCTACTGCCTTGCTCTCTAATGACTATTATAGACGGGACACCGTTCCCGTATCCACTTGTAGAAACAGGAGGCCCGTTTCTAAAAATGAAATTATATTACAAACGGCTTGCCCGTTTGTAAAAAGATAGGAATACTAGAAACGGCAAGTCGTTTCTAAAGCCTAGTGACCTTTACAAATGGGCAAGTCGTTTCTAAAAGTCAAAATTCCAAAATTACCCCTAGACTATTAGAAACGGTAAAGCCGTTTCTAAAAACAAAATTCCTCAAAAAAACAGGTAGGATTATTAGAGACGGAAGGCTGTCTCTAATAATGTCAAAAAAAAAATATAATATTTGTAGAAAATCTGCCAATATTAATAAATCATTAAGAATATAATTTGGTGATTTATAGTGACATATTTTTCTGACAATTACTCTTAATTACCTACATTATTTGTTTCATAACAATTATAACATAGTATAAGTTAGATATGAGTGTTCATTATGAAATAATAAATTTAATATAAATATTTTTTGACAAATTTCAAAAAACAATACAAAATGAACTATAGCTATAAACTATATACTATAAAATTAAGATAATTATAAACTTATATACATATATAATTTAGAAAAGAAATTAAGGAAGAGGAGAGAATTTTATAGAGAGATGTGTATGTGTATGTGTTTGAAGTTTGAGAAAATGAAGAAGAGGAGTATCTATAATGAAAGTGAGACTATTAGAAACGGCGTCCCCATTTCTAAAAGTTTTCAAAACTTTATAAATTGCTTTCTCGTTTCTAAAGGTATAAAAAAAATTCGAAATCCCGCCAAAACCTTTAGAAACAGCTTTCCCGTTCCTAAAATATATCCAAAATTGCGAAATTCTGCAAAAAGTTTTCTAACAATTTTGAAAAATTGCCAAAACCTTTAGAAACAGCAATGCCGTTTCTAAAGGTTTTCCAACAATTTTTCGGAATTTCACAAAACCTTTAGAAACGGCTTTGCCGTTTCTGAAAGTGATCAAAATTTTTAGAAACTTTTAGAAATGGGTATTATTAAATTAAAACCTTTTTTTTATAAAACACGGACTAATTTCCAATAATTTCACGAAAGCCCAGACTAACTTGCAATTAATTCACTAAATAGGGGCTAAACTGTAATAATTTCACATAATAGTTGCCACATTGCAATTATAACATTAATTACACACAAAAATGTAAATATCTACAAATTGAGGGCAAAACCATAACTATTTGCATAAATCAAAGACTATTTGCATAAATAAAAGACCAAACTCTAATCGATTCCCAAAACAAGGACTAAGCTGAAACTATTTCACAAAATATGGACAACATTGCATATATCTCCTAAATGAAAGACTAAGATATAAGTATCTGCAGATTGAGGGCAAAACCATAACTATTTTCATAAATGAAAGACTAGACTCGAAGCAATTCCCAAAACAGGGACTAAACTGCAACTATTTCACAAAATATGGACAACGTTGCATATATCTCATAAATGAAAGGCTCAGCTATAAGTATCTTCAGATTGATGGCAAAACCATAACCATTTGCTTAAATCAAAGACTATTCGCATAAATGAAAGACTAAACTCGAATCAATTCCCAAAATAGGGACTAAAATACAACTATTTCACAAAATAAGGACAACATTGCATATATCTCATAAATGAAAGACTAAGCAATAAGTATCTGCATATTGAGGGCAAAACCATAAGTATCTGCAGTACTTATGGCTTAGTCTTTCATTTATGAGATATATGCAATGTTTTCCTATTTTGTGAAATAGTTGTAGTTTAGTGCCTGTTTTCAGAATTGATTCTTGTTTAATCTTTCATTTATGCAAATAGATATGGTTTTGCCCTCAATCTGCAAATACTTATAGCTTAGTCTTTCATTGATGAGATATATGCAATGTTGTCCGTATTTTGTGAATTTTTTGCAATTTAGTCCCTGTTTTGGGAATTGATTCGAGTTTAGTATTTTATTTATGCAAATAGTAATGGTTTGGCCCTCAATATGCAGATACTTATAGGTTACTCTTTCATTCATGAGATATATGCAACGTTGTTTGTATTTTGTGAGATAGTTGCAATTTAGTCCCTGTTTGAGGAATTGATTAGAGTTTAGTCTGTCATTTATGCAAATAGTCTTTGATTCATGCAAATAGTTATGGTTTTGCCCACAATCTGCAGATACTTGTAGCTTAATCTTTCATTTATGGTTATATGCAATGTTGTCCGTATTTGTGAAATAGTTGCAGTTTAGTCCCTGTTTTGGGAATTGATTCGAGTTTAGTCTTTGATTTATAGAAATAGTTATTATTTTGCCCTCAATTTGCAGATACTTATAGCTTAGTCTTTCATTTATGATATACATGTAATGTTGTTCGTATTTTGTGAAATAGTTGTAGTTTAGTCCCTGTTTTGAGAATTGATTCGAGTTTAGTCTTTCGTATGTGCAAATAATCATGGTTTTGCTATCAATATGCAGATACTTAGAGCTTAGTCTTTCATTTATGAGATATATGCAATGTTGTCCGTATTTTGTGAATTTTTTGCAATTTAGTCCCTGTTTTGGGAATTGATTCGAGTTTAGTATTTTATTTATGCAAATAGTAATGGTTTGGCCCTCAATCTGCAGATACTTATAGGTTACTCTTTCATTCATGAGATATATGCAACGTTGTTTGTATTTTGCGAAATAGTCGCACGTTAGTCCTTGTTTTGGGAATTGATTCGAGTTTAGTCTTTCATTTATGCAAATAGTTATGGGTTTGTCCTCAATCTATAGATACTTATAGCTTAGTCTTTCATTTATAAGATATATGCAATGTTGTCCGTATTTTGTGAAATAGTTGCAGTTTAGCCCCTGTTTTGGGAACTGATTCAAGTTTAGTCTTTCATTTATGCAAATAGTTATGGTTTTGCCCTCAGACTGCAGATACTTATAGCTTAGTCTTTCATTTATGAGATATATGCAATGTTGTTCGTATTTTGTGAAATAGTTGTAGTTTAGTCCCTGTTTTGTGAATTGATTCGAGTATAGTCTTTCATTTATGCAAATAGTCTTCGATTTTGGCAAATAGTTATGGTTTTGCCCTCAATTTGCAGATACTTATAGCTTAGTCTTTCATTTATGAGATATATGCAATGTTGTCCATATTTTGTGGAATAGTTACAACTTAGTCCCAGTTTTGGGAATTGATTCGAGTTTAGTCTTTAATAAATGCAAATAGTTATGGTTTTGCCTTCAATATGCAGATACTTATAGCTTAGTCTTTCATTTATGAGATATATGCAATGTTGTTCGTATTTTGTGAAATAGTTACAATTTAGTCCCTATTTTGGGTATTGATTCGAGTTTAGGCTTTCATTTATGCAAATAGCTATGGTTTTGCCCTCAATCTGCATATACTTATAGCCTAGTCTTTCATTTATGAGATATATGCAACGTTTTCTGTATTTTGTGAAATAGTTGCAGTTTAGTCCCTGTTTTGGGAATTTATTCGAGTTTAGTCTTTCATTTATGCAAATTTTTTTGATTTATGCAAATAGTTATGGATTTTCCCTCAATTTGTAGATATTTACAGTATTGTGTATAATTAATGATACAATTGCAATGTGGTAACTATTATGTTAAATTATTACATTTTAGCCTCTGTTTAGTGAATTAATTGCAAGTTAGTTTGTGCTTTTGGGAAATTATTGGAAATTAGTTCATGTTTTATGAAAAAAGTTTTAATTTAATGTTACCCATTTCTAAAAGTTTCTAAAAATTGCTAACTCTTTTAGAAACAGCAAATCCGTTTCTAAACATTTTTGAAATTCCAAAAAATTGTTAGAAAACCTTTAGAAACGGCCTTGATGTTTCTAAAGGTTTTGGCAATTTTTCAAAACTGTTCAAAAACCTTTGGCGGTATTTCCAAATTTTTGGAAATCTTTTAGAAACGGGAAAGCCGTTTCTAAAAGTTTTGGTGGGATTTCAATATTTTTTTTAAAACCTTTAGAAACGGGAAAACCGTTGCTAAAGGTTTGGAAACTTTTAGAACTGGGCCGCCCGTTTCTAGTATTGGTATTACAAACGGGCTTTTGCTCATTTGTAAAAAACCGGTCTCTAAAGACCAGTTTTCTTGTAGTGCTTGTGTTATTAATTTTTTGGGATACATGTATATATATATATATATATATATATATATATATATATATATATATATATATATATATATATATATATATATATATATATATGCTTGTTTCAGAATTTTAAGCATGCATGTCTTAACTATTTGTTATTAGAGAATGTATAATTAGGACCATTAGGTGTACTCATTTTATAATTAGTAGTAATTAGGAGAATTTCATTTTAACTAGGATAGTTTTACTAAAAGTGATAGAATCTTTTTATACAAATTAGGAATTGTTAAGAAATACTATGAAACTTAGGAGAAAATTAAATTTACCATAAAATAGCAAAATTAAATTTGTAGTTAAATTACATGTCATGATTCTATTAGTAATTAACAATTTTATGGCAATTATTGCATAATTAGTAATAAAGTTATAAATTGCAAAGTATTTTGATTAAAATTAATTAGTTAATTATGTTTAGCTACGTAAATCATGATTATATACGTGTTCTCGTTTTATTAGTAGTGATTAGGAGAATATTATTTTAATTAGTAAAAACTATGGAATATTGTTATAAAAATTAGGAAAAGTTAAGAAAAATTAGGAATATTTACTAGAAGACTAAAATTTAACAAAAAATATCTAGAATTATTGGGTAGTACGATTAAATGTTATGATTATATTAGTAATTAACACTTTTAAGAAAATCATTGCATAATTAGTAATGAAGTTATAAATTTCAAAGTAATTTTATTAAAATTAATTAGTTAATTAAGTTTAGCTAGGTAAATCATGATTATATATGTGTACCCATTTTATTTGTAGTGGTTAGGAGAATTTAATTTTAATTAGGCTAGTTTTAGTCAAAATGAGGAAATATTGTTATAAAAATTAGGAAAAGTTAAGAAAAATTAGGAATATTGTGTTGTACAATTTAATGTCATGATTATATTGTATTAACACTTTTATGACAATTACTGCATAATTAGTAATAAAGTTATAAATTTCAAAATAATTTGATTAAAATTAAATTAGTTAAGTTTAATAAGGTAGATCATGATTATATATGTGTACTCATTTTATTAGTAGTAATTAGGAGAATTTAATTTTAATTAGGATAGTTTTCGTAAAAATGAGGAAATATTGTTATAATAATTAGAAAAGGTTAAGAAAATTATGAAATTTAGGAGGAAAATAGCAAAATTAAATTTGTAGTTAATTTGAATGTCATGATTATATTAGTAATTAACACTTTTATGACTATTAATACATAATTAGTACTCAAGTGTAGCTTTTTGTTGGGGCGTCAAATGTAATATGTTGTTTATTAACAATTATTTGTGTTGTCACATAATAGATGGCAGATAGACAAAAGATCGATCCCTCGCAACAAGAGAAAGGCAAAGGCAAGGCAAGATCGGTCCCAGGCCAATCAAATGATGCTTCTAGATAGCAGGTGGTCACTGCACCGTATAACATGCCACAACATAGGATGGTAGAAGCTATGCGGCAGAACCCCCACAATACATCGCAAGAAGGAAGGATCCCCGCGTATAACATGTATGAAAACCAGCCGTTTACTACCATCATGCAGTCGAAGGCGAATGTAGGGAGCATGAGCCCCTATGCTACTCCCGGACATTATTATGGCACGGCAAACCAGATGCAGGGGATGGTAGGTCAGACAGGCGGCCAGTTACATCCACAGCAATCTATGCCGGTGCAGGTGGGCCATCGACATCAGCTAGACAAATCACCTGCACCTTGTTATTCGGCAGCAGGAGTTCTAGGAGGTAGTCTAGAAGTTGCTATCGAGGGTCATTTATCGAGATTATAAGGTGTAGCTTCGATAGGCATCGCCAGTGCATTACGGCGAGATATAGAGGGGGTCCATTTAGGGGATGACGTTGACTTAGGGGTGATGGTGCGGATTGTCCAGTGGCGCATGAGGAGGCGCGTTCCGTGGATGGTGGCGATGAGGTAGATGGTGTTGTGTATCGTGGGGGGACTATCCCTGAGCATCCCCCCGCAGACCCATCCCAGAGGCCAAGGCTTTATGTCAACCATTTAATTGGGGAAATAACTGGCAGTGACAAATTGGTTGGCACAATTAGCGCCAATTTGAAGGCGAATGATGAATGCACCATACCTCACGTATTATGAATTTTCGGATGCTGATAAGCAGGCGGTCTGGAACAGATTAGTGGTAATTACACTTTTTCATATTTATATGACGTATAATGTTATACTATATGCATTATTACTATATTATATTAACTACGTGTGATCGGTTATTGAATTTCAGGCGATGTATCACTGGAGTAAGAGGGACGCTACAAGAATCAAAAGATCGTACCACAACATTTGTTCCAAGAGACTCGGGTATGAAGTGCATCATGCTAAGATCTATTGGCTAATGAAGGAGAAGAATCCAGGGATGCTGAAGATTTGCAATTATTGGATGCACAAGGAATGGGTCTCGCATTACATTCATCACTGGAAGACTACTGAGGCCCAGGCATGGAGGAAGATTGCACATGCGAATAAGGCCAAGGCTCCAGAGCCGACTTGTTTTGGCGGGTCGATAAGTATAGAAAAAGTGAAGGCAAAAATGGGAAGTTTTTAATTTATGTATAATTATCTATTAGTGTTTATTTACTTTTAATTTAGTGATCTAACAGCTACTTCTGTGTGATTTATCAGGTAGAGAGTACGGGGGGGACCCAAACACGGTCAAGCACCATGATGCCTGGAAGGCAGCGGCAAAGTGCAAAACTTTGACACGGATGAGAGGTTTGGACGAGCGAGAAGGACAAGAGGGCATGGGTAAGTAATTTCAACCTTAAATTAAAGTGACAGTTTTTAATATTCATTTGTGTCAAATTGAATTTTTGACATTGACTATTGTATAATTATTTTTTAGAAAAGGAAAAATATGTCGCGGATCTAGTAGTGGCATATCAGGATGCCTTGCCCCGATTGGATGTTCAACGGTGGTCGGAGGCGATAGGGGGCGGAAGTATGAACAGGATGCATTGTGATAACTTTATTTGTTCATGATGTGATATTGTCTATATCTGGATCGTTACTGTTTGAAATTTGATACAATACATGTTTTGATTTTTAGGTATTCCAACGCATGGGGATCTAGAATACCCAGGGTTTGAGGTACGAAAGTACCCAAGATGGAAGGACAACAGTTGGGCGTCAACGAGCAGCAACTGCTACGATCCCAGAGATGTGGAAATTGCGGGCTTGGGGGAAGAGATACAAAGGAGTAACGAGAGACAAGACCGGATGGAGGCAATACTACTAAGAGTAACCGACCAAGTTTTCTCGGGTCAGCAGACTCCTCATAATGCACAGCCCACGTTTCCCGATCAGCATGCAATGTTGAATAGCTTCAACTCGCAGCACGTGCAGATGATGCTACAAGAGACTTACACTCTCCAGCCGCCAGAGACAGGGACTACTCAGGTTCATCAGCCTGGGAGTCAACCCCTCGACCTAGGAGATGGCGTCGACCCCCCTGGATTCCCATTTCGATACATTTTAGTTGAACATTTATTTACTTAGTTTGTCCTGTTTAATAGTGGGCTGTGTACTAAAGCACGAAGGCGTTGATCAACCGTGTAATGCCCGAACTTGACAGTCTCTTTGAACCAATCCATGAAATAAGTGATGCGCCTTTCCTAAATCACATGATAGTACACCGGCACACATCTCATGTTCAAACAACCTGTCAGATATAAGTAACTTAGCATATGTACTTTAATTACATTTGTATCGGAACGCATATAATGACAGATCATAATATAATAAATACCTTAGCTACGGTTCGACCTCAGTGCAGTTAAGTAGGACGTTTAACTCATCGGTGCTGTGCTCTGCAAGTGTCAAATTGCGTGATCAGTCTGGCTCCCCATAGGTTTTCCTTTATTTTTAAAGACAGACAACTCATCGCTCAAATTCAGAGACCTCTCAACCTCATTCCTATTCAGACGGTTATGACGTGTTTGAACTTCTGATCCGAAATAAACTACACAAAACTTAGTAATTTCCCCTCGTAATATTGACTTTCACAATTGACCCTTCTATTCTCGCTTTATTACCCGTTGATCTCTTCAAAACTAGCATGCACCTTGTACGAAACAAATTCTATTTATTAAATATACTTAACTAACTAAAAATATAGAAATGAGTAATAAACAAAAAAATTTACCTCTCAAATGGGTACATCCTCCTATACTGAACCGGTCCGCCGACTTTCGCTTCGCACGATAGATGAATCGCTAAATGCTGCATCGAATCAAACAAAGCTGGAGGAAATATTTTTTCCAACTTGCACATCGTTTCCACAATTGATACCTCGAGCGTGGTCATATTGGATTTTCGAACTTTAGGGGCGCTTAATGCTCTAAAAAAGTTGCTAACCTCCACTAATGGACCCCAAACACTATCCGATAATAATTCCCGAAATGCAAGAGGCAACAATCTTTGCATGAACACGTGACAATCATGACTTTTCATCCCAGCTAGTTTAAGTTGGTCCATATGAACACATCGTGAAATGTTAGAAGCATACCCATCACGGAACCGCAAACCCCGCAACCATTCACACACCAATTTTTTTTGCTCTTTAGCCAAACAGTACTTGGCCTTTTTCTTGAGAACTCTACCACCTCAACCCTCGCGCAAGAACAACTCCCGTCGGCTCGTTAACAACTAGAAATCTCTTCTCGCATTCAAGTTATCCTTAGTCTTCTCTGGATCATCCATCACCGTGTTTTTGATATTATCGAAGAAGTTCTTCTCCCAATGCAACACGTCTAAGTTGTGACATATCATGTTGGTGCACCAATATGGTAATTCTCAGAATATACTTCTCCGGTGCCATTTGTGCTATTTTTCAAAACCTTGAATGATAATATTTTTGTTGATGAACGGAATATTTGGGAAGAACTCTACCTGTTGTCGCATCTCTTTTCCGGATCTTCTCAACAAGGGAAAACACTCTTCTATCTTGCCTTTTAGGAAATTAGTGGTGTTGTCCTTGAAAGGGTGATCAACTGGCAGAAAACATCGATGACAATCAAAAAACTGTTCTTTCTCCCGTGGTTCAGCTGAAATGCTTTAGTCCCGTCCTTACAATATTGTAATGAAAACCTTCCATGGGTACTCCACTGCGGAAACATGCCATACCCTGGGATGTGATGGCCCACATACCAGCTGCACGCATTATAAAATTTTGTTTCATAAAGTTGTCGTATGTCTCAACCCCAACCTCCCACGGTGATTTTAGGTTCTTCAATCAATGTTCGAAGCAGAACATCTATCTTCTTCCCCGGGCTTCTGGGTCCAGATATCAACAAACTCGTAAAGATGTATTCTTGCCTCATGCAAAGATCATGCGAAAGATTATACGGCGTGACAAAGACAGGCCAACAAGAGTATGGAACGACAGAGTTTGTAAACGGGTTGAATCCATCAGTGCAAACGCCAAGTCTAACATTGTGTGGCTCATTAGCAAAATATGTGTGTGTTGTATCAAAAGATTTCCAAGCTTTTCCAGATGCAGGATGGATCATTTGATCACTTTCTCTCTGACATTTCAGATGCCACGTCATGTGTTCCGCATTCACGCGAGACACGTAGAGTAGTTGCAGACATGGCGTCAACGGTAGGTACCACGGCTTCTTGCGACCAACCAACTTCGCTCTGTTATGTGAATTCAGCCTCTCTTTGAACTTGTCTTCATTGCATTCAGGACACACCGTATACTTACTATCTACGTACTCGCCATAAAATAAAAAGCAATTGTTAACGCAAACATCAAATGTTTGATAGCCAAGCCCCAATCGGTTCATATATTTCTGCATGCTATACATACTGTCGGGCATCCTCTATCGATATTCAGGCTCAGCCATTGGCGCATCAGTTGTATGTTCTTTTCGCACGCCACATTAGAGATAGAGTGGAGTACTGAGAAATTCAGCGACCCATCCCAACACTGTGTTTCCCTCACCCGCCCGTATGGTCTCCTCGGCCTCACCCAACATCTGGAAAAATGCGTGTGCCTCCCTATTCGGTTGTTTGTTTTCAATTTCAAAATCATTTACATTTTCAAATCGGCCAGCAAATGCATCTTTGACCATCTCTCTTTTTTGATCCCTTACGTTATACCCAGACGAAGACTCCCCCATGTTTGTATCAAACTCCATATTTGTATCCAACCTCTCGTGGGGCCTTTGAATTTCACCATGCCCTTTCCATACGTAGTAATGAGGCAAAAAACCGATACTTGTAGAGATTAAACTGAATGCCATCTCTACTCCCAAATCTCCTGTTACAACATCTAATGGAAGGGCACCTAGCTTTGTTATTTCGTAATAATTGTGTTGCTGCGTGGTCTAAAAAAAGTCCCACACCAGCTTAAAAAATAGGATTCAAATAACCGTCATCACCACTAGTTTTTAATCTTTCGTACATCCAACTTCGGTCTCTGTCGTTATACATTTTATAACCTATTACAAACACCAAAAACTATCATTAATAAACAATCACGTGTGGGGTTGTCTATTATTAAAATGAGAAAATAAATATATCACTAGAATATTTATACACATATGCAAAAATATTTAACACTTAATTAAAACTGTTAACATGCACTAAAAAACTATTTATAAACATACAAACATAACACTGATGATACCACAACAAATTCCACTATCGTATTTCAATAATTTAATTGCATGCTAAAACTTAATAATTTTTAAAAAATAGATATCCGTATTTTTGGAGAGTCAAGCCAACAAAACACAGTAAATGTATTAAAATTACCTACTAATTGCCTCGAATTGTGAGCAGTAGAGTCTCACCAAATTTTTGGAGAGTTTGTTGGATAAATGTTTTTGGAGATGGAGGTTTTTGGGGATGAAGACAGTAGAAAATGGAAGAAAATGGGTGAAATGAGAGAAAAAGACAAGAAATCTGTGATATGAGTGTTATAGCTTCAAAAAAATCTGTCACTATGGATTTTTATGCTGACAGATTTATTTATTCCTAAGTGTGGTGTAAGAATAATCAATCACTATTGCTTTAATGTTTGTGGGGTCAAAAAAATCTGTCACCGTGTCTGAATATGGTGAAAGATTATTCTGACCCCACAAAAGCACAATCCATGTGATATCAATGGTGACCGAATTTTTGAAACCCAACGAAGGAACAATCCATGTGATGCAATGAAGTCAAAATATTTCCCCCCACAATTTCATATCTTTAAAAATACCTCATTTTTCACAAACTTGATCTCCTCTCGTTCTCTCAAATCCAAAAATTCCTCTCCTCTCGTCTTTCTCTTTTTTTTTTTTGGGTGTTATATTAGTTATATAGTTATTTGGGTGTTTCTATATATATATTGTAACAGCCCGAAAAATAATTAAAACCTAAAATTATATAAAATCAGAGTGCGGAACAGGTTAACAAGAATTCTAAATTCTCACTACCGCAAAGGATGTTACAGTACACTTAAAGTAACAAGGGTTACAATATGATACTTAATCTAGGTCTTGAGGTGAGTAAATGTCAGCACTCCACGGTCTCTGAGCTCTACTCCTGAAAGTCTGGAAGGAATGAAAAAACAAAACATTTGATGAGATAAAAAATCTCAGTGAGTGTACATGGTGTGTGTGCAGACCATGATTTTCTTAATATAATACTTGTTTTTCAAATGATTTGAGACAGAGAAGCGATATGTAACATGCAAATATTTTGACTGTGAGAATCATAACTATTTTAACTAGAAATCACTTTATAGTAAGTAGCTTCAACGAAAACTTTATTTTTGACATAAATCAGTTTTATTGAAACGTTAGTTCTCTGACAGAATTAACTTTAGCTGAAACTTTAATCTTCGCCATATCACTTTAACGGAAACATTGATCTTTAACCCATCAATTTATCTGAAACGTTGATCCTTACAGATCACTTAATATGAACTTTTAACTGAAACATTAGCCACTTTTGATGACGAGGTCCACGTATTTTTGTCGATGCAGACCACCTTATCGCCTCATACAAACAGACCTTGTCTCCCCGTGTAAAGAGCTACTTTACAATCTGAAACACATGCCATGGTACATGTGGAAAACTACGACCCAACAAAGACACAACGACCTCCCGATGTGTCTAAGAGGGAATGGGCCATGGGGACATAAGGCCCAACCGGCAAGCCCTCTGCCGCCCGGTGGCACCCCGTGCACACCCAAGCCAAGTTGGATCCAACTAACTGAAAGGGACATATCCGAACATAACAGGACATAATCATCATAAATGACAAAATTCTTTTGAACAAACGATTTCACGATCCACATGATTTAGGAAATCAATTTCGAGTAAAACTATACTTTGAGAATTTCTTTTGAATAGAACTCTGCTTAGAAAATCGATTTTAAGTAAACTATAGATATATATGCATGCATCCTTCCAGTTTTTTAAAAACACGTAATACATTTGTGAACACTCACCTTAAGTCCAATTGCAAGGATGTCGAGATACCCCGAAGTTAAGCTCATCTACCTATTGGTCAAGCGAAAGATCAACTCCAACACCTCTAAACTTAATCCTAACGTAAAGAAAGCAAATCTAAAATGATGATTACTAATCTTAACTTATCTTAGATACCTATACATATACAAATCATATGATACACATTACACACAAAGAGATAATATAATCGCACGCAATAAATAATTTAATTACAAACATAAAATACTTACTTAATCCACTAATTTTAATTTAGAACAACATATTGGAACTATAAGATTCAAAACTAAACTATGGTAGTTTAGTTTACTATTTTATGTAAAATCACGAACTTTTCAATATTCCATAAAATCTCAAAACAATCTTACGAACATAATGACGTAACCATATAAAACTCATCAGTTAAGAACAAGAGTCTTAACATGCTCTATTAATTTTCTAAACTGATTACACACTTTCCCGCAAGATTTTCTGGCAGTGATTTTGGAACAATTTTATAAAATTCATTACACGTGATAAATTCACCAAAGTGTAGAGTAGGTTTAGAAACACCTTTAAGTTATTACAGAAAAAGTTTCAATCACAAAATACGTCATTTAGCATGTTAAATAATTCGTTAATTAAAGAGTGTAAAAACAGAATATACTAATATATTAATACCTTGCAAGTGTTTCTTCCTTTTACTTGTTTTGTATGTATGGATAGGAGTTTAGAAATAGGAACAATAGATAATTTGAAGATGAGCTAGCTGCAAAAATATTAATATTTCCCTTGCCTTGTATATATATATATATATATGATGGAATTTGGTGGTGAGGTGTACAATTGACATGTGGAAGGATGACAAGGAAAAAAGTGATGATGTGTATTAAAAAAAAGTGACTAGTGGCAATGAAACTAGTAAATAGGTGGCATGGATACATAATTATAAGATTCTTGAGGTACTATGTATATATGCAAGTTAAAGACCAAGATTATCAAATGATTAATCAATTAGAGTATTACTAAAAAGATTATAAGTAAATGGCATTAACAATCTAAACTAAATAGTTCTTATTTTCTAATCTTAAATACAAATTTTCAAACATATCTAACAAAGTTCGTAATATATATTTATATAAGAAAAGATACTAATTTAAGAGACAAAAAAATTTAGGGGTATTACATATATATATATATATATATATATATATATATATATATATATATATATATATATATATATATATATATATATATATATATATATATATATATATATATATATATATATATATATTAATTTTTGTGTTTATATATAATAAACATCTACTACATACTATATACATATATATAAATTCCATACAAACGGGCAGTAATTTTTTTGACCCCATTGATCTATACTCACAAATTTCACACCAATGGGGAGTAATTGTTTTGTGGGTATTGCTCCATTTTCTTGTAGTGTTGGTAAAACAAAGACATGTAAATAATTGATGTGGGGTATTTTCGTCTGGATACGTGTCCGCTCTCCAACACTCCACGTCAGACTGCTTTAGTTCCTGTTGGATGCTTAAGCAGCTTTTGAGTTCAGAACCTGCACTCAACACCACACGTTAACTAAGCCAGTGCCTCCTCCGGCGAAGGCACTCCGACGCTCAAGTCAGATAGGTTGGAATTTGAGGTATTGTCGTCAGAGACAATAGCTCGAATTTATAGCTCGAAATATGCCCAAATAGGTTGAATTTGAGCTCTATAGGTCGAATTAGCACACCTCGAAATGGTATTGAGAACCGTGATGAGAAAACCCGAATAGATCGAATTACTCTCAAATAGCTCGAAATACACTCTATATAGATCGAACAAGAGCTATTGCAATATAGCTCGAATTATTGCTCTATAGCTCGAATTCGATGTATATAGCTCGAAATTAGATGCTAGAAAATAAAAAACGTACCTTAGAATGAGGCATGGGACCCCCTTATATAGTAATAAGAGTCCTTATTCGTCTAAAAGTGCAATCCAAGTAGAACTATGACTCAAAATAGGTCGAATTAGAGCTATTTTGAAATAGCTCGAATTGGTCCTTCAAATAGGTCGAATTGGGCCTCAAATAGGTCGAATTTGGGCCCATATAGCTCGAACTGGACTCCTGGGCCTCAAATAGATCAAACTTTAGCCCATATAGCTCGAATTGGGCTTTTGGGCCTTCAAATAGATCTTATTTGAGCCCATATAGCTCGGATTGGGCTTGTATAGCTCGAATTGGGCCTTTTTGGGCCCAAATTGATCTCGCTTGGGCTCAATTTGGGCCTACTTGGGCCAATTTCCGAGTTTTGCCTTGAATTGTAATTTTGCATTAAAAAATAATGGTGCTGACGTGGCATAATATGTCCCGAAATACGTTCGTGTATTGTATCGGATATTATGACGTGTCGGTACCGAAATATGGTACATCAATAATATAACTGAGAATGTGGTTAGAATCTACAACTAGACGTGCAAACTTACTCTTGTTGCATAAGATGTAGATTTTGTTGATGAATAGCATTAACTAAAACAAGAATAGTGGAAAAGCATTCTCGTCTTTCCCAATTCTCTAACGACAGTCAGGACTTTGCTGCAAACATATTTAAGTTAAATTCTCAGATCTACATGCTATAATCATCGATCTTGTACAAACGACCCACATTTACAAGTCCCTTATTCTATCTTTTGAAGATTCCTGCAGGAAAACAGACAACGCCAAAAAATAAAAAGCTAAAACTTTTGAGCCCATAAGATATCAAAAGGAAAGTCTTTCTTTTATCTACAACTAAAATTATACGTATACTTATATACACAAAGTTTTGACTCTCAAAAACATCGTCAAAGGAGGTTTCGAAGCAAGACAATCCTAATATGTCTACTTCTCTATCTGAGGCTTTATCGGAACTATGGAAAGAACTATCAGACGATTCTCCACTACTGGACTAAACTGCCTTTTACCTATTTGACTAGTGCTTTCACGACTACTACCACTAGTGGACTCACTATCTGATGCAGGTTCCATTAAAGTTCAAGGTAAGTAGTTACCAGAACGGGGGTCGCGGTCGATAAAACGCTCTTTGCTGGGGTCACGACGTTCGTAAGACCTTTGAGCAGGAACAAAGATGTTTGGAGCTCCCGGTACATGTATTTTAGTAGCCCGTGAATTACGGGGATGCTGGTCGTATTGGATTCAAACGTCGCGGATTGTTGTGGTAATTGTGATGCGCACGTGATGCCGATGGTCATGATTGGTGATCTCGGGAGTTGTAGTGGGGACGTGAGCAAGATTGCGACAGTGGATGGATGAGCGGCTGTGTGATCGATTTCGGCGTAGGCGAGCCGTCGTAGCAGATAATCACAAAAAAATTTTAAAAAAATTTCGCAAAAAAATTCATAAGGCATATAACTCAAAATTGATAAGTCGAACAAACAAGGATGCTTTTTGATTTATTAATTTTGAGTAATTTATAGGCCTGAACGGGAGAAATTTTGACTAAATATTTCGAGTTAATTGCTACAAAGACACTCATTTTGACTTACGAGGGGTAGAATGGTAATTTGGAGCTTTTCGAGTTATAATTCACAATTCCAAGATAAGCTTTCCGAGCTATTTTTTTGGCTTTCTGGGTGGCAACGCTCGCGAGAAATGAGGAAATGAAGAATTCGCGCGGAGTATTTATAGGAAAAATGATTTTTATTTATTGCAATGCCACTATTTCGAGTTATTGGCCTATTTCGACCTAATTGACCTATTTCGAGTTACTACTCTGGGTGATTCATTTCAAGCTATCTATTTCAACTTACCAAATTTAGTAAGTTTCCACTTATTTCTCTTCGAGCTATTTATGGCAAAAATGTTGGTTTTTTCATGCCAAGGCCGTTTTCGTTGCACGATTCTCGGCTCGTGGAAATACTTTATAGTTTGTATCACAAATGTTTCTACACATTACTCTTACAAACTGGGGGACTCCATGATGTACCATATTTCGTTACCGCCACATAATAATATCGATTCAATACCACGAGCGTATTTGGGAATATATTATGCCACGTCAGCAGCATTATATTTTAATGCAAAATTAGAATTTCAGGAAAAACTCAAAATCAGGCCCATGCAGGCCCATTTCGAGTTATTTCAGGCCCATTTTGAGTTGTTTGAGGCCCATTTCGACTTATTTGGGCATCTATTTCGACTTATTCTAAAACGACTCTATTTCAAGTTATTTTGAATCATAGTTCTACTTGGAATAGACTTCTAGCTAAGGAAGGACTCTTAGTAGTATATAAGGGGGCCCCATATCTCATTTTTAGGTACGTTTTTCATATTTTAACTGTCCATTTCGAGGTATATAAATCAAATTTGAGCTATTTGGCATTCATATCGACTTGACATAATAGCTCTATTTCGAGTTATACTACAAGAATTTCGAGTTATTTGAAAGTCTTCATTTCGACTTATTGAGGACTCTCATTTCGACTTATTTTGCTTCCTTTTGACTTGTTTTGCTACATTTCAACTTGTCACTTCGACCTATCATTTTGAATTGTTGCCTCGCACAACAAGATTTCACATTCCGACCCATCTGACTTGAGCGTCAGAGTGCCTTCGCCGAGAAGGCACCGGCTTAGTTTACGTGTAGTGTTGATTGTTGCGAACTCAAAAGTTGCTTAAGGATCGAGTAGGGACTGAAGCAGTCTGACGTGGAGTGTTAACAAGTGGACACGTATCGAGATGAAAATACCCCACATCACATATAATAACAACAAGTTAAATGTTATACAAAATATTTTTCTTTAAAAAAGGTTAAAGAGAATTTATTAAGAATAAAATTATATATATATATATATTATATATATATATATGTGTGTGTGTGTGTGTGTGTGTGTCGGAGGGATAAATCCCACCAAATTGAAAAAATTGAAAAATTTGGCAAAAAAGTGGCGGTAAATCCGCCACCATTTTTTTTTAAAATTTTCGGAATTGTGGTGACAGAAAAATCTGTCACCACGATTCTTTTAAAAAAAAAAAACTGTGGGGTCAGAATAATCTGTCACCACGGTACAAACGTGGTGATAGAATTTTCTGAAACAACGGTTTTTTATAAATATAGGAAAAAACCTTGGCGTCAATATAATCAGACGCCACGCCTTTTATAAAAAAAAAATAAAAAAAAAAAAAAACCGTGGCGTCAAAATAATCTGACCCCATGGGTTTTTTTTTATATTTTCACTTTTCTTTAATATTAATTCATGGCTACAAATTAATCTGACCCCACGTTTTGGCTACAGATTAGTCTGACCCTATGTGGTGACAGATTTCCTTGACCCCATATATGGAGAGTAATTAATCTGTTACTATTGTTGACATAAGTTTATGGTAACAAGGCCTATAGTAACAAAACCTTGTTACAAATTTTTCTAACCCCATTGATCTATGCTCACAAATTTCACACCAATGGGGAGTAGTTTTTTCTGTGAGTATTGCTACATTTTCTTGTAGTGAGTGTTGGTAAAACAAAGACATGTAAATAATATAACTAAGAATGTGGTCACAATCTACAACTAAACGTGCAAACTTACTCTTGTTGATGAATAGCATTAAATAAAACAAGAATAGTGGAATAGCATTCTCGTCTTTCCCAATTCTCTAACGACAGTCAGGAATCCGCTGCGAGCATATTTAAGTTAAATTCTCAGATCTATTCTATCTTGTACAAACGGTCACCCACATTGACAAGTCCCTTATTCTTTCTTTTGAAGATTCCCGCAGGAAAACAGACAACGCAAAAAAAAAAAAGCTAAAACTTTTGAGCCCATAAGATATTAAAAGGAAAGTCTTTCTGTTATCTACAGCTAAAATTATATGTATACTTATATACGTAAAGTTTTGACTCTCAAAAACGTCGTCAAAGGCAGTTTCGGAGCAAGACAGTCTTATGGGCAATTTCTTAGGACTTTAATTTTATTAGAATTTTAGTTATTTTAGAGTTTTAGTGGTATTAGGATTTTATAATTATTAGATTAGTTTCCTTTTTGAATTTGTTTCCTAGTAGGATTCTATTTCCTACTTTAGTTAGGGTTTTTGAGAACTATATATAGTTCTTTTTCTTTGTACTTTATTCAGCTTTTCATTATTCATTAATAAAAATTGAAAATTCATCTGGTGGATTCCAGATTTTTTTCTTTGATTACACGTATGTGTGTTGATTGCACGTTTCCGTTCTGCGTCATGCTATCCTTCTTTGCTCAAACAGACATTTATTTTGTGTATCCACCAATTATTAGCTTTAAATTGTACTGCAAAATATAGTTTATCATCTCATTCGATTATCCTTAGATATAGGTAGGGTGTCCACGGTTTGGATAAAACTGAAAACCGAACCTAAAACAGATAATTTGGTTCAAACCATAAACAAAACAAATTTATTGGTTAGGTTTTCCGTTTTGACATTTGGGCGTTAAAAAAAATCAAGTTTTTGTATAACCGAACCGACTTAACCAATAACCGAAAACCGATTATTATTTTTCTAGAATTTAGTCTTTATGGACCTTTAACTTTTATGTGCCTTATTTTACTTATTTTGTAACAGAGGAGAGGTAGAAACACTACAAAACATATTTTCACTGCTTTCTTATTTTATTATGTGCAGGGATGTAATTTCTTATTAATTACTATTTTCACTTTAAAAGAAACGTGATGAAGTCATCATGACTTTAAACAACGTAATTTCATTTTTGTCAACTACGATTATCTTTTTCTAGTTTTCTCCAATAAATTAAACATCTTTTGAATCAAACTACATAATTTCGTTAAATTCTATAATTCGTTGAAGGCATAAAAAGAAAACGTGACAACAATACTACAAAGTTCACTAAAAGTGTTTAGGCATAAAATTTTAGTGTTTTTAGTTGTAAATTATATTATTATTTATTAATATAAGTAGAGAATCGGTTTAATGGTTAACTTGTAACCGTAACCGAACTAATGAGTTAAAACCAAAAAACCGAACCGCTTCATTGGTTTGGTTATCGGTTAGTGCTTTTAGGCCAACCAAAAACCCGGCTTCTTTTAAAAACCGAACCATTGGTTCGGTTAACGGAACCATGAACACCCCTAGATATAGGTTCCCATCAATCTAGGAGACCCTAAACAAAACTGTACTTGCCATTCGGCACCAATGAGGCAGCTTCTGCACTGATAAGAAAATGGTGTTTCAAAGAAAAAGGCTAACCAGAGCTATACTTCAATCAAAAACTGATGCCATCTCTACCAAGCTGGAAGACAGGAACCAGCATTAGTTATAACTAAATATAATCACATTGGCAGCAAAAGCATTAAAGGCTAAGGAACAAGAACCCAATTCCATTCAACAGTCTCAAGCAATCACCTTCTGTGAAATCTTATGATAAGGTGGTGAGGCTATAGCTCACATTCAAAACACGATCTAAGTACAATGCCATAGAAAGTTAGAATATCAAAACCAAATGCGAGCATCTCATATAATCTTAACATCTTTCTCTTGACGAATTATAAACAAGTGACAGCAAGAACGGAAATGAAATGACCAAAGTAAATGTGATAGTGGAGAAAGAGTTAAAGCATTCGTTTAGGTAAATACCGAAGCACACAATGGCACGTAGGAATACAAAAGACGAACCTTACAAATAGACAACAAAGTGTCAAAAAGAAAAGCCTTCCATGATTTCAAGAAATCATTCTTTATCAAGGGGAAAAAAATGTTTTCTTCATGATCTTCATCTAGAAAATCATACTCAACAGGAAGGGGAAGCTTGAAATGGCAACAAAAAACAAGTTTACTGCTCCTCATTTTCTTCTCTAGAAAATTAGAAGCAATTAAGAAAAACTAGACCATGTTAGGTACTATGTTCCTCAACAGTAATTTTATTTCTTTAAATTAACTGCACCTTAATAAATTAATCATGTTGATAACTCAAGAACATGATAACAGTATTTAACTGGAAACAAGGAAAGTATGTTGCTTACTGATCATTTATAAGTATGCCTCTCCATATTCCTACTCATAAACTGATATATGTATTATTTGTTCATCTGTCTGACATTAGATACACCTAAATTTGCATAGAATAAGTCTATGGTTATTAATGTACATAGTAACAAGACATATATTACACAAAATTACAAGGTAACGGGTTCTAACTTTATCTATATTGTCGAAATTTTGGCATAAAAAATTAGAGCATTCTCCCTGTACTTAAAACCCTGACTGCCACCTCCGAAATATTGGAAAACAAAAAAGTTAAAGGTGGTCTCTCCTAGACGTAGCAACTGTTTAAATATAATTTGCAATAAATCAATGATACCCCACATCATAAATTTGCTTAAAATACAAGAATGATCATGATGACTTTAGAAAACTCTAATCCCTGACGGTTGTTGTGATATTTCACACTACATTTAATGATGTCTATATAATTGCAAGATATTAACATAGTTTATTAAAATTAAATAGCAGCCACAATTCAAAGCGGTTGTTATGTCTATAAACTGAAGACAAATCTAATTTGTTGAAGCAAGAAAAAGAAGTGCAAAGAGTGAGCAACCAATGTTTTCAGAACCGGACCGGACATTGAACCGGTAACGTTAGTGGTTACATGTTTAGTCAATTTAATCGGTTTCACCGCTTGTTCGAACCGGTGAACGATGTACTTCATAAATTTTGAAATATTTATCTTGGACATATATAAAATAAAGATCGAAAACAAATAATCTTCCATACTCAAACAGATAAAATTATATAAGTATTCTCAACCCTTAAATATTAAAACTATATAACTCCAAACCATATAAAACATATATTTTTTGTGTTAAAAAATATAAAACATATATTCAACTAAATAAACATACACTTTGCAACAAGCATTAACGTATGCACTAACACAATTTAGCTAAACATAATAAAAGTTAATATATTTGTATATTTGGTGAAAGATTATGTTTTTAAGAGTAATTTAATGTCTTTCTTTAGTTTTCTCTATCACATTTAGTTTAATTGTAAAGTTGTTTATTTTATAATTTTTGAATCCTTTGATTTTGGTTCTTTTAGTGCCTTTCTATTCATTAATTGTGCTTATACAATATTATCTTCTCAAAATAAGACACCACTGCTTTTTGTTTTTTTTTTTTTGCTTCTCCATACAAAGGCAATCAATGCTAATATAATGCATTTTCCCAAATAAAGTCAATCAGTGCATATAATTCAATTTCCCAAATGAAGCTAATTAATGCATAACAATGAATGCATAACTACTATTCGATGCATAAATACTCCTCTCTTCTTATGGTAAATTACTTTCTTGAAGATATCTTTCACCAAGAAACCTATTTCTTTCATTTCTCTCAAGTCAATTCTCCTTTTCAATTCTTTAATGCTTGAGTTTCTTCATTCTTTTTTCCTTTCCATGTCATTCTTTATTCTTTTCTCCTTTTTGTACAATTAGGATGAAGATGTTGCAGCAAGATTAAGGGATACATACATAAATTACAAAAAGGGGGGGGGGAGGGACGGCCGGTTCATTCAGCAGTCCGGTTGACCGGTTCAACCGGTAAATGCAGCGGGTTGGCTCGTTTCTGGGAAAACTGGTTCATGGTGCACCTCCGGACCGGACGCGTTGCCGGTCAGCGGTTTAACCTGTCGGATTGGCTGGTCCGGTCAGGTTTTAAAACGATTGTGACCAACAGCCGACAGTATTGAGAGCATCACTTGTACAAATATTGCATTCATAAATTGTAAAATTCATTTCTAAGTTATTGCAATTTTCAATCTAGCCCCAAGTTTTCTTTTCTTATTTTATTTTAATCCCTAAACACCCAACATATTGCGGTATCAGAGCCACCCTTAATCTGATATATGTTCCCTAAATATATATGAATTCATCCCCAAACAACGAGCTTGCCTTCACATATTTCCCACAAGGTGTACCAATCTTTGTTTGACAAAATTATGAACTATGGAGCGTTTTAATGCAAATGTTATTCCAGTCTCATGACCTCTGGGACATCGTCGAGGAAGGCTATCAAAAATATACACCAAAGGAAGAAGCTACGTTGATGGCACCAAAGAAGAAATAGCATAAAGAGAACAAGACCTTGTCCTTTATACAACAAGGGGTAAGTCGTTCCATTCTTCCGCGCATAATGGGTGTTAGAACTTCTAAAGATGCATGGGACATGTTGAAAAAACAATTTGGTGGCTATGAAGAAGTTATCTCCATAAAATTACAAAACTTACGGCGTGATTTTGATAACTTGTTCATGAATAATAATTAGAATGTGCAAGAATTTTTCTCAAGAGTTACTGTTATTATTAATGAAGTTCGCGCATATGGAGATAATGTCAAAGACAAGAAAATTGTCAAAAAAGTACTACGGAGCCTGCCGGTAAAAGTTGAGCAAATAGTTGCCGCCATTGAGAAATCTAAAGATTTATCAAAATTATATTTAGATGAACTCATGGGACCGCTCTCATGAAAAAAGAATGAGCCGATTTTCTAACCAAAACTTGGAATAAGCTTTCTAAGTAAAAGTTAATGCAGGTGATAAGAATAATCAAAGCCAGCAGGACAAAAGGAATGCCTCTACCTCAAGAGGGGCAGAGGAACAGGTCGCGCTAGAAATCAAAATTTCCGCAGACGTGATCTAGTAAAAGAAGGTAACTCTCAAGACTCTCAAAATTTAGATTCAAGTTGCAGAATTTGCAGGAAAAATAATCATGTCACAAAAGACTTCCGATTCAAGTGCAAGTGCAAAAATCCAAATCACTCAGACATGGATTGTTGGTACAAGGATGATGAAAAGGCAAAAGAAACAAACTTCACTGAAGAAGCAAATGAAAATCAGGTATTCTATTCCAACCTAAATTCTCCGAAAAAAATTGAGAATATATGGTATGTGGACACTGAATGCAGCAATCACATGTCTGGAAAAAAAAATATTTTTGTGGAGATTGACGACTCATACTCATCAGAAGTAAGGCTCAGAGATGGCAAAGAGTAAAAAATCAATGGAAAAGGCACAGTTGCAGTGAAGACAAGAAAAGGCGAAACAAATTTCATCAAAGATGTCTTTTACGTTCCAGGTCTGACTTAAAACTTACTCAGTGTGGGCCAACTATTGCAGAAAAATTACAAAGTGGAGTTTTATAATGACCAATTCGTTATTATTGACAAAAAACTAAATTTGGTTATGGCTAAAGTTAAAATGAGTACAAATAAAGTATTTCCTCTTACTTTGCCACTAACTGAGAAGATGGTACTTCAAAGCACCACAGACGATGATCACACCATTTTGCATTTGAGGTACGGACATCTTAGTTATAAAGGCTTACATTTGTTAAGTAAGAAAAATATGGTTCTTAGCCTCCCAGTTATTCCAGATCAGGATAAGACGTGCGAAGGATGCATTTTTGGAAAAAATCATTGCCTACCATTTCAGAAGATCATTCAGAGCCAAAGCTCCACTTCAACTAGTCCATGTAGACATATTTGGACCAACTCAGACGCCATCTCGAAACGACAACAGGTATTTCCTCTTGTTCGTTGATGACTATACAAGAATGATGTGGATTTATATCTTAAAAGCATAAATCAGAAGCATTCACGAAGTTCATGGAGTTTGAAGCACGAGTGGAAAATCAAAGTGGCAAAAAGATAAAGAGCCTTAGAACAGATCGAGGTGGAGAGTTCATTGGCAAAGCTTTCATGAACTATTGCGAAGAGAAAGGCATTCACAGACAACTAACAGTTCATTACAGCCTAAACAAAATGGAGTTGCTGAGTAATAGAATAGCACGATCGCTGAAATGGCACGAAGCATGATGGCTGGAAAAGGACTTCCTAAAAGCTTCTGGGCTGATTCAGTAATTACAACAGTTTACATTTTGAACCGATCACCGACAAAGGCCGTTGTAAACAAGACGCCATATGACGCGTGGTTTCACCAAAAACCACAGATAATTAATTTCAAAGTTGGATGCATAGCATATTCTCATATTCCTTCCCAGCAGCGTGAAAAGTTAGATGAAAAACGAGAAAAGTTAATATTTGTTGGTTATAGTGACGAATCCAAGGGATATCGTTTACTAAACCCAAAGACAAATAAACTCATCGTTTACCTTTGATGAAAAACAGTCATGGAACTAAGAAGAGAATACAGCAAGAAATAACAGCTATTTGCCTCCGCCGTCGACTATTGAACCAGACGACCCAAGTCCAAGTGCTAGCCCAAGTTCCTCAGGACCATCTTAAGAGTTCTATCCAGAATCTGAAAGTCCAATAAGAAAGGTACGCATTTTACAAGAAATTTATAAATCATGTGATGTAGCATTCTTCACTTGTGAGCCACAGACAATCGAAGAAGCTGCCAAGGAAGAAGTATGTTTCAATGCGATGGATGATGAAATGGCAAGCATCGAGAAGAACAAAATATGGGAGCTTGTAGATGTTCCCGAAGAAAAGAGAGTAATCGGGCTGAAATAGGTCTACAAAACAAAATTGAAAGAAGATGGCTCAATCTCAAAGCACAAGGCACGCCTAGTCGCAAAAAGATATTATCAGCAGGCGGGCGTTGACTTCAATTAAACATTTTCTCCATTTGCACGAATGGAGACAATAAGGCTCGTGCTAGATCTAGCTGCCCAACTTGAGTTACCAATTTATCAGTAGGACGCCAAGACAACATTTCTAAATGAAGATCTGGAAGAAGAAGTCTATGTCAAGCAACCTCAAGGTTAAATCGTCAAAGGCAAAGAAGATAAGGTCTATCAACTCAGAAAAGCATTATATGGACTCAAGCAAGCACCAAGAGCCTGGAATAGCAAAATCGATACCTATTTCCAAAAGAATGGATTCGCGAGAAACTAGAGCGAACCATCACTCTACGTGAAGAAACAAGGTACTAAAGATTTTCTTATTGTTTGTCTTTACGTAGATGACTTGATACATACGAGCACGAATCCAACAATAATGGAATAATTTAAGAAGACAATGGTGCAAGAATTTGAGATGACTCATCTTGGCTTGATGAAGTATTTTCTTAGAATTCAAGTCTGTCAGTCAAAATGAGAAATATTTATTTCTCAAGAAAAATATCTTGAAGGAATTCTGAAAAAGTTCCAAATGCAGAATTGCAAGCCAATATCTACTCCACTTGTAGCAAATGATAAATTGACGATGAATGATGGAGCATAAAAAGTTGATCAAAAAATGATGGAGCATAAAAAGTTGATCAAAAAATGTAGGAGTTTAGTAGGCTCCCTGATATATATGAAAAACACGAGGCCAGATATCGTATACCCGGTTAGCTTGATCTCAAGGTTTATGCATGATCCAAGTAAGTTACACTATGCAGCAGCAAAAAGAATATTGCGATACCTACAAGGTATGAAGAATTTTGGTATTAGATATATTAAGGAAAAAGAGAGTAATCTCATTGGATACAACGACAGTGATTGGGCTGGATTAGTGGATGATCGCAAATGTATATCAGGATATATATTCTGCCTTGGATCAAAGATAATATCATATGGACTTCAAAGAAGCAGAAGACTGTATCGCTTTCATCATCAGAAGCTGAATATATAGCCGCAATAGATGTTGCACGGGAAGCAGTTTGGTTAAGAAGAATTCTTGCGGAACTTCTGCAAAAGCAGGAATTTCCTACGACAATCTATTGCGACAACATGTCGACTATTTCAATGACAAAAAATCCAGTTTTTCATGCAAGATCGAAGCCTATCGAACTTTGTCATCATTTCATCAGAAATCTAGTCCAAGATCAACAAAGTCAATTGGAGTTCGTCAACACTAACGAGCAACTTCCGGATAGCTTCACAAAAGCAGTCACCGCCAAGAAGATCGCACAATTTCGAAATGAGGTCCAGAGGCAAATTAAGAGGGGGTGTTGAAATATAATTTGCAATAAATCAATGATACTCCACATCATAAATTTCCTTCAAAAATATAAGAATGATCCTGATGACTTTAGAAATCTCTAGTCCCTCACGGTTGTTGTGATATTTCACAACTACAATTAATGATGCCTATATAACTGCAAGGTATTAAAATAGTTTATTAAAATTAAATAGTAGCCACAATTCAAGGCGTTTGTTATGTCTATAAATTGAAGACAAATCTAATTTGTAGAAGCAAGAAAAAGAAGTGGAAAGATTGAGCATCAGGCGAGAGTATTTAGAGCATCACTTGTACAAATACTGCATTCAGAAATTGTAAAATTCATTTCTAAGTTATTGCAATTTTCTATCTAGCCCCACGTTTTCTTTTCTTATTTTATTTTAATCCCTAAACATCCAACAACAACCACCTCCCAGACGATAAAAAAATAAAAAATAGAAAGAAATGACCAAATTAATAGAAACATCATCACCATATTCAGAAATTGATTATCTATTCTAGTAGTTCCTAGAAGTCAAAATAAATTGCATAATATGAAATAAGACAAATCGCAGCAAATTATCTATGTTACTCTTGCTTAGTTACCTTCAATTATTCTGGCGTACGAAGATCATATAAAACAAATAGCACTAAGACTGGAAAATTACGAAGTTTATATAGGAAGAGATGGCGAAAGTTTCTGAAATTTAATAAACTAATAGGGTAAGATTTATTGAATTTGACCAAGTCATCTTATATATAAGGGAGATAAAAGCGCTAAACACCCTATACTATAGGGGGTGTAGCGATTTGCCCCCTGAACCTTTTTTTTTGGCAACAAGCCCCATGTACTATGGATAAATATGTTGTTTGCCCCCTCAATTATTAACTCGAAAATATAATTTGCCCCCTGATCAAATTTCCATCCAATTTTTGCCAGAATTTGAAACGTGAACATGATGGTTCATCACTATTCAACCTCAGATTCAATAAAATGCCTTTATTCACTTCGATTTTTGTTATATTGTTCTGAATTTCCAAGCCGTAAATTTTGACAATTTAAACTATGCTTTGAGAATTAAGGAAATATAACAAAAATCAAAGTGAAAAAAGGGAATTTCATTGAATTTGAGGTTAAAAAACAACGAACCCTCATGTTCACGTTTCAAATTCCGGCAAAAATTGGCTGGAAATTCGATCAGGGGGCAAAAAGTCTTGTTTATCCATAGTACAGGGGGCTTGTTGCAAAAAAAAGAAGTTGAGGGGGCAAATCGCTACACCCCCTATAATATAGGGGGTTTAACGGTTTTATCCTTATATATAATTACTCACATGCAACATCTACCACAAATTCATGCAGCTAAAATTACATAAACATGAACAATCAAAGAAATTTCTAATAGATTAAGTTTTTTACATGACAAAAGGAAAAATATTGGATTATTAGACTTTACCCATCAAAAGAAAGAATTGTTTTTTTTTTTTACATATTAAGTATGCCAAAAGAGATGTATCACATGATATGCTATTAATTATTTAATTTTGAAAGATTAGTTTGTGAACATACTTGGGTCTGTGTTAAATATACATTTTATTCACTAGAAGCTTCGAGTTTTTAAATATTGATTTTAGGAATGTTTCTTGCTAATTTTTGATAAAGATGAATCAAAGACATTGATGTGGGGTACATTCGTCTGGTTACGTGTCCGCTCTCCAACACTCCATGTCAGACTGCTTTAGTTCCTTAGTTCCTGCTGGATGCTTAAGCAGCTTTTGAGTTCAGAACCTACACTCAACACTACACGTAAACTAAGCCGATGCCTCCTCCGACGAAGGCACTCCGACGCTCAAGTCAGATAGGTCGGAATGTGAGGTATTGTCGTCAGAGACAATAGCTCGAACAAATAGGTCGAATTTAGCTCAAATAGGTCGAATTTGAGCCGTATAGATCGAATAAGCACACCTCGAAATGGTATTGAGAACCGAGATGAAGGCACCCGAATAGGTCGAATTACCCTCAAATAGCTCCAAATACACTATATATAGATCGAACAAGAGCTATTGCAATATAGCTCGAATTATTGCGCTATAGCTCGAATTCGATGTATATAGCTCGAAATTAAATGCTTGGAAAATAAAAACGTACCTTAGAATGAGGCATGGGACCCCTTATATAGTAATAAGAGTCCTTATTCAGCTAGAAGTACTATCCAAGTTGAACTATAACTCTAAATAAGTCGAATTAGACCTATTTCGAAATAGGTCCAATTGGGCCTTCAAATAGGTCGAACTGGGCCTCAAATAGATCAAATTTGGGCCCATATAGCTCGAACTGTACTTCTGGGCCTCAAATAGATCGAATTTGAGCCCATATAGCTCGAACTGGACTTCTGGGCCTCAAATAGATTAAATTTGAGCCCATATAGCTCGAACTGGGCTTTGGGGCCTCAAATAGATCGAATTTCAGCCCATATAGCTCGGATTGGGCTTGATATAGCTCGAATTAGGCCTTTCCGAGCCCAAATAGATCTTGCTTGTGCTCAATTTGGGCCTACTTGGGCCGATTTCCGAGTTTTGCCTTGAATTGTAATTTTGCATTAAAAAGTAATGGTGCTGACGTGGCATAATATGTCCCGCAATACGTTCGTGTATTGTATCGGATATTATGACGTGGCGGTACCGAAATATGGTACATCATGGAGTCCCCCAGTTCGTAAGAGTAATGTGTACAAACATTGGTCATACGAACTAAAAAGAAGTCACATAACCGAGTATCGTGCAACGAAATCGGCATCGGCGTAAAAAACCAAGATTTTGACCAAAAATATCAAAATTCGAAAATAGGTCGAATTTACTATTTTTGGTAACTCGAATTAGTATAGGTCGAAATTACCTTTGAAAAATGATAACTCGAATTCCAGAAAATTTTTGCTGAAAATAGCTCGAATTTGCATATAGGTCGAATTTGAGGGCATTTTGGTAATTTTCGCATCATTTCACCTATAAATACTCCACTCCCAGCTTCATTTACTCATTTTCGCGCCTAAGCATTCCTCCAAAGCTCTCGAGAAATAGCTCGAATTTATAGCTCAAAATTACTATTTTTAGTAAGTTCACTGAAATAGCTCGAAAATCCTCCCAATTTAGTAAGTCCGCAGATATAACTCGAAAAAACTCCATATAGCTCGAAAAACACCTCAAATAGATCGAAATTGACGTGAATAGCTCGAAAAAATCCCCTGCTAATTATATCCTTTGGTGAGTGATTTATAACTCGAAAATATAGCTCGAATTTCCTGTGGAAATTCGAGTTATAACACTTAGAAAAAATTTTCAATTTTTGAATTTTTTTTTTAAAATGCTAAATTTTAACTTTTGCGCAGATTTGATCACGACGGCGCGACTTTGGCGTAACCGACCTCCACGACGTCCATCACCACCACGATCTCACCAACGTGCCTACTATAACTCGCGCAATCAACCACGAGATTCTTCATATCGGACACAAGGCGTCCATCGTCTCCGATTCGTCCTCGTCAACCAGAACGTGCCCGAATTCGAGTACCTGGCGCACCGAAGCTGTTTGTACCTGCGCAGAGGTCATACGAGCAAATCGACCCAAACGAAGAAGTTTTTGTAGATCTAGACCCTCGTGCCGGTAATCTTTCAACCAGAACCTCTTTATGACGCGAGTTATTGATCTTGAGTCTTCCAGTAGTAGTAGGGAAAATAGTAGTGAGTCTTCTAAGTCGTCTAAGGCTAAGGAAAATGAGTCGACTAGCGGCAGTAGTAATGACTCAAGTGACGAGACCTCATCGAGCAATGAGACAAGATCTAGCAATGATAGGGCGTCTGATATGGAGGTAGACATCCTAGGAGATGACGAGGTTGTGTCTAACCCTCTTCCCATCGTGCCTTATTTGCCTCTACCCCAGGATGCTCCCATTCCTGCCGCAAACTCTCCTGAAAAACTCGCTGCGCGAAACTTGATTAACTTTGATCATTTTCCTTCTTCCCCTACTCACGACATAGCTTATTATCGTGATACCTATGACATCCCTGATACTTATGAGATTATCGTTCCTGGGCCAGATGATAGGATAAACAACCCGCCAAAAGGGTGTCTCACTGTATTCAGTAGTTATCTCCATTGTGGCTTACGGTTTCCTATCTCCCCTGTTGTTTCAGAAATCATGGCCTCTCTCAATTCTTGTCCTTCACATTTTACCCCCAACGCATACACACAGATGTATGCTTATGCGATGCTAACCCGCGGCTTTGACCTCCCGTGTAGAGGTGTAGACGCCGGGTTTTACTCTTTGAGCTCGCGAAAGAAGCAATGCTTCCTGTCTGATCTACAAACGAGCTTCGGGGCTCACTGGAAGAAACAATGGTTCTTCATCAAGGAATCCAAGCCCCAGGAATTCCGATTCAAGAGGCTTTGGACTGACGCCCGTCCATCGCCTAGACGCCCGATCCTCCTATCTATATCCAGACAGTGGTTAAGAACTTGAAAGAGCATCAATTTGATGCTTTTGAGTTGACCACCACCCCAGTGTTGCGGGCCGGCGGTTATACTCATCGTGCAGGCGTTGAGTCTTCTGTTTTTGGTATAACATTATGCATGTTTGTCCTTTTTACTTGTTGAATTTACGTCTTCCTTTATTGTCTTCTAACCCTTGCATTATTTGTGATTTTCAGAGCGCATCGTTATGGACAAGACGAAAAAAGAGGCTGGCCGCTATGAAGCGCGGCGCGAATGCTCCTCAGGTCTCAGTGCCCATTCCTGAGAAGACTAGCCGCCGTGGTGCGAAGACGGCTGGCACTAGTTCGAGAGGCGGTAGTGTTCCTACCCCTCCTTCCACCGCTGCTATCTCGACTCGAGGGTTGGGACGTGGTAGGGGTGCTGCTCCTGCTCCTGTACATTCTCCTGCTCCTTCGCAGTCGACTGCTGAGGCTGCTCTTGGATCACCACTTATCAGTTCTGAGCTGATCGTTCCGGAGCTTTCTCCTCCACCAGCACCTTCAACTGGAAGAGTGCATCTTCCTTCTGTAGCTGAAGCGACTCGTCGCTTCAATGAGGCTAATCCAGAGCCAGCGACCAGAAAGAGGTCTGCGACTGCTGTGGAGATTGGACGGGGTAAGCGCGTCGCGCATGACAGATCAAACACTTATGACGATGACGAGCTCGACATCGACGTAGAGGAGATAGTGCGAGCTTCGGTCGAATCAGGGCAGTTCACAATGAAGGATACTACTGCCCTTCGACTCATCAAGGGATTTATGCCTGACTTCGACCGTAAGCTTTACTACCAGGCGATGGGGCACACAAAGCTAGTCAGCCGTACTGCCTTGTCTCTGTGCGAGGATTGTGAACTTATATGCTTTCCTTGAACTCCGTTTGTACTTGTTTTCGAATATCACTGACTTTCCCCATCTTTTGTAGTTCTTCATTAACTTTTAGACCATGGCGGAGAATTTCGACATGGTTATGACGTCGCAGGATCAGCAGAGGGCGCTGATGGACAGGCACCTCTCTTCAGCCTTGCAAGCTGAACGACTGGAGAAACAATTCAAGGAGGCTAAGGCTGAAGTTGAGAAACATCTCATTGTAGCCGTCGATGAACTGAAAGTAGTGCACGCCAAGCTGGAAGCCCTAAAAGCAGCTAAGGCTGCCGTTGACAAGGAGCTCGTTGAGGAGAAGCGACTGTCTAGTCAGCTCACCACCGACTGCCAGCATCCTAATTCCCTTGTTGACGACCACGTTGACACCATCAGGACGATGCAGGATGTCGCTGCTGCTGCTGAGGCCGAGCGTGCGAGACTCGAGGCTGAGCTAGCTGATGTCAAAGCTCGCCTTGCGACTGCTGAGAATGATGGCTATAACAGGGCCATGAACGAGGTAGTCCTCTCTTACTTGACTTTATTTCTCTTTTCTTGATGTCTTGTGTTTTGTACTTACTTTCTCTTTACTTGGTTCGTAGGAGCTCCCTGATGAGGATAAGGTGATGGTAGCCATCGAGTTCTTCCGCTCGGCTACCTGGGAGCAGATTGCCATGGAGAGGGGCAGATTTGATACGACCAAGGGCTACAACATGGCCCTTGATGACATCGTCGCCCGAGGTGCCCTCGCTCCTGGGTTCAAGAAAGAAGACTTCAATGTCCTCAACTGCCTGAACGAGGATGATACGGAGGTCGGTGAATCCTCGGGTGCTGCTGCTGCCGATCCTTCTCTTTCTGATCCGTCGCCTGCCGAGCCTGCTCCTGCAGCGGAAGTTGGCGTACCAAAGCATGATCCATTCACCTCCTTCTATCCTCTACGTCAGGTATGGCTCTCTGACTTTGCTGATGAGCAGCCATCCACGTCTACTATTGCTGCTGCTGCTCCAGATGAGCCTTTGGAGGAGGGTGAGATGGGTTTCGACCCTCATGTCTTGGATCATCCTACTGAGGGCGATCAGCCTATGCCCGATGCATCTGTTCCTACTCCTGCTCCTCGTCAGATCTCTCCCGTTGATTACACCGGGCCCCTGAACGAGTCATTTGCAGATATTCAAGAGCAGAGCGAGGGTGCCGTAAAGTCTCTGGGGCTCAACTTGCTGCGGTGATCACTATGAGTGGCCTGCATACCCTTATTCTTGGCGTCTGTGCCTTATCTTAGTACTTTTGAACCTCTTTTTATTACGTACAGTATATTCACAGTAGTACATTCTTTCCGTACAGTATATCTTGTTGACTTGTCCGCGATTTTAGCGCTTATCCATTGCTAGTACAGTTTGACTTTAGAAATCTTTGAATGTCGTTACTTTGTCTTGTTATATCTTCGCTCATATGTGTCTACTTTTTAAGTTTATAGCTGTCACTTGCTAAAACACTTAAGTTTTATAAACAAGTATATGTGAGAGTGCGAGAACTTGGGCTCGACTCTACGAGGCTTGTGCTCGTTGTGCAAAGCTATGTTTGCGCTTGTGAAGCTATGTTCGGGGGAGTTCGAGGACTTGTGCTCGACTCCACGAGGCTTGTGCTCGTTGTGCAAAGCTATGTTTGTGCTTGCGAAGCTATGTTCGCGGGAGTACGAGGACTTGTGCTCAACTCCACGAGGCTTGTGCTCGTTGTGTAAAGCTATGTTTGCGCTTGCAAAGCTATGTTCACGGGAGCACGAGGACGTGTGCTCGACTCCACGAGGCTAGTGCTCGTTATACGAAGCTAACGTTCATTTTGATTAAGTATTTAAACTTAAAGTTTGTAGACAGTATGAGTTTAACTTTATGTATCCTGATACATTGTAATCTTGCGGGTAACGGGTATGCAACGGCTAAACTTGAATAAAATAAGAGATTTTATTAGTTTTGGGACTAAGCTCGAGTAACTTCCGAGTTGCCTACGTATCCCGCCGTATATAGGTTGGCTAGGAATCAAGTCCTCGTAGTTCGCTGCTAACTATTACAATGAGAATCCGCGTAAAGGGACTCGTAATTCGTAAAAGAATAAACGAATGAAGTATTGAAACTACGGTCCTATCATGCCACAAGGCCATTAGAAAACTAGTGTTCTAACTATAAAACCTTCGTAAGTTCTTGACATTCCAGGGGCGTGACAAAGTCCTTCCACCCAACTCTTGTAAGTAGTAATATCCTTTTGAGCTTGCTTTCTCCACTCTGTATGGTCCTTCCCAGTTTGGCTTCAACATTCCAACATGCTTGGTAGCTTCAACTTTTCTATGTACCAAGTCCCCCACTTGAAAGTTCCTGAAACGATCTTTGTTGTCATATGCTTTCGCCATCATAGATTTATACGCTTGAGTACGTTGGTATGCTGCTTCCCTTGTTGCTCCGATCAACTCCAAATCCATTTGTCTTGCCCTTAATGCCTGCTCTTCATCATATGTTACAATACGATAAGTTGGCATTCCAATCTCAGCTGGTATCACTGCTTCAGACCCATACGTCAATAAGTATGGAATTCCTCCTGTAGAGGTACGAGGAGTTGTGCGATATGCCCATAATATTCCTGGCAGCTCGTCCGCCCAGTTTCCTCCTTATCCTTCCAGCCTTTTCTCCAAACTCTTCACTAATGTGTTGTTAGTGGCCTCCACTTGCCCATTTGCTTTAGGATGCGTAACAGATGTAAAACATTGCTCAATTTTCATGTCTCTGCACCAGTTTTGAATCTTAAAACCTTGGAACTACCTTCCATTGTCGGAGATTAAGACCTTAGGGATTCCGAATCGATAAACGATGTTCTTCCAGATGAATTGTTTCACATTAGCCTCAGTAATGTTTACAAGCGCTTCATCTTCAACCCATTTAGTGTAATACTCGACTCCCACCAATAACCATTTTCTACCTCCAGTAGCCTTTGGCATTGGTCCAACGATATCTATTCCCCATTGATCGAATGCACATCCATAACTCACTGTTGTCATAGGTTGTGAAGGTGTATGAATGATCTTCGCATGCAATTGACAGCTTCTGCACTTCCTAGAGTAATCCATAGCGTCTCTCATGATAGTTGGCCAGGAATATCCTTGTCGGAGTACTTTTTGGGCCAAAGATCGTCCTCCTGAGTGATTTCCGCAACTTCCTTCATGAATTTCTCGTAAAACTTGTTTTGCCTGTGACGGAGATAGGCATCTTAAGAGTGGTCCTTCAAAAGACCGTTTGAACAGTTCTCCATTGAACATAGTGAATCTTGCAGATTTGTACTTGAGCCTTCTGATCGCTTGAGGATCAGTAGGTAAGTTCCAGTTCTGTAGATAATCAATAATCTCATCCTTCCAACATGCCTCAATCTCTACTGGCAGAGCATAGTCCAATGCTTGCGTCGGTTTTGACTCAACTCCTTTGCCAATAGAAGGCTGCTCTGAAGCCAATAGAGTTACTCGCCTTTCAACTAACACTTCGGCGGTACTTGCAAATCGTGACAAAGAGTCAGCGCGTTCATTCTCCGTTCAAGGGATCTGCGAGATAGAGAAAGTATCGAAGTTTGATGTCGCCTCCTTCAACTTTTCGAGATACTTTACTATTGCAGCCTCTTTTGCCTCATATCTTCCTTCGAATTGATTAGCAATAAACTGTGAATCCGTGAATGCAACAAGTTTCGTTATACCCAACGATTTTGCCATTTGGATGCCAGCTAGCATAGCCTCATATTCCGCTTGATTATTCGTCACTTGAAAATTTAACCTTATTGCATAGTCGAATTCCTACCATCCGCCGATTTTAGGTAAAGTCCTGCACCACCAGCGTTGTTTGTAGACGATCCATCTACATGTAAAGTCCAAGTTCCCCTCGCAACTACAGGTTTGTCCCTTTTGACATCTTCTGTCACCATTGCTACATAAGGCGCTTGCTCCGCCTCTGAGATAGTTTCCGCCACAAAGTTCGCCAGTCTCTGTGCTTTGATTGCCGTTTTTGGCATATACTCCAAGCAATATTCTCCTAACTCGATTGCCCACTTCACCAGTCTCCCAGATGTTTCCGGTTTTGCCATAACTTGTTTTAATTGTTGATTAGTTAAGACAGTAACCGGATGTGATTGAAAGTATGGTCTTAACATTCGTGCAGTTATCACAAGTGTGTATGCTAACTTTTCGATTTCTAGATAATTCACCTCTGCCCCATTCCACACTTTGCTAACGTAATAGATAGGCAAATGTTTCTTATCTTCTTCGCGCACGAGTATTGTGCTTAGCGAATTCTTCGTTATGGCCAAGTAAAGATATAGCATCTCATTGTCCTTGGGCTTAGATAGTAGTGGTGGTGTCGTAAGATACACCTTTAATTGGCGGAAAGCCTCTTCACAATCATCAGTCCAGACAAACTTAGGTGTCTTACGTAACTTTTTGAAAAAAGGTAAACTCTTTTCTGCTGAATGCGAAATAAATCGACTAAGTGCCGTGATCCTTCCCACCAAGCGTTGCACCTCTCGAACAGACTTGGGGGACGGTAGATCCATTATAGCTTTAATCTTGTCAGGCTTAGCCTTGATTCCTCTCTCATTGACCATGTACCCCAGAAATTTTCCAGCCTTTACACCAAAAGTGCACTTCTTTGGATTTATCTTCATCCCGTATTGTTTCATGATACCAAAAGCCTCTTCCAAATGTTTTACGTGATCTTCCGCCTGTAGACTTTTGATAAGCATGTCATCAATGTAAACCTCCATAGTCTTGCCGATTTGATGGTAAAACATCTTGGCAACCAACCTCTGAAAGGTTGCTCCTGCGTTCTTCAAACCAAACGGCATCACCTTGTAACAGTATATTCCTCTATCAGTGATAAAGGCCGTTTTATGTTGATCCTTTACTGCCATTAGTATTTGGTGGAAACCGCTCTGCGCATTACAAAGACTTAGCAGTGCACACCCTGCTGTAGAGTCAACTACGAGATCAATCCTGGGCAAAGGGAAAGGATCTCGTGGGCAATGTTTGTTCAAGTCAGTGTAATCCACGCACATCCTCCATACGGTCGGCTTCTTTGGAACAAGTACAACGTTGCTTAGCCATTCAGAAAATCGCACTTCAAATATATGGCCTGCAGCAAGCTTTGTTTGTACTTCCAACACCGCAGCCTTGTTCTTTTCATCACTAAAGTGTCTCTTCTTCTGTCGGATAGGTTTAGCATTTGGGTTAACATTCAGGTGATGTACCGCAACTCGAGGATCTATTCCCTTCAAGTCCGAATCCGTCCATGCAAATACATCAAAGTTTCTTCGTAGACATTCCAATAACGCCTTCTCAATCTCCGGGGTCAATTTGCTTCTAATTTTAATGACCTTGTCAGGCTCATTATTCAACAGAATCACCTCCTTAAACTCTCCAAAAGGTTTCAAACGCTCAATCTCCATCTTCTTTTTATAGCGCAAAGTCGTTTTGTCTTCCTTTTCTTCCTCCACCTTCTTCGAGGCGTCTTCAACATTGGGAGGAGTGGGATCCTCCTGCATCACCTCTTGGTCCACTTGCGTAGCAAGCACCATCTCCGTATAAACTTGTTTTTCTATTTCAGGCGTCTCCAATGGGTGTATGTCAATCATCGCAACATTTTGGATCCGTTCTTGCCTTGATAGGTTTAGTCGATGTAACATAGCAACTCCAAGAATCACAATAGTTTGTAGTGAGTTCAGCAACTCCGCCAGGCGTTGGGAATTTGACCTTTTGATGCACTGTAGAGATGATCATAGCAAATGCCGTTATCCCAGGCCTTCCAATCAGCACGTTGTATGCAAAAGGTATGTCAACAATGAAATATTCCACATTCAGTGTTCTCCTCTTTGAATTCACGCCAAAGGATGTTGGCAACATGATCCTTCCAACAGGTTTAACTTCACTTCCACCAAATCCCACTAGTGGCGAGTTTACATCAGTGATCTCGTATTGTCCAAGCTTCATTTGTTGTAAAGCATCCATGAAAATGATGTTGGATGAACATCCATTATCAATCATTATCCTCTTTACCCCGTGATTTGCAGTCACCGCGGACACCACCATAGGGCAATTCAAGTATTGCGCTTCCTTAGCTTGTGAAGACAAGCTGTCGAAATCGCTATCGTCGAATGTGATTCTTGTATCCAACTTGTCTACTGCAAAGACAAGATCTATCTCAGGGCGCTTCAGTCGTTCATTATATATGTCACGTGAGATGCGTTTTCTACTTTTGGCTGAGTCGACGCCAGTTGGTCCGCCAGCAATCACATTGACTCCATTCTCAATATCATCATTCCCATTACCCCTTTTACGCTTTGGTTCATCCTTCTTCTCGTGCAGATATCTATCCCGCTTGCGTCCAGATGACGCCTTCTCTTGACGTGACTCTCTATTCTCAAGGACGTACTCAACGAGTTTCCCCTCTTGAATGAGTCGTTCAATCTCGTTCTTTAGGGCCTTGCATTCATTAGTAAAATGCCCATTCTGCCTGTGGAACTTGCAATATTTCTTCGACACCTTGGTCTCCTCCGTCTCTCGGAAAGGTTTTGGGGTTCTCAGCAACCCGCTGTCTTTCTCAATGGCGTGGATTTCGCCAATTTGTTTCCTCAGTGGAGTATAATTGTCAAATTTCTTAAAGGGTTGTCGATTGCGATCACGATCTTTGCCCCTTAACTCCTTCCTCCAATCTCTATCTTTATTCTCCTTGCCGCCATGAATTCCCGGCGAATCCATCAACCCATGATTCATGGTCACCTTCTAGCAATCTCCAGATTCAGACGCTCGATATACCTTCCAAAAGGTTCATCAGGTCCTCTATAGATATTAAACAGTGTGCTTGGAGATTTCTTCTTTATCCGATAAGTAGCAAACTTCTTTACGAACATGGTCCTAAATTGTTCAAATGATTCGATTGAACTCGAGCGCAAGTTTTTGAACCATTCCTTTGCAGGGCCTCTCAAGCTGAGCGAAATAAATTTCGCCCTCATATTCTCTGCATACCCGAAGACCTGCAAATCTCCATCTACCTCATCATAATGTGCTACTGGATCGGTATTTCCATCATACTTCTTCACGATAGGAAGATTAGTCCCTTCCTTCAACGTTAAATTACTGATCGCCTCACAAAAGGGGTTTGGCCTCTCCCTTAGTGGAATATGTTCTGCAACAACAGGTTCTAGTCTTGGCACAACTCTCTCAGGCAAATCCCTATCTCTTCCGGCAGTTCGACTTGCTGCGGGTCGATGATCAGGAACTCTCTACCTAGAATTCACCTCTCCGTCCCTCACTTCTCTATCTCGACCAATTTCTTGACTGGGAGCTCTGTTAGCATTAGTCCTCATTGAACGAGGATTCCTCCTTTCAGGCGAGGGAGATGGATCCCTTGGCCTTGTCATCCTAGTCTGCGTATAATGCCTCGAATCATCACGACGCTGGGTCTGATGAGTCCTTCCTTGCTGCAGTGCTGCAGGCTGCGCTGCTGGTTGTTGTGCTATTGGAGCCTGAACATTCTATTGAGCAGAAGTGTTAGCCAATTGCTGCACAGTCATTGGAACCATAGTCCCTTGGAATGCTGCCATGATTTGATCCAACTGAGCGGAATTCAATAGCTGTTGTTCCGTGGGAAGAACTTCAGGTTGATTTGCTATGTGAGTTGGAGGATCAAGGGGAGTGCTGGGTGCTGCCACTGATGTTCGCTCAGAAGCATCAGGTGCCCGATTGTCGTCCTCCCTCTGTGATCTAGTCCTTCCTGCCATTCCATTCTTCTCCATTGCTCTCCGTTGAGCCATTGAGTGTCAGTGTTTGTTACTAAGTGCGTATAAAGGTTCCCACATACGGCGCCACTGATGTGGGGTACTTTCGTTTGGTTACGTGTTCGCTCTCCAACACTCCACGTCAGACTGCATTAGTTCCTGCTGGATGCTTAAGCAGCTTTTGAGTTTAGAACCTGCACTCAACACTACACGTAAACTAAGCCGGTGCCTCCTCCGGCGAAGGCACTCCGACGCTCAAGTCAGATAGGTCGGAATGTGAGGTATTGTTGTCAGAGACAATAGCTCGAACAAATAGGTCAAATTTAGCTCAAATAGGTCGAATTTGAGCCGTATAGATCGAATAAGTAAACCTCGAAATGGTATTGAGAACCGAGATGAAGGCACCCGAATAGGTCGAATTACCCTCAAATAGCTCGAAATACACTCTATATAGATCGAACAAGAGCTATTGCAATATAGCTCGAATTATTGCTCTGTAGCTCGAATTCGATGTATATAGCTCGAAATTAAATGCTTGGAAAATAAAAACGTACCTTAGAATGAGGCATGGAACCCCCTTATATAGTAATAAGAGTCCTTATTCAGCTAGAAGTACTATCCAAGTTGAACTATAACTATAAATAGGTCGAATTTGACCTATTTTGAAATAGGTTGAATTGGGCCTTCAAATAGGTCGAACTGGGCCTCAAATAGATACGAATTTGGGCCGATATAGCTCGAACTAGACTTCTGGGCCTCAAATAGATCGTATTTGAGCCCATATAGCTCGAACTGGACTTCTGGGCCTCAAATAGATCGAATTTGAGCCCATATAGCTCGAACTGGGCTTCTGAGCCTCAACTAAATCGAATTTGAGCCCATATAGCTCGGATTGGGCTTGATGTAGCTCAAATTAGGCCTTTTCAGGCCCAAATAGATCTCGCTTGGGCTCAATTTGGGCCTACTTGGGCCGATTTCCGAGTTTTGCCTTGAATTGTAATTTTACATTAAAAAATAATGGTGCTGACGTGGCATAATATGTCCCGAAATACGTTCGTGTATTGTATCGGATATTATGACGTGGCGGTACCGAAATATGGTACATCAGACATTTTTAATTTTTTCTAATGCTAGCTTCTTACTAATTATTAGACTATTATTTTATGAATAAATAACTTAACATTAACGACCGGCTGCAAGTCCAAGCAATACTGATGCATCGATCCTCTTTTGAAACACAAAATAAGTTTTATTTATACTATGCTAGTTTCGCTTTTTTTATTTTTTGTCTTTGGATATGGATGAATTAATGTCTTCCTTATCTGCCCACTCACATACGCGTCACTTCCTATGCTTTGCATATTAAGCAAAGAAAGAAAGTAAGACAACATGGACAAATATGCAAACGAATATGCTTGTTGTAGGTAAGGGGTACAATTGTCAAAATTGTTCAAGGCACTTCTATATATACTTATTTATTAGGGTGCAATCACTCAAGAAAATAGTACATGGAAGAATATGCAGACGAATATGCTTGTTGCAGGTAAGGGGTACAATTGTCAAAATTATTAAAGCTACTTCTGTATATACTTATTTATAAGGGTGCAATCACTCAAGAAAATAGTACATGAGTTTTTGGGTTTTTTGTTTTTTATTAGCTACAAACTCGAGTCACTAAACCCTAAATCAGTTTTAGCTTTACGTTTACGCCGCCATCAGTTCTCCACCGCTTGCTAGCATCATGACAACAATCATTTATTGTCTATTATTCCCTTTGCAATGATTCTAATCCTACATATTTTCTGCATCTCTATAAACCATAATTTTCAATCTTGATCTTAAACATAGTAATACCGTTCTTCTTTATCGTACAAATCTGCTATTTTGTGTAAACCTCACCTATATTTTCCATAGATTTCCAATTTATCTGTTGAATTTCAGTAAAATCTTTATGCGGGAAGGGAAGGAAAGAATGAGAAAATTCGGGAAGGCCTGTTGCCATGTTGAATGCAAGATCTATTTGGTAGATGGTGATAAATCACAACTTGTCGAGTATCAAGCAATTCTTTGATAATGGTGAGGCAAAGGTTGCAATCAGATTCTGGCCGAGGAAGACGCTAGTGGTGGATACAAAGAAGATAGCTGGAATGGATGGAATTGGAAAACCATATATATTTAGTAAGTTCTCTTTTATTACACACATTTTTCATATATATCAACTTCGCTCCCACACCAACACCCACAACCACCGCAAACACGCAATTAGCAACATTCAACCACCCATGCAGGTCCCTTCGCACCAGCCACTGGAACAAGAAAGAACCGAATAAGAGAGCATGAGGGCTTGCGACTCAGCACACAATCTGAAGATTCAAATAATTCACGAGTTTCTCGGGTTCCAGTTGATGGTTATGCAGGAGGGCAAATAATGGAGGAAGGCAGAATGCAAAGAAATAGAATAACGCCAGAACAATCCGAGAACCTGAGAGATATTGCAAAGAGGAACAACTGGAAGATGTTCCGTCAGTATACAAAAGAAGGAGTTGACCAAATATGCCGGAATGTCAGAATTAAGAGAACTACGATGAAAAGTTGGATTTGTTGAAATACTAAATTAATAATATTGATAATAAACTAGATTAGTATTATCTAGAAATGTGTGGAAGGTTCTATTCATGTATTTGGGAGATTCATGTATATGTGTGTTTTGGTTGTATTCATGAACTTAGTAGATTAGAATGGATCTACATTAATTAGAGGTACATGTATTAGTATATGTTCATGTTAGGAAAATCCTATAAATACCTATGTAAGTTGTTCATTTTATAACAAGTCATTTAGAGTTGAGTGTAGTATTTCCTCCTTCACTATTTGTGTGTGTTAGAGTGTTGAGTCTGGACTTGTTCCTCCATATCTTTTCCAACAGGATTAACAGTCATAGGAAGAGACTAGCAACAATAGATGCAGCGGAAGCAGCAACGTTGGTAGCAGATCCGGAAGTGGCGGCGGCGGCAACAGAATATCCGACAACAGAAGAAGACTCCAGCAACAAATTGGACCATGTAGTTAATGAATAAATATTTTCATTTTAAATTTAAATATAAGTATGTCGTTCTATGCTTCGATCAGGCCTACCTTTATGAGTTGGTTTTACGTGATCTATTGTTTTTATATTACCAGTTGTTCGTATCATAAATTATTTATCACCGTATTTCTAAAATTCAGCACTGAATTTACAAAATATGAGTGTGCCATCATTTTCTGGATATCTTAAGAGTTTAATTCCACCTTCAACAACAACTTTTGTTTCTTCAGTCAAGACTCTATATTTTCTCTTCAATCTCCCATATATCCTAGTTATAATATGTTGAAGACTAGATTATTAGCTATACTCTCAACCTATTTATAGTAAAAATCTGGAAGATCTCTTACGCTATCCCACATACTGCAGGTCAGGGAGTGCACCAACCACCAGCAGGCTTAACCCTATCGCACCTAAATTAGTTGATATTCTTGATGCTTCAAAGTCTGTCCAAGTCAAATGTCACCAATTTTGTCATAGTTATGAAAGCCTTAGGACTTCCTTGTACCCGTTTTGCTTTCTTTCAACTATTACCTTCGATCACAACATTAAGGGGCTTTAGTTAGGCGTCAACTGTTCTCAGGCAAAGTTTTCTCATCCCCATGCATAGTGGGTCCAGCCAAATACGTTTAGTTTTACCCCTCAGTGGGTGGATGGGGTCAGACCCCCTAAAGTTAAGAGAGGTGATTTGTCCAAATTCCAAATAAAAGATCTTCTTTCATCGAAGCAATTGTGACATCTTACTTGCAGCAAAAGTGTAAAGTGCTATAGATAAATAAGCGCTTTTTCCCCTGATCAAATTTCTGGGAGAATTGTGTCGTCGAAAATATCATTTTCGCCACAATTTGGAATGTGAATATGGGTGTTCATCATAATTTAACCTCAAGTTCAAGAAAATGCTCTCTTTTTCTATCAATAATTTTGTAAATTTTCTTAATTTTCACACCCCTAATTTTATTATCGAATTGATGTAGTTTGTCTATGAAACCTATTACCACATTTATGTGTCAATAAGTTACGTAATCAGGGCAAACATGTGCGACCCAGGGTTACGTAATAAAAGCAAACACGTTCATTAGAAACAAACATGTGCGAACCACGGTTACATAATAAAAGCAAACACATTAGTTGAAAACAAACACGGGTGAACCACGGTAACGTAATAATAGTAACAACGTGCCAACTACAGTAACGTAATATAAGCAAACACGTGAAAACCACAATTACCTAACAAAACCAAACACGAGTGAATCACGTGCAGTCTACTGAATAAAAGTCCAGCTCAGTTACCCTAACCCACACTGCGTCCTTCTCTAACTCACCATCGGAATCTCATTCTTTCCTCTCTCTCCTCTCTAATTCTCTCATTTGTTTTAATCTGTTTGCATTTATGGCACGACGAGTAGGCAGATTCACAGCAGCGGCTTCAGCATAAATCCTCCGTCAAATAATTCAAGGATCAGAAATGCGTTACCTGACATCAGCAATTCGGAGTTCAAAGCGGTGTACGAAAGTTACGGCAAGATCAACAGTGCCAACACGTATTCCTCACGCTACTACGGCTTTGTAGAATTCAGAGAAATCGACATTGCAAAAGCTGCCAAACAGAGTCTACAATGCCATGTCCTCCGCCGAAACCCCTTGACAATCGAGTTTGCTAAAACTGTTCGTTTGTTTAATTTACAGCAAACTTTTCCAAAAACCCATAGGATTACTTCTCTAACTCCGAGTGATCATTGTGCAACCTTCAAGATCAGAAGTACGTACTAAAAAAACTTTTGAGTAAGAGGTTTCATAACTTGCAGGTGGACATTTCAAACATATACGTTACGCATGTAATTGAATCAAATCTGGGAAGCAACTTTCCGCTCAATATATAGGCTCTATATGTAAAAGACTGCAGCATAAGTGCTCGTTGCTGTTGCTTTTCATTCTTTGTTTGTTAAATTTGAAAAACAAGTTGAAGATGGTGAAAAAGTATTCTTTGCACTTGGTTTAAGTAAGAACTATGGATTCTTGAGCATAAGTGTTTCTATTGGCAGCTTTAGAGCTAGATAACTTTTAAATTTTATCCCTTAACATGTGCAGCTCTTGAGCGATTCTCACCGCACGCACTAAATTGCGAAGTGAAAGACGAACTATTTTAGGTGCCTTTTTCACCGCAACAACCTAGCCATCAAGTGGTAGGATTCGGTTCGTATAAAGGGTGACGTGCAAAAAATAAACATAAGGATATGACGGGACATAATTGTGTTATGTCTACCATTTGTGAAGAAACTTACTGGAGAAGTTAAGAGAAAGAATGTGCCTAACCAGGTAGGAAAAGAATTCTTAACCTGCAATGTATCACAGAAGTATGTAGAGAAGAGACAATAAGATAAACAATCGTGAGCTGCCAATCTACTATCGAGTTATGTTACTCCGCGTGGAGCTATTATGCTTGTGGGATATAACTGTTGAAATTAATGTGTTTTTCAAAATCAAACTAATTTGACTAAAATAATTATAAGTTCAAGTTCTTAAGTCCAAGCTCATAGGTCTAAGTTCATGACTCTAAGTTCATTAGTCCCAATTCAAGTTCATAGTCTAAGTTCAAAGTTTAAGTAGATGAATCTATTTATTGGGTATTAAATTTATGCTGTAGGATGCACTATAAATTAGCATCCAAATTCCCATTTTGTAACTCAAACAAAGAAATATATAAGAATATATTTGTAGGTGCAGCTGCACTACAATTACAATTTATATTATTTATACTTAAATATTTCCAACAACTGGTATCAAGAACAAGTTCGATCCAAAATTTGGACGTCAACACTATTTTAATTCATGGCAAATCAAGGAACTCAATATCTTCCTATGTTTGCGGGTGAAAATTTTGATTCTTGGATTATCAAAATGAAGAGCTTTTTCTTATCACAAGATCTACGGGATGTGATAGAAGATGGTGTGAAAAGTCCGAAAGAAGGAATCTCTACTGATGTTGATAAAAAGGAACAACAAAAAGATGCCAAAGCACTATTTTTTCTTCAACAAGCCGTAAGTGATGCTATATTTTCTCGGATAATGGGAGCCACCTCCTCCAAGCAGGCATGGGAATCTTGCGCTAAGAATTCCAAGGAAGTTTGAAAATCAAAACCATTAAGCTACAAAGCTTGAGAAGAGAGATGGAAAATCTCAAAATCAAGGAGTCTGAGAATATTATGCAATATAGCACCAGAGTAATTGATCTTGTTAATCAAATGAGATCATATGGAGAAAGAATTCAAGAATCAAGAATTGTGCAAAAATTCTTGATAAGCCTCACAAAAAAATATGACCATGTAGTCGCAGCAATTGAAGAATCCAGGGATCTATCAATTCTATCACTCTTAATGGGATCTTTGCAAGCATATGTGCAAAGATTGAGCCGAAGAAGTGGAGATTTAGAGAATGTATTCAAAGCCACCGTGAACAAACACAAGGCTAAGAAAAATGACTATCCTCCATGTCCTACATGCAAAAGGACAACATTTGGAAAAAGATTGTTATTTCAAGACAAGCCCCAATGTTCAAACTGTGAAAAATTTGGGCATAGGGAAAAAGATTGCAGAAAGCCAATAAAAAGGCACCAAGCAAACTTATCCAAAGAAAACCAAGAATATTTACTCTTTGCATATCAACCACCAGAAGAAAGAGTCAAGAAGAAAACTCAATTTCAACCAAGTGCAGATATCCTCAAGAAGAAAGAACACCCATTTGGTGGAAAGAGTGTGAAAATACTTGGGACGAGAATGAGAAACATGATTTCCATTATGATCATATGAAGACTTTTCAAGTCAAAGGGGAGCTCCTCTAAAAACACATTAAGGAGAAGCGTTGAAATTAATGTGTTTTTCAAAAGCACACTAATTTGACTAAAACAGTTATAAGTTCAAGTTCTTATGTTCAAGTTCATAAGTCTAAGTTCATGAATCTAAGTTCATTATTCCAAATTCATAAGTCTAAGTTCATAGTCTAAGTTCAAAGTTTAAGTAGACGAATTTATTTATTGTGTGTGAAATTTATGTTGTAGGATGCACTATAAATTAGCATCCAAATTCCCATTTTGTAACTCAAGATCAGAAATATATAAGAATATATTTGTAGGTGTAGTAGCACTACAATTACAATTTTTATTCTTTATACTTAGATATTTCCAACACTAACTAGGAGGACCTTGCGGACTTGTCATTGTTCCTGATAGTCCTGCATGAGCTGAATGATCAGTCCTATAATGGGCTATCGCTTGTTCATTATGCAGGTTCAATTTCGGAAAAATAGTGCTCAGTCTGTCACATTTTAAAGGGATCCCAACGCTGCAGAGCAATGGAGAATGTTCTTGAGTATGTCATATCGGCATGTCGCTACGTGCAAACGAGTGCATGATCAGAGTAAGTTACAGTAAAAAACTCAATCACGAGAAAAGGTGCATTTTCTCACCCTTTTTATCTGTGCCCTCATATCTTTTGCAACTACATAGGCAAGTCCAACGAAGTGTATGTTCATTTTTCTCATTCCCTGTAATCCAACCAATTTCCCTTCAATACTGTCATTCCCGTAGTTTTAGTGAGAAGTACAAAGAACATGTTTTTGCAAGAATGCAACAAGCAAAAGCTTTTCCTTGTTTTTACTTTAGCTACTTCAAATTAGATTATTGTCACCATCATTTATGTTGTCCCAGTTTCCTTGAATAGTACAGAACGTACTCAGAAAGCTTTCCCTTCATTGTAAGGGACAATCTCTTACCATATGAAACTGATCATATGGAATGACTTAGGTTGCTTTGATTTTAATACTATTCTCTTTAGGTTCCAATGAAGTAATATGTAAAAAGAATTACCAAGAATCGTGTGGCGTTGGATTTTAGTAGAACCTGCTAATGTGTGCTTTGTTTGTTGTTTGAGTGTACTCTTTATCTTTGGCGAAAAATTTCTCTAACCACTATCTCCATTGCTTCGTAACTGTGCAGAATTCTTGACATCGCTCTCAATTGCAGCTTCCAGCATTTCCAATGCTATCGACTAACACAAACAAAACAAAAACACTTAGTTAGGTTAACTATAATTCTTCATTATTGTTGATTTATCTGGGAGAAAATATTAAAGAAAATATGTTATCACACTAAAAAAAAATTAGCAACATATCATGCATTCATTTGTATTCAACACCTTCTAATCTTAAAAAATTAGTTGAGAAGTTGGATACCAAAGTGTTAGAAGTTTTAAATTATAGAACTCTTAGATGTAAATTTGCTTAAGAGAGTGGCTGTGAGAATTTGGCAAAAAATCCTCATGCATGTGCTATGCGAAATAGGATAATATATTATTGTTCAAAAAAAAAAGGATAAAAGCATTAAACCACCTATTTTATTCTCCGATTCCACTTCGCTCCCTATCCTTTTTATTTTTTGCAACGTGCCCCCTGTACTAGAGATAAATAAGCATTTTGCCCCCTGAGTCCAAATCCAACGGTAAAATATGCTGACACGTGTTCAAATCCCATGTTGAAAAAACGACTCAGGGGGCAAAGTGTTGATTTATCCATAGTACAGGCCGCAAGTGCAACATGGGATAAAGTATAGGAGGTTTAATGCTTTTATCCCAAAAAGAAAATATAAAACATCCGGAGGTTTTTAGGTAAACAATAAGAGGCCAATTTTAAAACATAAAAGCAAAGTTTTTAGGTTCTTTTCGTGTTTAACTAATGGTCAATATCGATCACCCCCTTAACGTCTGGAGGTTTTGTAATGTCCCCTCTGACCTTTCAAAATGAGCGATTTGCCCCTTTAACGTCACATGAAATGTGCAATTTGCCCCCTTGTGTGTTGATCGATAGAATATTCCACCAAAGATTCCAAAATGTGCCAATCACGTGTCTCATGGAAGGGCATATTTTCCCGACCCATTTTAGCAGTTACTCTCAAACCTTTTGTACCAATGTTTCCCCCTGAACGTTTTTACCCTCCCCCTTAAACTACTGAAATTTATGCACTAGACCCCGTAACATAATGTAACTTATGTATTATACCCCATAACGTATTATATAAATACTAAATTGAATTTAACTTTGTACTTCTTAATTAATCATTTTATTCTTCGTTTTTCTGATATGATTAATTTCAATTACAAATGTTTATTGGTGACCTATTACACCAGGAAAAATTGTATTTTTTATACCCTAACTTGGCCCAAGTTTTTTACAATACCTTAACTTGGCAGATTAAGTTTTTAAAACCACAATTTGGCTTTTTCTTTCAATTTTGGTACTCTAATGATGGCAATTTCAAAAGCTCGCCGGATTTTGACACGGTGGACGAAATTTGAGGATTTGGTCCCCAGTCAAACATCCACTTCAGCCAATTGTTTAGTTGGAGGCCATATGGACTTTAAAAAAATTAGAAAATTACCAAAAAAAAAATATTCATTCCGAATTCATGTAAACTAAATTAAAAATTTTAAAAGTAATTTTCAAAAGGTTTTTTGAATTTCATAAATTTAATATTAATTTAAAAAACAAAAAGAAAATAAAGTCGTGCAAGATCGTCTTCCCCGATTCATCGGCGGCCGCGCCACCCCGTACTCCACCCACATGCATCTTTTACGACAAGTTTTTATTATTTTTGTTTTAAAATTACTTTTAAGTTTTTAATTTAGTACGCACTACATGAAGTAACTGCATTAGTGCTTCGGTAAACCACCAACGAATTTGAACATCACAAAACTATCTCCAATCATCTTGATTGAATAGTCAACCATACCATGATCATAGCCGGTTGCAAACTCAAAACTAGTCATTTTAGGAGCATAAATTTCCACAGACTTGACATTCAACCATTTTCAGTGGAGTAGTCCAAATGTCTCCAGGACAGGGAACTCGAATTTCACTAGAACCAAAGAAGAAAGCTCATTTGAAATCTCTACTCGCATAAGACACAAAGAATAGCAATTAATGAGGTTTCAGGGCAAGACCATGCCTTCCGTTTCTACACAAAATCTTTGTAAACAATGAATAACATGACTTAATGCAACAGATATCCATGTTTTCATGCGATCTACATTGTGCTTTCTATTCAATGAAAGATGAAAACTTTGTACACTTTGTGAAAAAAAAAAGTGTCCTTTCGACAAAGTTAGCAAAAGTGGTTTTGTTATTTTTTTTTATTTGTATGTGAATCGTCAAGTTCTAAGTTGTAAATAGAAGCCCACTTGAATTCCCAGTCTCTCGACTAAGCTGAGGTTCCAACTGCATCTTTTGTGGGCAGACGCGAAAGAATGTCAGATATAGCCCAATCTGGCAAAGCATTGATGCTTGATCGTTCAGGACAGCCGGTCTTTTGTAATTTCATAACTGGGGCCTGATTGTTGTAAGTGCTCGTACTCACCAATCAACCTAAAATTTTAAGTAAGTATTATTCTCGTATAATTTACGTGGGAACTCAATGCCCCTTTGTCAATGAATCATTGAATGGAAGAAGCATAAGATGATAAAAAAAGAACAAGTAATATAGCTCTTCACTGATGATTAAATTTATATATTGACAGTGAAACCATGATTCACTAAGTTTGATTATGTGGTAACTCAATAAGGATATTTGAAAAGTAAAATTAAACTGATTTAGTTGTTTTGTGATTAAACTAGAATACATGAACTCAATGGACTATGGAGAATAAGACTCTTGAAATTTCAAGTAAAATTAATAGAACCCGTGAAAACAAATGCACGATAACTTTAAGCTGGATTAGGATACATCTACTCAATGTGCATTCTATCAGAGGCAAAACCAAAATGGTCTTGATCGATTAAGTTTGCTAAACTCATCTACACGAGACCTAGATTACGACGAGCCAAAGAAATCCTTAATTCAACTAATTAATTTTTTCAAAACTAGTCCAACAAACTAAATCTCTATCCAACAAGTTTCTTATACTTGAAAGTTCCCACTAATAGATGGACAAACTGATAACCTAATTACAAAAGGTACAAAAGCCTAAAATTCACATTTATCCACAAAAAATATCAGAAGAAAATTAAGCATATATATTCATATACACGAGATTCTAAACATTAAATTTCACAGATAATAGAACAATAGATTACATATGTAAAATTCGAGGAGTACATTGACGCGATACCTGATACGAGAAGAAAACCCTAATTCTCAAAAATCCCTAAAAATGTCAGCTGAAATTGCATTATGAGCTGAAATTGAATGTAGGCCTCAAAAAATAGCGCGATGTCATAATAAGCAACTAGTGAAATGACGAATATGCCCCTCGGTTACTAGTAAATTACGGACTTCCCCTCGATTTTGCGCGCATTAATTTGATACGACGATTATGCTTTTTGGTTTTTCGTATCAATAGGGGGTATGTAGAGTAAAGTTTGAAGTACTTTTGTGTATTATATGAATATGACGTTTTTTAGATAATGAAAGTTGGGGTTCTCTTAGGTGCCTCATGATGCACCACCTCCTCCCCTCACATGCATGTGGGGCCCACATGCATGTGAGGGGAGAAGGTGGTGCATCATGAGGCACGGAAGACGTTCCCATGAAAGTTGAAGTTTCTGCTTTTATAAAAATGTATTTCAATAACATGATAGTGACACCATTAACTCTATGATATCTTAGTACAAACATTTGTGATGATTGATCGTAGTCATTCCCTGAGTGTGCAGCTAAAAACTCTATAGTATTTTAGTGTACACACTGTTGACAATTTTATTGTAATCAATCCTTAAATGTGCAACTAAAAGTATGTGAAATAGTTATTAGATAAATCTTATCAAATATCTACACAAAAATAAACTTTTCATAATTAAGAGAAAACACCTAATTTAGTATTTACATAAAAGGAAGGAACTGGATGAATTAGAACGAAAACAAGCAAAGTGAACTTCTCACAGTCAAGGAAAAGTATCTAATATATATCTAAATACAAAAGAGTACTATATTTCTCCAATAACCGTTTCACATACTTTTAATTGCACATTTGCACTTTTTAGCTCTGTTTTCAAAACCGGACCGGATTGGCTCCGGCCGGTTCAGTCGTGAATCGGTGCTCTCTCTGGTCGACGCCGCCCGTTTTGGCTGGGAAAGTTGGGAAGCGGTAAGAAGCGCCTGAAAACGGGCCTCTTTGCCGCCTGGTCGCCCGTCTGAACCGCTGGTTTGGCTCTATCCTTTTTTTTTTCTTTACGTCTGATGCTCAATTCAATTGTTTCAGTGAAAGAAGTAATTTTTTTTAAACAAACCATTCTTTTTCCGCTGTCATGCCCTTGTTCTCCGAGATGTATTGTTGATTTGTGGGGTGAGTTGTAACAATCCTGCAAGATTTGAGAGAAGAAGAGTTAGTGGCTACAGAAAAAGAAGAAAAGACAATTTTGAAGAAGAGTGGAGAAAAATCTAGTCTTGGAGGTCTTTTTCAGCTGAAGAAAGGGACGAAATGAATTTAGGGTTGAAATTGGCACTCAGTTAATTTGGGAAGGGAACGACAGCGTTTTGGGCAAGTGGGAGTTTTGATCTGCAGCGCACACGTGGCGACGTTTCGGATAATTAGTAGAATCGTGTCATGTTTTAAGAACCTTGTTTCATGTTTACGTTTTTACATTACAGTTATCTTAATTTGTCTTGTAGTGGCACATGGTTGTTATATCTGGCAGAACCGAGTGAAATGAAATCATCAGAAAATATTCCGAATTCTTCCTCTTCTGATTCTCTTGTCTCCTCTTCTATCTCCCCCTATTTCTCTCTCTAACATTGTTACTGTTCTATTACAAAAACATACAAAAATGCATAAAAAATTGTTACATTTGGTATCTTAGAGTCTGATTTTTCCTCGGCCTTGCCCTATGGTTGATACTCGGTTGAAAGATCTTCAGGAATCTCAAAAGCGAATGGATCAAGCTCTGCAAGAAGGGACGGGTCGGCGTACTGAAGCAGAACAGGGGTTGCAAGAGCAGATGGGTCTTTTCAACACTCAGATCCATGATCATATTCGCCACCTGAACAAACTTAGTTTAATAGCAAATTTGAGGGTCACGTGACAAATGCTGATAAAAGGTATAACACGTTTAGCTCTTCAATGGATGCAATACAGATTCAAATGTCCCACATAGCTAAACTTAATGAGCCCACAATATCTCGGTCTATTTTTGGTGAAACGCCTTCAGCTACACGAGATGATGACAATGTTCATGTGGTTAACACACTGGAACGATCACATAGACCACCTGCTAATCTTAACTCTCAGCTACAGGACACACTTCCTAGTCCTAGGATTAATTTTCCTAAATTTGATGGTACAAATGCACGCGATTGGGTGATAAAATGCATGGGCTATTTTGATCTTATGCCTTACACATCTGATATACAGAAGGTCACATTAGCCTCGTTACATTTTGAAGGGAAAGTTTCACTTTGGTACCGAAATTATAGGATTAAATTTTTTGGGGTAAGTTGGGACAGGTTTTTGGATGAAATATCTGCTAAGTTTGAAGAGTTGAAGGAAGCCAACATTATTGCTGAGTTTAATAGGCTGAAACAGACTGGTTCCTTGATAACTTATGTTGAGAAGTTTGAGGAATTAAAATCTTATCTAGGCATAGTATCCAACAGGCATTTTGATGAAACTTATTATGTTGCTTGTTTCATGAGTGGCTTGAATGAGGAGTTACAATCTCAGGTCTCATTATTTGACCCCACTACACTCCAACAAGCTATTGACATATCCAGAAAACAAGATAGAGCTAATGAGGCTTCTAGAAGGGCTAAGGGGAGATTGTTTGGGTCTCAAGCCGCAGCTAGAAGATTTGACATGGGGTTACAACCATACAAACCACCAAATTCACAACCACCACTTGTGGTAAGGAAACCCCTGACTGCAGTTGAAATGAAGGCAAGAAGGGAAAAGGGACTTTGTTTTAACTGTGATGAACCTTATGTTTTTGGGTATAAATGCAAGGTGAGACAGTTCTTTATAATGTTGAGTCAAGAGGAGGAAGACATGTATATGCAAAGCATTGAGGTTGATTCTCCAGATGATACAGAATGGTACCAGGGGGAGCCAGTACATATGTCTATAAATTCTATTGGGGGAAAGAGTAGTGAAAACTCTTTCAGGCTGTTTGGAGAGTATGGTAGGCATAAGGTGCCCATACTCATTGATAGTGGAGCAACTAATAGTTTCTTGGATGCTGGGTTGGCAAAGAAACTAGGCTGTTGTGTGGAGAAAGCACCTCTAATGCTTTTCAAGATAGCCAACAGCAAGAAAATGAGGAGTAACCCAAGGGTGTCAGATTTCCACTGGACAATGCAAGGGCATGTGTTCAAGTTCCCTATCAGGATGCTTGATATGAGTGGAGGTCACATGATTCTAGGTGGTGATTGGCTAAAGTTTAATTGCCCAATTAAGCTGAACTATCGGGACATGACATTCAATGTCTTGATATGAAGAAGTGGTTTTTCAAACATTGCTGCCAGGTTCAGAATGTGAATTGATTTCTGGACCTCCCATAGCTAAACTGTTACATTCTAACAGTGAGGAGTTAGAAGGTACTATCTTCACTATATCTGTGGTACATGGAACCACTGAAGAACACCCTGGTCGGAAAGAATTGTTAGATGACTTTAAGGAGGTGTTTGCTGAACCTGAAGGGGTTCCTCCTGTCAGGAATATTGAGCATCAGATTATCTTGAAACCAGAACGTACTCCTAGGTTGCAGTATCCTTATAGATACTCTCACTCAGCTAAGGAGGAAATTGAGAATATTGTGAAAACTATGGTTAAAGAGGGTGTGGTACAGCATAGTAAGAGCCCATTTGCTTCACCTGTTCTATTAGTGAAGAAGAAGGATTCCACCTTGATGTACCATATTTTGGTACTGCCACGTCATAATATTCGATATAATATCTGAGCATATTTCGGGATTATTATGCCACGTCAGCACCATTATTTTTTAATGCAAAATTACAATTCAAAGCAAATCTAAAAATTAGGCCTGTGCAGGCCCAATTTAGAGTTATTCAGGGCCCAAGTCAACTTATAATTCTACTTGGAATGGACTTCTAGCTAAGGAAGGACTCTAAGTGGTATATAAAGGGGAGGAGAACTTATAATCCTACTTGGAATGTACTTCTAGCTAAGGAAGGACTCTAAGTAGTATATAAAGGAGTCATTAATCATTCACATGGGAGAGGTTTTGGATAGTCAATCCCAAGCTGGATTTCGACTAGTGAATCTCAAGTCTAGTTTCCAGATCAACAAGCTGATCAAGATTCCGAGGTCCAGAGAAGGAGATATAGTAAAACGGTGAGGCTGCGCAAAGCTGGAGAATAAGACGAAAGTCAAGAGTCTGGAGCTGTATTTCGACTAGTACATTCGAGCTATCAATTCAACTCCGATATCGATGCGTTTTATATGTTTGGAAAGCCTCTTGAGTCTAGTTTCCAAATCAAAAAGCGGATCTAGATTCCAAGGTCTAGAGAAGGAGATATAACAAAAACGGTGAGACTGCGCAAAGCTAGAGAATAGGTCGAAATTCGACCTATTTGGCCTATTTCGACCTATTTGGCCAAATTCGACCTATTTGGCCCAAATTCGACCTATTTGGCCTATTTCGACCTATTTGGCCCAAATTCGACCTATTTGAGGCCCAATTCGACCTATTTGAAGGCCCAATTCGAGCTATTTCAAAATAGCTCTAATTCGACCTATTTTGAGTCATAGTTCTACTTGGATTGCACTTCTAGCTGAATAAGGACTCTTATTACTATATAAGGGGGTCCCATGCCTCATTCTAAGGTACGTTTTTATTTTCTAGCATCTAATCTCGAGCTATATACATCGAATTCGAGCTATAGAGCAATAATTCGAGCTATATTGCAATAGCTCTTGTTCGATCTATATAGAGTGTATTTCGAGCTATTTGAGGGTAATTCGATCTATTCGGGTTTCCTCATCACGGTTCTCAATACCATTTCGAGGTGTGCTAATTCGACCTATAGAGCTCAAATTCGACCTATTTGGGCATAATTCGACCTATAATTTCGAGCTATTGTCTATGACGACAATACCTCAAATTCCGACCTATTTGACTTGAGCGTCGGAGTGCCTTCGCCGGAGGAGGCACCGGCTTAGTTTACGTGTGGTGTTGAGTCCAGGTTCTGAACTCAAAAGCTGCTTAAGCATCCAGCAGGAACTAAAGCAGTCTGACGTGGAGTGTTGGAGAGCGGACACGTATCCAGACGAAAATACCCCACATCACACCTGGAGGCTATGTGTTGATTATAGATACCTAAATTCTTTGACTATTAAGTATGACTGCCCTATTCCAGTCATTGATGACCTCCTAGATGAGCTCCATGGTTCTAAATTTTTTCCCAAAATTGATCTAAGGTCTAGCTATTTTCAAATTCGAATGAGGGAAGAAGACAGACACTTAACTGCTTTTAAGACACACCATGGACATTTCAAATTTTTGGTGATGCCTTTTGGGCTGTGCAATGCACCAACCACTTTTAATCACTTATGAATCAAGTGTTTGCTGATTACTTGAGGAAGTTTGTTTTGGTGTTTTTTGATGACATTTTGGTTTACAGTAGGGATTGGAGGATCATTTGATGCATTTGAAGTTGGTGTTACAACTGTTAAAGCAACACCAACTCTTTGCCAAAAAATCCAAGTGTGATATTGGTCAGACTAAAGTAGAGTATCTAGGCCACATAATTGGACAAGAGGGGGTACCTACAGACCCTGCTAAAGTGGAGAGTATGGTCCAATGGCCTAAACCTACTTCTGTTAAAGGCATGAGGGGATTTTTAGGCTTCACAGGGTACTAAAGAAAGTTCATCAAGGGCTATGGTTTGATCAGTCGACCATTAACACAGATGCTAAGGAGGATGGCTTTGTATGGAGTAAAGAGGGTGAGTTGGCATTTAAAGAACTCAAGGAAATGATGGTTTCTGCTCTAGTACTCGCTATGCCTGATTTCACCAGACCTTTCATTATTGAGACTCATGCTAGTGGGAAGGGAATAGGGGCTGGGTTGATGCAAGGGGGCAGGCCCATTGCCATTCTCAGCAAGGTTTTATTTCTTAAAAAATAGGCTTTGTCCATCTATGAAAGGGAGTTTTTGGCTGTGTTGTTAGCAATACAGAAATGGAGGCACTATTTACAGGGGTCACATTTTATTATCAAAACTGACCAACAGAGTTTGAAGTTCCTTTTAGAACAAAAGATTACTTCAACTCTTTAGCAAAGATGGGTTGCTAAACTATTAGGCTTGGATTATGAAATCCAGTATAAGAGAGGGTCAGACAACAAGGTTGCTGATGCCTTATCTAGAGAGTTTTCTGAGGAAGGGGGCTGCCAAGCAATTACAGTGGTGAAACCACTTTGGATGCAACGGGTGGTTGAGAGTTATTCAGAAGATGATCATTTTCTCAACATATTGGCTGTTAAGGTTTTGGATGCTACTGCTTATGCTGATTACACTGTGACAGCTAGGATTTTGAGGTTCAAGGGTAGGGTTTGTGTGGGAAATTGTTTGCAACTCAGGCTGAAAATCATTTCAACATTACATGACACTCCCCTGGGGGACATTCAGGCAACCAAGGAAGTTACATGAGGGTAAAGGCACTTTTTTATTGGCCTCAGTTAAAAGAAGATGTGGCGAAGTTTGTTCAAATGTGTGATGTGTGTAAGATGACTAAGGCTGAATATAATCCTTACCCAGGATTACTTCAACCTTTGCCAGTACTTGATCAAGCTTGGACTCACATTGCCTTAGATTTTGTGGAAGAGCTCCCAAAATCTGAAAGCAAGACTGTCATCCTTGTGGTGGTTGACAGGTTTACTAAATATGGGCAATTTATATCATTAAAGCACCCACATTCTGCTAAGGACATTGCCAAACTATTCATGGATTAAACCTACAGACTCCATGGCATGCCCATTAGCATTGTGAGTGACAGAAACAAGGTTTTCACGTGTCTCTTTTGTAAGGAGTTCTTTGGGTTGATGGGAGTGGGGCTGGATATGAGCTCAGCATATCACCCCCAGTCAGATGGTCAAATTGAAAGGCTAAATCAATGTCTGGAGAATTATCTTACGAGTTTGGTGTTTGATAATCCTAAGGATTGGCATAAATGGCTCCCTCAAGTAGAATTCTGGTACAATTCCAACTTCCATTCAAGTCTTGGCATGACTCCATTCCAAGCCATGTATGGAATTGCACCACACCTACTGGGAATTCGTATATGGAATTGCATATACTCTCTGAAAGAGTCAGGCTCAACTCTACCTTGAAGGACACTCTTATGCGTGCTCAGTAGTGCATGAAGTATTATGCAGATAAACATAGAGTTGAGAGGAAATTTGAAATTGGGGATCAGGTTTTTCTAAAATTATAACCTTTCCGCCAAAATTTAGTATGTTTATGAAAAAATTAGAAATTAAGTTGCAGGTACTATGACCTTACACCATTCTTGAGAAAATCGGCAAGGTGGCTTATCGACTAGATATACCCTCAGGATCTCAAATCCATCCGGTTTCGCACATCTCACTTCTCAAGAGGAAGCTCAACCCTAACAATTTACCTAGTCCTAATCTACCATACACTGACGGTCTCAATTCATTCAAGATCTACCCCCTACGTGTGATTGACAAATGACTTATTAAACGAGTTAATAGTGGTGTACCTCAAATTCTGGTCGAGTGGGTGAATGGTGGCCCTAATGCAGCAACCTAAGAGGATTACAGCTACGTTGTTTCCAAGTTCCCATCTTTCGATTCTTGGGGACAAGGACCTGCTCCACAGGTGGGTAATGTAACAATCCTGCAAGATTTGAGAGAACAAGAGTTAGTGGCTACAGAAAAAGAAGAAATTGAAGACAATTTTGAAGAAGAGTGGAGAAAAATTGAGTCTTGGAGGTCTTTTGCAGTTGAAGAAAGGAATGAAATGAATTTAGGGTTGAAATTGGCACTCAGTTAATTTGGGAAGGGAACGATAACGTTTTGGGCAAGTGGGAGTTTCGATCTGCAGCGCACACGTGTTGACGTTTTGGACAATTAGTAGAATCGTGTTTCATGTTTTAAGAACCTTGTTTCATGTTTACGTTTTTACATTACAGTGATCTTAATTTGTCTTGTAGTGGCACATGGTTGTTATATCTGGCAGAACCGGGTGAAATGAAATCATCAGAAAATATTCCAAATTCTCCTTCTTCTAATTCTCTTGTCTCCTCTTCTATCTCTCTCTATTTCTCTCTCTAACATTGTTACTGTTCTATTGCAAAAACATACAAAAATACATGCAAAATTGTTACATGAGTGTTGTGTGTTCGCAGAAGTAAATGGATTCGATTGTTTTAGGATTATGACATCAATTAAGGATTAATTAGCGACACAAATTGGTGGATTAATCGAGAGTTATTTGTAGGGAAGGAATTAAAGATCAATTACAAACTGTATATATTATACTATATTTAATGCATATTTACTTTCTCTTTTAGTGTATTAGTGTATATAATTGTATTATTAGTCATTAAGCAATTAATTGTAAATTCGTAACTGGTTTACCATAAGGGATAGAGGATGACTAGATTTAGAAACTCCTCTCACTTTAGTAATTAAGTCTAACATGTATTAAATAAAAATATATTACAATTATTATATGACAACCCGTGTTTAAAAAAGCATTTTGTGGGCGGGCCTTCAGACGCGCCTCTGGGCAAAACAGGGGTAAATTGCCTCAAGGCGTTGCAATAGGCGTTTCCATTGAAAGGCGTACGCCCAGATCTTGAGGGCGTTCGCTTTGGGCGCACCTTTACGCCTCAAATTTGAGCGCTTCTACATAGGTTTGCAAGGATATTTCAGCAATGGTCATTCACGTGACACATACTAGAAAAATTACTGAGAGAAGAAGGCCAAGTAGAAATGAATAGAAAGAGCTCGAGCTTTCTGAAGTAAGTTTGGAAATAAAGTGGGGGAAATATGTTGAAAGAAATAGGTTAGCACGAAAATCAGAAAAAAGAAAAAGAAAAAAAAAAGCTTACAAAATGAAAATGATGAAAACTGAAGAAGTTATGCGCGGCGATGGAGAAGACGAAACAAGTTGTGTAGGGTTTGTCGGTCTAATTTTTAAAAATAAAAAGAAGGGAAAAAGATAGTACAGAATAGTGGAATACAGCTCATTAGGCCAAGCCCACTTCCTCTATTGTGGTCAAACTTTTTATTTTTATTTTCTATAATCCGGTTAAATTCTTAGTGATATAATATTATAGTCAAACTAATATAAATAGTTTTATAACTAAGCATTATTTTAATAAACTTTGATAATAGGTAATCAATTTCTAATTTTCACATATATATAGTGCCTTGTTAATTTTATTATATATAAAATTACAATTTATAATATAAAAAATAATAAATATTAAAAATTTACCAGGCTTACGCCTCGCCTTACGCTTTTGTCTTTTAAAACACTGATGACAACTAATTTTACAACTTAAACTAGTTCATTAGAGCTAAAACTTTTAGACAGTCTTATTTTGATTTGGAAATTACAAGATACTATTTTAAATATTATTAATTATTTGAAAATATGATAAATAAAAAATTATATGTTTATATTACTCCTTATAAATAATATATATTTACTATAATTCATGTAAATCGCTTGGACCAGTGGTTGAACCGATCGAACCAGTCTAACCAGTAAGGTCACCGCTTGAACGTCCGCTCCGCTTTTAAGAACACTGCTTTTTAGGGGCGGGCTACAATCAAAATTGTCACCAATGTGTATACTAAAATATAATAGACCTTATAGTTGCAAATTGGGCTGACTACAATCAAATTGTCACCAATATGTATAGTAAAATATTATAGACTTAATTGTGTCAACTTTACTATCATATCACTATGGAGCAACTTTACAAAAGCACAAAGCCAAAAGACCTCATAGAACACACAAAAGTACTTGTATACAAAAAAATCGAAAAACTTAACTCTATTCTCAGACTTCTCCTCCAAGGACAGAAACTCCTAAAAAGAAAGTTACTTATTCCCATTTAGAAAAGATGGGGCTGCTTTGCCCAAGTTTAATTATTCAGGTATTCATGGGGAACCTTGAATTCCAAACCAGAAAATCAAGAAATTATTTAAAGTTAGGATCTGTGACATTATGAATTTCAGCGAATCATTCCTATGTTTGTATACCTACTGAGATTGTAAAATGGCAAAGCAGCCCCAATCTTTATCACCTTGAAGAACGATTGAAGAGCATAATCTTGATCAGCACCAAAAAAAGTGGTCTAATACATGCATTCTTCTTCATCATGATCTGCTCAAGCAATAATCCATGCATCACATTCAGGCTTTAAAGATCCTTGTCAACTCTCAAGCTTACTTCGACTTTAAATATACAGATTTCGCATTTGCGGCATAAAAGAAATATGACTTTTAGAGTCAATATTAGTTGAAGAATGAGCTTTAATTGAATTCGTTGTGCCTCCTTAAAACCTTTTCATTTTTATGTTTTATTTCACATGAGTTCGTTGTTCATTAGTTTAAAGATTGGTGTTACTACACATGCATACTAGACTATGGTTTTTGATAGATCTTTTACGTTATAAGCAGTAGTTGCGGTACCTAGTCTAGACAGATAAGTAAGACAGGTAAGTAAGACAGTAAAGTAAGACAGCAGATTTTAACGTGGTTTGGACTATGTCCTACATCCACGAGGCTTTCGCCTGAATCAAACTTCTTTGAACGGACAAAAGTTATTACACCAACTGGTTTTACTCTAACACCGAATCCCTCTAATGTTGATACCACTGGAACCTTTTTCGCGTCTACTCCGTTTGACCCGTAAGACCAAAACTCCCGTAGTGATCTTCTTATGAGAATGCTTCCAAGTGAACTGCACGTATGTATAGATCCCTCTAACTGGCGCAATCCTTTCCCCTTGAACTCCCTTCAACTCTTGTCGGCTTCTCACGTTCTTGATGTAACTCAAGAGGGCGAAAACTAAGAAATCAAAATAAAAGAGAACACCTAAAGATGTATATTTTGTTACACGAGTGTTCTACATTGATTCCTAGGATTTCTACTATTTATAGGATAGCTCTCCTGAAAGATATCCTTGAATCTCGGCTAGTCTCCATATCCAGTCGAGACAGGATCTTTCCAAATATATCTGAATCTTTCCGTGATAAGGCGATTCTTCCTTTTGCTACGTCTTTGTTTCCGTTTGGTAAGATCTTCATGATCTTCGTATATTCTGCACATCAAAGACAAAGAAGAACTCCACAAGGAATAGATTACTAAAAGATATAGGAAAGAGTTTGATAAAGATTAATTTTCCATAAGATAAGATATTATAAGATCAAGTTAAATCTTTCCAAACTCACCTAAATATTCACGCGTCTAATAACAAGATAAATACCATATAAAACCGTGTGAATAAATAAGTAAATAAATCAAAGTAAATAAAACCGAATTTTCCTTTAAAATAATTTTGCAAACAAGGAAATAAAATCTAGTTGGACCTGGCAGTCCTAACTGTTCAACCGAGTTTGAAAGGTGTCGGACTTTGCGGTCCTAACAATCTCCCCCAATTGACTTGTTTGGCAAAAACACTTTTAAGTCCCAAGGAAAATGTAGACATGCTGAAACAAAACAAGTTAGTAAGATATAGGCACATAAATCAACTAACGAGTCTCGACAGCAATAAAAACGTGTTGCAACAGCGGTGGAACACTCCGCAAAACAACTTAATAAGATAAGCAGTTAAAAGCAATTGTTCTTAAGCGGAATAATAAAACAAAACAAAATAAAATAAACAACAAGATAAAACAGCAGCAGCAGCCAGTAGAAATCTCCCCCATTCTTCAAGACTCCCCCATTCTACATATTCTGTTTACTCCCCCATTTTGCCAGAACTAGTCAAGGCTTTGCCGCTAATTGGGCAAGTGACTCGTTCATGGACTCCAACAGTGTAACGACCTGGGCAAGTTGCGACTGTAAGTTGTCGAGACTGCCCTGGGGAACAGACGGTCCAGCTTCGTTATCCCTGGCAGTTGGGACAGGTCGCCGGATCGGAGAACCAAGTAGAGCTTGAACAAGGTGACTCGGGGCATGATAGGGCCTAGGACGGCTCGTCATCTTGTCCTTAGAGACCCGGATATCCATTTAAGATGTGAGCAAGCGATAGACCAATGATGGATAGCCTAAGGTCATCTTTACCTTGTGGTCGAATGCTTCAAGTTGTAAACGTTCAAAGACCAGTTTCCCAAGATTAATGGGAGCATTCGAACCAATACGGAATAAGACAGAAGCAGTTAATGGACTTACGGTAGAGGTATGAGACATAGGGTACCAATTTCTTACCATAATTCCATAGATCAGACCATACCATGGAAGAAGGGAACCTCGCTGTAGATTTCCATTCTTTGGCCACTTCATGGGTTGGCCGGTTATGGTTGACGCGACTGCATCCATGTCTGCTTCCAGTTCCAACTCGGAGTCGCGACCGATTTGTACGTCAAGAGACCCCAACTGCATGTTCAGAATTTGCGGACTGATCTTGAAGATGAACTTCCGGACAAATGCTGAATGTTCCTTGGTTGAGCCCGGAACGCCTAGTTGAGTATCCAGATTGGCGTAAAACTCATGCACAATCTGGGTACAAACGGTTGTACCCTGCGAGTGGATTCAAGAAACCCTCTCCCTTCCAAAAACTCAATAACACCCGTACCCTCATAAGAATCATCATGAAGTTGAACTTCATGAACAGGAATGCGGCCAGTGAGACGAGAATACCTGAGTTTGGCATGAGATGTGTAGAACCTGTCGGAAAATGCCTTTTTCACCCTGAAAGGCTCATCGGACGGTGGAACACGGGGAGGGACTGCAAAATCTCCTTCAGCTTCTTCTTCAGCCTGGGCGTGACTGCCTTCCTCAAAGGCCGACTGGTCGCCTGATTGGTTGTCCTGATCAGACAAGGACTGAGCTGAGCGTTTCTGCTGTTTGCGGACTGGGCTGGAATCTGAGTCAGAGAGCTCGATTGAAGCAGAGTTCGAGGCAGCAGGAGCGGATCGGGGACGTTTGGATACAGGAATCTTCTTGCGTGTCCCGACACAGCTCGCGACACCCTCTGCAACAGGTTTGGACTTTTGGCGAACAGATGGGGTGCGCTTCGGAGGTTGAGCCTTCTGCTTCCCTTTAGCCGCGGCGGTGTGGCGGTGAGAGGATGCAGGAACAGGTGCAGGTGATGGCAAAGCGTCTTCCGGCATAGGAACAGAGTGCGAGTCATCCAAAGGAGGAGAGAACTCGCGTGCCTGAGGAGAAGTGGCACGGGGTGGTGACTCTGTTGCCGGTGGTGGTGGTGTGGTGTCTTGCGGCGGTGCCTCGGAAGATGACGGTGGAACAAAGTCCGCCGGAATTCTGATTTTGAGCGGTTGTGGCTGCAAGACTTGGGACAACTCGTTGCCCGTGGTGGATGCACTGTCAGGGTCGACTTGTGGGGTCGACTGAGACGATTCACCTGATGACTTAGTTTTCACCATGTTAAATATTTTCTTGATAAATGTAGGTGAGAAAGAAGACATAAACACAAAATCCACACACCAAAAAAATAAGAACACACGAGAGAGAGAGAGATAGTAGGATGGCGTGAGATATGATACAAAGGAAAGATATATAAATAGATGAAATCAAATCAATGTCATATCTTCTATAATCATTATCCACAACTTCCCATATGTAATAGGACTCTTACCAAGACTCATCAAGGAAAGATTCCAACAAGATACGCAACTCAATCTCTACGAACTTAAAACGCGGCAAAGCATAGGCGGGAAACAAATTCATGCCGAAATTAAACATATCGCGTTTTAAAGACAAAATAAAATAAAAAACACCTGTTTTAAAAAATAAAAATTGAAACAAATTAAAAGAAACAAACAGAAAGTAACTCAGCAAATCACTCACATAACTTACCCAAGACCGATTCAACTGGTGTAAGAGGATGTCGAGACACCCTGTCATGACTAGGGCTGTTCACGGTCTGGGTTTTTGGACCAACGGTCCGGTTTTTTAAAAACCAGTAAACCCGTTAAGCCTAAAACCCCAAACCGTTAACCGGACCGTTTGAAACGGTCCGGTTAACGGTTTAACCGTTAGTTAACGGTCCGGTTAACGGGTTTTGGCCAAACCCGTTAACAATTTTTCCTATTTTAAAAAAAAAAAATTATCCAATAAAATCTCAAAAAAAAAATTATACACAATCAAATAATATCATGCACAACTCAAAGCATAATCATCAACAAAGATTAGGAATAGTTTTCATTATTTTTCCAAATCACAATATTCAAAGCAATATAAATACATAATTCCATAACATTCATACACAACTTAAAGTATATTTATCAACAAACAAAGAGAATAGTTTCATTACATCTCCAAATCACAATACTTAAAGCAATATAAATGCATAAATCCATAATATTCATACACAACTCAAAGCATAATCATCAACAATAACAGGAATAGTTTATATTCAAAGCAATATAAATGCATATTTCCATAATATTCATACACAACTAAAAGGATAATCATCAACAACAAAAAGAATAGGTTCATTACATCTCCAAATCACCTTAAAGCACCCACTTACAATTACAAGTTATAAAAAAAAAAAAAAAAAAATTATAACGGTTAACGGTTTAACCGTTAACCTAACGGTTTGGGTTTTTCTAAACCCAGTAAACCCCGTTAGGCCCTTTTTTGTGAACCATTAACGGACCGTTTGGAAATGGTCCGGTTTGGGTAAACCGTTAAGCACGGTCAGGTCCGGTTACCCGTTTCGGACCGGACCATGAACAGCCCTAGTCATGACAGACTATAAGACTGAGTATAAAACAGGTCGAGACTGAAGCATACTCATGAACCAGATGAATACATTAAAATGTGTGTGTGTGAATTCTCATATGATAAACAGATGAAAGGGAAGAGAATTTGAAAGGGGCAAAAATCGTTTTGCAAGATATCTCTTTTCAAACAATACAATTGCACCTTGTACACACACTTTGAGCCTTTTGCATAGAGGTAGCTTTCGCACATAACTTTATATAAAATATGGTAGCTCTTTTCAATTTTGTGATGATCGTGAAATATGAATTGAATGCTTTCACTCATATTCATTGAGTTTAGGCAGCTTTTTCCTCCATATATTTTTCTTTCGAAGCACTTTTTCTTTTGGCTTATGCTCTCTTTGTTCTTTTCTTTTCACAACTCTTTTGATTACTCATACTTTTCTTTTCAGCTCAATTCTTCTGTTTTTAAAGTGATGAGGTAGCAAAAGTGGACAATGTCCATGTCAAAGAGATTATAAAAACAAAATAAAAACAAACAAAAATTGCCCATTGCAAAATCCTTCGATTTCACTGATTTAACTGAGGGAATGATGTGCACTGTGTATCAATGCAGTTATAAGTACGCTCCAGAACCGGCTGTCCAACAGGTCTGCAAGTAAGTCATGACAGTTAGTTCAACAAATAAAAATATCTCAGTTAAATCGGGCACGCGACCAGCGCTTAGTGGAGACAAATGCTGAGAGACTTTCTGAGGGTCTCAAAGCTTTGTGAAATAATTTTCTTCATAAAAATAACAGCAGTTTGTCTTCCAGTCGCGACATGCTTAATGACAGCACGTTCATTATCACCTAAATCACATAAGAGATGGTGCCATATATCCGTTTGCTGTGTGCATAAGTGCTTAACATGATTATGAGCAATGATAATAGCACAGTTGTGGTTACTAAAGACCAACACATCACTTTGCACAAAAACAAAAATCTTAAGCATGTGATCAACCCAACCAATATCAAATAATATGACACGATTATGCATAGTTAGGTAGAGATGACTTCCTGTTCCAAAAGTGGAGAAACTGAGGTCTATGAAGTTGCCTCTTGTCTCATTGACAACCCATGTAGGAGTTGCGACAGGAATCATTGACTGTTCTGCAGTTTCAAGATCAAGGTCCTTGATAGGATATTGAATGCACTTGGATTGATCTATGACCAATCTGTTGGCTCCTTGACTGATCTGTGAACCATAAAAACAAATTAGTTCACTAACAAACGGAGAGATAGATCTGTTTGAGACAGAGTTTGTGAACTGTTCTATAGGGAGTCGTGACTGCGTTAGAGTATAACAATTTTCAGCAGTCCGATTTCCTGAAAAAATACAAAACCTTTGGTTATCAAATACATGACATTCATCTTGTGTAAACGTGACAACCAACTTTTGATCGCATAGCTGGCTTATGCTAATCAAAGTATGCTCAAGTCCATCAACATGGAACACATCGTTAAGTATAGGACACCCGTTAAGAATGAGTGTTCCTTTTGCAACCACTTGACCCTTTTTACCATTGCTGAACTGAACTGTTCCACTTGGACCAGTAACATAGTTCCGTTTGATAAGATCTTCATGATCTTCGTATATTCTGCACATCAAAGACAAAGAAGAACTCCACAAGGAATAGATTACTAAAGGATATAGGAAAGAGTTTGATAAAGATTAACTTTCCATAAGATAAGATACTATAAGATCAAGTTAAATCTTTCCAAACTCACCTAAATATTCACACGTCTAAAACAAGATAAATACCATATAAAACCGTGTGAATAAATAAGTAAATAAATCAAAGTAAATAAAACTGAATTTTCCTTTAAAATAATTTTGCAAACAAGGAAATAAAATCTAGTTGGACCTGACAGTCCTGACTGTTCAACCGAGTTTGAAAGGTGTCGGACTTTGCGGTCCTAACAGTTTTTTTACACCTCAATGCAAAGAATCAAGATTGAGCAAAAATGGCTCTTTTTGACGGGTTATTTCATGACATGATTGGCAAGTAGAAAAATAAAAATTACCTTGCACCCGAAAAACAACTAAAATGTTGAAATACAAAATTCAACATTAATCTTCCATCAATCTTCTTCGGACAAGCAGAATATGAAAAGTTAAACTATTTGAATATAAAACATAAATATAAAATAACAGACCGAAATATACCAATTACAAAATCACGAAGTTAAGTAAAATATCCCAACTTAAGAACATAAACAAAATACGTGTAACTGATTTTGTCTTACACATGTGAGTTATTTTGTGATCTAACTACTCAGCAATAACAGTAGATAATTTAAAAGGTCGTCATATATTATCTTCTCATATATAATATATATGTGTTCATGTGCAGAAAGCTTGATAAAGTAAAACTAGTTTGCATTGAAATATTAAAAAAGAATTACAAAGAAGTATGCCATGTGATTAATAAAAGAACAGAAGGAAATAAAAAGCTATCTGTACTTATGTGTAGTGTGTCCTAACCTAAGCCCCCACCCCTAATTCTTGCTGCCATATCAATTGTTTTACCCAAATATAAAACATAATCATCTGTAGCATTCATTGTATATACTCGTGTTGGTATTACGTACCTTCTTTTCGGTGGAAGGGTGACCAACGGTTGTCTTGGGTTATTATTTTGAACAGCTTGGAAAAAGAAAAATTGCTACCATAAAAATTTGAAGACGGAAAATGAAAAACCTAAAACTAAAAGAAGTTCTAAAACAATATAATTATGTGTTGAAATAGCAACCTATGTGGCTAAGGAGTGTTAATATGGGAAATACTTTTTAAAGAATGATATTTTGGGAATTAGTTTTTGTCACAGTGATATTTTGGCAATTCACTCCACAAATCGAGGGCTAATTGAATTTGGATCGTCTTTAGAAGTCTGTAATTTAGTGGTCACTGCAGGGCATATTTGTGATTCGATAATTTTGATTAATACGACATGGCGCTATAAACTTCATTTTGGGATTTTTGAGAATTAGGGTTCTTCTCATACAAGGTAATTCGTCTCTGTACTTGTGCGATTTTTACAATCTGTGAATGTTATGTTTATAGTCTCATGTCTACCGCTATTTACTTAATTTTACTTGCTGTTTGCCTGATAACATTTATTGGTAATATTTTAACATCGTAGATAAATGTGAATTATGCTTTAATAAATATTAGGTTTTGAGTTTTTCCATCGTATAAGTCGTTGCGGTTAACATTCAAGTCAATGGCGCTTGATATATAAGAAATTGTTGGATAGGAAGTTAATTTTTTGAAAAATTGATTATGTGAGGCTGGTTTAAAATTGGGATTTCTTTGGCTCGTCGTGATCCGCGTTCTGTCTAGATGATGAAAAACCAATTTTCTTCAGTGGGAGAGTAATGAACCAAGATTTCCACATAGAAAAAGGTGCTTTAGGCTATTAGCTAGCGAAATTAATCGTTTTTGATTTCAAAATAAATAATGTATCTTATAGTTCAAGGTGATTGTAGTACATTTAAAATATCACTTGGGCTGATTGTGTAAGAATGAACCAACACCAAGCGCATAGCGTCATGTGGGGCTTTGGTTTCGCATTCACGGCAACAGAACGGGAGATGATGGAACTTGAGAAAGAGTTGCTTTTTGGATGATGTATTATAGTGTAGTTTCCAAACAACTAAGTCAGTGAATCAGAGTATCCTTATTCAGTTATCCCATAACTGAACCAAGCGAATATGATCTCACTGTCAATATATAAATGTAATAATCAATAAAAAAAGGTAGTCGAATGCATTCATCTTTTGCGCCATGTTATGTTCACGTGGATTGATCATCTCTCGTAGTTACTCTTTCATTTTTAGTTCTGTTATTTCATCTTCTTCTTTTACTATGCCGATCTCGGACTGTATCACTGGTTTTTCTAGGACCTGATGCTTCTTCGACTCAGTGATGCATAGAGTTCCCACTTAATTATATTTTTGTAACAATATCTTTGTCAAATATCAGGGTAATTGGTGAAATTATGAGTACAAGCACTCAAGTTAGCAGGGTGAAGGGAAAGAAATCCAAAAAAGTGGGTCGTTCTGCACGATCAAGTATCACTGATTTGCCAGATTGGGCTGTATCTCACATTTTGTCGCTTCTCCCCACAAATGATGCAGTGAAAACCTCAGTTTTGTCAAAAGCTTGGGAATACAAGTGGACCTTTATTTACAAACTAGAACTTGATGATAGCAGGACATGTAAAAATAACAGTAAGAAAGCTACTTTTGCGAACTTTGTTGAAAGGACACTTTATTTTTCACGGATTATAGAAAGTTTTCATCTTTCATGTTTTAAGAAGTATGACTTAGATTGCATGAAAGCATGGATATCTGTTGCATTAAGTCATGATGTTCACTATTTACAAATACTTTATCGTGAAGGATGCATAGTCTTGCCCCGGAACCTTCTTAATTGCTATTCCCTGACAAAATTGGACTTGAACATGCCATGTACCTTTAAAATTCCCGCCGAGATTTGTTTTCTTCACCTCACAACTTTGAGACTTGAGAAAGTTGAGATCTCGAATGAGCTTTCTAGTTCTGATCAAGTGAAATTTAAGTTACCAGTCGTGAAAACATTTGAACTAATAGAGTGCAAATGGTTGAATATCAAGTCAGTGGACATTTATGCTCCCAAAATGACTAGTTTTGAGTCTGAGACCCGATATGATGCTGGTTTGAGTGACTATCAATCAAGATTACTGGAGACAGTCTTTTGAGCTTCGAGTCTCGTGCTGGTTTACCTGAAAACATTGTTCTATCTGGATCACCAGTTATTTATGCATTCCTGGGAAATGTTTGTGAAAGAGATGATCTGTATCACCTTGAAAAGAGTGGATTACAAATTCGAAAGCTCTTTGAAGGATTATCAAGTTTACAAGATTTGGTGTTATCAGGTTCCATGGCAATGGTAAGTTCTTATTCTTTTTTCACTTTAGATGATTCTTGAGGCCAAAAGTCGGCCATTGATCAAACACTCTTGATTTGCTGAGTCTCTAGTCTCTACATAGTTACTGAACTCCTTAATTTAGCATTCTCAGGCAGCACCAATCGATACTAGTAGCTAGGGCCTTATTTTCATTTTTTTTTTGAATTTACTCTTGTTTTATCTGTGATCTTCGACTAGGCTATTGCACAATCAAAACTAGGACCTTCTCTTCCCAGATTCTACAACGTGGAATGACTAGTTTTTCGTTCTCATGGTAATGCATTAATCGAGTTACTTCGTGCGATGCTGTTTTTAAAGTTTCTAGTCATAGATGTGGTAAGCCAAAACTACTTTTTAAATGTTCATATAGCATATAACAACAAATTACTTGGAACATAGTAATTTCATTCCTTCAAATCTTCTTTCTTTGTTGTTCTATTTGTACTTTTCAGACAGGTTGGAGTGATAACGACTACGACTATGATAATGAGTACATTGCATCCAGGACTGTATCTAACTTGAAGGAAGTTAAGTTCAATTGCTTTGCTGGGGAGGCGCATGAATTGAAATTGGCTGAGTTTTTCTTGAAGAATGCATCACAACTGAAGAGAATTTGTCTCTCTGTTCGTAACTATCCTCCTCCACGGATACCGAAGAATGAAATCGCATATTCTAAAGCTTCAACTTGTTTAACCATTATTGTCTCTTAGGAAATGTACCCTTTCTTTGTTTTGAAATGGCAACTAAAATCTTTTGTAGACTAGTCGTCCATAATCTTATGATCTTCATGCGAGTTTTTATTTTATATATTTGTCAGTACCAAAATGTTCAGTCTGTTAACTCAAATCTTCATGTCTGACTTTTGTTCAATGCTTAAGTTGCAGAATTGACAAATCATACACTCGCGCTCCAATTCAAACTATTACTCCAATATGTTCATCCCAATAACATCATTGGGTAATAATAATAAAAGGGTTGAACGCCAAAATTTTATCTTTTGCTTCAGTATGTAAACATCTTAGATTAATCTGAATAATAACTAAATATCTTCTTAAGCTGAATAAACATGAAATATGAAGGGGTTTATCTGCAACTCTTCTCTATGTTAAGTTTCTGCGTGTATCTTTTAAGCTATTGTGGGATCCTTTTGCATTTTTAATTAATGGATGTCTATGTAATTATTCAGAATTTTAGAAAGATTATTGAAATTAGAAATCATAACCTGAACAATGTATTTCTGAATATCTGTAATTTTTTTAGGAGCTTACTCGTTTCTAGGTTTACTACGTCACGCATACAACACTTTAGAACCTTCATGTCATAATAGTACATTAAATTACAACTTTATAAATAACACAGACAGTCACAGTCCGTAAAGTATTTTCGTTCTAATGTTAGTCAAATAATAACTTTGTTATGATTTAATTATTTCTAACCATTTCCACAGATCGAAGAACATTAGTCAAGCTTGTTCCAGTTTTATGTTAAAGAACAATCTCAAAATTTCATTTTCACTTGTCATACATTCTAAATTCTTTAATGAGAATAACATTTGTAACACTTAATTTTATAAAGGGATAATTGCGGCAAACCCCCAATCTATGGATGATTTTGCATTGTGTCCCCTAACCTATGAAAATGTTCGATTTGCCCCCCAACTTATTGATTTTTGTGTGATTTGCCCCCAGAGTCGTTGATCAACTTTTCATTTTGGACACGTGTCTAAGTTTCAGTCCGTTAGATTTGGCATCAGGGGGCAAATTGCACGAAAATCAATAGGTTGGGGGCAAACACATTTTCATAGGTTATGGGACACAATGCAAAAGCACCGATAAATTTGGGAGTTTGCCGCAATTTACCCTTTTATAAACTTGAAATGTTTGGGCCCTTATGAGGTAGATGTTACACACTTTACATAGTAATATTATTATATATGTATCTCTCTTTTTTTTTTAATAAATGAAACAAGCTTAAGTACGTTACAAAACAGAATTCTTCAACTTTGTTCATTTGCATTAGGTCTTATACAATTTGTTTTTGGAGAATTACACAAAGAACCATTGAGCTACAAGGTAATTACAAAGATACCTCTCATGCTTGGAGAACACCCTTTTGGTTAACTTCATCTTTGAATCTCTTAAATTCTATTCAACACACATTAATGTGCCTCATTTATTCTGTATAATAATATAAAGATTAAACCATAATTGCAAAGAACATAGAAAATAAGTCTCACATATTTTGTGTAAGATAATTAAGAAAAATAAAACTAAATGGTAATTTTGAAAGTATTAGTAAATATTTGCAACATTATTTACTTATGTTAGGATTTAACGCCTTAAAGCTGTCTACGTAATTAGATATACATTATAAAGGATGTTTATATAATAAGATAATATTACAAGGGGTGTTTGTGTAAATTTTCAAACTTGAGGAGTATCATATAATTAGTGCATGCCTCAGGTGTGTTTTTGTAGTTCTCTCTTTGGTTTTTGTTGAATTTAATGTTGGGGTTTTACCATATCGAAATTAATGTGACGTATTCTGTAAACATTCATGGTTATTTATTATATATAATCTCATTTCTTTTTATAAAAAGTTTTATTTTAATTACTCGTTTAGTTTTTGCAACTTATAATGTTAGTATTAAACAATTTTAAAAAATTCACGATTACTGCGAATAAAGTTTGATGTACCATATTTCGTTACCGCCACGTCATAATATCCGATACAGTACCACGAGCGTATTTCGGGACATATTATGCCACGTCAGCACCATTATTTTTTAATGCCAAATTACAATTCAAGGCAAAACTCAAAACTAGGCCCGAGTAGGCCCAAATCGAGCCCAAACAGGCCCAATTTAGGCCCAAACAGGCCCATTTTGAGTTATCACAAGCCCAATTCGAGCTATCTGGGCCCATTTCCATCTATTTGAGGCCCAGTTCGACCTATTTGGGAGGCCATTTCGAGCTATTCCAAAATAGCTCTATTTCGAGCTATCTTGAAGTATAGTTCTACTTGGAGTGCACTTCTAGTTGAATAAGGACTCTTAATACTATATAAGGGGGTCCCATACTTCATTTCCAGGTACGTTTTTATATTTTCAAGCATTCATTTCAAACAATATTAGTCAAATTCGAGATGTTCAGCAATCATTTCGAGCTGTCTGGAATAGATCTCGTTCGACCTATATTGAGTGCATTTCGAGTTATTTGAAGTCTTCATTTCGATCTCTTTGAAGACCTTCATTTCGACTTATTGTGCCACTTCGAGGTGTTTGTTTTCGACCTATTCAGTGTATTTCGATCTATCATTTCGAGCTATTGTCTCTCACGACGAGATCTCATATTCCGACCCATCTGACTTGAGCATCGGAGTGCCTTCGTTGGGGAGGCACCGGCTTAGTTTACATGTGGTGTTGAGTGCAAGTTCCGAACTCAAAAGCTGCTTAAGGATCCAGCAGGGAGTAAAGCAGTCTGACGTGGAGTGTTGGAGAGTGACACGTATCCAGACAAAAATACCCCACATCAGTGGCGCCGTCTGTGGGAACCTCTATACCCACTTAGTAACAAACACTATCAATGATACAATGGCTCATCGCAGAGCCACGGAGAAGAATGGAGCAGCAGCAAGGACTATATCACAAAGGGAGGTTGAGAATCGGGTTGCTGATGCATCCGAACATACATCAATGGCAGCACCCAATACTCCCTTAGATCCACCACGTGATCCAGCGAATCAATCTGCAGTTCCTCCCACGGAACAATAACTGTTGAATCCTGCTCAATTGGATCAAATCATGACAGCTTTTCAAAGGACTATGGTACCAATGATTGTGCAACAATTGGCTAACACTGTCGTGCAGCAGAATGTTCAAGTACCAATTGAACAACAAACATCGGCGCAGCAAGCAAGTACTCATCAGACACAACGTCGTGCTGATTCGAGACAACACACTCATAAAAGGTTGACAAGACCCACTCGAAGAGATCCGTCTCCTTCCCCTGAATGGAGAAGTCCTCGTTTGTGAGAACCAATGCGAACAGAGCTCCAAGTCGAGCAACTATTAGAGATGGAGAAGTTAACTGAAGGCAGAGAGGTCCTGGAGTTCGTCCACCCGCAAGTCATACAACGACGAGAAATAGTGATCTGCCTGAAAGAGTTATGCCGAGGCCAGAACCAGTCATCGTTGAAAATATTCCACTAGTGGAGAAGCCAACTCCATTCTGTGAGGCAATCATCAACTTGACACTGAAAGAAGGAACTATTCTTCCGGAGATGAAGAAATATGATGGAACAACTGATCCTGCAACGCATTTTGATGACTTGGATGCAGAACTGCAGATTCAGGGCTACAGTGAAAACTTAAGGGCAAAGTTGATATCCCTTAGTCTGAAGGGAACCGCCAAGGAATGGTTCAAGAACTTGCGGACACGCACAATTGAATCATCAGAACAATTCAGAGATATGTTCATCAAAAAGTTTGCTACTTATCGCTTGAAGAAGAGATTTCCAAGTTCTCTACAGTGAAAACTGCAGATTCAGGGCTACAGTGAAAACTTAAGGTCAAAGTTGATATCACTTAGTCTGAGCGAAACCGCCAAGGAATGGTTCAAGAACTTGCGGACACGCACAATTGAATCATCAGAACAATTCAGAGATATGTTCATCAAAAAGCTTGCTACTTATCGCTTGAAGAAGAGATCTCCAAGTTCTCTATTCAATATTCACAAAAAGCCTGATGAACCGTTGGGGAAGTAATCACTTGGGAAGCACCAACCACTATTGAGCAAATGATGGATCTTGCTCGGAGAGTTATTGACGTTGAAGGGGCCACTATGAATCAGGGACTGATGGATTTACCGGAACCCCCTAGAGGAAAGGAGAATAGAGACCAGAGGAAAGATGGTAGAGGGAAAGATCGTGATCGTAATCGACCACCCTTCAAGAAAGTCTATAACTACACTCCATTGAGAAAAGAAATTGATGAAATTTATGCAATTGCGAAGGATAGTGGGATATTCAAACCACCTAGGCCTTTTAGAGAAACTGATGAGACGAAGCAGTCCAGAAAATATTGCAAGTTCCACAGGCAAAATAGGCATTATACCAATGAAGGCAAGGCCTTGAGGAACGAAATTGAACGAATTATTCAAGATGGAAAACTCATTGAGTGTGTCCTTGAGAATAAGGAACCGCGAGAGGAAAAATCATCATGTGGACGAAAGCGGAGTTGATCTCCACATGAGAAGAAGGATGAACCTAGGCGTAAGTAGGGTAATGGCAACGATGTTGCTGAAAATGGAATCAATGTAATTGTTGGAGGACCGACTGGAGCCAACTCAGCAAAAAGCAGAAAATTGATTTCACGCGACATACAGAATGAGCGTCTGAAACGTCCAGAGATTGATCTTGTCTTCGCAGTAGACAAGTTAGATACAAGGATCAAATTCGAGGATAGTGATTTTGATATCTTGTCTTCACAAGCTAAGGAGGCTTAGTACTTAAATTGCCCTATGGTAGTTTCAACAGTAATCGCAAATCATGTTGTAAAGAGGATCATGATAGATAATGGTTGCTCAGCCAACACTATCTTTATGGATGCATTGCAACAAATGAAGTTAGGGAAGTATGAGATCACGGAAGTAAATTCTCCGTTATTGGGATTTGGTGGAGGCGAAGTTAAACCCGTTCGAAGGATAATGTTACCAACATCTTTCGGGCAAAATCCGCGAAGGAGAACTTTGAATGTGGAATATCTCATTGTTGATATTCCTTTTGCATACAATAGATTGGTTGGGAGGCTAGGAATAACTGCATTTGCCATGATCATATCAACGATGCATCAAAAGATCAAATTTCTAATGCCTGGGGGAATCGCGGAGCTTACTACAAATTATCATGATTCTTGGAGTTGCCATGTCACGTCAACGGAACTAATTAAGGCAAAAACCGATCCCAATGTCGCGATGATTGGGATTCATCCCTCAAAAACACCTGGAATAATTGAACATAGGGATACAGAGATAATGCTTGCAACACATGAGGATCATATAATGATGCTAGAAAATCATTACTCATCGAACGAGAAACTTGTGCCAGAGGAGACTAAGGAGGAGAAGGAAGACAAGACTACCCTGCGTTACAAGAAACAACTGGAGATTCAGCGCATGAAACCCTCTGGAGAATTCAAAGAGTTTATTCTGATGAACAATGAACCTGACAAGGTGATTAAGATCGGTAGCGAGTTACCATCTGAGATTGAGAAGGCATTATTGGAATGCTTGCAGAGGAATTTTGATGTATTTGCATTGACAGACGGGAATAGACCCTCGAGTTGCGGTACATCACTTGAATGTCAATCCAAATGCTAAGCCTGTTCGACAGAAGAAGAGACACATCAGTGATGAAAAGAACAAGGCTGCAGAATTGGAGGTACAAACAAAGTTAGCTGCGGGTCACATATTTGAAGTACGATACTCTGAATGGCTCAACAACGTTGTACTTGTACCGAAGAAGCTGAAATGGCATAGGTGTGTGGATTACACTAATTTGAACAAACATTGTTCACGAGATCCTTTCCCTTTGCCCAGGATTGATCTCGTGGTTGACTCTACTACCGGGTGCGCATTACTAAGTCTCTGCGATGCACAGAGTGGATTTCATCAAATCCTAATGGCTGTAAAGGATCAACAAGAAATGGCTTTTATCACAGACAGAGGTGTATTTTGTTACAGAGTGATGCCGTATGGTTTAAAGAACGCAAGAGCAACCTTTCAGAGGTTGGTCGCAAAGATGTTCTACCATCAAATTGGCAAGACTATGGAGGTTTACATCGATGACATGCTTATCAAAAGCCTAAAGGCGGAGGATCACGTTAAACATCTAGATGAGGCTTTTGGTATCATGAAACAATACAGAATGAAGTTAAACCCAAAGAAGTGTACATTCGGAGTCAAGGCTGGAAAATTTCTGGGCTTCATGGTAAACGAGCGAGGCATTGAAGCTAACCCAGACAAGATTAAGGTTATAATGGATCTAGCATCTCCCAAGTCAGTTCGCGAGGTGCAACGCTTGGTGGGGAGAATCACGACACTTAGCCGTTTCATTTCACATTTTGCGGAGAAAAGCTTACCTTTCTTTAAGAAGCTACGCAAGACACCCAAGTTTGTCTGGACTGAAGATTGTGAGGAAGCCTTTCGCCAGCTAAAGGTCCATCTCACGACACCACCATTATTATCTAAGCCCAAGGATAACGAGATGTTATATCTCTACTTGGCCATAACAAAGAACTCATTGAGTACAATACTCGTGCACGAAGAAGAAAGGAAACATCTGCCAATCCATTACGTGAGCAAAGTGTTGAATGGAGCAGAACTAAACTATTTGGAAATCGAAAAGCTAGCATATGCACTTGTGATAACAACACAGAAGTTGATGCCATATTTTCAATCACATCCAGTCACTATCTTAACTAATCAACCATTGAAGAAAGTTATGGTAAAACCGAAAACATCAGGCAGACTAGTGAAGTGGGCGATCGAGCTAGGAGAGTATGGTTTGGACTATTTACCAAAGACTGCGATTAAAGTGCAAAGATTGGCGGACTTTATGGCGAAAACTATATCAGAGGCAGACCAGTCGCCCGACGTGGCCATGGTGACTGAGGAGACTAAAAAGGATACATCTGGGATTGCAAAGGAAACATGGACTTTGCACGTGGACGGATCTTCCACAGTTGATGCTAGTGGCGCTGGAGTCTACTTAAGATCGGCGGACGGAAGAGAATTTGACTATGCAATAAGATTGAACTTTCAAGTTACAAATAATTAGGCTGGGTCTGAAGCTATGCTAGCAGGAATTCAAATGGCAAAGTCGTTGGCGATAACAAAACTTGTTGCATTCACGGATTCACAACTGATTGCTAATCAGTTCGAGGGGAGGTATGAAGCTAAAGAGGCTGTAGTGAAGTATCTCGACAAGCTTAAGGAAGTTACATCAAATTTCGAGACATTTACTATTTCATAAATCCTAAGAGCATAAAACGAGCGGGCTGACTCCTTGTCACGATTTGCTAGCACCGCTAAAGTCTTTGTTGAAAGGCGAGTTACTTTATTGGCTGCAGAGCAACCTTCTATTGGCAAAAGGGCCGAATTGAATCCAACACAACCATTGGACTACGCTCTGCCGGTGGAGGTTGAGGAATGTTGGAAGAACGAAACAATTGACTACTTATAAAACAAAAATATGCCAACTGATCCACAAGCGGTCAGAAGGTGCAAGTACAAATCGGAAAGATTCACAATGTTCAATGAAGAACTTTACAAAAGGTCATTCAAAGGACCACTCTTAAGGTGTCTATCACCAACACAGGCTAAACATGTCTTAAGAGAGATTCATGAGGGAAGCTGCGGAAATCATTCAGGAGGACGATCCTTGGCCCAGAAAATACTCCGACAAGGATATTTTTTGCCAACTATTATGAGAGATGCTATGGATTACACTAGGAAATGCAGAAGTTGTCAACTACATTCAATGATTATTCATACACCTGCACAACCTATGACAACAGTGAGTTATGGATGTTCATTTGATCAATGGGGGATAGATATTGTTGGACCAATGCCAATAGCTTCTTGTAGTTGAAAATGGCTATTGGTGGCAGTGGAATATTACACCAAGTGGATAGAGGCCGAAGCACTTGTGTCTATAACGGAGGCTAATGTGAAGCAATTTATATGGAAGAATATCATATGTCGATTTGGAATTCCAAGGGTCTTAATTTCCGACAATGGAAGGCAGTTCCAAAGATTTAAGATTCAAGACTGGTGCAAGGACATGATGATAGGACAACAGTTTACATCTGTTACGCATCCCGAAGCAAATGGACAAGTTGAGGCTACCAACAATACACTGGTCAAGAGCTTGGAGAAAAGATTTGAAGGAGAAGGATGAAATTGGGCAGAGGAGCTGCCAGGTATACTATGGGCATATCGTACAACGCCTCGAACTTCTACCAGAGAGACTCCATATTTGCTAAAATATGGTTCTGAAGCAGTGATACCTGCAGAGATTGGGATGCCAACTTACCGTATTGTCACACACGATGAGGAACAAGCTATAAGGGCAAGACAAATGGACCTTGAACTGATAGGAGCAACAAGGGAAGAAGCTTACCAACACACTCAAGCATACAAATCTATGATGGCTAAGGCATATGACAACAAGGTTCGGTTTCAAAACTTCCAAGTGAGGGACTTGGTTTTGAGAATGGTTGAAGCTACCAAGCACGTTAGGAAGTTGAAGCCAAACTAGGAAGGGCCGTACAGATTTGAGAAAGCAAGCGCCAAAGGATATTACTACTTACAAGAATTGGGTGGAAGGACTCTATCACGCCCCTGGAACGTCAAGAACTTGAGAAGGTTTTATAGTTAGGACACTAGCATTCTAACAGCCTTGTGGCACAATAGGACCGTAGTTTCGATGTTTTTATTACTTATTCTTTTACGAATTACGAGTCTCCACATGTGGACCTCGATTATAATACTTAACAGCGAACTATAGAGACTTGATTCCTGACCACCTATTTACGGCAGGATACGTAGGCAACTCGGAAGTTACTCGAGCTCAGTCCCAAAACTTATAAAATTTCTTATTTTATTCAAGTTTGATTGTTTGCCTACATCCTACTTACATGTTAATCAACACAAGCATTATTAAAATTGAGCTCAAGCACTCAAACACATAAGTATAAACACTTGGAATAAATCGAGCACTAGCACTCGAAAGACGAGCACAAGCACTCGTAAAGTCAAGCACAAGCACTCGGAAAATGAGCACAAGCACTCATAATATGAGCACAAGCACTCGTAAAGTCGAGCACGAGCACTCGCAAAATGAGCACAAGCACTCATAAAACAAGCACAAGCACTCGTAAAGTCGAGCACAAGCACTTGCAAAAAGTCGAGCACAAGCACTCGTAAAGTCGAGCACAAGCACTCGCAAAACGAGCACAAGCACTTGCAAAACGAGCACATGCACTCGCAAACCGAGCACAAGCACTCGTAAAGTCGAGCACAAGCACTCGGAAAATGAGCACAAGCACTCATAATATGAGCACAAGCACTCGTAAAGTCGAGCACGAGCACTCGCAAAATGAGCACAAGCACTCGTGAAGTCGAGCACAAGCACTCGTAAAGTCGAGCACAAGCACTTGCAAAAAGTCGAGCACAAGCACTCGTAAAGTCGAGCACAAGCACTCGCAAAACGAGCACAAGCACTCGCAAAATGAGCACATGCACTCGCAAACCGAGCACAAGCACTCGTAAATAAAACACAAGTACTCAAACAAATAAATAACAACGCTAACACAATGAGCACGGGAATTCAAGTAAAGGCACAAGTACTTGATCACAAAGCATACAAGTATGGAAAACACATTCATAAACAGAAGAAGCAAAAAGATAAGCAAAGATCAAAACACATAAGGCGAAAAGATACTAAGCAATGTCAAAAGCCAATATGTACTAAAAACGAGGGATAAGCGCTAAAAATGCGCAAAAGTCAACAAACAATGTTCTGAATCAAAGAATACTGTACGAACGAAAAGATGTTCTAAAAGCGAAGGCACAAACGCCGGACATAAGGCACGCAGGCTAGTTAAAAAAGGATAAAGGGAGAAGGTTCAACCCAAGGGACTCCACGGCACCCTAACTCTGCTCCTGGATATCTTCAAACAACTCATTCAGGGGGCCAGTATCGTCAACAGGAGAGATACTACGCGGCACAACGACTGGAGCGGGAGCATCTAGCATAGCACGGTCCGTCTCCATCAGAACCTCGAGAGTCTAAGGGTCAAAGGCCAGCTCACCCTCCTCAAGAGGCGCAGAAGGCACACCAGCAGTGGAAGTAGAAGGCTACTCAGCTAAGTGATCAGTAAGCCACACCTGCTGCAATGGAAAAACAAGGGAAAAGGGATCATGCTTAGGCGACCCAACCTCCTCCTCAAGAGCAGGATCAGCAGCAGCAGCGGCGGTGCCCGATAACTCGCCCACCTCAGTGTCCCCCTCCTTGAGGTAGTCGAGGATGTCAAAATCCTCCTTCTTGAATCCCGCGATAAGAGCACTTCGGGCTATGACATCATCCCGGCCATAATGTAGCCCTTTGCCGTGTCGTATCCGCCTCTGATCATAGCAATCTCCTCCTAGGTCACGAAGCGGAAGAACACAATGGCCACTGACACCTTCTCGTCATCATGAAGCTCCTACAATAACATAATCACAAAATTAAAGTATCAACGCATGACAAAGAATGTGTAGTGAAAGGAAAAAGTCAGAGTCAAAGAATTACCTCACGCATCGCCCTATCATAGATGTCCTGCTCAGAGTCACGAGCGCGGCTTCACAGCAGCTAACTCAGCCTCAAGCTTTGCGCGCGCCTCGTTAGCGGCCGCAGCACCATCCGTCAGGGTCTTGATCGTGTCAGCACGATCATCAAGCTCCGCATTGGCATCGACCAGATCCTGAGTCAGCTGAGCAGCATGAAGCTTGTACTGCTCAAGCTCTCGTTGGGCAGCAGCAGTAGCAGCATGAGCAGCCTCTAACTCAACAGTGGAATGCCGCAGCTCACCGACACCGACACGAAGGTTCTTTTCCACCTTGGCAGCATCATCGTTGACCTTTTTCACGAGGACCTGGGCCTGGACTACTGCACTGCGATGCCTCTCCAGAGTCGCATTGTACTAGCCCTGAGCGCCCATGGCGATGTCAAAGTTCTCGGCCATAGTCCGGACATTGATGAAGAACTTCATAAGAAAAAGCAAGTTAGCACAAAATACTACATACAACAGATAGAGCAATTGGAGTAATAACTTACTAAGTGCAAAACGATAAAGTGTACAAACCTCGCACATGGAAAGCGCCATGGGACTAATCAGCTTCTCGTGGCCGAGCTCCTTGAAGTACAACTGGCGATCGAACGCAGGCATGAAGCCTTTCATCAGTCAAAGTGCTGTGGTGTCAGTCATTTTGAACTGACCCGCCTCAATGGAAGCACGAACGATCTCCTCGACATCAATGTCCAGCTCCCCAGGCTCGTAGGTATTCGACTTGTCATGCGCAGGTCGCTTGCCATGGCGGCGATCTTTAGAAGTAGAAGGCCTCTTCCTCGCATTCGGATCAGGGCCAGTATCATTCCCCCGCTTAACAGCATCCACAACCGGTTGAATACGCACTCTCTCGGTCAAAGAAGGGGGAGGAGGAGAATACTCCGGGATAAAGGACTCAGCATCGACTGGCGGAGAAGAGGGAGCAGTAGTAGAAGTCGACTGCGGTGGAGCAGGAGGAGGAATAGGCGCGGAACCCCTACCACGACTCGATCCCCATGTTGAGCCTGCAGCAGCAGTAGGGGGAGTGGGGGCGTTGGGAGCTCGAGAACTGGAACCAGCACCAGCAGACTTGGCGCCCCGACGAATCATCGTCTCAGGAATAGCCGTCTCAGTCTAGCCGTCTCAGTCGGTGGCGCATTAGCATTCCTCTTCATAGCTGCCAGCCTCTTCTTAGGCTTGTCCATGACTATCTTTTACTGCAAAGAAAAGATAATCAAGTGTTAGAAGACATGTAAAGAATAAGGAAATAGCAAGAGAAAAACTATAACATGCATAACAATATACCAAAAAGTGAAGACTCAACAGCAGGGTAATGAGTAAAACCACCGGCCCGCAAGACTTCGGACGTGGTCAACGCAAAGGCATCAAATTGATGCTCCTTAAGCATGTCGATCACTGTCTGAGTGTAGACAGCAGCAAGACACGGTGGCGACCGATGAGCGTCAGTCTAAAGCCTCTTGATTCGAAATTCTTGTGGCTTAGACTTCTTCACGAAGAACCACTGCTTCTTCCAGTGCGCCCCAAAACTCGTCTGTATGTTGGAAAGGAAGCACTGCTTCTACCGGGAACTCAAGTAGTAGAACCCTGCGTCGACGCCCTTGTTGCGAAACTTGACTAGGAACAGTTGCCAGAAACTGTTCACAGAACAAGGTAGATTGAAGACGCGGGTAAGCATAACGTACGCATACATTTGAGTAAACGTGTTTGGAGTAAAGTGAGAAGGGCAAGAGTTCAGGGAGCTCATTATATCAGATACTACTGGGTCGATGGGAAACCTAAGACCGCACTAAAGGTAACCGTTGAAAACGGTGAGACACCCCTCAGGCGGGTTATTCATCCTATCGTCTGGCCCCGGAACTATAACTTGGTAGGTACCAGGAATATCAAAGGTTTCACGATAATAACTTATGTGGTGTGGCAAAACGGAAGGATATTGGTCGAAGTTGAGTATGTTTCCGACAAGGATAGGAGCAGAAGAATTTAAATTAACCCCATCGGCGGCTAACTCCTGAATGGTCTCATCTACTATAGTGGGATTAATAGAAGGAGCATCAGGGGTAGGTTTAGGATTGGGGGCATCAGAAGGTGGGGCTATATATGGCACGATGCTATTCCAAGCAGAAGAAATATCATTCTCATCCTCACCTAAGATGTCTACCTCTCTATCAGAGCCCCTATCGGTACGGGATGAAGAGTTATCCGAAGAATCATCACTACTAGACTCTTGATCTCTTGACCTATTCGACCTAGTGCTCTCAAGGCTACTATTGCTAGTAGACTCGCTATCGGAAATGTGCGCCATAAAAAAGTTCAAGGTAAGTGATTACCAGAATGAGGATCGAGGTAAATAAAGAGTTCATCGATGGGATCACACCGCTCGTATGACCTTTGATCATGTACGAACAACTTGGGCGCACCAAGAACTCAGATCTTTGCAGGCTGTGACTGACGAGGCCGGTAGGGTGACGTTGGACGCCTCGTGTTCGGATTGCGAGGATTGCTGTGGTGGTTCTGGTAGGAACGTGAGAAAGACGGACGAGATTGATCGCGAGAGTTGTAGTATGGTCGAGGATGAGACTATGAAGGTAGGATGGATGGACGCCTCGGTGATCGGTTACGACGAAGGCGAGCTGTTGTAGCAAAATCTGCAAAAAATTGTCACGTTTAGCACACCATAAACTCGAAATACTTGGGCCTTTCGACCTATTATTTTGAGTTATGCAGGTTATTTCGACTTACGGAGTGAAAACAAGGAAAATTGCAAGTTTTCGAGCTATTTTTGGAGTATTTCGATCTATATCTCACTGCTCACTGGATTGCTATTTCGACCTATCTATTTCAAGCTATTTTATTTGTTCTCTGGGTTGCAGCGAGACTCGAGAAATGGGAAAATGAATTTCAGCGCGGAATGCCCTCATTTCAACCTATATACCTATTTCGACCTACAGAATTTCGAGTTACTATTTTAGGTACGTAATTCGAGCTATTCTATTTTGAGTTACCAAAAATAGCAAATTCGACCTATTTTCGAGTTTGGTTATTTTTGTCCAAAATGTTGGTTTTTTACACTAAGGTCGCTTTCGTTGCACGATTCTCGGTTACTTGACTTATTTTATATTTTCTATGACCAATGTTTCTACACATTACTCTTACAAACTAGAGGACTCCATAATGTACCATATTTCGGTACCGCCACGTCATAATATCCGATATAGTACCACGAGCGTATATCGGGACTTATTATGCCACGTCAGCACCATTAATTTTAATGCAAAATTACAATTCAAGGAAAAACTAAAAACTAGGCCCGAGTATGCCCAAATCGAGCCCAAGCAGGCCCAATTAAGGCCCAAACAGGCCCATTTCGAGATATCACAAGCCTAATTTGAGCTATCTGGGGCCCATTTTGATCTATTTGAGGCCCAGTTCGACCTATTTGAGAGGCCATTTCGAGCTATTCCAAAATAGCTCTATTTCGAGCTATCTTGAAGTATAGTTCTACTTGGAGTGCACTTCTAGCAGGATAAGGACTCTTGATACTATATAAGGGGGTCCCATACCTTATTTTCAGGTACGTTTTTATATTTTCAAGCATTCATTTAGAGCAATATTAGTCAAATTCGAGCTGTTTGGCAATCATTTCGAGCTGTCTGAAATAGCTCTCGTTCGACCTATATTGAGTGCATCTCAAGTTATTTGAAGACCTTCATTTCGACTTATTGTGCCACTTCAAGGTGTTTGTTTTCGACCTATTTAGTATATTTCGATCTATCATTTCGAGCTATTATCTCTCACGACGAGATCTCATATTCCGACCCATATGACTTGAGCGTTGGAGTGCCTTCGCCGCAAAGGCACCAGCTTAGTTTACATGTGGTGTTGAGTGCAGGTTCCGAACTCAAAAGCTGCTTAAAGATCCAGCAGGGACTAAAGCAGTCTGACGTGCAGTGTTAGAGAGTGAACACGTATCCAGACGAAAATACCCCACATCAAAGTTAAAGATTGAATGTATAAGTCGCTATATACAAGAGGAATAAGTGAGGGGTTTAGTGAATCAAAGTAATAGCCAATGACATTATAATTTAATATTTATGAATAAACTGAGCCTTGAATGTAGCATATTATCATATTTTTGCATTTGTCGGTCTTTTTGCACTAACAAATGTGATGGCATCAAGATGTTCGCATTAGATACAGTAATGTTCGACATGACTGTTGCACAATAAAAGGAGAGCATTTCACGAGTTTCAGACACCTTAAGAATCTTAGTAGTACATTTATTGAATCCATTCCAATTCAGAGGCTCATATTTGTCTTGAAGTCCATTTGTCTGGAGCTTTCAGAACAAAGAAAGGGTACATTTCCTAAGTGACACTAATGGTTAAACAAGATGAACCTGAACATGCAGTGAAAATCTTGGTCCATAACCCTCCCACTTAAGAAATCGGTCTTTATCAATACAGTATACAAGATTCATCTACACGACAAGCCAAGGAAAGCTCGACTTCATCCACCTGATTAAATTTTTCAAAATTGTTTGAATTAACTATATTTTTGTCCAACTAAAATCTCGAAATGTTTCCGCTAATGACTTGAACAACAACATAACTGATGGTAAAACAAAACCTAATTAGATTTTCTTGTTATTTCTTAAAAAATGTAGACATTTTCCAGATTCAAGTCGCTTAGATAATATGAACGGAAATAGAGCCAATAATTCAATTTTATCCATAATGTTAGAACTATTACCAAGATATCAGGCAAAACAACAACTACTACAATCAGAGGCGGAGCCAGGGGGGCATATGGGGGTCGTCCCCCCCCCCCCCCCCCAGCTCCAGCGCTGCAGTAGTACATATATGTATATAGTCTGTGTTTTGCTGGTTTTGTTTTAAAACAATGGAAAAGAGAAAGAACAAGTCTTTCTTTGTTCATTGAGGGAAAATGCGTGAAGAAGAAAGAGAGGGTGGATGGTGGACCCCACTAATTTATTTAGAAGACTTGTGAGCTACCCCACACAAACACAATTTAAACTTTAACAAATTAATGCACCAATTGCTTTCTCTAGAATCTAGATATAGATATATTAATTTACAATAGATTTTTACCACAAGTCTGTTGAATTACTTTATCAGTTGGTTTTGAAAAAACATAGTGAATTGTAATATTACTTTAAGCTCTTTTCTTTTTCCTCTTTTATTGTAAACAACAAAAAAAATGATTAATATAATATAGTATGTACACATTCAACTTGTTTTGATACTATCACAATGTTTAATGTATTTTTAGATTTAAAAATTGGTGAAAAAAAATTGTATATCACAACAAAAATATTTGTTCGTGTATCACGCTAATAAGATACTTATAAAGAAGCTACTCAAAATTTTAATTAAAATTTAATACACGTGAGATGTTGAAAGTGTCAAGTAAAAATTAATTATAGAAAGTATTGTGCAACAGCTTTTTTTTGGGAATAACTTGTATCTGTTTATGTAGTTTGTATATATATTGAATTCTTTTTATAAATATTAAATATAATTTTCGTTGTATATATATTGAATTATTTTTATAAATATTAAATATAATATTAGGTTTTACATTATATTGGATCACAAAACTCATTTTCATACATAATATAGAGTAATTCAAGATTAAAGTTTCGTCCCCCTAAATTATATTCCTGGCTCCGCCCCTGACTACAATAAGAAAGTTGAGTAGATAGTCATAGACATGACATAAAAATAACCAGACCATATAACAACAAAACGTACTCGAAAAAAATTAAAGTAAAATAGTCGTAAACATGAGATAAACCAGATCATACAACAACATGTTACGTATGTAAAATCTCAGAGAGTAAATAGACGAATTACATTTTACGAGAAGAACCCTAATTTTGAAAAATCCCTAAATAAAATGAAGCGTGAGATTTATCAGCTTGAGTGAAGTGAAAGTTGCATTTATGAGCTGAAATTCAATAGAGGAAAATAGGGGCACGTCTTCCGTCCCTCATGATGCACCACCTCCTGTCCTCACATGCATATGGGGTCCATGCATGTGGAGGCCACATGCATGTGAGGGGAGGGCGTGGTGCATCATGAGGCACCTAAGACAAGTCCGGAAAATAGCGCGGTGTCACAGTATGCAACTAGATGAAATGACAAATATGCCCCAACGGTAACAAGAAAATTACTGGCTCCGAACTCGATTTGTGCGCTTTAATTTTTGAGTACGTTTGTGTATTATATAATTTATATTTTATGATGTTTTTTAGATAATTAAAGTTAAAGTTTCTGCTTTGATAAGTTATAACAGTAATATCATGGGACCAACTAATTTGATTATATTTTACAAATACACGGGTGGGGTGGGCAATATTATTGATGATTCAGTCCCTCTTATAAAGAAACAATAAATTATGTTGAATTGGTACACTAAAAATATGTGCCACGTTTACATAAAGTAATTTTTGAATTGTACTACTGGGTAAGAAATTAAGAATATCACTTTGTTATAATACGGAATTTCCCAAAATAACTTATTAAAGTTTAAAAACTCATACATAAATAAAAGATGGCAAAAAACCCCTAAAGATTTCTATTAATTCTCAAAATCCAATAACGAAACACATTCTCTTCAAATAATAAACTTAAACTTTAGATTTAGATTCAACTTTAGATTTAGATTCAGTTAATAATTCATTTTCAACAAAAAAAGTTCTCAACTAATGTATGAAAAATGTTATTACACAAGTTTTCTTTCTTTTTCATGTAGTGATTAATGATTGTTATTAAATTTATTATATTTTTACCTTGGTGCCACCTTTTGTGTACTTGTTTTATTAGATAATTTTTATTACTTATAGTGCTTGTATGTATTTTGACATTGGCTTACTTTATACATGAATCATTTTTTAATAGACTTTTGTTATTAATTTGAATTTAGATATTTTAGATTAGCCATTCCCAGACTAGATTCCTGGATACGCCTGATTATGTTTTACAAATTCTGAAACTCAATAATGTAAAAAAGACAAATGATGGTTTGAGCGAACCTTGTGATAGTTTTGGTACTTCAAAATATACAAAATGCTCACACAAAGAATTTTCACACAAATGACCATAACATTGTGGACTATTTCAGTACTTCAAAAATAAGGTTGAAATTCCAGAACAGAGAAAGGGTACATTTTGTAGGTGACAATAATATTTAAACAAGTTGAAACTGAAGGATATGCGGACAACTCCTCCGTGATTTCATCCTTTCATATGCGTGGATCGCTAATAACAAAGAGACAAATTCTCTTCAGTTGTACTGCATTCCTCAAGAAAAACTTTGCCAATTTCAACTCATTGATCTTCCCACGAAACCCTCTCAAACTGACTTCCTCCAGTGCAATACATGATGGGACGTACTCGTCATCATAGTCATAAACACTCCAACCTGACTGGGAAATACAATAGAAAACATTCCTAATTAAGAGGAAGTTGTTTTCAAGTAATCCCTCCATAAAAGAATTACAGGAAGGAAAATATCAAGTTCCGAGTAATTTGTATTGATCTGATATATGAAGGCTTACCACATGCAAGACAAGAAATTTCAGAGAAGGTGACACATGAAGTAACTAGTGTAACGCTTCAACATCACCAAAAGCAGAGATAAGTAATCGTTCCATGTCATAATATCTGGGAAGAGAAAGTCCTAGTTTTGATTGGGTAATAGCCTTGCAAAGATCATAGACAAACAAAAAGTCACTTTTAAAAAAATTGAAAAAGGCCCAAATTAGGCCAATCAAATGACTATGTAGAGATTCACCAAATAAAGATAAATACTTACCTAAACCATGCTTATGTTACACTTAGTGGCTACAAGTCTTCATATATTCAAACTTTTTGTTACAGTTATGTAGTGTGTTTAATATAATTAATCTTTGATGATATGGGCAAATTGTAGCCACTTAATTTACCAATCTTGATTAGCATCTTTCCCGGATAAAATGCGTCAAATCATCGTACATTTTGGCCTTAACAACAATCTAATGTGAAAAAGAGAGTAAGAACTAACCTTTGCCATAGAACCAGATAACTCCAATTCTTTTAAACTTGGGAATCCTGTCAGTAACTTTGAATTTGTAATCCAGTGTTTTCAAGTAAATGAAGATCATCATTACTTCCATAGGCATTATATAGCTGTTCATAAACAACTGTTGATCCGGAGAAAACAATGTTTTCTGGTAAACCACCATTGAATTTGAACCTCACAGAACTGTCTCCTATAATCTTGATTGAATAGTCATCCATACCAGGATCATATCGGGTCTCAGACTGAAAACTCGTCATTTTAGGAGCATAAATTTCCACAAACTTGACATTCAACCATTTGCATCTTATTAGTCCAAATGTTTCCAGGGCGAGGAACCCAAATTTCACAAGATCAATAGTAGAAAGCTCAATTGAAATATCCACTTTCATAAGATGCAAAGTTGTGAGGTGAAGAAAACAAATCTGCGCGGGAACTTTAAAGGTGCAACTCATGTTCAGGTCCAATGTTTTCAGTGAACAGTGTTAGGACCGCAAGTCCAACACGATTCAAACTCGATTGAAGAGTCAGGACTGCTAGGTCCAACTAGATTTTATTTCCTTGTTTGCAAAATTATTTCAAAGGAAAATTCGGATTTATTTACTTTGATTTATTTACTAAATTACTCGCTCTTGATTATATGGTAATTATCTTGTTTTAGACGAGTGAATATTTGGGTAAGTTTGTAAAGATTTAACTTGATCTTATAGTATCTTATCTTATGGAAAGTTAATCTTTATCAAACTCTTTATTATATCCTTAAGTAATCTTTTCCTTGTGGAGTTCTCTTTTGTGTTTGGTGTGTAGATTCACAAAGATCATGAAGATCTTATCAAACGATCACAAAGACTTATCAAAAGGAAGAATCGCCTTATCATGGAAAGATTCGGATATATTTGGAAAGATCCTGTCTCGACTGGATATTGAGAGTGGCCGAGATTCAAGGAGATCTTTCAGGAGAGCTATCCTATAAATAGTAGAAATCCTAGAAATCAATGTAGAACACACGTGTAACAAAATATACATCATTAGGTGTTCGCTTTTATTTTGATTTCTTAGTTTTCGCCCTCTTGAGTCAAATCAAGAACGTGAGAAGCCGACGAGAGTTGAAGGGAGTTCAACGGAAAAGGATTGCGCCAGTTAGAGGGATCTATACGTACGTGCAGTTCGCTTGGAAGATTTCTCATAAGAAGATCGATACAGGAGTTTTGATCTTACGGGTCAAACGGAGTAGACGCGAAAAAGATTCCGGTGGTATCAACATTTGAGGGATTCGGTGTTAGAGTAAAACCAGTTGGTGTAATAACTTTTGTCCGTTGAAAGAAGTTTGATTCAGGCGAAAGCCTCGTGGATATAGGACATAGTCCGAACCACGTTAAAATCTGATGTCTTACTTTACGGTCTTATATACCTGTCTTATATTCCTGTCTAGACTAGGTATCGCAACTACTGCTAAAACGTAAAGTATTAGACTTAAAAATCTATCAAATAGCAATTACAAAGGTTGCGGGGCAGGACCATGCCTTCTGTTCCTTGACAAGATATTTGTAAAGAAAGAATATCACGACTTAATGCAACAAATATCCATGTTTTCATGCGATCTAAGTTGTACTTCTTAGAACATGAACCACGAAAACTTTGTAGACTTTGTGGAAAAAAAAGTGTCCTCTCGACAAAGTTAGCAAAAGTGGTTTTGTTATTCTTTTTAGATGTACGTCTATCGTCAAGTTATATGTTGTACATAGAAGTCCACTTGTATCCCCAATCTTTCGACAAAACTGAGGTTCTAACTGCATCTTTTGTGGACAGAAGCGAAAGAATGTGCGCTATAGCCCAATCTGGCAAATCAGTGATGCTTGATTGTTCAGGACAGCCAGTCTTCTGTGATTTCTTAATTGGGACATGACTGCTGTAAGTGCTTGGACTCATAATATCACCAATCAACCTAACAGTTTACAAAGTAACTATTAGTGCCGTATAATTTCAGTTGGAACTCAATGCCCCTTTGTGAATGAATCATTGTATGGAAGATGCATAAGGTGATAAAAAGAACAAGTAACATAGTCCAAGATCAGTGAAGAAAAAGAAGGAGAAGAAGAAGAAGCAAGATCTAGTCCTCTGTCGACTATGAGATTAATATTTTGACAGTGAAACTATAATTCACTAGGTTTGGTTATGTGGTAACTGAATAAGAATACTTGAAAAGCAAAAGTAACACTGATTAGTCGGTTGGTAATTAAACTAGAGTACATGGACTGTTGAAAAAATTAGACTTTTGAGATTTCAAGTAAAAGCTAATGGAAAACGTGAAAACGAATGCACACTAATTTTCAGCTGGACTAGTGTACATGAACTCAGTGTGCATTCTGTCAGTCGCACTTGTCTTTCTTCTTAGTTTCGACGGTCTGAATTTTGATCATACCCAGTTCTAATGCAAAAGCAGAGCACCATATTCTTGGTGTTGATTCATTCTTACATTGAAAGGAACAATTAATCTTTTAAATGTAATACAATCCCCTTGGAACAATAAGATAAATGATATGTTTTGAAATCAACCCACTAAGTCTAAATCACGTTTATTAAGAGGAAATTTTGGTTCATTACTCTACCACTTAAGAAATTCATCTATGCGGAACATAGATTATGACGAGCCAAAGAAATCTCGATTTCAACCGCCTAATTGATGCTTCCGATAATGACTTTAACAACAACCTAATTGATGGAAAAAATGATAATCTAATTACATTGTTTTGTTAAATCCTTCAAATTGACATTCTCCAGAACCAAGTTGCTGGATAATTATGAACGGAAATAGAGCCCAAAAACCACATTTGACCATAATGCTAAAATATTACTAAGTAAATATCAGCTCAAGCAACAACAAGTAGCTAGAAGAAAATTAAGTAAAATAGTCGTAAACATGAGATTCTAAACATAAAACACTCACAGATAACAAAACAATTGGTTAAATATGTAAAATCTGAGGAGTAAAGAGACAAATTACCTTTTACGAGAAGAACCCTAATTCTCAAAAATATCCCTAAATTGAATTTGTCAGCTGTGAGTGAAGTTGCATTATGAGCTGAAATTGAGTGGGAGACTTGGAAAATAGCGCGATGTGCAAGCGGCTGTGAAATGACTACTTGCCCCCACAGGAACTCGTAAATTACTGGATTCTCTGGTACGATGTCTTTTTAGATAGTCGAAATTAAAGTTTCTGCTTTTTGTGAGTTATAAAACTGCATTTTACACTTGATTATGTTTTTGACAGTACATAGGGGTGACAATTTTATTGATTATTCAGTCCCTCTAACAAAAAAAAAAGTGTAAAAATTATATTGACTATGTGCACCAAAAATATGAGCTATTGGTACATGAAATGTTTTCTAAATGGTGGAACTTATAAAAATACCAATTTGTTATGACAAAGATCACATGCTTATACTATATATATTTGACATTTTTTTTTCTTTTTCAGCGTGATAAGGAAATTAGTAAGATATATATGTGTTTACCTTATGTTTAGTAACTGCAGTCGATGCCTCATTACATCCAATATAAATTCAATCATATATTCGCTTGACATAAAAATCAATAGAATCTTCCAAACATATTTTTTCATCCAAGATGCTTAGAAGATTTCATCACAAGTTCAAACAAGAGAAAGGGTATATTCTCACATCTTTTTATTTTTCAGCTTCAACAGGTTAGAGAAGATGTATAATCTTGTGGGAGGAAAATACCTCTGTTTTTAATCTTAAATTATACAACAAATTTCAAAAGGGGCAAACATACTAATTATTGATCTCATGGTAATGTCAACACTTCATGTTTGACATCTTAGAAAATTTCAGTTAAAAACCAATGAAATTCTAACATGTATAACATCAACAAACATACCAAATCTTATGAGACGAAAAAGTATCACGACTTACTATGACAGTGCACACATCCCAATTCACATATCATCATATATTGTAAGCCCTTCGTTTTCTACTTCATGCAAAGTACTCTTAAGTGACGACAGCTCTTGAACAAGCCGAAGCTTTAGGATATGCCGATTACTCGTTAGCCAGCTCACTAGCTTCATTCCACGGCATCAGTTGTTGGCGACAGCGACAAAGGTTCAGAATCTTCAGTTGTTTTGCATTTCTCAAGAAAGCTTTTGCCAATTTAATCTCCTCCATCTTCCCAATGACGCGGATAAAGCTGACATCTCCAAGTGAGATACTATACATGAAGGCACATATATGTCCGTGTCATAATCGATCGTAACCACTCCAATCTGTCTGAAAAAAAGATAAACAAAAAATAAATAAAACCAAAGTCGAAGAACACGAGCACAAAAACAAAAAAGAAGAGTAAGAGAACATGGCTTACCACAGTTATCCAAAGAATCCTCAGAAAAGGCGCCGCGTGAAGTAACTCAAGTAATGCATCGAAATTGCCAAGCAATCCACAACTAGACGTTCCATCTTGTAATACCTGGGAAGAGAAGGTCCTAGTTTCGATAGGGTAATAGCATTCGGAAACATCCCAAAGAAAACAAAACAAGGCCCTACTATTAATTTCCAGTTTCAGTGACAGGGAGAGTACATATAGCTGCCTGAGAATGCTAATTTAAGCATCATTTATTGACTATCTAATGTGAAGAAAGAGAAAAGTTAAGAACTAACCTTTGCCACATGACCTTATAAAACCAATTCTTTTAAACTTGGGAATCCTTTCAATAGCTTCCGAATATGTAATCCATTGTTTCCTAGTAAACGAAGATCGTCTCTTACAAAAACATTTTGCACAGCTGCATAAACAATTTCTGTCTGGATAGGACAATGTTTTCTGCTAAACCACGAGATTCAAACCTCACAAGACTGTCTCCAGTAATCTTGATTGAATAATCTTTCACTTTAGCATTATCTGAGGTTATCCGACCTGAATCTAGTCATTTTAGGAGCATAGATTTCGACATACTTTACATTCAACCACTTGCATCTGATTATTTTTAAAGTTTCCAGGACTTGGAATTTGAACTTCACTGGATCAGAATTAGAAAGCTCATTCAAAATCTCAACTCGCACAAGCGACAAAGTCGTGAGGTAAAGAAAACAAATGTCGGCAGGAACTTTAAAGGTGCAGTACATGTTAAGCTCCATATTTCTCAAGGAATAGCAATTAAGAAGATTTTGGGGCAAGATGATGCCTTCTGCATCACAAAATAAATGCAAACGACGAACACCACGACTTAACGCAGCAGATATCCATGTTTTGATGCGAATTAAGTCATGCTCTCGGACACACGAAAGACTAAACTTTTGTATGCTCCTTGAAAGAAGAAGCGTCATGTCCAGAAAGTTAGCAAAAGTAGCTACTTTACTCTCATTTCCAAACATCATGCGGTCATCCAATCTTACGTTGTAACTAGATAGCCATTTGTATTCCCAATCTTTAGACAAAACCGAGGTTCTCACTGCATCCTCCGTGGGTAGCCGGGAAAGAATGTGAGATTTAGCCCCGTCTGGTAAATCGCTGATGTGATCGTGTTCAGCATGACCACACTTTCGCAATTTCTTACTCGCGTTCATACTAATTTGTGTGCTTATACTCATAATCTCACGAATCAACCTGACATTAGATATATAGAGTAACCGTTAGAGCCTTATAATTTCAGCGCTAACACAACACCCCTTTTTAATGAATCACGGAATGGAGAAAGCATAACACGATATAGAAAACGGTAATGTCGTCAAAGAAGGCGGATAAACACCGGAATTAGATTGCGCAGATAAATTAGGAATTTAGGATACATGAACTCAATCTACTTTGCTGTCTCCTTAGTTTTCGCGGTCTGCACTCGGATCATATAAAGAGATATCTCTTAAGTTCCATCATATTCAATCTGCCGTCTGATGAAAAACAAAAGACCATTGACTGATTCTTTCTTAAACATACAGGAATCATTGCTTTTTCTCTAAAAACATGTATAGGATAAATCAAATATTTCGACAAAAACACATTATTTATCATCAATGAAGTTAAAATGTAACGAAAAAATTGTAATCAGGCTAACAACTAGTAGAAGAAAATTAAGTAAATAGTCTGCATACCTGAGATTCTGACATAAAATTAATAAAACAATGTATAGGTTACATATATAAAATGTCAGGAGTACAAAAGCAGGATTACCTTTTATTTAACTACAGAAAAAAGACTTAACTCTCATAAATTCCTCAAAAGGAAGTGGATTTATCAGCTTGAGCGGGAATTAGCCTTTTTTTTTTTTTTTTTTATGGAAACTAACATATATAAGCTTGTTAGGACCGCAAGTCCGACACACTTTCAAACTCGGTTGAACAGTCAGGACTGCCAGGCCCAACTAGATTTTATTTCCTTGTTTGCAAAATTATTTTAAAGGAAAATTCGGTTTTATTTACTTAAATATTCACTCGGTTTTATATGGTATTTATCTTGTTATTAGACGCGTGAATATTTAGGTGAGTTTGGAAAGATTTAACTTGATCTTATAGTATCTTATCTTATGGAAAGTTAATCTTTATCAAACTCTTTATTATATCCTTTAGTAATCTATTCATTGTGGAGTTCTTCTTTGTCTTTGGTGTGCAGAATAGACGAAGATCATGAAGATCTTATCAAACGGAAACAAAGACTTATCAAAAGGAAGAATCACCTTATCATGGAAAGATTCGGATATATTTGGAAAGATCCTGTCTCGACTGGATATGGAGACTAGCCGAGATTCAAGGATATCTTTCAGGAGAGCTATCCTATAAATAGTAGAAATCCTAGGAATCAATGTAGAACACTCGTGTAACAATATATACATCTTTAGGTGTTCTCTTTTATTTTGATTTCTTAGTTTTCACCCTCTTGAGTTACATCAAGAACGTGAGAAGCCGACAAGAGTTGAAGGGAGTTCAACGGGAAAGGATTGCGCCAGTTAGAGGGATCTATACGTACGTGCAGTTCGCTTGGAAGCATTCTCATAAGAAGATCACTACGGGAGTTTTGGTCTTACGGGTCAAACGGAGTAGACGCGAAAAAGGTTTCGGTGGTATCAACATTAGAGGGATTCGGTGTTAGAGTAAAACCAGTTGATGTAATAACTTTTGTCCATTGAAAGAAGTTTGATTCAGGCGAAAGCCTCGTGGATGTAGGACATAGTCCGAACCACGTTAAAATCTGCTGTCTTACTTTACGGTCTTACTTACCTGTCTTACTTATCTGTCTAGACTAGGTACCGCAACTACTGCTTATAACGTAAAGTATTAGACCTAAAGATCTATCAAAGCTAAACAAGAAAGTCATTACAAAAGTTTGAGATAGGAAAACCTCCATCACAAAATGAGACATTTGGGAGGTTTTGGTCGTTTAAAGGAGACGACCCATTAGAAAAAAAAAGCCCATTTAGCTAAGCTGTGGGCAGCACCGTTTGCATTACGGTTTACAAAAGTGAACCTTCATTTAGGCCACGCAATCCATAAACTATGAATACGGATCACAATCAGAGAGATGGTTCAATATTATGATCCGTTGCGTTGATGAGGTTCAAATAGTCGGATTCCAAGAGAGCCAAAATCACCCCAGCTTTTTTAAGACTTTGGCAGGCGTGCAAAAGTGCCAGAGCCTCGCCATCAATGGTTCCATACAAAGATGAGAAGTGGTGGCGGCAAACAGAATGGGCCATTGTTATTAATGATGATAACGGCGTGCAAAAGGCTTTCCCATCTTTGAAACTTTCATCACAGTTTGCCTTTATCCAACGAACTGGTACCTCTATTCTTCAGTTTCCTCTTAAAACATTCACTCTGTCTAATGTTTTATGTGTTCCGGATGCTAAACAGAATCTTCTTGCCGTTTTCAGTTCACGAAAGCTAATGATGTTTCTGTTGAATTTTATCCTACTTTTTTTGTTGTTAAGGATCAGGGTTCGGGGAAAGCTCTCACTATAGGTCATTGCATCAATGGACTGTACCATCTTTGGGTTCCGGCGTACTACCTGAAGCCTCAGGCTCACTTTGCGGCTCTTGATGTTAGTGCTTCGGCTTCAACGTGGCATGCTCGATTAGGCCATCCATCTTTTAGCACTAGTAGTTCAGTTATTTCAAAGTTTTGTTTACCTTTGTCGAACACTTCTAAGTTAAAAGACATTTTTCATGATTCTTGTCTTGTTTCAAAAACTCATCGTTTACCGTTTAATGAGAGTTCAGTGATTTTTTTACATCCTTTGCATCATGTTTATATGGACGTGTGGGGTCCTATTGTTGTTTCTGTGGATGGTTATTGTTTTTACCTGTTGATTGTTGATCACTTTTCGAAGTATCTCTGATAGTTTCTTATGCAAGCCAAATCGCAGGTTTCTTCACTTTTTCAACAATTTAATAGTCCAAATTCAGTCAGCCCTCAATTTGAGCGCATAATTCACCACGGCAATTATGTTATAATATCTTGTTTCGTGTTGATATGGTATGTAATTAAGTAGTTTTGTGTGAGATAATTTAAACCACGTTTTTAGGCACGTGAGGTCATGTGAGCCAAGTGCAATTTTTGGACAAAATTGCTTATTCTATTAATTTCGGATTAAAATTAGATATTATTGCATATCAGGTGGCTAAAATAGTGGATTTTCACTTTAGAGGATAATGTACCATATTTTGGTATGGCCACGTCATAATATTCGATATCATACCATGAGAGTATTTCGGAATATTATGCCACGACAACACCATTATTTTTAATGCAAAATTACAATTTAAGGCAAAACTCAAAATTAGGCCCATGCAGACCCAATTTCGAGTTATTCAGGGCCCAATTCGGATTTCACAAGCCCAATTCGAGTTGTTCTAGGCCTAACTCGAGCTGTTTTTAGTTCATTCGAGCTATTTCATGAGCAGTTCATTCGAGCTATTTGGCAAACGTCATTCGAGCTATTCCATAAGAGTCCTAGTTTGACTTATTCGACTCATAGTCCTACTTGGAGTGTACTTCTAGCTGAATAAGGATTCTTATGCCTATATAAAGGGATCTCATTTCTCATTTTAAGGTACGTTTTACATTATTCTAAGCTCTATGTTCGAGTTATATAAGTCAACCTCGATCTATTCTTCAAGCACATTCGAGTTGTTCATCAATAGCTCGAGTTCGACCTATTTTGGCTTACATTCGAGTTGTTTTGTTTAGTGTTATTCGACTTGTTTGACACAGTTCATTCGACTTGTTTGGCCTTCTCATTAATTCGACTTATTGCTTTCTACTCATTCGACCTATTTTAGCCAGTTCGTTCGACTTGTTGCCTTGTTCAACAAGATCTCATATTTCAACCCGTCTGACTTGAGCATCGGAGTGCCTTCGCCGGATAAGGCACCGGCTTAGTTCACGTTTGGTGTTGAGTGCAGGTTCCGAACTCAAAAGCTGCTTGAGCATCCAGGAGGAACTGAAGCAGTCTGACGTGGAGTGTTGGAGAGTGGACACGTATCCAGACGAAAATACCCCACATCAGTGGCGCCGTCTGTGGGAACCACTGAACGCACTTAGGAGCAAACACAATCATTGATTCAATGGCTCATCGCTAAGCCGCAGAGAAGAACGGAACGGCTGGAAGAACAAGATCACAGAGGGAGGATGAGAATCGGGTTACTGATGCATCTGAACACACATCAGTGGCCGCTCCCAATGCCCCTCTGGATCAAACACGCACTGTGACGGACCAACCTGCAGTGCCTCCCACGGAGCAACAATTGTTGAACCCTGCTCAGCTGACTCAGATCATGACAGCTTTTCAACAAACCATGGTGCCAATGATTGTTCAGCAATTGGCTAACACTGGATTGCAGCAGAATGTTCCAGCGCCAATTCCAGCGCCAACGGCACGGCAAACACCAGCGCATCAAGATAGATCTCATCAGACACATCGTCGTGATGATTCGAGACAACATCAATCAAGGATGACAAGATCAACTCGGAGGGATCCGTCGCCTTCCCCATAACCGAGGAACCCTCGTTCAGTAAGGACTGCAGGAAACAAAGCCCCGAGTCGAGCAAATGATAGGGGTGGAGAAGTCAATTCCAGGCAAAGAGATCCTGAGGATCGTCCAGCTGTGAGCCACACAACAGGGAGGAACAAGGATCAGCCTGAAAGAGTAGTACCGAGGCCAGAACCGGTTATCGCTCAGAATATTCTATCAACAGAGAGACCAACTCCATTCTGTGAGGCGATCGGCAGGTTGACCTTGAAAGAAGGAGCCAGACTTCCTGACATGAAGAAGTACGATGGAACAACGGACCCTGCAACACATGTTGATGACTTCGATGGAGAATTGCAGATTTTGGGTTACAGCGAGAACCTCAGGGCGAAGCTGATATCACTAAGCTTAAGGGGAACTGCTAAGGAATGGTTCAAGAATTTGAAAGTCCATTCAATTGAATCAGCCGAACAATTCAAAAGCATGTTCGTGAAGAAATTTGCTACTTATCTGTTGAAGAAGAAGTCTCCAAGTACTTTGTTCAATATCCACAGAAAGCCTGATGAACCGTTGGGAAAATATATTGAATCAATGTAGAGATTGGAAGAGTGAATGCACCAACTGTTGATTTGGTTACCTCTGTGTTGCAAAATCGCTGCTAGAGCACATAGCTGATAGAAGTACTTACATGGGATGCTCCAGATTCAATAGAGCAAGTCATGGATCTTGCTAATAAAGTTGTCGAGGTGGAGGATGTAACTATGAATCAGGGATTGATGGACTCGCCAGATATTCCTAGATGAAAGGAGAATAAAGATTGGAGGAGAGATCCTAGAGGAAAGGATTGTGATCGCAATCGACAACCTTTCAAGAAGTTTGACAATTGGACCCCTTTGAAAAAGCAAATTGGTGAAATCTACGCGATTACCAAAGATAAACGGACATTCAGGCCTCCAAGACCCATGGTACAAACTGAGGAGATGAAGCAATCCAAGAAATATTGTAAGTTTCACAAGCAAAGCGAACATTATACTAATGACTACAGGACTTTGAGAATAGAAATTGAACGACTTATTCAAGATGGGAAACTTGTTGAGTATGTTCTTTAGAATAAGGAAGATAGGGATGAGAAATCGTCAGGTGGACGCAAACAAAGCCGATCACCAAAAGAGAAGAAGGACGAACCCAGGCGGAAGAAGGGCAACGACAACGATGATATCGAAAATGGAGTAAATGTGATCGCTGGGGGACCTACTGGTGCTGATTCAACCAAAAGTAGAAAACGGATCTCGCGTGATATACAATATGAGCGTTTGAAACGTCTAGAGATAGGTCTTGTCTTTGCAGTAGACAAATTGGACACGAGGATCACATTCGATGATAGCGACTTTTATAGCTTGTCTTCACAAGCTAAGGAGGCTCAGTATTTGAATTGGCCAATGGTGGTTACCACGGTGATTGCAAATCACGCCGTAAAAAGGATTATGATAGATAATGGTTGCTCATCTAACATTATCTTTATGATTCATTACAACAAATAAAGTTAGGACATACGAGATCACGAAAGTGAATTCACCTCTATTGGGATTCGGTGGAGGTGAAGTTAAGGCTATTGGGAAGATTATGCTACCAACATCTTTTGGTATCAATCCGAAGAGGAGGACTTTAAACGTGGAATATCTTATTGTTGATATCCCTTTTGCATACAATGTGTTGATTGGAAGACCTGGAATAACTTCATTTGCTATGATCATTTCGACGGTGCATCAAAAGATAAAGTTTCCAACACCTGGGGGAATCGCAGAGCTCACCACAAATTATCGCGATTCGTGGAGACTGATCCAGACTAGCTTTAATCGAAACTCAAGATGTAGAAACACCAAGGACCAGCAAGGAACGCCAGAAGATTCTGATACCCCCATGAAGGAAGATGAGGCAAAGCAGACGAAGGAGGAAAAGGAGGATAGAACTACTATGCGCTACAAGAAACAATTGGAGATCGAACGCATGAAACCCTCTGGAGAATTCAAGGAAGTTATTCTGATGAATAATGAACCTGAAAAGGTCATCAAAATTTGTAGCGAATTGCCATTGGAGATCGAGAAGGCTTTGATAGAATGCTTGCGGAGGAATTTTGATGTATTTGCATGGACCGACTCGGATTTGAAAGGCATAGACCCTCGAGTTGCAGTACATCACCTGAATGTCAATCCAAATGCAAAACATGTTCGACAAAAGAAGAGACATTTCAGTGACGAGAAGAACAAGGCTGTAGAGTTGGAGGTACAAAGAAAGTTCGCTGCAGGCCACATATTTGAAGTTCGATATTCTGAATGGCTTAGCAACGTTGTCCTTGTGCCAAAGAAACCAACTGTATGGCGTATGTGCATGGACTACATGGACCTGAACAAACACTGTCCACGGGATCCTTTTCCTTTGCCTAGGATTGATCTTTGTGGTTGATTCAACAGCTGGCTGCGCATTACTTAGTTTTTGCGATGCACAGAGTGGATTCCATCAAATCTTAATGGCGGTGAAAGATCAACATAAAACGATGTTCATTACAGACAGAGGGATATTCTGTTATAGAGTGATGCCATTTGGATTAAAGAATGCAGGAGCAACATTCCAGAGGTTTGTTGCAAAGATGTTCTATCATCAAATTGGAAAAACTATGGATGTCTATATTGATGATATGCTTATCAAAAGTTTAAAGGCGGAGGATCATGTCAAACATCTTGAAAAAGCTTTTGGTATCATGAAGCAATACGGAATGAGGTTAAATCCAAAGAAGTGTACGTTCGGAGTCAAGGCTGGAAAATTTCTAGGTTTCATGGTGAACGAGAGAGGCATTGAAGCAAACCCAGATAAAATTAAGGCTATAATGGATTTACCATCTCTCAGGTCAGTTCGTGAAGTCCAGAGTTTGGTGGGGAGAATAACGGCACTCAGCCGCTTCATTTCACATTCCGCGGAGAAAAGTTTACCTTTCTTCAAGAAGCTAAGGAAAATGCCAAAGTTTGTCTGGACTGAGGATTGTGAGGATGCATTTCGTCAGTTGAAGGTTTATCTCACAACTCCACCATTATTATCTAAGCCCAAGGACAACGAGATGTTATATCTCTACTTGGCCATAACGAAGAATTCATTGAGCATGGTGCTAGTACGATGAAGATAGGAAACATCTGCCAATTTTTTACGTGAGCAAAGTATTGAATGAGGCAGAGCTGAATTACCCAGAGATTGAGAAATTGACGTACGCACTGGTGATAACTGCAGGAAAACTAAGGCCATATTTTCAATAACATCCGGTCACGGTGTTAACCAATCAAACATTGAAGCCAGAAACATCAGGCAGGCTAGTGAAGTGGGCAATCGAGCTGGGAGAATACGGCCTGGAGTATCTTCCAAAGACTGCAATTAAAGCACAAAGGCTGGCGGATTTTGTCGCGAAAACTATCTCAGAGGCAGAACAAGCGCCTGATGTGGCTATGGTGACGAAGAACACTCAGAAGAATACATCCGGAATTGCAAAGGAGACTTTGACTTTACACGTTGATGGGTCTTCCACAGTAGATGTTGGTGGTGCAGGAATCTACTTAAGATCGCAGATGGAAGAGAATTTGACTATGCTATAAGGTTGAATTTCCAAGTCACAAACAATCAAGCGGAGTATGAAGCTATGTTAGCTAGTATTCAAATGGCAAAGTCGTTGGGGATAACAAAATTGGTGGCATTCACATACTCACAGTTGATTGCTAATCAATTCGATGGGAGATACGAAGCTAAGGAGGCCGCAATAGTGAAATATCTTGATAATCGGAAGGAGATGACATCAAACTTTAGACATTCACTATCTCACAGATCCCACGAACGGAGAACGAACGGGCTGACTCATTGTCGCGATTTGCAAGCACTGCAGAAGTCTTTCTGGAGAGACGTGTAACCTTGTTGGCCGTAGAGCAACCTTCGATCAGCAAAGGCGTGGAATCGAAACCAACACAATCTCTGGACTACGCTCTGCCTATGGAGGTCGAGGCATGCTTGAAGGACGAAATCATAGACTATCTACAAAATGGAAATTTGCCGACTGATCAGCAGGCAGTTAGAAGACTCAAGTACAAATCGGCGAGATTCACAATGTTCAACGGAGAACTTTACAAAAGATTGTTTGATGGACCACTCTTAAGATGTCTATCACCAGCTCAGGGAAAACAAGTATTGAGAGAGATTCATGAAGGAAGTTGTGGAAATCATTCTGGAGGGCGATCCTTGGCAAAGAAGATACTCCGGCAAGGATATTTCTGGCCAACGATTATGAGAGATTCTATGGATTATACTAGGAAGTGCAGAAGCTGCCAACTACATGCAAAAATCATTCATACACCTGCGCAGCCAATGACAACTGTGAGCTATGGATGTCCATTCGATCAATGGGGAATAGACATGGTCGGACCAATGCCAGTAGCTCCCGGAGGGAGGAAATGGCTATTGGTGGCAGTTGAATATTACACCAAGTAGGTTGAGGCTGAAGCACTCGTGACAATAACGGAGGCCAATGTGAAGAAATTCATATGAAAGAACATTGTGTGCAGGTTCGGAATCCCAAGGGTCCCACAATGGAAGACAATTCCAGGGATTCAAGATTCAAGATTGGTGCAAGGACATGCAAATTGAGCAGAGATTCACATCTGTCACGCATCCAGAAGCTAATGGGCAAGTCGAGACCACAAACAACACACTTGTGAAGAGTTTGGAGAAAAGGTTGCAAGGAGAAGGAGGAAATTGGGCAGAGGAGCTGCCAGGGATACTATGGGCATATCGCACAACACCTCGGACTTCAACTTTAGAAACTCCATATTTGCTAACGTATGGTTCTAAAGCAGTGATACCCACAGAGATTGGGATGCCAAACTATCGCATAGTCACATAAGATGAAGAACTAGCAATAAGAGCTAGACAAATGGACCTTGAACTAATAAGAGCAACTAGGGAGGAAGCTTACCAACGCACTCAAGCTTACAAATCTATGATGGCAAAAGCATATGATAACAAGGTTCGTTTCAGGAACTTTCAAGTGGGGGACTTGGTCCTGAGGAAAGTTGAAGCTACCAACCATGTTGGGAAGATGAAGCTAAACTGGGAAGGAACGTACAGAGTGGAGAAAGCAAGCGCAAAAGGATACTACAACTTACAAGAGTTGGGCAAAAGGACATTATCGCGCCTCTGGAACGTCAAGAACTTGAGAAGGTTTTATAGTTAGGATACTAGCATTCCAACAAGCCTTGTGGCAAGATAAGACCGTAGTTTCAATGCTTTATTCGCTTATTCTTTTACGAAATACGAGTCTCAGCGTGAGAACTCCAATTGTAATACTTAGCAGCAAACTACTGGGACTTGATTCTTAGCCACCTATACATGGCGGGATATGTAGGCAACTCGGAAGTTACTCGAGCTCAGTCCCAAAACTTATAAGATTTCCTATTTTATTCAAGTTTGATTGTTTGCCTACATCCTACTCACATGTTTATCAGCACAAGCATGATTGGAGCAACTTCGTAAGATGAGCCATCCTCTCGCAATCATAAGAGGAGCCATCGTCTCGCAACTTTGTAAGATAAGCCATCGTCTCGCAACTTTGTAAGACGAGCCATCGTCTCGCAATCATAAGACGAGCCATCATCTCGCAATTTTGTAAGACGAGCCATCGTCACGCAACTTCGTAAGACGAGCCATCGTCTTACAATCGTAAGACAAGCCATCGTCTCGCAATCATAAGACGAGTCATCGCCTCGCACTCGTAAGACGAGCCATCACCTCGCACTCTTAAGATGAGCTTTTGCCTCGCACTCATAAGACAAGCTAACACCTCGCACTCCTAAGACGAGCTAACGCCTTGCGTTCCTAAGACGAGTTGCCGCCTCGCAGTCATAAGAAGAGCTATCGGCCCACACTGCAAAACTCGAGCACACGTCCTCCTAAATGAGCATAACTCATCGCATTCACAACACAAGTGCAAAAGTATTTCAACAAAAAGGAACAAGGACAGAAGAATTAGCATGGAATGTCAAGGATGGACACAGAGTATACAAAATCTACAAGTATGGAAATAACAATCACGCGAGCTAAAGAAGACATAAGGCAATGCAAAAAATCAGTATCTACTAAAGCAAAAGGGATAAGCGCAATAGTGGCGCAATGTCAACAAGAATATACTAAACAAAATATCAACAGAACAAAATAGCTAAATGTTCAAATGTACGAAAGAAAGATAGCGGCATGCAGGCCCAATATCACAACACGCAGGCTGGCTTCACAAACTGCTCCGCTACTTCTTCAGTCGCAGACCTACTGACTTCAGGGCGTCTCTGCTCTGTCGAGAAATCTCCTCCATATAATCACTCCATGGGGACGTGTCATCCTCGGGGCGCACAGGAGTCGAAGCAGGAGCAGGCTCAAGAACAGCATCAGCAGGGTCAGGAGAAGCAACAGATCGCTCAAGGCCAGGCCTTGGAGATGGGACTAAGATAGTCACGAGGCCAGAAGAAGCAAGAGGTACTCCTTCGAGAACATCAGCAAGGGAAGGGGCCGTCGGCAGCTCTCCCTCCTCAAGGAGCTCATTGAAAGGCACCCTTGAAGAAGAAGCAACAGCAGCAGCACGTGAAGAGGAAGCCTCCTTCCTAGCCTTGGACCTCGCCTGAGCTCTCAGATGATCGCGGAGCCAAACGTCCCTCATCCGCCCTATGCTACGGAAAGCCCCTGGGCGATCATTGCCTTCATTCTCTGAGACATAATCGTCATCAGAGTCAGGCACTTCCTCAGTAAGTCGCTGAAGGATGTCGAACCCCTCTTTTTTGCGACCAGGAGCAAAGACATCCTTGCGCTCCACATCTTCTAAGGCGTAGTTATACCCCTTAGCTAAATTAAAGCCCCCGCGCACAGTGCAGATGTTGTTCCATGTGGAAGAGCGCAGGAACTCAAAAACAGCTGCAACCTTGCCATCAGTGGACAAGCCCTACAAACAAGGCAAGAAAAAGCAAGTATTAATAAAACAAATAAGACCGAAGGCTACGACAAAGCGATAGGAGGGAAAGCAAAACTCAGCCTTAGCACGATCGTAGCCGATCTGCTCAGAAGTAGCTGCGTATGCTCGAGCCGCATCGCGCTCGTCCTCAGCCACCTTCAAACGGGCAGCTAAGGCAGTCAATTCACCCTTGGTACGGATGTCCTTCATCGCCAAGTCATCGTTCACCCGCTGAAGCTTGTCGAAGTCCTTAGATAGCGCCTTCAACTTGGCATCGCTAGCAGTACGAGCTTCCTGGGACTTCTTCAGATCCTTGTGTGCCACCCGTAGTTCCTCCACTACGCTCTCCATGGTGACCTCCACCTCACGAGTCTTTTTCTTTGCCGCCTCTTCCAAAACTGTAGCTTGCGCTGGAGTGGGCTTGTAGTGATCCAGACGAGAGTTGTACTCACTCCGAGCATCGTTGAAGATGTTGAAATTTTCCACCATAGTCTGCATGTTCATCATCGCCTAAAAATCTTAAAAGACAAAGTATCAAAACAAGTACTAAGGAGGTTAAAGAAAGAACAAGAAAGAAAAGACGCAATAAGCATAATAAACACTTACAGTGGCAAAAGATAGAGCAGTGCGGCTGCACAAGCCCTCGGGGCCGACCTCCTCATAATACCTTTTCCTCTCAAAGGAAGAAAGGAAGCACTTGCATGCATGCATAGCGGCTGTATCAGTCAGCTTGTAGTAGCCGACATCTATGGAGGCACGCGATACATCTTTGACATTGATGTCCAAGTCGTTGGGATCGTATCTGTTGGAGTCATCGTCCGCAGGACGCTTTTCGCGACGGCGGTCGTCAGAAGGAGCAGGACGCTTTTGCACGTTAGGGTTAGGGCCGGCCAGATTGCCCTCCCGCACGGCTCTCACCACAGCAGAATTGCGCTCACGGCCGCCAGCAGTGGTAGGTGGCATAGGAGTCCGACAAGAGGATCCGCCCGTCGTCTTACTCCTAGAGCTCAGAGAAGGACACGCAGATGAAAATATGAAAGGGTAAACAAGCATGAATAAAAGACAAGTATACCAAAGTCAACCGCGCCCTTATATGGAATGACGGAGTCCCCCAGTACGGAGAATGGCGTTCTTCGTCAGGGATGAAGCATCGAACTTATGACTCCGCAACATCTTCATGTCATCAGAGGATAAAGACGCGGGAGGACACCGGGGGGCTTGGGCTCCATCAGTCCAATATCGCCTGAAGTTGAACTCCCCAGGCGTGGACTCCTTGATATAAAACCACTGATTCTTCCACTCCTTCCCAAAACTAGACTGGAGGCCGGTCAAGAAGCTATTGTTTTTCCTAGCAGTCAGGAAATAAAACCCGCATCCTCACCAGTCGTCCTAAATTTGCTAAGGAACATTTGGAAGAAAGAATCAGCAGTGCATGGAAGCTTATACACCCTCATCAAAATAGTGAAGGCATGGATGATACAGTAAGTGTTGGGAGTAAAATGAGAAGGACAAGAAGGCAAACGGAGCAAAATCTGACACACTACATCGTGGAGCGGAAATCTAAGGCCGCATGAAAGGAAATTATGGAAAACAGTCAAACAACCAGGAGGAGGAGTGTCTAAACGATCCTCAGGACCGGGAAAGATAATCTTGTAAGAATGAAGCACATCATACATAGTCCTATAGTATGATGCACCATGGGTGTTCATGGGACGAATACCAGCAAAGTTCAGAAGGTTATTTGCTGGCGACGGAGCGTCAAGGTTTATGCCCTCTTCGGCTAACTCTTGCATGGTTTCATCTACGATACTAGCATCGACCTCTATAGGGGTGGGAATACTAGACTCATCTTCTACACAGGGGTTGGTTCGGCTATGTTAGTCAAAACCTCTTCGTCATCAGAATGGTCTATAATATTAACTTCTCTATCAGAACCTTGGGCGTTAGACGATGAGGCATCACTATCTGAATCCCCACTACCCGAGGATGACCCAGACCCAGAACCCGAGGACTCAACAACATCAGGAACACCTAACGAACTAGTGGCATCGATATCTGTTTCAGAAGCCATTACAGTACTAAGGAGGAGGAGTTAGTGTTTATCGGTTCTAGGGTTCAAGTCAATGACTCTTTCGAATTCGGGGTCACGCGTTTTGTAGGACCTTTTCGCTGGAACAAATATCCTGGGAGCGCCTGCAACTGGGATTTTCGCTGGACGGGATTGTCGACTCGAACGAGGTGGGCTAGTCCTATGAGTTGAGTTGCGTTCTCGGTCGGTAGCGGGATGTGTGGATTGTGGATGGCGATCAGAGCATGCAGATGGATCACGGTGAGAACGTTGTTTATTTGAACGAGTCGTTGTGACAAATCTGCAAAAGAGTTCACATAAAATGAGTTTCAGAAAGTTTGTGAAATTTTCTAAAAAATTCTAAGTGTTATAGCTCGAATACAAGTGCACCTGACCTATAGCAAATAAGTCGGATTTACTCGGGAGAGCGTTTTATCTCAAAGAATTTCGAGTTATTCTTTAATCGACTTATCGAGTTATTTTCCGTTAATACGAGTTGTTTCCTCCTATTCGACTTATTTTACATACATCATAGCAAAGAGGGGTTTTCGAGTTATTTCACATGCATTCGAGCTATATAGGGTTGATTCGAGCTATACCTATGAACTTTCGAGTTATTTTGATGAGTATTCGAGTTATATAAGGTTGTTTCGAGCTATACCTCTGAAGTTTCAATCTATTTGGGTGAGTATTCGAGTTGTTGGGAAAGTTTTAGTGTATTCGAGCTATTGCTATTCGAGCTATTTGCGAGAGTTCGAGTTATTTGCGAAAAATTTAAAAGTTAAATGATTTCATATTCGGCGGGTATTTATAGGAGCGGCCAGCATAAAATTACCGAAATACCCCTGATTCGAGTTATAGCCTATTCGAGCCATAGTATATTCGACTTATTTTCGAGGAATTCTTTTCGAGATTTTCAAAGAGTTTGGCTTCGCAATTGTTTTTTTGGGCCGACTCGTTGCACGATTACAGGGGTTCTTACACTATTTTAGTTTGTATGACCAATATTTACACACGTTACTCTTACAAACTGGGGGACTCCATGATGTACCATATTTTGGTATCGCCACGTCATAATATTCGATATCATACCACGAGAGTATTTCGGAATATTATGCCACGACAACACCATTATTTTTTAATGCAAAATTACAATTTCAGGCAAAACTCAAAATTAGGCCCATGCAGGCCCAATTTTGAGTTACTCAGGGCCCAATTCGGATTTCACAAGCCCAATTCGAGTTGTTCTAGGCCAAGCTCGAGCTGTTTTTACTTCATTCGAGCTATTTCATAAGCAGTTCATTCGAGCTATTTGGCGAAGGTCATTCGAGCAATTCCATAAGAGTCCTAGTTTGACTTATTTAACTCATAGTCCTACTTGGAGTGCACTTCTAGCTGAATAAGGATTCTTATGCCTATATAAAGGGATCTCATTTCTGATTCTAAGGTACGTTTTACATTATTCTAAGCACTAAGTTCGAGTTAAATAAGTCGACCTCGATCTATTCTTCAAGCTCATTCCAGTTGTTCATCAATAGCTTGAGTTCGACCTATTCTGGCTTACATTCGAGTTGTTTTGTTCTGTGTTATTCGACTTGTTTGACACAGTTCATTCGACTTGTTTGGCCTTCTCATTAATTCGACTTATTGCTTTCTACTCATTCGACCTATTTTAGCCAGTTCGTTCGACTTGTTGCCTTGTTCAACAAGATCTCATATTCCGACCCGTCTGACTTGAGCGTCGGAGTGCCTTCGTCGTAGAAGACACCGGCTTAGTTCACGTTTGGTGTTGAGTGCAGGTTCCGAACTCAAAAGCTGCTTGAGCATCCAGGAGAAACTGAAACAGTCTGACGTGGAGTGTTGGAGAATAGACACGTATTCAGACGAAAATACCCCACATCAGAGGACCAAAGTTGAATTTCATACTCATTAACTAAAGGACCAGTTGAAAATATCCCATGTTTTGTAGTAGCATATCTTTAGGTCATACGATATAGCGAAATAATCCAACAATTCTGTTACAATTTATAAAAGTGGGGATATTATAGATTACTTAGTCCCGGGAAGCAAAGGAATTTCTGAATTGCATGTATTGACTTGGTGCACTAAAAATATGTGAATAAGTCATATGAAATAATATTTTGAATAGTTAAATATGTAAATTGATTTTAGTACCATTTTGTATATCATGATGATTTTTATACGCTTATATGCATAATGATTATTCTTTTTCTATATTATAAAAAAAGGGATGATTACAGAAACACCTCGTCAAACTTTAGAACATGTAAAAAAAAGAAGTTTTACATATTTTCTTCTGAACCTCAAAAGGAATTATGTTTAATGACTATTGATATTCATTCCTCCAAAAGCAGCTTCAACATGGTTTGGTGAAACGCAAATGTATAACGGAAGCTATTATAATGCTCGAATCATGAGTTGCAACTTAACGGAATTCTCACTGCCTGGGAACTAAATCGGATTTTGTCTTGCTTGTAAATCGGATTTCTTAAAAGTTCGCTTTATTGAGTTAAAGCTTATTATTGTATCCTTCAAACAGTAACAGGTGTTTATGTAATAGACACGACCTTCAGGGGTCTAGGAAATTCTTTTTCTTTGTATACTAATGTTTTAATGACTGCAACCTTTACTCATTAAAACTATACTATAAATATATCCTTTAAGAAATACTGAAGTACTTCTTTATCTACCATAAACACAGAAGTATTTCACAAAGTAGATTGCCGCTTTAGGTCATTTTGCAATAAGCTTTCCACAATATTTTGAGTTATAAAATAATCAATTCTCGTTTTTGCTTGTAAAATTTAGTAAAATAAATTTACATTATTGAATATTCTGTTCAGAATATCAAATACTTGCTGGTCTATATTGTAAAATCATGATAATTTCGTTTAAAAAAAAAGAGTAATTACACACAATAAAAAAGTGCATCTCATGAACTTTAGAGAAATTGTGGGTGTAATTGTGTGCTTTTTGTTTATGCTAAAAGGGACATGTGGCAATCATCCAGATAATTTCCGAGAAAATGTAGGTTATAATGTACGAGAGGATCGTAGCCGATGATCATGGAACTCAATGTCTACTTAACATTGTAATTTTAATCATTAACGAAAGTAACCATTGTCAAACTTTAAATTATTTCCTAACATCTTTATGAGGTGGGATGCAGGTAGGATGTATTTTCATTATGAACTCTAGAGACATAACAGTAAGCATCTAGCTTTATTTCGCAAAACCGAAAAACATATGTATTCGCAGATTTGTCAATTACCACCTTCAAGTTTTCAACAAAGCGCCCCTTTTGCGAAAAGACTAGTGAATAGTCATTTTAGGAGCATAAATTTCTACAAACATAACATTCAACCATTTCATCTAATTAGTCGAAGTGTTTCCAGATCTGGCAACTTGAATTTCACTACACCAAAAGTAGAAAGCTCATTTGAAATCTCCATTTCCTCAAGACGTAAAGTTGTGAGTTGAAGAAAACAAATCTCAGCGGGAACTTTAAAAGTGCAGGATATGTGCAGGTCCAATTTTATCACGGAATAGCAATTAAGAAAGCTGCAGGGTAAGACCATGCTCACTTCTAGACAATATATTCTTAAACAATGAACACTGCGACTGAATGCAGCATATATCCATTTTTTTGTGCGGCGTAAGTGGTGCTTCGTATGACATGAAAGACAAACACTTTCTACACTCTGAAAATGAATCATTTCAACGAAGTGAGCAAAAGTAACGTTCTTACTCTTTTCAAACGTCGTTCTGTCATCAATATTTCCAAGTTGTAAATAAAAGTCCCCTTATATTCCCAATCTTTCGACAAAACTGAAGTTTCCACTGCATCTTCTGTGCGCAGATATGCAAAAGAGTGTGAGATATAGCCTGGTAAATGTGAAAGAATGTTAGATATAGCCTAATCTTACAAATAACTGATGCTTGATCGTAATTTCCATAGCCAGGCTTGATTGTTTTCGCCCCAGGCTTGATTTTATGTTGAATTGTTAAATGTGGAAAACGGTATTCTCCATAACAATATTAGCTGGATAATATATGAACAAAAATAGAGGCAGGAATTATCCACGATGTTAAAAATTACAAAAAATTATTATCAACAAGTACTAGAAGAAAATTACTCGTAGACATTAGATTCTATGCATCAAATTCACAAAATAAACAATAAGTCACGTATGCATCAAATGCTGGAATGGGACGTGTTTGGCTTTACCTATTTTTCCAAGCGAGATTTGTCAGCTTGAGGGGCGAAGTTGCATTTATGAAAATAAATTGAGTAAGGCAAGTGGAAAATGCATAAAACTCAAATTTAGAAAACCTGCACGAAATCCATATTTTTTTTTTCGGGTACAAATTCTCTCTTGTTTGCGGATATCCTGCAACACACCCCATCACGTTATTTTCAACACAAGTTCTTCTCATGTTCATCTTAATAAGAGGGAGTTTGGTGCAAAATTATAAAAACATAAAGAGGCATGATGCATAATATTTTTATAATGGAAAAGAGTTTCGTGCATATTTTCAATAGCATGAGCAAGTTTTGTGCAAAACGCGGGGGCTATAATAAAATGATGGGGAATTGATGCTGGTTTCATAAAATAAAAGGGTTATAAGAGAGCATGAAGGATTTGGAAATGGATTTTTGTGATATAAGAGAATTCTATGCAAAAAAAATGGCTCGATGGATTTTGGTGTGGGTTTTTGTTATTTTGATAACACAAAGATGTTTTATGCATTTTCTCCAAATGAGTCCCCAGAACGCCGAGCTACCAGAATTATGACAAAATTACACCGCGGTAACTAGTAAATACTAGTTTTGTTTTTTTTTTTTTTTATAAGAGACGTGTAGAAGTAGGAGTGTAGGATAGTCCTAATTGAGTTAGTGCATTAATTTGCTATTGGCGATTATGCTTTTTGGTAGGGTTTTTGGGAATTTACCTCCCTATGTTATGATAAATTAGCAAATTACCCCCGTGTGAAAAATAATTAGGCAAATTACCTCCCTATGATTTAGAAAATTGGTGCACTACCTCCCTATAATTTTTTAAGTGTATTTTTTATATTTAATGACCAAACTATCCTTGTTCTTCTAATATTTTTTGTTCTGTAATTTCAAATTTGATTATAACCTTTCTTTAAACTATTATCAGTAAAAGTATACAAAATGTTATAAAACATACATATTACGAAATCATTACTGGTTTTTAAATTTTGGTTTTAGTTTTTGCATTTTTTAACAAGTTAAATTATTCAACAAATATTTACATATTGTTTTGAGAAACAAAGGGTATAATTGTCTCTTTTTGCCTAAAAAGCTATCCCCACTCTCAAATTTGAGAAAGTGAACTACACCTCCGGCCTCCCTATATAAGGAGGTAATTTGTCAATTTTTAAAATCACTGGGGGTAATTTGCCTATTTCTTTTTCACACGGAAGTAATTTGCAATTTAGCATAACATAACGAGGTAAACTGCCAAATACTCCTTTTTCATATTGATGTACCATATTTCGGTATTGCCACGTCATAATATCCGATACAACACCACGAAAATATTTCGGGACATATTATGCCAAGTCAGCACCATTATTTTTTAATGCAAAATTACAGTTGAAGGAAAAACTCAAAATCGGCCAAAGTAGGCCCAAATTGAGCCCAAGCGAGATCTATTTGGGCCCGAAAAGGCCTAATTCGAGCTATATCAAGCCCAGTTCGAGCTATCTGGGGCCAAATTCGATCTATTTGAGGCCCAGAGGCCCAATTCGAGCTATCTGGGGCCAAATTCGATCTATTTGAGGCCCAGTTCGACCTATTTGAAGGCCCAATTCGAGCTATTTCAAAATAGGTCTAATTCGACCTATTTAGACTTATAGTTCGACTTGGATTGCACTTTTAGCTGAATAAGGACTCTTATCACTATATAAGGGGGTCCCATGCCTCATTCTAAGGTACGTTTTTATTTTCCAAGCATTTAATTTCGAGCTATATACATCGAATTTGAGCTATAGAGCAGTAATTCGAGTTGTTTGCAATAGCTCTTGTTCGATCTATATAGAATGCATTTCGAGCTATTTGAGGGTAATTCGACCTATTCGGGTGCCTTCATCTCGGTTCTCAATACCATTTCGAGGTGTGCTTATTCGACCTATACAGCTTAAATTCGACCTATTTGGGCTAATTTCGACCTGTAAATTCGAGCTATTGTCTCTCACAACAATATCTCTCATTCGGACCTATCTGACTTGAGCGTTGGAGTGCCTTTGCCGGAGAAGGCACCGGCTTAGTTTACGTGTGGTGTTGAGTGCAGGTTCTTAACTCAAAAGCTGCTTGAGCATCCATCAGGAACTAAAGCAGTCTGACGTGGAGTGTTGGAGGTTTGACACGTATCCAGACGAAAATACCCCACATCAGTGGCGCCGTTTGTGGGAACCTCTATACGCACTTAGTAACAAACACTAACAGTCAATGGCTCAACGGAGAGCAACGGAGAAGAATGGAATGGCAGGAATGACTAGATCACAGAGGGAGGACGATAATTGGGCACCTGATGCTTCTGAATGAACATTAGTGGCAGCGCCCAGCACTCCCCTTGATCCTCCAACTCACACAGCGAATCAACCTGAAGTTCCTCCCACGGAACAACAACTGTTGAATTCCGCTTAGTTGGATCAAATTATGTCCTCTTTCCAAAGGACTATGGTTCTAATGATTGTGCAGCAATTGGCTAACACTTCTGCTCAACCGAATGTTCAGGCTCTAATAGCACAACAACCAGCAGCACAGCCTGCAGCATTGCAGCAAGGAAGGAGTTATTAGACCCAGCGTCGTGATGATCAAGGTATTATACACAGACTAGAATGACAAGGCCAAGGGATCCATCTCCCTCGCCTGAAAGGAGAAATCCTAGTTCAATGAGGACTAATGCTAATAGAGGTCCCAGTCGAGCAACTGGTCGAGATAGAGAAGTGAGGGATGGAGAGGTAAACTCTAGGCAAAGAGGTCCTGATCATCGACCCGCAGCAAGTCGTACGGCCGGAAGAGACAGGGAGTTGCCTGAGAGAGTTGTCTCAAGACTAGAGCCTGTTGTAGCTGACCATAGTCCACTAAGGGAGAGGCCAAGTCCCTTCTGTGAGGCGATCAACAATTTAACATTGAAGGAAGGGACTAATCTTCCTATCTTGAAGAAAATACTGATCTGGTAGCACATTATGATGAGTTAGATGGAATTTGCAGGTCTTGGGATATGCAGAGGATATGAGGGCGAAACTTATATCGCTCAGTCTGAGGGGCCTTGCAAAAGAATGGTTCAAGAACTTGCGTTCACATTCAATATAATCATCTGAAGAATTCAGGACTATGTTTGTCAAAAAGTTTGCTACTTATCGGATAAAGAAGAAGTCTCCAAGCACGTTGTTTAATATCTATAGAGGACCTGATGAACCTTTGGGAAGGTACATAGAGCGTTTGAATCTGGAGATTGGTAGAGTGAATGCTCCCAATGTAGACTTGGTCATCTCTGTATTAGAGCATCGCTGCCGGAGCAAAAAGCTGATAGAAGTAATAACATGGAATACACCTGATTCCATAGAGCAAGTGATGGACCTCGCTAGTAAGGTCATCGAAGTTAAGGAGGCAACCATGAATCAAGGGTTGATGGATTCACCAGGAATTCATGGGGGCAAGGAGAATAGAGACAAAGATTGGAGGAAGGAATCGAGAGGGAAAGATCGCGACCGCAATCGGCAACCCTTCAAGAAATTTGACAATTACACTCCATTGAGAAAACAAGTTGGAGAGATTTTCGCCATTGTGAAAGATAGCGGGTTACTAAGACCCCCAAAACCTTTCCGAGAGACGGAGGAGACTAAGGTGTCAAGAAAATATTGTAAGTTCCACAGGCAGAATGGGCATTTTACTAATAAATGCAAGGCCTTAAGGAACGAGATTGAACGACTCATTCAAGAGGGGAAACTCGTCGAGTCACCTGGACGTAAACGAGATAGATCCCCACATCAGAAGAAGGATGAACCTCGGCGTAAGAGGGGTAACGGGAATGATGATATTGAAAATGGAGTAAATGTGATTGCTGGTGGACCGACTGGCGCAGACTCAACCAAAAGTAGAAAACGCATCTCGCGCGATATATACAATGAACGGCTGAAGCGCTCTGAAATCGATCTTGTCTTTGCAGTAGACAAGTTGGATACAAGAATCACATTCGATGATAGCGATTTTGACAGCTTGTCTTCACAAGCTAAAGAAGCGCAATACTTGAATTGCCTTATGGTGGTTTCTCCAGTGATTGCGAATCACGCGGTAAAGAGAATCATGATTGATAATGGATGTTCATCCAACATTATCTTCATGGAAGCGTTGCAACAAATGAAGCTTGGTCAATACGAGATCACTGATGTTAACTCACCATTACTGGGATTTGGTGGAGGTGAAGTTAAACCCATTGGAAGCATTATGTTACCAACATCCTTTGGCGTGAATGCAAAGAGGAGGACACTGGATGTGGTATATCTCATTGTTGACATTCCTTTTGCATCCAATGTGTTGATAGGAAGGCCTGGAATAACGGTGTTTGCTATGATCATCTCAACGGTGCATCAAAAGATCAAATTCCCAACGCCTGGGGGAGTTGCTGAATTAACTACGAACTATCGTGATTCTTGGAGTTGCTATGTTACATCAACTAAACCTATCAAGGCAAACACAGATCCAAATGTCGCGATGATTGACATACATCCGTTGGAGAGGCCTCAAATAATAGAACAAGTTGATACGGAGATGGTGCTTGCTGCGCAAGTGGACCGAACGAGGATGCCGGAGGATCCCACTCCTCCCAACGATGAAGACGCCCCAGAGAAGGCGAAGGAAGAAAAGGAATATAAAACGGCTCTGCGCTACAAGAAGAAAATGGAGATTGAGCGTTTGAAACCTTCTGGAGAGTTTAAGGAGGTTATTATGTTGAATAATGAGCCTGACAAGGTCATTAAAATTGGTAGCGAGTTGACCTTGGAGATTGAGAAGGCATTACTGGAATGGCTACGAAGAAACTTTGATGTATTTGCATGGACAGACTCGGACTTGAAGGGAATAGATCCTCGAGTTGCAGTACATCATCTGAATGTTAACCCGAATGCTAAGCCTGTTCGGCAGAAGAAGAGACACTTTAGTGATGAAAAGAACAAGGCTGCAGAGTTGGAAGTACAAACAAAGCTCACTGCAGGCCACATATTTGAAGTACGATACTCTGAATGTCTAAGCAATGTTGTACTAGATCCTTTCCCTTTGCCTAGGATTGATCTCGTGGTTGATTCTACAGCAAGGTGTGCTCTGCTAAGTCTTTGCGATGCACAAAGCGATTTCCATCAAATATTGATGGCGGTGAAGGATCAGCACAAAGCGGCTTTTATCACTGACAGAGGCATATTCTGTTACAGGGTGATGCCATTTGGTTTGACAGGGTGATGCCATTTGGTTTGAAGAACGCAGGAGCAACCTTTCAAAGGTTGGTCGCGAAGATGTTTTACCATCAAATCGGCAAGACTATGGAGGTTTACATTGATGACATGCTTATCAAAAGTCTAAAGGCGGAGGATCATATAAAACATTTGGAAGAGGCTTTTGGAATCATGAAACAATACGGGATGAAGCTATATCCCAAGAAGTGCACTTTTGGTGTTAAGGCTGGAAAATTTCTGGGTTACATGGTGAACGAGTGAGGTATTGAAGCTAACCCACACAAGATTAAAGCTATAATGGATTTACCATCCCCCAAGTCTGTTCGAGAGGTGCAACGCTTGGTAGGGAGAATCACGGCACTTAGCCGATTCATTTCGCATTCTGCAGAAAAAAGTTTAATTTTTTCAAGAAGTTACGTAAGACAGCTAATTTTGTCTGGACTGAAGATTGTGAGGAGGCCTTTCGTCAGTTGAAGGTTTATCTTACGACACTACCATTGCTGTCTAAGCCCAAGGACAATGAGATGCTATATCTCTACTTGGCCATAACGAAGAAATCATTAAGTGCAGTACTCGTGCGTGAAGAAGACAAGAAACATTTGTCTATCTATTACGTTAGCAAAGTGTTGAATGGGGCAGAGGTGAATTATTTGGAGATCGAGAAGCTAGCATACGCACTCGTGATAACTGCACGAGAGTTAAGACCATACTTTCAATCACATCCGGTTACTGTCTTAAGTAATCAACCAGTGAAACAAGTTATGGCAAAATCGGAAACATCTGGTAGACTGGTGAAGTGGGCGATCGAGTTAGGAGAATATGACTTGGAGTATATGCCAAAGACTGCAATAAAAGCACAAAGGTTTGCAGACTTTGTGGCTGAAACTATCGTAGAGGCGGAGCAATCGCCGGACGTAGCAGTGGTGACAAAGGTTACTAAGAGTGACACATCTGGAGTTGCAAAGGAAAACATGGACTTTGCATGTAGACGGATCGTCTACAATCGACGCTGGAGGCGCAGGAGTTTTATTTAAAATCGGCGAATGGGAGAGAATTTGACTATTCTATAAGGCTAAATTTTGAAGTTACATATAATCAAGCGGAATACGAGGCTATGCTAGCTGGCATCCAAATGGAAAAATTGTTGGGGATAACGAAGCTTGTTGCATTTACGGATTCACAATTGATTGCTAATCAATTCAAAGGAAGATATGAGGCGGAGGAGGCTGCAATAGTAAAGTATCTCAAAAAATTGAAGGAGGGGACATCAAACTTCGATACTTTCTCTATTTCGCAGATCCCTCGAACGGAGAATGAACGCGCTGACTCTTGGTCACAATTTGAAAGTACCGCCGAAGTGTGTATTGAAAGGCGAGTAACTTTATTGGCTGCAGAGCAACCTTCTATTGGTAGAGGAGTTGAGTCAAAACTGATGCAATCATTGGACTACGCTCTGCCAGTGGAAGTTGAGGCATGTTGGAAGGATGAAATCATTGATTATCTTCAGAACGGGAACTTACCTACTGATCCTCAAGCAATCAGAAGGCTCAAGTACAAATCTACAAGATTCACTATGTTCAATGGCGAATTGTATAAATGGTCTTTTGAGGGACCACTCTTAAGATGCCTATCTCCATCACAGGCTAAACAAGTCTTACGAGAAATTCATGAAGGAAGCTGCGGAAATCACTCAGGAGGACGATCCTTGGCCTAGAAATACTTCGTCAAGGATATTTCTGGCCAACTATTATGAGAGATGCTATGGATTACTCTAGGAAGTGCATAAGTTGTAAATTGCATGCAAAGATCATTCATACACCTGCACAACCTATGACAACAGTGAGTTATGGATGCCCATTCGACCAATGGGGAATAGACATTGTTGGACCAATGCCAAAGGCTACTGGAGGTAGAAAATGGTTATTGGTGGCAGTTGAGTATTACACTAAGTGGGTTGAAGCTGAAGCACTTGTAAACATTACTGAGGCTAATGTGAAACAATTTATTTGGAAGAATATTGTTTGTCGATTCAGAATCCCACGAGTCTTAATTTCCGACAATGGAAGGTAGTTCCAAGGTTTTAAAATTCAAGACTGGTGCAAAGACATGAAAATTGAGCAATGCTTTACATCTGTTACGCATCCTGAAGCAAACGGGCAAGTTGAGGCCACTAACAACACATTAGTGAAGAGTCTGGAGAAAAAGGCTGGAAGGAGAAGGAGGAAACTGGGCAGACGAGCTGCCAGGAATACTATGGGCATATCGTACGACTCCTCGTACTTCTACAGGAGAAACTCCATATCTGCTGACATGGATCTGAAGCAGTGATTCCGGCTGAAATTGGAATGCCAACTTATCGTATTGTCACATATGATGAGGAGCAGGCGCTAAGGGCAAGGCAAATGGATTTGGAACTGCTTGGAGCAACTAGTGAAGCAGCTTACCAACGTACTCAAGCGTACAAGTCTATGATGGCGAAAGCATATGACAACAAAGTTTGTTTCAGGAACTTTCAAGTGGGGGACTTGGTACTTAAGAAAGTTGAGGCTACCAAGCATGTTGGAAAGTTGAAGCCAAATCGGGAAGGACCGTATAGAGTGGAGAAAGCAAGCTTAAAAGGATACTACTACTTACAAGAGTTGGGTGGAAGGACTTTGTCACGCCCCTGGAACGTCAAGAACTTACGAAGGTTTTATAGTTAGAACACTAGATTTCTAATGGCCTTGTGGCATGATAGGACCGTAGTTTCAATACTTTATTCGCTTATTCTTTTACGAATTACGAGTCCCTTTACGTGGATTCTCATTGTAATAGTTAGTAGCGAACTACGGGGACTTGATTCCTAGCCAACCTATATACGGCGGGATACGTAGGCAACTCGGAAGTTACTCTAGCTTAGTCCCAAAACTAATAAAATCTCTTATTTTATTCGAGTTCATCCGTTGCCTACTCATTACCCGCATGCTTACAATCTGCAAGCATAATTAAAGTTAAACTCATACTGTCTACAAAACATAAGTATAAAAACTTAATCAAAACAAACATTAGCTTCGTATAACGAGCACTAGCTTCGTGGAGTCAAGCACAATTACTTGCAATCCCGCGAACATAGCTTCGCTAGCGCAAACATTAGCTTCGCACAATGAGCACAATTCTCGTGGAGTCGAGCACAAGTCCTCGCACTCCCTCTAACATTAGCTTCGCTAGCACAAACATTAGCTTCGTACAACGAGCACAAGCCTCATGGAGTCGAACACAAGTCTTCGCACTCCAGCGAAGATAGCTTCGCTAGCGCGAACATTAGCTTCGCACAACGAGCACAAACCTCGTAGAGTCGAGCAAAAGTTCTCGCTCTCTCACATATAATAAAACTTAAGTGTTTTAGCAAGTGACAAAATCATAAGCATAAAAAAGTAGACACGTATGAGCAAACACTCAACAAGAAAAAGATGACGACATTCAAAAATTTCTAAAGTCAAATTTTACTAGCAATGGAGAAGCACTAAAATCGCACACAAGTCAACAAGATATACAGTACGAACGAAAGTAAAATGTACTAGTGCGAATATACTGTAGATGTTCAAAATAGTATCTAAGGCACAGACGCCAGGAATACGAGCACGCAGGCCACTCAAAGTAATCAGGGCAGCAGATCTAGTCCCAGCGACTTCACAGCACCCTTGCTCTGCTCCTGAATCGCAGCAAATGACTCGTTCAGGGGCCCGGTATCATCAGTTGGAGAAATCTAACAAGGCGTAGGAGTAGGAACTGGGACATCGGGCATAGCCTGATCGCCCTATGCCGGATGATCTAGGACCTGAGGGTCGAAAGCCATCTCACCCTCCTCCAGGGGCTCGTCCGGTGCGGTGGCAGCAGCAACAGAAGTGGATGGTTGCTCGTCAGAAAAATCAGAGAGCCATACCTGACGGAGGGGATAGAAGGACTTGAACGGATCATGCTTGGGTTCGCCAACTTCCTCAGCAGGAGCAGGATCAGCAGGAGAAGGATCAGCAGTATTAGTGCCCGAGGATTCGCCAACCTCCGCATCATCCTCGTTCAGGCAATTGAGGACATTGAAATCCTCTTTCTTGAACCCAGGAGCGAGGGCACCTCAGGAAACAATCTCATCAAGGGCCATATTGTAACCCTTGGTCGTGTCAAAGCCGCCCCTCTTTAAGGCAATCTGCTCCCAGGTAGCTGAGCGGAAGAACTCAACAGCTATCACCACTTTATCCGCATCAGAAAGCTCCTACAAACCAAGAGAAGAAAAGCGTAAATAAAAGATACGAGACCTTAAAATACAAGAAAGGAAAGTTCAAGTATGAAAGAACTACCTCACTCATGGCCCTGTTATAGCCCTCCTCCTCAGCCGTCGCAAGGCGAGCTTTCCAATCTGCTAGCTCAGCCTTGAGTCTCGCGCGTTCCACCTCAGCAGCAGCAGCGGCATCCTGCATCGTCTTGATAGTGTCAACGTGGTCGTCGACGAGTGAACTGGCGTGCTGGCAATCGGTGGTAAGCTGACTAGACAGTCGTTTCTCCTCGATGAGCTCTTTGTCAACACTAGCCTTAGCCGCTTTCAGGGCCTCCAGCTCGGCCTCCACCACTTTCAGCTCATCGACTACTGCCACCAGGTGCTTCTCAACCTGAGCCTTAGCCTCCTTGGCCTGCTTCTCCAGTCTTTGAGCCTGCAAGGCCGAGGAGAGATGCCTGTCCATCAGCTCCCTCTGCTGTGCCTGAGAAGTCATGACCATGTCAAAGTTCTCTGACATGGTCTGGAAGTTAATGAAGAACTAAAAAGTACGAAAGAAAGTCAGCATAACAAAGTCAACAACAAGTATAAGACATGATTCAAAGAAATCATATAAATACACTGACCTCGCACATAGACAGGGCCGCACGACTGACCAACTTCTTGTGCCCCATCGCCTGATAATAAAGCTGACGGTTGAAGTCAGGCAAAAATCCCTTCATCAGTCAAAGAGCAGTAGTATCCTTCATGGTGAACTGCCCCGACTCGACCGTAGCTCACACTATCTCCTCCACATCAATGTCGAGTTCATCATCCTCATAAGTGTTTGATTTATCATGCACGAGACGCTTGCCCCGTCGAATATCCTCAACAGTCGAAGACCTCTTCCTGGTCGCCGGCTCTGGTTCAAACTCATTGGCACGGCGCACAGCTGCAGCAACAGAGGGAAGATGCACTCTTCCAGTCGAAGGTGCTGGTGGAGGAGAATGCTCAGGAAGAATCGGCTCAGAACCAATGGGTGGCGAGCCGGGAGCAGCAGCGGCGGTCGATTGTGATGGAGCAGGAGTGGGTGTAGGACTAGAACGCCTACCTTGTCCCGATCCTCATGTCGAGACAACAGCAGTGGAGGGGGGAGCAGGAGCGCTGCCGCCTCGTGAACTGGTGCCAGCCGTCTTTGCACCCCGATGACTGGTCTTCTCGTGACAAGTAATGTAATGCTTAGATAACAATAAGAGGAAGATAAATATGCAACAAGTATAAAAGACAAACATGCATAATGTTAACCAAAAACAGAAGACTCAACGCCTGCACGATGAGTATAACTGCCAACCCGCAACACTGGGGTGGTGGTCAACTCAAAGGCATCAAACTGATGCTCTTTCAGGTTCTTAACAGTCTGACTATGAAGAGGAGGAGTGGGGTGCTAGGGCAATGGGCGGGCGTCGGTCCAAAGCCGCATGAATCGAAATTCCTGTGGCTTGGATATTTTGATAAAGAACCGTTGTTTCTTCCAATGCGCTTTAAGCTCGACTGCAGCAAAGACAGGAAGCACTGCTTCTTCCGTGAACTCAAGTAGTAAAACCCGGCGTCTACACCTCTATTGCGGAATTTTACTAAAAACAGTTGCCAGAAACCGTTTACTGAACATGGAAGGTCAAAGACACGGGTGAGCATCACGTAAGCATACATCTGTGTGTATGCGTTCGGGGTAAAATGTGAAGCACAAGAATTAAGGGAGGCCATGATCTCTGAAACGACAGGGGTTATGGGAAACCGGAGGCCACAATGGAGGTAACTACTAAAAACAGTAAGACACCCTTCTGGCGGGTTGTTTATCCTGTCATCAGGCCCCGGAACAATGATCTCATAAGTATCAGGGATATCGTAAGTCTCGCGATAATAAGCTATGTCGTAAGTAATGGCAGAAGGAAACTGATCAAAGTTAATCAAGTTTCGTGCCGAGATTTGTTCAGGAGAGTTTGCGGCAGGAAAGGGAGCATATATAGGTGGAGGCACAAAGGGCACGATGCTAAGAGGGTTAGATTCAACCTCATCATCTCCTAGGATGTCTACCTCCATATCAGACGCCCTATCATTTCTAGAAAAGGTCTCTTCAGTCGAGTCGTTACTACTATCGGTGTTTGACCCATTCTCCCTAGACTTAGAAAATCTAGAAGACCTACTACTATCTTCACTACTACTACTTGACGACTCAATATCAATAACTCGAGCCATAAAGAGGTTCTGGTTGAAAGATTACCGGCACGAGGGTCTAGATCTACGAAAACTTCTTCGTTTAGGTCGATTTGCTCGTACGATCTGTACGCGGGTACAAACAGCTTCGGTGCTCCAGGAACTTTGATTCTGGCAGGTTTTGATTGCCGAGGACGAGTTGGAGATGCTGGACGTCTTGTGTCTGAATTGCACGGATTACGAGATGAAGACCCATGCGGTTGGTTGCCCGAGTTATAGTAGGGACGTTGGTGAGATCGAGGTGGTGATGGACGTCACGGAGACCGGTTACGTCGAAGCCGAGCCGTTGTGAAAAAATCTGCAGAAAAGGCAAGTTGTTAGCATTTTACAAAATTTTTCAAAAACTGAATATTTTTTCTAAGTGCTATAACTCGAATTTACATAGGTTTTTCGACCTATAAATTCGAGTTATTCACAACATCACAACTCACCGAAAATTTCACAAATAAAAGGGATTTTTTCGAGCTATTCTGACAAATTTCGAGCTATTTGGGACTTTTTCGAGCTATTTGGGATTTTTAGAGCTATTTTAAGGTTTTTTCGAGCTATTTGGCGAACTTACTAAAAAAGGAAATTTCGAGCTATAAATTCGAGCTATTTTTCAAGAGCTCTGAATGAATGCTTTGGCGAGAAATGAGGAAATGAAGCCTAGAGCGGGGTATTTATAGGCGAAATGATGCGGAAATTACATAAATGCCCTCAAATTCGACCTATTTTCAAATTCTAGCTATTTTTCAGAAATTTATTTTTGAAATTCGAGTTATATTCTGGGGAGGTAATTTCGACCTATACTATTTCGAGTTATCAAAAATAGTAAATTCGACCTATTTTCGAATTTTGATATTTTTGTCCAAATTCTTGGTTTTTTACGCCGAGGCCGATTTCGTTGTACGATTCTCGGTTATGTGACTTGTTTTTAGTTTGTATGACCAATGTTTGTACACATAACTCTTACGAACTGGGGGACTCCATGATGTACCATATTTTGGTACCGCTACGTCATAATATCCGATACAATACCACGAACGTATTTCGGGACATATTATGCAATGTCAGCACCATTATTTTTTAATGCAAAATTACAATTCAAGGCAAAACTCGAAAATCGGCCCAAGTAGGCCCAAATTGAGCCCAAGAGAGATCTTTTTGGGCCCAAAAAGGCCTAATTAGAGTTATATCAAGCCTAGTTCGAGCTGTCTGGGGGCCAAATTTGATCTATTTGAGGCCCAGAGGCCCAATTCGAACTATATGGGCTAAAGTCCGATCTATTTGAGGCCCAGGAGTCCAGTTCGAGCTATATGGGCCCAAATTTGACCTATTTGAGGCCCAATTCGACCTATTTGAAGGACCAATTCGAGCTATTTCAAAATAGCTCTAATTCGACCTATTTTGAGTCATAGTTCTACTTGGATTGCACTTTTAGACAAATAAGGACTCTTATTACTATATAAGGGGGTCCCATGCCTCATTCTAAGGTACGTTTTTATTTCCTAGCATTTAATTTCGAGCTATATACATCGAATTCGAGCTATAGAGCAATAATTCGAGCTATATTGCAATAGCTCTTGTTCGATCTATATAGAGTGTATTTCGAGCTATTTGAGGGTAATTCGATCTATTCGGGTTTCCTCATCACGGTTCTCAATACCATTTCGAGGTGTGCTAATTCGACCTATAGAACTCAAATTCGACCTATTTGAGTAATTTCGAGCTATAATTTCGAGCTATTGTCTCCGACGACAATACCTCAAATTCCGACCTATCTGACTTGAGCGTCGGAGTGCCTTCACCGGAGGAGGCACCGGCTTAGTTTACGTGTGGTGTTGAGTGCAGGTTCTCAACTCAAAAGCTGCTTAAGCATCCAGCAGGAACTAAAGCAGTCTGACGTGGAGTGTTGGAGAGCGGACACGTATCCAGACGAAAATACCCCACATCAGTGGCGCCGCCTGTGGGAACCTCAATACGCACTTAGTAACAAACACTGACACTCAATGGCTCAACGGAGAGCAACGGAGAAGAATGGAATGGCAGGAACGACTAGATCACAGAGGGAGGATGATAATTAGGCACCTGATGCTTCCGAGCGAGCATCAGTGGCAGCGCCCAGCACTCCCCTTGATCCTCTGACTCACACAGCGAATCAACCTGAAGTTCCTCCCACGGAACAACAGCTATTGAATTCCGCTCAGTTGGATCAAATCATGGCAGCATTCCAAAGGACTATGGTTCCAATGGTTGTGCAGCAATTGGCTAACACTTCTGCTCAACAGAATGTTCAGGCTCCAATAGCACAACAACCAACAGCACAGACTGCAGCACCGCAGCAAGGAAGGACTCATCCGACCCAGCGTCGTGATGATTAAAGGCATTATACGCAGACTATGATGACAAGGCCAAGGGATCCAACTCCCTCGCCTGAAAGGAGGAATCCTCGTTCAGTGAGGACTAATGCTAATAGAGCTCCCAGTCGAGCAATTGGTCGAGATAGAAGTAGTAAGGGATGGAGAGGTGAATTCTAGGCAGAGAGTTCCTGATCATCGACCCGCAGCAAGTCGAACTGCCGGAAGAGATAGGGATTTGCCTGAGAGAGTGGCGCCGAGACTGGAACCTGTTGTTGCAGAGCATATTCCACTAAGGGAGAGGCCAAACCCCTTTTGTGAGGCGATCAGTAAGTTGACACTAAAGGAAGGAATTCTTATTCCTGAGATGAAGAAGTATGATAGGACTACTGATCCGGTAGCTCATTCTGATGACTTGGATGCAGAATTGCAGATTTGCAGAATTGCTCGAGCTCAGTCCCAAAACTAACAAAATCTCTTATTTTATTCTAGTTTAGCCGTTGCCTACTATTTATCCGCAAGATTACAATCTATCAAGAAACATGAAGATAAACTCATACTGTCTACAAACATTAAGTTTAAAAACTTAATCAAAACGAACGTTAGCTTCGTATAACGAGCACTAGCCGCGTGGAGTCAAGCACTAGTCCTTGCACTCCCGCGAACATAGCTTCGCAAGCACAAACATAGCTTTGCACAACGAGCACTAGCCTCGTGGAGTCAAGCACAAGTCCTTGCACTCCCGCGAACATAGCTTCGCAAGCGCAAAGATAGCTTTGCACAACGAGCACAAGCCTCGTGGAGTCGAGCACAAGTACTCGTACTCCCGCGAACATAGCTTCGCAAGCGCAAACACAGCTTTGCACAACGAGCACAAGCCTCGTGGAATCGAGCACAAGTTCTCGTATTCCCGCGAACTTAGCTTCGCAAGCGCAAACATTAGCTTCGCACAACGAGCACAAGCCTCGTAGAGTCGAGCACAAGTTCTCGCACTCTCACACAGACTTGTTCATAAAACTTAAGTGTTTTAGCAAGTAACAAATTTAAACTTAAAAGTAGACACATATGAGTGAAGATGTAACGAGACAAAGTAAAGACATTCAAAAGAATTTTCAAGTTAAAACTGTACTGGCAAGGGATAAGCGCTAAAATCGCGCAAATGTTAGCAAGATATACTGTACGAAAAAGAATGTACTAATGCTAATGTTCTGTACGGAAAGAAAAGATGTTCAAAAATATTAAAGACAAGGCACATACGCCAAAAATAAAGGCACGCAGGCCACTCTTAGAGATCAAGGCAGCAGATTCAGCCGAAGATACTTGACGACACCCTCGCTCTGCTCTTGGATATCAGCAAAAGACTCATTCAGGGGCCCAGTGTCATCAATAGGGGAAATCTGACGAGGAGCAGGAGCGGCAACAGTAGCATCAGGCATAGGCTGGTCGCCATCAGCAGGCTGATCCAAGACCTGAGGGTCGAAACCCATCTCACCCTCCTCCAGGGCCTCATTTGGAGCAGCACCGGCAGCAGCAGCGGCAGTGGACGTGGATGGCTGCTCGTCGGCAAAGTCAGAGAGCCATACCTGCCGGAGAGGATAAAAGGAGGTGAAGGGATCATGCTTCGGCTCATCACCATCCACAGTCGCAGCAGGTTCAACAAAAGGCGGATCGGCAAGAGTAGGATCTGCAGCAGCAGCACTAGAGGATTTGCCGACCTCCGTGTCATCCTCATTCAGGCAGTTGAGGACATTGAAATCCTCCCTCTTGAACCCAGGAGCAAGGGCACCTCGGGCGACGATGTCATCAAGGGCCATGTTGTAGCCCTTGGTCGTATCAAAACCGCCCCTCTCCATAGCAATCTGCTCCCATGTGGCTGAGCGGAAGAACTCGATGGCCACCATCACCTTGTCTTCATCGGGAAGCTCCTACGAACCAAGTAGAGGAAAAGTAAGTACGTAACACAAAATCTCAAGGAAAAAGAAATCAAGTCAAGTACAATAAGAATACCTCAGTCATGGCCCTGTTGTAGCCATCCTCTTCAGCAGTCGCGAGGCGAGCTTGTGCATCAGCTAGCTCATTCTCGAGCCTCAAACGTTCTGCCTCAGCAGCAGTAGCGACATCCTTCATCGTTCGGATAGTGTCAACGTGATCGTCAACAAGGGCCGTGGCATGCTGGCAGTCGGTGGTGAGCTGGCTGGACAGTCTTTTCTCCTCGGCGAGCTCCTTATCAACGGCAGCTTTAGCTGTTTTCAGGGCTTCCAGCTCAGCCTGCACTGCCTTCAGTTCGTCAACAGCGGCGACGAGATGCTTCTCCACTTCAGCCTTCGCCTCCTTGGCTTGTTTCTCCAGTCATTGAGCTTGCAAGGCTGAAGAGTGGTGCCTATCCATCAGAGCCCTCTGCTGATCTTGAGTCGTCATCACCATGTTGAAATTCTCCGCCATGGTCTGGAAATTGACGAAGAACTACAAATGAGGGAAAAAGTCAGTGATATTTAAGTACAGGATTAACACAGAGATCAAGGAAAGCTTATAAATTCACATACCTCGCACAGAGACAAGGCAGTGCGACTGACTAGCTTCTCATGGCCCATCGCCTGGTAATAGAGCTGACGGTCGAAGTTAGGCATGAATCCTTTGATAAGTCGAAGGGCAGTAGTGTCCTTCAGTGTGAACTGCCCTGATTTGACCGAAGCTCGCACGATCTCCTCCACGTCAATGTCGAGATCGTCACCATCATAGACTCGATCCTGCGCAACGCGCTTACCCCGTCGGATCTCCTCAGCAGTAGCAGACCTCTTCCTAGTTGCTGCCTCAGGGTTGGCCTCATTGAAGCGACGAGCCGCTTCAGCAACGGAGGGAAGATGCACACTTCCAGTCGAAGGTGCTGATGAAGGAGAAAGATCCGGAAGGATCGGCTCAGAACCGCCAGTTGGTGATCCAGGAGCAGCCTCAGCAGTCGACTGAGAAGGAACAGTCTCAGGCACTGGAGCTGGAGCAGGAACAGGGGCAGGAGCTGAACCCCTACCATGTCCCGACCCTCGATTCGAGACAGCAGCGGTGGAAGGAGTAGGAGCACTGCCGCCTCTCGAACTGGTACCAGCCGTCTTCGCACCACGACGACTGGTCTTCTCAGGAATGGGCACTGAGGACTGAGGAGCGTTTGCGCCACGCTTCATAGCGGCCAGCCTCTTCTTCGTCTTGTCCATAACGATTCGCTCTGAAAATCGCAAACAATGCAAAGGTTAGAAGACAACGAAGGAAGACTAAAGATCAACAAGTAAAAAGAACAAAAACATGCATAATGTTATACCAAAGACAGAAGGCTCAACGCCTGCATGATAAGTATAACCGCCGGCCCGCATCACTGGGTGGTGGTCAACTCAAAAGCATCAAATTGATGCTCTTTCAAGTTTTTAACCACCGTCAGGGTGTAGATAGGAGGATCGGGGCGTCTCGGCGATGGACGGGCGTCCGTCCAAAGCCGCTTGAATCGGAATTCCTGAGGCTTGGATTCCTTGATAAAAAACCACTGTTTCTTCCAGTGAGCCCCGAAGCTCGTCTGCAGATCAGATAGGAAGCATTGCTTCTTTCGCGAGCTCAAATAGTAGAACCCGGCGTCTACACCTCTGTTACGGAATTTCACTATGAATAATTGCCAAAAACCGGTTACAGAGCAAGGGAGGTCAAAGACGCGGGTTAGCATCGCATAAGCATACATCTGTGTGTATGCGTTGGGGGTAAAATGTGAAGGAGAAGAATTGAGAGAAGACATGATTTCTGAGACAATAGGGAAAATGGGAAAACGTAAACCACAGTGAAGGTAGCTACTAAATATAGTGAGACACCCTTCTGGCGGGTTGTTTATCCTATCATCTGGCCCAGGCACGATAATCTCATAAGTATCAGGGATGTCATATGTATCACGATAATAAGCTATGTCGTGAGGCAGGAAAGAAGGAAACTGATCAAAATTAATCAAGTTTGGCGGAGCAAGTTGTTCGGGAGAGTTAGCGGCAGGTATGGGAACATGGTCAGCAGGAGGTAAATAAGGCACGATGGGGAGAGGGTTCGATTCAGCCTCGTCATCTCCTAGGATGTCTACGTCTACCTCCATATCAGACGCCCTATCATTGCTATCTCTCTCATTACTAGATGAGGTCTCGTCACTTGAGTCGTTACTACTACCGCTAGTCGACGCATTTTCTTTAGCCTTAGACGACTTAGACGACTCACTACTATTTTCCCTACTACTACTGGAAGACTCAAGATCAATAACTCGCGTCATAAAGAGGTTTAGGTTGAAAGATTACCGGCACGGGGGTCTAGATCTACAGAAACTTCTTCGTTTGGGTGGATTTGCTCGTAAGACCTCTGCGCAGGTGCAAATAGCTTTGGAGCGCCAGGTAATCGGACTCGGGCAGGTTCTGGTTGCCGAGGACGAATTGGGGATGATGGACGCCTTGTGTTTGATTCACGAGGATTCCGATATGACGAATCTCGTGATGGATTGCGTGCGTTATAGTAAGCCCGTTGGTGAGATCGTGGTGGTGATGGACGACGTGGAGACCGGTTACGTCGAAGTCGCGCCGTCGTGAACAAATCTGCGCAAAAAAAATTTGAATTTTAGCATTTTTCAAAATATTTCAAAAAATTGAATAATTTTCTAAGTGATATAGCTCGAATTTCCTCAGGAAATTCGAGCTATATTTTCGATCTATAAGCAATTTACCAAAGGATATAAGTATTTGTGGATTTTTCGAGCTATTCCGACAAATTTCGATCTATTTGAGGGATTTTTCGAGCTATTTGGAGGTTTTTCGAGCTATAATGCTAAACTCACTATTTTGGGAGCAATTTTGAGTTATTTCAGCGCACTTAGTAAATTTGGTAATTTCAAGCTATAAATTCGAGCTATTTCTCGAGAGCTCTGGAGGAATGCTTAGGCGCGAAATGAGGAAATGAAGCTGGGAGTGGGGTATTTATAGGCGAAATGATGCGGGAATAACCAAAATGCCCCTAAATTTGACCTATTTGTAAATTCGACCTATTTTCAGAAAATTTTTCCGACAATTTCGAGGTATCTTTTTGTAGGGCAATTTCAACCAATATGAAATTCGAGCTATTTTACGGAAAAAAATTTCTGGCATTCGGGTTGTCTTTTTCAAAGATAAATTCGAACTATACCAATTCGAGTTACCAAAAATAATAAATTCGACCTATTTTTTGAATTTTGATATTTTTGGTCAAATTCTTGGTTTTTTACGCCGATGCCGCTCTCGTTGCACGATTCTCGGTTATGTGACTTCTTTTAAGTTCGTATGACCAATGTTTGCACACATTACTCTTACGAACTGGGGGACTCCATGATGTACCATATTTCGGTACCGCCACGTCATAATATCCGATACAATACACGAACGTATTTCGGGACATATTATGCCACGTCAGCACCATTATTTTTTAATGAAAAATTGCAATTCAAGGCAAAACTTGGAAATCGGCCCAAGTAGGCCCAAATTGAGCCCAAGCGAGATCAATTTGGGACCAAAAAGGCCCGATTCGAGCTATACAAGCCAAATCCGAGCTATATGGGCTCAAATAAGATCTATTTGAAGGCCCAAAAGCCCAATTTGAGCTATATGGGCTAAAGTCCGATCTATTTGAGGCCCAGGAGTCCAGTTCGAGCTATATGGGCCCAAATTCGACCTATTTGAGGCCCAATTCGACCTATTTGAAGGACCAATTCGAGCTATTTTAAAATATCTCTAATTCGACCTATTTTGAGTCATAGTTCTACTTGGATTGCACTTTTAGACGAATAAGGACTCTTATTACTATATAAGGGGGTCCCATGCCTCATTCTAAGGTACGTTTTTATTTTCTAGCACTTAATTTCGAGCTATATACATCGAATTCGAGCTATAGAGCAATAATTCGAGCTATATTGCAATAGCTCTTGTTCGATCTATATAGAGTGTATTTCGAGCTATTTGAGGGTAATTCGATCTATTCTGGTTTCCTCATCACGGTTCTCAATACCATTTCGAGGTGTGCTAATTCGACCTATAGAACTCAAATTCGACCTATTTGAGTAATTTCGAGCTATAATTTCGAGCTATTGTCTCCGAAGACAATACCTCAAATTCCGACCTATCTAACTTGAGCGTCGGAGTGCCTTTGTCGGAGGAGGCACCGGCTTAGTTTACGTGTGGTGTTGAGTGCAGGTTCTGAACTCAAAAGCTGCTTAAGCATCCAGCAGGAATTAAAGCAGTCTGACGTGGAGTGTTGGAGAGCGGACACGTATCCAGACGAAAATACCACACATCAACAATAATTGTCATCAAAGTATTAATTACTAATTTAATCATGCCATTTAATTAAACTACAAATATAATTTTCCTATGTTATCCAAAATTGAAATTTATAGTTGAATTACTAATTATACAATAATTGTTATCAAAGTATTAATTACTAATGTAATCATGCCATTTAATGTAACTACAAATATCATTTTCCTATGTTATCCAAAATTTTTGTTTTATCCTAAATTCCATAATATTTCTTAACTTTTCCTAATTTTTGAAACAAAATCAAACACTTTTAGTAAAACTATCCTAATTAAAATGAAATTCTCCGAATTACTACTAATTATAGAATGAGTACACATATATAATCATGATTTACCTTGCTAAACTTAATTACTAATTAATTCACTCAAATTACTATGAAATTTATAGTTTAATTACTAATCATATAATAATTGTCATCAAAGTGTTAATTACTAATGTAATCATGCCATTTAATTAAACTACCAATCTAATTTTCCTATGTTATCCTAAATTTTAGTTTTATCCTAAATTCCATAATATCTCTTAACTTTTCCTAATTTTTTTTAAAAAAAATCCAACACTTTTACTAAAACTATCCTAATAAAAATGAAATTCTCCTAATTACTAGTAATTATAGAATGAGTACACATATATAATCATGATTTACATTGCTAAACTTAATTACTATTTAATTTTACTCAAATTACTATGAAATTTATAGTTTAATTACTAATTATACAATAATTGTCATCAAAGTGTTAAGACTAATGTAATCATCCCATTTAATTAAACTACAAACCTAATTTTCCTATGTTATCCTAAATTTTAGTTTAATCCTAAATTCCATAATATTTGTTAACGTTTCCTTATTTTTAAAACGAAACCAAACACTTTTACTAAAACTATCCTATTTAAAATGAAATTCTCCTAAATACTACTAATTATAGAATGAGTACACATATATAATCATGATTTACCTGCTAAACTTACTAATTAATTTTACTCAAATTACTATGAAATTTATAGTTTAATTACTAATTATACAATAATTGTCATCAAAGTGTTAATTACTAATGTAATCATGCCATTTATTTAAACTACAAATCTAATTTTTCTATGTTATCCTAAATTTTAGTTTTATCCTAAATTCCATAATATTTCTTAACTTTTCCCAATTTTTAAAACAAAATCCAACACTTTTACTAAAACTATCCTGACTAAAATGAAATCCTCCTAATTACTACTAATTATAGAATGAGTACACATATATAATCATGATTTATACCTTGCTAAGATTAATTACTAATTAATTTTACTCAAATTACTATGAAATTTATAGTTTAATTACTAATTATACAATAATTGTCATCAAATTTTTAATTTCTAATGTAATCATGCCATTTAATTTAACTACAAATTTAATTTTTCTATTTTATGCTAAATTTTAATTTTTTCCTAAGTTCTGTCACTTTGACTAAAACTATCCCAGTTAAAGTGAAATTCTCCTAATTACTCCTAATTATAAAATGAGTACACATGATGTGGTCCTAATTACACATTAATTATCTAATAACAACTAATTAAGACATGCAAACAAAATTAAAATTCTAATTAACAATAATAATTGCAATGGTGACATATTTATTTGTTGCTAGGTGTGGGGTCAGCAAAATCAGTCACCATTACTTTGAAACAATGGTGTCAAGAAAATCAGTCACCATGGTTTAATGGCCCATATCGTGCTTTCGTTCGTGGCATCCAAAAAATCAGTCACCATTGCTATAAAGTTTGTGGGGTCCAAAAAATCAGTCACCATGTTCACACAAAAACACAATCCATGTTATATCAATGGTGTCAGAATTTGTTTATCCCATTGAGGGCACAATCCTTGTGATAGCAATGGGGTCAAAAAAATCTCTCACCACAATTTTATATATCTATAAAAATACCCCATTTTTTAGAAACTTCATCTCTTCATCTCCTCTCCCTCAAAAAAATCCGAAAATCCTCTCGTAGCCCTCAAAAAATCCTTAAATCTCACTCTAAAATCCAAAAATCCTCTCCTCTAGCACTTTTTTTTTGGGTGTTATATATATATATATATATATATATATATATATATATATATATATATATATATTTATATATATATACTTTAAATATAATGTTTATATATATATTTGTGTGTTGGTATATATTAATTATATATGTATATATAATGAAGTGGAGGGAAAAAGTCCAACAAATTGAAAAAATTGAAATTTTGGCAAAAAAGTAACGATAAATCTGCCACCAAATTCTTTTAGAAATTTTCGGAATTGTGGTGTCAAAATAATCAGTCACCACGGCTTTTCTAAAAATAAAAATAAAAAACCATGGCGACTGATTATTTAGTCACCACGGTTTTTAGAAAAATAAAAAACCATGGTGAGTGATTATTCAGTCACAACGGTAAAATCTTGGTGTCAGGTTATTCTTACACCACAATTTTTCCAAAAAAAAAAAGAGAGTGGCATCCGATTTTTCTGACGCCATGTTTTAAAAAAAAAAAGAAAAGAAAAAGGGTGGCGTCAAAATAATCCGATGCGACCCATTTTTTATTTTTGATTTTCTTTTATTCCAATTGTATGGCTACAAATTCAGTTGACCCCACGTCATGGCTACAGATTATTTTGACCCTACTTGGTGGCTGATTTATTGACACCATTGTTGGTGACTAATTAATCTGTAGCCATTGCTGACATAACTTTATGCCTACGAGGTCAATAGTAACATAAGCTGGTTACAAAATTTTCTGTAGCTATTGCTACATTTTCTTGTAGTGGTAATAGTATGTCATATATAATATCAACATAACTGGCTGATACCGGCCATTTTGTTTTCTTCGTGTTCTAAGTTTTAAGTTCTTGATTTGTCCTATGGACCGCGTGGCCGTGGTGGTTCCAATCATTGTGGTGGCCGTTCATCGAACCGTGCTGGTCGCGGTTGAAATTTCTCTCACAACAGCAATGCTGATGTGTGTGCAAATTTTGTGACAAAGCAGACCATGTTTGCGACCTGTTGCTTCCGAATTTTGAATCAACTCATGCCTGCTGCAAACATGGCTTGCACACCCCCGCCTTCCAACTCTTGCCCACGCCAAGATAGTTGGCTGGTCAATTCAGGTGCATCACACAACCTCACTGCCGATCTTTATAACCTTCAATATCATCAAGAATACTACGGTACGGACGAGGTTCAATTAGACGACGGCGCTGGTATGCCTATTTGATGTACCATATTTCGGTACCGCCACGTCATAATATTCGATACAATACCCAAGCGTATTTTGGAATATATTATGCCACGTCAGCACCATTATTTTTAGGGAGAATTACACAAACTACCCCTGAATTATGGGCTAATTACACAAACCACCCCTGATCTTTGAGAAATTAAACAAACTACCCCCTACACTTAACTTCTGTTAAGAAACCCTTACAGAATAGGTGAAATTCCATTTGTACCTTAAATATAAAAAAAATTAAAAAAATTATTTCAATTTTTCTTTTTTTTTGAAACGATAATGGCAACCGCAGCCGCCCACCCCACTGCCACATGCCACCCCCTCCTCCAAGTCGTCTTCAGTGCTTTCGTGACGAAGGTCCATCAGCATCCCTACCTATTTAGGTCGCGGAAGGCCGAAATACTTGCAAGGCAGCACTAATCGGCCGGCACCGCTGTGCAAGTATTGTTAAATCGGGGAAGTCATCTTCCCCGATTACCAAGCCGCCAGAGTGAATTAGTCGGGCAACGCGCGACCTTCCCCACTTTGCGTTGTTGCGCCACCGATTAACTCCGGCGGCTTGGTAATCGGGGAAGATGACTTCCCCGGTTTAATTTCCTTTTCTTTATTCCTTTTTCGATTAAAAAAAATATTTTTAAGAATATTTATAAAAATTTAGATAAGTCAAAGAAAAGTTCTAAAATATAAACAACAGAGTAATATATGTATTTTATCAGAAAATTCTTTTATTTTTGTTTTTAAATTTGAATTAGAGATATATAATTTCTGAAATTAAAAAAACAGGCTACTTGAGGGTAATTTTGGAATTACAAGTTATTTTTTTGATAACTTCAGATTTTTCTGTTTGTTTTAACATCGTAAGGGGGTATGTGTAATGACAAACATAATGTAGGGGTGGTTTGTGTAATTTCCCAAAGATGAGGGGTGGTTTGTGTAATTAGCCCATAGTTCAGGGGTAGTTTGTATAATTACCCCTATTTTTTAATGTAAAATTACAATTTCAGGCAAAAACTCAAAATTAGGCCCATGCATGCTCATTTTGAGTTATCTAAGGCCCATTCTGAGCTATTTCAATTCGACTTATTTTAAACAGCAAAACCCTGAATTGCACGTTTTAGAGCGTAAACGAATGAATTTGCCCAAAAATACGACACCAGTCTTGGAAGTTTATAGAAAAGGTTGAGAACAATAAAAAATGTATCAAAATTCGTTGATTAACCAAAAACAGCAAAAACGTGCATTGCACGTTTTAGAGCCTTAACGAATGAATTAGCCTAAAATATGACACAAGTCCTGGAAGCTTATAAAAAAGGTTGAGAAAAACACAAAAATGATCAAAATTCGTTGATTATTCAAAAACAACAAAAACGTGCATTGCACGTTTAAGAGCCTAAAAGAATGAATTTCCCCAAAATACGACGAAAGTCCTGGAAGCTTATAGAAAAGGTTGAGAGCATCTCAAAAAATGATCAAAATTCATTGATTCGCCAAAATCAGGAAAAACGCGCATTGCATATTTGAGAGCCTAAACTAATGAATTTCCTAAAATACAACACAAGCCCTGGAAGCTTTTAAAAAAGGTTCAGAACAACACAAAAATGATCAAAATTCGTTGATTCGCCAAAAACAGCAAAAATGTACATCGACGTTTTAGAGAATAAACGAATGAATTTGCCCAAAATACGACACAAGTCCTGGAAACTTTCAGAAAAGGTTTAGAACATCTCAAAAATGATCAAAATTCGTTGATTTGCCAAAAACAGCAAAAACATGCATTGCACGATTTAGAGCCTAAACTAATGAATTTGCCTAAAATATGACAAAAGTCCTGGAAGCTTATAGAAAAGGTTGAGAACATTACAGAAATGATCAAAATTCATTGATTCGCCAAAAACAGTAAAAACGTGCATTGCACATTTGAGAGCCTAAACGAATGAATTTGCCCAAAATACGACACAAGTCTTGGAAGCATATAGAAAAGGTTGAGAACATCACGAAAATGATTAAAATCATGATTCGCCAAAAATAGCAAAAACGTGCATTGCACGTTTGAGAGCATAAACAAATGAATTTGCCCAAAATACGACACAAGTCATGGAAGCTTATAGAAAAGGTTGAGAACAACAAAAAAAGGATCAAAATTCGTTGATTCACCAAAAACTGGAAAAACCCGCATTGCACGTTTTAAAGCCTTAACGAATGAATTTGCCCAAAGTACGACACAAGACATGGAAGCTTATAGAAAAGGTTGAGAACAACACAAAAAGGATCAAAATTCGTTGATTCGCTAAAAACAGCAAAAACGTGCATTACACGTTTGAGAGCCTAAACGAATGAATTTGCCAAAAATACGACACCAGTCATGGAAGCTTATAGAGTAGGTTGAGAACATCACAAAAATGATAAAAATTCGTTGATTCCCCAAAAACAGCAAAAACGTGCATTGCACGATTTAGAGCTTAAACTAATGAATTTGCCCAAAATACGACACATGTCATGGAAGCGATGGCTTATACTCTTCTCTCTCCTCTTTGGGCGATTTTTTATTCTCTCTCCTAGGGTTTCGCGCCGCGACCTTTAGCCGCCGTGCATGGAGGCTGACGCCTCCGATCAGCCTTGCCCGGTGGATCAGCCACCGGGCCCGTTCGTTTTGCCGCCATGCAAGCCGGCGGCGTCAACTTCCGACGTCAATCTTCCATCGGTTGTTGACAACGCGTTACTTCCACGACGCGTCTTGATTTCTTCCGAGGTTCAGCCACCACCTACCGTTGTTGAGCAGCCGAATGATGGGAATTTGCCGGAGTTCCCATCGCTCAAGGAGTCTTTTCCAAATAGGATTCGTGATCAAGTTGACGGAGGAAACTTGGATCCTAAAATTTACGTGAAGCCTCAAAGTCGCTCGTTTGTTAGAATGTTTGATCACTCTTTGGTGGGCAAGAGGTATTTGTCACCGAGGGCGATTAGCAAATCGTTTGCTGATGATCCTATTTTTGCACTTGGCAACCGTGTAACGGAACCGAAGAAGGCTTTCACATATCAAGGGAAACCCGCGATTAGACTTAACAGATCTGATTTTGATTGCTTTGCGTTGCAATTCAAATATGCATTGGTTGAAAAATTCTCTCATGGACGTCCGTCCCCGGAGGATTTGCAAACTTGGTTTTTGAAGTTGGGGTTAAGGGGTTCTTTTTCGTTGGGAGACATTGATGCGAGGCATGTTTTCATTCAGATTACTTTGGAGGATGATTCGACGAGGTTGTAGTCGAGACAATCGTGGATGGTTCAGGTTTTCCGATGCGGATTTTTAAGTGGTCGCCGAGTTTTGATCCAAAGACGGAATCTTCGGTAGTGCCGGTTTGGGTATCATTGCCACGACTACCAATTGTCATGCATCACAAGGAGGCGTTGCATGATATTATGTCTTTGATTGGAACACCGTTACGTATTGATGAATCTACAACCAAGGTGATTAGGCCAAGTTGTGCTAGGGCTTGTGTTGAAATTGATTTGCTTGCGGAAGAGATTAAGGAGATTTTCATTGATGGCCCGGAAGGAAGTTTTTGGCAAAAAGTTGTTTATGGAGATCGTCCCCATTATTGCACGGTGTGTAATCATGTTGGACATAGTAAGGAGAGGTGTTTTGCTAATGGAAAGGTGGTGAATAAGGCTGTTCATGAACAGCAAGGACGTCGATCAAAATCACGTGGTAGTCGAGGACGTTCGTTGAGGAGGGGATCGGGTCGTACCGTGAGGAGAACGGAGGTGCCCTCGCGCCGTGCCAATGATGGCCCGTCGCGCGCAGCACCGGGCGCGCATGGCACGCGGGGTGCGCAAGGGGAGACGTCCGGCCCGGTTACGATTTTGAAACGGCCCTCGGTGGTGCAACAAGGTGGTGAGGCTATTTTGGGATTGGAGGTTGACCCACAGCCTAAGGAGGACTCCTTGTTGGTGAACGAAACATTGGGGGTGGAATTAGGAGTCCTACCGGGTGTGGGACTAGGAGTGGGGCGCGAGAATCCCTGTGCGTGCCGAGGCGGCAGGCGCGCGCACAGGGGCGAAAGACACGCGCGCGGGCGCGCGCGCAGGGAAGGCTGACGCCCGCGCGGCAGGTGCGACCGGCGCGCACGTTGGGGTGTCCGATTCTGAAAATTTGCACAATTCTCCTGTTTTGAATTTGAGTGATGGTGAACGTATTGAGGGCTCTGGAAATTCATTTGACACTCAGGAACGTGGAGAACAAATTAGGAGAAACTATGAAAGGGTTCGAAATATGGTTTTGGATGGAGATGAGGCTGGTTCGTCGATAGCGATCACATTGTATAAATCACCTTTTTTTGAGAATTCGGTGCAACGAATTCAACACCAAATTAATAAGTCAGGGGATGAGTCGGATGGTTCTTTTGAGAGTCCAGACTTAGACGATCAGGAATTGAGGGCTTTGGATGTTGCTGTTCGGATTTATGAGAAACACAGATTGGCGAAAAGGAGGTCAAGGCGTGGAACAATAAGTGAGGGTGGCCTTTCAGATCCGTCAGGAGATGAGACGGCGTCTAAAGAGGTTGAGGATAGCTTTCTCGAATGACTTCGAGGAGAGGTAAGGGTGTTGTTATCCGTTCCAATGTTTAAAACACTCATTTGGAATATTAGAGGTGTTGGGAATGAACCCGCACAAGATAAACTTATGGCTTTGAGGCGTGACTTGAAGCCTAAAATTTTAGTTCTGTTAGAACCTTTTATTGATGTTGATTGGAGGTTTCCTAGGAGATTTAATTATCCTTCTTTAATTGTTAATTCTTCGAGGAAAATTTGGATTATGTTTGAGGATTCTGTTCAAATTGAGGTGGTTGAAGACCATCCTCAACTTGTACATTGTAAGGTGGAGGATGCGGTTTTGCCGATTTCTGTTATTATGACTTTTGTGTATACATATACTACTCGGCATGGGAGAGTTGAGCTTTGGGATGGTTTGAGGGCTGTTTGTACCAATGAGCCGTGGTGTGTTGGGGGTGACTTTAACACAGTTACTTCGGTGATGGAAAGACGAGGAAAGGGTCGGCCTAAGTTGGGTGAGATCAATGATTTCAACACGGTGCTTGTTGAAACGGGGCTATTTGACGTGGGGTTTACAGGGGGCCAATTCACTTGGACGAACTAAAGGGGAGCTTGGCGCAGATTGGATCGTGTTATGGTGACTAGCGGTTGGACTGATTTATTTGAGGTTTCTTCGGTGACTCACCTTGCGAGAAGGCAATCTGATCATTGTCTATTGTTGTTCGAATTTATGAGGCAGCAAAGGAGGAGGAAATCTTCTTTTAGGTTTCAGAATATGTGGTTGCATCATGGAGAGTTCAAAAGGATGGTGGAGGAGAATTGGAAGCTGCGTTGTCGGACTTCGGGTTTGAGAGGGCTTTGGGAGAAATTGAAACGGCTGCAGTTTAGGCTTAAGTCGTGGAATTGGAATGAGTTTGGGGATGTCAATGTGAAGATGAAAGAGATGGAGGAAAGGGTGAAAAAGGCGGAGCTTGCTTTTGACCGTGACCCTTTTGAGGTTAATTTGATTGATCTCAATAGGTGGAATGCTGAATTGACGTTGCGGGTTTCTATGCAAGAGGATATGTGGAAACAAAGGGCTGCTTGCAATTGGATGAAGGATGGTGAGAGAAACACAAAGTTTTATCAAGCTTGTGTGAAGAAAAGGAGGGCTCGGGGAAGAATCAATAAAATCTTGGTGGGGGATCAATTGGTTGAGCGCTAAGATGAGTTGATGTCTTCGACGCTGTCTCACTTTCAAAATTTTCTTGGGGGTGGGAACGAGGACTTAGAGCAGCATTCTTTGGATTTTATTCCTTCGTTGGTTTCAGAGGAGGAGAATCGGATGTTGGTGGAGTGCCCTTCTATGGAGGAGGTTTTTGAAACTCTTTTTCGGATGCCAATGGATAGTGTGGCGGGTCCTGATGGCTACACGACAAAGTTTTTTCATGATTGTTGGGACATTATTAAAGATGATGTTTACATGGCGCTGCAAGGGTTTTTTGTGGGTAATGTTTTGCCTTTAGGATTTTCTAACACCACTATTGTGTTGATTCCTAAAAAGGTAAATCCGGAAAGGTGGAGTGATTTTCGGACTATTAGTCTTTGTACAACAGAAAAAACGTACATTGACGTTTTAGAGCCTAAACGAATAAATTTTCCCAAAATACGACACAAGTCATGGAAGTTTATTGAAAAGGTTGGAACAACACAAAACGGATCAAAATTCGTTGATTCGCCAAAAACGGCAAAAACGTACATTGCACGTTTTAGAGCCTAAACGAATGAATTTCCCGGAAACATGACACAAGTCCTCGAAGTTTGTTGAAAAGTTTGAGAACAACACAAAAATGATCGAAATTCTTTGATTTGCCAAAACTAGCAAAAACGTTTATTGCACGTTTTAGAGCCTAGACGGATGAATTTTCCCAAAATACGATACAAGTTCTGGAAGCTTAAAGAAAAGGTTGAGAACATCACAAAAAATTATAAAAAATCGATGATTCGCCAAAAACAGCAAAAACGTACATTGCACGTTTGAGAGCCTAAACAAATGAATTTGCCCAAAATACGACACCAGTCCTGGAACCTTGTAGATAAGGTTCAGAACAACACAAAAATTATCAAAATTCGTTGATTCGCCAAAAACAGTAAAAACGTACATTGACATTTTAGAGCCTAAACGAATAAATTTGTCCAAAATACGACACAAGTCATGGAAGTTTATTTTAAAGGTTGAGAACATCACAAAAATGATCAAAATTCGTTGATTTGCCAAAAACAGCAAAAACGTGCATTGCACGATTTAGAGCCTAAACTAATGAATTTGCCCAAAAATACGACACAAGTCCTAGAAGCTTATAAAAAAGGTTTAGCACATCACAAAAATGATCAAAATTCATTGATTCGCCAAAAACATCAAAAACGTGCATTGCCCGTTTGAGAGCCTAAACGAATGAATTTGCCCAAAATATGACATAAGTCCTGGAAGCATATAGAAAAGGTTGAGAACATCACGAAAATGATCGAAATTCGATGATTCGCCAAAAGTAGCAAAAACGTGGATTGCACGTTTGAGAGCCTAAACGAATGAATTTGCCCAAAATAAGACACAAGTCTGGGAAGCATATGGAAAGGTTGAGAACATCACGAAAATGATCGAAATTCGATGATTCGCCAAAAATAGCAAAACCGTGCATTGCACGTTTGAGAGCCTAAACATATGAATTTGCCCAAAATACGACACAAGTTATGGAAGCTTTTAAAAAAGGTTGAGAATAACATAAAAATGATCAAAATACGTTGATTCGACAAAAACAGAAAAAACGTACATTGACGTTTTAGAGCCTAAACGAATAAATTTTCCCAAAATACGACACAAGTCATGGAAGTTTATTGAAAAGGTTGGGAACATCACAAAAATGATGAAAATTCGTTCATTCGCCAAAAACAGCTAAAACGTGAATTGCACGATTCAGAGCCTAAACTAATGAATTTGCCCAGAATACGACACAAGTCATGGAACCTTATAGAAAAGGTTGAGAACAACACAAAAAGGATCAAAATTCGGTTATACACCAAAAACAACAAAAATATCCATTGCACGTTTCAGAGCCTTATCGAATGAATTTGCCCAAAATACGAGACAAGTCATGTAAGCTTATAGAAAAGGTTAAGAACAACACAAAAAGAATCAACATTCGTTGATTCAACAATAACACAAAAAATGTGCATTGCACGTTTGAGAACCTAAACAAATGAATTTGTCCAAAATACGACACAAGTCCTGGAAGCTTATAGAAAAGGTTGAAAACATCACAAATGATGGAAATTCATTGATTCGCCCAAAACAGCAAAAACGTGCATTGCACGTTTGAGAGCCTAAACGAATGAATTTGCCCGAAATACGACACCAGTCCTCGAAGCTTTCAAAAAAGGTTGAGAACAACACAAATATGATCAAAATTCGTTGATTCGGCAAAAACAGCAAAAACGTGCATTGCACGTTTTAGAGCCTAAACGAACGAGTTTGCCCAAAATACGACACAAGTGTTGGAAGCTTATAGAAAAGGTTGAGAACAACACAAAAATGATCAAAATTTGTTGATTCCCGAAAAACAGCAAAAAAACGTGCTTTGTACGTACCTAAACGAATGAATTTGTCCAAAATACGACACTAGTCCTTGAAGCTTTTAAAAAAGGTTTCGAACAACACAAAAATGATAAAAATTCATTGATTCGCCAAAAACAGCAAAAACGTGCATTGCACGTTTTCGAGCCTTAACGAATTAATTTGCCCAAAATACGACACAAGTCGTGGAAGCTTATAGAAAAGGTTGAGAACATCACAAAAATGATCAAAATTCGTTGATTCGCCAAAAACAGCAAAAACGTGCATTCCATGCACGATTTAGAGCCTAAACTAATGAATTTTCCCAAAATACGACAAAAGTCCTGGAAGCTTATAGAAAAGGTTGATTACAACAAAAAAATGATCAAAAATTCATTGATTCGCCAAAAACAGCAAAAACGTGCATTGCACAATTGAGAGACTAAACGAATGAATTTGCCCAAAATACGACACTAGTTCTGGAAGCTTATAGAAAGGTTGAGAACAGCACAAATATGACCAAAATTTGTTGATTCGCCAAAAACAGCAAAAACGTGCGTTGCACGATTTAGAGCCTTAACTAATGAATTTGCCCAAGATACAACAAAAGTCCTTGAAGGTTATAGAAAAGGTTAAGAACATCACAAAAATGATCAAAATTCAATGATTTGCCAAAAACAGCAAAAACGTGCAATGCACGTTTGAGAGCCTAAACGAATGAATTTGCCCAAAATAAGACACTAGTTCTGGAAGCTTATTTTAATGTTGAGAACAGCACAAATATGATCAAAATTCGTTGATTCGCCAAAAACAGCAAAAACGTGCATTGCACAATTTAGAGCCTAAACTAAAGAATTTCCCTTAAATACGACAAAAGTCCTGGAAGCTTCTGGAAAAGGTTGAGAACATCACAGAAGTGATCAAAATTCATTGATTCGCCAAAAACGGTAAAAACCTGCATTGCACGTTTGAGAGCCTAAACGAATGAATTTGCCCAAAATACGACACAAGTCCTGGAAGTTTTAAAAAAGGTTGAGAACAGCACAAAAATCATCAAAATTCGTTGATTCGCCAAAAACAGCAAAAACGTGCATTGCACGATTTAGAGCCTTACCTAATGAATTTGCCCAAAATACGACAAAAGTGCTGGAAGGTTATAGAAAAGGTATGGAACATCAAGAAAATGATCCAAATTCATTGATTCGCCAAAATCAGCAAAAACGTGCATTGCTCGTTTAAGAGCCTAAACGAATGAATTTGCCCAAAATACAACACAAGTCCTGGAAGCTTATAGGAAAGGTTGAGAATATCACAACAATGATAAAAATTCATTGATGCGCCAAAAACATAAAAAACGTGCATTGCACGATTTAGAGCCTAAACTAATGAATTTTCCCAGAATACGACACAGGTCATGGAAACTTATAGAAAAGGTTGAGAACAACACAAAAAGGATCAAAATTTGTTGATTCACCAAAAACAGCAAAAACGTCCATTGCACGTTTTAGAGCCTTAACGAATGAATTTGCCAAAAATACGACACAAGTCATGGAAGCTTATAGAAAAGGTTGAGAAGAACACAAGTCTGAATGGCTTAGAAACGTTGTACTTGTGCCAAAGAAACCAACAGTGTGGCGAATGTGTGTGGATTACAGTGACTTGAACAAACATTGCTCACGAGATCCTTTCCCTTTGCCTAGGATTCATCTCGTGGTTGACTCTACAACGGGGTATGCTCTGCTGAGTCTTTGCGATGCACAGAGCGGTTTCCATCAAATACTAATGGCGATGAAGGATCCGCATAAAACGACTTTTATCACTGACAAAGGCATATTCTGTTACAGGGTGATGCCGTTTAATTTGAAGAATGCAGGAGCAACCTTTCAAAGGTTGGTTGCAAAGATGTTTTACCATCAAATCGGCAAGACAATGGACGTTTACATTGATGACATGCTTATCAAAAGTCTAAAGGCAGAGGATCATGTTAGACATCTGGAAGAGGCTTTTGGTATCATGAAACAATACGGGATGAAGTTAAATCCCAAGAAGTGTACATTCGGCGTTAAGGCTGGGAAGTTTCTGGGCTTCATGGTGAACGAGCGAGGTATTGAAGCCAACCCAGACAAGATTAAAGCTATAATGGATTTACCATCTCCCAAGTCTGTTCGTGAGGTGCAATGAATGGTAGGGAGAATCACAGCACTTAGCCATTTCATTTCCCATTCTGCAGAGAAGAGTTTACCTTTTTTCAAGAAGTTATGCAAGACACCTATGTTTGTCTGGACTGAAGATTGTGAGGAGGCCTTTCATCAGTTGAAGGTCTATCTTACGACACCACCATTGTTATCTAGGCCCAAGGACAATGAGATGTTATATCTCTACTTGGCTATAACGAAGAATTCACTAAGCACAGTACTCATGCGCGAAGAACACAAGAAACATTTGCCTATCTATTACGTTAGCAAAGTGTTAAATGGGGCAGAGCTAAATTATCTAGAAATCGAGAAGCTGGCATACGCACTCGTGACAACTGCGCGGAAGTTAAGGCCATATTTTCAATCGCATCCGGTTACGGTCTTAACTAATCAACCATTGAAACAAATTATGGCAAAACCGGAAACATCAGGCAGACTGGTGAAGTGGGCGATCGAGTTAGGAGAATTCGGCTTGGAGTATATGCCAAAGACTGCAATTAAAGCACAAAGGCTAGCGGACTTTGTGGCTGAAACTATCTCAGAGGCGGAACAAGCGCCTAACGTAGCCATGGTGACGGAGGATACTAAAAGGAAACATGGACTTTGCATGTGGACGGATCATCCACAGTCGACGCTGGTGGCGGTGGAGTTTACTTAAAATCGGCAGATGGGAGAGAATATGACTATGCTATAAGGTTAAATTTTCAAGTTACAAATAATAAAGCGGAGTACGAGGCTATGCTAGCTGGCATTAAAATGGCAAAATCGTTGAGGATAACGAAACTTGTTGCATTCACGGATTCACAATTGATTGCTAATCAATTCGAAGGGAGATATAAGGTGAAAGAGGCTGCAATACTAAAGTATCTCAAAAAATTGAAGGAGACGACATCAAATTTTGATACTTTCTCTATTTCGCAGATCCCTCGAGCAGGGAATGAACGTGCTGACTCTTTGTCACGATTTGCGAGTACCGCTAAAGTATTTGTTTAAAGGCGAGTAACTTTACTGGCTGCCGAACAACCTTCTATTGGCAGAGAAGTTGAGTCAAAACCAACACAAGCATTGGACTACGCTCTGCCAGTGGAAGTTGAGGCATGTTGGAAGGACGAATCATTGACTATCTTCAAAACGGGAACTTACCTACTGATCCGCAAGCGGTTAGATGCTATAACTTACCTATTTGTTGAAAGGCGAGTAACTTTACTATGTTCAATGGTGAATTATATAAACGGTCTTTTGAAGGACCACACAGGAGGACGATCCTTGGCACATAAAATACTCCGTCAAGGATATATCTGGCCAACTAATATGATAGATGCTATCGATTACTCTAGGAAGTGCACAAGTTGTCAATTGCATGCGAAGATCATTCATACACCGGCAAAACCTATGACTCCAGTGAGCTATGGATGCCCATTCGAGCAATGGGGAATAGATATTGTTGGTGGCAGTGGAGTATTACACTTAGTGGGTTAAGGCACAAGCACTTTTCACGATTACGGAGGCTAATATGAAACAATTTATATGGAAAAATATCGTTTGCCGATTTGAAATCCAAAGAGTCTTAATTTCCGACAATGGAAGGCAGTTCCAAGTATTTAAGATCCAAGATTGGTGCAAAGACATGAAAATTGAGCAACGATTTACATCTGTAACGCATCCTGAAGCAAATGGGCAGGTAGAGGCCACAAACAACACATTAGTAAAGAGCTTGGAGAAAAGGTTGGAAGGAGACGGAGGAAACTGGGCAGACAAGCTGCCAGGAATACTATGGGCATATCGTACAACTCCTTGCACTTCTACTGGAGAAACTCCATATTTTTTGACATATGGATCTGAAGTAGTGATACCCGCAGAGATTGGAATGCCAACCAATCGTATTGTCAGATATGATGAGGAGCAAGCATTAAGGGCAAGGCAAATGGACTTGGAATAGATTGGAGCAACAAGGGAATCCGCTTACCAACGTACTCAAGCGTACAAATCTATGATGGCGAAGGCATATGACAACAAAGTTCGTTTCAGGAACTTTCGAGGAGGGGCATTGGTACTTAGAAAAGTTGAAGCTACCAAGCATGTTGGAAAGTTGAAGCCCAATTGGGAAGGACCGTAAATAGTGGAGAAAGCAAGCTCAAAAGGATACTACTACTTACAAGAGTTGGGTGGAAGAACTTTGTCACGCCCCTGGAACGTCAAGAACTTACGAAAGTTTTATAGTTAGAACACTATCATTCTAATGGCCTTGTGGCATGATAGGACCATAGTTTCAATACTTTATTCGATTATTCTTTTACAAATTACGAGTCCCTTTACGTGGATTCTCATTGTGATACTTAGTAGCGAACTACGGGGACTTGATTCCTAGCCAACCTATATACGGCGGGATACGGAGGCAACTCGGAAGTTACTCGAGCTCAGTCCCAAAACTAATAAAATCTCTTATTTTATTTAAGTTTAACTATTGCCTACTTACTACTTGCATGCTTACAATGTACAAGCATAATTAGATTCAAGCTCATACTGTCTACAAAACATAAGTATAAATACTTAATCAATGCAAACATGAGCTTCGCAAGCACGAGCATTAGCTTCGTACAATGAGCACAAGCTCGTAGAGTCGAGCACAAGCCCTTGCACTCTCGTGAACATTAGCTCCGCTAGCACAAAGATTAGCTTAATACAATGAGCACAAGCCTCGTAGAGTCGAGCACAAGGCCTCGCACTCTCGTCAACATTAGCTTTGCTAGCACGAACATTAGCTTCGTACAACAAGCACAAGCCTCGTAGAGTCGAGCACAAGCCCTTGCACTCTCGCAAACATTAGCTTCACTAGCACGAACATTAGCTTCGTACAACGAGCACAAGCCTCGTAGAGTCGACCACAAATCCTCGCACTCTTAAAGCGAACGTCAACTTTGCATATACTTGTAAATAAAACTTAAATGTTTTTACAAGTGACAAAAATAACAAATATTAGCATAAAGAAGAAGACACGTATGAGCAAACACTCACCAAGACAAATGTAATGACATTAGGAAATTTCTAAAGTCAACTCTACTAAAATAGCAATGGATAAGCGCTAAAATCGCGCACAAGTCAACAAAGGTATACTGTACGAATGGAAAAAGACTGTACTAATGCAAACATACTATACGAAAAGTAAAGATGTTCAAAATAGTAGCTACGGCACAGACGCCAAAGATACATGCACGCAGGCCACTCAAAGCAATCAGGGCAACAGATCTAATCCCAGCAACTTCACAGCACCCTCGCTCTGCTCCTGAATCAAAGCAAACGACTCGTTCAGCGGTCCGGTATCATCAACGGGAGAAATCTTACGAGGCGTAGGAGCGGGAACTGGGGCATCAGGCATAGCCTGGTCGCCCTCCGCCGAATACTCTAGGACGTGAGGATCGAAAGCCATCTTACCCTCCTCCAGGGGCTCGTCCGGCGCAGTAGGTGCAACAGCAGAAGTGGATTGCTGCTCGTCAGCAAAATCCGAAAGCCATACCTGACGGAGGGGATAGAAGGACTTGAACAGATCGTGCTTGGGCTTGCCAACTTCCTCGGCAGGAGCAGGATCAGCAGCAGTGCCCGAAGTTTCGCCAACCCCTGCATCGTCCTCGTTCAGGCAATTGAGGACGTTAAAATCCTCTCTCTTGAATCCAGGAGGAAGCGCACCTCGGGAGATGATCTAATCAAGGGCCATGTTGTAACCCTTGGTCGTGTCAAAGCCGCCTCTCTCCAATGCAATCACCTCCCAGGTAGCCGAGCGGAAGAACTCAATGGCTATCGCTACCTTTTCCTCATCAGGCAGCTCCTACGAACCAAAAGATGAAAAATGTAAGGACATGTTACAAAATACTAAAATACAAGAAAGAAGGTTAAAGTATGAAAGAACTACCTCGCTCATGGCCCTGTTATAGGCATCCTTCTCAGCAGTCGCGAGGCGAGCCTTCACCTCAGCCAGCTCAGCCTCAAGCTTTGCACGTTCCACCTCAGCAGCTGCAGCAACATCCTGCATCGTCCTGATGGTATCAAATGGTCGTCGACGAGGGTAGTGGCGTGCTGGCAATCGGTAGTAAGCTAACTGGAAAGCTGCTTCTCCTCGAGGAGCTCTTTATCAACAGCAGCCTTAGCCACATGCAGGGCTTCAAACTTGGACCAAACCGCCTTCAGCTCATCGACCGCTACCACAAGGTGCTTCTTGGCCACAGCTTTCGCCTCCTTGGCTTGTTTCTCCAGTCTTTGAGCCTGTACGGCTGAGGTGTAATGCCTTTCCATCAGCTCATTCTGCTGGGCCTGAGAAGTCATGACCATGTCAAAGTTCTACGCCATAGTCTGGAGATTAACAAAGAACTGCAAAATACAAATGAAAGTGAGCACGAGATATGACAAAACAAAAATAGTATAAGACATCATGTAAATCTACTAACCTCACACATTAACCAGGCCGTCCGGCTAACAAGCTTCTTGTGCCCCATCTCCCGGTAATAAAGCTGACGGTCGAAGGTAGGCAGGAACCTCTTCATCAGATGAAGGGCAAAAGTAAACTGCCCCGACTCGACCGTACACGCACGATCTCCACCACATCGATGTCAAGCTCGTTATCCTCGAAGGTATTCGACTTGTCATGCGTAGGACTATTGCCACGTCGGATATCCTCGGTAGTGGAAGCTCTCTTCCTGGCCGCCGGATCTGGCCCCGCCTCATTATCACGACGTACGGCCTCAGCGACAGATGGAAGATGCACCCTTCCAGTCAAGGTGCTCGTGGAGGAGAAAGCTCGGGTACAATCGGCTCAGAGTCGATGGGAGGCGATCTGGGGGCAGCAGTGGAAGTCGACTGTGATGGAGCCGGAGAGGATGTAGAACTAGTACCCTTACCTCGTTCTGACCCCCGTGTCGAGACAGCAGTAGTAGAAGGGGGAGGAGGAGCACTGGCGCCCCGAGAACTGGTACCGACCGTCTTCGCGCCAAGGCGACTGGTCTTCTCAGGAAAGGGCACCGAGGCCTGAGGTGCGTTGGCGCCTCGCTTCATAGCAGCAAGCCTCTTCTTAGTCTTGTCCATCCGATGCATTCTGAAAAGAACAAGTAATGCAAAGGTTAGATAATAGAAGAAAAATAAAAATTCAACAAGCAAAAAACACAAACACGCATAATGTTATACCAAAAACGGAAGACTCAACGCCTACACGATGAGTATAACCGCCGGCCCGCAATAATGCGCTGGTGGTCAACTTGAAGGCATCAAACTGATGCTCCTTAAGATTCTTAATCACTGTCTGAGTATAGACAGGAGCGGGAGGCTTGGGCAATGGGCGTGCGTCGGTCTAGAGCCTCTTGAATCGAAATTCCTGTGGCTTGGATTCTTTAACAAAGAACCACTGCTTCTTCCAATGCGCCCTGAAGCTCGACTCCAACTCAGATAAAAAACACTGCTTCTTCTGTGAGCTCAAGTGATAAAACCCGGCGTCTACACCTCTATTGCGGAATTTAACTAGAAACAATTGCCAAAAACCGTTTACTGAATATGGAAGGTCTAAGACACGGGTGAGCATCACGTAAGCAGGCATCTGTGTGTATGCGTTTGGAGTAAAGTGTGAAGGACAGGAATTGAGGGAGGCCATGATTTCTGAAACAACAGGGGCTATGGGAAACGGAGACCACAGTGGAGGTAATTACTAAAAACAGTAAGACACCCCTCAGGCGGGTTGTTCATCCTATCCTGTGGGCCTAGAATGATGATCTCATAGGTATCAGGGATATCGTAAGTCTCGCGGTAATAAATTATGTCGTGGGAAAGATCAGAAGGAAACTGATCAAAGTTAATCAAGTTTCGTGCCGGGATTTGTTCAGGAGAGTTTAAGTTTACACCCTCTTCAACTAATTCTTTTATTGTTTCGTCTACAATAGTGGGGGTAATGCTAGTGGGTTCATCAGTTGAGGCAGGAACGGAAGCATAAGTAGGAGGGGGCACATAGGGCACGATGCTAAGAGGGTTAGAGCTAACCTCATAATATCCTAAGATGTCTAGTTCGCTATCAGGAGCCCTATCGTCGCTAGAAGAGGTCTCTTCAGTCGAGTCATTACTACTTGATGTACCATATTTCGGTACCGCCACGTCATAATATCCGATACAATACCACGAGCGTATTTCGGGACATATTATGCCACGTCAGCACCATTATTTTTTAATGCAAAATTACAATTCAAGGCAAAACTCGGAAATCGGCCCAAGTCGGCCCAAATTGAGCCCAAGCGAGATCTATTTGGGCCCGAACAGGCCTATTTCGAGCTATTTCAAGCCCAGTTCGAGCTATTTGGTGCCAAATTTGATCTATTTGAGGCTCAGAGGCCCAATTCGAGCTATCTGGGGTCAAATTTGATCTATTTGAGGCCCAGTTTGACCTATTTGAAAGCCCAATTTGAGCTATTTCAAAATAGGTCTAATTCGACCTATTTAGACTTATAGTTCGACTTGGATTGCACTTCTTGCTGAATAAGAACTCTTATTACTATATAAGGGGGTCCCATGCCTCATTTTAAGGTACGTTTTATTTTTTCAAGCATTCAATTTCGAGCTATATAAGTCGAATTCGAGCTATAGAGCACTAATTCGAGCTGTTTGCAATAGCTCTTGTTCGACATATATAGAGTGTATTTCGAGCTATTTGAGGGTATTTCGATCTATTCGGGTGCCTTCATTTTGGTTCTCAATACCATTTCGAGGTGTGTTTTTTGACCTATTCAGCCTAAATTTGACCTATTTGGGCTTATTTTGACCTATAAATTCGAGCTATTGTCTCTCACGACAATACCTCTCATTCCGACCTATCTGACTTGAGCGTCGGAGTGCCTTCACCGCAGAAGCCACCGGCTTAGTTTACGTGTGGTGTTGAGTGCAGGTTCCGAACTCAAATGCTGCATAAGCATCCAGGAGGAACTGAAGCAGTCTGACGTGGAGTGTTGGAGGTTTGACACGTATCCAGACAAAAATACCCCACATTACTACTGTAACTAGTCGACTCGTTCTCCTTAGACTTAGAAGATCTACTACTATCTTCACTACTGCTACTCGACGACTCAATATCATAAACGCGAGCCATAAAGAGGTTTAGGGTGAAAGATTACCGGCACGAGGGTCTAGATCTACGAATACTTCTTCGTTCGAATAGACTTGTTCGTGCAATCTCTGCGCGGGAACAAACAGCTTCGGTGCACCATGGACTCGGATTCGAGCAGGTTCTGGTTGTCGAGGTTGAGGTGGAGATGCTGGACGCCTAGTGTCTGAATTGCGAGACGAAGACCGACACGATTGGTGGCGAGAGTTGTAGTACGAACGTTGGTGAGATCGGGTGGTGATGGACGTCTCGGAGATCGGTTACGCCGAAGCCGAGCCGTTGTGAAAAAATCTGCAAAAAGACAGTTGTTAGCACTTTACAAAAATTTTCAAAAAATTGAAAAAATTGTACAAGTGTAATAACTCGAAATTACTTAGGTTTTTCGTCCTATTATTTCGAGTTATTTAAAGCATCACCACTCACCAAAATTTAACGAGTTAAAAGGGGAATTTTCGAGCTTTTTTGGGAATGTTGGAGCTATTTTGGGAGCTTTCGAGCTATTCAGCCAACTTACTAGAAATGGCAATTTCGAGCTAAAAATTCGACCCATTTTTCGGGAGCTCTGACTGATAGCTTTCGCGAGAAATGAGGAAATGAATCGCGTGGAGTATTTATAGGGGGAATGATGTGGTAATTACAGAAATGCCATCAATTTTGACCTATTTGCAAATTCGAGCTATTTCTCGGAAATTAATTTCTGAAATTTGAGTTACCTTTTCGGAAGGTAATTTCGACCTATATTATTTCGAGTTACCGAAAATAGTAAATTCGACCTATTTTCGAATTTTGATATTTTTTCCCAAATTTTTGGTTTTTTACGACAAGGCCAATTTCGTTGCACGATTCTCGGTTACGTGACTTCTTTTTAGTTTGTATGACCAATGTTTGTACACATTACTCTTACAAACTGGGGGACTCCATGATGTACCATATTTCGGTACCGCCACGTCATAATATCCGATACAGTACCACGAGTGTATTTTGGGACATATTATGCCACGTCAGCACCATTATTTTTTAATGCAAAATTACAATTCAAGGCAAAACTCGGAAATCGGCCCAAGTAGGCCCAAATTGAGCCCATGAGAGATCTATTTGGGCCCAAATAGGCCTATTTCGAGCTATTTCAAGCCCAGTTCGAGCTATCTGGGGCCAAATTCGATCTATTTGAGGCCCAGTTCGACCTATTTGAAAGCCCCATTCGAGCTATTCCAAAATAGATCTAATTCGACCTATTTTGAATCATAGTTCTACTTGGATTGCAATCTTGCTGAATAAGGACTCTTATTACTATATAAGGGGGTCCCATGCCTCATTCTAAGGTACGTTTTTTTATTTTCAAGCATTTAATTTTGAGTTATATAAGTCGAATTCGAGCTATAGAGCACTAATTCGAGCTGTTTGCAATAGCTCTTGTTTGACCTATATAGAGCATATTTCGAGCTATTTGAGGGTATTTCGATCTATTCGGGAGCCTTCATTTTAACTCTCAATACCATTTCGAGGTGTGCTTTTTCGACCTATTCAGCCTAAATTCGACCTGTTTGGGCTTATTTCGACCTATAAATTCGAGCTATTGTCTCTCACGACAATACCTCGCATTCCGACCTATCTGACTTGAGCGTCGGAGTGCCTTTGCCGGAGAAGGCACCGGCTTAGTTTACGTGTGGTGTTGAGTGCAGGTTCTGAACTCAAAAGCTGCTTAAGCATCCACAAGGAACTAAAGCAGTCTGACGTGGAGTGTTGGAGAGTGGACACGTATCCAGACGAAAATACCCCACATCAGTGGGGAAGAAGAAAATGGGGAAAAAATAAAGAAAAGAAGGAAATGAAGAAAAAAATAAAAAAATAAAAAATAAATCTAATGGATCAGATCATGCCGTGTGGCATGATATGATCCGTTCAAGCATGGCATCCGATTTTTCGGATGCCTGCCATGGTGTCAGAAAAATCTGACACCATGGCAGGCATCCGAAAAATCGGATGCCATAGCCAATTTTTTTTCTCTTTAATTAAAGCATATATTAGCAATTCTTAACTTAATTACTAATTAACTTAAAAGTAATTCCTAACTTAAAAAACTATAAAATTTATAGTAATTTGATTAAAATTAATTAGTAATTAAGTTTAGCTAGGTAAATCATGATTATATATGTGTACTCATTCTATAATTAGTAGTAATTAGGAGAATTTCATTTTGATTAGGATAGTTTTAGTAAAAGTGTTGGATTTTGTTTTAAAAATTAGGAAAAGTGAAGAAATATTATGGAGTTTAGGATAAAACTAAAATTTAGGATAACATAGGAAAATTAGGTTTGTAGGTTAAAAAAATGCCTCATGATTATATTAGTAATTCACACTTTTATAAATGTTTTTGTATAATTAGTAATGAAACTATAAATTTCATAGTAATTTTAGTAAAATTAATTAGTAATTAAGCTTAGCTAAGTAAATCATGATAATATATGTGTACTCATTCTATAATTAGTAGTAATTAGGACAATTTCATTTTAATTAGGATAGTTTTAGTAAAAGTGTTGGATTTTGTTTTAAAAATTAGGAAAAGTTAAGAAATATTATGGAATTTAGGATAAAACTAAAATTTAGGATGACATAGGAAAATTAGATTTAGATTTTAATTAAATGGCATGATTACATTAGTAATTAACACTTTGATTATAATTATTTTATAATTAGTAATTAAACTATTTTATCACCATTGTGTCCAATGGTGACCGATTATTTTCACCCCATGCTTGGTGAGTGATTATTTTCTCACCATTGCTGGCTACAAATTTTTTGGACTGCATTGATTTAAATTCAGTTGCTACATGGCTTCAGATTTTAATCACTCACCATATTTTTGACACCATTGCCTTGTATTCTTGTAGTGTGGGGGGTTTGCCACAATTTTCCCTAAAGTAAATTATGTTGCAACAAGATGAAGAAATACAAATATATCCAAGAGATAACAGTAGAAAAACCAAGGATAGCGGCCCCACAATACGGCTTACAAGAAATCCCTACATCACTCCACACTTCTAGTACAGGCAAGAGGTCACCAATGCTCCGAAGAAAGGAGATATTTTATTTGATCTTTGGACAAATCACCTCTCTTAACATTAGGGGGATTGACTGTTTCCACCCAATGAGGGGTAAACTTAAACGCATTAGGTTGGGACTTTTGTACATAAATAAATATGGACTTCCATTTACCATACCCACTATGCATGGGGATAAGAAAACTGTGCCCGCAAAAACAGTTGTGGCATAATAAAAGCCCCGATCACCCCCCTTATTGTTGTGACCGAAGGTAAATATTTGAAAGAAAGCAGAACGAGTACAAGGAAGTCCTAAAGCTTTCATAACTATGACAAAACAGCTATCAAACAATAGATGTTGGGTGAGAGTTGAGTTGGATAGACTTTGTAAGAGTCGAGAATATCAACTACATCAGGTACAATAAGGAAGGAAGGTCATTCTTTAGAAAGATTTCAAAAACAGAGATACACCATTGTGGTGGTTGGTGCACTCGTTGATCTGTAGTAGGCTTGATAAGAGTGTAAGTATGTGGAATCTGGTATTTGGCATATGTTAAGAGCTCTAAGATGCATTTTCCTTGGATACCCTGCTGGAGTGAAAGGGTACAAACTATGTTGCTTAGAAGAAGGGCATGATACCTGATAAGCCGAGATGTAATCTTCAATGAATCATAAATGGTTTTTAAGAAAGCTGAGACAAGAAGGATCAAACTGATTCTCAAGATAAGACTAAAGAAGGGTATCAAGTTGAGGTGGAGCCAACAGAACAAACTGAAGATACTCAAGCTGGAAGTTGGTTGTTGGAAGAAGAAGAGGAGGAAAGACGCCTCAGCTACAGGATACAACTGAAGAACAGGAGGAAGAATCATATATGTTGACAAGAGATAGAACCAGAAAGCAAACTAAAGCTCCAGAAAGGTATGGATATGCTGATTTACTAGCTTACTCATTGGTAGCTGCTAGTACTATACTTGAAGAGGAACCTAATCACTATCAAGAAACAATAAAGAATAAAGATAAGCATAAGTGGATAGAGGCAATGAATGAAGAAATGAATTATTTGCATTCAAACAATACATTGGAGTTGGTAAAGAAACCTGCAGGTTCAAAGATTGTCAGTTGTAAATGGATTAACAAGAGAAAGCAAGGAATTCCTGGTGTTGAAGAGAGCAGATATAAGGAAAGACTAGTTGCTAGAGGATTCACACGGAGAGAAGGAATAGACTACAATGATGTTTTCTCTACTCTTGTAAAGCACATATCAACAAGGATTTTTCTGTCAATGGTGGCAAAGTATGACCTGGAGTTAGAGCAAATGGATGTGAAAACTGCATTCTTGTATGGAGAATTGGATGAAACCATACTTATGAAACAGCCAGAAGGATTTGAGTTTAACAAGCTGTAAGTGATGCTATCTTTCCTCGGATAATGGGAGCCACCTCCTCCAAGCATGCGTGGGAGATCTTGCAGCAAGAATGCCAAGGGAGTTTGAAGATCAAAACCATTAAGCTACAAAGCTTGAGAAGAGAGATGGAAAATCTCAAAATGAAGGACTCTGAGAATTTTATGCAATATAGCACCAGGGTAATTGATCTTGTGAATCCAATGAGATGATACGGAGAAACAATTCAAGAATCGAGAATTGTGCAAAAATTCTTGACAAGCCTCACAGAAAAATATGACTATGTTGTCGCAGCAATTGAAGAATCCAATGATCTATCACCTCTATCACTCGTAGAGCTTATGGGATCTTTGCAAGCACATGAGCAATGATTGAGCCGAAGAAGTGGAGAATGGGAGAATGTATTCAAAGTTGACGTGAATAAACACAAGGCTAAGAAAAATAACTATCCTCCATGTCCTATATGCAAAAGGACAAATCATTTGGAAAATGATTGTTATTTCAAAAACAAGCCCCAATGCTCAAACTGTGAAAAATTTGGGCATGAAGAAAAAGATTGCAAAAAGCCAATAAAAAGGCACCAAGCAAAATTATCCGAAGAAAACCACGAATCTGTACCCTTTGCATATCAACCACCAGAAGAAAGATTCAAGAAGAAAACTAAATCTCAACCAAGAGTAGATATCCTCAAGTAGAAAGAACACACATTTGGTAGAAAAGAGTGTGAAAATACTTGGCTCGAAATGAGCAACATGATTGCCATTATGATCATATGTAGCCTTTTCAAGTGAGAGGGGAGCTCTTCTGAAAACACATTAAGGTGGAGTGTTGAAAATTAATGTGTTTTACTAAAGCACACTAATTTGACAAAAATAAATATAAGTCCAAGTTCTTAAGTCCAAGTTCATAGATCTAAGTTCATGAGTCTAAATTCATTAGTCCAAGTTCATAAGTCTAAATTCAAAGTCTAAGTGTTCAAAGTTTAAGTAGATGAATCTATTTATTGTGTATTAAATTTATAGGATGCACTATAAATTAGCATCCAAATTCCCATTTTGTAAAATAACAAGCCAAAAAATATATAAGAATATATTTGTAAGTGCTACATCGCTACAATGACAATATATATACTTAATACTTAAATATTCCAACAAGTGGTATTAGAGAAAGTTCGATCCAAAAGTTGGGCGTCAACACTATTTTCATTCATGGCAAATCAAGGAACCCAATATCTTCCTATGTTTGCAGGTGAAAATATTGATTATTGTATTATAAAAATGAAGACCTTTTTTCTTATCATAAGATCTATGGGATGTGATAGAAGATGGCGTGAAAAGTCCAAAAGAAGGAAGCTCTACTGCTATTGATAAAAAGGAACAACAAAAATATGCCAAAGCACTGTTTTTCCTTCAACAAGCTGTAAGTGATGCTATCTTTCCTCGGATAATGGGAGCCACCTCCTCCAAGCATGCGTGGGAGATCTTGCAGCAAGAATGCCAAGGGAGTTTGAAGATCAAAACCATTAAGCTACAAAGCTTGAGAAGAGAGATGGAAAATCTCAAAATGAAGGACTCTGAGAATTTTATGCAATATAGCACCAGGGTAATTGATCTTGTGAATCCAATGAGATGATACGGAGAAACAATTCAAGAATCGAGAATTGTGCAAAAATTCTTGACAAGCCTCACAGAAAAATATGACTATGTAGTCGCAGCAATTGAAGAATCCAATGATCTATCACCTCTATCACTCGTAGAGCTTATGGGATCTTTGCAAGCACATGAGCAATGATTGAGCCGAAGAAGTGGAGAATGGGAGAATGTATTCAAAGTTGACGTGAATAAACACAAGGCTAAGAAAAATAACTATCCTCCATGTCCTATATGCAAAAGGACAAATCATTTGGAAAATTATTGTTATTTCAAAAACAAGCCACAATGTTCAAACTGTGAAAAATTTGGGCATGAAGAAAAAGATTGCAAAAAGCCAATAAAAAGGCACCAAGCAAATTTATCCGAATAAAACCAAGAATCTGTACCCTTTGCATATCAACCACCAGAAGAAAGATTCAAGAAGAAAACTAAATCTCAACCAAGTGTAGATATCCTCAAGCAGAAAGAACACACATTTGGTAGAAAAGAGTGTGAAAATACTTGGCTCGAAATGAGCAACATGATTGCCATTATGATCATATGTAGCCTTTTCAAGTGAGAGGGGAGCTCTTCTGAAAACACATTAAGGTGGAGTGTTGAAAATTAATGTGTTTTACTAAAGCACACTAATTTGACAAAAATAATTATAAGTCCAAGTTCTTAAGTCCAAGTTCATATTTCTAAGTTCATGAGTCTAAATTCATTAGTCCAAGTTCATAAGTCTAAATTCATAGTCTAAGTGTTCAAATTTTAAGTAGATGAATCTATTTATTGTGTATTAAATTTATAGGATGCACTATAAATTAGCATCCAAATTCCCATTTTGTAAAATAACAAGCCAAAAAATATATAAGAATATATTTGTAAGTGCTACATCGCTACAATGACAATATATATACTTAATACTTAAATATTCCAATAAGTGGTATCAGAGCAAGTTTGATCCAAAAGTTGGGCATCAACACTATTTTCATTCATGGCAAATCAAGGAACCCAATATTTTCCTATGTTTGCTGGTGAAAATTTTGATTATTGGATTATAAAAATGAAGACCTTTTTCTTATCACAAGATCTATGGGATGTGATAGAAGATGGCGTGAAAAGTCCAAAAGAAGGAAGCTCTACTGCTGTTGATAAAAAGGAACAACAAAAAGATGCCATAGCACTGTTTTTCCTTCAACAAGCTGTAAGTGATGCTATCTTTCCTCGGATATTGGGAGCCACCTCCTCCAAGCATGCATGGGAGATCTTGCAGCAAGAATTCCAAGGGAGTTTGAAGATCAAAACCATTAAGCTACAAAGTTTGAGAAGAGAGATGGAAAATCTCAAAATGAAGGACTCTGATAATTTTATGCAATATAGCACCAGGGTAATTGATCTTGTGAATCCAATGAGATCATATGGAGAAACAATTGAAGAATCGACAATTGTGCAAAAATTCTTGATAAGCCTCACAGGAAAATATGCCTATGTTGTCGCAGCAATTGAAGAATCCAATGATCTATCAACTCTATCACTCTTAGAGTTTATGGGGTCTCTGCAAGCACATGAGCAAACATTGAGCCGAACAAGTGAAGATTTGGAGAATGTATTCAAAGCCGCCATGAAAAAACACAAGGCTAAGAAAAATAACTATCCTCCATGTCCTACATGCAAAAGGACAAATCATTTGGAAAATGATTGTTATTTCAAAAACAAGCCCCAATGTTCAAACTGTGAAAAATTTGGGCATGATGAAAAAATTGCAGAAAGCCCATAAAAAGGCACCAAGCAAATCTATTTGAAGAAAACCAAGAATCTTTACCCTTTCCATATCAACCACCAGAAGAAAGAGTCAAGAAGAAAACTAAATTTCAACCAAGTGTAGATATCCTCAAGAAGAAAGAACACACATTTGGTAGAAAAGAGTGCGAAAATACTTGGCTCGAAATGAGCAACATGATTGCCATTATGATCATATGTAGCCTTTTCAAGTGAAAGGGGAGCTCTTCTGAAAACACATTAAGGAGGAGTGTTGAAAATTAATGTGTTTTCCCAAAGCACACTAATTTGACGAAAGAATATGTAAGTCCAAGTTCTTGGGACCAAGTTCATAGGTCTAATTTCATGAGTCTAAATTCATTAGTCCAAGTTCATAAGTCTAAATTCATAGTCTAAGTTCATAGTCTAAGTTTCAAGTTTAAGTAGATGAATCTATTTATTGTGTATTAAATTTATAGGATGCACTATAAATTAGCATCCAAAGTCCCATTTTGTAAAATAACAAGCCAAAAAATATATAAGAATATATTTGTAAGTGCAACATCTCTACAATGACAATATATATACTTAATACAATAATATTGCAACAAGTGGTATCAGAGCAAGTTCGATCCAAAAGTTGGGCGTCAACACTATTTTCATTCATGGCATATCAAGGAACCCAATATCTTCCTATGTTTGCTGGTGAAAATTTTGATTATTGGATTATAAAAATGAAGACCTTTTTCTTATCACAAGATCTATTGATGTGATAGAAGATGGCGTGAAAAGTCCAAAAGAAGGAAGCTCTACTGCTATTGATAAAAAGGAACAACAAAAAGAAGCCATAGCACTTTTTTTCCTTCAACAAGCTGTAAGTGATGCTATCTTTCCTCGGATAATGGGAGCCACCTCCTCCATGCATGCATGGGAGATCTTGCAGTAAGAATTCCAAGGGAGTTTGAAGTTCAAAAACATTAAGCTACAAAGCTTGAGAAGAGAGATGGAAAATCTCAAAATGAAGGACTCTGATAATTTTATGCAATATAGCACCAGGGTAATTGATCTTGTGAATCCAATGAGATCATATGGAGAAACAATTGAAGAATCGAGAATTGTGCAAAAATTCTTGATAAGCCTCACAGAAAAATATGACTATGTTGTCACAGCAATTGAAGAATCCAATGATCTATCAACTCTATCACTCTTACAGCTCATAAAAATTTGGGCATGAAGAAAAAGATTGCAGAAAGCCCGTAAAAAGGCACCAAGCAAATTTATTCGAAGAAAACCAAAAATCTTTACCCTTTGCATATCAACCACCAGAAGAAAGAGTCAAGAAGAAAACTAAATTTCAACCAAGTGTAGATATCCTCAAGAAGAAAGAAGACACATTTGGTAGAAAAGAGTGTGAAAATACTTGGCTCGAAATGAGCAACATGATTGCCATTATGATCATATGTAGCCTTTTCAAGTGAAAGGGGAGCTCTTCTGAAAACACATTAAGGAGGAGTGTTGAAAATTAATTTTTTTCCCAAAGCACACTAATTTGACAAAAATAATTATAAGTCCAAGTTCTTAAGTCCAAGTTCATAGGTCTAAGTTCACGAGTCTAAGTTCATTAGTCCAAGTTCATAAGTGAAATTCATAGTTTAAGTTCGTAGTGTAAGTTCAAAGTTTAAGTAGATGAATCTATTTAATGACTATTAAATATATAGGATGCACTATAAATTAGCATCCAAATTCCCATTTTGTAAATAAACAAGTCAAAAAATATATAAGAATATATTTGTAAGTGCAACAGCAGTACAATGACAATATATATACCTTATACTTAAATATTCCAACAGGCCAAAGTACCCACTGTGAAGAAATTGTGCAATTTATGGTATGCAAATTGATGAGTGTCAAATTGAGGTATGAAAATGTAAATCTTGCCAAGTTATGGTATGAAAAATGATTCTTCCAACAATTTATACAACCACAATAAGTCTGATTCTCAATCTCCCATTTAGAGTCGTCATTGAGAGGTTACGCCTACCGAGCACTAATGTTAGAGGCCTTTACACCACTCAAGATCTTCTTCTTCCGGTAATCTCTCCCTATTCTCGTAGCTATGACTGGCTCATCGTTTCTAGCTCAGATAGGAGTCGTTATGGGTCAGAGGCTAGTTGTTCTGGATCAAAGACTTCGAGATCCAATAGTTGTTGTTCCACTTCTTCTAGCATCTTAATTGATAGTACTGCCCCCCCAAACCCTTTTCTTGACAATACTCCAGTGAGTTTGACGAAGAGGGATTAGAAGATGTGGCGTGCGTTAGCGAGAATGAGGAGAATAATCCTTCGAATAGGGACCGAATATGACAAGGAAGACATCCCTGATGATCTTCTACACGATTCTCAAGATATTGTGACAAGCAGTATTTATGAGACTAGAGTTCTTTGTGATAGCTTCGTACGTTCCATCAAGTGTAGGTTAACTCAACCCCATGCCAAATAAGAAATCCCACATACTTACACTCTTATGAAGCCTACTGCAGGTCAGCGAGTTCACAACCCACCACGCAGGTGTATCTCAGTTTTTGACACTTTTTTTGAAAACAGCCTTAACTTCCCTATTGCACCTGAAGTAGTTCACACTCTTGACGCTTACAAGGTCTGTCCAAGTAAACTGTCACCCAACTCCTATTGTTTGATAGTCTGTTTTGTCATAGTTATGAAAGCCTTAAGACATCCTTGTACCCGTTTTGCTTTCTTTCAACTATTTACTTTCGGTCACAACAGTGAGGGGGCTGATCGGGGATTTTTTTAGATCACAGTTGTGCTCGGGAAAAGCTTTCTCATCCCCACACATAATGGGTCCAGGCTAATAGGTTAAAATTTACCCCTCATTGGGTGGATGCTGTCATGCCCCCTAAAGTTAAGAGAGGTGATTTGTCCATAGATAAAATAAAAGATCTTCTTTCTCCGAAGAATTTGTGACCTCTTTCTTCTACCAGAGGTGTGGACTGGTGCAAGGATTTCTTGTAAGCCGTAATCCGGGCCCATTATCCTTGGAATTGCTATTGTTATCTCTATTTGTATTTCTGCATCTTGTTGCAACATAATTTACATCATTTTTAACTTTGTTTCTTGTTTTGATTGTAGAAGAACTAGTGATGGATCGCAACAATCGGGTGGTGGGTATTCTGGAGACAATAATTGCGGCAAGCAGGCTGCCATGAGAGCCGCTCGCCGGGGTTGTAAGGTAGTAAACCATGGTGGGAAGATAGGAAACATACGAGTGCCATAGAATATGGTATGTTGTTTATCAAACAAAATAAAAAATAGCATGACAGTGCCACAATATCGTATTAGATATTGCACTGATCCAAATTTACACTAGTAACCACTAGCGAATATGTGGCCGAGGCGAGGAGGATGGATACAATGTGGCTGAAATGAGAGCAAAAATAATGGAAATGAGGAAACTTTTACCAAATGCAAGAGCTACATTGATGCACATAGCCTTGGGGTCGTTTCGCTAACTGGAAAACCGACTACAACAACCGCATATAAGGCACACATTCCAACGTGCATGCTCACCGCACTATGAGTGCTTTACTTAGAATAATTGATATGTATGCAACCTTTGGTGTTAAATTACGTAGCTAGTTCAATTTGAGGATCTAACCTGATGCACACTTTCATAGTAATGGACTGCCACATCATTGTCTTCAAAATAGTTCTTTGTCATGCATAAAGCAACTATGTTGCCTAGTGAGATGGAGAAAAAGTACAAGAGGTGTAATTAATGGGGCACAACTAATGTGCAAGGCTATATTATTTCATTATGATTTGAGACTAATTACGGTTTGGTTGCATTTATGTGGCTTGCAAGCTTATGTGTTTATGAACTCATCTCTTGCACCATAGACAATGTCTAATGGATTGTTTCTTGCTTAATGCAATTAATGATATGTGAGTATAACATATATAGTAGGTGGATTAATGCCATGTCATAGAGTTTTGGATTTCTAAAAGCTCCACTTCCAGTTTGAACCCAGTACTTTTTACTAGTATTCTACATTTTGATTGATGCCACCCCCCTCATGAATGACCAAAACAATAGTTATTGGGACAACACCAAAATCTTACACACAAATGATATTTCGATATGCTATGTGATATGCAATTGGTACCACGATGGATATGACAAGTAAATTACACATGCATACTTGTTGGTTGCAAGAACTTACTAATCTATAACTGAGGCTCCAAGTTTTGACACCAAGACAAATGGCCGTAGCTGCTTAATTGGATTACAGATTCTAACTAGAAGTGTATTGGTTAATTTTGTGTTCTTATCACGGCGACATGTATACATCGTTGTAAATTGTAATTGTTCCATTTTCTTAAGGTGACATAACCAATCATTCAATGAACATGGGAATTTATCTTAACTAGCTTTCATGCACATCAAAGAACTAACTTTTATAATCAACATTATTCTTGGTAGGTTGAATTCCTCCGCGCCAAAAACTCTTTTATTTCAAATCTGCCATATATACCCATTTATAAAACAACAAATTCCTTTCCGCATCGCCTCACCATTTTGGAAAGAGTTGAAAACTAAATAAATATCCAAAAAGAAATTGTGTCAAAACAGTTGAATATTTTATATGTTAGTCGAAGATTTCTTGCATTTACACTACAAGAAAATGTAGCAATGGTGTCAAAAAAATTACTCACCATTGTTATATTTTCAGTGAGCATTGATCAATGGCTACAAACAATTTTGTAACCAGCTTTTGTAACTATTGGCCTCGTAGGCATAAAGTTATGTCAGCAATGGTTACAAATTAATTAGTCACCAACAATAGTGTCAAAAGAATCACTCACCACGTAGTGTCAAAATAATATGCAGCCATGACGTGGTGTCAGATGAATTGGTAGCCATGCAATTAGATTAAAAGAAAAGCAAAAAAAAAAAAAAAAAAAAAGGGTGGTGTCCGATTCATTGGATGCCACGCCTTTTTTCTTTTTTTTTTTTTAAAGCGTGGTGTCCAAAGAATCGGACACCACGCTATTTCGTATTTTGTTTTTTTAAATCGTATTGTACCGTGGTGAGTGAATAATCACTCACCACGGTTTTTTTTTTTTAAAAGCGTGGTGTCCAAAGAATCGGACACCACGCTATTTCGTTTTTTTTTTTTAAATCGTATTGTACCGTGGTGAGTGAATAATCACTGACCACGGTTTTTTATTTTTAAAAACAATGGTGAGTGAATAATCACTGACCATGGTTTTTTCAATTTTGTTGCCTTTTTCCCTCCATTTTATTATATATACATATATAATTCATAATATACTAACACACACAAATATATATATATATATATATATATATATATATATATAAACATGATATATGTAGTATATATATATGTTTAAAAATATACTTATATATATATATATATATATATATATATATGTTATGTAGTGTGTAAAATATATCTATATATATATAGATAAACACAAAAATCAATATATTATCTATATATATATAAATATAAACACACAAAACAATATATAAAAACCTAAACAATACATAACTAATATAACACCCAAAAAAGAAAGTGGTAAAAGAGAGGATTTTCGGATTTTAGAGTGAGATTTTCATATTTTTTGAGGGAGAGGAGATAATTTTCGGATTTTTTGAGGGAGAGGAGATGATTTTCGGATTTTTTGAGGGAGAGGGGAGGATTTTCGGATTTTTTGAGGGAGAGGGGAGGATTTTCGGTATTTTTGAGGGTATTGGGAGGATTTTCGGAATTTTTGAGGGAGAGAAATGAAGAGATGAAGTTTGTGAAAAATGGGGTATATTTATAGATAAAGGAAAATGGGGTAACAGATTTTTTTGTAGCCATTGCTTTCACATGGATTGTGCTACTGGTGGGGTCAAATAAATCACTCACCATTGCTTTCACATGGATTGTGCTACTTGTGGGGTCAAATAAATCACTCACCATTGCTTTCATCTGAATTGTGCTTTTGTGGGGTCCAAAAAATCACTCACCATTGCTTTCACATGGATAAAACATGGCATTTAATTAATTAGGAGAATTTCATTTTAATTAGGATAAAACTAAAATTTAGGATAACATAGGAAAATTAGATTTGTAGTTTAATAAAATGCCATGATTATATTAGTAATTAACACTTTGATGACGATTATTGTATAATTAGTAATGATGTGGGGTATTTTCGTCTGGATACGTGTCCGCTCTCCAACACTCCACGTCAGACTGCTTTAGTTCCTGCTGGATGCTTAAGCAGCTTTTGAGTTCGGAACCTGCACTCAACACCACACGTAAACTAAGCCGGTGCCTCCTCCGGCGAAGGCACTCCGACGCTCAAGTCAGATAGGTCGGAATTTGAGGTATTGTCGTCAGAGACAATAGCTCGAATTTATAGCTCGAAATAGGTCGAAATATGCCCAAATAGGTCGAATTTAGGCTCTATAGGTCGAATTAGCACACCTCGAAATGGTATTGAGAACCGTGATGAGAAAACCCGAATAGATCGAATTACTCTCAAATAGCTCGAAATACACTCTATATAGATCGAACAAGAGCTATTGCAATATAGCTCGAATTATTGCTCTATAGCTCGAATTCGATGTATATAGCTCGAAATTAAATGCTAGAAAATAAAAACGTACCTTAGAATGAGGCATGGGACCCCCTTATATAGTAATAAGAGTCCTTATTCGTCTAAAAGGGCAATCCAAGTAGAACTATGACTCAAAATAGGTCGAATTAGAGCTATTTTGAAATAGCTCGAATTGGGCCTTCAAATAGGTCGAATTGGGCCTCAAATAGGTCGAATTTGGGCCCATATAGCTCTTACTTGACTCATGGGCCTCAAATAGATCGAATTTGGGCCCATATAGCTCGAATTTGGCTTTTGGGCCTCAAATAGATCGAATTTGAGCCCATATAGCTCGGGTTGGGCTTGATATAGCTCGAATCGGGCCTTTTCGGGCCCACATAGATCTTGCTTGGGCTCAATTTGGGCCTACTTGGGCCGATTTCCGTGTTTTGCCTTGAATTGTAATTTTGCATTAAAAAATAATGGTGCTGACATGGCATAATATGTCCCGAAATACGTTCGTGTATTGTATCGGATATTATGACGTGTCGATACCGAAATATGGTACATCATGGAGTCCCCCAGTTCGTAAGAGTAATGTGTATAAACATTGGTCATACGAACTAAAAAGAAGTCACGTAATCGAGAATCATGCAACGAGAGCAGCGTCGTTGTAAAAAACCAGGAATATGACCAAAAATATCAAAATTCGAAAATAGGTCGAATTTACTATTTTTGGTAACTCTAATAGGTATAGGTCGAATTTATCTTTGAAAAAGACAACTCGAATTCCATAAAAAAATTTCCGTAAAATAGGTCGAATTTGCCTGAAAATAGCTCGAATTCCATATTGGTCGAAATTAGCCTCCAAAAAGATACATCGAAATTGCCGGAAAATTTTTCGGAAAATAGGTCGAAATTACAAATAGGTCGAATTTAGGGGCATTTTGGTAATTCCCGCATCATTCCGCCTATAAATACCCCACTCCCAGCTTCATTTCCTCATGTCGCGCCTAAGAATTATTTCAGAGCTCCCAAAAAATAGCTCGAAATAATAGCTCGAATTTGCCAAAAATAGAAAGTTCACTGAAATAGCTCGAAAAACCCTCCAAATTTAGTAAGTTTGAGAAAATAGCTCGAAAATACTCCTTATAGCTCGAAATTGACCGCAAATAGATCGAAATTGACCTGAACAGCTCGAAAAACTCTCCTACTAGTTATATCCTTGGGTAAAATTCAGATAGCTCGAAAATATAGCTCGGATTTCATGGGGAAATTCGAGCTATAGCACTTAGAAAAATTTTCAATTTTTTGACAAATTCTGAAAATTTTATAAAAAATGCTAATATTCAAATCTTTTACGCAGATTTATTCACGACGGCGCGACTTCGACGTAACCGGTCTCCACGTCGTCCATCACCACCACGATCGCACCAACGAGCCTATTATAACGCACGCAATCCATCACGAGATTCGTCATACCGGCATCCTCGTGAATCAAACACACGACGTCCATCATCTCCAAATCGTCCTCGTCAACCAGAACCTGCACGAATCCGATTACCGGGCGCTCCAAAGCTCTTTGCACCTGCACAAAGGTCCTACGAGCAAATTCCCCCAAACGAAGAAGTTTCAGTAGACCTAGATCCTCGTGCCGGTAAACTTTCCACCTAAACCTCTTTAGGACGCGAGTTATTGATCTTGAATCTTCCAGTAGTAGTAGTAGAGAAAGTAGTAGTGAGTCGTCTATGGCATCTGAGGCTAGGAAGAATGCGTCAACTAGTGATAGTAGTAATGCCTCAAGTGACGAGAGCTCATCTAGTGATGAGAGAAATAACAACGATAGGGTGTCTGATATGGAGGTAGACGTAGACATCCTAGGAGATGACGAGGCTGAATCGAACCCTCTCCCCATCGTGCCTTTTTTACCTCCTTCTGAGAATGTTCCCATTCCTGTCTCTAACTCTCCTGAACAACTTGCTCCGCCTAATTTGATCAATTTTGATCAGTTCCCATCTTCTTTGCCTCACGACATAGCTTATTACCGTGATACGTATGACATTCCCGACACTTATGAAATTATCGTGCCTAGGCCAGATGATAGGATAAACAACCCACCAGAGGGGTGTCTTACTATTTTTAGTGGCTACCTGCATTGTGGATTACGTTTTCCCATCTTTCCAATCGTCTCCGAAATCATGTCCTCACTCAATTCTTCTCCTTCACATTTTACCCCGAATGCATACACTCAGATGTATGCTTATGCGATGCTAACCCGCATCTTTGACCTTCCTTGCTCTGTGGCCGGTTTTTGGCAACTATTCATAGTGAAATTCCGCAACAGAGGTGTAGACGCCGGGTTCTATTATTTGAGCTCGCGAAAGAAGCAATGCTTCCTATCTGATCTGCAGACGAGCTTCGGGGCTCACTGGAAGAAACAGTGGTTTTATATCAAAGAATCCAGGCCGCAAGAATTTCGATTCAAGCGGCTTTGGACAGATGCCCGTCCATCACCGAGACGCCCCGATCCTCCTGTCTACACCTTGGCGGTTGTAAAAAACTTGAAAGAGCATGAATTTGATGCCTTTGAGTTGACCACCACCCCTGTGTTGCGGGCCGGCGGTTATACTTATCATGCAGGCGTTGAGCCTTCTGTCTTTGGTATAATATTATGCATGTTTTCATTCTTTTTACTCATTGATTTTATCGTCCTTTGTTGTCTTCTAACCTCTGCATTGTTTATGATTTTCAGAACGAATTGTGATGGACAAGACGAAGAAGAGGCTGGCCGCGATGAAGCGTGGCGCCAACGCTCCTCAGTCCTCAGTGCCCATTCCTGAGAAGACCAGTCGTCGTGGTGCGAAGACGGCTGGTACCAGTTCAAGAAGCGGTACTACTCCTGCTACCGTCTCGACACGAGGATCGGGGCGTGGTAGAGGTGCAGCTCCTGCCCCTGTTCCTGCTCCAGCTCCAGTGCCTGAGACTGTCCCTTCTCAGACGACCGCTGATACTGCTCCGGGTTCACCCCCTGGCGGTTCTGAGCCGATCCTTCCGGATCTTTCTCCTCCTTCAGCACCTTCGTCTGGAAGAGTGCATCTTCCCTCCGTTGCTGAAGCGGCCCGTCGCTTTAATGAGGCCAACCCTGAGGCAGCAACGAGGAAGAGATCCGCTTCTACTACTGAGGAGATCCGACGGGGTAAGCGCCTCGCGCAGGACCGAGCATATGATGCTGACGATCTTGATATTGACGTGGAGGAGATCGTCCGAGCTTCAGTCGAATCGGGGAAGTTCACTCTGAAAGACACTACTGCCCTTCGACTCGTCAAATGATTCATGCCGGACTTCGATCGTCAGGCATATTACCAGGCGATGGGCCACGAGAAGCTGGTCAGTCGCACTGCCTTGTCTCTGTGTGAGGTATGTGGATTTAGAGCTTTCCCTTATCTTTGTTTTATGTACATACTTGACTATCACTAACGTTTTGTCTTACTTTTAGTTCTTCCTCAATGTCTAGACCATTGCTGAGAACTTCAACATGGTCATGACGACTCAGGACCAGCAGAGGGCCCTGATGGATAGGCACCACTCTTCGGCCTTGCAGGCTCAGCGGCTGGAGAAACAGGCCAAGGAGGCGAAGGCTGAAGTGGAGAAGCATCTGGTCGTTGCTGTTGATGAGCTGAAGGCAGTACAGGCGGAGCTGGAAGCCTTGAAGACAGCGAAAGCCACCGTTGACCGGGAGCTTGCCGAGGAAAGGCGCCTATCCAGCCAGCTCACAACCGACTGCCATCATGCCACTGCCCTTGTCGACGATCATGTCGACACCATCCGGACGATGAAGGATGCAGCTGCTGCCGCTGAGGCCGAACGTCTGAGACTTGAGGCTGAGCTGGATGACGCACAAGCTCGCCTTGCGACTGCTGAGGAGGATGGCTACAACAGGGCCATGACTGAGGTATTCATATTAAACTTGATTTTATTTCTTTTTCCTTGAAATTTGCGTGTTACACACTTACATTTCCTCTACTTGTTTCGTAGGATCTCCCCGATGAAGACAAGGTGATGGTGGCCATCGAATTCTTCCGCTCAGCCACCTGGGAGCAGATTGCCATGGAGCGGGGCGGTTTTGATACGACCAAGGGCTACAACATGGCCCTTGATGACATCATTGCCCGCGGTGCTCTTGCTCCTGGGTTCAAGAGGGAGGACTTCAATGTCCTCAATTGCCTGAATGAGGATGACATGGAAGTCGGCGAGTCTCTAGTGCTGCTGCTGCGGATCCTACTCTGGCCGATCCTCCTTCTGGCGAACCTGCAGCGACTGTGGTCGACGACGAGCCAAAGCATGACCCCTTCACCTCCTTTTATCCTCTTCGGCAGGTATGGCTTTCCGACTTTGCCGACGAGCTTCCATCTACGTCTACTGTCGCTGCTGCTTCTGGTGCCGCTCTAGATGATCTTCCGGAGGAGGGTGAGATGGGGTTCGATCCACAGATCTTGGATCAGCCTGCTGATGGCGATCAGCCTGCTGATGGCGATCAGCCTATGCCTGACGCTCCTGTTGCCGCTGCTGCTCCTCGTCAGATCTCCCCTCTCGATGACACTGGGCCATTGAACGAGTCTTTCGCCGATATCCAGGAGCAGAGCGAGGGTGCGGTGAAGGCTTTTGGATTGAATTTGCTGCCTTGATCTTCTGGAGTGGCCTGCGTGCCTTTATCTGTGGCATTTGTGCCTTGTTTTTAATATTTTTGAACATCTTTACTTTCCGTATATACATTAGTCCTAGTACATTCTTTCCGTACAGTATATGTTGCTAACATTCGCGCGATTTTAGCTCTTTAACAATTGCTTAGTACAGTTTTGACTTGCAAAATCTTTTGAATGTCTTTGTTTTGTCTTGTTACATCTTCACTCATATGTGTCTACTTTTTAAGTTTAAATTTGGTACTTGTTAAAACACTTAAGTTTTATAAACAAGTGTCTATGAGAGTACGAGAACTTGTGCTCGACTCTACGAGGCTTGTGCTCGTTGTGCGAAGCTAATGTCCGCGCTAGCGAAGCTATGTTCGCGGGAATACGAGAACTTGTGCTCGATTCCACGAGGCTTGTGCTCGTTGTGCAAAGCCATGTTTGCGCTTGCGAAGCTATGTTCGCGGGAGTACGAGGACTTGTGCTCAACTCCACGAGGCTTGTGCTCGTTAGGCAAAGCTATGTTTGCGCTTGCGAAGCTATGTTCGCGGGAGTGCAAGGACTTGTGCTTGACTCCACGAGGCTAGTGCTCGTTATACGAAGCTAATGTTCGTTTTGATTAAGTTTTTAAACTTAAGGTTTGTAGACAGTTTGAGTTCATCTTCATGTTTCTTGATAGATTGTAATCATGCGGATAAATAGTAGGCAACAGCTGAACTAGAATAAAATAAGAGATTTTATTAGTTTTGGGACTGAGCTCGAGTAACTTCCGAGTTGCCTACGTATCTTGCCGTATATAGGTTGGCTAAGAATCAAGTCCTCGTAGTTCGCTGCTAACTATTACAATGAGAATCCACGTAGAGGGACTCGTAATTCGTAAAAGAATGAGCGAATAAAAAATTGAAACTATGATCCTATCGTGCCACAAGGCCATTAGAAAACTAGTGTTTCTAACTATAAAACCTTCGTAAGTTCTTGACGTTCCAGGGGCGTGACAAAGTCCTTCCACCCAATTCTTGTAAGTAATAATATCCTTTTGAGCTTGCTTTCTCCACTCTGTAAGGTCCTTCCCAGTTCGGCTTCAATTTTCCAACATGCTTAGTAGCTTCAACTTTCCTGAGTACCAAGTCCCCCACTTGAAAGTTCCTAAAACGGACTTTGTTGTCATATGCTTTCGCCATCATAGATTTGTATGCTTGAGTACGTTGGTACGCTGCTTCCCTAGTTGCTCCGATCAATTCCAAATCCATTTGTCTTGCCCTTAATGCTTGCTCTTCATCATATGTAACAATACGATAAGTTGGCATTCCAATCTCAGCGGGTATCACTGCTTCAGATCCATATGTCAATAAATATGGAGTTTCTCCTGTAGAGGTACGAAGAGTTGTGCGATATGCCCATAATATCCCTGGTAACTCATCCACCCAATTTCCTCCTTCTCCCTCCAGCCTTTTCTCCAAACTCTTCACTAATGTATTGTTAGTAGCCTCCACTTGTCCATTTGCTTCAGGATGCGTAACAGATGTAAAACGTTGCTCAATTTTCATGTCTCTACACCAGTCTTGAATCTTAAAACCTTGGAATTGCCTTCCATTGTCGGAAATTAAGACTCTTGGTATTCCAAATCGACAAACGATGTTCTTCCAAATGAATTGTTTCACATTAGCCTCCGTAATGTTTACAAGTGCTTCAGCTTCAACCCACTTCGTATAGTACTCGACAGCCACCAATAACCATTTTCTACCTCCCGTAGCCTTAGGCATTGGTCCAACTATATCTATTCCCCATTGATCAAATGGACATCCATAACTCACTGTTGTCATAGGTTGTGCAGGTGTATGAATGATCTTCGCATGCAATTGACAACTTCTACACTTCCTTGAGTAATCCATAGCATCTCTCATAACAGTTGGCCAGAAATATCCTTGTCGGAGTATTTTCTGGGCCAAAGACCGTCCTCCTGAATGATTTCCGCAACTCCCTTCATGAATTTCGCGTAAGACTTGTTTTGCCTGTATGGGAGATAGGCATCTCAGGAGTGGTCCCTCGAATGACCGTTTGTAAAGTTCACCATTGAACATAGTAAATCTTGCAGATTTATACTTGAGCCTTCTGATCGCTTGAGGATCATTAGGTAAGTTCCCGTTCTGAAGATAATCGATAATCTCATCCTTCCAACATGCCTCTATGTCTACTGGCAGAACGTAATCCAACGCTTGCGTTGGTGTTGACTCAACTACCTTGCCGATAGAGGGCTGTTCTGAAGCCAAAAGAGTTACCCGCCTTTCCACAAACACTTCGGCGGTACTAGCAAATCGTGACAAGGAGTCAGCGCGTTCATTCTCTGATCGAGGGATCTGCGAGATAGAGAAAGTATCGAAATTTGATGTCACTTCCTTCAGTTTTTCGAGATACTTTACTATTGCAGCTTCTTTCGCCTCATATCTTCCTTCAAATTGATTAGCGATCAACTATGAATCCGTGAATGCTACAAGGTTCGTTATACCCAACGATTTTGCCATTTGTATGCCAGCAAGCATAGCCTCATACTCCGCTTGATTATTGGTCACTTGAAAATTTAGCCTTATTGCATAGTCAAATTCTCTTCCATCCGCCGATTTTAGGTATATTCCTGCACCTCCAGCGTCGTTTGTGGACGATCCATCCACATGCAGAGTCCAAGTTCCCCTTGCGACTATAGGTTTGTCCCTTTTGTCCTCTTCCGTCACCATTGCTACTTCAAGCGCTTGCTCTGCCTCTGAGATAGTTTCAGCCACGAAGTCCGCTAATCTTTGTGCTTTGATTGCTGTTTTTGGCATATACTCCAAGCCATATTCTCCTAACTCTATTGCCCACTTCACTAATCTCCCAGACGTCTCCGGTTTTGCCATAACTTGTTTCAGTGGTTGACTAGTTAAGACAGTAACCGGATGTGATTGAAAGTATGGTCTTAACTTTCGTGCAGTTATTACAAGTGTGTATGCTAACTTTTCGATCTCCAGGTAATTCACCTCTGCCCCATTCAGCACTTTGCTAACATAGTAGATAGGTAAATGTTTCTTGTCTTCCTCGCGCACCAACACTGTGCTTAATGAATTCTTCGTTATGGCCAAGTAAAGATATAGCATCTCATTGTCCTTGGGCTTAGATAGTAATGGTGGTGTCGTAAGGTACACCTTCAATTGGCGAAAAGCCTCTTCACAATCATCAGTCCAGACGAACTTAGGTGTCTTGCGTAACTTCTTGAAAAAGGGTAAACTCTTTTCAGCAGAATGCGATATGAATCGACTAAGTGCCGTTATCCTCCCCACCAATCGTTGCACCTCTCGAACGGATTTGGGTGATGGTAAATCCATTATAGCTTTAATTTTGTCAGGGTTAGCTTCGATTCCTCTCTCATTGACCATGAACCCCATAAATTTTCCGGCCTTAACACCAAAAGTGCACTTCTTAGGATTTAGCTTCATCCCATATTGTTTCATGATACCAAAAGCCTCTTCCAAATGTTTCACGTGATCTTCTGCCTTCAGGCTCTTGATGAGCATGTCGTCAATGTAAACCTCCATAGTCTTGCCGATTTGATGATAAAACATCTTGGCAACTAACCTCTGAAAGGTTGCTCCTGCATTCTTTAGACCAAACGGCATCACTTTGTAACAGTATATCCCTCTGTCAGTGATAAAGGCCGTTTTATGTTGATCCTTTACTGCCATTAATATCTGGTGGAAACCGCTCTGTGCATCACAAAGACTCAGCAACGCACATCCTGCTGTAGAGTCAACTACGAGATCGATCCTGGGCAACGGGAAAGGATCTCGTGGGCAATGTTTGTTCAGGTCGGTGTAGTCCACGCACATCCTCCATACAGTCGGCTTCTTTGGGACAAGTACAATGTTGCTTAACCATTCAGAGTATCGAACTTCAAATATATGGCCTGCCGCAAGCTTTGTTTGTACTTCCAACTCCGCAGCCTTGTTCTTTTCATCGCTAAAGTGTCTCTTCTTTTGTCGGATGGGTTTAGCATTTGGGTTAACATTCAGGTGATGTACCGCAACTCGAGGATCTATCCCCTTCAAGTCTGAGTCCGTCCATGCGAATACATCGAAGTTTCTTCGCAAGCATTCCAACAATGCCTTCTCAACCTCCGAAGTCAACTCGCTACCAATTTTAATTATCTTGTCAGGCTCATCTTTTGACAAAATCACCTCCTTAAACTCTCCTGAAGGTTTCAGACGCTCCATTTCCATCTTCTTTTTATAGCGCAATGTTGTTTTGTCTTCTTTTTCTTCTTCCGATTTCTTCAAGGAGTCCTCAATATTGGAAGGGGTATAATCCTCCTGTATCATCTCTTGGTCCATTTGCGCAGCAAGCACCATCTCCGTATCAACTTGTTTCCCTATTTCAGGCGTCTCCCCTGGATGTATGTCAACTATCGCTACATTCGGATCCGTTTTTGCCTTGATAGGTTTAGTTGATGTAACATAACAACTCCATGAATCACGATAGTTTGTAGTGAGTTCAGCAATTCCACCAGGCGTTGGAAATTTGACCTTCTGATGCACCGTAGAGATGATCATAGCAAATGCCGTTATTCCTGGCCTTCCAATCAGTACGTTGTATGCAAATGGTATGTCAACGATAAGATATTCCACATTCAATGTTCTCCTCTTCGGATTTACGCCAAAGGATGTTGGCAACAAGATCCTTCCAATGGGTTTTACTTCACTTCCACCAAATCCCACTAGTGGTGAGTTAACATCCGTGATCTCGTATTGTCCAAGTTTCATTTGTTGTAAAGCATCCATGAAGATTATGTTGGACGAACATCCATTATCAATCATTATCCTCTTTACCCCGTGATTTGCAATCACCGCAGAAACCACCATAGGGCAATTCAAGTATTGCGCTTCCTTAGCTTGTGGAGACAAGCTGTCGAAATCACTATCATCGAATGTGATTCTTGTATCCAAATTGTCCACCGCAAAGACAAGGTCTATCTCAGGACGCTTCAGTCGTTCATTGTATATGTCTCGTGAGATGCGTTTTCTACTTTTGGCCGAGTCTGCGCCCGTAGGTCCGCCAGCAATCACATTGATTCCATTCTCGATATCATCATTCCCATTTCCCCGTTTACGCTTTGGTTCTTCCTTCTTCTCGGGTGGGGATCTATCTCGCTTGCGTCCAGATGACGCCTTCTCTTCACGTGATTCTCTATTCTCAAGGATGTACTCGATGAGTTTCCCCCCTTGAATGAGTCGTTCAATCTCGTACTTTAGAGCCTTGCATTCGTTAGTAAAATGCCCATTCTGCCTGTGGAACTTACAATATTTCTTCGATCCTTTAGTCTCCTCAGTCTCTCGGAATGGTTTAGGAGTTCTCAACAATCCGCTATCTTTCTCTATGGCGTAGATTTCACCAATTTGTTTCCTCAGCGGAGTATAATTGTCAAATTTCTTAAAGGGTTGTCGATTGCGATCTCGATCTTTTCCCCTTTGCTCCTTCCTCCAATCTCTATCTTTATTCTCTTTGCCTCCATGAATTCTCGGCGAGTCCATCAACCCTTGATTCATAGTTGCCTCCTCTACTTCAATGACCTTACTAGCTAGGTCCATTACTTGCTCAATGGAATCAGGTGTGTTCCATGTTATCACTTCTATAAGCTTTTTACTCCGGCAACGATGCTCCAATACAGATATGACCAGGTCGACATTGGGAGCATTCACTCTACCAATCTCCAGATTCAAACGCTCGGTATACCTCCCCAAAGGTTCATCAAGTCCTCTATAGATATTAAACAGCGTGCTTGGAGATTTCTTCTTTACGCGATAAGTAGCAAACTTCTTTACGAACATGGTCCTAAACTGTTCAGATGATTCAATTGATCCCGAACGTAAGTTTTTGAACCATTCCTTTGCTGGACCTCTCAGACTGAGCGAAATAAGTTTCGCCCTCATATTCTCTGCATATCCCAAAACCTGCAAATCTCCATCTAATTCATCATAATGTGCAACTGGATCAGTATTTCCATCATACTTCTTCAGAACAGGAAGATTAGTTCCTTCCTTCAACGTCAATTTACTGATCGCCTCACAGAAGGGGTTTGACCTTTCCCTTAATGGAATGTGTTCTGCTACAACAGGTTCCAATCTTGGTGCGACTCTCTCAAGCAAGTCCCTATCTCTTCCGACAGTTCGACTTGCTGCAGGTCGATGATCAGGAAGTCTTTGCCTAGAATTCACCTCTCCATCCCTTCCTTCTCTATCTCGACCAGTTGCCCGACTGGGAGCTCGGTTAGCATTGGTCCTCACTGAACGAGGATTCCTCCTTTCAGGCGAGGGAGATGAATCCCTTGGCCTTGTCATCCTAGTTTGCGTATACTGCCTCGAATCACGACGCTGGGTCGGATGAGTCCTTCCTTGCTGCGGTGCCGCAGGCTGTGTTGATGGTTGTTGTGCTATTGGAGCTTGAACATTCTGTAAAACAGAAGTGTTAGCCAATTGCTGCACAATCATAGGGACCATAGTCCTTTGGAATGCCGCCATGATTTGATCCAACTGAGCGGAATTCAATAGCTGTTGTTCCGTGGGAGGAACGTCAGGTTGATTCGCTGTGTGAGTTGGAAGATCAAGGGGAGTGCTGGGCGCTGCCACCGATGTTCGCTCAGATGCATCATGTGCCCGATTATCATCCTCCCTCTGTGATCTAGTCCTTCCTACCATTCCATTCTTCTTCGTTGCTCTCCGTTGAGCCATTGAGTGTCAGTGTTTGTTACTAAGTGCGTGTAGAAGGTTCCCACAGACGGCGCCACTGATGTGGGGTATTTTCGTCTGGATACGTGTCCGCTCTCCAACACTCCACGTCAGACTGCTTTAGTTCCTGCTGGATGCTTAAGCAGCTTTTGAGTTCGGAACCTGCACTCAACACCACACGTAAACTAAGCCGGTGCCTCCTCCGGCGAAGGCACTCCGACGCTCAAGTCAGATAGGTCGGAATTTGAGGTATTGTCGTCAGAGACAATAGCTTGAATTTATAGCTCGAAATAGGTCGAATATATAGGTCGAAATATGCCCAAATAGGTCGAATTTAGGCTCTATAGGTCGAATTAGCACACCTCGAAATGGTATTGAGAACCGTGATGAGAAAACCCGAATAGATCGAATTACTCTCAAATAGCTCGAAATACACTCCATATAGATCGAACAAGAGCTATTGCAATATAGCTCGAATTATTGCTCTATAGCTCGAATTCGATGTATATAGCTCGAAATTAAATGCTAGAAAATAAAAACGTACCTTAGAATGAGGCATGGGACCCCCTTATATAGTAATAAGAGTCCTTATTCGTCTAAAAGGGCAATCCAAGTAGAACTATGACTCAAAATAGGTCGAATTAGAGCTATTTTGAAATAGCTCGAATTGGGCCTTCAAATAGGTCGAATTGGGCCTCAAATAGGTCGAATTTGGGCCCATATAGCTCTTACTTGACTCCTGGGCCTCAAATAGATCGAATTTGGGCCCATATAGCTCGAATTTGGCTTTTGGGCCTCAAATAGATCGAATTTGAGCCCATATAGCTCGGGTTGGGCTTGATATAGCTCGAATCGGGCCTTTTCGGGCCCACATAGATCTTGCTTGGGCTCAATTTGGGCCTACTTGGGCCGATTTCCGTGTTTTGCCTTGAATTGTAATTTTGCATTAAAAAATAATGGTGCTGACATGGCATAATATGTCCCGAAATACGTTCGTGTATTGTATCGGATATTATGACGTGTCGATACCGAAATATGGTACATCAAGTAATTAACCTATAAATTTCACAGAAATTTGAGTAAAATTAACCACTTTTACTAAAACTATAAAATTTATAGTTTAATTACTAGTTATACAACATTTGTCATCAAAGTGTTAATTACTAATATAATCATGGCATTTTACTAAACTACAAATCTAATTTTCCTATGTGATCCTAAATTTTAGTTTTATCCTAATTAAAATGAAATTCTCCTAATTACAACTAATTATAGAATGAGTACACATATATAATCATGATTTACCTAGCTAAACTTAATTACTAATTAATTTTACTCAAACTACTATGAAATTTATAGTTTAATTACTAATTACACAATAATTGTCATCAAAGTGTTATTACTAATATAATTATGGCATTTAATTTAACTACAAATTTAATTTTCCTATGTTATCCTAAATTTTAGTTTTATCCTAAATTCCATAATATTTCTTAACTTTTCCTAATTTTTAAAACAAATCCTTCACTTTTACTAAAACTATCCTAATTAAAATAAAATCCTCCTAATTACTACTAATTATAGAATGAGTACACATATATAATCATGATTTACCTAGCTAAACTTAATTACTAATTAATTTACTCAAATTACTATGAATTTTATAGTTTAATTACTAATGTCACATGATGCTTAACTCACTGGCTCCCTCCATCCTTTTGTCTCTTCTTCGACAGTCGTCTGCCGCTCATCGCCCTCTAAGGGTCATTCTTTTCTAGTTTTCCATATACTTTACTTTGCAAAATGTCATTAGGTCTTTCTATAGAATCTAATATCATATGTTGCACATGCTTTAATTTAAAATTGGTTTACTTGTGTTCGATATATGAATGTAGTAGTTTACAAAGTTTTAATTTTACTTGTATTAGAGTATAGTTTTTCACTTCAATTTCTATGAATCCATTTTAATGTGTTCTTTTTGAGTTCTGAATTGATTGTTTACTAGATATTGTGTACCGGTAATTTATTTTTGTAGCTTGTGCACGAGTAGGAATTAAATAGATGTTGTTATGTATTGCTTTTGTGCTGATTTTTTTTTTTTTTATTAATTGGATTGCTTCTTTGTTATTAGGAAACTCTTCTTTATATATACGCAAAACCGTGGATCCACTGCAAGATCCAAAGAAGTTGTGTTCAAGTGTTCGCGAGCTGCTAGAATGTCCGGTGTGCTTCAACAATATGTACCCTTCTGTTTATCAGTGCTTCAATGGTCACCCACTGTCCTCTGGTTGCAAGCCTATGACGAAGAACTCTTGTCCAACTTGCAGAGAGGAACTTGGAACATTAGATGCCTTACATTCGAAAAGGTAGCCGAATCCCTTGAGATTCCATGTAAATCCCGAATTTCATCCGGAACATGAAAAGGAAAGGAAGTAGAGTCAAAAAAGCCATCCCATGCAAAACAATTTGCCCATTTTGCAAGGTTATGGGCACTTTTGTTACCCAATCTTGGAATTTTTTGAATTTTCCAGTTTGCCGTAGAGTTCCAGAGAAGGGCGATGTGCTTAAGATCTTCAGCCGCGCTCCAGAAAGGAAAAGTCTTACCAATTGAGATAAGTTCAGCTGCCTGTAGAGAATCCGTCTCGAAAATGACTTTGTTAAAGTTCCAATTGCTAGAAGTCACAGCTGCTTCTTTAAAAGCAAGGATTTTCGCAAAAGTTGCATTGTAGGAAGGTCTGGTTACATTTTAAGTATGGCAAAAGAGATATATCACATGATATGCTATTAATTATTTATTTTTTAAAGATTAATTTGTGAACATACTTGGGTGGGTGTAAAATATAAATTTTATTCACTAGAAACTTCGAATTGTTAAATATTTATTTTAGGAATGTTTTTTGTTCTAAAAAAGATGAATCAAAGACATTTTTAATTTTTCCTAATGGTAGCTTCTTACTAACTATAAGATTATCAGTTTATTAATAAATAACTTAACATTAACGACGGGTTGCAAGTCCAAGCAATAGTGATGCATTAATCCTCTTTTGAAACACAAAATTTGTTTTATTTATACTATGCGAGTTTCGTTTTTTCTTGTCTTTGGATATGGAGGAATTAATGTCTTCCTTATCTGCCCACTCACATACACGTCACTTCCCATGCTTTGCATATTAAGCAAAAGAAGAAATTAAGACGACATGGACGAATATGCAGACGAATATGCTTGTTGTAAGAGAAAACCGACGAATATGGGGAAGAATATGCTTGTTGTAGGTAAGGGGTACAATCGTCAAAATTATTCAAGGAACTGCAATATATACTTATTTATAAGGGTGCAATCACTCAAGAAAATAGTACATGGACGAATATGCGGACGAATATGCTTGTTGCGGGTAAGGGGTTCAATTGTCAAAAATTTTAAAGCTACTTCTGTATATACTTACTTATAAGGGTGCAATCACTCAAGAAAATAGTACATGAGTTTTTGGGTTTTTTTTTTATTAGCTACAAACTCGAGTCGGTAAACCCTAAATCAGTTTTAGCTTTACGTTTACGCCGCCATCAGTTCTCCACCGCTTGCTAGCATCATGACAACAATCAATTATTGTCTATTATTCCCTTTGCAATGATTCTAATCCTACATATTTTCTGCATCTCTATAAACCATAATTTTCAATCTTGATCTTAAACATAGTAATACTGTTCTTCTTTGTCGTACAAATCTGTTATTTTGTGTAAACCTCACCTATATTTTCCATACATTTCCAATTTATCAGTTGAATTTCAGTAAAATCTTTCTGGGGGAAGGGACGGAAAGAGTGAGAAAATTTGAGAAGGCCTATTGCCATGTTGAATGGAAGATCTATTTGGTAGATGGTGATAAATCACAACTTGTTGAGTATCAAGCAACTCTTTGATAATGGTGAGGCAGAGGTTGCAACCATATTCTGGCCGAGGAAGAGGATAATGGTAGATACAAAGAAGATAGTTGGAATGGATGGAATTGGAAAACCATATATATTTAGTAAGTTCTCTTTTATTACACACATTTTTCATATATATCGTGGTAAATCTATACGTATTAAATTTATTTTATGAAAATATATTAGTTATTACTACAACCATAAATTATTCACTCATCAATTATGAATGGAAAGTATATATTATGAATTGATTATTAGACTTTACCCTAGGCGGTTTCTTGCGGGAAGCTTGAAGAGGCAACAAGACAGGAATTCAAATGTACTGCATCATCATTATGTTTTCCAAAATTATAATCCATTGATCAGTAGTGTTCGGTACTATGTTCCTCAGCAATATTTTACAATTTGTATGTCTAACTACATCTGTAACTATAACATAATAAATTAATCAAGTTAATCAATCAAGCAGATGAATAGAATATTCAACCGAGAAGAAAGAAAGTATGTCATAGCGTAATTATTCATAATGATGTCTATACATTAAAATGACGCATTGATTTTTCATCTTATATTAGATACTTATCTAACAAATCGTAATTTAAGTCTTTGGCATGGTAACATCTTATTATAACATCCAATTACGTACTCGGGAAAAAAATTTACTCGCATAAAATTCGAATAACAAATAATAATAAAAAGCATATATCATTCTTTTAGTACTAAAGAAATTTCTAACCGATTAAGGTTTTATGTTGTAATTAATGACGATGGTTGAGAGTTTAACCATCATAAAGTAAGAAATATGCAAATGTGAATCAAACTTAAAATGTACCAAACTAATACAATTTTATGCAATATATCTCAGGAGGTGTCACTTGAATTTTAAATCCACAACATATTTCACAAAAACAACTTTGTTTGAGATTTATACCAAGAAAGAAATAGTAAACTAAGTTGTCAGTGACAAGTCATAGCAATTAGCAAACATCTAGATTAGCTATGAGTTTCAAAACATTGAATTCGATCGTCATGGATATATTTCCAAGATAAACTAAAGTTCACAAGCTATGTTTTAGTACTATCGTACTAATGGTAATTTTAATAATAAGTTCAACATATCCTAATTGATATTAACTGAACAAAATATATGATAATGCCAATGCAAAAAAGGAAAGAAAAGAAGTGGACTAGAACTTATGATTAAAATCCCAACACAGTAAATACATACTCATCATGCTTTTACTGTAATTACAACAGGATAAATTCTAAATTATGTTCAAAAAAGAATAACAAAAATCAAGTTTTATTTCCCATCCTGAAACACCAATTAGTTAAACTTTGTACATGCTTATTTGAATTCTGTCAATTTTTAATTCTAACAGAAATCAAACCTATTAAATACCAAAAGAGCCCTCGATAAGAATAACATAAATCATATTTTGATTTCATTAGGCCAGACCAAACTCTAGTATTGGAAAAAAAAAAAATTATGATGCACATACAAACTGCAGTTATGTCACTGTAAGGTGAATGCATTTATGGCAAAAAATATAGGTAGAAATTCTTTTTTACCTATTTGCTTTCATCTTTAACAAGAAACCCTAACTTATTATTACTAAAATGTTAACAGTAACGACGTGGATCTGCGTAGGACCTACGCATCTAGGGTTTTGCTAAAGCATTTTTTTTTTTTAAGTTCATTTTAATAATCTTACTCATTAAAGTATTCATCTCTTCGTTCTCAAGAGCTTGATTCTCTTTTTTTAAGAATTTTACAAAGTCATCAGAGTTTTCAATGTTTCTTAATCTACATTATTTTATATATATATATCTGTTAAAAAGGGACCACAGCTTTGTGCTAATGCTGGATTTGATACCAAAGAATCATACCACCTCCCCTTTTGTGGGGTATGAGTCTGGTATTTCACATATTTGTGAAATTGAATTAATTTTTTTGTGTAATGGTTATGGAAATGATGGTATATGTAGTTTAAGACAATATTTTATAGTCTTGGTCAGTATTTATGGATTAAAGTACTGGATTCTGCTTTCATTATTTCATTGATAATTGTTGCAGCCTACATAATATCCTCTAATATCTATTTGGCTATTGGAATTTGCCTGTTTTGGTAGATTTTCCATAAATGTACACTCCGTCGTGTAAAAAACAACAAAATCTCGTGGTGACCTTAGAAACATTGATTTTTAAGAGGCTTCATGTTTTTGGTTGCTAACAAGTATGTAAAAGTTCCAATTTTAATCGTTAGATACAATTGCTTATTCCTTGGATTCTACTCAAACAACATTAGTTGTTCTGTGCAAACTGAAATGAAATCGCTTAATCCTTTGATCGCCCAGGTTCTCTTTAATTTTGACATTCGCATTGGCTTTTGAAGGTTAAGACAAATTTTTACTTTTTCATTTTCAGTTGTAGATTAATATCTTCACAAACAAAAGATGGCGCAGAAGGCAAAGCTAGCGCAGGCCTTCAAGGCAATGAAATCCTTAGGTTATCCTCAAAGAATCGTGAGACCCATTCTGACAAATCTATTGAAGGTATATTAGAAAGAATGGACACTCATTGAAGAGGATAACTACAGAGTTCTTGCCGAGGCGATTTTGGATAGCGAGGAGGAGAAGGACAAGGAGAAGGTAGGCTGGTTTTTACTCATGGCTGAAATCCTCTTTTTCCTATGATGCTAATTTGTGTAGCACATTCTTTCGGTATTTGAATTTCAGGCACAGAGAGATAAGCCGCGAAAACGCAGTATTTCCATGGATGAGGATGATGATGAGGACGAGGATGAAGAATATGAACCGCATCACTGGTGCTTCATTCTTCCATCCGAAATAGTATTAGCGAGACAGAGAATCAACCTCATGGAAAGCAGAAAATAATTGACCCCAGTTACAAGCTTCGCCAATATATGGATACTCAACCCAATACATCAAACACCTCAAGATATCATCATGGCGACAGGGAGATTAGCAGTTCTAATCTATCTCATATAATAGTGTATCAGAGAAAAGGAAAACACTTGATTTATGATGTTGAAAGTGATAAATCTAACTCCCTTGCACCCTTGGCAACCATGGAATATGATGGAGATGAAACTGGTTTGTCTCTCGTTGCTTCAGAGGAAAAAATGGTAACTCGTGAAAAACTTAAGCATACAAATGTCCATAAAGAGCGAGATGGTCCGTCTGATGGTGACTTTGAGTCTGAGGATGATGCAATTGATAATTATCAATGTGAAATTGTTCTTGAGAGTTATTTTTTGCCTTTAGAGCTGCCAGATTATGTGGTTCCTCTTGAGATGCTTCCTCCAGGTACTTTTATTTTTATCTTAGGATAAAAATCTTTGCCAATGTCTATTCATGTGCACATCTGTCTATATTTTCTTATATTGTTATCTCGATTACAACCAAGGGTCTTTGGAAATCTCTATCTTGTGAGATAAGAACACCAGCACAAACTCTTTTGGGTAAAGATGATTCCATAATTACTCAAGATTTGTCAATGGAATCAATCTACTTCTGTTTTATGATTTGCTACTCAAAATCTCTAACTTACGCACCAGGATTGTTACCAAAATCCTTTATCAAAACCTAGTAAGATAACATACCCCCTGCAGCATGAAACAGAAGTGGGTTCTTTTACCATTGGTTTTCAGTATGTTTCAATAATTAGCGTCATTTTGTATAATATAGGTTGTACATCACAGATGTGACGATTGTTTGCTATTTTGCCTCACTAAAGTTGGAGTCTATTGTTAACAGTTGGTTGAGGACGGGGATTCAGCCTATATAACTACTAACTGAGTTCACATTGAGCCTTTTTGTTTTCATTTATATTTTTTGATATTGTAGCGAGTACATGGTATTCATATGTATTTTCCCATGTCAAATTAAATCACTTTTTCTGCTCATTAAACTTCTGCACTTTTTCTGCGCATTAAATTAGCTGTAGATGATGAATATATAAATGTAGACAGATCCTCCTAGACTTGTCACTCTAGGAAGTTCCAGTATAATTTGTCCAAACGCCAAAGATATTTGCTCTGTGTTCCGAAAGTGATAGATGTGGATGCAGACTGCATATGTAAGACTTGGAATGTCTATAAACCACTTTCTTACACCAATAACAGCAGTTTGGTATAAAAGGACCGCCTTTCAATTCATACGCTGATCACTTATTAGTTGATGGCTAAAATTTTCTTAGTAAGATTTTTCTCATAGCTGCTATATTTGATTAGTTTTAGTTTCTTGTCTTCAGATCTGGAAGGACATCACTCAGAATCTATGAGCCCAAAACAACCTGAAGCAGAGAAAAATAAAAATGATGCCACGGATTCACTAAATCTAGTCATTGCTTCCTCATCAAATGGTGAAGTTAAACTTTAGAAAAACCCTACAATTTCATGGCCACCAACAGTCGTTATTCAAAGGTTGAATACCTTGTGATGTATAAAGAGTGCTTTCATAACCATTGTGCACAGAGAGGGGGCTATGTCCTTGACGGTTGTGGTCAGTTTCTGCCTGATGGCTCTAATGGCCCATCGTATGTGCTGCATGTGGATGGCTTCGCATTTTTCACAGCAGAACACAGATGGAGCTTCCTACATCTTAAGTTGTTCCTGAAGATGAAATTCTACCACAGCAGAGTGATGGGTTGAGAATTTCAACTTCGCTCCCATACCAACACCCAGAACCACCGCAACACGCAATTATCAACATTGCAGGTACCTTCGCACCAACCACTGGAACAAGAAGGAACCGAATAAGAGAGCATGACGGCTTGCGACTCATCACACAATCTGAAGATTCAAATCAATCACGAGGTCCAACACATCGACTTCCCCGAGTCTCTCAGGTTTCCAATTGATGGATATGCAGGAGGGAAAATAATGGAGGAAGGCAGAATGCAAAGAAATAGAATAACGCTAGAACAATCCGAGAACCTGAGTGATGTTGCAGAGAGGAACAACTGGAAAATGTTCGTTAAATATACTAAAGAAGTAGTTGACCAAATATGCCGGAATGTCGGAATTAAGAGAACTACGATGAAAAGTTGGATTTGTTGAAATACTAAATTAATAATATTAATAATAAACTAGATTAGTATTATCTAGAAATGTGTGGAAGGTTCTATTCATGTATTTGGGAGATTCATGTATGTGTGTTTTGGTTGTATTCAGGAACTTAGGTGGTGTTTGGTTTCCTATATGAAATAATCACAAGGATAGCCCGATTGTGACTAAAAGTTGGACAATTGTAATCTGATGTATAATAGTTTTGTTTGCTTTCAGTGCTAAAATATAGGATAAATACATATATCAAATAGTCACGTTGTTTGGTTTGTGTCACAAAGTAATGATTTGTACCAAATTTACTATTATGTCCTTGCTGATATTTATTAGGTCCAATTTTCTTTTAAAAAAACCCTTGCTTCTTTCTAATCCTTGATTAGTATCCTCAAGGGAAAGAAAAACATAAATCCACCATTATGAGATGTTATTTTGGAACTGATATAAATATAAATGTTATATAAACAATTGACTGTAACAACTTCAAACTATAGAAAACTATATTAACGATATACATATAAATTACATAGTCCAATTAAGATTATATCATACAAATATTATTTTATATTACATGCATGTACAAATCAATGTATATACATATATATATATATGTAGTATCAAATATTTTATATTTTATAATATAGATGTTATGTTACTTATGAATATATATAATAATAATAATAATAATAATAATAATAATAATAATAATAATCATAATAATGATGATAATACTAAGAATAATAGTAATAAATATTATATTATGTAAGAAGTATAATGAAATTCAGAATTAGATTATACAACATATATATGTTACATATAATAATATTACATAGTACAACTAATATTTTATAATATATGATATATTACATATATAAAATATAATAATATTATACATAGAAGATATATTGGATAAAATTAAGTATATTATATTTCACATATATGTCATATATATATATATATATATATATATATATATATATATATATATATATATATATAACTAATTATATAATTATATAACATATATATGGTATATATGAGTAATATTACATAGTACAAAATATTTTTTATAATACGAATATTGTTATATTAAGTATATGTGGTATAATAATATTATGCAATATTATAAAATATATTATCTAACATAAGTAATATATTATATCGCACATATACGTGGTATATATATATAAGAATTGTATTGTATAATAAGTATAATATAGTATAAAATAATTATATACTATATACAATACGTTATGCTACTTATATACATATATATATATATGTAATATTACATAGTATAAAATATTTTATACAACATAAATACAATGTCATATATTATATATCTATTAATAATATAAACAAACAGGTTTTGTGATCCAAAATGGAAGTTGTTGTACAAATAAAGTGTTTTCCAAATTTACCCTCTAACTATTGTTTACTTAAACAAAACAAAAGAAGGGTATTATAGTAAGTATCACAAACCCCACTTTCTTAGTCTTTCCTAACTCTACGCATCTCCTAAGATTCCAAATTTGCAAAATTCAAATTGTAACTGCACACACCCCACTACTCTCGGTTAATTGATTGTGCATAACCTTACAATTAATTGTGATATGATCATATCCCATTAATTGTGGTGATTCCTTCCACAAGAACAACAATGGCCCCAGGTTTTTCTCTATCTCATCTCTTCTTGTTGAGTTTTTTGCGATTTACATCATTTTCTTTTACACAAATGTTCGTATTCCATCATTCTTTAAATTAGTCTTTTTTTGTTTTTTGAGGCAGTCACTTTCATTTAGTTTATAGATTGTGCAGACGAGGTATTTGATATTCAATTTCACTTCGAAATTGTGTCCTGATTAAGCAAACCAAGTGACTTTAAATTCTTTTCATGGTTGATGACTATTTTTTTCTTTATAATCTTTTACCTGATTCTTTTTTATGACAAATGGTTAATAGATATGCATTTGGATGTTTCAAAATCGTGAAGAAAAAGAAGAATTTGTTGTCAACATGGTAAACACATTTTTTGTTTTGGTTGCAACCGATACATGTTGCAAATATTTATTGTGTATAACATGTCATTACAAAGATTTTATATCTTGCATGGAATATTCTTACTATTTTTGTTAGCTTTTACAGAAAGACTGTTTTTTTTTTATTTACTAGTCATTATTACTAATTGTCCACCCTTTACTCTATGTTGTGATATTTGATCAATACTTGATCCTTTATATTCCTTTTAAATGTTACTGAAGTATTTGTTGTAAATGATACCATTACTTGGATAACATCCAATAATATGCTCATAATAGTTTCAACTAATATTCATGTGGAAAACATAGGATTGTATTGAAAACCATACATGTATTTTCAGTTAACGGACTTGGCAAGGGAAAGGCTCAACTTAAGGGATCCGGGAGTACCATATATGAGCAAGATAACAGAGGATGATTTGGGTCCAAATGATTCTCATCAAAGATGAAAAACTGCTCATGTAATTTTATAAGTATTTTTTTTTAAAAGGCATATTGTTCATGTATTTTTCGTTTGTGCAAAATTTACACTTATGATCATTTTACATTGTTGTATTTTAGGAAGGTTCAAATTACTAATTATTTCATTTTTTCTTCTTAAAATTATGCTAGAGCCTAGAAGAAAACTTAGTTTTTCATGCAAGAGTTGTATTTACATTAAATATTGGTACTTTATTGTGATTTTCATTTTTGTATCTCATTAGAAAAGAAAATCGTGGGATATTCATATTATACACCATTTTGATGGATAGAGTTTAATTTTTCATGTACTTCTATGAACAAAAGAAACATTGATTAACTAATTTGGATATTAACTCATATTATTTATTAGATAAATTCTACAATCGTCTACCTTTTGATTCAAATCAAGTTTTTTAATTAATTTTTTACCTTTTTTTTTTTTGCTCTTTTGCATCCAGATTCACGATTTATTTTCTACAGTTATATTTTTGGTACCCGCCACGTCATAATATCCGATACAATACACGAACGTATTTCGGGACATATTATGCCACGTCAGCACCATTATTTTTTAATGCAAAAAAAAAATATTACAATTCAAGGCATAACTCGGAAATCGGCCCAAGTAGGCCCAAATTGAGCCCAAGCGAGATCAATTTGGGCCCGAAAAAGCCCGATTTGAGCTATACAAGCCCAATCCGAGCTATATGGGCTCAAATAAGATCTATTTGAAGGCCCAAAAGCCCAATTCGAGCTATATGGGCTAAAGTCCGATCTATTTGACGCCCATGAGTCCAATTCGAGCTATATGGGCCCAAATTCGACCTATTTGAGGCCCAATTCGACCTATTTGAAGGACCAATTCGAGCTATTTCAAAATAGCTCTAATTCGACCTATTTTGAGTCATAGTTCTACTTGGATTGCACTTTTAGACGAATAAGGACTCTTATTACTATATAAGGGGTCCCATGCCTCATTTTAAGGTACGTTTTTATTTTCTACCATCTAATTTAGAGCTATATACATCGAATTCGAGCTATAGAGCAATAATTCAAGCTATATTGCAATAGCTCTTGTTCGATCTATATAGAGTGTATTTCGAGCTATTTGAGGGTAATTCGATCTATTCGGGTTTCCTCATCACGGTTCTCAATACCATTTCGAGGTGTGCTATTTCGACCTATTGAGCCTAAATTCGACCTATTTGGGCATATTTCGACCTATAATTTCGAGCTATTGTCTCTGACGACAATACCTCAAATTCCGACCTATCTGACTTGAGCGTAGGAGTGCCTTCGCCAGAGGAGGCACCGGCTTAGTTTACGTGTGGTGTTGAGTGCAGGTTCTGAACTCAAAAGCTGCTTAGGCATCCAGCAGGAACTAAAGCAGTCTGACGTGGAGTGTTGGAGAGCAGACACGTATCCAGACGAAAAATACCCCACATCAGAATATACAACAGTTTGTATGAGAAACAAAGTCAAGAATCTAAAGGCTTCATAATTCAATATACCAAATATTTAGTATATTCAAATTTCCTTATATTTAAGTTTGAGTTATTAGAAAATGATTGTATTTATACGCAAAGACTTTTTACAGATTGTATAGATAAATTATGTAAAAGCAGAACGCGTTAAAATTAAATTATTCGTACACAAAAGAGAAACTTGCATGCGGTCCCCGCGTGCGCCTGGTGGCTAGTATGGTATATATAAGCTATATACAATAAATATTAAAGAGTGTAAAATATATTATATGATATATATTATATGTTTGTAGAAAATATATACATATATAAGGTATATGTAATTGTAACACAATAACATATATATATATATATATATATACAAAAATGTGCGTTGCAAGTTTTAAAGCCTAACGAATGAATTTGCCCAAAATATGATACTAGTCATGGAAGGTTATAGAAAAGGTTGAGAACAACACAAAAATGATCAAAATTAGTTGATTCGGTAGACAATACATGAATTGTTCACTTGTTTGGTTGTGTGCTTGTTGGCTTCAATCTGTTTGTTCTATGTGTTTATTTGACAAATTTGTTGGATATGTTGTTTGTTATAATTCCTCCTCTCTGCAAACAAACTAAGTCTATGGGCTATGTGAATATATAAACTTCACTGTATGTTGGGTGTAATAGTAGAAACGTAATATAGAATTTGCTCATACTCAACACGATTGCCTACTCTGAATGGAGCGTGACCACTGTTTTTGTAAATCAGTCACAGATGGATTACACCGAGCAGTTGACCCTTCTTGCCTTGATGCATCACTTGATCTTTAGGACATCCTTTTTTGGGTTGTTGCTACTACTTTTTTTGCATACTGTGGGACAGAGTAATGGCCGTAGACCCCGTAGGCGTGGTATAACCTATAGCATTACTCGACGTATTCCATATCAAGTTAAGATTCTTGATCAGGATTTAAACAGTGGTGATGAGAAGATTAAGGATAAGTTGCAAATGAATAGAGCCTACTTTGCCAACCAGTGTCGAATGTTACATGAGGTCGGGGGTTTGCGTTATTCTAAGTATGTAACCATATCTGCACAAGTTTCCATGTTCTTAGACGTGTTTTCCTACCACTTGAAGAATCGCAAGATCAGGGGCCACTACATTCGATTCTGTGAGAAAGTTAGTATGTACTTCTAAAAGGTATTGCTTGTTGTACTCAAGTTACATCCTGTCCTTCTCTCCAAACCCACTCCTGTTGGGGACGATGAGACGGACTACACATGGATGGCCTTCAAGGTACTTTAATGCTGCCATGACATAGTGTATTTCTAACAATTACTGGTAACATCAAATGTTTGATGCATTCGCCAACTGATTGGTTTATTGAATTTTGTTAAGGGTTGCTTGGGTGCGCTAGACGGAACTCACATTGGTGTCCTGCCTCTTCTTGTTGACGAGCCGCGGTACTGGTTGAGGAAGAGGAATATTTCCAACAACGTGTTGTGCGTTCGTGATCGAAAGGGTTCGTTCGTGTACGTGCTGGCGGGCTGGGAAGGGTCTGCTGCCTACAGTAGAATACTGAAGGATGCAATGACTAGTCCAAATGGATTCAAGATCCCACAAGGTATTAAGTCCTTAGTAACCATTCACTTAGTGCAAATATGTTACAAAAAGGTGTGAATGCTGTAACTGAGGGATGGATGTGCGCATAATGTGCATTACTACAAAATGGCTACTAACTTACTGTAAAAATGCTACCTTGCAGGCTGTTACTATCTAGTGGATAAGGGGTATGCTAATGATGAAGACTTCCTAGCATCCTACCGCGGCGTTTGATACCATCTGCGGGAGTGGGAGACCGGGCGTAGAGCACCACAGAATTATCAAGAGTATTACAATATGAAGCATGTGCGAGCAAGGAATATAATAGAGTGCAGTTTTGCCGCTTTGAAGATGTGATGGGCCATATTACGAAAGTATTCTTACTTCAGGCCTAAAACTTACAACCAAATTCTTATGGCCTGTTTGATCTTGCACAACTACATCCGTCGCGAAGTTGCAGACGCTCATTTAGACGAAAATTATCCTGTACCCCCCGAAGAAGATAATGACAATGATGGAGATCTTCCACTTGGGTTTGGAGGCGGTGGAAAGTACTACAATGTTGAATGCGTTCCGCGATGAAATGGCGATCAACATGTACAACGATTGGATGGCAACACGTGCTTGAATGCTGTTGATGCTGTGCTGAAGATCGATTGGATTGTTGCGTTGCAACTTTCAATGTTTCTATTTTTTTCCTTTGTGGTTGAGGGATTTCACCTTAACCTTGAACACATTGCTCTATGCACCATTAAACTCTACAACTTCTTTAGTTTTTTTTATTCCAGTATTGCTGTTTCTTGACCTTTGTACTCGCATTTGCTTTGTTGACTATCTATTGGAGTGTTTACAACTTGTTTTCTGTTTTTTGCTTAACTGTTTATAGTTGGGGCATGCTTGATACGTAAATTCTTTGGTCAATGATTTTGAATATATAATTTCTTTCTTGCCCGTTTAATGTGGAGATAATTAAAGACCTCGCTGCCTGATTTTGTTAGGAACATGTTTGCATCACAGAACAGCAGCCCGGCGGTAGCCCCATCCAGCAAACCACCTGGTACTCGGAGGGTGTGGACACGTCCGAAAGAGGAGGCGTTGATGGATGCTTTGAAGGAGTTGGTGCTCAATGGTTGGAAAACAGATAATGGTTTGAGGTCAGGGTACTTGTAGCAGCTGGAAACGGCGATTGCCAAAAAATTCCCGCGTTCGGGTCTAACGGGTGCACGCCACATTAACTCGAAGCTCACTGTGTGGAAGAAGACATATGCCCAAGTGAGTGGAATATGTGGCACAACTGGATTTCGGTTCAACAATGATAGGATCTGGTTGACATTCCGAATGTCGACGTTTGGGCGGACTATGTGCGGGTATAAGACATTCTGTACATCTTGGCTTGCTGTACTTTACCTTTCATAGCCTAATTCCTGTATTCTTGTCCATATTAGGCACATCCCGATGTCGCCGGATTTTGTAACAAGAGATTTCTTCTCTATGATGATTGGGTCATTATTTTCAGAAGAGACAAAGCTAATGGACTGGAGTCACAACAAATTAAAGATGCTATTTTGGACCTGGAGCACCCATACATGGTGTATGAGGAGGTTGTTGACGAGCACACTCTGCATGGTGCTAAAGGAAAGGCGATCAAGTCCGACTACGTTGTAAATCTTGACGCGGATGCTGAGTTCGATGGAGTTTCGAAGCCCTGCAACAAGGCTGGAAGTCCTAACGGGTCTGGTGGTAAGGATAAGACTCGAAGATGCAGCAAGAAACGCAAGCATGGTGCCGAGGCAGTGTTTGAGTTTGTTTACAAGCTGACTGACCTTCCACCCGATGTGCAAGTGTGTCTGGCCCACAAGTTTGTAAGTAATACCGCCAATATGGAGTTGCTAATTGACATGGACGAAGAATGCCATCAACACTTCCTGCACCTCCTGATGCAGGGAACGGTTGAGTGATTGATGGCATTGTGTGCGACGAAGGTTTCGAAACCCTTTTCATAGTAATACTTTTTACCCAACGATCTTCTACGAATGTGTTGCTCGACGTGGATTGAATGATGTTGTTTTGGTTGGGGTACTATGCGTTTAGTTATTTTTTTGTTTGGGCTTAGGCCTTCCTCTACATATGTTGATGTGCGTTTTGTAAATGGTTTGGTTCCTTTGAACATTAACTGCTACACTGCTGTTTGTCTATATTTTGATTTGCTTGCCAAAGTGTTTGGCTCCATTATGATGAACTTTGTAAATTTTGAATGGTTTACTCCAGGTTTGTCCAAGCTGTTGTTCTTATTGAAACTCATCCATTATACTATTCTACTCCTATACACACTGCCTGATGTATATTTCATAGCAACATGAATAGGCGCAAGATACATAGCTCATGGTAGAAGGTAAACATATAAAGATATTCATGGTTTGACAAAAAGTGAATATATTGTATGTTGCAATGGAATTGCTGTATATGTTTTGGTTTGTTGTTTATAATGTTCTGACAACATGAATAGGCAGAAGATACATACAATATGGTAGAAGGTACACATATAAAGATATTCATGGTTTGACAGAAAGTGAATATATTGTATGTTTGGTGGAATTACTGTATATGTTTTGGTTTGTTCCTTATAATATTCTGGCAACATGAATAGACGCAAGATACATAGCTCATGGTATAAGGTAAACATAGAAAGATACTCATGGTTTGATGGAAAGTGAATATATTGTGGACCATTTGATCGCATACTAGAAAAAATTGCACGACAACAGGTATGTAACCGATGCATGCATGGCTTACAGCGTAAGTCCTACGAAAACAAGGGTAAAATTATCACTTCCCGTCTGCGACCGTTCCCGCGGTCTATGTTCCTAAAGCACGCCAAAATAACCACATATCCTCACCTAGGCGACACTGGTTTTACAAGGCCAACTACAGCCACACAAGCATACTTACACCAACACACCACTAAACACCAAACTCATACCGCCACTACAACATAAAAGCCACTATAACCTATCACCATTGTGATCTGCTAACATAAACTACAACATAACACGTAATAAAAATAAAAGTTGAGATGATGGACTACTTTCCCTCATCTACTGACGTGTTGCTTTTATGGGCAACGAAGTTTGCAAAACAGAGAGGTAGAAGAAGCTGTCGAGCTCGAGCTTGCCCTGTCATCACTCTTGCTCGCCTTGTGCTGATTTTCCTTAGGCCCGGAGGAGTCAACAATGAGAATAGATCCTAGCCTTGGCCATGCATCATGCGGTATTGGTGGTGGTGTGATGTACGAATTTCCATCCGAAACAGACAAGTTCCGGGAAATTATTTCCTATAGACGGATAGGTAGCAGCTTCGTTAGCGAACTCGGCCAATTCTCTCCAGAATGAACCAGTGGAATCAATATTAAAATGAAGATCAAATGATTGGCGAAGGAATTGAACTGCCACAAGCTCATCCGGTACTAACCTTGAAAGAATGGCTGCTCCATGCTCGGCTGCTCAACAACCTCCACACTTTGCTACTCCAAAATCTCCACACTTGGCTCCTCTACAATCTTCACGCTTGGCTGCTCCAGAATCTCCAGGCTTGGCTGCTCCAAAATCTCCAGGCCTGGCTCTAGGCTTGATGTGATGTCAATCACCTCGGGGAACATTGGTGTAGGGACCTCATTTTGGTAACCAAATATTAAGCACAAGTAGTTCCATTTTGGTTCCCTTCTCTTACAATAAGCCTCTCCAGTGTCATGTTTCTGAAAAGCACACAGTAGTTCTGTGGTTAACTTCAGTTTCAATATGGTTAAATCCATACAAAGCGACACTTCATAACACCAGAAAAGTTGTGCTTACCAAAACAATGTAGTTCCAAATTTCCTTGTGGAATGCGTACACAACATTTCTTGGATCACCATAGTAGAAAAATTCCAAGGATATTATGAAACTGAAAACAAGGTGACGATATTCCAGCTTCAAGAATCGCCTAACACATTGGCGATAGTTGAACTCGGTGTCAAACAGGGAGTTCACTTCATTCCTAGCTATCTAGATGTCTTCAACATCACGCCAGGACAGTGTGCTGTGTTTTTTCCATGCAAGGTTAGCAAGTTTCTCAATGAACCAATTATCAATGGTTGGAGTCGACTCCTCTGTGTAAAAGAACACGTGTTGGGGTCGGGCGTTTTCTTGGCCAATCATCACTGCAACACTATATTTTGTTTAAAACTATAGCAGATGTTTGGAATGGTACCTCTACTTATATAGCAAAATATACAATGCAAACCAACCCTTTGCACTTCAATGCACCACCTGCTCCGCTATATAAATGTCTTGTATGTATATTAGCTGCAAGATATCAATCACATCATCCTTCTATCAATCAGATTCCCTACTTAATGAGGTAATGCACTTTCTTACTACTTCTATAAATGGCATGGAGATAATATGAAGGCAGAGGGTGGTTGTGAAAGAAGTTGCTTCATTTAATATTGCAAGTCAATGCTTAATCACATAGAATATGGATTAGATGTATATCTGCCTAAGTTTTATGGATTAGTTGTATATCTGCATAAGTTATATTTCTTCATGATGTACACAACGTTTCTGCAGTGACTTAATATCACATACAGAGCTTTAGAGTGTGGAGGCTTACTCAATAAATGCTGGCAGAAGGGCAGGTGCGAATATTAACTATTTGTAGCTGACACTTCATTATGCTTAATCACACTGTTTTGCAAGTCATATTAGTGTTGCTAGTTGTGAACCTGCTATTAATCACACGTTGATGCAACTTGTTAAACTACTAAGTTGTGAATTGCTGTAATTTTTCCTATATGTTTTTCGTTTATAGCAACAGTTTACAAGTGCTCACCCTTGTTCACCCTGTGTGTTCGATCATCAATTGTTATTGTTGCAAGTTATCAACTAATTAAGTAATCACACATTGTTGCAAGTTGTGAAGCTGTTAACCTATGAATTGCTGCCATTAATTGTTTTTGTTGCAAGTTATAAACTAATTAAGTAAAACTAACATAGTTGCAAGTTGTGATTCTGTTAAGCAATTAATTGCTGCCATCAATTGTTATTGTTTCAAGTTATAAACTAATTAAGTAAAACTAACATAGTTGCAAGTTGTGAAGCTGTTAACCTATGAATTTCTGCCATCAATTGTTTTTGTTGCAAGTTATAAACTAATTAAGTAAAACTAACATAGCTGCAAGTTGTGATTTTGTTAAGCTATGAATTGCTGCCATCAATTGTTCTTGTTGCAAGTTATAAACTAATTAAGTAAAACTAACAGAGTTGCAAGTTGTGAAGCTGTTAAGCTATGAATTGCCGCCATCAATTGTTTTTGTTGGAAGTTATAAACTTATTAAGTAAAACTAACATAGTTGCAAGTTGTGAAGCTATTAAGCCGTGAATTGTTGCCATCGATTGTTATTGTAGCAAGTTATGAAGTTGTTAAGCTATGAATTGCTGCCATTTTTCCTATATTTTCATCAGAGTTGGCTCCAGACTACAAGTGCTCACCCTTGTTCATCCTGTGTGTCTGATAGAACTTATCATTGTTACTAGTTGTGAACCTGTATTTGAATGGTGGACATTGATGCAAGTCTTGAACCTGCTAAGTTGTGAATTGATGTCAATTTTTGGCAATGTTCATCACAGTACATGAATATTGAACTTGATGTCTGTTCTCTGCATATTGCATTGATGTGTTGTAGAGATCTAAAAAGTTGTCTATATTTTCTGCTTTTGTTCCAATGTATTCCCCCACGAGCTTCTGTTGATATTGTGTTGTTTTGTAGTTACATAGCTCATAGTTAGCTGACAAACAATATGTTCGGTTCTCATCGTTTTCTTTACCAATTCGCTAAACAACTTTGAATGAACTTTGTTTATGCAACATATGTAACCAGATACAATAATTAGATGGAGAAAAACAACACATAACCTAAACAGTTCCACACAGAATACTTAAAATGAGTTTACAAAACTACACATTGCAACACGACATCACTATTACATGCTCCATGCCTGGTGCCTATGAAAAAAATAACCATATCGCATGAGTTATTACATACTGCACTTTCTTAAACTACCTATTTGTTAGCACAAGGTGAACTGATCTTTCAACGAACATTCATCATAATCAGAATGGTCATGATCTAAGAAACCACTGCAAGGAGGACCAACGATCGCCGAGTGATTCTGTGGTTCTCTGCATCAATCTCTAGACGATTTATAAGACTTATCAAGCCAGGTGATGTACCATATTTCGGTACTGCCACGTCATAATATCTGTAAATAATATAAACAAACAGGTTTTGTGAGACAAAATGGAAGTTGTTGTACAAATAAAGTGTTTTCCAAATTTGCCCCTATTTTATTATCCAAATTTTGCTTCTTAGAGTGTAATATTGTAATTCTGTAAGCCATAATCCGAAACTACCTCCTAAACTTTAGGCCAATAAATTCAAAATATAGTCTCTTTCATCGCCTCTTTTGATTTAACTTACTCAAATTTCAAACTTCCTTATTTTCTTATTTGAACTGGCCTTATCAGGTCAGCCATAACTCCAACCATTTACTTCCATTTTACTCATAGAGAATCACAACCGCAAACTGGAAAAATTATAATTCGTAAGTTTTTCCTCTTTATCTTTGTCATTTTCAGGTTTTTTCGAACAATGAGATATTGATAATTTGATATATTGATGATGTACTTCATTTACTAATTCTTCTGCACTTGAATATTTTTCTATAAACTTTTTTGTTCATAAATCTAAATTCTATTGAACAATAGGTAAGTATTAATTTATGCTTAAGAAACCATGATCCTGGAAAACAAACTCAGGACATGACGGGTAACATACTTAATTTAGCTTCACGTGAAGTATAAAAAAGAAGCCCTAATGACGAGTGTGTTTCTCTTGGGTATTTCTATGAATTGCAGGCACATAAAGATGTTAGGACAACCAGTAAAAGAACTTCATCGGAAAGACAGGTAAATTTATTTGAGAGAAGATAGTACAGTGAAAAAAGTTAGCGTTGACGCATCAAGTTGGATTAGTTTGTAAGCGAATGGATCGTAGTTGTTAAAACATCATATATACATAAACTTTTAATTGCTAATTATCTCTTCTATGTGAAAATATAATTACAGAAAAAGAAGGAGCTTAAAGAGGAAGGGGCAGGAAAAGAAAAATGTTTTTGGGTTCTGATAAGCGAAGATAGTCATAGAGAGCACGCAGTGGTTGACTACTGACTTGCATGATGTTTTTTTTGAATGCATTACTAAGCTTGGTAATCCCAACAGTAAGTTAAACTTGCTATTATTTGGCTCTGAAATTAGTTATATTTAGCTTCTTCTTTTTTGTGTGTTTTATCATTTATGTATATGTTTGATACTTACATATTGCAGCATTGTAATTGTTTATTCTCACACGATTGTCGAGAAAATGATTGGTGGAGAAAGAACCATTGGGACTCTTCAAACAAAGTATAGTTAAAACATGCATGTGTTGAAACTAAATGAGACTATGCATAATTTCAATTAAATTCTTTCGTCAATTATTTTTCTTCATTCTATTTTCTATTTACTCTACTCATTTTATTTTGACACGCTTCCCTCTCAAGCGAGGATGGATTTGTACATTTTGCAAAAGTTCAACTATGTTATTGGCACATTCTTAATCATCAAATATAAAACTGAAAAATAGAACAATCTACTTAAAGCAATGTAAAGATGACATTGTTATAACTAATTAATGATGTTCAATTAACTTCATATGTTTCTATTTAATTTTTTAATTGATTTCTCTGTAAAGCTATATGAAATTTCATTCTTTAAGTTTTTATTAAATTATTATTTTTTTGGAAAAGGTAGATTTTAGAATTTATTGTTTTCCTTTTACTTTTTTGGGTGGTTGATTAATATGCATAACTTCATACAACATGTTTTCTGCTTAGAATTATTGAAAGTTAGATATCATGTTGCATTACGAATAATAAAAGTTAGTAATTATACTAACTGCTTTATTTATAAACCATACACTATATCACAGCAACTACTTAATAATTTCTCAAGTTTCCTAACAGGCTAAAACATGGTTATGCTTATAGTAAGTCTATACCAATAGTTTTCTGAACTTTACTTAATGTTTTTTAACCAACAACTGCTCCAATAAAAATGGCTAAGAGCTCTAGAAAATTAAGAAATTACTGAAAAATGTTATTACGAATTTTTTCATACTGATGTTTCTTTGAGTCCAATGCTTTAATAAAAAGGACGAAGAGTTCTCAGAAATTGTTTAAGAATGCATGAAGATTGGTTCAACAAACTAACTCCTATATCTCATGTGCATTTTGGAGTTTCTTAACAATTTCTAATTTCATAATAGCATAAGTTATATAAAATAAAACGTTATAGTGAAATACTCTTATGTATAAACCACGACTTGCACGCGGTCCCCGCGTGCGAATGTTTGCTAGTTAGATATAATATCTGAGCATATTTCGGGATTATTATGCCACGTAAGCACCATTATTTTTTAATGCAAAATTACAAGGCAAAACTCAAAATTAGGCCCGTGCATGCCCAATTTAGAGTTATTCAGGGCCCTATTCAACTTGTAATTCTACTTGGAATGAACTTCTAGCTAAGGAAAGACTCTAAGTAGTATATAAAGGAGTCACATCCATCATTCCAAAGAGGGGGAGAAGCTTTGGAGAGTGAAATCCGGAGCTGTATTTTGACTAGTAAATTCGAGCTATCAATTGAACTCCAAATTTGATAAACTGCATATGCCTAGAAACCCTCTTACGTCTAGTTTCCAAATCAAAAAGCGGATCTAGATTCCGAGGTCTAGAGAAAGAGATATAACAAAAACGGTGAGACTGCACAAAGCTGAAGAATAAGTCGAAATTCGACCTATTTGGCCAAATTCGACCTATTTGGCCTAAATTCGACCTATTTGGCCCAGTTCGACCTATTTGAAAGCCAAATTCAAGGTATTTCAAAATAGCTCTAATTCGACCTATTTTGAATCATAGTTCTACTTGGATTGCACTTCTAGCTGAATAAGGACTCTTATTACTATATAAGGGGGTCCCATGCCTCATTCTAAGGTACGTTTTTCATATTTCAAGCATTCCTTTCGATCTATATAAGTCGAATTTGAGTTCTCAGGCCCATTTCGAGCTATTTGAGGCCCATTTCGAGCTATTTGGGCCCAAATTCGACCTATTTAGGCCCAAATTCGACCTATCTAGGCCCAAATTTGACTTATTTGGTCTAAATTCGACCTATTCAGGCCCAAATTCGACCTATTTGGCCTAAATTTGACCTATAAATTCGAGCTATTGTCTCTCACGACAATACCTCGCATTCCGACCTATCGGACTTGTGCGTCGGAGTGCCTTTTCCGAAGAAGGCACCGGCTTAGTTTACGTGTGGTGTTGAGTGCAGGTCCCGAACTCAAAACCTGCTTGAGCATCCATCAGGAACTAAAGCAGTCTGACGTGGAGTATTGGAGGTTTGACACGTATCGAGACGAAAATACCCCACATCAGTGGTGCCGTCTGTGGGAACCTTTGTACGCACTTAGTAACAAACACTGACACTCAATGGCTCAACAGAGAGCAACAGAGAAGAATGGAATGGCAGAAAGGACTAGATCACGGAGGGAGGACGATAATCGGGCACCTGATGCTTCTAAGCGAACATCAGTGCCAGGGCCCAGCACTCTCCTTGATCCTCCAACTCACCCAGCGAATCAACCTGAAGTTCCTCCCACGGAACAACAACTGTTGAATTTCGCTCAGTTCGATCAAATCATGTCCGCTTTCCAAAGGACTATGGTTCCAATGATTGTGCAGCAATTGGCTAACACTTCTGCTCAACAGAATGTTCAGGCTCCAATAGCACAACAACCAGCAGCACAACCTGCAACATTGCAGCAAGGAAGGACTCATCAGACCCAGCGTCGTGATGAATCAAGGCACTATACGGAGACTAGAATGATGAGGCCCAGGGATCCATCTCCCTCGCCTGAAAGGAGAAACCCTCGTTCAGTAAGGACTAATGCTAACAGAGCTCTCAGTCGAGCAACTGGTCGAGATAGAGAAGTGAGGGATGGAGAGGTAAACTCTAGGCAGAGAGGTCCTGATCATCGACCCGCAGCAAGTCGTACTGCCGGAAGAGAGGGATTTGCCTGAAAGAGTTGTTCCAAGGCCACAGCCTGTAATGGCTGGACATATTCCAATAATGGAGAAGCCACCTCCATTTAGTGAGGCAATTAGCAAGTTGACACTGAAGGAAGGAATTCTTCTTCCTGATATAAAAAAGTATGATGGGACTACTGATCCGGTAGCTCATTCTGATGACTTGGATGCTGAATTGCAGATTCTGGGATACATAGGCAACTCGGAAGTTACTCGAGCTCAATCTCAAAACTAATAAAATCTCTTATTTTATTCAAGTTTATCTGTCGCCTACTCATTACCCGCATGATTACAATCTACCAGGATACATAAAGTTAAACTCATACTGTCTACGAAATATAAGTTTAAAAACTTAATCAAAACGAACGTTAGCTTTGTATAACGAGCACTAGCCTCGTGGAGTCAAGCACAATTCCTTGCACTTCTGCGAACATAGCTTCGCAAGCGCAAACATTAGCTTTGCACAATGAGCACAAGCCTCGTGGAGTCGGGCACAAGTCCTAGCACTCCCGCGAACATAGCTTCGCAAGCGCAAACATTGGCTTTGCACAACGAGCACAAGCCTCATGGAGTCGAGCACAAGTCCTCGTACTCCCGCGAACATAGCTTCGCAAGCGCAAACATTAGCTTTGCACAACAAGAACAAGCCTCGTGGAGTCGAACACAAGTTTTTGCACTCTCGCGAACATAGCTTCGCAAGCGCGAACATTAGCTTCGCATAACGGGCACAAGCCTCGTAGAGTCGAGCACAAGTTCTCGCACTCTCACATATACTTGTTTATAAAACTTAAATGTTTTAGCAAGTGTCAAATATAAACTTAAAAGTAGAGACGTATGAGCAAATACTTAACAAGACAGAGTAACGACATTCGAAAGTTTCTAAAGTCAAACTGTACTAGCAATGGATAGGCGCTAAAATCGCGCACAAGTCAACAAGATATACTGTACGAAAAGAATGTACTACTGCGAATATACTGTATGAAAAGTAAAGATGTTCAAAATAGTATCTAAGGCATAGACGCCAAGAATACGGGAACGCAGGCCACTCAAAGTAATCAGTGCAGCAGATTCAGTCCCAGTGACTTCACAGCACCCTCGCTTTGTTCCTGAATCGCAACAAATTACTCGTTCAGGGGCCCGGTGTCGTCAATTGGAGAAATCTGACGAGGTGCAAGAGCAGGAACGGGGACATCAGGCATAGCCAGATTGCCTTCTGCCGGATGATCCAGGACCTGAGGGTCAAAAGCCATCTCACCCTCCTCCAGGGCCTCATCCGACGCAGCGGGAGCAGCAACAGAAGTGGATGGCTGCTCGTCAGCAAAATCAGAGAGCTATACCTGACGGAGGGGATAGAAGGACTTGAACGGATCATGCTTGGGCTCGCCAACTTCCTCAGCAGGAGCATGATCAGCAGGAGAAGGATCAGCAGCAGCGGCGCCCGAGGATTCGCCAACCTTCGCATCATCCTCGTTCAGGCAGTTAAGGACATTGAAATCCTCTTTCTTGAACCCAGGAGCGAGGGCACCTCGTGAAACGATATCATCAAGGGCCATATTGTAACCCTTGGTCGTATCAAAGCCGCCCCTCTCCAAGGCGATCTGCTCCCACGTAGCCGAGCGAAAGAACTCAATGGCTATCATCACTTTATCCTCATCAGGCAGCTCCTACAAACCAAGTGAAGAAAAACGTAAGTACAAGATACAAGACATCAAAAACACGAGAAATAAAAGTCAAGTATGAAAGAACTACCTCGTTCATGGCTCTGTTATAGCCATCATCCTTAGCAGTAGCAAGGCGAGCTTTCACATCAGCTAGCTGAGCCTCGAGCATCGCGCGCTCCACCTCAGCGGCAGCAGCAACATCCTGCATAGTCCTGATAGTGTCAACATGGTCGTCGAAAAGTGAAGTGGCGTGCTGGCAATCACTGGTAAGCTGACTGGAAAGTCGCTTCTCCTCGATGAGCTCTTTGTCAACAGTAGCCTTAGCTGCCTTCAGGGCCTCCAACTCGGCCTGCACCGCTTTCAGCTCATCGACTGCTGCCACCAGGTGCTTCTCAATCTCAGCCTTAGCCTCCATGGCCTGCTTCTCCAGTCTTTGAGCCTGAAAGGCTGAGGAGAGATGCCTGTCCATCAGCTCCCTCTGCTGAGCCTGAGAAGTCATGACCATGTCAATGTTCTCCGACATGGTCTGGAAGTTAACGAAAAACTGCAAAATACGAAAGAAAGTCAGCATAAAAAAGCCTCAACTCATAAAACAAAGTCCAAAGCCACAAGTCACTTGGACATTACAAAAATGAGTCTGAGCACTAGCCTCAACTCATAAAACAAAGTCCAAAGCCACAAGTCGCTTGGACATTACAAAAATGAGTCTGAGAACTAGCCTCAACTCACAAAACAAAGTCGAAAGCCACAAGTCGCTTGGACGTTACAAAATGAGTCTGAGCATTAGCCTCAACTCATGAAGATTTTAATACCCTAAGCCACAAGCAGCATAGTTGGTAAACACACAAAGTGCAAAGCCAAGTAGCTTGGACGTTAAAGAAATGGGAAATGAGCACTAGCCTCAATTCAAGAAACGTATAAACACCCTAAGCCAAGCAGCTTAGGTGATAAAGATCAATACCCTACGCAAAACAGCTTGGTCGGTATAAATACAACGCCCTGAGACATGCAGTTTACCTAATCATGAAACTCAACTGCTAAAAATTTTACAGTGTAAGAGATGTCATTCAGTAGCAAACTCACGCCATGAGTCGAAAATCTGAATTTTCCAATCGGAATTTTGAGTTTTCAAATCTTTTACGGACTCCTTGCAGGATTACCGGGGTATCTTGAGATATTATAGTTTGTATGACCAATGTTTCTGCACATTACTCTTACAAACTGGGGGACTCCATGATGTACCATATTTCGTTACTGCCACGTCATAATATTCGATATAATATTTGAGCATATTTCTGGATTATTATGCCACGTCAGCACCATTAATTTTTTAATGCAAAATTACAATTCAAGCAAAACTCAAAATTAAGCCCGTGCAGGCCCAATTTAGAGTTATTCAGGGCCCTATTCACCTTTTAATTCTACTTGGAATGAACTTCTAGCTAAGGAAGGACTCTAAGTAGTATATAAAGGTGTCACATTCATCATTGCAAAGAGGGGGAGAAGCTTTGGAGAGTGAAATCCGAAGCTGTTTTTTGACTAGTAAATTCGAGCTATCAATTCAACTCCGAATTCGATGCGTTGCATATGCCTGCGAAGCCTCTTAAGTCTAAATTCCAAATCAAAAATTGGATCTATATTCAAAGGTCTAGAGAAAGAGATAACAAAAATGGTGAGACTGCGCAAAGCTGAAGAATAAGTCGAAATTCGACCTATTTGGCCAAATTCGACCTATTTGGCCCAAATTCGACCTATTTGGCCCAGTTCGACCTATTTGAAAGCCCAATTTGAGCTATTTCAAAATAGCTCTAATTCGACTTATTTTGAATCATAGTTCTACTTGAATTGCACTTTTAGCTGAATAAGGACTCTTATGACTATATAAGGGGGTCTCATGCCTCATTCTAAGGTACGTTTTTCATATTTCAAGCATTCCTTTCGATCTATATAAGTCGAATTTGAGTTTTCGGGCCAATTTTGAGCTATTTGAGGCCCGTTTCGACCTATTGGGGCCCAAATTCGACCTATTTAGGCCCAAATGTGACCTATTTAGGCCCAAATTCGACCTATTTACCCTAAATTCGACCTATTCAGGCCAAAATTTGACCTATCTAGGCCTAAATTTGACCTATTTTGTGAGGACCGCGCCCCACGAGTCACAATCCGATCGGAGTTGGTCCGGTGTTGGCCACCTAACAAACCCAACTCAGACTGAACTATATCTCATAGGAAGGGGTCTCACTGACCAGGATCAAAACCATATCATTATAATAAAATAATTTTACTTTAAATACAGCGGAAGTCTTTGGAATACAAATACATTTTACAAATTTTAAAAATGATGTAAATACAAAATCAAACACTTAACAATTTTTGCAAAGTTTCCAAAAGCGGACTTGTCGATCATTCGTTCCATCCGTGCTGCTATACCAATCTTACTCTGAGAAAGGGACATATAGAACAAAAGAGGGGTAAGTCTTTAATGACTTAGTGAAATTCTTAGATCATGACAATAATCAAACAGTAAATCAGAACAAAACGAACAAGAATGACCAGAGTAATTACATCTGCATCATTGAACTGAAATTATCGGTTTAACGATAACAGATCCAACCTTAACTCCCAAAATTCAACCGTATACCTCCTGACGAGGAGCTACCTCGCAACAAAACAGAAAACATGCTCGTGTACATGTCAATCTAACACGCGGGTCACAACCAACTCCTGGCTGCAAGCGGCGCTTAGACAGAATGGGTATTAAGTTGAAATACTTAAACTGACAGCCCTTTGCTGCCCAGCAGTAAATCTTCTCAATCCCTAGGCCCAACTTCCGGAAGGCGTCTGAAACAAAATTATCAGATGAGCTAGTAAGTCGGACAAAATCCGTTGCTCGTTTTTGAGCTACATAGGCCGAACATAGTTCGTTGCTCGTTGCACAATTCAAGAATCGATAGGGTGATCATGATACCAGGATAATTATGATTATGAAGAAAATTTTCGATTATGAATTAAATGAGATTTGATTTAACAATAGGCAAGAAAACTGATTATGTAAAGAATTAACAATTATCAATATAAAAGCATTAAAATGGTGATAGAATATTGCTCGTGATTCGAAACAAAGAATCACAATTGTTATGTCCAAGTTTCTCAGGGCCGGATGCCAATCAGGGTTTTGAATAAATCAGAAATCAAAACTCACCTTTTACCGTACGAGAAATTCTTGATTAACGTCGATAGTTGCAGAACCTTAAATAAATCAAAAAAGATATATCAATTGTTTGCTCATAAATTTACAACCATAAACATATTTGTTCAATATTTATCATATTTAAAGAAGTTCAATTAAATATCTAATTATTGTTAATTTTGGATAAATCCAACATTTACCTATTTTAACTTTAACAATGACGTGCAAATATAAATCATAAGATTTACCATTTCAATGTAACCGGTTGAAAACTAAATCAATTTACAAAATTATTATTAAAGTCTCCATTTCTAATTTATTAACAACATATTTAATATTAATATATACATATGCATCAATGCATATTTAAACACTTTTTAAAACAATATTTCTTAACAATATTCTTGTAAATTACTTATTAAATAATAATCTCAATCCAAAAACTTTACCATGATCTTAACATTGAACAAATACTTCAGTAAGCCCTTGAATAAAATCATATCATATATATAACTTTGGTAAAAACTAATTTTCTTATAGTTATTAGTATAAAATTACATAATATTGCATATATCACTAATAACAATTAAAATAAATTGTAAACATTTAGATCTAATTAAAATTAATGTTTTCAGAATACTTATCATGCTAATAAACTAGATCAGATGATTAGATCACAAGATAAACACAATACTTCAATTAAAGTTAAAGAAATTGAAAGATCAACCGTAAAACAAACTACATGTCTTCTAAATGTTGCAAAATCCATGAAAAATATTAAACATGATTATAAATTATGATCAATTGATCCAACATCATTATTATTATGTAATGAGTCCATATTAATGATCAATTTCATGATTTGTGTAGCTTTTGCAACATATATTGGTTAATCAAAATGTTTATGCAAATATGAGGCAGAAAACTGTAGCAATCTTAGATTCACCTTCAATTCGACTTTCAAACGATATGATAATCTGAAATTGGTTGAGGGGTTTAATCTTAAACATCCTCGAGAGTATGTAGCTTCAAAATCAGATCAATAGGACAAGGTTTGGTATTTTAAATAAATAATGAAAGATAGGAGTTGTTTTCGGATTTTCTGGACAATGGTACGTATTTCTAATTTTTAGACCCCTCAAACGACTTTAGTTGAAGAAGGTTTCTGAAAATAAATGTTATGTTACACAATAACCAGTATATGGTAAAATTTCAGAGAAATAATCGAAGTTTTGATATGGTTTTCGGACTTCTAAAGTTTCTGTACCCAAACTGGGAGTTTTGACCAATCTCGGTCTTGAGGATTTTTAAGGACTATAAACAAAGCTTAAAGGACTGAAACAATTTTTCTAAGAATTTAAAAATCAAGAGGAAGAACTTTGCAGAAAAAAAGAAGAGAAGATTTGGATAAGAGAGGTGTGTGAAAATTGTTGAAGAGAGCCTCCCTTTTATAGGTGAAAATTGGGAGACAAGGATTAATTACCATACCCTACTCATTTTTATTTTAATCCAAGCTAGGCCACCCTAATTATGAAGATGTTTCCAGGCCTTATCTGATAGGATTTTATAAGAATAAATATTAGAAATATCTAGCATAAAAGACAAAGCAAAATTACCTTTTTACAGATGTAAATGTAAATATGTGAAGATTTACCATTGTAAATGAATGTGTGGATATTTTGAAACTAAAAGGGACCACTTTGAATGTTTTCATAACTCATTTGCTCTTAAAGAAAATATTTGTGGTCAATCATAAATTTTCAAAAGGTGATGGACTAAATTGTAATATTTTCAAATCTTTTGGGGTAAAAATCATATTTTCAAAAAATTCAAGGACTAAAATGAAAATTCGAAAATACTTTTATTTTCTTCCAAATTTCAGGGCCGTTACATATTTGGTCTAAATTCGACCTATTCATGCCAAAATTTGACCTATCTAGGCCCAAATTCGACCTATTTGGCCTAAATTCGACCTATAAATTCGAGCTATTGTCTCTCACGACAATACCTCGCATTCCGACCTATCTGACTTGAGCGTCGGAGTGCCATTGCCGGAGAAGGCACCGGCTTAGTTTACGTGTGGTGTTGAGTGCAGGTTCCGAACTCAAAAGCTACTTGAGCATCCATCAGGAACTAAAGCAGTCTGACGTGGAGTATTGGAGGTTTGACACGTATCCAGACGAAAATACCCCACATCACCAAGTATTATGACCATTGCATTAGCACACATTGGTGGATCTGCCCATCTGAAGTAATCACACTGCAACATGCAACAAACTTAGAGTAAGTATGAAATCCATACAAACTTGAGAATACAGTGTGAAGTGACAAGAAAGATGTTTAGTACGTCGTTGTCGGAGCACCGCCAGAAACGCCGCCCAGGATTGTTCCTTGTCTAGCTAGTATTCATCACTCTGGTCAAACCACACGGACAGAAAGACTACATTGCACTGAAAAAGTTGAACACGTTTATTTCCATGGAAAAGTTGCAATAACAATATGGCTTAAATTTTGGCCTTCATGATGAAACAACGTGTTTTATAAGAACAAACACATACCTCTGAGTTGGAAGATATCTTTATGGATCACCAATGTCCTTACTTCACTTCCCTCAGACTACTTGCCTGAGCAGTGGACTGATATGTTGAGTGACACGACTTATAAGGGGGCAAGTGATTTTATGTTCAGTTGTATCATGTATGCCATATAAATATACTGTGAATACATTGGAAAGTGTACATATACCTCCTCATACAAAACTTCTACAAAATATGTCACAAGTCAAACTGAACTTTCCACCATTCAATGCATATTGACATGAAATGTCCCACATGGTCCAAATGTTATTTTAGTTGCATATTTACATAGTTTTTTCACAACAGGTGGTGTCCATATATGGCCATATTGCAAATAGTGTTCTTCGGTTTAACTTTTCAATTTGGATGTATAAGGGAAATGTCATTTAAAACCGGTTGCTTCTACATTTTTTGACATCAAAATATTTCAAGTTTTCCAGATTCCATGCAGCCATAAACTCATTTGATTGTGAACTTGGCAGCCATATGTTGCTTGATTTGTGTGATCTCATATATGTCACTTTCTGCTGGGATGATATCATCTACATAAACACAGGGGACAGTGATAGATGAATCAGTTGACTTAATAGACAAATTGCAATCAGTAATGGTTTGTGGAAAACCACAAGCAGTTAAACAAGAAGTAAGCAGACTGAAAACTGGAGAAGCCTGTTTTGAACCAGGTTAACACTTTTAGTTCGGAGGCAAACTCTGTTGTCATTTGGTTGCCAATATCCAGTTGGAGGAGTTGTTAACATCTAACTGATGTAAATGCCACATGCAGGCAGCTGATAAAACTTGTACTACATTTACAGTAGCATGGAAATATCAGCTTGCTCATGAATGGATCAGTACAAAAAGAACCAGGCTTCAACTGATCTGAATATGAGTCTGGAGCAGAATTAGATTTAATGGGGAAAGATGTTTTCATATAAGCCAACATTCCTTGAAATAAGTAACTTTCAGGTAGACAAATTTCATGAGCAAAAACCCTTACCCAAATTTAAGATGAATTTTGTGAGTTTATTAGTTCTCACAGTTTTGATTTTCACAGCAAATTGATATAAGACAGTCTCATAAAAGGTGAAAGGATACTGTTTGACATCAGATTTATGTTTTAAAAGATAAATCCAAGTGGCACGACTATGGTAATCAACAATAGCTAAGAAAAAGCTGTAACCATCAAGAGAAGTAACAGAAAAAAGGCCCCCAAAAAATCCCACATTAATCCAAAAACATGTATTAGAAACAGTAGAACTAACAGGAAAAGAGAGTTCTTCTGCTTGGATAAACTGCAAACATTACATGGAAGATACAGAAGTACTAGGAAACTTAGTTTCTAACAGGTACATGGAGTGAAGAATAAATCACATGAGTTTTTTGGCTATAGCAGTGTTTTCAGAGTGAAGAATAAACAAGGTGGCACTATTGATCTACACATAAAGCTCACACATGGTAACAATGGTTTAATTAACTTGCTTTTAATGTTATTACTTATTTGCTACAATCAGATTGTATCCGGTAGCTCTCTCTTTGTTGAAAAAACTAACTCTTGTTTTACTATTCTTTGGGCCATTTGTACATGGCATTATCCCAGAAGTTCACATCATTCTCAGATTTTTAGAGGTTCAAACACAAGATTCATGATAAATTTACATACAAAGACATGGTAAACTATAAATATATGTTAGTAATCCAAAGTTAAAAAGCACTGTTGATGTAGCAACCAACTGAAGTTAACCATTGCAAGATAAAACTCATAATACATTAAACATAATTGTTCTTACACCGCCAAAATGAAACACAAAACAAAATACTAAAACCCTTCCACTCCCCTACACTCCCACAACACCCACCAAACCACACAACCAACCGACAACCATTGACGAGGGTGAGTTTCAAACCCCGTTAAAAGGCTCGGTGTTGAAGGTGAAGAATCGGTGGAGGATGTGGTATCCGTCCAGTCCCTCGGTGCAACAATAGTTCTCCAATGGCGTCTCCTACCTCCAAAAAAATAGGAAACAACACATTTGATCAGTATTTATATGGGTATGTTAAAAAAATGAGTACAGGAGCAACACATAGTTGCATGAACTATTAACTTACCGGAGCCTCTCTGTAGTATCACGCGTGATTGGTCACGACAACACGGATGCGTGGATTGTATACCATGCCAGGACTGGTGGTAAGGAAGTGCTGAAACATCAGGTACCGCCTGCAAAGTACAACAATCCGGGTTCGGACGCTGCGGTACAATTGGACATGCAGTATCCCTCCACCAATGCGCCTCAAAGTAATAGTATATGTGATGCTTTGGCTTGACTAACGTCGCTCTCGGCGGTATATCCGGCAGAAGCGTCGCATCTCCCTCATCAACTCGTGATCCTTATAAGGGCCACACTCATCGTTGTACTCCATGAAGTCAGCGATTGCCGTCGTTTTTGTGACTTCAAAATCTGTAATCTGCAATGCATAAATCAACAATCAGGTTACCAGAACAATTCCATTACATTTGACGTGGTAATTCAGTCCACCTAAAGCACATAACAACACAATGCAGGTCTTGTGTACCACATAGATTACAATATCAGTCGCAACATACATATCTTACAAACACCATAATACTAATACTACTACTAACACCATAATATGATCAGTGTACAACCCAGACAACGAATGCATTGTACAAAATATAGTGGCATACCTAATTGATATCTCATAAACCAAGTATAGAAAGGGCAATATTAAGAACCAAGTGTGCTTGTCAGATTTATCACCTCCAAAATCGACTCAAAGTAGTTGCATGTACAAGAGTATAAAACTCCCCACGTCATTCAAATAATAACTAGGGGAATCAACTAGATGCATGCAGTATGAGATTTAACCACAAAATATACAAAATATACATATCGAACAACTATACAGTCTCCATACACACGGTTTGGTACGTAAAGAGAGAGTGGATTTGGGTCAAGAATTACCTGATTGCTTCCTACACTCTCCTCCATCGACATTTTACACAATAACGTAGAATGTAGAGTTAGTGAGAGTTGTTTGGCTCGAGAAGATGAACAGTTGCGCAGATGTGTTTTTTGCAGAGCCACACACAATGTTATGCCCTCCAATGACCGGTGGAATGTGAAGGGGTGAAATGTCCTTTCAATTTCCTTTTTCAAAAAAATAGGGATAAAAGCATTAAACCCCCTATACTATAGGGGGTGCAGCGATTTGCCCCTTGAACTTTTTTTTTGGGCAACAAGCCCCCTATACTATGGATAAACAAGACTTTTTGCCCCCTGATCGAATTTCCGGCCAATTGTTTCCGGAATTTGAAACGTGAACATGAGCATTCGGTATTATTTAACCTCAAATTCAATAAAATGAACTTTTTTCACTTCGATTTTTGTTATATTTCTTTAATTTTCAAACCATAGTTTAAATGATCAAAATTTAGAACTTGAAAATTCAGAAAAATATAACAAAAATCGAAGTGAAAAAATGGCATTTTATTGAATCTGAGGTTAAATAGTGATGAACCATCATGTTCACGTTTCAAATTCTGGCAAAAATTGGCCGAAAATTTGATCAGAGGGCAAATTATTTTTTCCAGTCAATAGTTGAGGAGGCAAAGTGCTTATTTATCCATAGTAGACGGGGCTTTTTGCCAAAAAAAAAAAGTTAAGGGGGCAAATTGCTACACCCCTTATTGTATAGGGGGTTTAACGCTTTTTTTATCCCTAAAAAATAATGTAAAGAAAGGAAGTTAATATATATAATTCTGTTGCCTTTAACCGCTAATTAACAAGAGACACACGGCCGTTTATTTTAAAAAAGTTGGCAACTCTTTCTTTCTACTCCAATTAATTTTGATTAAATATGTAATAAGTGAAGTTTAATATCGACTACCTTAGGAGGTGAAGATATTGATCACTCTTTATGTGTTTCTGATTTGGCATAAACATACTAAATATATTTTTTCCACAACTCATTGTCATTGTGTAAAACAGCCTTCAACAAACACATTTGAACATGGTTGAAGCTATCACAAAAACCCCTTGTTTGCAACTATGAGGTTATGTTGAAGTTAAATTTATGTGGTACACCAACAATGGTTTTTTGCCTAATACACGTGTTTCTGTGTGTGTGTTTGTTGTCCACAATGACAGTAGTGAAATAATAAAGATGGTTCAAATCCACAAATAAATTTATAAAAACACAGCAGTTGATCAACACATAACAACCGAAATACTACTCAAGGTTAATTGTCTTGACAAAGTACCAAATACTACCATAGTTTAACACAAAATGTACTTTGCTGCTACCATTGTATAATAAGAAGAATACTAACGATGTTCTAAAGAGGGCAACTACATTCCTATTACATCGAAGAAAGTACTCATCCACCAACGAGTATCCTCTATCATTTGGTGGGATCCATGAGACACCACGCTCCCCTGGGAAACGACGCTCTCCTGGTAGTCTTGCAGCTTTCTTCACCTTAAACACAGTCTTGTATGAAAAGTACTCAGAGCAGTGGCTTGGAGAAGAAGCATTTGTACGGGAATGGTTCCTTCACATAAACAACAGTGGGTTAATCCTTCACTCGTACTGAAAAAGCAACAAATTATGGAGAAGAAGAGCATGTGATAAATTTCATCCCTATAGCAACAAAAATGTAAATGCATTAGCATGAGAGTGAACCTACATTGCTCGGATTGTAGGGGTATCCGGAATCCCTGAAAAACTTTACGTTGACTTTATCCAAAGTTATCCCCGGAAGCATTAGCCAATCCGAGAAAATTTGGAACCGCCTCCGTAAGATCGCCGTCCGCGGCCTTTTGACAAATGTGAAGAAGCTACAGAGGAACCCCACAACACGCTCCATGACAGCAACAGTCGATATATCGTTGTGGTCACTAGACACCTCAAGGCCCAAAACAACACAATTGTCGGTGGCTTCATCCCAAGCCAAGAAGCCTGTTCAGACGTCTTGTTCAAGGAAACGGCTTCGTGTCTACAAAAAATCCAATAAGTAGCATGAGCATATGGTACACAACATGGGAACTTCTTTGGTTTATACAAGGTAATCTGATGCAACGTGCATATTTAGCATGACAGATATCGTGTTGAAAAGGCACAATATCGAGACGGTTAACTTATATTCCGTATCCGGATACCAGTGAATGCTCATCAATTTGTGCTACACAGATTAATATAATGCAGTTGTACAGCAGGAAACAAGATTACATTTCTCTTGTTAGACATGGTTGAAGTTCCTGGATTATTGGTTTTACTACAAATATTCAAACATTTGGGGCATGCTACACTAATCTAAAGGACTGCAGACTAAAATGAAGCATATACAACCAAAGATTAACACAAGCTTAACCCTGTCACATGCTCAAACAATCCAACGTATAGAAAATTTCAAAACGCTGCCGCAAGATGCAATGCGTACAATATCATATGCTGAAAAACTATACTACGTACCCTACCTAGTAACGATTACTAACCCCTCTGGGGAACGTCTCTAACTACCCACGACACAATATTTGTGCCTCTCCATACTACCAAGTTAAAACTAGTTACCAAAGCAAAGCAAAATAACTCCTCCTAATAACATACAAACTATTATGCAAATTCGAAAATAACAAATGTAACAAATTTGTAGCATTAGGACCAAGTCGTTGACAACTGTTTGGAAAAAAACACGAAGCTATCTGATGTACTATTTTTCGGTACCGCCACGTCATAATATCCCATACAGTACCACGAGCGTATTTCAGGACATATTATGCCACGTCAGCATTATTAGTCGAATTCGAGCTATAGAGCAATTCGAGCTATAGAGCAATTCAAGGAATATTAGTCGAATTCGAGCTATAGAGCAATTCGAGCTATTTGAAATAGCTCTCGTTCGACCTATATTGAGTGCATTTCGAGTTATTTGAGGGTCATTTCGATCTATTTCAAGACGTTCATTTCGACTTATAGTGCCACTTTGAGGTGTTTCGTTTCGACCTATTCAACATATTTCGATCTATCTGTTCGAGCTATTGTCTCTCACGACAAGATCTCATATTCCGAGCCATCTGACTTGAGCGTTGGAGTGCCTTTGCCGGGAAGGCACCGACTTAGTTTACGTGTGGTGTTGAGTGCAGGTTCCGAACTCAAAAGTTGTTTAAGCATCCAGAAGGAACTAAAGCAGTCTGACGTGGAGTGTTGGAGAGTGGACACGTATCCAGACGAAAATACCCCACATATGTGGCACCGTCTGTGGGAACCACTAAATGCACTTAGGAACAAACACCATCATTGATTCGATGGCTCATCACAGAGTTGCAGAGAGGAACGGAATGGCCAGAAGAACAAGATCACAGAGGGAGGATGAGAACCGAATGACTGATGCATCCGAACACACATCAGTGGCAGCACCCAATACTCCCTTAGACCCACCACGTGATACAGCAAATCAACCTGAAGTTCCTCCCACGAAACAACAACTGTTGAATTCTGCTCAATTGGATCAAATCATGACAGCTTTTCAAAGGACTATGGTACCAATGATTGTGCAACAATCAGCTAACACTTATGTGCAGCAGAATATTCAAGCACCAATTGCACAACAAACATCGGCGGAGCAAGCAAGGCCTTAACAGACGCGACGTCGTGCTGATTCGAGGCAACATACTCATACAAGGTTGACAAGACCTACTAGAAGGGATACGTCACATTCACCTGAAAGAAGAAATCCTTGTTCAGTGAGAACCAATGCAAATAGACCTCCAAGCATAGCAACGGTTAGAGATGGAGAAATAGTGAGAGGTCCTGATGTTCGTCCAGCCGCAAGTCATACAGCGGGGAGAAACAGGGATCTCCTGATAGAGTTGTTCGAAGGCCAAAACCTGTCATTTCTGAACATATTCCACTAATGGAGAAGCTAAGTCCATTGTGTGAGGCAATCAACAACTTGACACTGAAAGAAGGAACTATTCTTCCTGAGATGAAGAAGTATGATGGAACGACTGATCCTACAGCATACTTTGATGACTTGGATGTAGAATTGCAGATTCTGGGCTACAACCAGAACTTAAGGGCAAAGTTTATATCGCTAAGTCGGAGGGGAACTGCCAAGGAATGGTTCAAGAAGTTGCGTTCACGCACAATTGAATCATCTGAACAGTTCAGAAGCATGTTCATCAAGAAGTTTGCTACTTATTGATTGAAGAAGAAATCTCCAAGTACATTATTCAATATCCATAGAAAGCCCGATGAAACATTGCGAAAATACATAGAACGTCTCAATGTGGAGATTGGAAGAGTGCAATCATCTATTGTTGATTTGGTTATATCTGTGTTGGAGAATCGCTGCCAGAGTAAGAAGCTGATAGAAGTAATCACATGGGACGCACCAGACTCTATTGAGCAAATCATGGATCTTGCTCGTTCAGTGAGAACTAATGCAAACAAAGCTCCAAGCAGAGCAACAGTTAGAGATGGAGAAGTTAACTCAAGGCAGAGAGTTCTTGATGTTCGTCCAACCGCAAGTCATACAGCACGGAGAAACACAGATCAGCCTGATAGAGTTGTTCCAAGGCCAAAACCTGTCATTTCTAAACATATTCCACTAATGGAGAAGCCAAGTCCATTCTGTGAGGCAATCAGCAAGTTGACACTGAGAGAAGGATCTATTCTTCCTGAGATGAAGAAGTATGATGGAGCGACTGATCCTGCAGCACACTTTGATGACTTGGATGCAGAATTGCATATTCTGGACTACAATGTGAACTTAAGGGCGAAGTTAATATCGCTAAGTCTGAGGGGAACTGCATGGGAATCATTCAAGAACTTGCATTCAGGCACAATTGAATCATCTGAACACTTTAGAAGCATGTTAATCAAGAAGTTTCCTACTTATCGATCGAAAAGAAATTTCCAAGTACATTATTCAATATCCATAGAAAGCCTGATGAACCATTGGGAAAGTACATAGAACGTCTCAATGTTGAGATTGGAAGAGTGCAATCACCTACTATTGATTTGGTTATCTCTGTGTTGGAGAGTCGCTGCTAGAGTAAGAAGCTGATAGAAGTCATCACTTGGGAAGCACCAGACTCTATTGAGCAAATCATTGATCTTGCTCGGAGATTGATTGACATAGAGGAGGCCACTATGAATCAGGGATTGATGGATTCACCAGAAATCGCTAGAGGAAAGGAGAATAGAGACTAGAGGAAGGATGGTAGAGGGAAAGATCGTGACCGTAATCGACCACCCTTCAAGAGATTTGACAACTATACTACATTGGGAAAACAAATTGGTGAAATTTATGAAATCGCGAAGGATAGTGGGATATTCAGATCACCTAAACCCTTCAGAGAAACTGAGGAGACGAAGTAGTCCAGGAGATATTGCAAGTTCCATAGGAAGAATGGGCATTATACTAATGAGTGCAAAGCCTTAAGGAATGAAATTGAGCGACTTATCAAGATGGGAAACTCATTGTGTGCATCATTGAGAATAAGGAATCGCGAGAGAAATTGTCAGGTGGACGTAAACGGAGTCGATCTCCACATGAGAAGAATGATGAACCTAGGCTTAAGAAGGGTAACAACAACGATGCTGCTGAAAACGGAATTAATGTGATTGCTAGAGGACCGACTGGCGCTGACTCAGCCAAAAGCAGAAAACGGATTTCACGCGACATACACAATGAGCGTTTGAAACGTCCAGAGTTTGATCTTGTCTGTGCAGTAGACAAGTTGGATACAAGAATCACATTTGATGATAGTGATTTTGATAGTTTGTCTTCACAAGCTAAGGAGGCGCAATACTTAAATTGCCTTATGGTGGTTTCAACAGTGATTGCAAATCATGCGGTAAAGAGGATCATGATAGGCAATGGTTGCTCAACCAACATTATCTTTATGGATGCATTGCAACAGATGAAGTTAGGACAATATCAAAATAACGGAAGTAAATTCGTCGTTATTGGGATTTGGTGGAGGCAAAGTTAAACCCGTTGGAAGGATAATGTTACCAACATCTTTTGGGGAAAATCCATGAAGGAGAACTTTGAATGTGGAATATCTCATTGTTGACATTCCTTTTCCATACAAGGTGTTGGTTAGAAGGCCCGGAATAACTGCATTTGCCATGATCATATCAACAGTACATGAGAAGATCAAACAAATTTCCAACACCTTGGGGAATTGCTGAACTTACTACAAACTATCGCGACTCTTGGAGTTCTATGTTACATCAACTAAACCAAGTAAGGCGAAAACTGATCCCAATGTCGCGATGATCGGTATTCATCCTTTAGAAACGCCTGAAATAGTTGAACATATGGATACAGAGATGGTGCTTGCAACACAAGAGGATCATACCGAGATGCCGGAAAATCTTGACTCTCTAAACGAGAAAATTGCGCCACAGGAGACTAAGGAGGACAAGGAAGATAAAACTACCTTGCGCTACAAGAAACAAATGGAGATTGAGTGTATGAAACCCTCTGGAATATTCAAGGAGGTTATTCTGGTGAACAATGAACCTGACAAGGTCATTAATATTGGTAGTGAGTTGCCATGTGAGATTGAGAAGGCATTGTTAGAATGCTTGTGGAGAAATTTTGATGTATTTGCATGGACAGACTCGGATTTGAAGGGAATAGACCCTCGAGTTGCGGTACATCACCTGAATGTCAATCCGGATGCCAAGCCTGTTCGACAGAAGAAGAGACACTTCAGTGATGAAAAGAACAAGACTGCAGAATTGGAGGTACAAACAAAGTTAGCTGCAGGTCACATAATTAAAGTACGACATTCTGAATGGCTCAGCAACATTGTAGTTGTACAGAAGAAGCGAACTGTATGGCGTATATGTTTGGATTACACTGATTTGAACAAGCATTGTCCGCGAGATCCTTTTCCTTTACCCATAATTGATCTTGTGGTTGACTGTACTGCTGGATGCGCTTTACTAAGTCTCTGCGATGCACAGAGCGAATTTCATCAAATCCTAATGGCTGTCAAAGATCAACACAAAATGACTTTTATCACAGACAGAGGCATATTCTGTTACAGAGTGATGCCGTTTGGCTTGAATAATGCAGGAGCAACCTTTTCAGAGGCTGGTAGCAAAGATGTTCTATCATCAAATTGGTAAGACCATGAGGTTTACATCGATGACATGCTTATCAAGAGTCTAAAGGCGGAGGACCACGTTAAACATCTTGATGAGGCTTTTGGTATCATGAAACAATACAGAATGAAGTCAAACCCAAAGAAGTGTACATTCCGAGTCAAGGCGGGAAAATTTCTGAGCTTCGTGGTAAACGAGCGAGGCAGTGATGCTAACCCAGACAAGATTAAGGCTATAATGGATCTACCATCTCCCAAGTCTGTTCGCGAAGTGCAACAATTGGTGGGGAGAATCACGGCACTTAGCCGTTTCATTTCACATTCTGCAGAGAAGGCTTACATTTCTTCAAGAAGCTACGCAAGACACCAAAGTTTGTTTGGACCGAGGATTGTGAGGAAGACTTTCGCCAATTAAAGGTCTATCTCACGACAACACCATTATTATCTAAGCCCAAGGATAACGAGATGCTCTATCTCTACTTGGCCATAACGAAGAACTCATTAAGCACAATACTTGTGCGCAAAGAAGATAGGAAACATCTAGTAATCTATTACGTGAGCAAAGTGTTAAATGGGGCAGAACTAAATTATCTAGAAAACGAAAAGATAGTATATGCACTCGTGATAACTGCACGGAAGTTGAGGCCATATTTTCAATCACATCTGGTCACTATCTTAACTAATCAACCATTGAAGCAAGTTATGGCAAAACCGAAAACATCAGGCAGACTAGTGATGTGGGCGATTGAGCTAGGCGAGTGTGGTTTGGTGTATTTTACAAAGACTGCGATTGAAGCACAAAGGTTGGCGGACTCTGTGGTGGAAACTATATAAGAGGCAGAACAAGCGCCCGATGTAGCCATGGTGACGGAGGAAACTAAAAAGGATACATCTGGGATTGCAAAGGAAACATGGACTTTCCAGGTAGATGGATCTTCCACAGTTGATGCTGGTGGCGCAGGAGTCTATCTAAGATCGGCGGATGGAAGAGAGTTTGATTATGCTATAAGACTAAATTTTCAAGTTACAAATAATCAGGCCGAGTATGAGGCTATGCTAGCTAGAATTCAAATGGCAAAATCATTGGGGATAACAAAACTTGTTGCATTCACAGATTCACAACAAATTGCTAATCATTTCGAGGGGAGGTATGAAGCTAAGGAGACTGCAATAGTTAAGTATCTTGACAAGCTAAAGGAAGTGGCATCAAACTTCGAGACATTTACTATCTCACAAATCCCACGAGAGGAAAACGAACGGGCCGACTCTCTGTCGCAATTTGCAAGTACTGCTGAAGTCTTTGTTGAAAGGCGGGTTACCTTAATGGCTGCATAGCAACCTTCGATTGGTAAAGGGGGCAAATCGAAGCCAACACAAGCATTGGACTACGCTCTGCCAGTGGAGGTTGAGGAATGTTGGAAGAACGAAATTATTACTACTTACAAAACGGAAGTCTGCCAAGTGATCCACAAGCGGTCAGAAGGCTAAAGTGCAAATCGGCAAGATTCACAATGTTCAACGGAGAACTTTACAAAAGGTTGTTTGAAGGACCACTCTTAAGGCGTCTGTTGCCTGCACAGGCAAAACAAGTCTTAAGAGAGATTCGTGAGGGAAGCTGTGGAAATCATTCAGGAGGAGGATTCTTGGCACAGAAAATACTCTGGCAAGGATATTTTTGGCCAACTATTATGAGAGATGCTATGGACTACACTAGGAAGTGCAGAAGTTGTCAACTACATTCAAAGATTATTCATACACCTGCACAACCTATGACAACAGTGAGCTATGGATGTCCGTTTGATCAATGGGGGACAGATATTGTTGGACCAATGCCAATAGCTTCTGGAGGTAGAAAATGGCTATTGGTAGAAGTAGAATATTACACTAAGTGGGTTGAGGCTGAAGCACTTTTGTCAATAACGGAGGCTAATGTGTCGCAATTTATTTGGAAGAATATCGTATGTACATTTGGAATTCCAAGGGTCTTAATTTTCGACAATGGAAGGCAGTTCCCAGGATTAAAGATTCAAGAGTGGTGGAAGGACATGAAAATTGAACAGCGGTTCACATCTGTTACGCATCCTTAAGCAAACGGGCAAGTTGAGGCTACAAACAATACACTGGTGAAGAGCTTGGGAAAAAGGTTGGAAGGAGAAGGACGAAATTGGGCTGGGGAGCTACCTGGGATACCATGGGCATATCGCACAACACCTCGAACTTCAACTGGAGAGACTTCATATTTGCTAACATTGTTCTGAAGCAGTGATACCTGCACAGATTGGGATGCCAACTTATCCTATTGTTACATATGATGAAGAACAAGCAATAAGAGCAAGACAAATGGACCTTGAACTGATAGGAGCAACAAGGGAAGAAGCTTTCCAACGTACTCAAGCTTACAAATCTATGATGGCTAAAGCCTACGGTAACAAGGTTCGTTTTCGGAACATTCAAGTGGGGGACTTGGTATTGAGGAAAGTTGAAGCTACTAAGCATGTTGGGAAGTTGAAGCCGAACTGGGAAGGACCATACATAGTTGAGAAAGCAAGCGCCAAAGGATATTACTACTTACAAGAGTTGGGTGGAAGGACTTTGTCACGCCCCTAAAACGTCAAGAATTTGAGAAGGTTTTACAGTTAGGACACTAGGATTCTAACAGCCTTGTGGCACGATAGAACCGTAGTTTCAATGTTATATTTGCTTATTCTTTTACGAATTACGAGTCTCTGCACATGGACTCCAATTGTAATACTTAGCAGCGAACTACAGGGACTTGATTCCTAGCCACCTATATACGGCAGGATACAAAGGCAACTCGGAAGTTACTCGAGCTCAGTCCCAAAACTTATAAAATATCCTATTTTATTCAAGTTTAATTGTTTGCCTACATCTTACTTACATGTTTATCAGCACAAGCATAATTAAAATTGAGTTCAAACACTCAAACGTATAAGTATAAACACTTAGAAAAATTGAGCATTAACACTCATAAAACGAGCACAAGCCCTCGTAAAGCCCAGAATAAGCCCTCGCACTCATAAAACGAGCACAAGCACTCGTAAAGCCGAGCACAAGCTCTCACACTTATAAAACGAGCCCAAGCACTCGTAAAACCAAGCACAAGCCCTCGCATTCATAAAACGAGCACTAGCACTCGTAAAGCCGAGCACAAGCCCTCGCACTCATAAAACGAGCACAAGCACTTGTACAGCCGAGCATAAGCACTAGCAAAATTGACACAAGTACTTGTAAATAAAACACAAGTACTCTAAAAAGAGTAACAACGGTAACACAATTAGCACGAAAAGGAAAAATAGATGCATAATTACTCGATCACAAAGCATACAAGTATGGAAAACACATTCATCAACAAGAAAAACAAAAAGATAAAAACATATAAGGCAAAAAGACACAAAGCAATCTCGATAACCAATATGTACTAAAAAACGAGAAATAAGTGCTAAAAATGCACAGAAGTCAACATAATCAAAAAATACTGTACGAATGAAAAGATGTTCTAAAAAAAGCTACGGCACAAGCGCAGGATATAACGCACAGAGGCCGATCAAAACAGCATCAGGGGAGAAGGTTCAACCCAAGCGACTCCACAGCACCCTGACTCTGCTCCTCGATGTCTTCAAATGACTAAGTCAGGGGGCCAGTGTCGTCGACACGTACGCGGCGTGGGGACTGGAGCGGGAGCATCTAGCATCACCTTATCTGTCTCCATCAGAACCTCAAGAACCTGAGGGACGGAGGCCATCTCATCCTCCTCCAGTGGAGCAGATGGCGCAGCAACAACGGAAGTAGAAGGTTGGTCAGCCAAGTAATCCGAAAGACACACCTGCTGCAAGGGGAAAACATGGGCAAACGGATCATGCTTAGGCAAACTAGCCTCTTCCTCAAGAGCGAGATCAGCAGCAGCCACGGCAGTACCTGAGGTCTCACCAGCCTCAGTGTCATCCTCCTTCAGGGAATCGAGGATGTTGAAATCCTCCTTATTAAACCCCATAGCTAGAGCACCTCGAGCTATCACATCATCCAGGGCCATGCTGTAGCCCTTCGCCGTGTTATACCCGCCCCTGGTCATGGCAAACTCCTACCAAGTCACCGAGCGGAAGAACTGGATGGCCATATATACCTTTTCATCGTCAAGAAGCTCCTATATAGTCACAAAATTAAAGTATCAACACAAGATAAATAATGTAGAGTGAATGAAAAAGTTAGACTAAAAAGGGGTTACGTCGCGCATCGCCATAGCCGTCCTGCTCAGCAGTAACGAGTGCAGCTTTCACAACAACTGGCTCAGCTTCAAGCTTTGTGCGGACCTCATCAGCAGCCGCTACGGCATCCATTAGGGCCTTGATCATATCAGCATGATCATCGACCACCGCATTGCAATCGAGAAGATCCTGAGTAAGCTTAGCAGCATGAAGCTTCTCCTCCATAAGATCCTTCTCAGCGGCAGCAATAGCAGCGCGTATGACCTCCAACTCAGCAGTGGAACGCTGCAAGTCACCAACGACTACCTGCAAGTTCTTCTCAGCCTTAGACGCCTCCTTCTTTGCTTTCTTCTCAAGGTTCTGGGCCTGGACCGTTGCGCTGCGATGCCTCTCCAGCATCGAGTTGTACTGGCTCTGAGAAGTCATGGCAATGTCGAAGTTCTCCGCCATCGTTTGGGCGTTGATAAAGAACTGCATAAGGCAAGGAAAGTTAGTACAAAGGAAAATATAAGACAAACAGAGCAACTGGCATAATAACTTACTAAGTACAACGTAATGAACTGTACTAACCTCGCACATGGACAATGCCGTGCGGCTGATCAGCTTCTTGTGGCCAAGCTCCTTGAAGTACAGCTGGCGATCGTAGGCAGGCATGAAGCCCTTCATCAGATGAAGAGCAGTGGTGTCAATCATCTTGAACTGACCCGCTTCAACAGAGGTCCGAACGATCTCCTCGACGTCAATATCAAGCTCGCCCTCCTCATACGTGTTCGACGTGTCATGCGCAGGCCGCTTGCCACGGTGACGGTATCAGAAGAGGAAGGACTCTTCCTCGCAGAAGGGTCAGGACCCATCTCGTTCCTCCACCGAACAGCATCCACAATTGGCTGGATCCTCACTCTCTCAGTCGAAGGCGAGGGTGGAGGAGAACGCCCTGAGATGAAGGCCTCAGCATCGACCGGCGGCGAAGAAGGAGCAGCAGTGGAAGTCGACTGCGAAGGAGCTGGAGATGGAGACCGAGCTATCTTCACTGTTCACTCTGGGAGTATTTCGAGCTATGTATTTCAACCTATTTTTTGAGAGCTCTGGGTTACAGCGTGCGCAAGAAATGAAGAAATGAATTTCAACGCGGAGTATTTATAAGGGAAATGATGCGTAAATTACAGAAATGCCCTCATTTCAACCTATAGCCCATTTCGACCTATTTTTTAAATTCGACCTAACAAAATTCGAGTTACTACATTGGGTACGTATTTCGAGCTATTCTTTTTCGAGTCACCAAAAATAGCAAATTCGACCTATTTTTGAGTTTTGTTATTTTTGTCCAAAAGTTGGTTTTTTACACCGAGGCCGCTTTCGTTGCACGATTCTCGGTTACTTGACTTATTTTATAGTTTGTATGACCAATGTTTCTACACATTACTCTTACAAACTCGGGGACTCCATGATGTACCATCTTTCGGTACCGCCACGTCATAATATCCTATACAGTACCATGAGCGTATTTCGGGACATATTATGCCACATTAGCACCGTTATTTTTTAATTCAAAATTACAATTCAAGGAAAAACTCGGAAATAGGCCCAAGTAGGCCCGAATCAAGCCCATGCAAGCCCAATTTCGGCCAAAACTGGCCTATTTCGAGCTATTTCATGCCCAATTTAAGCTATCTGGGGCCCAATTTGATCTATTTTGAGGCCCAGTTCGACATATTTGGAAGCCCAATTCGAGCTATTCCAAAATAGCTCTATTTCGAGGTATCTTGAATTATAGTTCTACTTGGAGTGCAATTCTAGCTGAATAAGGACTCTTAATACTATATGAGGGGGTCCCATGGCTCATTTTTAGGTACGTTTTTATATTTTCAAGCATTCATTTCGAGCAATATTAGTCGAATTTGAGCTATAGAGCAATCATTTCGAGCTGTTTGAAATAGCTCTCATTCGACCTATATTGAGTGCATTTCGAGTTATTTGAGGGTCATTTCGATCTATTTAAAGACCTTCATTTCGACTTATAGTGCCACTTTGAGGTGTTTGTTTTCGACCTGTTCAGCATATTTTGATCTATCTGTTCGAGCTATTGTCTCTCACGACAAGATCTCATATTCCGACCCATCTGACTGGAGCGTCGGAGTGCCTTCTCCGGGAAGGCACCGGCTTAGTTTACGTGTGGTGTTGAGTGCAGGTTCCGAACTCAAAAGCTGCTTAAGGATCTAGCAGGGACTAAAGCAGTGTGACGTGGAGTGTTGGAGAGTGGACACATATCCAGACAAAAATACCCCACATCACTATCTTTACTGCATGCCACAACAAAATCAACCAGATAACAAACTTTTGAGTTTAAACAAGAAAGAGTGCACGAACCCCAGGTAATCGTGGTCTTGGCCCAGGATGCAATTTGGCTGCAACTGTTGGACAAAAGCAGCGACAGATCGACATTGCAAGCAGCTTAGTAGGGTACTTCAGTTTTGATGAATTGAACGTAGTCTGCATCAGGAACGGGGACGTGCGATGATGGACCAGCTATTTGTCGAGGAGAAGGGTTAGGGTTAGGGTTAGGGTTAGGGATTGAAGCAGAAAATGAAATCGATATGAGGAGAGAGTTAGGGTTAGGGTTAGGGATTGAAGCAGAAAATGAAATCGAGTTGGGGATTTTTTGGAGTGTTCGAACCATTTGGCAAGGTTAAGTGAGGACACTTTCAGTCATTATCTGAATGATGGACTCGGGTAAGCAAACGCCGGATTGGGCTCACAAATTTGTGTAATGAAGGCCCAAAAACACAATCCATACGCCATAATATTTATGGGCCTCACAAAATAATAATTTCAATGTTATGGTGGGCTTGTGGTTTGAGGGGGCATTTAAACAGGTCCTAGAAGATATATTGTATAACATTAAGTATATTATATTTCACATATATGTTATATGTATATATATATATATATGTATATATATATATAATATATATAACAAATTGTACAGTATAATAATATGATATAGTAGCCACTATTATATGGTACAATTTTTTTTTTGGATAATATGCATATTGTTATATTAAATTATATAACATATATATGATATATATGAGCAATATAACATAGTACAAAATATTTTGTATAATACGAATATTTTTATAATAAGTATATGTGGTATAATATTATTATGCATCATAAAATATATTATATACAATAAATAATATATTATATTGCTCATATATGTGGTATATATATAAGAATTGTATTGTATAATAAGTTTAATATAGTTTTAAATTATTATATACTATATACTATACGTTAATCTACTTATATACATAGATATATATATATATAAAATATTACATAGTATAGAATATTTTATACAACATAAATACAATGTTATATATTATATATATGGTATATATAAGCTATATACAATAAATATTATAGAGTGTAAAAATATTATATGATATATATTATATGTTTGTAGAAAATATATACATATGTAAGGTATATGTAATAAATGTAACACAATAACAAATATATATATATAATTATGCATTATACAATTAATTTTTTGGTTATTGTTAGTATTAATATTATATATAACACTTTAAAGTTAAGGTTAAAAAGTGCAACCATTTTGTTTAAACACTAAGGGGCAAATCTGGAATTTCAATTGGTAAATTAATCTCACCCAACTGAGATATTTAAATCTTAGGTGGGGCGGGGGGGCTGAGATTATCATCCAAGAAATAATGTGCTACAGTAGCATGTTATACCATGTTGGGCGAAAGCCCGAAAAAACTAATCATTAGAACCATGTGCTATATAAGTAGAGATAACTAGTTTAATCATAGCTTGTCTCCGAACCAAACACCGCCTTAGTAGATTAGGATGGATCTAAATTAATTAGAGCTACATGTATTAGTATAGGTTCATGTTAGGAAAATCCTATAAATACCAATGTAAGTTGTTCATTTTATAACAAGTCATTTAGAGTTGAGCGTAGTATTTCCTCCTCCACTCTTTGTGTGTGTTAGAGTGTTGAGTCTTGACTTGTTCCTCCATATCTATTCCAACAAAGTGGTATCAGAGCCATTTGTGTTTGAAGATAATCTTGAAGAAATGATGTCAAATGGAATCCCATTTCAAGTTCCAGTGCTCACCAAAGAAAACTATGATAATTGGTGCATTCGAATGAAAGCTTTGGTTGGAGCCTATGATGTTTGGGGACTTGTGAAAAATGGTGTTGAAGATGAAGATACATCCACTATAAAGAAGGACCAAAAGGCGATCACTATCATCCGTCAAGGTTTGGATGACAAGATGTTTGAGAAGGTGGCTAGCGCAACCACCTCTAAGCAAGCATGGGAGATTCTTAAAACTTCTCTTAAAGGAGTTGATAAGGTGAAGAAGGTTCGTCTTCAAACATTAAGAGAAGAATTTGAATCCCTACAAATGAAGTAATCTGAGAGTGTTTTGGATCATATATCAAGAGTGTTGGTTATCATCAACCAAATGAAAAGATATGGAAATGACATGAATGATGGCCATGTCGTTGGAAAGGTTTTGCGATCTTTAGATCCAAAATTTAATTATGTCGTTGTTATAATTGAAGAGTCCAAACACTTGGACACAATGACGATTGAGGAGCTTGTTGGCTGTTTACAAGCTCATGAAGAACGATTGAAAAAACCAATTGAGGAATCTATTGAGGTGTTGAAAGCGAAGCTTTCACTAAAAGAAGAGGAAATGTATGGCACGTCACAGAGAGGTCGAGGTCATGGGCGAAGTCATGGTCGTGGTCATAGACATGGTAGAGGCCAAGGAGGAAACACTTATGAAAAATAGGAGGTCGAATGCTACACTTATCATGAGTTTGGTCATTATTCTTGGGAATGCGAGAATGATATAGAGGAAAAAACAAACCTTGTCGAGAGCAAGTATGACAATGGTGATATTAACGAAGATCAAAATATCACTTTGCTATTTGCTTGCAAAAATGATGAAGTTGATAGGAAATTATTCAAGAAAGAGATGAAGATGTGAAGTCTCAAGACCAAGTTGCGGATGTTTTAACCAAGCCCTTAAAGTTTGAAGATTTTGCGTGGAGTGATGAATCTAGTTTAAGGGGGGATGTTGGAATACTAAATTAATAATATTAATAATAAAGTGTATTAGTATTATCTAGAAATGTGTGGAAGGTTCTATTCATGTATTTGGGAGATTCATGTATGTGTGTTTTGATTGTATTTATGAACTTAATAGATTAGGATGGATCTAAATTAGTCATAAGTACATGTATTAGTATAGGTTCATGTTAGGAAAATCCTATAAGTACCTATGTAAGTTGTTCATTTTATAACAAGTCATTTAGAGTTGAGTGTAGTATCTCCTCCTCCACTCTTTGCGTGTGTTAGAGTGTTGAGTCTTGACTTGTTCCTCTATACCTTTTCCAACAGGATTAACAGTCATAGGAAGAGACTAGCAACAATAGATGCAGCGGAAGCAGCAACGTTGCTAGCAGATCCGGAAGTGGCAGCCGCGGCAATAGAATATCCGGCAACAGAAGAAGACTCCAGCAACAAATTGGACCATGTAGTTAATGAATAAATATTTTCATTTTACTTTTAAAAATAAGTATGTCGTTCTATGCATCGATCAGGCCTACCTTTATGAGTTGGTTTTTTGTGATCTATAGTTTTTATATTACCACTTGATCGTATAATAAATTATTTATCACCGTATTTCTAAAATTCAACACTGAATTTAGAAAATATGAGTGTGCCATCATTTTCTGGATATATTAAGAGTTTAATTCCACCTTCGACAACAACTTTTGTTTCTTCAGTCAAGACTCTATATTTTCTCTTCAATCTCCCACATATCCCAGTTATAATATGTTGAAGACTAGATTGTTAGCTATACTCTCAACCCATTTATATTAAAAATCTGGAAGATCTCTTCAGTTACATATACATCAAGTATAATATTCTCAAAAAGGTGGTATCGTTGTCCAAATAGTCATGATTTATTTTGCTCAAGCGAAAGCATGAAATAAAATAAAGGATAAGTTGAGGATCGACAGTCAAAGTTACCCACTTATTACCCTTCAAAAGAGGTAAAGCCTGTTGATGAAGAACATCTATAAAGATAAGAATGGTGGAAAAAATTCTGAGCAGTTTGCTGATGTCTTGGGGTGGAGGACACGTAGAAAAATGGAAGAAATAAAATTTTGGGCCGTAAATGCGCTTGCCAACACCAACAATGTCATCTGCGGGCAACCTTTTCTCCGACTGTTCGAAGCAGTACCCTTCGTCAATCATTTGAATGTAAAATTTCCTACCCTCAACGGGATCGGGGAGGTAAAGGAAATCAAGCCAGAGCTTGTGAATGCCGTATGAACACCATCCCTGCAATAGAAGATGAAGGAAGCGACAACAGAAAAACAAGCCCATACGAACCCCGACGAGTGACGCATGCAAGATTTTTCCCGTTGGAGAACTGAAGACAGTTGATGTAATTCCCGCGGAAGCTAAGAATACAGTGAAGGTAGGAGCCAGTATCGATCCCCTTATTGAGATACAACTCTTGGAAACATTGCGTCGTTACCAGCGCCTCACGTAAAGAATGGCGTCGCTCAATCGGTTCATTTCAAAGGCAACAAAAAAAGGGACTCCCTTCTTAGGGTACTTTGTAATGTGAAAAGTTTCCAGTGGACGGACGAATGCCAGAAGTCCTTTGATGACTTGAAGGGATATCTCCTTCGCGCTCCTCTACTCGTCAAGCCTCAACATGGGGAGCGGCTCTATGTGTACTTAATTGTTGGAAAAAAAGTAGTCAGCGTAGTGTTAGTATGAGCTGAAGGTTGGGATCACCTACTCATATATTACACCAGTCGAACCCTGAAAGATGTTGAAACACGGTACACCTTGATTAAGAAGTTTGCATATGCCCTTGTTACAACAGCGCGAAAGCTAAGATCCTACTTCTTAGCACATCCTATCACTGTGCTCACACAACAGCCACTACGAGCAGTACTTATCCACCCCAAGTATCAAGGAGAATGGTAAAGTGGGCAGTAGAACTGGGGGAGAATGGCATTCACTACGCACCTAGACCTGCCATAAGGCCCAGGTATAAGCAGATTTTATGGTGGAAACCAACGAGGAACCCTTCGTGAAGCCTACTTCTCATCTGTGGAAAGCATACGTCGATGGGTTGTCCAGTAACGGCAGCAGAGCAGCCGGAGTTGTTTTTAAGCTACCAAACGACGACAAACCCGAGGAATTCCTGTCCTTTGTTGTGAAGATAGGATTCCCTTTTTCAAGCAATGAGATGAAATACAAGGCTATGCTCATTGGCATGAGATTAGCCAAATAAGGAGAGATGGTTCGGGTCCACTTCCATAGCGACTCGCAACTTGTAGTTCAGCAAGTCAATGGCACATACAAAGCTCAAGAAAAATGAATGCAGGATTACTTTTCCGCGGTACGACAATCGCGCAAATGCTTTGAGGAGTTCACTCTTATTCAGATTCCTTGAGTGGGAAATGAGGAGGTAGATGCCTTATCCCGAGACACAGCAGGCATAAATCCAATCGGAACCCGCCAGGTAGCATTCCTCACTATCAACTCTTCGGAAAAAATCCATGTCGCATTAGAGGCACTAAATATTGACGAGGGTAGCAAGAATGGATGGATGGATGGAAAAGTATGAGAACGATCTTGAGGCTCGAAGTTTGGGCAAAAGAGCCACTCGGTTCTTTTTGAAAGATGGGGTTTTGTACAAGAAGGGATTCTCCCAACCTTATCAACGCTGCCTGGACGAAGATGAAGCATTAGAAGTGATGCAAGAAATCCATGAAGGAAGTTGCGGAAACCATTCGGAAGGAAGAAGCCTCGCACAGAAGATACTCCGGCTAGGGTACTTTTTGCCCACTATGCAGAAAGATACTAAGGCATTTACTCAGCAATGTGAGCAGTTCCGAAGTTTGCGCCAATGTCTCATTTGCCCGCCGCAACATGGGAACCTAATCACATCTCATGTCCCTTTGATAAATGGGGGATCGACATCGTTGGACCACTGATACAAAACTGAGGACAGAAGAAGTATCTCCTGGTTGCCGTAGAATATTTCACCAAGTGGGTTGAAGCCGAGCCAGCACAAATCACATCAGCAGTCGTCATCAATTTCCGGTGGAGAAATATCTTGTGCAGATTCGGAGTCCCCCGAATCCTAGTAATTGTTAATAGTCTACAACTGACCAAATGGTGCAACCACTGGAAGATACAACATCGTTTCACGTCGGTAGGATATCCCCAGTCTAAACAGTCAGGTGGAGATCACGAACCGCACCTGATACAAGGACTCAAAGCTCGCCTCATGGCTTATCAAGGAAAATGGGTCGAGGAAATCACTGGCTCTATGGGTCTACCGCACCACGACAAGAACCGCAACAGGAGAAACACCATTCAGCCTGGCCTATAAACATGAAGCAATTATCCCGGAAGAAATATCGATGCCTAGCTGGAGGATTCAGGAATACAACGAAGAAAACAGCAAGGATCACATGGTTTTGGAGTTGGATTTGTTAGAAGAACATCGTAGAAAAGCTGCACTGCGAACCACCTGCTACAACGCACAGATGGAAAGGTACTACAACAAACGCGTGAAGGAACAAACCTACCAAGTAGGCGACTTGGTTCTTAGGCTTGTGGGAGCCTCGGAGAACATAGGGAAACTTGACCCCGCTTGGGAGGGACCCTTTCAAATCACTCGCATACTTGGAGCAGCCACATATCAACTACGAGACATGCAGGGTCAAGATTATCCGCGTTCTTGGCACGTACTCAACCTTCAGAAAGTTTACCCTTAAAGATAACTTACCAGAATGGAAGAAGTTTCACCCTCGAGAGAAACGAGGGGGAGTAAGAACCCTTAGGTTCTGGTTAAGATACATAAATAAGTAAGGAGAACTACGTTCGGCTTGATTCCCAGTTTTGGCATAAGGGATACGTAGGAAGCTCGACAGTTATACGAGTTCAGCCCCAAAAAATAAAAAAAAATTATTGTACACCAACACACACGCACCAAAAAAACTAACGTTGCCGGTACGGAGAAAGATAAGAAAATTCCATTCAAAAGGAGTGGGTTTTTTACAAAATAGGGGGCAAACCTCGACTACCTACCTTGCCCGCCACCCACTCATAGGACGGGCAAGAGAATAGGAAAAGGAAAAGAAAAAGAAAAAAGAAAATTACAGACATAAACATAAAGGCCACCATGGGCCACCAACATCTTTCCTCCTTAGTTATCCTCCCTTCGACACTTACCGGCTCGGATAGCCGCCCGACGCTCCTCCTCCGCATCTCATTAATGTCCAGCACCGGGGGACTCCATAATTCAGGCGGCTACACGACAGAAGCAACGTTATCTCAAATTTGAATCAGGTTAACCCACGAATGTCGGGAACCAACGAACGAGAGATCTCTAAAGCATCAGTAACTCTGGGCATGCCCCTCACCACGCCGATGCACAAATCATATCCCAGGCCCATGTACTTTTGGAAGTCCTTGCGGGAAATGAACCCAGCAGGTCTCAACCTCCGATCCCTCTGAACCGCATCCGCCCAAACCGCCACCAACTCTGCTTGCTTTGGCTCTCAAACTTCACCATCCCCAAATTTCCCTCACCAAAGCCGCTTCCCGGCAGTTCGAGCCCTTGCTTGCAATAATTCATCCTTCAGCGCGTCCACTTGAGCCCGATCGCTCCTCAAAGACTCCACCAACTCGCTGGACTCCTCATCCATCACCCTCAGATTCCCCACTTGCTCCTGAAAAAGGAGTTCTCTTCTTGTAGCCGTCTCCACACCTCCTTCAGAGCCTGCACTTCCCCACTTAATTTAAACGACTCCTCCCCCTCAGGTACCGACGCTTAGGTTTAGGTGGGAATCCAGGAGATGCCAAAAGAAACCCTTGCAAAAGACATGATAAACGCCCACAATTTGCCAATAAGGAGGCAGTGACAATAGCCACGCGTCGGTTATTCAAACCGATCATCATTAATGCCCCTTCTCGTGAAAATAATGATGGCTACCAGATCTTTTGTGTACAAGATTAAATAAGGTCAGAAGAGGCGCGACGATCGAGGACATTGGATGGACAGTTTTTGGCATCAGGAAGCGACAAGCAGCTAGAAGACAGAAATCCACGAGGCATCACAACTTCTGAAAGAAGTTAAACAAAGAGGCTCCATGAGCCAATACAACTTCTCAAAGAAGCTAAATGAAGATGTACCACGAGCTAACACAACTTATCAAAGAAGCTGAACGAAGAGGCTCCACGAGCCACCACAACTTCTCAAATAAGTTAAACGAAGAGGCTCTAGGAGCCAACACAACTTCTCAAAGAAGCTAAACGAAGAGGCTCCACGAGCCAACCAAACTTCTCAAAAAAGCTAAACCAAGAGGCTCCACGAACCAACACAACTTCTTGAAGAAGCTAAACGAAGAGGTTCCACGAGCCGTCGCAACTTCCCAGAAAACCACTACGTAATCTTAGTAAAAGGGCCAACTAAAAGAAAGAGATTGACTGGTCCGGGTATCGTTTTGAGGGGGGAATAGACTGCTCAAACAAGGTGTCATTTACAAATCTTAGAGACACACATGCATACTTTCAAGGAGAAAAACAATAATCCTTGTCGAAACATGCTGACGAGGCGTGAAATATTCCGTATGGACAGGCGACCATCCCTTTAGTGGTATCGCGAACTGATTTACTCCTTGCCATACACCTCCAGGGGTCTAGCCAACAGCTAAAAGAAGGTGTCTTTTATGAATCTTAGAGCCACGCGGGCGTACTTCCAAGGAGAAAAACAACAATCGTTGTCGAAACATGCTGACAAGGGGTGAAATATTCCCTATTGACCGGTGACCATCCCTTTAGTGGTATCACGAATTGATTTAATCCTAGTCATACACCTCAAGGGGTCTAGCCAACTGCTTGAACAACGTGTCTTTTACGAACCTTAGAGCCACACAGGCATACTTCCAAGGAGAATAACAAAAATCCTTGTCGAAACATGATGACGAGGGGTGAAACATTCCCTGTTGATCAGTGACAATCCCTTTAGTGGTATCGCGAGTTAATTTACTCCTTTCCGTACACCTCGAGGGGTCTAGCCAATTTCCCGAACAAGGTGTCTTTTACAAACCTTAGAGCCACACAGGCATACTTCTAAGGAGTAAAACAACGATCCTTGTCGAAACATGCTGACGAGGGGTGAAATATTCCCTGTTGACCCGATGTCGTACCCTCGGAATTCTACATAGACTAGTAATCCAGAGAAAACACAAGATTAACACACGAGAAACAAAAAAGAAAAGATACACGAGATGTTCAAAAGCTCTTTATTCATTCAACTAAATCCAATAAAAGTACAAGTAAAGAAGTGTACAACGGAAGCAGCTAAATAACATGATGGACGTTTCCCCTCCCTCACAGCCTTCTGATGCTCCTCGGACTTAGGAGCAACGATAGAAGCCACCGGAGTAGTAGCTATTGACAGAACCCGCACAGAAGCGCCCGCAGGCCTGGGAGCATGGGCATCTGCACCACGAGTACTTGGAGGACAAGGACCAGTGACCAAAGGACTGTCTGACATAATTTTGGAAGCCATGGCTTCTACCCTACGCATCCTAGAATGAGGAGAAGGGCTACGAGAAGCCGGATCTCCAGCCTCGGGATAACAACCTGCGCAGGAGGAAGGCAGCTTGGCAGGACTTGGAAATTGCCCGTAATTCAGAAGGACTAGGTGGAGAACCTTGCAGAATCTCGCTAGGAACTTCGATGGGCTGAGGACAAAGGTTAGACAGATGGACATTGGGCACGATCCAGTCCTTGTCTTGCAGGACCTTTATCGCCCCTCCAGACCCCACCATGAGGAAGTAGATGATCACTTTGTGAAAGTAGCCATGATGGAGTGGAGAACCGATGTACTGAATTATGCTTTCAAATGCCTCCCGCTTTGCCATCTCCACGCTCCGTTCCCGGCACTCCTCACCAACCTTCTACACCTCCTCAGCCATCTTCAGGTCCACGGTCGCACGACTCTCCGACAACTCACCCCGAAATGTCTCAACAGCCTTCACCGCCTCAGTACACGACACCTCGGCCTCCAACTTCAACCGAGAAGTCTTCTCGAGAGCCTCATTCAACGCCGCAATCTATGCAACTGAGTCATCTCTTTCTCTTTTCACCTTCCGAAGGCGCTCCAAGGCAAGGTCCCGTTCTTCGGCATGTTTCCCACTCTCAACACCTTTTCGAATGGAGTTCAAAAGCAGCCGGGGCCTTCTGCAGCTCAGCAATTGTTCGAGAGTGACTGAGCCTTAGTCCCTCAAATTCCTGCACCAAGGAATCCGGCGCAGAAGACTCCAACTCAGCTACTCGATCCCCGAAAGCCTGGATATGCTCCATCAATAGGAAATTCCGAGAATTAAACTGATAAGAGAAAGACAAAAATGAGAAGGCAGTGAAAGAACGAGAAGCATTCAACAACAAGACAAAGAACTTACATCCACTACAACATAAGAGATGGTGTCTTTGAACCACTTAATCCCACGATTCTGAACAGCTTCAACCTCACGAGGATCAACCACTTGGCGCAGTTGGGCAAAATCAGAACCGACACCATGTAAATCCTCCGCCAAGAGAGTCTCAACGGAACTACGATGAACCACTGAATCCATCGCCTCTTGCAAAGAAGTTCTCGCCTTCTGTCTGTCCATTGGGGCCACCATTTGACGGTTAACCTCACTACCCTGAGCCTCCACAACCTTTTATGGGCCGCCCTCCTGTCACGAACTTGAGAAGGACCCTTTCAGTCGCCCTTGGAGCAGCACAAACATCAGAATTAGGTGGGGCAATCAAGCAATCCCTGTTGACCTCTCCAGACAAACCTTCAGTCACCCCAACAATACCTTCCTGCAACGTCGGAGAAGAAGGCTCAGGAACACCGGTTTCTCCGATACCCTCAATCCAGAGAGGTGCTCCCACTTCCCTCTCATAAACATCAGGCTGAATGGGCAAAGATGAAGAAACATGAGTAGGAGAAGCACGAGACACCATTGCCACCTCATGACCCCGGGGTGGTATAGAAAGAAAGGATAAATCGAAGGTCTTCGGAAGTGACCCTTGAGGCCAACCAAGATAATAGATAGACTTTATCAAAGGGGGAGCAGGGTCGTGGAAAACATTGAGATCCCTCTCTTGCAAGTTTTGCAATTCATCAAAGGCCTCCACACCTGAAGTAACCTCCAGAAAAGTGTCAGCCAAAGGATGAGGAGAAGAAGAAGGATCCCCACCCTGAACCGCAGTAACCGATTGGGATGACTGCACCTTTCCACGGGAAGATCTACCTCGCTCGACACCTTTCCACGAGAACACGAGCCCAGCTGACCACTAAGGATCGTAGTGGAAGTAGTGAACAAGACAGGGATGCTCGCGATCTACTGAAGAATAGCTGGACTCCCATCAACGACCTCCCAACGCTCCCAGGCCCTAGAGCTTACCGGATCCGGGATCATCCTAGGTTGGGACTGGCGTTCGAACAGGCCTCGGTGACAGGCACAAAGGATCGCAGGCGTCATTAGATTTGAAATTTCATTTTAGTTCCCAGAACGTTGTAATGTTATTATGCTGGTTCAAAGTTTTGAATCAGCGAAAAAAAAATTAGGACACTTCGTCTATTTGAGAAGAATTATATGATGTCCAAGTAAGTATTTCGTAAAGGTTTCCACGAGAACATAGATATACGAGTTAAGAATATGGATCACAAACAATCTTTGCCGAATAAAAGAATTATGTTGGTCGATTGAAGGTGAAATTCTTGTTTGTCACTTTGCTTCATCCTAATTACACATGCTTTAGTTGTTACTTAACATTACGTCCATTATGTCTGAATATTTGTACGAGTTTATCACATGATAATAATGATTTTCAATTGTGTTAATTTCTTAACTCATTTATTCACAAATTTATGATTCTTCAGATATTTCAATATGGGACTCAATATGTATACATGTATAGTTTACTTTTCACTGAGATGATATTAATTGTTAGCATGATATAATCACAGAAATGACAATTTGATTTAAGAATGTATGTTTTTAAATTTTATTTTTAATCATATGCGCATATTAACGATTTTTTATTTATTTGTTATATGTGAATATTATGTATTAGCCGTCAATTGGGAATGCACTAAGAGAATTGAGAGAAAAATTAAAAAAGAACATATTGCAAAGTGTATACAATTTCTAGTGATAAATTTTTGAGAAAAACTAATGAAAGATATAATCCAAGCTTTATTGATAAGTTCTTGAAAAGTATTATCACTTCATCTCTTTAATAAGATTATCCCCAATTCCACTTCATCCTTTACTCGTGTCCCTACACCCAAATTCATTGTCTTTTTACACATGTTGATACCAAAAAGAAGCTCCAAATTCATAATCCTTGAAGTCGTGATAGAAAAAAGTTGAGCAGATGCAGAAATAAAATGTTAGTGAATGGACTCTGATTTTCAAACAACTGAATACTTATGCGTATATTAAAAAAATGTAGAATCCTATTAAAAAGTGGCTAAAAAGTACTGCGTTCCAACTAGATTCGAGCTTCAAAAAATCCAAAACTCTATAACATGGTATTAATCCACCTACTATATATGTTATAATCGGATATCATTAATTGCATTAAGCAAGAAACAATCGATTAGACCCGAAGACATGTTAATTGCATCATGCACATTGTCTATGGTGCATGTTGTGTGTGGTTCAACACTCTGAAGCCATAACACGACTTTAGGCAGAGTTTTTGCAGCTTAAAAGTTAGGCGGAAAAGTGTTTTGAGAAGTTAGTTAGAAGCAGTTATTAACTAACATTTGAGCGCGTGTTTTGAGCTCAGTTTTATGCGTATATTAGCAGCTGAGTTTAAGTTAGATTTGCAGCTAATCATACACCAAATTCATCACTTGTAAAACACTGAAAAATCTCAATAAAATTCTCTTTGTTATTCCCTTAGATGTAGGTTGAAGATCACATTGATATTCAATTCGAACCAAGTAAAATTGATTGTGTTGATTCCGTGATTTTAGTTCATTGTTCTAAGTGAGGTTGAGAGCATATCATCTGATCGATTTGAGTTCGTTTTATCTAGTAGATTTTACCTAATTTGGTTTGAGATTGGTTAATTCACAACAGAGCAAAATACGTGTTCGCAAACACATAAATTTGCACGCCACATACCATAGAGTACAACCGAATCGTAATTAGTCTCAAATCATAATGAAATAATGTAGCGTTGCACATTAGTTGTGCCTCATTAACTGCAACTGTAGTACTTTGTCTCCATCTCACTAAGCAGCATAGCGGCTTTCTCATGGCGGAGAATTATTTTGAAGCCAATGATGTGGCAGTCCATTAGTAGAAAATGCTACTCGAGAACATTCTCTGTAATAATTAACAAAATGTGCACCAGGTTAGATCCTCAAATTGAACTAGCATATAACTTAACAAGTGTTGCATACAGTAGTATCAATTGTTCTAAGTAAACGCCCCATAGCACGGTGAGCATGCACGTTGGAAGGTGTGTTTTATATGAAGTTGTTATAATTGTTATTCAGTTTGCGGGTCGACCTCAAAGCTATGTGCATCAATGTAGGTCTTGCATTTGGTAAATGTTTTCTTCATTTCAATTATTTTCGCTCTCATTTCGGCCATATCATATCCATCCTCCTCCCCTTCCAACGTCTGCACACTAGACGCATTTGCGTAAAATTCCAGGACACAAAACATGATCCTCCTTCTCCACCGAGAAACATGTGAACTTTCCCAGTTCCTTATCTAGTGTATTCATTCATGTCCTTGGGGGTTGATAACCAAATGCTCACAAACAAGGAAGTATCAGCACTACACAATAATGTCGATCATCAAAAATCTAAAATAACTGAATCCAAACAACTTGTAATCCAATTAAATTATAGTCCTACTTGTGAATACTATTTTTTTTCAATGAAATAGAGTCCGAGGTGAGGTCCCCGGGATTCAGATATATTAAAAATGAAACGAGAAAAATCAAGAGTTCACAAATGAATCAGCGGAATCGAAAAGACTCCCTATTACATAAATCATGAAAAATAGAACTACGAATGAAATTAGGATGAGACGACCACCAAGCGTCATCGGAATGCTGTTCTCCATAGGTAGCTAATGCGTCCACCGCCTTGTTTCCTTCATGAAAAATATGAGAAACTTGAAAATTGATAGAGTTTAAGAAGTTTAAAGTGCCAATCCACCGACTCCGAAGACTCCAAGGTACCTTATCGGATTTTGACTCAATAAGTTCCATGACATATGTGGAATCACTTTCCAGCCAAATATAATTCCAATTGAGTTCTCTAGCTTTTTCCATCGCAAATATAACTGCCCATATTTCTGATTCGAAAGAGAAGGTGGAGAGTAGGTGATTGGCAAACGCCCCTAAACAAAACCCCCGTGCATTACGAAAAATACCCCCAGCACCTCCGATCCCCGGCGTTCCAGAGGAGCTACCATCAGTATTGCATTTGATCCATTGATGAATTGGTGGATGCCAAACCACAGAAATAATTCTCAGGGATTTCTGCGGAAGCATCTTCATATCAAAATTCTTGAGAATTCGAAAGTCATCAACCCAGTGTGCACAGCCAACACCAAAGAGCTCGACGTCCTTAATAGACTTCCACAAAGTGCGCAAAAGATCATGAATGTCCGGGTTGTGATCCTCAAATACACAAGCATTCTGTGTTTTCCAGAGGAGCCAAATACACGTCGCAATTGCCGTCGTCCAAAGAGCCAAAACTAGTAAACGAAAAGTTGTGTTTGCTGCATGAGTAACCATAACAGGCAGTGAATGATTGCAGGCAATCCAGTGCCTAAAGATACCCGCAATAGCATTCCAAGCCACTCTCGCAAAATCACAGTGTACCATCAAATGATTAATGGACTCAACCAAAGCATTACATAACCGACAAACCGATGCAAAATGGAATCCCCGTCGCATAAGCACATCTTCTGTAGGCAAACGTCCCAAAATCGCACGCCAACAAACCACCGAGCGGGAAGGGGGAAGATACTCCTTCCAAATGAACTTATGCCATTCGGGATTTAGCAAGCTAGCATCATGGAGCGCTTGATAAGCACTGCTAACCTGAAAACCACCGTCAGCAGTTAGAGCCCAAACGCACAAAACATATAGACTTGTTGTGGGTTTGAGAAATTTCATGCAAAATGAATCACTACAATTCATTGGTCACTACTCACCTGAACTGTATATCCCATAGTTAGTCTGCATATTATTGGCGTAATCCCTAACTAACCATGACATTTAAAATACATACCTAACATACGTAATGGCTAAAACCATACGGCGATTTTTTCATCAATCAATTAATACATTGGGGTGGGTGTGATAAATGACCTTGAATAGATAAGTAACATTGTTCGTTCTGATTGGTTCTACCTTTACATTCACATTAGTCAGTGAAATCATTCTTGTAAAGGGATTCAATGAGCCAATCTCCACTGTCTCATGTTTTACATTGACTCTAGTGTGCACATCGTCTTTCATCGATTGAGATTTCGGTATTGAAATCTTCAGTGAGTAATATCATTAGTGGAACCCAATTTTTGTATTTAGATAATTTAGGCAGTGTGGGAATGCAATTAATTGTGCACCGCACCATGCTATTAACATATATCGCCACATCATTCGCGTGTAGAACTTTTGTGACTGATATACATTAATAAATTATATGTTATATAGTTCATATTTGGGTTTTCTACGAAACCATACTATCCATAACAAAATATGTTTATTGAATACTAGTAAAATGTATTATCTACTTTATGGTAATAAAAAGGTAAACATGATTATTCTACGTAAACTGTAACCTTCCTCCAACAATTACTATGCAAGTTGTATACCATGTATACACTGTTTCACTTTATATTGAACGAAGTTAGTTTAATAGCCAGATGAAAATTTGATGGTACAGTAACGAACTCGATATTACATTATATTATTTAATGAAGATTATAATATAGCTAAAAGATGTAAAAACACACACTAAACTTCAACTTCTTATTGGCCAGTGTACTGTATTCATACGAGTTAAGCTTATTTTGTGAGGGGCAATGGTTGAAAATATTTATAAATCACTGTGGGTGATGGATAATTGCTAACTATGTACGGATTTATCTTTTTACTTGTATGCTACCTTTCCATCTGAAAAGGGACTTAGGTATAGGTACGTTTGTATATTTATATTCTGTCTTTCTTTAGAAAAGGTATCCAGCTAAATATTTCCCATATCATGAAACGATTAGTTACCTTTTGTAGTTTATACCAAGATTTGTAAAATATATGGGCCGTATTCTAAACAAATACACCAATTTGCTGTCAATTCGAGTATTTATGTAGAAAATCTATCATGTTCAACAACAACTAACCCTATTAATATTCCATCTACCACGTTGTTTGTGCTAGTAAATCAGGGTCTCAAGTCGCTGATCTATCCTCCCACATCGTATGAGAGTAGAATGCAATGTCTCCGCGTAGTTTCTTGTAAAAACAATGATTCTTACTCCACCACAAACCGACCTGAGTCCGTTAATGAAGTTCCAAAGCCCAAATAAAGTGAACTGCCTAGATTTAGTTTCCACCAGGTTCATAATCTTCTCTTTAGCCCGGTCGTTCTCCTCTGCAATATCTTTCTTCTTATCTTCACCTTCCTTGTCTTTTTCGTTGTCCCTCTGACCACATATATAGAGAGAGAAATCTATGTCCTCGAGGATAATAATGGACTTGCTCTAGGTTTGGATCAACTGCTTCTTGAACTTCGTGTTGTCCTTTACAGTCTTGAGTTCGAAATCATAAACATCATACTTCAGTAGATTGACAATATTGGTGACTTTCGATTCGGTTTGCCATTTGACTATACACCAGTTGAGTACTTTATCGGTGAACTATTGAAGCAATAAGTGTCTTTTGGCTTACCTTAGATGCACTCTCTAGAAAGATTTTGCAGGTGGCAGCAAGAAGCCTGGCATCTTGTTTCGATCTACAAGTCAGATAGCCCTTTCTAGATTTATAGTGTATATGTTTAACATTGTAAATTGTTGGAATATATCCCATATTCTCCTTGGAAATGAACTAGGGCTTCCTCTGAATCTGGACCTTGGTTTCGGCTTGAAGACTGTGATCTAAAAAAATCCACGAGTATCTGGTCACCCCCAATTCCCTTCCCATTCATACTATTCAATGCCTAAGTAGCATCTTCCAATCTTTCATAATCAACAAAATGCATTGTTTCGTTCTCTGTTGAATCTCAAATTGCTGTATTTTACCGAGCTTGAGAAATTCATTCTCCAAATATTCTTTAGAAAGAGATAGGTTGTTTCCAGACACCCACAAACTTTTGCAATGTTTAGCTGGTTTAGCGAACTCGATTTTAAAAGGGTTTCCATGGATGACGTTGTAACACCCCTAAAAATATTTTTATTTGGTAACTCAAAATAGTATTTGAGTATATTTCAATTTAGTCCTTCAACTTTTAGAAATCTTATAATTGACCCAAGTATTTTCTTTTAGATCAATTGAGTCCTTAAACTTTCAAAATGGTCCTTTATAATTTTTAAATATCCAAAAATACCTTTATAAGGGTAAATTTTCACATTTACTCCTAGATATTTATATCTTATAATAGTTAAAAGTAGAATACGGTAAAAGTAATTTCTTGCTTTGTCTTCATTCATTCAATAATAGTAGATATTTCTTATGTTTAATATTATAAAATTCAAATCACAGATAAGGGGTAAGATTTCTGGAAAATGCATCATAAATAGGGGTGGTCAAGTTAAAATAAAATAACATTTGGGTAGGGACTCAATTTAATTCCTTGTCTCCCATTTTATCCTATAAAAGGAGGGCTTCCTTCAACAATTTTTCTCACACCTCAAACGTCTGAATCTCTCTTCACTCTCTTCACGAAAAATCTTCTCAAGTCTTCTAGCTAAGAAAAATATTTCCAGCAATTTTCCAGTTCAAAATTTCCGAGAAAAATCCCTAGTCCCGAAACTTGCAAGCCCCAAACTAAATATCAAACCTTCATCTTCTGAGCTGATTTTTGGAACAGAGACTCTTGATCGTGTCTTTAACAAAACCCCTCAATCAATTTCATATTTTAACTAGTTCTAGACGTTCGATTTAAGGTAACTCTCGGACTGCTACAGCTTTCATCCCTAACTGTGCGCATTCATTTTGTTTCTTAAATTAATACTAAAATCCGGATGATAAATATCAATTTGATGATAAATACGTGTTGCTAACATCCTAAGGAATGTTAAAAGTCATTTTTGTTAATTTTAATCTTGTGTTAGTTTTTGTTTTGAATTTAATAACATATTAATAGTTTATGTAGCACATTTTCATATTTACTTTCTTGCTTACTTTAGTTTCGTATAAGTTACTTTAGTCACTTAATGATCTAGTCATATAACTTGATTCTTATATTATACTTAAGTTGTACAATGATTTATTTTGATGATTTTAATAACCTTGTGACTTTTATGATTATATTAATCTTACGAACACTAATTTATAATTTATGATAACAATTACGACATGTTATATGACAAAAGTGATACTTATATGTTAATTCCATATCTTCATGAAAACATTTGCTTGGTTAGTGAATTATGGTGATAATGTAAGAATTAGTTAATTATCTTAAAGATAATTTAGAGAAAAAATAAATATTTATTATTTGAAAGATTGTTAACACCTTTAAATTTATTTAGGAGACGGTCGACTTTTGCCAGAAAATCAAGGATTAGAAGGAGGTGAGATTCATGTGGTTTATTCCAGCCCTTTTGGCATTTGGCCCTGAGATTTTTGGACAGAACAATTGTGATTATTTATTTCCAATCATGATCAACCTTTATCACGTTTCTCGTTTCACACCTGTTATCTCATTTCGTAATTCACTTGCTAAAATACTGTTAAACTAAACCTATTCTTAATCCATTATCACATTCTTATGAAAATGTATTAACAAATCAGAGATTAAATAATTAATTCTTGAACTGTGCAACGGGCAACCAACTATGTTCGGCCTATGTAGCTCAAAAACGAGCAACGGATTTTATCAGGCTTACTAGCTCATCTGATATTTCTATTTCACCCATTGGGACGCCTTTGGGATGTTGGGCCTAGGGATTGAGATAATTTACTGATGGGCAACACGGGTTGTCGGTTAGTAATTTAAATTAATACCCATTCTATCTAAGTGCCGCTTGCAGTCAAGAGTTGGTTGTAACCCGCGTGTTAGACTGGCATGTACTCCAGCATGTCTTCTGTTCTGTTACGAGGTCACTCCTCGTAGGGAGGTATACGGTTAAATTTTCGGTGTTATGGTTGGATATGTTATAAGTAATTGCACAAGTTCATTATTCCATATTAATCCTGTTATTATTGGTTCTTTTCGTTCTAATACCTTACTGATAACCTGAATAGATTTTTGTTGCAATAAATCTGTCATTATTGTTAAAAATCTCACTAAGTCCTCTAAGACTTACATCTCTCTTATTTTTCTGTCCATTCTCAGAACAAGAGTGATATTACCTGGCTGGATCGACTATCTTTGAATTACTGCAATTTTATTTAAAGCTTTATGGATTTTAATAAGCATATTTGGTCTCTCAAACCAAAATATGTCCGAAATATCGTTTGCTCGTGTGCTTGAATAATTATGTCTTAAGATTTGTGGTTTGTAATAATTAACTGCTATTGTAACCTTGAAATTTTTCCGCTGCAATAAATAAGTTTGTTTGACTTTATTCGATTCCGTTCAGTGGGACCCTCTACGGTATTATTGAGGTTTGAAATCACATATCGATTTTGGACTTCAATAAGACTTTAGATTTTGGGGCCTCACAGACGTGGCCATCTTGCTAAATTTTTTATTTATGAAATACAAAATCAGGGCAAGAGAAGGGGAACGAGGGTTACAATTTGCGCACGTGGCTTGCACTCTCTTCACACGTGTGTTGTGCCACTTCGAATGTTGCATTAATTTTTTTGTTGCATCTTCTAGTACACTACTTTATTTTTTCCATGTGTTTCCCTCGCGCATCAAAGATGTTACTATATTTAACGTGTCTCTTGAGAAGAACTCTGAAAAACCAAAAGAGTCAGGTGATGCAGGCATTGCTCAGAATGGTTATGAATCTGCAGACCTTCTAATGGTCTCATAACGGAATCCTAAAAGAGAATGGGTGATAGATTCAGGGTGGACTGAAAGGGAAGGTGGATCTGTAAAACTTGGCAACAATAAACCATGTAAGATAGATGGAATTGCCTCTATCAAATTCAGGATGCATGATGGCAAAACCAGACATTTAACAGAAATGAAATATGTCCCTAAACTAAAAAGAAATCTTATATCTCTCGGTTAATTAGATAGAAAAGATTTTCTGTTCAGTTGCAAGAATGGTGTTTTGCAAGTATTGAAAGGGTCTACAGTTGCACTGAAAGGCTTCAGAAAGAATGGTTTATACACTCTTGAAGGAGGTGCCATTGAAGGGTCTATCGCAACAGCTAAAAGTAATACAGACTCTAAAGTAGAACTATGGCATAAGTGGCTTGCACATGTGAGGGAGAAAGGTCTTGTTGAGCTGCAAAAATAAGATATGTTAGGAGATGAGAAATTGGACAAACTTAGTTTTTGTAAAGAATGTGTTCTTGCAAAGTCCTGCAGGGTGAAGTTCACAAAAGGAGTTCACAGAAGTAAGGAAACACTAGATTATATTCATGCTGACTTGTGGGGTCCCTCAGGAACCCCATCTCACACAGGTGCAAGATATTTTCTATGTTTGGTGGACGATTTCTCACGAAAAATATGGGTTTATACTCTGAAGTCGAAGGATGATGTCTTTGAGACTTTTAAGACTTCGATTACTTTGACAGAGAATCAGACAAGCAGGGAAGTTAAGAGATCATAACAGATAATGGGCTTGAGTTATGTGCTGAATACTTCAATGAATTGTGTAGAAAGAATGGAATCTTAAGGCATAAAACTGTAGCAGGCACTCCACAGCAGAATGGCCTAGCTGAGACGTTCAATACAACTTTTCTTGAGAGAGTTAGGTGCATGTTACATAGTGCTGCTTCGCCAAAGGTGTTATGGGCAGAGGCTATTACCAGAGCTGCTTACTTAATCAATAGATGTCCTTCTGCAGCCTTGGATATGAAAACACAGTAAGCAGCTTGGTCTGGACATGCACCTGATCTAAGTAAACTAAAGGCGTTTGGATGTGTGGCTTATGCACACATAAGGCAGGATAAATTAGAGCCAAGAGCTCTAAGATGCATGTTTGTTGGATACCCTGATGGAGTGAAAGGGTACAAGCTATCGTGCTTAGAAGAGGGGCATAGAAAATTCTTATAAGTAGAGATGTAATCTTCAATGAATCAAAGATGGCTTTTAAGAAAGCTGAAACAAAGAAGGATCAAAATGATTCTGAAGATAAGACTAAAGAGGGGTATCAAGTTGAGGTGGAGCCAACAGAACAAACCAAAGGGACTCAAGCTGGAAGTTGGTTGTTGGAAGAAGAAGAGGAAGAAGTTACTCAGAAACAACACCTGAGCTTCTTCATGATACACCTGAAGAACAGGAGGAAGAATCATATATGTTGACAAGAGATAGAACCAGAAGGCGAACTAAATCTCCAGAGAGGTATGGATATGCTAATTTACTAGCTTACTCATTGGTAGCTGCTAGTAAAGTACTTGAAGTAGAACCTAAACACTACCAAGCAGCTATAAATAGTAAAGATAAGCATAAATGGATGGAGGCAATGAATGAAGAAATGAATTCACTGCACTCAAATAATACATGGGAGTTGGTGAGAAAACCTATAGGTTCAAAGGTTGTCAGCTGTAAATGGATTTACAAGAGAAAGCAAGGTATTCCTGGTATTGTACTGAGCAGATATAAGGCAAGGTTATTTTCTAGAGGATTCGCACAGAAAGAAGGAATAGACTACTATGTTGTTTTCTCTCCTGTTGTAATTTACAGATCAAGAAGGATTTTTCTGTCAATGGTAGCAAAGTATGTCCTAGAGTTACAACTGGATGTTAAGACTGCTTTCTTGTATGGAGAATCGGAGGAAACTATTTTTATGAAACAGCTAGAAGGATTTGAAGTTAAGAACAAAGAGGACTTTGTGTGCAAACTACAGAAATCACTCTATGGTTTAAAGCAATCACCAAGGCACTGGAATAAACGATTTGACGAGTTTATGACTCATATTGAGTTCACAAGAAGCAAGTTTGATAATTGTGTATACATCATGGCTCTAAAGATGATTTTGCAATCTTAATACTGTATGTGTATGATATCTTACTAGTCAGCAACAGCAAGAAGCTAGTAGCCGAGATAAAAGCACAACTGAAGAGTGAGTTTGAGATGAAAGATATGGGACCAACCACTAAGATCTTGGGTATGGAAAGTATAATAGATAGAGCAAAGAGTGAGTTTGAGATAAAAGCACAACTGAAGAGTGAGTTTGAGATGAAAGATATGGGACCAACCACTAAGATATTGGGTATGGAAATAAAAATAGATAGAGCAAAGAGTGTGCTATACCTATCACAAGAAGAATACCTGAAGAAAATCCTTGAAAAGTTTGGAATGTCAACTACTAAACCAGTGACTACTCCAATGTCTCAACAGTTCAAGTGTAGTAATGAACACTCTCCTAAAGATGGTGAAGTGAAGGAGTCATGGATACGATCCCTTATGCAAATGTTGTTGGATCATTGATGTATTCTATGGTTTGCACAAGAACGGATCTTGCATACTCAATGAGTATAATCAGCAGGTTCATGTCTAATCATGGCAAGACACACTGGAAGGCACTTCAATGGATTATAAGATACATCAGAGGCTCATTGAATAAGGTGCTAACCTATGGTGGAGTTGAGAAGGATGATGAGGAGATCATGGGATTTGTAGATTCTGACTATGCTAGATGCCTTGACACAAGGAAGTCTTTGACAGGATATGTGTTTACTGCATTTGGAACAGTAGTGAGTTGGAAAGCAAGCTTACAAAAGGTAGTTGCTCTATCAACTACTGAAGCTGAATATATTGCTCTGACAATAGCAATGAAAGAGGCTCTTTGGATACAAGAAATAGCTAAGGAGCTTAGACTACAGAAAAGTGTTATCACAGTCTACTGCGACAACCAAAGTGCCATTCATTTGTCCAAGAATTAGATGCACCATGAAAGGACAAAGCATGTGGATATCAAGCTCCATTTTGTCAGAGAGGTAATAACTAACGGAGTTGTGAATGTCAAGAAAATATCTAGTGATCACAATCCTTCAGATATGATCACTAAAGTACTGCTTGGAACTCATAAACTTGACTGGAAGATAGCCTGAAATAGGCTGGTGGAGCCTTGGGAAACCAGGTTGGTGAAGTCTGTGATTTCTATGATGTATAGCATTTTGATGCTGAACAAAGGTGGAGAATTGTGAAAATGTTGGTTCATCATCAGTGCAGGGGAACGGTTGCAGAAGATGTTAAAAGCATGTTGAACAGATTTAGTTACTTTAGTTAAAAACATAACAGTTTTGAGCGGGAAAAGCTGTTAGTTTGAGAGTTGATTTGTTCCTCGGTTTTCACAGGATATATTGTTTAAAAATAGGAGTTTGTTAGTTGTTGTTTCATAAGAGAGATACACGAGAGTTGTGATGCAATTACAATCTGTAAATTCTCTGAAAACACTGAATAAAACTAATCATCTTTTCTCCCTTGGACGTAGGCACTTGATCACATTGATCTTCCGCTGAACCAAGTAAATCTTGTTGTGTTGTGTGCGCTGATTGTTCTGTGTTCATGCTGTGATCCTGTGTGTAGTTCATCTGGTGTTTTTGTGATTCAATTAGGTTAGATTCAACTGTTTAATTTGATTCAAACTTTACAAAATAAAGTGAATTAGTTAGATTTAGTTTCCACCATGTTCTTCATCTTCACATTAACCCAGTCGTTCTCCCCTGCAATATCTTTATTCTTATCTTCACCTTCCTTGGCTTTTTCATTGTACCTCTGACCAGATAAATGGAGAGAGGAATAGATGTCCTCGAGGACAATAATGGACTTGCTTGAGGTGTGGATCAATAGCTTCTTGAATTTCATATTGTCCTTGACGGTCTAGAGTTCGAAATCAAAAACATCATACATCAGTAGATTGACCATATTGGCGATTTTCGTTTTGGTTCGCCCTTCGACTATACACGAGGCAGCAAGAAGCCTGGCATCTTGTTTCAACCTACAAGTCAGATAGCCCTTTTTTAGATTTATAGTGTATATGTTTAATGTTGTAAATGGTTGGGATATATCCCATATATTCATTGGGAATGAACCAGGGATTCCCCTAAATCTGAACCTTACTCCCGGCTTGAAGACTGTGATCTAAGAAAATCCACCCATATCTGGTCACCCCCAATTCGCTTCCCATTCATACTATTCACTGCCTGAGTAGCATGTTCCAATCTTTCATAATCAACAAATGCATTGTTTCGTTCTCTGTTGAATATAAATTGTTGTATTTTACCAAACTTGAGAAATTCTTTCTCCAAATATTCTTTAGAAACAGATTAGCTGATTCCAGCAATCCACAAGCAAGGTTTTGCAATCTCGATTTTAAAAGGGTTTCCCTGGATGACGTGGCCCTGTAGCCAAAATTTTGATTTAAGCAATACAGAATCTGGGCGAGATATGGGGAACGAGGGTTGCCATTTGCGCACGTGGCTTGCACACTCTTTACACGTGTGTTATTCCACTTCGAATCTTGAATTAATTATTTTTGTTGCATCTTCTAGTACAATACTTCATATTTTGCCATGTGTTTGCCGCGCTCGTCAACTACGTTGCAATATTTAACGTGTCTCTTGAGAAAAAACATTGATCGATAGTGTTGGGCCTTTTAGTATTGTTAAATTTTAATTTGATTTAGGATTATATAGTAAGCTAGAGTTAGTAATTGTAAATTACATTTGTTAGTCAATATTATATCTGTTTTTCGTTTTGTATTTTTGATAAGTAAAAGTAAATTAATTTTTTCGAGTAATGTCCTAAGTTGTCAAAGGTTTATAGTTATGGAATTAAAATTTCCGTTAACTTGCGAAATAGGATCTGATCTATTGGACATTTTCTTTTTTCTTATTTAGACTGATCATGTTGAGCCTACAAGGGAGATGGTACGAAATTTAAGGATTCGACCAAAGCTTTGAATGCTTCTTAATCACAATACGATAACTCTACGCGCTTATCTATCCTCCCACACCGTATGAGAGAAGGATGCAACGTCTCCGCATAGTTTGTTGTAAAAACAATGATTCTTACTCCACCACAAAGCGACCTGAGTACGTTAACGAAGTTCCAAAGCCGAGATAAAGTGAACTGGCTAGATTTAGTTTCCACCAGTTTCTTCATCTTCTCTTTAACCTGGTCATTCTCCTCTGCAATATCTTTCATCTTATCTTCACCTTCCTTGGCTTTTTTATAGTCCCTCTGACCAGATAAATAGAGATAGCAATCGATGTCCTCGAGGACTATAATGGACTTGCTCGAGGTCTGGATCAACAGATTCTTCAACTTCATGTTGTCCTTGACGATCTTGAGTTACAAATCATAAATATCATACTTCAGTAGATTGACCATATTGGCAACGTTCGATTCAGTTCGCCATTCGACTATACCCCTGTTGAGTACTTAATCGATGACCTGCCAACGCAATAGGAGTCTTTGGGCTTCCTCTAAATCTGGATCTTGGTCTCAGCTTGAAGACTGTGATCTAAGAAAATCCACCCGTATCTGGTCTCCCCCAATTTGTTTCACATTCATATCATCCCGTGCCTGAGTAGCGTCGTCCAATCTTCCATAATCTACAAATGCATTGTTTCGTTCTATATTGAATCTCAATTGCTGTATTTTACCAAACATGAGATATTCTTTCTCCAAATACTCTTTAGAAATAGATTGGCTAATCCCAGCAACCCACAAACTTTTGCAAGGTTTTGCTGGATTAGCGAACTCGATTTTTAAAGGGTTTCAATGGATTACGTGGCCCTGTAGGCTAATGTTTTATTTAATAAATACAAAATCTGGGCAAGATATGAGGAACAAGGGTTACAATTTGCGCACGTGGCTTGCACGCTCTTCACACGTGTGTTGTGCCACTTCAAATCCTGCATTAATATTCTCTGTTGCTACTTCTAGTACACTACTTTATTTTTTTCCACGTGTTTCCCTCGCTCGTCAACTATATTGCTGTATTTAACTTGTCTCTTGAGAAAAATTATTGATCGATTGTGTTGGGCCTTTTAGTATTGATAAATTTTAATTTTATTTAGAATTATATAGTAAGCTAAAGTTGGTGGTTGTAAATTATATTTGTTAGTCAATATTAAATCTATTTTTGGTTTTGTATTTTGGATAAGCAAAAGTTAATTAATTTATTCGATTAATGTCCTAAGTTGTAAAAGGTTTATAGTTATGGAATTAAAATTTCCGGTAACTTGCTAAATATCCTCAATATACAAAACCTTAATAGGTAATGGAATAAATAAGATCTGATCTATTGGACATTTTTTTTAATTATTGAGACTGATCATCTTGAGCCTACAAGTGAGATGGTACAAAATTTAAGGATTCGACCAAAGCTTAGAATGCTTCAAAACCACAATCCGATAACTCTATGCGCTTATCTATCCTCCCACATCGTATGAGAGAAGGATGCAATATCTCCACGTACTTTTTTGTAAAAACAATGATTCTTACTCCACCACAAAGCGACCTGAGTACGTTAATGAAGTTCCAAAACTCAAATAAAGTGAACTGGCTAGATTTAGTTTCGACAAGGTTATCCATCTTATCTTTAACGTAGTCGTTCTCCTCTGCAATATCTTTCTTCTTATCTTCACCTTCCTTGGCTTTTTCATTGTCCCTCATACCCGATAAATAGAGAGAGCAATCTATGTCCTCGCGGACAATAATGGACTTGCTCGAGGTGTGGATCAACAACTTCTTGAACTTCGTGTTGTCCTTGACGATCTTGAGTTTGAAATCATAATCATCATACTTCAGTAGATTGACCATATTGGCGACTTTCGATTCGGTTCTCCATTCGACTATACACCAGTTGAATACTTTATCGATTAACTGCTGAAGCAATAAGTGTCGTTTGGCTTACCTTGGATGTATTCTCTAGAAAGATCTTGCACGTGGCAGCAAGAAGCCTGGCATCTTGTTTAAATCTAGAAGTCTGATAGCCCTTTTTCAGATTTGTAGTATATATGTTTAATGTTGTAAATTGTTGGGATTTATCCCACATGCTTGGGACTGAACTTGGGCTTCCTCTTAATCTGGGCCTTGGTCCCGGCTTAAAGACTGTGAGCTAAGAAAATCCACCCGTATCTGGTCACCCCCAGTTCGCTTGCTATTCATACTATCCTGTGCCTGAGTAGCATCTTCCAATCTTTCATAATCTATAAATGCATTGTTTCGTTCTCAGTTGAATATCAATTGCTGTATTTTACGAACATGAGAAATTCTTTCTCCCAATATTATTTAGAAACAGATTGGCTTATCCAAGCCACCCACATACTTTTGCAAGGTTTCTTGGTCTTGAGAACTGGACTTTAAAAGGGTATCCACGGATGACGTGGCCCAGTAGCCAAAACTTTGATTTAAGAAATACAAAATCTGGACGAGATATGAGGAACGAGGGTTACCATTTGCGCACGTGGCTTGCACGCTCTTTACACGTGTGTTGTGCCACTTCGAATCTTGCATTTATCTATGTTGCTATCTTCTAGTACACTACTTTATTTTTGCCTCGTGTTTCCCTCACGAGTCAACTATGTTGCTATATTTAACGTGTTTCTTGAGAAAAATCATTGATCCATTGAGTTGGGCCTTTTAGTATTATTAAATTTTAATTTGATTTAGAATTATATAGTAAGCTAAAGTGAGTAGTTGTAATTTATATTTGTTAGTCAATATAAAATCTGTTTTTCGTTTTGTATTTTGGGTAAGGAAGAGTAAATTAGTTTATTGGATTAATGTCCTAAGTTGTAAAAGGTTTATAGTTATGGAAAATTTCCGTTAACTTGCTAAATATCCTCAATATGCAAAACCTTAATAGGTAATGGAATAAATAGGATCTGATCTATTGGACATTTTTTTTTGTTATTTAGACTGATCAGCTAGAGCCTACAAGGGAGATGGTACGAAATTTATGGATTCGACCAAAGCTTTGAATGCTTCAAAACGACAATAAGATAACTCTATGCGCTTATCTATCCTCCCACATCGTATGAGAGTAGGATGCAACATCTCCACGTACTTTGTTGTGAAAAAAGTGATTCTTAATCCATCACAAAGCGACCTGAGTACGTTAATGAAGTTCCATAGCCCAAATAAAGTTAACTGGCTAGATTTAGTTTCGACCAGGTTCTTCATCTTCTCTTTAACCTGGTCATTCTCCTCTGCAATATCTTTCTTCTTATCTTCACTTTCCTTGGCTTTTTCATTGTCCGTCCGTTCCGATAAATAGAGAGAGCAATCGATGTCCTCAAGCACAATAGTGGACTTGCTCAAGGTGTGGATCAACAACCTCTTGAACTTCGTGTTGTCCTTGACGGTCTTGAGTTTGAAATCATAAACATCATACTTCAGTAGATTGACCATATTGGCTACTTTCGATTCGGTTCGCCATTTGACTATACACTAGTTGAGTACTTTATTGATGAACTGCTGAAAGCAATAAGTGTCTTTTGGCTTACCTTAGTTGCATTCTCTAGAAAGATCTTGCACGCGGCAGCAAGAAGCCTGGTATCTTGTTTCGATCTAAAAGTCAGATAACCCTTTTTTTAGATTTATCGTGTACATATTTAATGTTGTAAACTTTTGGGATTTATCCCATACTGATTGGGAATGAAGTTTGGCTTCCTCTGAATCTGGACCTTGGTCCCGGTTTGAAGATTGTGATCTCAGAAAATCGACCCGTATCTGGTCAACCCCAATTCGCTTCCCATTCATACTATTCACTGCCTGATTAGCATCTTCCAATCTTTCATAATCAACAAATGCATTGTTTTGTTCTCTGTTGAATCTCAATCGCTGTATTTTACTGAACTTGAGAAATTCTTTCTCCAAATTCTATGCCCAGAACGTAATGCATCAAACCAAGATCAGTCATTTCAAACTCAGTCATCATCGATTTCTTAAACTTTTCAAACATGAACATACCATTTCCTGTAAAAATAAGATCATCTACATATAAGCAGACAATAAGAATTTCTTCATTTTTCTTAACTTTAACAAAAAGTGTATGCTCTCCTTCTTTCAAGAAATAAGTTTAAATGCGACTGTACCAAGCTCGTGAAGCTTTTTTAATTCCATAAAGTGGTTTCTTTAACATATAAACTATATGTTCACTTCCAACCTTAACATATCTAGGGGTTTGATCAACATATATCTCTTCATCAAAGTTCCCGTGAAGGCATGCGGATTTAACATCCATTTGATAGGTAGGCCATGAATTCTACGATGCAATTGCTATCACCAATCTGATGGTATCATTCCTTGCTACTGGAGCAAACACTTCTTTGTAATCTACACCATATTCTTGCCTATACCCCTTGGCCACTAATCTCGCCTTATACCTTTCAACTTTGCCATTTTCTCTTCGTTTAGTTTTGAAGAGCCACTTTACACCAACTGTTTTGTGCCCTCGTGGAAGGTCAGACAACTCCCATGTGTAATTTCTTTCAATGGCTGCAATTTCTTCGTCCATTGCTTTTTGCCATTATTCTTCTTTAACAACACTTTCGAAGGTTGTGGGATCACAATCTGAAAATAAAGCAAAGTGAGTAACAGGATCCTCAATTTGATTGATACCAGTTACCTCAAAATCTCTCATCCATGTAGGCTTTCTTCGGTTACGGCGTTCACGAGGTTCACTAACTTCACCTGGAGTTTCAGCACTATCTGGTGAGGTTTGAACCACTGCCGGGACATCATTTTGAGGGAATTCTCGAGTTTGTTGGAGTGTAGATTCATTTTGTTCAAATTCAGAATCTAAAATGCGTTGACGTTCCTGCATTGTACTCCATTTCCAAGCTTTTTCTTCATAAAAAATGGCATCTCTTCTGGTCACAGTCCTTGTAGTCAGTGGCTTATACAGTTTATATGCCTTTGATGCTTCACTTACACCAAGAAATACACAGTTTTCAGCCTTGTCATCGAGTTTCTTTCTTTTCTGGTCAAGAACATGAGCCTAGAGGCTATGCCGGCCAAATATCTTGAGATGATCTACAGCTGGTTTACGTCAACTCCAAGCTTCCTCCGGTGTCATGTTTGAAACAGCAAAAGTAGGACTTCTATTCAGCAGTACGAATACTCCAATTTACAGCTTTTGGCCAAAATACTTTCGTTACTTTCCCTTTTGCTAGCAGGCCTCTAACCATGTTAAGGATTATTCTATTTTTAATCTACCACACGACGACAAATCCGAGGAATTCCTGTGCTTTGTTGTGAAGATAGGATTCCCTTTCTCAAGCAACAAGGTGAAATACGAGGCTCTGCTCATTGGCATGAGATTAGCCAAAGAAGGAGAGATGGTTCGGGTCCACTTCCATAGCGACTCGCAACTTGTAGTTCAGCAAGTCAATGGCACATACGAAGCTCGAGAAAAATTAATGTAGGATTACTTGTCCGCGGTACGACAATCGCGCAAATGCTTTGAGGAGTTCACTCTTATTCAGATTCCTCGAGTGGGAAATGAGGAGGTAGATGCCTTATCCCGAGACACAACAGGCATGCATCCAATCGGAACCCGCCAGGTAACATTCCTCACTATCAACTCTTCGAAAAAAGCCATGTCGCATTAGAGGCACTAAATATTGACGAGGGTAGCAAGAAAGGATGGATGGCAGAAATTATAGCGTACTTGAAAAACCCGGAAAAGTATGAGAACGATCTTGAGGCTCGAAGTTTGGGCAAAAGAGCCACTCGGTTCTTTTTGAAAGATGGGGTTTTGTACAAGAAGGGATTCTCCCAACCTTATCAACGCTGCCTGGACGAAGATGAAGCATTAGAAGTGATGCGAGAAATTCATGAAGGAAGTTGCGGAAACCATTCGGAAGGAAGAAGCCTCGCACAGAAGATACTCCGGCTAGGGTACTTTTTACCCACTGTGCAGAAAGATACTAAGGCATTTACTCAGCAATGCGAGCATTTCCGAAGGTTGCGCCAATGTCTCATTTGCCCACCGTAGCATGGGAACCCAATCACGTCTCATGTCCCTTTGATAAATGGGATATCGACATCGTCGGACCACTGATACAAGACCGAGGACAGAAGAAGTATCTCCTGGTTGCCGTAGAATATTTCACCAAGTGGGTTGAAGCCGAGCCAATGGCACAAATCACATCAGTAGTCGTCATCAATTTCCTGTGGAGAAATATCTTGTGCAGATTCGGAGTCCCCCGAATCCTAGTAAGTGATAATAGTCTAGAATTCACAAGTGAACAACTGGCCAAATGGTGCAACCACTGGAAGATACAACGTCGTTTCACATCGGTAGGATATCTCCAGTCTAACAGTCAGGTGGAGATCACGAACCGCACCTGATACAAGGACTCAAAGCTCGCCTCATGGCTTATCAAGGAAAATGGGTCGAGGAAATCAGTGGCCTCTATGGGTCTACCGCACCACGACAAGAACCACAACGGGGGAAACACCATTCAGCCTGGCCTATAAACATGAAGCAGTTATCCCGGAAGAAATATCGATGCCCAGCTGGAGAATTCAGGAATACAACGAAGAAAGCAACAAGGATCACATGGTTTTAGAGTTGGATTTGCTAGAAGAACATCGTAGAAAAGCTGCACTGCGAACCACCTGCTACAACGCACAGATGGAAAGGTACTACAACAAACGCGTGAAGAAACGAACCTACCAAGTAGGCGACTTGGTTCTTAGGCGAGTGGGAGCCTCGGAGAACATAGGGAAACTTGACCCTGCTTGGGAGGGACCCTTTCAAATCACTCGCATACTTGGAGCAGCCACATATCAACTACGAGACATGCAGGGTCGAGATTATCCGTTCTTGGCACGTACTCAACCTTCAAAAATTTTACCCTTAAAGATAACTTACCAGAATGGAAGAAGTTTCACCCTCGAGAGAAACGAGGGGGAGTAAGAACCCTTAGGTTCTGGTTAAGATACACAAACAAGTTTTAAATTTTTACTTGTGCTTAGTATTATGTAAGTAAGGAGAACTACGTTCGGCTTGATTCCCAGTTTTGTCATAAGGGATACGTAGGAAGCTCGACAGTTACACGAGTTCAGCCCCAAAAATAAAAATAAATAAATGTACACCAACACACACGCACCAAAAAAACTAACGTTGCACGTAATAGCCCGGAAAAATATTAAAACATAAAAATATATAAAATTAGAGGGCGGAATAGGTTAACAATGAGTCTAAATTCTCACTACTAAAATAGAGTGTTACAATACACTTAAAGTAACACGAGCTAAGATATAATACTTAATCTCGATCTCGAGGTGAATATGTGTCAGCACTCCAAGGTCACTGAGCTCTACTCCTGAAAGTCTAAGTCTGGGAGGAACGAAAAAAGAAAACATTTGATGAGATAAAAATCTCAGTGAGTGTTCATGGTGTGCGTGCAGATCATGATTTTCTTGATATAATACTTGTTTTTCAAAAGATTTGACACAGAGAAGCGAGACGGAACTTGCAATAATTTTGACTGTGAGAGTCATAACTAGTTTAACTAGAAACCAATTTATAGTAAGTAGCTTCAACGAAAACTTTATTTTTTGACATAAATCAATTTTATTGAAACGTTAGTCTCTGACAGAAGCAACTGTAGCTGAAACTTTAATCTTGGCCATAACACTTTAACGGAAACATTGATCTTTAACACATCAATTTATCAGAAACGTTGATCCTTACAGATCACTTAATATGAACTTTTAACTGAAACATTAGCCACTTATAATGACGAGGTCCACGTATTTTTGTCGATGCAGACCAACCTTATCACCTCATACAAACAGACCTTGTCTCCCCATGTAAGGAGCTACCTTACAATCTGAAACACATGCCATGGTACATGTGGAAAACTACGACCCAACAAAGACACAACGAACTCCCGATGTGTCTAAGAGGGAATGGGCCATGGGGACATGAGGCCCAATCGGCAAGCCCTCCGCCGCCCGGTGGCACTCCATGCACACCCAAGCCAAGTTGGATCCAACTAACTGAGAGGGACATATCCAAACATGACGGGACATAATCATCATAAATGACAAAACAATTTTGTTCAAAGGATTTAACGATCCACATGCTTTAGGAAATTGACTTTGAGTAAACAATATATAATATACGTAATTTATCTACATAGATATACATCCATGCATCCTTCCAGTTTTTCAAAAATACGTAATAACTTTGTGAACACTCACCTTACGTCCAAATGCAAGGATTCGAGATACCCCGAAGTTAAGCTCATCTACCTATTGGTCAAGCGAAAGATCAACTCCAACACCTCTAGACTTAATCCTAACATAAAGAAAGCAAATCTCAAATGGTGATTACTAATCTTAACTTATCTTATATACATATACATATAAAAATCATATGATACACATTACACACAAAGAGATAATATAATCACATGCAATAAATAATTTAATTACAAACATAAAATACTTACTTAATCCACTAATTTTAATTTAGAACAACATATTGGAACTATAAGATTCAAAACTAAATTATGGCAGTTTAATTTACTATCTTATGTGAAATCATGAACTCTTCAATATTCCATAAAATCTCTAAATACGTTTACCAACATAATCACATAACCATATAAATTCATGAATTTAGAAGAGCCTTAACGTGCTCCAATAATTTTCTAAACTTATTATACACTTTCCCGGAGGATTTTCTGGCAGTAATTTTGTAACACTTTTATAAAATTCATTACCAGGGATAAATTCTTAAAAGTTTACAGTAAGTTTATTCACACCTTGAATTTATTATATAAAAAGTTTTAATTATAACACATGTCATTTGATGGGTAAAACAATTCGTCATTTAAGGAGTCTCATATTAGAAAAACACTAGAGATAGTCACTTACACAAGTTATAATAATATAATCATAGTATTAGCAATTCAATAAATAATTAAAAATTATTATTTTACCATGCATAAGGAAGTGGGGTTGTCCATCCATTCTCCTTCTTCACTTTTCGTTTCTTCAAGTGAAATTGTAATACGTGTGTATGCATATATGTATATATTAGTGAGTGATGATATATAACTTACATTAGAGATGGACATGTGGAGGATAAAGAAAGGACTTTAAGGTTGGTTGCCTATTGCATGCCAAGTGTCCCTCATTAGGTGGGCTTTTGTTGATTCATCCATACAAGACCCTTTTGGCAATTATACCCCATATTTTTCACTTGACTTCATTTAAGTACCACAATTATTCTAAAGACATATCATATTTATAAAGTTAATCAAATTGAACTTGGAAAATATTTGCATAGCATTATAAATTTATGGATGTCTCATCTCACGAATCTTGAATTATAATTATTAAACCATGTTTAAATAGAGCAGTACCCAATAAAATTAATCAATTGTCATTAACAATCAAAACTAATAGTTCTTATTTTCTAATCTAAAATACAAATTTTCAAACATATCTAACAAGGTTCGTAATACATATTTATATAAGTAAAGATAATAATTTAAGAGATAAGAAAATTTGGGGATATCACATTGCAGGTACGGAGAAAGAGCCTACACTTCCCCGCTTAATTTAAACGACTCCACCCCCTCAGGTAGCGACGCTTAGGTTTAGGTGGGAATCCAGGAGACGCCAAAAGAAACCCTTGCAAAAGATATGATAACCGCCCACAATTCGCCAATGAGGAGGCAGTGACAATAGCCACGCGTCGGTTATTCAAACCGATCATCATTAATGCGCCTTCTCGTGAAAATAATGATGGCTACCAGATCTTTTGTGTACAAGTGTAAATAAGGTCAGAAGAGGCGCGACAATTGAGGACGTTGGATGGGCAGTTTTTGGCGTCAGGAAGCGACAAGCAGCTACAAGACAAAAAATCCACGAGCCATCACAACTTCTGAAAGAAGTTAAACGAAGAGGCTCCACGAGCCAATACGACTTCTCAAAGAAGCTAAATGAAGAGGTACCACGAGCCAACACAACTTCTCAAAGAAGCTAAACAAAGAGGCTCCATGAGCCAACACAACTTCACAAAGAAGCTAAACAAAGAGGTTCCACGAGCCTACACAACTTCTCAAAGAAGCTAAATGAAGAGGCTCTAGGAGCCAACACAACTTCTCAAAGAAGCTAAACGAAGAGGTTCCACGAGCCAACATAACTTCTCAAAAAAGCTAAACAAAGAGGCTCCACAAGCCAACACAACTTCTTGAAGAAGCTATACGAAGAGGTTCCACGAGCCGCCGCAACTTCCCAGAAAACCACTACGTTATCTTAGTAAAAGGGCCAACTAAAAGGAAGAGATTTACTGGTCCGGGTATCGTTTTGAGGGGGGGAATAGACTGCTCAACCAAGGTGTCATTTACAAATCTTAGAGCCACACATGCATACTTTCAAGGAGAAAAACAACAATTCTTGTCGAAACATGCTGACGAGGGGTGAAATATTCCCTATTGACAGGTGACCATCCCTTTAGTGGTAACACGAACTGATTTACTCCATGCCATACACCTCGAGGGGTCTAGCCAACAGCTCAAACAATGAGTCTTTTATGAATCATAGAGCCACACGGGCGTACATTCAAGGAGAAAAACATCAATCATTGTCGAAACATGCTGACAAGGGGTGAAATATTCCCTATTAACCGGTGACCATCCCTTTAGTGGTATCGCGAGTTCATTTACTCCTTGCCATACACCTCGAGGGGTCTAGCCAACTGCTCGAACAAGGTGTCTTTTACGAACCTTAGAGCCACACATGCATACTTCCAAGGATAAAAACAACAATCCTTGTCGAAACATGCTGACGAGGGGTGAAATATTCCGTGTTGACCGGTGACAATACCTTTAGTGGTATCGCGAGTTGATTTACTCCTTTCTATACACCTCGAGGGGTCTAGCCAATTTCCCAAACAAGGTGTCTTTTACAAACCTTAGAGCCACACAGGCATACTTCTAAGGAATAAAACAACGATCCTTGTCGAAACATGCTGACGAGGGGTGAAATATTTCGTGTTGACCCGATGTCGTACCCTCGGAATTCTACCTAGACTAGTAACCCAGCGAAACACAAGATCAAGACACGAGAAAACAAAAAGAAAAGATACACGAGATGTTCAAAAGCTCTTTATTCATTCAACTCAATCAAATAAAAGTACAAGAAAAGAAGAGTACAACGGAGGAAGCTAAATAACATGATGGACGTTTTCCCTCCCTCACAGCCTTCTGATGCTCCTCGGACTTAGGAGCAATGCTAGAAGCCACAGGAGTAGTAGCTATTGACAGAACCCGCACAGAAGCGCCCGCAGGCCTGGGAGCATGGGCATCTGCACCACGAGTACTTGGCGTACAAGGACCAGTGACCAGAAGACCGTCTGACATAATTTTAGAAGCCATGGATTCTACCCTATGCATCGTGTAATCAGGAGAAGGGCTACGAGAAGCCGGATCTCCAGCCTAGGGGATAATAACCTGCGCAGGAAGAAGGTAGCTTGGCAGGCCTCGGAAATTGCCCGTAATTCAGAAGGACTAGGTGGAGAACCTAGCGAAATCTCGCTAGGAACTTCGATGGTCTGAGGACAAAGGTTAGACAGATCGACATTGGGCATGATCCAGTCCTTGTCATGTAGGACCTTTATCGCCCCTCCACACCCCACCATGAGGAAGTAGATGAACACTATGAGAAAGTAGCCATGATCGAGTGGAGAACCGATGTACTAAATTATGTGTTCAAACGCCTCCTGCTTTGCCATCTCCACGCTTCGTTCCCGCCACTCCTCACCAACCTTCTATAGCTTCTCAACCATCTTCTGGTCAACGGTCGCACGACTCTCCAACAACTCAGCCCAAAAGGTCTCAGCAGCCTTCACCGCCTCAGTACACCACACCCCGGCCTCAAACATCAACTGAGAAGTCTTCTCAAGAGCCTCGTTCAACGCCGCAATCTCTGCAGCTGAGTCATCTCTTTCTCTTTCCACATTCCGAAGGCGCTCCAAGGCAAGGTCCCGTTCTTCGACAAGTTATGCTGTGGGCCTGTGTTGCGTGAGTTTCCCACTCTCAACACCTTTTCGAATGGAGTTCCAAAGCAGGCCAGGCCTTCTACAGCTCAGCAATTGTTCGAGAGTGACTGAGCCTTAGTCCCTCAAATTCCTGCACCAAGGAATCTGGCACAGAAGACTCCAACTCAGCCACTCGATCCTCCAAAGGTTGGATATGCTCCATCAATAGGAAATTCCAGGAATTAAACTGATAAGAGAAAGAAAAAAATGAGAAGGGAGTGAAAGAACGAGGAGCATACAGCAATAAGACAAAGAACTTACATCCACTACAACATAAGAGGTGATTTCATTCAACCCCTGAATCCCACGAATCCGAAGTTCCTCAACCTCGCGAGGATCAACCACTTAGCGCAGCTGGGCAAAACCTGAGCCGACACCACGTAAATCCTCCACCAAGAGAGTCTCAACGGAACTACGATGAACCACCGAATCCATCACCTCTTGCGAAGAAGTTCTCGCCTTCTGTCTGTCCACTGGGGCCTCCACTTGACGGCTAACCTCACTACCCCTCCTGTCACGAACTTGAGAGGGACCCTTTCACTCGCCCTTGAAATAGCGCACACATCAGGATTATGTAAGGCAATCGAGCAATCCCTGTTGACCTTCGGTCACCCCAACAATACCTTCCTGCAGCGTCGGAGAAGAAGGCTCAGGAACACCGGTTTCTCTTCTACCCTCAATCAGGGGAGGTGCTCCCACTTCCCTCTCATAAACATCAGGCTGAATGGGCAAAGATGAAGAAACATGAGTAGGAGAAGCACGAGAGAACAGTGCCACCTCATGACCCCGGGGCGGTATAGAAAGAAATAAATCGAAGGTCTTCGGAAGTGACCCTCGAAGCCAACCTAGACCATAGATAGGCTTTATAAAAGGGGGATCAGGGTCGTGGAAAACTTTGAGATCGCCCTCTTGCAAGTATTACAATTCATCAAAGGCCTCCACACCTGAAGTAACCTCCGCAAAAGTCTAGCCGAAAGATTAGGAGAAGAAGAAGGATCCCCACTTTGAACCACAGCAACCGATTGGGATAACGGCACCTTTCCAAGGGAAGATCTACCTCGCTCGGCACCTTCAGTGCCGCCTTGTCCGAGACCACGTCCGCCAACAAAGACACCAACGCACCTGAAGAATACGAGTCAGAATCACGAAAATAAAGAATAAGCTGAAAAATAGACAAGACGTCGTCGCTTACAAACCTCAAGATCCTCATCCAAATCGGGAAAATGAGAAGAAGGGGCCCCATTCTTAAGACCACAAGCTGGAATAACTTCACCACGTTGTACTTCATCTAGATGTACCTTCCTCATTCATCTAAGAACGGATCCCCTCGAAGTGAGAAGAATCCAACTCTGTTAAGCTTGTCGACCACGCGCTCTTCACCGCCCAAGGCTTGCAGCTACGGACACTGGGCTTCACGAAGAAAAAGGAAGACTTTCAACTACAATAGGAGGAGGAAGTTTCCGTCAAGATCCTAGCCATAGGAACCGGCTGAGAAGGGCGAGGGGTTAAATAGAAAAAAGGGGCCATGCTCGTCCCGACATCATACAGAGCCAAAAACACTCCACGGTACAAGGAAGCCCTCGACTCCGACACACAAACTCGAACCCCGCCATGATGGAAAAAGTGTTGGGCGTCAAATGACTCAGGCAAAGCCCCTGATCCTGGGATACCTCATGGAAAAACTCTGGCACAAATGTTTTCCACCCTGCCACGATCTACGGAAAGTACATAGTCTGATATCCCTCATGTGGGTTGTTCGCCCTGTGAGACGCCTCCAGCAGTAGCACTATCACGTCTCAAATGGCCACATTGAATTTGGACAGGTGGTTATCAACTGCCGCCTCTGTAACGCAAGCCGTCTCCTCCACACGATCTGCTTCTTGGGCTCTGGGCCCTTACTACCACCCCCCTTGGTAGAAGCAACAGCCGCTGCAGAGCGCTTACCACGTCAAGTAAGAGGGAGAGATGGAAGAGCAGATCTGGACGGAGAAGCGGGCAGAGTCGAACCAGAATCAGCAGCCCTAGTAGCTTCAGAAGACGACCTGATCGGATGGGCTGAAAGCGGTAGCGAAAACCAAACAAGCAGAGACATCAGCGAAAATGGATAACCTATAAACCTAAAACCGTAGCAGGAAGAGCATAAATAGGTGGGCCAAAGGGCTGTTTAATTCCCGTCCAAACTCTGAAACGACAGAAGCCTGACACGTACCCTCCAGCGTACGAAGGAACTTGGATGAATCTCGAGAAATCAGGGTGTGGGATAGACGCACGATTAGATGATCAAACCCCGATGAGGTTACTCTCTGCCACGTTCGACGAACTGTGACAGAGACTGGGGGACATATAATGACACCTACTCTCCCTAAAGGGATCGTACCCGTCTAGGTGGCCTGATCCCCTAATCCCAATCTATTCCATGACCCCCTCTAGCCCTCCTCCACCGGGTAATTCCTATAATATAATTATCTATCTTGCCCATCCCTTGTTGAACCAACAAGGGGGGATCGTATTTTCCACGTGCAGGAAAACCTTCCTTGGTCGCTAGGCAAATATCGCCAAGCTATCTGGCCAACCAGAACGAGCGGTTTTCGTAAGCCCCTACGTCACTTTCCACTATCTGGATGCATTGTCGACCGCCGCTCTTCCCCAATGTAGAAGCGAGGATCTGAGGAGTTATAGAGGGTAAATGTAGCACGGCGTGCACCGAGAGCAACATGCAGGCACCACGTGCCCTACTCTAGCGCCCTCGAATCAACATGCACGGCAACACGTGCCCCCAGGCAAATTACGCCTATACCCTCACCTCGCCCTTTAAAAGGGGAAGTAGGCTGGTCAGGAATGCAAGGACAAGCAGGCAGGTGAAATAGAGATAATTGAGAGTGAGATAGGCAGGGGAGTTTTAGAGAGAGAGAGAGGGAGAGAGAGAACACGAGCCCGACTGACCACTAAGGATCATAGTGGAAGCAGCGAACAAGACAGGGATCCTCGCGATCCAGTGAAGAACAAGTGGACTCCGATCAACGACCTCCCAACGCTCCCGGGCCCTAAAGCTTATCGGATTCGGGGTCATTCTAGGTTGGGATTGGCGTTCGAACAGGCCTCGGTGACAGGCACGAAGGATCGCAGGCGACATTAGATTTGAAATATTATTCTAGTTCCCAGAACCATGAAATATTATTATGCTGGTTCAAAGTTTTGAATCAACGAAAAAAAAAATTAGGACACTTCGTCTCTTTGAGAAGAATTATATGATGTCCAAGTAAGTATTTCAATAAAGGTTTCCATGAGAACATAGATATACGAGTAAAGAATATGGATCACAAACAATCTTTGCCGAATAAAAGATTTATCTTGGTCGATTGAAGGTGAAATTCTTGTTTGTCACTTTGCTTCATCCTAATTACACATGCTGTAGTTGTTACTTAACATTACGTCCATTATGTCTGAATATTTGTACGACTTTATCACATGATAATAATGATTTTCAATTGTTTTAATTTCTTAACTCATTTATTAACAGATTTATGATTCTTCAGATATTTCAATATGGGAATCAATATGTATACATGTATAGTGTCACTTTTCACTGAGATGATATTAATTGTTAGCATGACATAATCACAGAAATGACAATTTGATTTAATAATGTATGTTTTTAAAATTTTTTTAATCATATGCGCATATTTACGATTTTTTATTTATTTGTTATATGTGAATATTATGTATTAGCCGTGAATTGGGAATGCGCTAAGAGAATTTAGAGAAAACTTAAAAAAGAACATATTGCAAAGTGTACACAATTTCTAGTGATAAATTTTTTAGAAAAACTAATGAAAGATATATTCCAAGCTTTAATGATAAGTTCCTGAAAAGTATTATCACTTCATCTCTTTAATAATATGATCCCCAATTTCACTTCATCCTTTACCCGTGTCCCTACACCCAAATTCATTGTCTTTTTACACATGTTGATACCAAAAAGAAGCTCCAAATTTATAATCCTGAGAAGATCGTGAATGGATTCTGATTTTCAAACAACTGTAACAAATCCTCACGAAAATGAAATACTTAAAATGATGTTTCCAACTTGCAGCCATGATCCAAACAAAAAATTAACCCAAACCAAATAAAATTTATGAGTACTTGTCTTGTTAGATTCTGAGTCGAATTAAGTATGTGAAAATGAAAAATAAGGAACAATAATAATATTCCATGGTTGACTTATAAAGAATAAGAAGAGATTAATGTTTCATGCTTTGCAGAATCATCAAAAACTTATCGATTATTGGGTGAACTTCTCCAACACACATTGAAATCAGCATCAAACTGTTTCCCGATATCCGTCATTTCCTCAAAGTTTTCATACTTGAGATCCCTCAGACTTTCCTTGTGAGCTTTGACCAACTTGTCTCTCTCGCTCATGAAGTCTTCCACCTCTTTATCCGGAACTTGGATAAAGTTTGCTATCTCCTCCGCCCTATAATCAAACCGTTTAAAAGGATTAAAAAGAGCACCAATTTTGCAGACATGGTTGGTGGACGTGGAGAATGAGAGGGTGAATGTAGGGGAACACAACTCAATTATAGACGTCTAAATGAACATAAGTGCTAGAAATCTTGTACAAACATATTCAACTTTTATGACACATTTTCCTTTTTTGGATATTTATTTGATCGTGCTACCAGTTGTGTATTACATAACATATCAAAATATCATTTGTGGGTAAGATTTTGGTCTTGTCCAAATAACTTTTGTTTTGGTCGTTCATGAGGGGGCTGGAATAAAAAAAAAATGTAGAATCCTATTAAAAAGTGGGTAAAAAGTACTGCGTCCCAACTAGATTCGAGCTTCCAAAAATCCAAAACTCTATAAGATGGTACTAATCCACCTACTATATATGTTATAATCGGATATCATTAATTACATTAAGCAAGAAACAATCGATTAGACCCGAAGACATGTTAATTGCATCATGCACATTGTCTATGGTGCATGTTGTGTGTGGTTCAACTCTCTGGAAGCCATGACACGACTTTAGGCAGAGTTTTTGCAGCTTAAAAGTTAGGCGGAAAAGTGTTTTGAGAAGTTAATTAGAAGCGGTTATAACTAACTTTTGAGCGCGTGTTTTGAGCTCAGTTTTATGCGTATATTAGTAGCTGAGTTTAAGTTAGATTTGCTGCTAATCATACACCAAATTCATCACTTGTAAAACACTGAAAAATCTCAATAAAATTCTCTTTGTTATTCCCTAGATGTAGGTTGAAGATCACATTGATATTCAATTCGAACCAAGTAAATTGATTGCTTGATTCCGTGATTTTAGTTCATTGTTTTAAGTGAGGTCGAGAGCATATCATCTGATGGATTTGAGTTCGTTTTATCAAGTAGATTTTACCTAATTTGGTTTGAGATTGGTTAATTCACAACAGAGCAAAATACGTGTTCACAAACACTTAAATTTGCACGCCACATACCATAGAGTACAACCGAATCGTAATTAGTCTCAAATCATAATGAAATAATGGAGCGTTGCACATTAGTTGTGCCTCATTAACTGCAACTCTAGTACTTTGTCTCCATCTCACTAGGCAGCATAGCGGCTTTCTAATGGCGGAGAATTATTTTGAAGCCAATGATGTGGCAGTCCATTAGTAGAAAATGCTACTTGAGAACATTCTCTGTAATAATTAACAAAATGTGCACCAGGTTAGATCCTCAAATTGAACTAGCATATAACTTAACAAGTGTTGCATGCATCAGGTTAGATCCTCAAATTGAACTAGCATATAACTTAACAAGTGTTGCATACAGTAATATCAATTATTCTAAGTAAAGCCTCCATAGCACGGTGAGCATGCACGTTGGAATATGTGTTTTATATGAAGTTGTTATAATTGTTATTCCAGTTTGCGGGTCGACCTCAAGGCTATGTGCATCAATGTAGGTCTTGCATTTGGTAAATGTTTTCCTCATTTCAATTATTTTCGCTCTCATTTCGGCCATATCATATCCATCCTCCTCCCCTTCCAACGTCTGCACACTAGACGCATTTGCATAAAATTCCAGGAAACAAAACATTACCCTCCTTCTCCACCGGCAACCATGTGAACTTTCCCAGTTCCTTATCTAGTGTATTCATTCATGGCCTTTGGGGTTGATAACCAAATGCTCACAAACAAGGAATGCTCACAAACAAGGAAGTATCAGCACTACACAATTATGTCGATCATCAAAAATCAAAAATAACTGACTCCAAACAACTTGTAATCCAAATAAATTATAGTCCTACTTGTGAATATTATTTTTTTTCAATGAAATGGAGTCTGAGGTGAGGTCCCCGGGACTCAGATATATTAAAAATGTAACGAGAAAATCAAGAGTTCACAAATGAATCAGCGGAATCGAAAAGACTCCCTATTACATAAATCATGAAAAATAAAACTACTAATGAAATTATGATGAGACGACCACCAAGCGTCATCGGAATGCTGTTCTCCATAGGTAGCTAATGTGTCCACCGCCTTGTTTCCTTTAGGAGAAATATGAGAAACTTGAAAATTGATAGAGTTTAAGAAGTTGAAAGTCCCAATCCACCGACTCCGAAGACTCCAAGGTACCTTATCGGATTTTGACTCAATAAGTTGCATGACATATGTGGAATCACTTTCCAACCAAATATAATTCCAATTGAGTTCTATAGCTTTTTCCATCGCAAATATAACTGCCCATATTTCTGCTTCGAAAGAGAAGGTGGAGACTAGGTGATTGGCAAACGCCCCTAAACAAAACCCCCGTGCATTACGAAAAATACCCCCAGCACCTCCGATCCCCGGCGTTCCAGAGGAGCTAACATCAGTATTGCATTTGATCCATTGATGAATTGGTGGATGCCAAACCACAGAAATAATTCTCGGGGATTTTCGCGGCAGCATCTTCATATCAAAATTCCTGAGAATTCGAAAGTCATCAACCCAGTGTGCACAGCCAACACGAAAGAACTCGACATCCTTAATAGACTTCCCCAAAGTGCATAAAAAATCATGAATGTCCGGGTTGTGATCCTCAAAGACACAAGCATTCTTTGTTTTCCAGAGGATCCAAATACACGTCGCAATTGCCGTTGTCCAAAGAGCCAAAACTAGCGAACGAAAAGTTGTGTTTGCTGCATGAGTAACTAAAACAGGCAGTGAATGATTGCAGGCAATCCTGTGCCTAAGGATACCCGCAATAGCATTCCAAGCCACTCTCGCACAATGACAGTGTACCATCAAATGATCAATGGACTCAACCGAAGCATTACATAACCGACAAACCGATGCAAAATGGAATCCCCGTCGCATAAGCACATCTTCTGTAGGCAAACGTCCCAAAATCGCACGCCAACAAACCACCGAGCGGGAAGGGGGAAGATACTCCTTCCAAATGAACTTATGCCATTCGGGATTTAGCGAGCTAGCATCATGGAGCGCTTGATAAGCACTGCTAACCTGAAAACCACCGTCAGCAGTTAGAGCCTAAACGCACAAAACATATAGACTTGTTGTGGGTTTGAGAAATTTCATGCAAAATGAATCACTACAATTCATTGGTCACTACTTACCTGAACTGCATATCCCATAGTTAGTCTGCATATTATTGGCGTAATCCCTAACTAACCATGACATTTGAAATACATACCTAACATAGGTAATGGCTAAAACCATACAGCGATTTTTTCATCAATCAGTTAATACATTGGGGTGGGTGTGATAAATGACCTTGAATAGATAAGTAACATTGTTCGTTCTGATTGGTTGTACCTTTACATTCACATTAGTCAGTGAAATCATTCTTGTAAAGGGATTCAATGAGCCAATCTCCACTGTCTCATGTTTTACATTGACTCTAGTGTGCACATCGTCTTTCATCGATTGAGTTTGCGGTATTGAAATCTTCAGTGAGTAATATCGTTAGTGGAACCCAATTTTTGTATTTAGATAATTTAGGCAGTGTGGGAATGCAATTAATTGTGCACCGCACCATGCTATTAACATATATAGCCACATCATTCGCGTGTAGAACTTTTGTGACTGATATACATTAATAAATTATATGTTATATAGTTCATATTTGGGTTTTCTACGAATCCATACTATCCATAACAAAATATGTTTATTGAATACTAGTGAAATGTATTATATACTTTATGGTAATTAAAAGGTAAACATGATTATTCTACGTAAACCGTAACCTTCTTCCAACAATTACTATGCAAGTTGTATACCATGTATACACTGTTTCACTTTATATTTCAACAAAGTTAGTTTAATAGCCAGATGAAAATTTGATGGTACAGTAACGAACTCGATATTACATTATATTATTTCATGAAGATTATAATATAATTAAAAGATGTAAAAACACACACTAAACTTCAACTTCTTATTGGCCAGTGAACTGTATTCATACGAGTTAAGCGTATTTTGTGAGGGGCAATGGTTGAAAATATTTATAAATCACTGTGGGTGATGACTAATTGCTAACTATATATGGATTTATCTTTTTACTTGTATGTTACCTTTCCATCGGAAAAGGGACTTACGTATAGGTACATTTGTATAGTTATATTCTGTCTTTCTTTAGAAAAGCTATCCAGCTAAATATTTCCCATATCATGAAACGATTAGTTACCTTATGTAGTTTATACCAAGATTTGTGAAATATATGGGCCGTATTCAAAACAAATACACCAATTTCCTGTCAATTCGAGTATTTATGTAGAAAATGTATCATGTTCAACAACAACTAACCCTATTAATATTACATCTACCACGTTGTTTGTGCTAGTAAATCAGGGTCTCAAGTCGCTGATCTATCCTCCCACATCGTATGAGAGTAGGATGCAACGTCTCCGCATAGTTTCTTGTAAAAACAATGATTCTTACTCCACCACAAACCGACCGGAGTCCGTTAATGAAGTTCCAAAGCCCAAATAAAGTGAACTGCCTAGATTTAGTTTCCACCATGTTCTTAATCTTTTCTTTAACCCGGTCGTTCTCCTCTGCAATATCTTTCTTCTTATCTTCACCTTTCTTGTCTTTTTCATTGTCCCTCTGACCACATAAATAGAGAGAGAAATCTACGTCCTCGAGGATAATAATGGACTTGCTCGAGGTGTGGATCAACAGCTTCTTGAACTTCGTGTTGTCCTTTACGGTCTTGAGTTCGAAATCATAAACATCATACTTCAGTACATTGACCATATTGGTGACTTTCGATTCGGTTTGCCATTCGACTATACACCAGTTGAGTACTTTATCGATGAACTATTGGAGCAATAAGTGTCTTTTGGCTTACCTTTGATGCACTCTCTAGAAAGATCTTGCAGGTGGCAGCAAGAAGCCTGGCATCTTGTTTCGATCTACAAGTCAGATAGTCCTTTCTAGAATTATAGTGTATATGTCTAATGTTGTAAATTGTTGGAAAATATCCCATATATTCCTTGGGAATGAACTAGGGCTTCCTCGGAATTTGGACCTTGGTCCCGGCTTGAAAACTGTGATCTAAGAAAATCCACCAGTATTTGGTCACCCCCAATTCTCTTCCCATTCATACTATTCAGTGCCTAAGTAGAATCTTCCAATCTTTCATAATCAACAAATGCAATGTTTCGTTCTCTGATGAATCTCAATTGCTGTATTTTACCGAGCTTGAGAAATTCATTCTCTAAATATTCTTTAAAAAGAGATAGGTTGTTTCCAGCCACCCACAAACTTTTGCAATGTTTAGCAAACTCGATTTAAATTGGTTTCCATGGATGACGTGGCCCTGTAGCCAAAATTTTGATTTAAGCCTTACAAAATCTAGGCGAGACATGGGAAACGAGGGTTACCATTTGCGCAAGTGGCTTGCACGTTCTTTACACGTGTGTTGTTCCACTTCGAATCTTGAAATAATTATTTTTGTTGCATCTTATAGTAGAATACTTTATTTTTTGTCATGTGTTTGCCTCGCTCGTCAACTATGTTGCAATATTTGACGTGTCTCTTGAGAAAAATCATTGATCGATAGTGTTGGGCCTTTTAGTATTGTTAAATTTTAATTTGATTTGGAATTATACAGTAAGCTAAAGTTACTAGTTGTAAATTATATTTGTTAGTCAATATTGTATCTGTTTTTCACTTTGTATTTTTGATAAGTAAAAGATAATTAATTTTTTCGATGAATATCCTAAGTTGTCAAAGGTTTATAGTTACGGAATTAAAATTTCCGTTAATCTTTCGAAATAGGATCTGATCTATTGGACATTTTCTTTTTTCTAATTTAGACTGATCATCTTGAGCCTACAAGGGAGATGGTACGAAATTTAAGGATTCGACCAAAGCATTGAATGCTTCTTAATCACAATACGATAACTCTACGCGCTTATCTATCCTCCCACACCGTATGAGAGAAGGATGCAACGTCTCCGCATAGTTTGTTGTAAAAACAATGATTCTTACTCCACCACACTGCCACCTGAGTACGTTAACGAAGATCGAAAGCCCAGATAAAGTGAACTGGCTAGATTTAGTTTCCACCAGGTTCTTCATCTTCTCTTTAACCTGGTCATTCTCCTCCCGCAATATCTTTCATCTTATCTTCACCTTCCTTTGCTTTTTTATTGTCCCTCTGACCAGATAAATAGAGAGAGCAATCGATGTCCTCGAGGACAATAATGGACTTGCTCGAGGTCTGGATCAACAGATTCTTCAACTTCATCTTGTCCTTGACGATCTTGTGTTAGAAATCATAAATATCATACTTCAGTAGATTGACCATATTGGCGACGTTCGGTTCAGTTCGCCATTGGACTATACACCAGTTGAGTACTTAATCGATGACCTGCTAACGCAATAAGAGTCTTTGGGCTTCCTCTAAATCTGGATCTTGGTCCCAGCTTGAAGACTGTGATCTAAGAAAATCCACCCGTATCTGGTCGCCCCCAATTTGTTTCACATACATACCATCCCGTGCCTGAGTAGCGTCGTCCAATCATTCATAATCTACAAATGCATTGTTTCGTTCTATATTGAATCTCAATTGCTGTATTTTACCGAACATGAGATATTCTTTCTCCAAATACTATTTAGAAATAGATTGGCTAATCCCAGCGACCCAGAAACTTTTGCAAGGTTTAGCTGGATTAGCGAACTCGATTTTTAAAGGGTTTCAATGGATTACGTGGCCCTGTAGGCTAGTTTTTTATTTAATAAATACAAAATCTGAGCAAGATATGAGGAACAAGGGTTACAATTTGCGCACGTGGCTTGCACGCTCTTCACACGTGTGTTGTGCCACATCGAATCTTGCATTAATATTTTTTGTTGCTACTTCTAGTACACTGCTTTATTTTTTTCCGCGTGTTTCCCTCGCTCGTCAACTATGTTGCTATATTTAACTTTTCTCTTGAGAAAAATTATTGATCAATTGCGTTGGGCCTTTTAGTATTGTTAAATTTTAATTTGATTTAGAATTATATAATAAGCTAAAGTTAGTGGTCGTATATTATATTTTTTAGTCAACATTAAATCTATTTTTCATTTTGTACTTTGGATAAGCAAAAGTTAATTAATTTATTCAATTAATGTCCTAAGTTGTAAAAGGCTTATAGTTATGGAATTAAAATTTCCGGTAACTTGCTAAATATCCTCAATATACAAAACTTTAATAGGTAATGGGATAAATAAGATCTGATATATTGGACGTTTTTTTTTAATTTATTGAGACTGATCATCTTGAGCCTACAAGTGAGATGGTACAAAATTTAAGGATTCATCAAAGCTTTGAATGCTTCAAAACAACAATCCGATAACTCTATGCGCTTATCTATCCTCCCACATCGTATGAGAGAAGGATGCAACGTCTCCACGTACTTTGTTGTAAAAACAATGATTTTTACTCCATCACAAAGTGACCTGTGTACGTTAATGAAGTTCCAGAACTCAAATACAGTTTCGACAAGGTTATTCATCTTATCTTTAACCTAGTCGTTCTCCTCTGCAATATCTTTCTTCTTATGTTCACCTTCCTTGGCTTCTTCATTGTCCCTCATACCCGATAAATAGAGATAGCAATCTATGTCCTTGCGGACAATAATGGACTTGCTCGAGGTGTGGATCAACAGCTTCTTGAACTTCGTGTTGTCCTTGACGGTCTTGAGTTTGAAATCATAAACATCATACTTCAGTAGATTGACTATATTGGCGACTTTCAATCCGGTTCTTTATTCGACTATACACCAGTTGAATACTTTATCAATGAATAGCTAAAGGAATAAGTGTCTTTTGGCTTACGTTGGATGCATTCTCTAGAAAGATCTTGCATGCGGCAGCAAGAAGCCTGGCAACTTGTTTAAATCTACAAGTCAGATAGCCCTTTTTTCAGATTTGTAGTATATATGTTTAATGTTGTAGATTGTTGGGATTTATCCCACATGCTTGGGCATGAACTTGGGCTTCCTCTTAATCTGGACCTTGGTCCCAGCTTGAAGACGGTGAACTAAGAAAATCCACTCGTATCTGGTCACCCCCAGTTCGCTTCCTATTCATACTATCCCGTGCCTGAGTAGCATCTTCCAATCTTTCATAATCTATAAATGCATTGTTTCGTTCTCAGTTGAATATCAATTGTTGTATTTTACTAACATGAGAAATTCTTTCTCCAAATATTCTTTAGAAACAGATTGGCTTATCCCAGCCACCCACGTACTTTTGCAAGGTTTATTGTTTTAGCGAACTCGATTTAAAAACGGTATCCATGGATGACGTGGCCCAGTAACCCAAACTTTGATTTAAGAAATACAAAATCTGGGTGAGATATGGGGAATGAGGGTTACCATTTGCAAACATGGCTTGCACGCTCCTTACACGTGTGTTGTGCCACTTCAAATCTTGCATTAATCTATGTTTCTATCTTCTAGTAAACTACTTTATTTTTCCTTCGTGTTTCCCTCACGAGTCAACTATGTTGCTATATTTAACGTGTCTCTTGAGAAAAATCATTGATCCATTGAGTTGGGCCTTTTAGTATTGTTAAATTTTAATTTGATTTAGAATTATATAGTAAACAAAAGTGAGTAGTTGTAATTTATATTTGTTTGTCAATATTAAATATGTTTTTCCTTTTGTATTTTGGGTAAGCAAGAGTAAATTATTTTATTTAATTAATGTCCTAAGTTATAAGAGGTTTATAGTTATGGAAAATTTCCGTTAACTTGCTAAATATCCTCAATATACAAAACCCTAATAGGTAATGGAATAAATAGGATCTGATCTATTGGACATTCTTTTTTGTTATTTAGACTGATCAGCTAGAGCCTACAAGGGAGATGGTACGAAATTTAAGGATTCGACCAAAGCTTTGAATGCTTCAAAACCACAATAAGATAACTCTATGCGCTTATCTATCCTCCCACATCGTATGAGAGTGGGATGCAACATCTCCACGTACTTTGTTGTGAAAACAATGGTTCTTACTCCATCACAAAGCGACCTGAGTACGTTAATGAAGTTCAGCCCAAATAAAGTGAACTGGCTAGATTTAGTTTCGACCTGGTTCTTCATCTTCTCTTTAACCTGGTCATTTTCCTCTGCAATATCTTTCTTCTTATCTTCACGTTCCTTGGCTTTTTCATTGTCTGTCGGTTCCGATAAATATAGAGAGCAATAGATGTCCTCGAGGACAATAATGGACTTGCTCGAGGTGTGGATCAACAACCTCTTGAACTTTGTATTGTCCTTGACGGTCTTGAGTTTGAAATCATAAACATCATACTTCAGTAGATTGACCATATTGGCGACTTTTGATTTGGTTCGCCATTCAACTAGCGATTCCACGCTTAGAGTTTTCATTCCCCTTCTTCCTCTCAGGGCAAATTCTTCTGATGTGACAGGAGTAACACTTTCTTTCAGTGTTTCCTTCTTTCTGTGGTGTCTTATCTTTCTCTTTCTTTCCTTTATTGTTTTTCCTGTGATGTTTCCCCTCACTACTAACCCTTCACAAGTTACAGAAGCCTTCTGTTCATTTCTCTCATTTAACTCCTTAGAATTTAGTGTAGATTGCACCTCACCTAATGTCAAAGACTCTCTCCCATCCATCAGAGTTTCTTTAAAGTGAGAATGAGACTTAGGTAGTGAACTTAACAGTAGTAAAGCTTGATCCTCATCATCTAAAGACACTTCAATATTCTCAAGATCCAATATCAACTTATTGAATGCATCCAACTGCTCTTCTACAAGTTTATCTTCATGCATTTTGAATGAATAAAGAACTTTTTTAAGATATAAACGGTTTACCAGAGACTTAGTCATGTAGAGGCTCTCAAGCTTGATCCAGATCCCTGCAGCTTACTTCTCCTTTGAGACTTGTCTCAAAACTTTGTCTCCTAGACTGAGCATGATGGCACCGTGAGCCTTGTCAAGCATAGCCTTTTTGGCTTTCTCATCCATCTCCTTGTCTATCGAGGATTCATCAAGTGCATCCAATAACCCCTGCTGAACCAACAACCCCTGCTGAACCAACAGAGCCCTCATCTTCAATCTCCACAGCCCAAAATCATTCACTCAAGTGAATTTTTCAACATCAAATTTAGCAGATGCCATTGTGTTGTTTGATCCACGTTCACCGCACCACTTTGTAGTTAATCAACAACACAACCAACAACAAGATCAACACAGATCTTGATCCCAACTCACTCAAACACAATGCAAACAAGCACACTCTGATCACAGTTATAAACCAAATGTGTTGCACAGAATAAACCAACGAGAAGGAGAAGAAATAAACGATCAAGAACAAACACACAACACCAAGATTTACTTGGTTCGAATAAGAGCTCAATGAGAACTCTATTCTACATCAAAGGGAGTAATCTTATTGCTACAAAGTGAGAGAAACTGTCGAATTTTACAAAATGAAATATGCTGCTAACTACTCTGTTTTCTGCTGATTATGAGCTATATATACTCTCATTTATAACACCTATACATTCACTATACACACGCTCTCAAAACTCAGCTGAAAACCAGCTCCTTCTAACTAACTTCTAACTGCTTCGAGCTGCAAGCTGAAAACAGCTTTTGTCGCCAACTTTCAAAAAACGGTTAAGTTAGTTATCTTCAAGTTGTTGAACCACAACTTCTAACAAAACAGAACCAAAAGATGCCAATATAGTCAATCTACTGAAGTATGATGTTTATGGATTCAAACTCAAGACCGTCAAGGACAACACGAAGTTCAAGAAGCAGTTGATCCACACCTCGGGCAAGTCCATTATGGTCCTCGACGACATCGATTGCTCTCTCTATTTATCTGGTGAGAGGGACAATGAAAATGCCAAGGAAGGTGAAGAGAAGAAGAAAGATATTGCAGAGGAGAACGAACAGGTTCAAGAGAAGACGAATCTTTAAATTTCGTACCGTCTCCCTTGTAGGCTCAAAATGTGTTAGATATTAGCTTTACATTGTTTTACTAACTCAGCTATGTCCTAGTCTCCAGGAAGACATTCAATTAGTACGTTAACATGTTATAAACATGTTTTAGGAGTTGGTATTTGTTCAGCTGAACGTGGGTCTTGTTAGCTATATTTTAGAAAGTTAGTTTTACGTGGTTGCTTGAGTTTCTCAATTTCAGTTTTGTATCAGCTTATATATAAGCTGTTGGTGATGAATAATAAAGGCAGAGTTCAATTGTTACAGTGGCATCCAATCCTGGTTGACGGCTGTGATTAGCCTTACTTCACTTTAAATTTCCCTTGTTCTTTATTTTTGCCGCAGCAACGAAGAACAATGGCTTCAGGAAACTTTTTTCAACCAGCGATTCCACGCTTCGACGGGCATTACAATCATTGGAGTACCCTCATGGAAAATTTCTTGAGATCCAAAGAAGATTGGCAGGTTGTTTCGAATGGGATTCCAGCCGCTGATCGAGGAACGACGGATGAACAGAGAGCAGAGTTAGAAGCAATGAAGTTGAAGGATTTGAAGGCAAAGAACTTTTATTTCAAGCCATTGATCGTTGTATTCTTGCGCCGATTCTTTGCAAAGATACGTCCAAATATATTTGGGACTCTATGAAGAAGAAATATCATGGCAATCCTCGGGTGAAGCGTGCACAACTTCAAGCTTTGAGGAAAGAGTTTGAAACTCTACAAATGAAAGATGATGAATCCGTTTCAAGTTATTATGGGAGGACAATGGGAATCGCAAGCAAAATGAGATTCCATGGTGAGAAAATTGAAGACGTTGCAGTCGTGGAGAAAATACTACGATCTATGGCACCAAAATTCAGTTTTGTTGTCTGCTCAATAGAAGAGGTTCATGATGTGGAGACACTTAGTCTTAATGAACTTCAATGTTCTTTGTTAGTCCATGAACAGAAACTAACTCAACAGTCAGCCACAGAGGAGCAGGCCTTAAAAGCCTCCACACCGCCATATTTCTCAAACAATAGAGGAAGGGGCAGAGGCCGTGGAAGAGGCCGTGGTCGGGGTAGAAACAGTGGAGACCAAGGAAACAGAGATAGCGGGCACAGCTATGCTAATAATGATCAAAGTAGAGGCCGAGGACGAAATCAGTACACTGACAAATCTAAGGTAGAATGTCAAAGATGTCATAAATTTGGTCATTATCGTTCTGAGTGTTACACTAAACTACCTAACGACAAAGAAAGAGGAGAGAAATCAAACTTTGCAGAGAGGAAAGAAGAAGAAACCTTGCTAATGGCAGCTCACAGAGAATTCCAGCATGACGTATGGTATGTTGGTTTGGGTTGCAGCAACCATATGTGTGGAATTAAATTATAATTTTCTGACTTAAATGAAGACTTTAGATCTACAGTGAGTTTGGGTGATTGTTCTATTTTAGATGTGATGGGAAAAGGTAATATCAAAATAAGGGCGAAAAATGGTTTTGTTGAAACAATCTCTAATGTATTATATATCCCTGACTTGAAGAGTAACTTGTTGAGTGCTGGTCAATTGCAAGAAAAGGGATATATTATAACTCTCAAAAGGAATGCTTGTGAAATATATGACTCTAACATTATAACTCTCAAAAGGAATGCTTGTGAAATATATGACCCTGTTAGAGGAGCAATTGCTCTTGTTGAAATGAGTTCTAACAGATTGTTTCCCATGACGATACAAACTAAACAACCTTTTTTAATGAGTGAGGTGAAAGATGGTTCATAGCTTTGGCACTTCCACTACGGTCACTTGAATTTCGGAGGACTGAAAACTCTTCACCAGAAAAATATTGTAATTGGCCTTCCCCAAATAATTCCTTCATCTCAAGTGTGTGAAGAATGTGTTGTTGCAAACTATACTCTGGAGTTGGTGCATTCAGACATTTGTGGGCCACTAAAACCATCTTCCAATGAAGGTAAAAATTATTTTATTACATTCATTGACGATTATTCTCGAAAAACTTGGATTTATTTCTTGCAAGAAAAATCCGAAGCTTTTGGTGCATTTAAAACTTTTAAGTTGCGTGTTGAGAATGAATCAGGAAGAGCCATTAAAGCATTTCAAACTGATCGTGGTGGAGAGTATTGCTCAAAAGAATTCAATGCTTTTTGTGATGGTCATGGCATTCAAAAGGAACTTAAAACAGCATATACACCACAACAAAATGGTGTATCGGAGAGGAAAAATAGAACAATCCTTAACATGGTTAGAGGCCTGCTAGCAAAAGGGAAAGGAACGAAATTATTTTTGCCGGAAGCTGTAAATTGGAGTATTCGTACTGCTGAAGAGAAGTCCTACTTTTGCTGTTCCAAACATGACACCGGAGGAAGCTTGGAGTCGACGCAAACCAGCTGTAGATCATCTCAAGATATTTGGCTGCATAGCCTATGCTCATGTTCCTGACCAGAAAAGAAAGAAACTCGATGACAAGGCTGAAAACTGTGTATTTCTTGGTGTAAGTGAAGCATCAAAGGCATATAAACTGTATAACCCACTGACTAAAAGGATTGTGACCAGCAGAGATGTCATTTTTGATGAAGAAAAATCTTGGGAATGGAGTAGACAGCAGTAAGGTCAACGCATTTTAGATTCTGAATTTGAACAAAATGAATCTACACTCTAACAAACTCCAGAATTCCCTCACAATGATGTCCCGGCAGCGGTTCAAACCTCACCAGTTAGTGTTGAAACTCCAGGTGAAGTTAGTGAACCTCGTAAACGCCATAACCGAAGAAAGCCTACATGGATGAGAGATTTTGAGGTAACTGGTATCAATCAAATTGAGGATCCTGTTACTCACTTTGCTTTATTTTCAGATTGTGATCCCACAACCTTTGAAAATGTTGTTAAAGAAGAAATATGGCAAAAAGCAATGGACGAAGAAGTTGCATCCATTGAAAGAAATGACACATGGGAGTTGTCTGACCTTCCACGAGGGCACAAAACAGTTGGTGTAAAGTGGCTCTTCAAAACTAAACGAAGTTGAAAAGTATAAGGCGAGATTAGTGGCCAAGGGGTATAGGCAAGAATATGGTGTAGATTACAAAGAAGTGTTTGCTCCAGTAGCAAGGCATGATACCATCTGATTGGTGATAGCAATTGCAGCGTAGAATTCATGGCCTATCTATCAAATGGATGTTAAATCCGCATTCCTTCACGGAAACTTGGATGAAGAGGTATATGTTGATCAACCCCCTGGATATGTTAAGGTTGGAAGTGAACATATGGTTTATATGTTAATGAAAGAACTTTATGGAATTAAACAAGCTCCACGAGCTTGGTACAGTCGCATAGAAACTTATTTCATGAAAGAAGGACTCAAAAAATGTCCATATGAGGATACACTTTTTGTTAAAGTTAGGAAAAATGAAAATATTCTTATTGTCTACTTATATGTAGATGATTTTATTTTTACAGGAAATGATATGTTCATGTTTGAAAAGTTTAAGAAATCGATGATGACTGAGTTTGAAATGACTGATCTTGGTTTGATGCATTCTGGGCATAGAAGTAGTACAGTCAACTTATGGATACTTCATTTCCCAAAAGAAGTATGTTCGAGAGATTCTTGACAGGTTTCAAATGCAGGATTGCAATCCTGTGAACACTCCGACGGAGTTTGGTTCAAAATTCAACAAAGATCATGGAAAACAAAAAGTGGACAGCACACTTTATAAGCTGATTGTTGGCAGCCTGGTGTATTTAACAGCAAAAAGACCAGAGATAATGCATTCAGTCAGCCTAATCAGTAGATACATGGAAAGTCCTACTGAGTTGCACCTTTTAGTTTCCAAAACAATCCTTCGTTATCTACAGGGAACTAAAGATCTTGGGTTGTTTTTCAAGAAAGGTGAAAGTTCAAAATTGATTGGGTTTACTGACAGTGATTTTGCAGGGGATCAAGACTATAGGAAGAGCACTTTAGGCTGTGTTTTTATGATGGGCATAGGGGTTGTTTCATGGTCATCTAAGAAGCAATCAATTGTCACTTTATCAACAACTGAAGCAGAGTTTGTTGCTGCAACATCTTGTGCTTGTCAAGCTATTTGGTTGAGAAAAATTCTTGTAGAACTACATTTCAAGCGAGAGGAGGCTACTACTATTTATTGTGATAATACCTCAGCCATCAAGCTCTCAAAAAATCCCGTGTTACATGGAAGAAGTAAGCATATTGATGTGAAGTACTACTTTTTGATAGACTTGAACAATGCTGGAACAATTGCCTTGAAGTATTGTAGAAGTGAAGATCAATTGGCAGATATATTTACTAAGCCTCTCAAAGTTTCTTCTTTCCAGGACATGAGGAAGTTTTTGGGTGTATGTACTTTGGAAGAGCAGCAAAAGTAAACTGAAAATTGGATTTTCAGTTTAAGGGAAGGAATGTTAAATATTTGCATTACATTGTTTTACTACGTCAGCTATGTCCTAGTCTCCAGGAAGTCATTCAATTAGTACGTTAGCATTTTATAAACATGTTTTAGGAGTTGGTATTTGTTCAGTAGAACGTGGGTCTTGTAAGCTATATTTTAGAAAGTTAGTTTTACGTGATTGCTTGAGTTTCTCAATTTCAGTTTTTTATCAGCTTATATATAAGCTGTTGGTGATGAATAATAGGCAGAGTTCAGAAAAACCTTCTTTCACTTTATGCTTACAAAGTGTTTCATAAAATACCTTTGAGAGTTCAATTGGTACAAAAGATGATAAGTCTAAATAATAAAAAAGATAATGTCCAATAGATTACATCCTATTTATTCCTTTACCTATTTAAGGTTTTGTATTTTGAGGAGATTAAGCAAGTTAACGGAAATTTTAATTCCATAACTATAAACCTTTTACAACTACGGACATTAATCAAATAAATTAATTAACTTTTGCTTATCCAATATACAAAACGGAAAACAGATTTAATATTGACTAACAAATATAATTTACAACTACTAACTTTAGCTTACTATATAATTCTAAATCAAATTAAAATTTAACCATACTAAAAGGCCTAACACAATCGATCAATGATATTTCTCAAAAGACATGTTTAATATAGCAACATAGTAGACGCGCGAGGGAAACACGTGGCAAAAAATAAAGTAGTGTACTATAAGATGCAACAAAAAAGGTTACTGCAAATTCGAAGTGGCACAACACAGGTGTGAAGAGCGTGCAAGCCACGTGCGCAAATTGAAACCCTCATTCCTAATATCTCGCCCAGATTTTGTATTGCTTAAATAAAAAATTAGCCTACAGCGCCACGTAATCCATGGAAACCTTTTTAAAATCAAGTTCGCTAAACCAGCTAAACCTTGCAAACAATTGTGGGTGGCTGGTATCAGCCAATCTTTTCTGAATAATATTTGGAGAAAGAATTTCTCAAGTTCAGTAAAATACAGCAATTGAGATTTTGCATTTGTTGATTATGAAAGATTGGAAGATGCTACTCAGGCAGTGTATAGTATGAATGGGAAGCGAATTGGGGTTGACCAGATACGGGTCGATTTTCTTAGATCACAATCATCAAGCCGGGACCAAGGTTTTCTGAAGCGTGGAGTCGCTGGTTGAACAAAGTTTTCTGAAGCCATTGTTCTTTGTTGCTGCTGCAAAAATAAAGAACAAAGGAAATTTAAAGTGAAATAAGGCTAATCCCAGCCGTCAACCTGACTCGGATGCCACTGATAACAATTGAACTCTACCTTTATTATTCATCACCAACAGCTTATATTTAAGCTGATACAAAACTGAAATTGAGAAACTCAAGCAATCACGTAAAACAATGTTTATAACATGTTAACGTACTAATTGAATGACTTCCTGGAGACTAGGACATAGCTGACGTAGTAAAACAATGTAAAGCTAATATCTAACACATTTTGATCCTAAAAGGGAGATGGTACGAAATTTAAGGATTCGTCTTATCTTTAACCTGTTCGTTCTCCTCTGCAATATCTTTCTTCTTCTCTTCACCTTCCTTGGCTTTTTCATTGTCCCTCTCACCAGATAAATAGAGAGAGCAATCGATGTCGTCGAGGACCATAATGGACTTGCTCGAGGTGTGGATCAACTGCTTCTTGAACTTCGTGTTGCTCTTGACGGTCTTGAGTTTGAAATCATAAACATCATACTTCAGTAGATTGACTATACTGGCAACTTTTGATTCGGTTTGCCGTTCGACTATACATTAGTTGAGTACTTTATCGATGAAGTGCTGAAGCAATAAGTGTCTTTTGGCTTACCTTGGATGCATTCTCTAGAAAGATCTTGCACGCGGCAGCAAGAAGCCTGGCATCTTGTTTAATCTAGAAGTCAGATAACCCTTTTTCAGATTTGTAGTATATATGTTTAACTTGGGTTTCCTCTAAATCTGGACCTTGGTCCCGGCTTGAAGACTGTGATATAAGAAAATCCACCCGTATCTGGTCACCCCCAATTCGCTTCCCATTCATACTATTCAGTGCTTGAGTAGCATCTTCCAATCTTTCTTAATCAACAAATGCATTGTTTCGTTCTCTGTTGAATCTCAATTACTCTATTTTACTGAACTTGAGAAATTCTTTCTCCAAATATGCTTTAGAAACAGATTTGCTGATTCCAGCTATCCACAAACATTTGCAAGGTTTAGCTGGTATAGCAAACTCGATTTTAAAAGGGTTTCCATGGATGGCGTGGCCCTGTAGCAAAAATTTTGTCCCAAGAAACACAAAATTTGGACGAGATATAGGAAACAAGCGTTACCATTTGAGAACGTGGCTTGCACGCTCTTTACACGTGTGTTGTGCCACTTCGAATCTTGCATTAATTATTTTTGTTGCATCTTCTAGTACACTACTTTATTTTTTGCCATGAGCTTCCCTCGTGCGTCAACTATGTCGCTACAATTAACGTGTCTCTTGAGAAACATCATTGATCGATTGTGTTGGGCCTTTTAGTATTGTTAAATTTTAATTTGATTTAGAATTATATAGTAAGCTAAAGTTAGTAGTTGTAAATTATATTTGTTAGTCAATATTAAATCTGTTTTTTCATTTGTATTTTTGATAAGTAGAAGTTAATTAATTTATTCAATTAATGTCCCAAGTTGTCAAATGTTTATAGTTACGGTATTGAAATTTCTGTTAACTTCTTAAATATCCTCGAAATACAAAACATTAATAGGTACAGGAATAAATAGGATCTGATCTATTGGACATTTTCTTTTTTCTTATTTAGACTGATCACCTTGAGCCTACAAGGGAGGTGATACAAAATTTAAGGATTCGACCAAAGCTTTGAATGCTTCAAAACCACAGTAAGATAACTCTATGCGCTTATCTATCCTCCCACATCGTATGAGAGAAGAATATAACGCATGCACGTACTTTTTTGTAAAGAAAATGATTCTTACTCCAAAATCCAGATAAATTGAACTGGTAGTGAGTGCCCGGTATTCAACTTCAGTGGACGAGCAAGCAACACCGGTTTGTTTCTTGGACCGCCAAGAAATAGGATTCTGTCCCAAATAAACCACATAAGCCGATGTGGATTTTCCATCACTTAAACTTCCGCCAAAGTTAGAATCCGAGTATGCCGTGAGAGAAAGATCTCGCGGTCGATGAAGAAGAAGTCCATAATTGTAACAGCCCCAAAATCCAGCCTAAAAAGAACAACATGCGAACAACTAAATAATCAAAAGAAGAACTAAAATATCTCATAACTAAAAGAATGACATGACAGTTGTGACAAGTATAGAAAATAAATCTCAAATAAATTACTCTAATCTATAACCCGAACTGGTCAACTCCAAACACCAAAATCTCTGAAGGCTTATCCTGAAGGTTTCCTACTCTGGAAGGAAGGGAAAAATAAAACTAATCAGATAAAAATCTCAGTGAGTGCTCGATGTGTGTGAAAATGCATTACCATTTTCTTTCAAAATATACTAAACTATATACATGCAAAATATGCTTTTTGTGACTCAAGAATATTATTATTAGGTAGCAATAATTTATTTATATTTCAGAATTTTGAAACAATACAAAACGAGACAAGATCATTATTTTACAAAACAAGAAATGAGTATTGGTAATAAATAATAATAACTTAAGACAAGCATATCGATTATTTTAATTAATTATGATGTTCAACGAAATAGCTGATGCAGTCAACCTTAACACCTCACACAAACATTCCTTATCGCCCCGTCCAAGGTGCGACCCTGAAAACTAATCCGCATGCCATGGTTCATGCGTAACAAATGATCTCCAAAGACTCGCGAACCTCCCGCCGTGTCTAAGGAGAAGGGGCAAGGAGACATGAAGCACCACCGACAGCCCTCTGCTGCCCAGCAATACCCCATGCCTACCTATGCCAAGTTGGATCCAACTAACTAGTAACCGAACCGAACATAACCGATGGTGATCATCATAACCAATTTAATTTTACAATTTAAAACTAAACACTTTGCTTACTTCACAAAATCAGTGAAAGATATACTTATAACCGATATACATACATATACATGCATTCCTTCCAGTTTTGCAAATAATAGAGTTTTAGAAACACTCACCTGAACACCATGTGAGAGGAAAGAATACCCGAATATCAATCCGAACTACCTATTGACCAAAACAAAAGTTAACCCCAAATCTATTCAACTAGTCCCTCTTATAAACAAAGCATAACACAAATAGAGAAGCTAATCTTAAATTAATATATAATACAAAAACAATACAGATACATACTATACACTCTATTTATTATTCATGCATACATATCACAACATATAAAGTATCTATGTATATACATATATATACGTAAAACAAAATATGCATGATGCTCACATAAAAATAACTATTAGGTAATAAGAAAACTATAATTCTTCTTATATATGCATAAAGCCTGAATATCATAAATTATACAATAATCCCCTCTTTTTTTTATTGCATTTATGATTTAAATGTGTAGTGAGTGGCTTTATCTAGATTTTGGAATAAGCAGTAAAACCAATTGAATGGTGAAGAACATCCAGAAAATAAACTCAGAAAAAATTACACCCCTTTATAGATGCTTCGGTGCTGTTATGTATTTTTCAGATTTTTAAAGAACACTTAAATTACATACTCTAATATTAAAAGGATCTAAAGGATGAGGACCCCACTTAAAACCATATACAAAATTCTTAAATTCCAAATATCAATTCAATAAGAGATCTTTCCCCAAATTGCATATAATATAATAGTTTAATGCAACCCATACTATTATTTTAAAACCCCACTACCGACAAGTACTACAAGTGTATGATCAAAGTTAAAGAATTTGTATTGGAGGATTTACCTTGGCTGCGCTGCCGAAACGAAACTAGCAAAAGAAGAATGGAGAGCGGTGCAATTCTAACTATGAAGCCCTAATCTATTATCTATGATTAATTTTATAACGACATAAAACGTTATCAATGTTAAGGATGCGTTAAGAATATGGGCTATATTTGGGCTTATTAGCGAAGGAAAAACATAACTTGACAATAAGTTAAAAGTAAATCAACCGCATCACATTTAAGTCCAAACCAATTTAATATATTTAATAAAGAAAACCGTTTCAATCTTTCCAAAAAAATAAAAATAAAATAAAAGATAAAATAAACAAATTTTATATGACCTGAATTCAGAAAATCACATGAGTAATAAATAATAAGTTCCCAAATTGAAATAAGATTATATTAAAACTTTGGGGTATTACAATAATGAACCGTACCTTTCTAGTAATGGAAGAGGCACTTGACAGCGCACCAATCATGATCGGTGGGAAACTTCATGGATTGAGCAAGACGGTTGACTGTAAATGTGGTATCCGGCCTAGTTAACGCCAGGTAGTAAGACCGCCAATTGCTTGGCAAAATTCAGTAGGGTCCGGCAAGAAGGAAGAAGGTGTTGTCCCGGTTTTGGAAAGCGGCTTGGCACCGTCAAGCCGGTGCCGGCGAAGCAATTCAACCGTGTATTTATGTTCAGAAAGAAAGAGACCTTCCTAGCAAGATGCCACCTCAATGCCTAAGAAATAAGAAAGAACGCCAAGATCTTTCACGGCAAAATGTTGATGAAGATGAGAAGTGAGCCGAGAAATAGTAGAAGAGGAAGAACCAGTGATAATGAGATCATCCCACATAAAGATGAGCCGAGCCCTGATGAAAAGTGAAGAGCGATGTATCCGCAGTCGATTGGTTGAAGCCAAAAGCAATAGGGTGGCGCTAAGTGCATGATACCAAACCATGTAAAGATTTCCTGAGGCGACAAACATGATCTAGGAACTGACTGTCAATAAAACCCTGAGTTTGCTGCATAAAGACCGGTTCACGGAGATCACCGTGAAGAAAAGCATTTCTAATATCCAATTGACGAAGAGGCCAAGAGTGAAAGAATGCAATAGATAGAACAGTGCGAATTGTCACTGGTTTGACAACGGGGCTAAAGGTTTCATGATAGTCAACACCGGGGTGCTGATAAAGTCCCTTAGCAACCAGGAGAGCTTTAAATTTGTCAATACAACCATCAGGATTATGCTTTACTAGAAAGACCCACCTGCAACCAATAATATATTTGCTCAGGAGACCGGGGAACAAGATCCCATGTTCCATGATTAAGGAGAGCAGTGAATTCAGCGGACATAGCGTCATGCCAGTGTCGAGTAGAAAGAGTCTGTTATACACAAGTGGGTTCCGTGTCATCAGGGAGAGGATGCCGAGAGGCGGCATGAATGACCTTCGGCTTAAAAATACCGTCTTGAGCCCGAGTGCGCATACTATGACTGCGCTGGACGACAGAAGAGGGCACCGCAGGTGGTGCTGGCGAGCGATCACGCGTTGGGATGGGTAGGGTGGCGGTACTAGAGGGAGAAGGCGGCATGCTGCAAGGAGCAGGCGACGGAGGGCGCTGCATGGGCACGGGCAACGGCCGCCACGGTATAGACTGGGAAATAAAAACTGGAGTATGAATAGAGGACCTTGATGGAGACACGGAGTTAGACTAAGAGACGTCTGGAAGAGTGGGAAAAGAGGACTCCTCAAACTAGACATGACGGGAGATGAATATGTGGCGAGTGGTTAAGTCCATGAAACGATAAGCACTTTGAGAAGTAGAGTAGCCTAAGAAAAGACACGGACGAGAGGGAAACTTAAGTTACTATGATTGTAAGGTTTGATCCATGGAAAGCACAAACAACCAAAGACACTGACTTTGAGGTAATTAGGAGGGCGACGAAAGAGTGTTTCGTAGGGGCTACGGCCGTTTAGGAGCAGAGTAGGGAGACGGTTTATGAGATAGATGGCCGTCTGGAGAGCGTGGGACCAAAAATCAGACGAGAGGATAGAGAAGTGGAGGAGGGGACAGCCTGTTTCAAGTATATGACAGTGACGACGTTCAGAGACACCATTTTGCTGAGTATGAGGTGCAGTGGTTAACCAGCTAATCCCATGTGAGTTAAAGAATGATTTTAGAGCAAGAAATTCCCCACCATTGTCACTATAAACGTTACGGATGGTATTGGAGAATTGTTTCTAGACATGCAATTTAAATTGAGGAAAAAATTTGGCAACTTGGGATTTTGTGGTAAGGGGAAATAACCAGCAATATTTAGAGTAGTGATCGACAAACAATAAGTAATATTTATAATCATCTACACTGGGCAACACAGGCCCCCAAACATCAGTGAAAATAAATTGCAACAGATGAGTTGATTTTGTTGACGATTAAAAAATGGTAGTTCATGTGATTAACTCACAGCACAAGACTCACAAGGTTTAGACACAAATAAATTAAACGACACTGGTAACTGAAATTTAGAAATCATAGAACTACTAGTCGCAAGCGACGGATGACCTAAGCGGGCATGCCAGACATCAGATGAACTACGAACACCTAAAGACACGAAATTGGCGAGAGAGCGAAGAGAGCGAGATGGAGCGTGGATATAATAGATGCCGTTACGACATGTGCCTCGAGCCACCAGCGTCCCCGTAACCTGATCCTTCACAACAAAATAAGAGGAGAAAATTCAAGGGAGACATTATTAGCTTTAGTGAAATTATGAACAGAAAGTAAATTTTGAGTAGTAGAAAGGGTGCAAAGAACATTAGGGATAGTAAAATTTTGAGAAGGAAAAGGTAAGAAGGATGTGCCAACATGAGTGATCGCGATACCAGAACCATCAGCAAGTGTAACCTTGTCTGTGCCATCCTACTCATAATGAAGCGACATTTGGCTCACGTCGGCAGCAAGACTGTGGGAAGCAGAGGAATCAACAATCCAAGAACCAGGAGAGCGGCGGTTTGGGGATTGAGTCATGTACGTGGCATGTTGACAGTGTTGAGGACATGATGGAGCACTGTGACCTGGCGTAGAACAAAGTTGACAAGTAACCGCCTATCCTAGAAAGGGAGAACCCTGATAAGCGCCACGGCCAAAAGGAGGAGGTTGGTAGGAGTAGCCATGATTTGCGTAACGCTGTCCATTGTTACGCCCCCTATAAACCCGTCCATTGTTATTGCAACCACAACCTCGGCGGTTAGAAGGCTGTCCGCATGACGCTGTGGACGGCTTGCCGTGGCATTGTTGGTGGTGGCAACAAGATTAGCAGAACTCGACTCGAGACGTTTAAGATAAGCCTCGTGACCCACAAGCATGTCGTATAAATCAGTAAAGGAGATGGAGTTTTCCGGTGCATGAATAGAGTAGGAGATTTCACGATAACCTTCCCCGAGGCCGTCAAGAACGTAAAATGTAACGTCATCATCAGAGGGCATGCTATCAATGAGGCCCAGTTCAACCACCTTTTGTTTGATGCCGCGCAAGAATTCACTGACGGATTGAGAACCTAATGCGGCATGTGCTAAGTCATATTTGAGTTGCATGACTCGAGCCCTGGGGCGACTAGCGAATGCAAGAGAAAGAGTCGTCCAGACCGCTAGGGCAGAAAGCTAGGAGGAAACGGGAGGAGTAACGTCGGCATCAAGAGAGCCAATGAGAGCCAAAAGTAGAAGCTGATCCTGATGATACCAATAATCAAACTCGTCGGAGTCGGGTGATGAGGGATAAAGGTCGGATTGATGAACTTTGAGAGGCGAAAGCCGTTGAGCAGGGCGAGAACATGCGCACGTCATGAGGGATAATTGGAGGTGGTGAGAGTTATTTTAATATGAGTGTTGGCGGTGATCGGAACGATGGCTGGAGAGGGATTTGTAGGCTTTGATGGAGAGGAGGGGGCGGCATAATCAGTGCCAGATTTGTGAGAATCGCCAGCCATGGGCGGCAAGGTTGTGACGGCTACGGTTTAAGGAAGGAGCTTGTGAGAGACTTACCCTGGCTTAAGCTGATACCATGTAGAAGAATGTATTTGTGTGAAATAATATTGTATTCATCTCAATCTCATACAATGTACAATAAGAGAATTTATAGTAATACAAGGAAACAAAACAAAGACTCCTAAACTACATGAGATCCTTAATATAGAGTACTTTATCGATGAACTGCTGAAGCAATAAGGGTTGTTGCCTTACCTTACATGCATTTTCTAGAAACATCTTGCACATAACAGCAAGAAGCCTGGCATCTTGTTTTGATCTACAAGTCAAATAGCCGTTTTTTAGATTTATAGTATATATCTTTAATGTTGTAAATTGTTGGGATTTATCCCATATTGCTTGGGAATGAACTTGGGCTTCCTCTGAATCTGGACCTTGGGCCCTAGCTTGAAGACTGTGGTCTAAGAAAATCCACCCATATCTGGTCACCCCCAATTTGCTTCCCATTCATACTATTCAGTGCCTGAATTGCATCTTCCAATCTTTGAAAATCAACAAATAATTTGTTTTGTTCTTTGTTCAATCTCAATTACTGTATTTTACCGAGCTTGAGAAACTTTTTCTCCAAATATTCTTTAGAAACAGATTGGCTGATTCCAGCCACCCACAAACTTGTGCAAGGTTTAGCTGGTTTAACAAACTCAATCTTAAAAGGGTTTCCATGGATGACGTGGCCCTGTGGCCAAAATATTGATTTAAGAAATACAAAATCTGGGCGAGATATGGGCAACGAGGGTTACCGTTTGAGCACGTGGCTTGCACGCTCTTTACACGTGTGTTGTGCCACTTCGAATCTTGCATTAATTGTTTTTGTTGCATCTTCTAGTACACTACTTTATTTTTGCCATGTGTTTCCCTCGTGCATCGACTAGGTTGCTATATTTAACGTGTCTCTTGAGAAAAATCATTGATCGATTGTGCTGGGCCTTTTAGTATTGTAAAATTTTATTTTGACTTAGAATTATATAGTAAGCTAAAGTTAGTATTTGTAAATCATATTTTTAGTCAATATTAAATCTATTTTTTCATTTGTATTTTTATAAGTGAAAGTTTATTAATTTATTCGACTAATGTCCTAAGTTGGCAAAGGTTTATTTTTACGGAATTAAAATTTCCTTTAACTTCCTAAATATCCTCAAAATACCAAACCTTAATAGGTAAAGGAATAAATAGGATCTGATCTATTGGACATTTTCTTTTTTATTATCTAGATTAATCATCTTGAGCGAAAAGGGAGATGGTACAAAATTTAAGGATTCGACCAAAGCTTTGAATGCTTCAAGACCACAATAAGATAATTCAATGCGCTTATCTATCCTCCCACATCATATGAGAGAAGAATGCAACGTCTCCACGTAGTTTCTTGTAAAAAAAAATGATTTTACTCCACCACAAAGCGACATGCGTCCGTTAATGATGTTCCAAACCCAAATAAACTGAACTGGCTAGATTTAGTTTTCACGAGGTTCTTCATCTTCTGTTTAACCTGGTCGTTTGCCTCTGCAATATCTCTCTTCATATATTCACCTTCCTTGGCTTTAACATTGTCCCCCTCACCCAATAAACAGAGAGAGCAATTGATCTCCTCGAGGACAATAATGGACTTGCTCGAGGTGTGGATCAACAACTTCTTGAACTTTGTGTTGTCCTTGATGGTCTTGATTTCGAAATAATAAACATCATACTTCAGTTCATTGACTTATTGGCGACTTTCGATTCGGTTCGCCATTCGCCTATACACCAGTAGAGTACTTTATCGATGAACTGCTGAAGCAATAAGTATCTTTTGGCTTACCTTAGATGCATTCTCTAGAAATATCTTGCACATGGCAGCAACAAGCCGGCATCTTGTTTCGATCTACAAGTCATATAGCCCTTTTTTAGATTAACAGTGTATATATTTGGTGTCGTAAATTGTTGAGATTTATCTCATATTGCTTGGGAATGAACTTGGGCTTCCTCTGAATATGGACCTTGGTCCCGACTTGAAGACTGTGATCTATGAAAATCCACCCGTATCTGGTCACCCCCAATTCGCTTCCCATTCATACTATTCAGTGCTTGAGTAGCATCTACCAATCTTTTATAATCAACAAATGCATTGTTTCGTCCTCTGTTGAATCTCAATTGCTTTATTTTACCAAACTTGAGAAATTCTTTCTTCAAATATTCTTTAGCAACAGATTTGTTAGTCAATGTTAAATCAGTTTTTTAATAGGTATATTTGATAATTAAAAGTTAATTAATTTATTCGATTAATGTCCTAAGTTGTCAAAGGTTTATAGTTACATAATTAAAATTTCCGTTAATTCCTAGATATCCTCAAAATACAAAACCCTAAAAGCTAAAGGAATGAATAAGATCTGATCTATTACTGATCATCTTGAGCCTACAAGGGAGATGGTAGGAAATTTAAGGATTGGATCAAAGCTTTGAATGCTTCAAAACCACAATAAGATAACTCTATGCGCTTATCGATCCTCCCACATCGTATGAGAGAAAGATAACGTCTCCACATAGTTTGTTGTAAAAAAAAATGATTCTTCCTCCACCACCAAGCGACGTGAGTCCGTTAATGAAGTTCCAAAGCCCTGATAAAGTGAACTGGCTAGACTTAGTTTTCACGAGGTTCTTCATCTTCTATTTAACCTGGTTGTTTGCCTCGGCAATATCTCTGTTCTTATCTTCTCCTTCCTTGGCTTTTTCATTCTCCCTTTGACCCGATAAATAGAGGGAGCAATTGATGTCCTCGAGGACAGTCATGGACTTGCTCGAGTTGTGGATCCACAACTTCTTGAACTTTGTGTTGTCCTTGACGGTCTTGATTTCAAAATCATAAACATCATACTTCAGTTGATTGACCATATCGAGGAATTTCGATTCGGTTCACCATTCGACTAGACACAAGTTGAGTACTTTATCGATGAACTGCTGAAGCAATAAGTGTCTATTCGCTTACCTTAGATCCATTCTCTTGAAAGATCTTGCACGCGGCAGCAAGAAGCCTAGCATCTTGCTTCGGTCTACAAGTCAGATAGCTCTTTTTCAGATTAACAGTGTATATGTTTAGTGTCATAAATTGTAGGGATTTATCCCATACTGCTAGGGAATGAACTTGAGCTTTCTCTGAATTTGGAAACTGGTCCCGTATTGAAGACTGTGATCTAAGAAAATCCACCTGTATTTGGTCACCCCCAATTCGCCTCCCGTTCATACTATTCAATGCCTAAGTAGCATCTTCCAATCTTTCATAATCAACAAAACCATTGTTTCGTTCTCTGTTGAATCTAAATTGCTGTATTTTACCGAACATCAAATATTCTTTAGAAAGAGATTGGATGATTCTAGCCACCCAAAATTTAGGTTTAGCGAACTCAATTTTCAAAGGGTTTCTGGGCAATATACGGGGAACGAGGGTTATAGTTTGCGCACGTGGCTTGCACGCTCTTCACATATGTGTTGCGCCACTTTGAATCTTGCATTAGTATTTTTGTTGCATCTTCTAGTACAATACTTCATTTTTTGTCATGTGTTTCCCTCACGCGTCAACCATATTGCTAGATTTAACGTGTCTCCTGAGAAAAATAATTGATCTATTCGGTTGGGCCTTATAGTATTGTTAAATTTTAATTTGATTTAAAATTATTTAGTAAGCTAAAATTAGTAGTTTTAAATTATATTGTTATTCAGTATTAAATTTTTATTTTTCATTCTGTATTTTTGATAGGTATAAGTTAATTAATATATTCGATTAATGTCCTAAGTTGTCAAAGGTTTATAGTTATGGAATTAAAATCTCCATTAACTTGCTAAATATCGTAAAACTAAAAAACTTTAATAGATAAAGGAATAAATAGGATATGATCTATTGGACATTATCTTTTTTCAAACTTAGACTGATCATCTTGAGCCTACAAGGGAGACGGTACGAAATTTAAGGATTCGCTCAGAGCATTGAATGCTTCAAAGCCACAATACGATAACTCTATGCGCTTATCTATTCTCCCTCATCGTATGAGAGAAGGAAGCAACGTCTCCTCGTAGTTTGTAGTAAACACAATGATTATACTCCACCACAAACCGACCTTAGTCCGTTAATTTAGGTTCCAAAGCCCAGATAAACTGCCCTGGCAAGATTTAGTTTCCACCAGGTTCTTCATCTTCTCTTTAACCTGCAACATCTTTCTTCTTATCTTCACCTTCCTTTCCTTTTCCATTGTCCCTCTGACCCGATAAATAGAGAGAGCAATCGATGTCCTCGAGGACATACTGGACTTGCCCGAGGTGTGGATCAACAACTTCTTGAACTTTGGGTTGTCCTTGACGGTCTTGAATCCAAAATCATAAACATCATGCTTCAGTAGATTGTCCATATTGGCGACATTCGATTCGGTTTGCCATTCGACTATACACCAATTGAGTACTTTATCGATGAACTGCTGAAGAAGCCTAGCATCTTGCTTCGGTCTACAAGTCAGATAGCCCTTTTTTAGATTTACATTGTATTTTGTAAATTGTCCAGATTTATCCCATATTGGTTGTGAATTAACTTCGGCTTCATCTGAATTTGGAACCTGTCCCGTGTTGAAGATTGTGATCTAAGTTAACTATTAAACTATACAAACTACAGCTCACATTGAACCAAAGGCGCGCAGTTTACAAAAGAGCTAAAGTCGCATTTCCTATATTACGTTTTATCTTTTATATTTTAGTTTTGTCAGTTTGTTTTGTTACCGTTAGGAAAAGGGCGCGGGTATATAAACCCCCTTTCCTCTGTTTTGTGACTAATTTTTCATTTTACAATTTTCAGATTATGTATCACGATTTGCTCAGTAATCGTTGATACTGATCTTGTAATCGTCGATCCTCAGTTCTTCAATAAAATCAGTTTACACATTTTATCATGGTATCGTTCGCCAGATTTTCGATTGATTCATTAATTTCCGCTGCAATTCTCTAGTTTCTGCGTGATCTCTTCGATTGATCGCGATATTCTCGACGTTTTTCTGCACGATTCTGTTCGTAGATCGTGATTCTTCTCAGCGATCGTTTTTGATCGACAATCAGGTGTTTTTTACCGATTAATTTGCCGATTATCAGTGATTTGTTCTCAAGATCGGTTGTTTTTTATCTGAGATCATATTGTTTGGTTGATTTGGTTGATTGTACGGTCGTGACTTGTTGAGATCTGTTTGATTGTTGTTGTGTTGATTCTCTATTGTCTTGAATTTTTGTCTGATTTTCTACTGAAATGACTACACCTGTTAGTTCTTCCTCCTCACTGCCTGTTATTAGGAATCCGAGTGAAGATTCCACCTCGGTTTATTATTTAGGATCTCATGGTTCTTCTGTAGTCAGTGAAGTTCTTAATGGTTCTAACTATATTACATGGAGTAAAGGTGTTCTAATGGCTCTTAGAATCAAGAATAAAGTGAAATTCATTGATGGAACATTACCTATGCCTGAGGAATCTAATGATTTACTCAGAACCTGCTGGATTAGAGCTAACACTCTGGTTTTATCATGGATCTTGAACTCTGTTTCAAAAGATTTGAAGCCTAGTCTTATGTATTTTAACACTGCTCATGAAGTGTGGCAAGAATTGAAGCTTAGATATGACAGAACAGATGGTTCTAGGGTGTATCAATTACAGAAGACTTTATCTACCATTGCTCAAGGAAATTCTACTGTCACTGAGTTTTATAACTCTTTCAGATCTACTTGGGATGAGTTTGTAAGTCAGAGGCCTATTGTAGGGTGCACTTGTGGCTTGTGTACTTGCAATGTTAATAAGAAGATGCTTGACTTACAGCAATCAGATTGTGTCCTTAAGTTTTTGATTGGACTTAATGAGAGTTATTTGGCTCTAAGGAGTCAGATTCTGCTGATGAACCCCCTTCCTTCACTTTCAAAAGTCTATTCTATGGCTTTACAAGAAGAACATCAGAGGTCTCTATCTACTGTGAACTCTACTCTTGAATCTTTAGCTATGTTTACTAGAAACAATCAGAGTTCAGATGCTCAGGGAAAGGGGGGATTCAATCAGACTCAAACTCAAGGAAATTTTAACAAGTTTCAAAAGAACAAGGATAAGAAAAAGCTGAAATGCACTCATTGTGGTTACTCTGGTCACACAGTTGACAAGTGCTTTCAAAACATTTGTTATCCTCCAGGATGGGGTGGCCCAACAGGAAAAAGGAATCCTCCTTCAGCTAACTTGGTTAACACTAATGATGATTCTACTGTTATGTCACAGGATCATCAGATTTCTATAGATAAATCTGCCAAATTCCAGCTCTTTGAGGGGTTTATGGCTTTCCAACAAGCTCATGCTCAGTCTAAAGTGCAAAGCAATGAATCTACTGCTGTTCCATATGCTGCAACAGCTATGGCTGGTATTCCAAAATCTATTGCTTTAACTTCTGCACTTAAATCTTATGATTCTAGATATGCTTGGATTCTGGACACAGGTGCCACAGATCATATGATCTGTGCTTCTTCCATATTTACATCCACTCCCACTCCTATTCAAACTATTGTTCATTTACCTAACTATCAAACTACTATTGCTACCTTACTTGGAGATGTTCAAATATTACCTGATTTACTGTTAAAACATGTTCTATATGTGCCTTCCTTCACATATAATCTCTTATCTATTGCTAAACTCACCAAGACTTTTAATCTTGGTTTGTATTTTTCTGCTTCTTGTTGTGTTTTACAGGACATTCACACGAGGAAGATGACTGGTTTTGCTAAAGAAACCAATGATCTTTACATTTTAAACACTACTTCTTCCTGTAATTCTGTGATTTCATCTATTGAAAGTGATAACACTGTATGGCATAATCGTTTAGGCCATGTCTCATTTCAGAAACTCCTTACTATTCCTCAGCTTATGCTCTCAAAATGTAATAAGGATACTCATTGTACTGTTTGTCATCTTGCTAAACAAAAGAAGTTATCTTTTACAGAGAGTACTACTACTTCTAGTTCTATTTTTGAACTCATTCATTGTGATGTTTGGGGACCATATAGTGTGGTTTCTCATGATGGTTACAAATATTTCCTTACCATTGTAGACGATTATTCTAGGTGTACTTGGGTTTTATTTTTGAAACAAAAGTCTGATGTTAGAACTCAGATTTTACACTTCTATAATCTTGTCAAAACTCAGTTTCATATTTCTATCAAAACTATCAGAACTGATAATGGTACAGAATTTCTTCTACATGATTTTTACTCTACTAATGGCATTGTTCACCAAACCAGCTGTGTGGAAACCCCACAACAGAATGGCATGGTGGAAAGAAAGCATCAACATTTATTGCAGGTTGCAAGAGCCTTGAAGTTTCAATCCAACATTCCTTTACAATTTTGGACAAATTGTGTTGCTACTGCTGCCTTTGTAATTAACCGAGTTCCATCTCCTGTTATTGGTAATCTCTCACCTTATGAGAAGCTTTATGACAAGTCACCAGATTATTCCTTACTCAAAACTTTTGGATGCTTAGCCTATGCTTCCACTCTGGTTGCTCACAGAACTAAGTTTGAGCCTAGAGCTTCTAGGTGTATTTTTATAGGATATCCTTTTGGTAAAAAGGGATATTTACTCTACAATCTGGATAGTAAGAAGGTTTTCTCCTCAAGACATGTCAGGTTTTATGAAAATATTTTTCCTATGAAAGATGAGAAACTTTCTACTGATCAATCTGCAGATTCTTGTTCTAAAATCTGCACAGATTCTTTCATTCATGTTGGAAATAATTATGCTATCCATAGTCAAGAGCAGAATTTGCAATTTGTTCCTCAGAATCATTATTCTGATGCTTCTGAAACTAGTGGATATTCACAAATGCCACAGACACCTGAGTTATTCCTTACTACAGAAGCAGAAAGTCACTATACTAATCCTATTCCTTCTGGACTTAATAATTCTGTCACTGAAACAATATCAGTTTCAGCTCCTGATATATCAGAAACCATTCCTGAGTCACAACAATCTGATATTCAAGAGCCTCCTAGAAGATCTTCTAGATCTACTAATCCACCAGCTTACCTCCAGGTGTATGATTATACTTTGCCTACTTCTCTACACAAATCCAACTCTACCTGGTCAGGAAAATCTTATCCTATTCAGGACTATTTATCTTTGGAAAAGCTTGGCTCTTCCCACAAGGCTTTTACTGCATCCATTTCTATGAACGTGGAGCCTAAAACATATACTCAAGCTACCAAATTTCCTGAATGGCAAGCTGCAATGAAAAAGGAACTTGATGCCTTAGAAAAGACCAATACTTGGATCCTCACTGATTTGCCTCCAAATCATCACTTAATTGGCTGCAAATGGGTATTCAAAGTGAAATATAAGTCTGATGGCACAATTGAAAGACACAAAGCAAGACTTGTTGCTAAAGGTTACACTCAAGAAGAGGGGCTAGACTATTTTGATACCTTTTCTCCAGTTGCAAAACTAACTACAGTCAAAGTCTTGCTTGCTGTTGCTTCTAGTAAAAATTGGTTTTTGCATCAACTAGATGTTAACAATGCTTTCCTCCATGGAGATTTAGATGAGGAAATCTACATGAAACCCCCCCCTGGATACTGCAAACCTCATGACAACAGAGTTTGTTTATTGAAAAAGAGCTTATATGGGTTGAAACAAGCTTCAAGACAATGGTTCACTAAGCTCACATCATGTCTCCTATCTTTTGGTTATTCTCAAGCTATATCAGATTGCTCCTTATTCATCAAAAGGACTAGTACTTCTATTACCATCCTGTGTGTTTATGTTGATGACATAATTTTAGCAGGTGATGACATGACAGAGATTAATGCAATCAAGAATCATCTAGACAATCAGTTTACAATAAAGGACCTTGGTACTTTAAAGTACATTCTAGGCATTGAGGTGCAAGGTCAAAACAAGGAATCAGCTTATCATAAAGGAAATATACTCTTGATGTTCTTACAGAAGCTAGTTATTTAGGTTGCAAGCCATCTACAACTCCTATGGCTTCTTCATGCAAGTTAACAGAATCTGATAACACACTTCTCACTGATCCTTCTGCATATAGAAGGCTGGTAGGAAGGTTATTATATCTTACTATAACTAGGCCTGATTTATCCTATAGCATTCACTGTTTATCTCAGTATATGTCAAAACCTACTACTTCACATTTAGCTGCAGCTCACAGGGTCCTCAGATATCTCAAGAACTCACCTGGCAAAGGCATTTTCCTTTCATCTTCCTCTGAACTTCACCTAAAAGCTTTTTGTGATAGTGACTGGGCAGGTTCTCCAGAGACTAGGAAGAGTGTTACAGGTTTTGCTATATACTTGGGAGAATCACTCATATCTTGGAAGGCAAAGAAACAAGCTACTGTGAGCAGATCATCCACAGAAGCTGAATATAGAGCTGTTGCAACAACCACCTGTGAACTCTTATGGTTACAACAGCTTCTTGCAGACTTATTCATCAAGAAAATTAGAGTTCCTGTGATCTTTACTGACAGCAAGAGTGTTGTGTGCATTGCAACTAATCCAGTGCAACATGAACGCACCAAACACATACAAATAGACTGCCACTTTGTAAGGGAAAAGGTTCAACAAAATCTCATCAAAATCATGCACATATCCAATGATCACCAGGTTGCAGACATCCTCACTAAACCTCTTGGTTTCAGACAATTTCAGACTATGATTTTCAAGCTTGGCCTCATTGACATACATGCCAAACTTGAGGGGGGATATTAAACTATACAAACTACAGCTCACATTGAACCAAAGGCGCGCAGTTTACAAAAGAGCTAAAGTCGCATTTCCTATATTACGTTTTATCTTTTATATTTTAGTTTTGTCAGTTTGTTTTGTTACCGTTAGGAAAAGGGCGCGGGTATATAAACCCCCTTTCCTCTGTTTTGTGACTAATTTTTCATTTTACAATTTTCAGATTATGTATCACGATTTGCTCAGTAATCGTTGATACTGATCTTGTAATCATCGATCCTCAATTCTTCAATAAAATCAGTTTACACATTTTATCATTAACCCACCCGTATCTGGTCACCCCCAATTCGCTTCCCATTCATACTATTCAGTGCCTAAATAGCATCTTCCAATCTTTCATAATCAACAAATGCATTGTTTCTTTCTCTGTTGAATCTAAATAGTTGTATCTTACAGAACGTGAGAAATTCCTTTTCCAAATATTCTACAGAAAGAGATTGGCTGATTCCAGCCACCCACAGTTTTTGCAAGGTTTAGTAGGTTTAGCAAACTCAATTTTCAAAGGGTTTCCACGGATGACGTGGCCATGTAGCCAAAATTTAGATTTAAGAAATACAAAATCTTGGCAAGATATGGGGAACGAGGTTTACAATTTGCGCACGTGGCTTGCACGCTCTTCACATGTGTGTTGTGCCACTTTGAATCTTGCATTAATATTTTTGTTGCATCTTCTACTACACTACTTTATTTTTTGCTATGTGTTTCACTCACGCGTAACCTATGTTGCTAGATTTAACGTGTCTCTCGAGAAAAATAATAGATCGATCATTATATGAGTTCCTATATATATATATACATATGTAATTTAAGTACATCCGCTAAGTTATTTATAAGTGACTAGTTGTTTGAACACGAGATGTGTTTCGGTTTCCCGGATCATGCGATTCAGGAAAGGCGCAATACTTATTTCGTGGATTGGTTCAAAGAGACTGTCAAATCCGGGCGTTACACGGTTGACCAACGCCTTCGCGCTTTAGTACACAGCCCACTATTAAGAGTAAACACATTCAAGGCGTTTAAGATTAACAGTTTCCGTTTCCACAATGAGGAGCATGGGATAGACAAGAAGACGATCAATACTGGTGAATATTTGAAAGGAAATGTAGGGGGATCAGATTATATGATCTACTATGGAATGCTATAGGAAATTTTAAAGTTGGAATACTGGGGTTGTTGTGAATTAAGGAGTATTGTACTGTTCAAGTGTGACTTGTACGATATTTACATGGGCATGACAGTACATCTTAGTTACCGGTTGGTGAATATTAATCCTGCATAGGCGATTGGAAACTGGAGCAGCTGAACCGTTTATACTTGCAAGTCAGGCACATCAAGTGTATTACACGAAATACCCTTCCCAACAAAACAAGAGCAGAAGAGGGTGGTGGGATGTGTGTACAACAAGGGCAAGATACGTCGTCGATGCTACTTCTATATATCAGGATGAAAATGCAACTGTTATCCTTCCCGTTCCTCGTTTGGGTTCAGTACCTCTCGCAGACGACGGAATTCAGCAAGTTGATGATGTATATGAAGAGGATGAGGAGGACAAATATGACGATGTAAATGAAGAGGTGGGCTATGATGCCCAGCGTGAAAATGACAACATCGATGATGACCCTGATTATGTTTAGATTCAGCATTTCGATTTCAACTTGTAATGCATGTATTTTTATTAAACTGATGATGAGATGATTGTGTGAACTTGTGGATTATTTTTTGTATTTACCAAAAATGACTATTTTAAAACTAACAGGAAAAAAATAACTATTCAAAAACATCTTAATTAATAATTTAATTTAAAACTACGAAAACTTTTAATAACTCAAAAATTACACATTTAAACATTACAAAAAAAGTAAATAAATGTTCAACTAAAATGCAGGGTCAAATGGAAATCCAGTGGGATCAGCGCCACCTCTGCTGTGGGAGGGGGGGTGTAACTCCCGGGCTGATGATCCTAAGTAGTCTCTATCTCTGGTATATGGGGAGTGTAAGTCCCTTGTTGCGTCATCCGCACGCGCTGCTTGTTGAAGCTACTCAACATTGCACGTTGATTGAGAAACGTAGGCTGCACGGGCTGACTGGACTTACCCTGGAAAAGTGTTGAGTTTACTCGTTCTATGAACGACTCCAACCGGTCAAACCTTTTGTAACTCCTCGTCAACTATTCCCGCAAGCCCGCGATTTCAACATCTTTAGGATCTTGGCAATTGCTGCTCATTGACGCCCAACTGTTGTGCTTGTATTTCGGGTACTTTCGTACATCGAACACCCTGTACACTGGATCCCCATGCGTCGGAATACCTAAAAATCAAAACATGTAATTGTATCAAGTTTCAAACAATAGAGATGCAGATATAGACAGTATCACCACATGAACAGATAAAGTTATTACCAGGCATCCTATTCTTGTTTTCGCCCCCTACCGCATCCGACCACAGGTGCGGATCCAATCGGGGCCACTCTATATCTGGATTTGCCGCTGCTAGTTGCGCAACATATTGTTCCTTTTTCAAAAATAATCATACGAAGTCAATATCACAAATTTCATTTGGCGAAATTGAATATTTAAATTTGTCACTTTAATTTAAGGTTGAAAGTACTTACATACGCCCTCTTGTCCTTCTCGCTCGTCCACTGCCCCCGTTTGTCCTGAAGTTTTTTGCACTTTCCCGCCTTCCAGGCATCATGGTGCTTCACCTCATTAGGGTCCCCCCTTACTTACCACCTAATAAATCACACAGAAGTAGTGGTTAGGTCACTAAATTAAAAGTAAATAAACACTAATAGATAATTATACATATATTAAAAACTTATCATTTTTGCCTTTATTTTTTCTATGCTTCTTGACCCGCCATACCAAGTTGGATTTCCTTGGCCTTGTTTGCCTTTGCAATCTCACTCCTTGTCTTGGCCTTCTCAGACTTCCAATGATGAATGTAATACGAGACATATTCGTCGTGCATCCAATATTTTCGAATCTTACCCCGGATTTTTCTCCTTCATTTGCCAATAGCCCTTAGCACGATGCACTTCAAAACTGAATCTCTTGGAACAAATGTTGTGGTAGGATCTGTTGATTCTTAGAGCGTCTCGCTCACTCCACTGATACGTAGCCTGAAATTCAAGAACCGATCACAAGTAGTTAATATAATATAGAGTAATAATGCATATAATGTTAAATTATACTTCATATAATTATAGCAAAGTATAAATACCACAAATCTGTCCCAAGCCGCCTGCCAATCGGCATTCAAAAATTCATAGTACGTGAGGTACGGTGCATGCATATTCGCCTTCAGATTTGCGTTGATTCTTCTAACCAATCTGTCACTGTCTGTTATCTCCCCAGTGTGATGGTTGACATAAAGCCTTCGCCTCAGAGATGGGTCTACATGGGGATGCTCAGGGATAGTCCCCCCGCAATACACAACACCTTCTACCTCCTCGACACCCGCCTCCTCGCCACCATCCTCGGCACCCGCCTCCTCGTCCCCACTGGACCATCCGCACCATCATCACCTACCTCCACGTCATCCCCTAAATGGTCCCCCTTTGTAACTCATCGTAGAGCACTCATGGCGCCTGTCGAAGCTACACCCGCTGATCCCGATAACTGACCCTCGGCAGCAACTGCTAGACTACCTCCAGGACTCTGCACCGACATGGACTGTGATGGATGTAACTGGCCGCCTGCCTCACCTACCATCCCCTGCATTCCACCTGTCTAGCAACACAAATAATTGTTAATAAACAACATATTACCTTTGACGCTGCAATAAAAAGCTACACATGAATACTAATTATGCAGTAACAGTCATAAGAGTGTTAGTTACTAATATAATCATGACATTTGATTTAAATACAAATTTAATTTTGCTATTTTATTCTAAATTTTATTTTTTCCTAAATTCCATAATATTTCTTAACTTTTCCTAATTTTTTTAACAAAATTCCATCACTTTTACTAAAACTATCCTAATTAAAATGAAATTCTCGCAATTACTACAAATTATAGAATGAGTACACATATATATCCATGATTTACGTAGCTACAGTTAATTAGTAATTAATTTTAATAAAATTACTTTGAAATTTATAATTTAATTACTAATTATACAATAATTGTCATAAAAGTATTAATTACTAATATAATAATTCCATTTAATTTAACTACAAAATTAATTTTGCTATTTTATGCTAAATTTTAATTTTTCCTAAATTCCATAGTATTTCATAACTTTTCCTAATTTTTATAACAAAATTCCATCACTTTTACAAAAACTATCCTAATTAAAGTGAAATTCTCCTAATTACTAGTAATTAAAATGAGTACACATAATGGTCCTAATTATACATTATCTAGTAAAAAATAAATAAGACATGCATGCTTAAAATTCTAATAACACTATTGCATAAACAAATAGAAAATGCTAAATATTCAATAAAAAATATAAAACAAGCATATAAATATCCAAAAAAGTTAATAAAACAAGCAAATATTCAATAAATACTACACTTTGCAAACAAATACTTATAAACACTCCAAGATCAACAATATCAACTTATAAAATGCATGCAAATTAATTTATAATAAATAGAAATATTTTAAAAACCAAAAAACATACAATTCAACCATAGAAAATCGAATTTTTTTGCATAATAGTGTTCTCCAAACATTGTACAAGAACATACCTTAATTAATTGGTAATTTAGAGAGGAATTGAGTGGATTTAAAAAACAAATAGGGTTTTTGAGTTGGGCTGGGCTTGGAGGAGGTTGGGGGAAGAAGAAAATGGTGGGGAGAGAAAATTTTCCCCACCACGCGTCTATATTTAACGTGGCGTCAAAAAAATCTGACGCCACATTTGAACCGGCCAGATCGCATGATCTTGCCCGTGAGCCGTTGATCAAAACCGTGGATGATCTAGGCCGTAGGATGCCACGGTTTAACGGCCCAGATCATACTTAAGGCATGATCTAGGCCATTGATACGTGGCGTCAGAATATTCGGACCGCATTACGTGGCGTCAATAAAATCTGACGCCACGCTTGGACGGCCCGGATCGTGCCCAGGGCAAGATCTAGGCTGCTCATGCATGGCGTAAGATTTTTGGGACGCCGCACGTGCGGTCAAAATAATCTCACGGCAAAGCGTGGTGTCAATTAAATCCGACGCCACGCTTCAACGGTTCAGATCACGCCCAAGGCATTATCCTGACCATTTTAACGTGCTGTCAAATTATTTTGACACCACTGTTATGCTCAATGTGGTCAAATTTTTTTGACCCCATGTATTTTGTAAGGGGATAAATTATTTTGTCACCATTGTATGCAATTGTGACTGATTATTTTCACTCCAGGCTTGGTAAGTGAATATTTTCTCACCATTTCTGGCTACAAATTTATTTGACCCCATTGATTAAAATTATGTTCCTACACGGCAACAGATTTTAATCACTCACCATTGTTATGTTTTCTTGGACTGTCTGATCTATTGGACATTTTCTTTTTTCTTAGTTAGACTGATCCTATTGCGCCTACTAGGGAGATGTTACGAAATCTAAGAATTCTACCAGAGCTTTGAATGCTTCAAAGCCAAAATACGATAACTCTTTGTGCTTATCTATCATCCCACGTCGATGAGAGAAGGATGCAATGTCTCCACTTAGTTTGTTGTAAAAATCATGATTCTTACTCCACCACAAACCTACCTGAGTCTGTTAATGAAGTTCCGAAGCCCAGATAATGTAACCTGTCTAGATTTGGTTTCCACCAGATTCTTGATCTTCTCTTTAACCCGGTCCTTCTCCTCTGCAATATCTTTCTTCTTATCTTCACCTTCTTTGGCATTTTCACTGTCCCTCTGACCCGGTAAACAGAGAGTACAATCAATGTCCTCAAGGACAATAATGGACTTGGTCGAGGTGTGGATTAGCAACTTTTGGAACTTCGTGTTGTCCTTGACGGTTGTGAGACCGAAATCATAAACATCATCCTTCAGTAGATTGCACATATTTGTGACTTTCAATTCGGTTCGCCATTCGACTATACACCAGTTGAGTACTTTATTGATGAACCGTTGAAGCAATAAGTGTCTTTTGGCTTACCTTAGACCATTCTCTAGAAAGATCTTGCACGCGACTGCAAGAAGCCTCGCATCTTGCTTTGATTTAAAAGTCAGATAGTTCTTTTTTAGATATATAATGTATATATTTAGGGTTGTAAATTGTTGGGATTAATCCCATATTTCTTGGGAATGAACTTGTGCTTCCTTTGAATCCCTTCTTGAAGACTGTAACCTAAGAAAATCCACCGTATCGGGTCACCCGCAATTTGTTTCCACTTCACAATATTCAGTGCTTGAGTTGCATCTTCCATTCTTTCATAATCAACAAATTCATTGTTTCGTTTTCAGGATAATCTAAATTGTGTATTTTACCGAACTTGAGAAATTCTTTTTCCAAATTTTCTTTAGAATTAGATTTTGCTGATTCCAGCCACCCACAAACTTTTGCAAGGTTTAGCTGATTTAGCGAACTAGATTTTCAAAGGGTTACCACGGATGACGTGGCCCTGTAGCTAACATTTTGATTTAAGAAATACAAAAATCTGGGCGAGATATGGGGAAGGAGGGTTACAATTTGGGCACGTGGCTTGCACACTCTTCACACGTGTAGTTTTTTTGTTGCATCTTCTAGTGCACTAATTTATTTTTTCCCATGTGTTTCCCACGCACGTCAATTATGTTTCAAAAATTAATGTTTCTCTGGAGAAAACTCATTGATCGCCTGTGTTGGGCCTTATAATATTGTTAAATTTTAATTTCTTTTAAAATTATATAGTAAGCTAAAGTTAGTTTTTGTAAATTATATTTGTTATTAAATAATAAATTTATATTTTTCATTTTTGTATTTTTGATGAGTATAAGTGCATTAGTTTATTCGATTAATGTCCTAATTAGTTGTCAAAGGTTTATAGTAATGGAATTAAAATTTCCATTAACTTGCTAAATATCCTCAAAATACAAAACCTTATTAGGTACAGGAATAAACAGGATCTGATCTATTGGACATTTTCTATTTTCTTATTTAGACTGATCCTCTTGAGCCTACAAGGGAGATGTTACAAAATTTACGATTTCGACCAGAGCTTTGAATGCTTCAAAGCCACAGTACGATAACTCTATGCGCTTATCTATCCTCCCAAGGCGTATGAGAAAAGGATGCAACGTCTTCACATAATTTGTTATAAAAATTATGATTATTACTCCACTACAAACCAACCTTAGCCCATTAATGAAGTTCCAAAGCCCAGATAAAGTGACCTGGATAGATTTAGTTTCCACCAGGTTCTTCATCTTCTCTTTATCCTCGTCCTTCCCCACTAAAATATATTTCTTCTTATCTTCATCTTCCTTGGCTTTTTCATTGTCCATCTGACACGCTAAATAGAGAAAGCAATCGATGTCTTAGAGGACAATAATGGACTTTCTCGAGCTGTGGATCAGTAGCATCTTGAACTTTGTGTTGTTCTTAACGGTCATGATTTCTTAATTATAAACAACATACTTCAGTAAATTGACGTCTTTTGATTCGGTTCGCCATTCGACTATACACCAGTTGTGTACTCTATCGATGAACTGGTGAAGCGATAATTGTCTTTTGGCTAGAAACATCTTGCACGCGGCAGAAAGAAGCCTTGCATCTTGCTTCGATCTACAAGTGAGATAGCCCTTTTGTAGATTTATAGTGTATATGTTTAGTGTTGTAAATTGCTGGGATTTATCCCATATTGGTTAGGAATGAACTTGGGCTTTATTTGAATCTGGACCATGGTCCCTTCTTGAAGACTGTGATCTAAGAAAATCCACCCGTACCTGGTCAGCCCCAATTCCCTTCCCCAGTGCCTGAGTCGCATCTTCCAATCTTTCATAATCAACAAATGCATTGTTTTGGTCTCTGTTGAATCTAAATTGCTGTATTTTGCCGAACTTGACAAATTCTTTTTCCAAATATTCTTTAGAAATGTATTGGCTGATTCCAGCCACACACAAACTTTAGCTGGTTTTGCGATCGATTTTCAAAGGGTTACCACGGATGACGTGGCCCTGTTGGCAAAATTTTGATTAAAGAAATACAAAATCTGGGCGAGATATGGGGAACGAGGGTTACAATTTGGGCACATGGCTTGCACACTCTTCACACGTGTGATGTGCCATTTCGAATCTTGCATTAATTTTTTTGTTGGTCTTCTGGTACACTACTTAATTTTTTGCCATGTGTTTCCCTCGCACGTCAACTATGTTGCTAGATTGAACGTGTCTCTTGAGAAAAATCACTGATCGATCGTGTTGGGCCTTATAGTATTGTTAAATTTAAATTTAATCTAAAATTATTTAGTAAGCTAAAGCTAGTAGTTGTAAATTATATTTGTTACTCAATATTAAATTTTTATTTTTCGTTTTCAATTTTTTTATGTAAAACTGAATTAATTTAGGGATAAAAGCGTTAAACCCCCTATACTATACCCCTGATTGCACTTTGCCCCCTATCCTTTTAATTTTGGCAACTTGCCCCCTGAACGATGGATAAATAAGCACTTTGCCCTCTGATTCCAAATCCAACGGCAAAATATCCTGACACCTGTTCAAATCCCATGGTGAAAAAACACTCAGGGGGCAAAGTGCTTATTTATCCATGGTACAGGGGGCAAGTTGCCAAAAATAAAAGGACAGGTGGCGAAATGCAACAACGGGTAAAGTATAGGTGGTTTAATGATTTTATTCCATTAGTTTATTCGATTACTTTCCTAAGTTGTCAAAGGTTTATTGTGATGGAATTAAAGTTATCATTCACTTACTAATAACGTCAAAATAGAAAACCTTAATAGGTGAAGGAATAATTAGGATCTGATCTATTGGACATTTTCTTCTTTCTTATTTAGACTGATCATATTTAAGGATTCGACTAAAGCTTTGAGCGCTTCAAAGCCACAATACAACAAGTCTATTCGCTTATACATCCTCCCACATCGTATGAGAGAAGGATGCGACGTGTCCACGTAGTTTGTTTAAAAAAAAAATGATTCTTTCCCCACCACAAAGCGCCCAGAGTCAATCACTGAAGTTCAAAAGCCCGGTAATGTAACCTGGGTAGATTTAATGTCCACCAGTTCTTCATCTTCTCTTTAACCTGATCATTCTCCTCTGCAATATCTTTCTTCTTATCTTCACATTCCTTGGTTGAATCGAGGGAGCAATCGGCGTCCTCGAGAACAATAATGGACTTGCCGGAGGTGTGGATGAACAGCTTACTGAACTTCGTGTTGTGGTTGACGATCGTGAGTTCGAAGCATAAACATCCTACCTTAATAGATTGGACGTATTGGTGACTTTTTTTCTATTCAAAATTCGAGTTTACACCAGTTGACTACTTCATCGATGCACTGCTTAAGAAAGAAGTGTCTTTAGGTTACCTTAGAAGCATTCTCTTAAAATATCTTGCATGCGGCTGCGAGAAGCCATGGCAGCTTGCGTCATTCTACTACTCGGAATACCCTTTTTAATATATAGTGTATATGTTCAGTGTGGATATTATTAAGTGTCATGAATCTATGTTCTTGAAAATTTCTTGTCTATAACTAGGCCTATTTATTGACAGAGTGGCCTTAAGTATCACAAAAGCGGTGGCTTCTGAGCTATAAAGGATCTCTCCGTCTTTTGCCATTCTCTTGTGTTTTCAAAATGGTGTTGATGCTACCGTGAAAGATAAGTAATATTTGGACCTACGCTATGTTTGTTATTACTTAAGTTTAACTACATCCTAGTTTTACCGTTGACATATTAAACTTTCTAAAGTTTGGTAAATTGTCGACAAACTATGCTTGCATTTTATAGTAAAAATTTTGATTTAAGCGATACAAAATCGGGGTGAGATATGGGGCACGAGTGTTACAATTTGTGCACGTGGCTTGCTCTTCACAGGTGTATTGTGCCACTTCGAGTCTTGCCTTAACTTTTTTGTCGCATCTTCTAGTACACTACTTTATTTTTTGCCAGGTAGTTCCCACGCGCGTCAACTATGTGGCTAGATTTAACGTGACTATTAAGAAAAATCATCAATCGATTGTGTTGAGCCTTATAGTATTGTCAAATTTTAATATGATTTAAAATTGTTAGGACCGCAAGTCCAACACAATTAGAACTTGATTGAACAGTCAGGACTGCCAGGTCCAGCTCGATTTATTTCCTTGTTTGCAAAATTATTTTAAAGGAAAATTTTGGTTTTATTTTAGTTTGATTTATTTACTGAAATATTCGATCTTGATTTTGTGGAAATTATCTTTTAAAGGTGATCGAATATTTGGGTAGGTTTGTAAAGATTTAACTTGATCTTATAGAATCTTATTTTATGGAAAGTTAATCTTTATCAAACTCTTTGTATATATCCTTTATTAATCTATTCCTTGTGGAGTTCTTTTTCGTCTTTGGTATGCAGATTCACGAAGATCATAGAAAACGATCACAAAGACTTATCAAAGGAAAAGGTTCCTTATCAATCGAAAGATTCGGATATACTTGGAATGATACTGTCTCGACTGGATATGGAGACTGGCCGAGATTCAAGAGATCTTTCAAGGAGAGCTATCCTATACATAGTAGAAATCCTAGGAATCAATGTAGAACACTTATTTAACAAAATATACATCATGAGGTGCTCTCTTTTTATTTTGATTTCTTAGTTTTCATCTCTTGACTCCATTCAAGAACGTGACGAGCTGACGAGAGTTGAAGGGAGTTCAACGGGAAAGGATTGCGCCAGTTACATGGATCTATACGTACGTGCAGTTCGCTTGGAAGCATGCTCATAAGAAGATCACTACGGGAGTTTTGGTCTTTCGGGTCAAACGGAGTAGATGCAAAAAAGGTTCCGGTGGTATCAACATTAGAGGGATTCGGTGTTAGAGTAAACCATTAGGTGTAATAACTTTTGTCCGTTGAAAGAAGTTTGTCTCAGGAGAAAGCCTTGTGGATGTAGGACATAGTCCGAACCACGTTAAAAATCTGCTGTCTTACATTTTACTGTCTTATATACCTGTCTTACATACCTGTCTAGACTAGGTATCGCAACTACTGCTTCAAACGTAAAGTATTAGACTTAAAGATCTATCAATTGGCATCAAGAGCCTGTCACCTACTATCATTGGTGAGATTCTGGTTTTATTTAGATCTTGCAGATTTAATGGCACAAAACGTGGAAGGATCATCATCATCAAAGCCACCACTTTTGAATGGGTTTAACTACTCATACTGGAAGGTCCGCATGAGAGCTTTCATCAAAAGGGAAAATCAGAAAGCGTGGAAAAGCATTCTCAAAGGATGGACTCCACCAAAAGATGAAGATGGAAAGCTAAAGCTGGAGCTCGACTGGTCTGAAGCAGAAGATCTCGACGCGAGCTACAACTCCATTACAATCAATGCAATTTTAAATGGAGTAGACCTAAACCAGTTCAAACTGATTTCAAAGTGTCAATCGACTAAAGATGCATGGAATGCCCTTCACGTAGCCCATGAAGGTACCCCATCCGTGAAAAGATCCAAACGACAAATCCTTGGTACACGGTTTGAGGAACTCAAAATGGAGGAACATGAAACAATAGCTCAATACAATGCCAAACATAGAGACATTGCAAATGAAGCCTTCCTCCTTGGTGATGAGTACAGTGAGTCCAAACTTGTTTAGAAAGTTCTTCGCACTTTGCCCTCTAGATTCGATATGAAAATTGAGGCGATTGAAGAAGCAAGAGACGTGGAGAACTTGTCACTTGAAGAACTCATGGGTGCCCTTTCAACATTTGAGTGGAAAAAGAATTTGAATGGAGTCACTACAAAAGGTGTTGCACTTAAAGCTGAAATCAAAGACAAACCTAAAAGTGACGATAAGGACTAGCTCTAGAAGTCTGTCCTGTTTCTCTCCGAAGGACTCCGAAAGTTTTCCAAATGGAAAAATAAAGGTACGAACACTTTCCCTTCAAACTCTGATAATTCATTAAAATCTTCCTCTCCTAATGATCTTAGCTACAAAAGAAGAGGAAAAGGTGTTCAATGCAAGGAATGCCAAGGCTATGGTCATATACAAACTGATTGTGCAAATGTTCTCCCGAAGAATAAAAACAAAGCCATGGTGTGCACCTGGAGTGATGAAGAGTCAACTGAAAGTGAAGATGAGGCAGGAGAAAAAGCAAATATTGCACTCTCTTCTGTCATTCGACCAGACTCTCCACCTGTCGCGACTGACCAAGACGACTCTGAAGCTGCTTCTGAGAATAAAACGATGATATCCATATGCAGTGATGATGAGTCAGATATTTGTGTTAATGAACCCGAAGAAAGAACACTCTTTGCATTTTCTTATATTTTTTATCATGACTTACCACCTTGACTAGTCAGGAAAACAACGATGATACTGAGGACGAAGATTCCCCTGATCCCTTTTCGGAAATCAGATTTCTTCAAAGTTTGTTGTTTTCAGAAATACGCAAGAACCTTGATCTAAAAAGACAAGTCATGGCCCTCAAAATTGATGTGCATAGTATAAAAGAATCCATCACCATTTTTGAGGATTTATAAAAACACTTTCAGGATGTTCTTAAGGTTCTCGATAAGGTTGTGTTAGACAATCTGAAAAAGGAGTCAGATCATCAAAGTCCTCATCCCGACCATGCTGGCCTTCGTTACTATCCACCGATCCATCTAAACAGGGAGAATTTTACCATCCACCGATCCATCCCGACCATGCTCTTAAATGCTCAAAGTCTCATACTTTTAATCGCAGGTCTAGTCCAGCTAACAGGCCCAGTCCCGTTTGGTGGTCACGACCAGAGTCTGTTATCATTGTGGTGTTAAAGGTCATATTCGTTCACGCTGTCCTGACTTCAAACAAAACTCATCGAGGAGCACAGCAAAGAAACCTGTTGGACCATGAGTCACCACAACACAAAAGACTCCACGAAAAACAGTGTTAGATGACTCCGATGAAGATTCTGAGCCAACGAATCACATAAGGGTGAAACGTTCTAATCATAAAAATATCTATTTTGCATTTTCCTCTGTTGAAAACGCCTCACCTGATTGTTGGTATCTTGACAGTGCATGCTCACATCACATGACAGGGAACAAGAACCTTTTGACTAACTATGTTACCAGTGCAAGTGGAACAGTTCAGTTCGGAAAAGGTAAAAAGGGTCAAGTGGTTGCAAAAGGAACACTCATTATCAACGGGTGTCCTAAGCTTAGCACTGTGTTCCATGTTGTTGGACTTGAGCAGAATTTGATTAGCATAAGCCAGCTATGCGATCAAAAGATGGTTGTCAATTTTTCACAAGATGAATGTCATGTGTTGGATAACCAAAAGTTTTGTGTTTTTATAGGAAATCGTACTGCTGAAAATTGCTATAATCTAAAGCAGTCACGACTCCCTACAGAACAGTTCAAAAACTCTATTTTAAACAGATCCATTCCTCCTAAAGTTAGTGAACTAATTTGTTTTTATGGTTCGCATGTTAGTTAAGAAACCAACAGATTGGTCATCGATCAATCCAAGTGTGTTCAATATGCTATCAAGGACCTTGGCAATAAAACTGCTCAACAGTTGATGATTCCTGTGACGACTCCTACATGGGTTGTCAATGAGACAAGAGGCAACTTCATAGACCTCAGTTTCTGCACTTTCGGAACAGGAAGTCATCTCTACCTAACTAAGCATAATCTTGTCATATTACTTGATATTGGTTGGTTTGATCACATGGTTAAGAACTTTAATTTTGTGCAAAGTGATGTTTTGGTCTTTAGTAACCACAACTGTGCTATTACCATTGCTCATAATCATGTTAAGCACTTATGCACACACCGCACGGATATATGGCACCATCTCATATGTGATTTGGATGAAAATGAATGTGCTGTCATTAATCATGTTGTGACCGGAAGACAAACTGCTGTTATTTATATGAAGAAACTTGTTTCACAAAGCTTTGAGACCCTCAGAAAGTCTCTCAGCATTTGTCTTCACTAAGCGCTGGTCGCGTGCCCGATTTAACTGAGATTTTTTTATTTGTTGAACTAACTGTCATGACTTACTTGCAGACCTGTTGGACAGCCGGTTTTGGAGCGTACATAGAATTGCATTGATACACAGTGCACATCTTTCCCTCAGTTAAATAAGTGAAATCGAAGGATTTTGCTACGGGCATTTTTTGATTTTAATTTGTTTTTATTATCTCGTTGACATGGACATTGTCCACTTTTGCTACCTCATCACATCAAAAACATAAGGATTGAGCATGAAAAGAAAAGAATGAGTGTGCAAAAGAGTTATGAAAAGAAAAGAACAAAAAGAGAGCATAAGCCAGAAGAAAAAGTGCTTCAAAAGAAAAATAAATGGAGGAAAAAGCTGCCTAAACTCAATGAATATGTGTGAAAGTATTCAATTCATATCTCACGGTCATCAAAAAATTGAAAAGTGCTACCATGTTCTACATAAAGTTGTGAGCAAAAGCTACCTCTATGCAAAAGGCTCAAAGTGTGTATACATGCTGCAATTGTATTGTCTGAAAAGAATGTGGCACTTATGCTCATAATCATGTTAAGCACTTATGCACACACCGCACGGATATATGGCACCATCTCATATGCGATTTGGATGAAAATGAATGTGCTGTCATTAAGCATGTTGTGACCGGAAGACAAACTGCTGTTATTTATATGAAGAAACTTGTTTCACAAAGCTTTGAGACCCTCAGAAAGTCTCTCAGCATTTGTCTTCACTAAGCGCTGGTCGCGTGCCCGATTTAACTGAGATTTTTTTATTTGTTGAACTAACTGTCATGACTTACTTGCAGACCTGTTGGACAGCCGGTTTTGGAGCGTACATAGAATTGCATTGATACACAGTGCACATCTTTCCCTCAGTTAAATAAGTGAAATCGAAGGATTTTGCTACAGGCATTTTTTGATTTTAATTTGTTTTTATTATCTCGTTGACATGGACATTGTCCACTTTTGCTACCTCATCACATCAAAAACATAAGGATTGAGCATGAAAAGAAAAGAATGAGTGTGCAAAAGAGTTATGAAAAGAAAAGAACAAAGAGAGCATAAGCCAGAAGAAAAAGTGCTTCAAAAGAAAAATAAATGGAAGAAAAAGCTGCCTAAACTCAATGAATATGTGTGAAAGTATTCAATTCATATCTCACGGTCATCACAATATTGAAAAGTGCTACCATGTTCTACATAAAGTTGTGAGCAAAAGCTACCTCTATGCAAAAGGCTCAAAGTGTGTATACATGCTGCAATTGTATTGTCTGAAAAGAGATATCTTGCAAAACGATTTTTGCCCCTTTCAAGTTCTCTTCCCTTTCATCTGTTTATCATATGAGAATTCACACACACACATTTTAATGTATTCATCTGGTTCATGAGTATTCTTCAGTTTTGGCTGTTCTATACTCAGTCTTACGGTCTGTCATGACAGGGTGTCTCGACATCCTCTTACACCAGTTGAATCGGTACTCGGTGAGTTATGTGTAATTTGCTGAGTTACTTTCTGTTTGTTCCTTTTAATTTGTGTTTTAATTTTATCAGGTGCAATTTTTTTTTATTTAATTTGTCTTTAAACGCGAGATGTTTAATTTTGGTACGTTTGTTTCCCGCCTGTCTTTTGCCGCGATTTTGATAGAGATTGAGTTGCGTGTAATCTGTTGGAATCTTTCCTTGATTAGTCTTGGTAAGGGTCCTATCACAATGATAGTATCACTTATGGGAAGTTGTGGATAATGATTATGGAAGGTATGATGTTGATTTGATTTTATCTATTTATATGTCTTTCCTTCATATCTCACGCCATCTTTGTTCTCTCTCTCTTGTGCTTATTTTCTTTAGTGTGTGGTTTTGTTTATGTCTTCTTTCTCACCATTGTTTCTCAAGAAAATCTTTAACATGGTGAAAAACAAGTCAACAGGTGAACCGTCCCAGTCGAACCCTTTTGTCGACTATGATAGTGAAACCTCCACGGACAACCAGTTATCCAATGTCTTGCAACCGATGCCACTTTCCGTCAAGATTCCACCAGATTATGTTCCACCGGCTAGTGAAGCTACACCACCGCCGCCGCAAGACACCACACCACCGCCATCGGGAACAGAATCACCACCACGTGCCACACCATCTCAGGCACGAGAGTTCTCTCCTCCCTTGGATGACTCTCACTCTGTTCCGCCGCCGGAAGATGCATCGCCGTCACCAGTGGTTCCATCTCCTTCACGGACACCACCTGCACCTGTTCTTGCATCCTCTCGCCACCACACCGCCGCGGCTAAAGGGAAGCAGAAGGCTCCGCTTCGAAAGCGCACCCAATCTGCTCGCCAAAAATCCAAACTTGTTGTAGAGGGTGTCGCGAGCCAAGTCGGTACACATACCAAGACTCCTACTCACAAACGTCCCCGATACACTGCTGTTGCCTCAGATTCTGCTCCAATCGAGGTCTCTGACACCGATTCCAGCCCCGTTCACAAACAACAGAAACGGCCAGCTAAGTCCTCGTCTGATGAGGCAAACCAGTCTGGCAACAATTCGGCCTCTGACGAAGGCAATCAAGCCAGTCTGAAGAAGCAGCTTATGGAGGTTACGCCGTCCCTCCCCGAGTCCTACCGTCCAACAAGTTCTATACGGCTAATGCCAAACTTAGGTATCCTCTTTCTGCCCGACGCATTCCTGTTAATGAAGTTCAACTTCATGATGATTCTTATGTGGGTACGGAGATTATCGAGTTTTTGGAAGGGAGAGGTTTTCTTGAATCCACTCACAAGGTACAACCGTTTGTAACCCAGATTGTGCACGAGTTTTATGCCAATCTGGATACTCAACTAGGTGTTCCAGGCTCAACCAAGGAACATTCAACGTTCGTGAGGAACTACATCTTTCAGATTAGTCCACAAATTCTGAATCTGCAGTTGGGGTCTCCTGATGTGCAAGCTGGTCACAACTCCGAGCTGGAACTGGAAGAAGACTTGGACGCAGTTGCATCAATCATAACTGGCCAACCCATGAAGTGGCCCCAGAATGGTAATCTCCAACGAGGTTCCCTCACTCCTTGGTATGGTTTGATCTTCGGTATCATGGTAAGAAATCGGTTCCCTATGTCCCATACTTCTACCGTGAGTCCTTTAACTGCTTCTGTCTTATTTTGCATTGTTTCAATGATCCCATTAATCTTGGGAAACTGGTCTTTGAGCGCATACAACTCGAAGCATTCGACCAAAAGATTAAGATGACCTTGGGCTATCCATCATTGATCTACTCGCACGCTCACATCTCAAATGGATATCCGGGTCAGGAAGGATAAGATGACGCGCCAGGCCCAATCCTTATCATGCCCCGAGTCACCTTGTTCAAGCTCTCCTTGGTTCTCCGATCCGACGACCTATCCCAACTGCTCATGATAATGAAGCTGGACCATCTGTTCCCCAGGGCAGTCTCGACAACCTACAGTCGCTACTTGCCTGGATGATTACATTGTTGGAGTCCATGAACCAGTCCATTGCGCAATTAGCGGCAAAGCCTTGACTAGTTCTGGCAAAGTGGGGGAGTAACAGAAAATATGGCGAATGGGGGAGATTTTGAAGAATGGGGGAGTTCTTCAAGGCTGTTGCTGTTATCTTATGTTTTTTATTTTATTATGTTTTATTTTCCCGCTTAAGAACTATTGTTATTAACTGCTTATTTATTTTAAGTTGTTTTGGAGAGTGTTGTGCTGCTGTTGCAACAAGTTTTTATTGCTGTTAAGACTTGTTAGTTGATTTATGTGCCTATCTCTTACTAACTTGTTTTATTTCAGCATGTCTACATTTTTCTTGGGATTTAAAAGTGTTTTTCCCAAACAAGTCAATTGGGGGAGATTGTTAGGATCGCAAGTCCAATACGATTCGAACTTGATTGAACAGTCAGGATTGCCAGGTCCAACTCGATTTATTTTCTTGTTTGCAAAATTATTTTAAAGGAAAATTCTGGTTTTATTTTGGTTTGATTTATTTACTGAAATATTCGTTCTTCATTTTATGGAAATTATCTTTTAAAGGTGATCGAGTATTTGGGTAAGTTTGTAAAGATTTAACTTGATCTTATAGAATCTTATCTTATGGAAAGTTAATCTTTATCAAACTCTTTGTATATATCATTTAGTAATCTATTCCTTGTGGAGTTCTTTTTCGTCTTTGGTGTGCAGATTCACGAAGATCATATCAAACGATCACAAAGACTTATCAAAGGAAAAGGCGCCTTATCAATCGAAAGATTCGGATATACTTGGAAAGATTCTGTCTCGACTGGATATGGAGACTGGCCGAGATTCAAGAGATCTTTCAAGGAGAGCTATCCTATAAATAGTAGAAATCCTAGGAATCAATGTAGAACACTTGTGTAACAAAATATACATCATTAGGTGTTCTCTTTTTATTTTGATTTCTTAGTTTTCATCTCTTGATTCAATTCAAGAACGTGACGAGCTGACGAGAGTTGAATGGAGTTCAACGGGAAAGGATTGCGCCAGTTACATGGATCTATATTTACGTGCAGTTCGCTTGGAAGCTTGCTCATAAGAAGATCACTACAGGAGATTTGGTCTTACGGGTCAAACGGAGTAGACGCGAAAAAGGTTCCGGTGGTATCAACATTAGAGGGATTCGGTGTTAGAGTAAAACCATTAGGTGTAATAACTTTTGTCCATTGAAAGATGTTTGTCTCAGGAGAAAGCCTCGTGGATGTAGGACATAGTCCGAACCACGTTAAAAATCTGCTGTCTTACTTTCCTGTCTTATATACCTGTCTTACATACCTGTCTAGACTAGGTATCACAACTACTGCTTAAAACGTAAAGTATTAGATTTAAAGAACTATCAAAAATTATATAGAAAGCTAAATTTAGTAGTTGTAAAATATATTTGTTAGTCAATATTGAATTTATATTTTTCATTTGGTATTTATGATACGTATAAGTGAATTAATGTTTTCGATTAATGCCCTATTTTGTCAAAGGTTTATTGTTACGGAATTAAAATTTCCGTTAACTTGCTAAATATCATCAAAATACAAAACCTTAATAGGTAGTACAAGGGAGATGGTACAAAATTTAAGGATTCGACCAAAGATTTGAATGCTTCAAAGCCACAATACGATAACTCTATGTGCTTTTCTATCCTCCCACATCATACCAGAGAAGGAAGCAACGTCTCCACGTAGTTTGTTGTAAATGATTCATACTCCACCACAGACCGACCTGAGTCCGTTATTGAAGTTCCAAAGCCCAGATAAAGTGACCTGGCTAGATTTGGTTTCCACCAGGTTCTTTATCTTCTCTTTAACCTGGTCCTTCTCCTCTGCAATATCTTTCTTCTTATCTTTACCTTCTTTGGCTTTTTCATTGTCCCCCCGGTAAATAGAGAGGATAATCCATGCCCTCAAGGACAACAATGGACTTGGTCGAGGTGTGGATTTGCAACTTCTCGAACTTTGTGTTTTCCTTGACGGTTGTGAGATCGAAATCATAAACATCATCCTGCAGTAGATTGACCATATTGGTGACTTTCAATTCAGTTTCCCAATCGACTATACAGCAGTTGAGTACTATATCGATGAACTGTTGAAGTAATAAGTGTCTTTTGGCTTACTTTAGACCATCCTCTAGAAAGATCTTGCACGCGATTGCAAGAAGCCTCGCATCTTGCTTTGATCTACAAGTCAGATAGCTCTTTTTTAGATTTATAATGTATATATTTAGTGTTGTAAAATGTTGGGATTTATCCCATATTTTTTGGGAATGAACTTGGGCTTCCTTTGAATCTGAACCCTGGTCCCTTCTTGAAGACTGTGATCTAAGAAAATCCACCCGTATCTGGTCACCCGCAATTTGCTTCCAATTCATACTATTCAGTGCGGAGTTGCATTTTCCAATCTTTAATAATCAACAATTGCATTGTTTCATTCTCAGGATAATCTAAATTGTTGTATTTTACCGAACTTGAGGAATTGTTTTTCCAAATTTTTTTTAGAATTAGATTGGCTGATTCCAGCCCCGCACAAACTTTTGCAAGGTTTAGCTGATTTAGCACGGATGACATGGTCCTTTAGCTAAAATTTTGATTTAAGAAATACAAAATCTGGGCGAGATATGGGGGAGGAGGGTTACAATTTGCGCAGGTGGCTTGCACGCTCTTCACACATGTGTTATGGCATTTCGAATCTTGCATTAATTTTTTTGTTGCATCTTCTAGTACACTACTTTATATTTTTCCACGTGTTTCATTCAGGCGTAACCTACGTTGCTAGATTTATATTGGGCCTTATAGTATTGTTATATTTTAATTTGATTTAAAATTATATAGTAAGCTAAAGTTAGTAGTTGTAGATTATATTTGATACTTCAATATTAAATTTATATTTTTTGTTTTGTATTTTTGATATGTATAAGTTAATTAATTTATTCAATTAATGTCCAAAGTTGTCAAATGTTTATTGTGATGGAATTTAAATTTTCGTTCACTTGCTAAATATCCTCAAAATACAAAACCTTTACAGGTAAAGGAATAAATTGGAATAGATAAATTGGACTTTTCCTTTTTTCTTATTTAGACTGATCGTATTGAGCCTCGAAGGGAGATGGTACGAAATATAAGGATTTGACCAAATATTTTAATGCTTCAAAGCCACAATACGATAATTCTATGCGCTTATCTATCCTCCCACATTATATGAGAGAAGGATGCAACGTCTCCAAGTAGTTTTTTGTTGAAATAATGATTGTTACTCAACCACAAACCGACCTGAGTCCGTTTATGAAGTTCCGAAGCGCAGATAAAGTGACCTGGTTATACTTAGTTTCCGCCAGGTTCTTCATCTTCTCTTTATCCCGAACGTTCTCCTCTGCAATATTCTTTCTTCATATCTTCACCTTCCTTGGCTTTTTAAATGTCCCTCTGACCCGGTAAATATAGAGAGCAATTGATTTCCTCGAGGACAATAATGGACATGCTCCAGGTGTGGATCAACTACTTCTTGAACTTCGTGTTGTCCTTGACGGTCGTGAGTTCAAAATCATAAATATCATACTTCAGTAGATTGACCATATTGGCGACATTCGATTGGGTTCGCCATTCGAATATACACCAGTTGAGCACTTTATCGATGAACTGCTAACGCAACAAGTGTCATTGGTTGCCTTAGACGCATTCCATAGAAAGATCTTCCACGCGGCAGCAAGAACCCTGCATGTTTCTTCTATCTACAAGTGAGATAGCTCTTTTTTAGATTTATACTGTATATGTTCAGTGTTGTAAATTGTTGGGATTTATCCCACATTGCTTGGGAATGAACTTGGGCTTCCTCTAAATCTAGAACCTGGTCCCTTCTTGAAGATTGTGATCTAAGAAAATCCAGTTGTATCTGGTCACCACCAATACGCTTCCCATTCATAATATTCAGTGCCTTAGTAGCATCTTCGAATCTTCCATAATCAACAAATGAATTGTTTCGTTCTCTGTTGAATCTAAATTTCTGTATTTTATAGAACTTGAGAAATTCTTTCTCCAAATATTCTTTAGAAACAAATCGGCTGATTCAAGCCACCCACAAGTTTAGCTGGTTTAGCGAACTCGACTTTCAAAGGCTTTCCACGGATGACGTGGCCCTGAAGGCTAAACCTTGTCCCAACTACTAACCAAGATCAGCAGATGCACCACCAAAATCATAAAACAGATTAGATGCGAATATACATGATCAATTGGCGTATATACATCAGCGAAATGAGAAGAAAACAGATCAGTAGGCGTATATACATGATCAACAGCCATGTGTGTATATATATATATATATATATATATATATATATCACCATAATAAGAAACAGATCAGCAAACTATATAGATGATCAACAACCGTATATACATCACCAAAATGAGAACATGCCACCAAATCAATTACACAAAAATCTGCTCAAAATCATTCAGACATTGATTCACATCATCAACGTAATATTCCATATTTAAGCAAAGGCAAACAACATAATTGCTCCACAATTAATGCTTGTCAACCATTGCATCTTCCTTATTTACTTGAAGACAAACAGTAGCATAATTCCTTGAATGACTAACACTTCCTTAGATAGCATTCTTTCCTTTCTTTTGTAATTCTATAGGTGTATAAATACAGAATATGAGGTTCCACGAAAAATTAATACAATCAAGTTACATTTCTTATGTTTAAGAGCTTTCTCTTTTTTTCTCTTTATGGTATCTAGAGCCTTGTGACTTTAGAACCTATTTACCAAGTTTCTTTTCCAGGGCTTCTTTCTCTTTAAATGTTGATAACTTTGTGACTCTCAAACCGTTAGATCTTTAAGTTTATAATTTTTACTTTAAAACACTTAGTCGTGATACCTAGTCTATACAATATAAACACAGTAAAAATAAGACAACAGATTTAACATGGTTCGGACTCCGTCCTACTCCACGAGGCTTTCGCCCAAGAATTCAAACCTCTTTCCTCGATCAAAAGCTATTACAACTACTGGTTGCTTTACTCTAACACTTAGACTCCCTCTAATGTCAAACACTAATAGAATACTTTTATCGGCTACTCCGTTTGAACCCGTAAGATCATCTCCGGTACATCTTCTTCTACTTGTCTATATCCAGTCTAATTACTTCCCTTTGGAAGTGTTTTTCGTTCATTGTGTGCAGATATCGAAAGCCTCTACTAATCACTTTTCACCTAATGCGGGAAATACTACTCCTCAACAGCGAGAGTCTGATTCTCTCGCCACAATAATCTCATAATGTGACGCATGACACCAAGAGAACCTTAACTTTATCAAAATGAGCGCGGCCAAATGTGTGATCAGATGGTCACATTGCAACAATCTATTGGGAAAGTCGTGTGAATCAGGAAGACATTCCACAAGCCCTTGTTGCTCTCACATTAGATGCTAGTGTGACGGAAACAGATTGGACCACCGACACGGGTGCCTCAAACCACATGATTGGTCATGAGAGTACGGTTTATAATTCTCACCCTTATTTTGGTAACGATAAAGTTCTCATTGGTGATGGTAGTTCTTTACTTATGAAGTCTGTTGGTGATACCTTAATTCATGATGGCTGAAAACAACTTCCTATTAGTGATGTTCTTATTGTTTCTTTACTTGCTCCGTAATTTACTATCAATACGACAACTTACTAATCAATATCCAGTTAATTGTGAGTTTTCTAACCATGATTTTTTTTGTTAAGGCTCGGCAGACAGGGAAAACCATGTTGAACGGAACACGTAAATTTAGTCTCTATGTGCTTACAAACCCACGGGAGTTTTTGTTCTCTACTCGGCTCTGTTCTGGTTCAATTGATCTTTGGCACCAACGCCTTGGGTATCCACAACCATCAACATTTCATTACATTTACTTAAATCTAAAGGCGTGATATCTATTAGTGGTAGCAGTAAAGTGTCTAATATTTGTGATAGTTTTCTAGCTTGCAAAACTTAGCAAGTTACCTTTTCTTGATTCTAAACATTTATGTAATGAGTTGTTTTGTCGTGTTCATTGTGATCTTTGGGGCCTTGCTCCAATTTATTCTATTGGTCGTTTTCGTTATTACGCTTTTTTTGTTGATAGTTTAGTCGTTATACATGGATTATTCTTTTAAAGTTAGAGTCTGATTTTACAGATGCATATTTTAATTTTGAAAAATACATTCTACGTCAATTCAATAAAAAGATTAAAATGTTTCACTCTGATGGTGGTGGCGAATTCATCAACTCACGCCTCACCACCTACTTTGCTCAACAAGGTATATCACATCAAATATCTTGCGCATACACTCCTGACCAATCAGGTATGGTTGAACGACGCCATCCTTTCATTCGAGAACTCCGTATGACTATGTTATTCCATAGAAGACTTTGTACATATTTTTGGGTTGAAGCATTTAGTACTGCAGTATATATTCAAAATCTCTTACCAAACTCGCCGCTTAAATTTGAAACTTCACATTCTAGATTGCATGGTACTGATCCTAACTATTCCTCTTTGAGAGTCTTTGGTTCAAAGTGTTTTCCTTATACGTGCGATACAAAGAAAAATAAATTTGAAACCAAAACAGTTCCTTTTGTTTTTCATGGTTATAGCAAAAAGTATGAAGGGTAGAAATGCTTTTATCTTAATACTCGTCGTCTGTACATGGCACGACATGTAGTGTTTGATGAAAAAGTTTTTCCATTAAACAGCCCCCTTGTTACATGATGCACCTAATTCATCTTTTCTTTTGTCAAATTTTGATACTTGGATTGATTCTACTAACTCTACTTTAACTTCATCATCAGGATTAGAAGTCTCCCTCACTATTAATACTCCTGATTTTAGCCAAATACAGCTTATCACGCATCATGATAACATATCTCCTGTTGAATCACCTCCTGCCCCATGTGCACCAGATACCTTAGTTCATGGTATTGAGTCTTCCCACTCTATAGAAAATATTTCATCTCCATCTCTAGAACCATCATCCTTAACCATACCTCAACATCATATGCTCACTCACTCCAAAGATGGTATTTGCAAGCCAAACCCCAAATATGCCTTGTTTGTTAATACTAAAGATGTTCCTAGGGAACCGCGCATGGTAAAATCAGCTATTCAGCAGAAAGGGTGGAAACATGCCATAGATGAAGAGATGGATGCGCTCCATCAAAATAATACATGGGAACTTGTTCCTCGTTCTCCTAATATGCATGTTACTGGATCAAAATCGGTTTATAAAGTCAAGCTTAAAGCCCATGACACTCTTGATTGCTTGAAAGAACGCTTGGTAGCCACGGGATACCATCAAATAGATGGAGTGGATTACACGGAGACCTTTTACCAACTTGTGTTAACTCAGTTTTCTGCTACAATCAAAGTTATAAGATCAGATAATGGCACTGAATTTTTGCTTAAAGACTTTTATAATAGCTTAGGCATTATTCACCAAACTAGCTGTGTAGAGACTCCCCAACAAAATGGGTTGGTGGAGCGTACAGACCAGCATCTTTTACAGGTAGCTCGAGCTCTCAGGTTTCAGTCCAGTCTCCCTTGATCCTATTGGAGTCTTTGTGTTACTACTGCTGCTTTTCTCATTAACAGACTGCCTTCATTGACCTTAAAGAACAAGACCCCTTATGAGATGCTGTTCAATAAGTCTCCTGATTACAACTCATTAAATGTCTTTGATTGTTTGGCTTTTGCCTCTACTCTCACTGCTCACAGAAACAAGTTTGATCCAAGAGCCATTAAGTCTGTTTTTGTTGGCTATCCCCATGGAACAAAAGGCTATCTTTTACTTGATCTATTGACTAACAAGGTTTTTATATCTCGAAATGTTGTGTTCTATGAGACAGTGTTCCCTTTCAAGCTTCAGTCTCATTTATTAGATACATCTACTAAAGCTGATATTCAACCAAAGAACCTCTATACTCATTCTTTTATTTCTCAGAATCTTTCTGCTCATATAATGGAGAATCAACCACCTATTGTTGATAATATTCTCAGTGATCATTCTGACTCTGAAGTAGCCAACAATAATCAAAATCCTCCTACACCTGACATGCACATAATTCAACAACCAGAAGAATCATACACACTGGATTCAACTGAAAGTTCTCAACATCTTATACCTTCTGCACATGATATTCCTACTGATCTTGCTTTCCTTCCAGTAGTATCTGCTGAGGTTCCTCTTAGAAGATCAACTAGATCTACAGCTCTACCATCATACCTGCAAGTTTACGATTATTCTTTTCCTGATTCTTTGCACAACACAAATCTTATTACTTTACAAAATCCTCTTCCAGGAAAGAAGTATCCTATCACTGATTATTTGTCCACTAACAAACTTAGCAATGGTCATAAAGTTTTTACTGCTCAAATCTCTCAGAATACTGAACCAGGGACTTTCAATCAGGCTAACAAGGTTCATGAATGGAGAGTTGCTATGAACAAAGAATTAGAAGCTCTAGAAAAGATTCATACATGGGAGTTAACTGATTTACCACCTTCACAGCATTGTATTGGCTGCAAGTGGGTTTTTAAAATAAAATACAACTCTGATGGAAGTATTTAAAGGTATAAAGGGGTACACGCAGGAAGAAGGTTTGGATTATTTTGACACATTTTCTCCTGTGGCAAAACTCACAACAGTCAGAACTGTACTTGCTCTAGCAGCTTCACAAGGGTGGAACTTACAACAATTGGATGTAAATAATGAATTTTTACATGGTGATTTAGAAGAAAAGATCTACATGAAACCACCACCTAGATATTGCAAACCTGATGACAAAAGGGTCTGTCTTCTCAAGAAAAGTCTTTATGGTTTGAAACAAGCCTCAAGACAATGGTTCCACGAGCTCAATGATGCTTTAATCTGTTCTGGATATAAACAAACCACTTCTGATTCTTCTTTGTTTATCAAGAAAGTTGGTGATAAATTTACTGCCTTATGTGTATATGTCGATGACATTATACTCACAGGCAATGATATGCATGAGATTCAACAGATAAAGTCAGAATTAGACAAGAGGTTCACTATAAAAGACCTTGGGGACATAAAGTATATACTTGGAATTGAAATTGCAAGGAGTACTAAGGGAATTTCCCTTTGCCAAAGGAAGTATGCCCTTGATATTTTGACAGAATATGGCTACCTTGATTGCAAACCTAGCAACTTACCAATGGATCCAAAGATCAAACTCCTTAATGCAGATTCAGAACTTTTATCAGATGCATCTGTCTATAGAAGATTGGTGGGCAGGCTTCTATATCTTACCAATACTAGACCTGACCTCAACTACAACATCCAATCTCTAGCTCAATTCATGTCCAAGCCAACTCAGAATCATCTCGAAGCTGCACATAAAATGCTAAGATACATCAAAAGCACCCCTGGTAATGGTTTATTCTATCCTTCATCTTCATCTACTCATTTAAAATCTTTCTGTGACAGTGATTGGGCATCTTGTCCTGAGAAGAAGGAGTATAACTGGTTGTACTGTTTATCTTGGTGATTCACTAATCTCATGGAAGGCTAAGAAGCAAGCCAGAGTCAGCAGGTCTTCTACTGAAGCAGAATACATGGCTTTGGCTACAACTACGTTTGAAATCATTTGGTTACAACAACTTTTGACAGAGTTACACGTTCAACAAACCAAGATCCCTTTGCTTTTTACCGACAACAAAGGAGCATACTGCATTGCCAACAACCCTGTGCACCATGAACCCACAAAACACATACAAATTGACTGCCATTTTGTGCGAGAAAAGGTCATTGCCTCTCCCTGCCTTCAACGCCATGATTTCCAAGATGGGATTACTTAACATCCACTCCCATCTTGAGGGGGGTATTAAACAACAAAATAGAAAATATCAAATTTTCTATTTTCAGAAACTTTTCAAAATATCAGTGGAGTCATTTAGCGCGCGCTTACTTATTCTGGAAACTTCCAACGGTCTTCACTCTTCTCACCTCTATAAATAGCACACTCGATCACACACTTACTCACTAAGTTTTGTATAATTCTCAGATGAGAAAAACGCTCTCAACACTTTCAATCGTCAGTTCATCGATCGCTCAATTGTATCTTCAATCTTTCGGTTTGTATCTCAATCATTCGATTAATAAGGTTATTTTTTATGTTGTTCATATTGTGTTTGATTGTTGATTTGATCGTTGAATTGTGAAAGTTAATAAACCTTGCTGTGGTATCTTAATAAATAAAAAAAAATGTACAGATTATAAGGCAATTTTTTAAACATAAAAGTAAAGACTTTAGCTTCGTTTTGTGTTTTACTCGTAGTTTCTTTTTTCGTTTTTTATAATTACACATAACACACATAGTTTCTTGCCTCTTTGTTTTTCATGAAGGTTTTTACACGTTATGCAGGGACTTTTACAGTTATAGCTCTACGAAAATTTAATCCAAGAAGTTGTAAAATGTTTTTTGCTCTTTAAATCAAATAACTAACTTGTTCATAGACAAGTTCATTATGTTTAGTATCTTCCTGTCTTTCATCAAAAAATATGTCACTCCTGCTAAAGGGTTTAGTTTATATTGTCATTAATTGCTTTTGGAAGGAAAATATTATACATTTACAATCTTTAATTACATGCGCTAAAATAGTCATAGAAGGTTCATTTGGTCTAGTGAAGTGCATTAAGTACGAAGGTAGTACTAGGCGGGGAAGTATTTGTTTATGATGGGTTTTACAAGATAACTGAGACTTGGTTTGATGGGGGAGGTCGGGATTTGGGGTCTATAAATTTATGCTTCTTAGGATTGAAAATCTGATGAGGTTAGCAGAGAGTTTGAAGAGTCGGCCATTATAGGTCCGACAGCTTTGGTGATTTGTCCGGCATATCCGTCTACTCCTTCTCTAGATTTTTCCATGGATGTATCAAGTATGAGGAATGTAGGTTGCTACGTCAGCAACAGTTAAACCATTAGTTTTCAAGTTGGATACCAAATATTAGTACATTTAAGTTGTAGAACTCTAAAATGAAAACTATCTAAAGAAAGTTGTAGTGGGAATTTGGTAAAAACGTGCACGTGCGAAATAGGATAATTATATTATGGTACATACAGAAATATAAAAACCATTATGTGGTATGCATAATATATGAAAAACAATGTAATACATAAGAGCAATATAAAAGGAGAGTTAAAAGCTTCTTTTATTTTTTGATTGTAGGTATTTTTTTGTTAATTACGCATAACACATAGTTTTTTGCCTCTTTGTTTATATATTCCGGTTTTTGGGGGACAAAATCATTTTACATACCGTAATTCGGCATGATTATCATTTTTCATACTTTAATTTGACACTCATCAATATCCATACCATAAGTTGAACGCTTTCTTCACATTGGGTACTTCGGCGTCGAAAAAGTACAAGGTGGCATCCGGTGAACCCAAATTTGGGGATATAGACCAATTTCAACCTTATACCTCAACATATTCCACGTCAATCCCACGTATTTTTTTCAGAATCGAAGTACCCAATGTGAATAAATTGTTCAACTTATGGTATGTAAATTGATGAGTACCAAATTAAGGTATGAAAATGAAAATCGCGCGTGCCAAATTATGGTATGAAAAATGATTTTATCTCACACGTAATGCACAGACTTGTTTTAGATTTTGCTCTATGAAACCTCTGTTATGTTCTTCTCTATTTGAAAATTTAATCCACAAAGAAGTTATTCAAAGTTTTTCACTTTTTAATGAAGTACTCTCACTTGTTAATAGAAATTGTGTAGAACTTTTTTTGTCTTTCATTTATAAATATGAACCACATGCTAAAACTAACATTTACCTTGTCATTAATGGCTACTGGATAAAAATTACTAACATTAAAAATTTTGAACTACATGGGCTAAAATAGTCTTTATGAAACAAAGTTGATTTGGTCTAGTGAAGTGCATTTGGTTTATTTGGTGTTTGTCTCAATTAGTATGAAAATAGAGTTGTTCAGTTGGTGGTATATATAATATACATCTTAGTGTTTTTTACCTCACAGTTTCTATTTGTTCTTGTCATAATGTTGATTATTTTACTTAATACCGGAACTGAGCTTAAGAAATCCATCCATGCAAGTTCTTCTGATCAATTAGTCAAGGGAAGTATGCGGCAAGGAAACTAGAAACAAGAGTGGAACAACAATTGGGTCACCGTAGGGTCCTCCGCACCTTTTGGGTGTAAAAATTGGAAAATTAAAGAAGAGGAAGATGTATGCATAAGCTACAATCATCATCTTATTCCTCTAACAATTCACCAGGGGTTTGGTCTTCCACTACTCGTCACCCTTCTCAATATATTATGGTAACTGTTGTTGACTATGATGATTATTATGATTAATGTCTTAGATTTAGATGGAAAATAATGGAGAAACCTTTGGCTTATCCAATTCCTTTTCCATCTTCAATAAAAACAAAGCACCATCCATAATATATGGTAAAGAATCGGCATCTTCCATGTTATACCCTCATCCGATAATCATTTTTATTGCACTGCGGAAAGTTACTAACAGATTATCAGTTAAAAGCTGATCAAGGCAGCACGCAAAAGTCTCATTCCATTCAGCTCGTGGGAAATCTTCAGTTTGGTGCGTCTGATCTACGCTATCTTCAGATGAAGTACACTTTGGCTTCTCCTGAATGATGGCCAAACTACGAAATTCTGCCAACGTAAGATCTGGTAGATCAGGATCGATCTCCAGATGCGCATCACATATGCATTTTCTTTTATTCATGCTGCCACTCGTGTCTGTCAACCCAGCTGGGCAAATAAACACAAGTCGCACTACAAGAAATCTGGTTTCCGCCGGCGATTTTATTGTGGCGTTGAGGAGAACCGCCGGGAAAATAGGACCTATTTCCTGGTTCTCGGCCTTTTTGCAAAGCTCCACGCTATTTCTCTCAGGCCCATAGGACTTAAGTTGTTCTGAGGCCCATGATATATATAATTAGAAAAAAAATAAAAAATTCCACAACCCAAAAAAAACCCTCGCTCGTCTGATTTTCAACACCGCTCGTCGTCATTGTTGCTCCTCGTAGTCAGAGCTTCTTCTCCATCGCCGTCAACTTGCTCTACAGTTCTTTCAATAGGTAAAAAACTCCCTTCTGATGTAATTTGAGAAATCTTTATTGAGCATTGTTAGCCTGTCTTAATCATTTGCTAATTTTCGAGGTTTAGTTGCTGATATAGTCATGAATTTGTTCAATTTTCGTTTGTTTTTTGGTGTTGTATCCAAGGTGTTTGATGATTTGACGCAGCGAGTTTGTGTTTGCATAATGAGTTTTGACCTAATTTTTTCATCTTTCTTTTTCAAACAATTTGACGAACAATTTGTTTTCAGCTTGTTAACAGGAAGACATAGCAATTTACTTCTGTTTTCAGCGAGTTTGTGTTTGCATAATGATTTGACCAACATTTCGATGTTGTTTCCCAAGCTGAAGATATAAGCAAAAATTAGCTTTTGTTTTAGCTACAAAAACAGAAGATAAAAAGGTTTGTTTTAACTTCACTTGAAATTGAGTGCTTTGAGAATGATTAATTACTAATTTTTACTTGTTTGTAGGCTAAAGTTCATCATAATTACTGCAGTAGCCAGCATATTTGTGTCTCATATGATATTAACTTGGTTGGTATTCACATTGTTTTCATCTTTTTCTACATATACATAATTATAGTGTAGAGATTGTGTGGTTGTACAGTTGTGTGCATGTTTTTTCATTATCTGTTCATTTGTGGGTCAGTATGAGTTATCAAGGATTTGGCTTTTGTTGAAAGTTAACATTTACAAACTTCCAGTTATTTGAATAGCCATCTGCCTTATGCATTTTTGAGTTGTTTAGGCTAGCCTTACAAAAGGTAGAGCCAGTGAAGCCGCACCGATAGATGTGACTCTCATTTTACACTTGCATCCTTCAATTTTATTGAATCGTATGAGGGTTTGACTTGTAAAGTTTAAACATGCACCAATAGGCTTGACCAATGCATCATCGTGCGTAGGAAAAAAGGCAGCCACTAAACCATTTTACAAAGAGGACCTTCAATAAGAGTCAAAATCATGACAGAATATATACTAAACTTCTAGATATTCCATCTGAAAGTTAGACAATGCTTATTTGAATATAAAGTCAGGACTATTTATTTGAATTTTAAAGCCTTATTAGCACTATTGTTAAAACAACAGTGAGATATGTTCTAAAGTATATGAAATATGTCTTTGTTATGTATTCGTATGCGTGCCTTTAGGCACATTGCTTATTATGCAATTATCAAGTTGCCAAGAATCAGACAAATACGTTGAATAACTTCCAAAACAAAACGGCATCATTAATGCAAGATGGATGAGATGATGCGTGGACAGAGAGGTTGGAGGGAATTGGCTGTTCTGGGGGATAAAATGAACAAGTTTACAGGCATGATAGAGGGTCTGATATGGTCACCAAAAAGTGCTGACAAAAATGACCAAGTTGATGATTGGGCATATGAGGAGGCGTTTAATACGACTTATTAACTATTTTAAAGTGCCACTTATTTTTCAAATATGGTTATGAAGTTTATATTACATGCCGGTCAACGTGCATAATTCCCTAATTTCTTGAAAATTCAGCCAGACTTTTTGGAATTTATAACCAAGTTATTAGCATTAAGTGACTTCTTCTTTAAAGATTTGGGCTAGAAGAGAGTATATGAGTTAAATGTTTATGACACCACCTCATATAGGGGCGGAGCCACCCACAAGGATTGGGTGGGCTCCGGCCCGGGGTCAATTTGTGGCCCAAAGTACATATTTATATGTAACTATAATTTAGCCCATAAATAATTTTGTAAAGATCAAGTAAGTCCCAATAAAAAACGTAGAATTAAGTTAGTCCAATTTAATATATTTGTTAGGCCATCTAAAGCCAACTTCTTCATTAACCAGAAGATCATTTTATCCCAATATTAAACATGTTTTACACTAGCATTAACCATTTTATAAAACTATACTATTACAAACATACAATAAATAAAAAAACATATTTTTCTCCCAAAAAAAGAATAGATATTTAGTTTTGCATCAAACCTCACTACAATTTCGAGATGTCACTGAGATGAACTTTGCAATCCTTTTATTTTTTCTTTTAAGGAATGTGTTCCTAAAACTTTTCTTAATATTTTATTCTTTTTAAATACATGAAAGTCAATATTCTTTATTTTTCATACCTATATTAGCAGATAGCAAGGTTACATACATTAAACGCTACTTGATAGAGAGTACATACGTCGATTCGATTACTGATACGGCTTATTTTCTTAATTGAGGGGCTCAGTGCAATATCATTTTCATTCATTTTGTTTTATATATATATATATATATATATATATATATATATATATATATATATATATATATATATATATATATTCATTTTTTCCTGTACGAAACAATATACATTTCTCGTTGTACTCTACTCATTTGTTAAGTTCTTGAAATATATTTATGTGTTTTACTAAGCTTTTAGTAGCCCGTGATAAAAAAAAAATCCTAGCTCTGCCCCTGACCTCATAAACATTTTGTAATCGGTTTATAACACCTAGAAACGGGACGGTCTTCTGCTGGGAAATTTGGGCATCACTTGACCTCTTCCATGACTTCATCTAAAGGGTTAAGCTGGTGGAGAGGAAACATAAAAAGATATCCCTAGATTCTGATAATCAAACATTGTTCAGAATCATTTGTAACAATGGGAAAGTGTGGTTTATATTTGTTTACCTCATAAAGTTGCATTGGCTTCTCTTTTTCTTCTAAACCCTCTTTGTTATACCTGGTGGGCTTCCCTACCATTTAAGTTGATCTTGTTAAATGGAATTCATAGTTTATTCTCAGTTAAGATGCAGATACTAGTTCAGTTACCTCTCAATTTAAGAGGAGAAGTCGCCCATTTCCCTCGTACCCCCAAAATCTCAGTCAGAAAATGTTATAGACCATATTCAGCTCTCCACGCTGCTCGTTTATGCCAACTTCACAACTTTGTAAAACAGTTAGCATTAAAATTGCAGTTAACAAATGTCTATGTGTGTCGTTTGTATAAGGGCATGGGAGCCAGGAACACTACTAAAAAAAAAGACCTTTAGAAACGGCCGTTTCTAAAGGTCAATTGCCCGTTTCTAATGAGCAATAGAAACGGGCACGCCGTTTGTAATGCTCATTTCTAATACCTTCGTTTGTAATGACTTTTAGAAACGGGAAAATGTTACCATTTCTACTTTTAGAAACGACACAGCCGTTTGTAAAAAAAATATATTTTCAAACGGGCAAGCCCGTTTGTAAAAAACTAAATTCCAAACTTACCCCTAGACTTTTAGAAACGGCTTTTTCCGTTTCTAAAATTGAAAAAAAAATAAACGGGCAGCCCGTTTCGTCGTATTAGACACGGGCTGCCCGTTTCTAATACTCTCAAGTATTAGAAACGGGCTGCCCGTTTCTAATACTATGAGTTTCTTTTTTTTTTTTAAATAGTATTAGAAACGGGAAGCCCGTTTCTAATACTATTAAAAAAAATTAAAAAAAAAATTATTGGCAGAAAATCTGCCAATAATAATAATTAATTAAGAATATAATTTGGTGTTTAATAGTGTTAGTTTTTCAGTCAATTACTTAATTACCTACTTTATTTATTTAATAACGATTATACCATAGTATAAGTTAAATATGAGTGTTAATTATGATATAATACATTTAATGTGAATATTCTTTGAAAATTAACAAAACTATATCTTTAAACTATATACTATATAATAAATATGATTATAAACTTATAATTTAGAGTAGAGATTAAAAGAAAAGTAGAGAATTTGATAGAGAGATGTGAATATGTATGAGTATGATGTTTGAGAAAATGAAGAAGAGGAGGAGTATTTATAGATGAGAGTGAGACTATTAGAAACAACTCCCCCGTTTCTAATAGTATTTTAAAAATTTTGAAATCCCGCCAAAACCTTTAGAAACGGCTTCCCCGTTTCTAAAAGTTTTTCAAAAATTTTAAAATTCCGCCAAAACATGAAAAAAATTACCAAAACCTTTAGAAACGGCTTTTGCCGTTTCTAAAGGGTTTTCGAAATTTTGTGAAAACCTTTAGAAACGGCTACCCCGTTTCTAAAGGTTTTCACAATTTTTTCTTTTAATTATGAATCTAAGTAATTTGGTGCTTATGTAGTTTTTGTTCAATTAAGTTAAGCTTATTTGAGAAAAGTCAAGATTAGTTATATTTAGTTGATTCTAAGTATATATGTAATTAGAATTAGTTAGGAGTTGTCTATCCAAACAAGTTCAATTAATTTGTTAAAATTTAAGATTAGTTTTGTCTAATTAGTTCAATTCTAATGTAATGTTGAGTTATGAATTGTATTCTTAATTAATTCAACAAAAATAAAGAGTAATTTTCCATGTACTGAGTTCTATTCTTACGTAATTAGGAGTTATTCATTCAAATAACATCTATTCATGATAAATATCAAGATTAAATCTAAGTAATCTGGTTCTTATGTAACATTTGTTCAATTAATTAGTTAAGCTTATTTAAGAAAAGTCAAGATTAGTTATATTTAGTTGATTCTAGTTATATATGTAATTAGAATTAGTTGGGAGTTTTCTATCCAAACAAGTTCAATTAATTTATTAAAATTTAAGATTAGTTTTTTCTAATTAGTTCAATTCTAATGTAATGTTGTGTTATGAATTCTATTCTTAATTAATTCAACAAATGAAGAGTAGTTTTCCATGTACGGAGTTCTATTCTTACGTAATTAGGAGTTATTCATTCAAATAACATCTATTTATGATAAATATCAAGATTAAATCTAAGTAATCTGGTTCTTATGTAACATTTGTTCAATTAAGTTAAGCTTAATTGAGAAAAGTCCAGATTAGTTATATTTAGTTGATTCTAGTTATATATGTAATTAGAATTAGTTAGGAGTTGTCTATCCAAACAAGTTCAATTAATTTATTAAAATTTAAGATTGGTTTTGTCTAATTAGTTCGATTCTAATGTAATGTTGAGTTATGAATTGTATTCTTAATTAATTCAACAAAAATAAAGAGTAGTTTTCCATGTCCGGAGTTCTATTCTTACGTAATTAGGAGTTATTCATTCAAATAACATCTATTCATGATAAATATCAAGATTAAATCTAAGTAAACTAGTTCTTATGTAACATTTGTTCAATTAAGTTAAGCTTATTTGAGAAAAGTCAAGATTAGTTATATTTAGTTGATTCTAATTATATATGTAATTAGAATTAGTTAGGAGTTGTCTATCCAAACAAGTTCAATTAGTTTATTAAAATTTAAGATAAGTTTTGTCTAATTAGTTCAATTCTAATGTAATGTTGAGTTATGGATTCTATTCTTAATTAATTCAACAAAAATAAAGAGTAGTTTTCCTTGTACGTAGTTCAATTCTTGAGTAATTAGGAGTTATGCATTCAAATAACATCTATTCATGATAAAAAAAATACAGATCAAATCTATGTAATTTGGTTCTTATGTAATATTTGTTCAATTAAGTTAAACTAATTTGAGAAAAGTCAAGATTAGTTATATTTAGTTGATTATTATATACGTAATTAATTAGGAGTTGTCCATCCAAACAAGTTCAACTAATTTATTAAATTTTAAGATTAGTTTTGTTTAATTAGTTCAATTCTAATGTAATCTCCAGTTATCACCACTATTCTTAATTAATTCAACAAAAATAAAGAGTAGTTTCTAATAAGTTTTATATAGGATTAATTCAACAGATATATAGGAGATAAAAACACAATATAAATGATAAAATACCAAAGAGACATGGTAAATTAAATTTTATATAGGATTTTGTCCGTTTCTAATAAGTTTGGGTTAGTAGTAAAATTAACGTTCAACAGCGAATAATTACAAAATGAAACACCATACTTATAGCTTAGTCTTTCACTTATGAGATATATGCAATGTTGCCCGTATTTTGTGAAATAGTTGCAGTTTAGTCCCTATTTTGGGAATTGATTCGAGTTTAGTCTTTCATTTATGCAAATAGTTATGGTTTTGCCCTCAAACTGCAGATACGTATAGCTTAGTTTTTCATTTACGAGATATATGCAATGTTGTTCATATTTTATGAAATAGTTGCAGTTTAGTCCCTGTTTTGGGAATTGATTCGAGTTTAGTCTTTCATTTATGCAAATAGTTATGGTTTTGCCCTCAATCTGCATATACTTATAGCTTAGTTTTTCATTTATGAAATATATGCAATGTTGTCCGTATTTTGTGAAATAGTTGCAGTTTAGTCCCTATTTTGGGAATTGATTCGAGTTTAGTCTTTCATTTATGCAAATAGTATTCGATTTATGCAAATAGTTATGGTTCTGCCCTCAATATGTAGATACGTATAGCTTAGTCTTTCATTTATGAGATATATACAATGATGTCCGTATTCTGTGAAATAGTTGGAGTTTAGTCCCTGTTTTGGGAATTGACTCTAGTTTAGTCTTTCATTTATGCAAATAATTATGGTTTCGCCCTCAATCTGCAGATACTTATAGCTTAGTCTTTCATTTATGAGATATATCCAATGTTGTCCGTATTTTGTGAAATAGTTGCAGTTTAGTCCCTGTTTTGGGAATTGATTCGAGCTTAGTCTTTCATTTATACAAATATTCTTTGATTTATGCATATAGTTATGGATTTGCCCTCAATTTGTAGATATTTACAGTTTTGTGTATAATTAATGATATTGTTGCAATGTGGTAACTGTTATCTGAAATTATTACACTTTAGCCCTGTTTAGGAATTAATTGCAAGTTAGTTTGTGCTTTTGTGAAATTATTGAAAATTAGTCCGTGTTTTATGCAAAAGGTTTTAATTTAATGTTACCCATTTCTTAAAGTTTCTAAAAATTGCAAACAGTTTGCCGTTTCTAAAGGTTTTGTGAAATTTTGAAAAATTGTTTGAAAACGCTGTTTCTAAAGGTTTTGGCAATTTTTCAAAATTCTTCGCAAACTTTTTGCGGAATTTTAAAATTTTCGGAAATCTTTTAGATACGGGAAAGCCGTTTCTAAAGGTTTTGGCGGGATTTCAATTTCTTTTTTTAAACCTTTAGAAACGGGCTGCCCGTTTGTAGTATTATTATTACAAACTGGCGACCCGTTTGTAATAATCATGTTTACAAACGGGCTTTTGCCCGTTTGTAAAAGGGCTGTTTCTAAAGCCCATTTTCTTGTAGTGGAATTATCACAATTAAGTTATTCATTTGTATATTTCAGGTTTTGAAAATTTATTCTCCTTAACTATCAGTATTCTCTTGTTATACCTATTCAGTTTTTTTATTTTTACTCGATGCTAAAACTTTTCCATAAACTATATACTTCGAGGAATTAAAGGCAATGTTATTTAAGGTTTTGTATTTGTTTCTGTTTGGAGATGTGCAATTATTTTTTCCTTTTCCGACTCGCCTCCCAATAAAGATCAACAATGCTTCCCACTATCCCCCAAGATTGGCAATAGTTCTCATTGGTTTTAATTACTTGACTTAATATTTCTTGGTCCAGGGGCCACATTCCGACTTTACTGGACCAACATCTAGTTGTACTGCTTGTGTTGCAATCATCAAGGATAACCAACTTGTTATGGCAAATGCTAGTTATTCTCGGTGTGTAATTTCTAGGAATGGTCAGGTAACAGTAAACATGCTCCTAATTCACGTGTTGTATGCGACTAACTTAATACTTTTGTTACCACTGCATTAAGAAACTTTAGGTGTGCACCCCACGTCAAGAACCTTTCTGTAGTTATTTAATTATTTTGACAAAAAAATGATTGGTAACATTTCTTTGTTCTTTCTTTCTTATTCAGGCATATAATCTTTCAAGAGACCACAAGCCTGATTTGGAGATTGAGAAAGACAGAATCTTGAAAGCAGGTGGATTTATCCATGCGGGTCGTGTTAATGGCAGTCTGAATCTTGCAAGAGCTATGAGCGCTTCAAGTTTTGCTTGTCTTCTTCTTTTAGTTTCAATTACTTAGGTAGCTGCAAGTAATGTTTAATGCTAACCCTGCACGACATAGCCGTTCAATTAAACTTTCTAAAATAGTCCAACTAACAAAGACATTATATGACAATTTTAATGAATGAATCAGCAAAATATTATTGAGAATGAACTTCTTATGATCTATTCTTGCTGTTAATCTAGAAACATTCAGTGAGCAAAAGCAGGAGAAGTACTATCTGATCCTTTCCTGAATATTTTGAGTGTGTTGCAGGTGATATGGAATTCAAGCAAAACAAGTTTTTGCCTGCTAAAAAGCAAGTTGTCACGGCCAGTCTAGATATAAATATTGTATGTATCTTCTTTATGTTATGTTTCTTTTAATTAAGTACACTCAGAAGTCATCTCTACATCTCAATTTTTTTTTCTAGCTTGCAACTTTGAGTTTGTTTTCTTGACAAGCACTAGTTACACGCTGTAAATCCACGAACTATGACATACCGTCCAGGATAATTCCATCTCAGAACTTACTTTTTCTTTTTTTACTATTTTATGTGTTATCTCATGAGAATTGAAAGAGCTGCTTGCTTATTTGTTGTAGCAACACAACTTACTTACCCAATTTATGACTTCATTGTCCTTGCTTGTGATGACATTTGGTATGCATTCTAAACTTTAATCTATACCCTCTGTCTACAGATATCAGGAGAACTTGCTGGATTGATGCTTGGTTCTTGTTAATTGTGTTGGACATAGGATTAATAGTGGATGACGACTACAGTGATACACTTGATGTTGGACAAACCCAAGGCATCGACCCCTTTGATTGATGAAGTCACACTCTCTTTCATGGTTGAATGTGAAAAAGAATTGCTTTTGTTGAAGAAGCTTAAAAAGAAGCCCTTGCACATGAATCCCTTTCAGTTGCAGATAAAGAAATATGTTGTTTAGCTTGGGACTAGTGCTTGTGATTCTTCTCTTAACGGTAGAAAAAAAATAACAAAGGAGCTCTCCTTTAAGATCCTAAGCAAGGAGCGGAGTCATAGACCATTGCTTTACTGAAAGACGGGAGAGGTTCCTTTTTATCCTGAGGTTTCTTCTTATCCTAACTCCGTACATCACTTGTTCTTTTCTTCAACTGTTTTTTGGATTTCTAATATGTTTTCATGTTTTAGATTAATTTGAGTATTAGTTTTGATATCTGTTACGTAGTCTTCAACTTTCCGAATTTCTTCTATTTGCTTTACACTTAATCTGTGAATTTTTTTTCATTTGAGTTTTTCATTTCCAAATTTCCAATACTTTTATTTTTTTCTGTATTCTACACTGTTAGATATATTCAAATGACATTTTTATTTTTTCAGATTTTAGTAAGTTTGCTAGTTTACGAGCTAAAGTTTTAAATTAATTCTCAAATTACATTTCTTGTTATATTTTTCTCAAAAGATATTTTAAGTTTTCTTATTTTTCAGATGTTTTATTAGTTTTGTTTTTATATTATTTATCAGATACTTCATTTCTGTAGATTGTTTTATTTTCATTTTTCATATACTTATGAATTTATATTGGTTGAAATCTTCATTCTTAATATTGATTTCTCTTTACTCTTTCTTTCTTAGGTAAATTATATTCTTAGTTTTCCTTTTTTTTCTTCAGATTATTACTAATTTTTCATGTTTCACATTATTTTTCCATTGATTCTCAAGTTTAGATTTATCACATTTTACTTTTTACATTTTTATCCTTTTTTCTTATTACCAATTATATTGCTTCTCTCTTTCTGGTATGGAATTTATTATAAGTCATTTTCATAATTTCTATTTCATTTTTTCATATTTTATAGTTTTTGTGGATTTTTCCAGATTTTATTAGTTTAGTAGGAAAGGCAGAATCACATTTGCCATGTATTAAGTGGCGTTTTTATTAGCTTCCAATTTTTAATTTTATTTATATGAATTTCATTTTCTTTAATTCGATTTATTATTATCATATTTTATTCTGATTTAATGGGTCGGAACACTTTACTCTACATTTTACCGGCAGTTTTTTCGGCCTTTACCTGCGCTTTATATATGCCGGGCGCTTTTTGCAGTGTCGAGATCTTTACCAGCGGCGGTTTTACCGGCGGCTTCTAAACTGCCGATAATATTTATACCGGCAGATAAAAGCGCCGGTAAAAGCCAAAAAAACCGCCAAGAAAAACAGTTTTTTTTTTGTAGTGGATCATAACAAGCAGAAGTTAGGAACATAAAGAAACTGGAGAGGAGTTTAGATTCGATTTGGATATCGGTGAACAAGTTGGTTAGGATTATGGTTGACGGGCATATCTTTGCTGTCAGATTAATGGAAGAATTTCATGGTTGTCTCAATGTAAACGATGAAGGTGAACGATATCCGTATCTAAGGAGTTTGAAGCGTGAATCCTTGGGACCCGAGGAGGAGGTGGCGAATTCAGAATACTCTTGGTTATATTTCGGCCGACGATGATGATGTGCTTGGATTGGAGGGAGTGTTAGGGGTAGAATTGGTAATTCAATGTGGCGACACACAGGGGCGGAGCCAGGAATATCGCTTAGGGGGGCGAGACATTGTAAAGAATTTTTTTTTATGTAATATTTTTGTTATTTTTACATACATTTAAAGATTTTAAAAAATAGTAATTTACTGTAAAAAATTTACATAACTTAATAACCAAATATTTACTATAGTAAAAATTTAGCTAGTCACTTTAAAGTAAAACAATTATAATCAAAAATTTAAAACATTAAAATAAATATGTAAGGAATAAGTCATAGAAAGTATACACCTTTGATTGTAAAAAAATGAACAAAATATACATTTGGTTGTAAAAGAAATGAACAAATATTTGAATGATTCCAAAAATCAATTACACACTCAAAGTTAAGCCACATGATCAGTCTTACTACATAAAAAGAAACTAAGATAAAATTTACAAAATAGTATGATAAATTATGAGCAAAAAGGAATCAAAGAATTAAAAAGTGGAATCAGTCAAAGACTATAATTTTTTTTTGGAGTATTGAGCTAAATTTCAGATGTATAAAAGGATATTTAACAATATAAATATGTATATAGACTTATTGCGTACTGTATATAAGTTACAGTACATATTAGATATTGTACAATATATACATGATATGTTTTATACATAGTTATATAATAAATGTGTATATCTATTACTAATATAAAAGGGAACACATTTTGTCTCACAAAATAGGTAGTTGTTGGACCATCGGACCAAACAACTAATCCAAATATTTTGAGTTCAAATTCAAAATGTAAACTCCCCACTCCTCCACTACCCACTCACATTCGGTTATTTTCCTTTAAAATAGGCTTACATTGTGTGCTCTTTAATTAAGCGTACTAAATTCTGAGCACTTTCTCTTCCTGAATTTTCACTACCTTACGCACTAAATGTTTGGTTTAATTACTACTCCATTTATGTTTTGAAAAATATTATTTTAATTGTATATTAACCGATTCTCCTTATTTTGTATGATATCTATTACTAATATAAAAGGGAACACATTTTGTCTCACAAAATAGGTAGTTGTTGGACCATCGGACCAAACAACTAATCCAAATATTTTGAGTTCAAATTCAAAATGTAAACTCCCCACTCCTCCACTACCCACTCACATTCGGTTATTTTCCTTTAAAATAGGCTTACATTGTGTGCTCTTTAATTAAGCATACTAAATTCTGAGCACTTTCTCTTCCTGAATTTTCACTACCTTACGCACTAAATGTTTGGTTTAATTACTACTCCATTTATGTTTTGAAAAATATTATTTTAATTGTATATTAACCGATTCTCCTTATTTTGTATGATATGCAGTAATTAAATGTGGGCGACAATGGAAATGGATGACTTCTAAACACTTTCTTTCTCTGTGACCCAACGTCTCCAGGCGCACCAAACGCACCAAAGGTTTGTTAATTTTACTACTCCATTTACGCTTTTAGCTACCAAAAAAAATATATATATATGTTGGTGAAAAATAAATAACTGAATCTCCTTTTTATTTCATATGGCAGGCAATATTTAAGTGTGGGTGACAAAGGAAAATTTTGGAATAATATTGTTCCATATATCATTCATACAATCTTCAAGCTTATCTTCAATCATAAAAAGAATTAAGATTTGGATGTGGTACTTTGGTAAAGTCCTTTCCGCGTGTAAATTTATATAAATTACATTCTATAAGGTTTGCCGTTTTCTTTTTGTGTTTCAAACATATTATTATCAGTTACTTTGGATTGTGTCATATTATGTTTACATCAAATTAATAAGTTAATGTCAAATAATTCATAAGTTTTTTGTCTATATAAAGTTTACATTTCATAAATTCCCTTTTTTCCTTATATTTTATATTCTTTTTGTATCATTATTTTGTTTAGACTTTTCACCATTTTCTGTTATAAAAAATGGTTAACGAATTTTCAAACAAGCAGTACCTGTCCATAAAATAACCTTTCATTTATTCTCATTTTCTTATCTCTTATACAAACAATAAAAAACTTTACATTTGTAACTCCTATTATGTTGTTGAATTGTGTTGTAAACCATAAAATTTATTATATATTTTATTGTTCTGATTTTGCCATTTAAATACCAAACTAATCGAACATAGTTTTGATGATCTACTCATATGTTTTTCTAATGTCAGATTATGAGTATTAAGTAAAATCCTACTTTTCAGTAAAGATATGATTGAGTTATTTGAGTTATAACATATTGCTGGGTTGAAGCTACACGTTCTATTTCCAAATTAATTTTATCAGCTTCTAAAAATTTCTTGCATTTATAGCACAAATTATGAAAATAATAACATAGATTATGCAAAAATAGAGTAAGCTAAAAAAATATGTTAGTATTAAATATTCTTTGTGACAAAAAAGTATATAAAAAAATATGTTAAGCAATAAATTATTCTTTACACCAAAGGGTACGTCGCACGCGGTCCCCGCGTGCGCTTCGGTGGCTAGTACATAATACATGTAGACTTAAAGTCAAAAGGAAAAGTTTGCATGGTCCTCAAGGCTCCATTTTCCAAAACTTCAAATAAAATATATATATTCAACATTTTATTACACCTCATCATCTCCATCACCCTTACTTTGACATAAACAGCTTAAAACTTCCACCTCCTACAGCTTAAAACCTCCACAGCGCGCGCCCGCTCCTAAATTTTAGGGAACAAACAAAGCGTGGCTGTGAAGAATATGCATACATACATATATCTATATAGGGGTGGGGCTGGGGCTGGGGGGGGGGGCGACACAAGCAACGAGGAGGATTTATTATTGACTCTGCTCAGGAAACATGATGGAAAAAATCGAAAATAAGATAGGTCAGAAGCCGAGTCCCAAAAAGATGACCCAACCGTAGTGGGAAAATTTGAGGGTGATAAATGAGTGAATAACTAATGGGACGATGTATGAAGCAATGGATCTGGACATTAATCTGGAGAGGCCTCATATAGAGGAGGAAAAAAAAGAATTAGCTGTTATGGACCGCAGTACAAAAGAAAAAATGACCTTTTCTAATTGTGAAGATGGGCAAAAAGAAAATAATCAGAGTGTTAACAATGTTTCTGAATGAAGATTCTTTCATTAAATTATCGAGGTTTGGGAGGGAGAATCAAGAAGAGATATATTAGGAATTTAGTTAGAGAACACAAGGTGGATGTTTTGTGTTTACAAGAGTCAAAAATGGAGGTTGTGGATCATAGATTTTGTTGTAATTTATAGGGCGAGGAGGACTGCTCGTGGACTTTTAAAGAAGCAGTCAGGAGATCAGGAGGAATTATTACGTTATGGAGGAAATTAAAGGACTTTTGAGTTTAGAAAGGGTAAGGATTGGAAATGGATCCGTAATGGTTTTCGGGGTATGTGATCGGAGTAATCCGTGGTGTCATTTGGTTAATGTGTACTATCCATGTTCAATTGCTGAAAAAATGATTTTGTGGCAGAATTTGATCGATGTGAAGAGACAAATAAGTCAAGGAGCTTGGTGCGTGGTGGGTGATTTCAATGGAGCAGACCAAAGCTCGACAATGTGGGTTATACGCAAATTACAAGTACGCAAAATGAATTTCTCACAACAACCTTTTCTGAAGAAGAAATTTCGAAGGCGGTTAAGAGTTGTGATGGTTCAAACGGTCCGGATGGATTTAATAGGATACTCATTCAAAAAATTTGGGATGTTTTGAAGGAAGATTTTTGTATGTTTTTAGGAGAATTCCACGAGAACGGAAAACTTGTGAAAGGTGTGAACCCGTCTTTCATAACTTTAATTCCTAAGGAGGAGAATCTACAAGGGCCTACCGAATTTCGTCCCATCTCTCTAATAGGATGTATGTATAAAGTCTCGCAAAACTCTTGGCAAATAGAATGAAGAGAGTAAAGGGGTCTGTTATTTCAGAGGAACCGTCTGCTTTCGTGAAAGGTAGGCACATATGTGATAGCATTTTAATGACAGATGAGGCGATTGACGAAGTAAAGAAGGAGAGAAGACCTTGTATTTTTTTTAAGGTTGATTTCGAGAAAGCGTATGATAGTTTCAGCTAGGATTTTCTAAAGTTTATGACGTTGAAGATGGGTTTCAGTTTTAAATGGAGGAAGTGGATAGTGGAGTGCGTGTGTTCAGAAACTACCTCAGTTTTGGTTAGGGGAAGTCCGACTGAGGAGTTTCAAATTCAAAGAGGTCTTCATCAAGGTGATCCACTATCCCCATTTCTATATTAGACAGTGGCAGAAGGGCTTAACGGGATGATCAAGAAATTTGTTGATGAGGGTCTTTTCTCCGGCGTTACTGTGAAGCGTATGAAAAATCAGATTACCCATACAATGTACGCAAACGATACTATGATATTTGGCTTAGCTAATGAGCAGAACATAAGGGCCACTAAGTGTATGCTTATAAATTTTGAACTCTTATCAGGATTAAAAGTGAACTACAACAAGAGACAGCTCTTTGGTGTTAATGTCAACAGCAAGTATATTAGATGTTTTGCACAACATCTGAGTTGCAAGACAGGAACAATGCCATTGAATTATTTGGGAATTCCAGTCGGGGTTAATCCAAGAAGAATAAGTACATGGAAACCGGTCATTGAAGCAATTGAGAAGAAGTTTTCAAAGTGGAAAAATAAACATATTTCCTTTGGCGGTCGCATTACCATACTAAATTCGGTTCTTACAGGTATACCAATATACTTATTTTCTTTCTATAAAGCGCCAAAAAAGGTTTTACAAAGATTGATCAAGATTAAACGGAACTTTTTGTGGGGGCGGCAACGAGGTGCAAAATAAAATATCATGGGTTAGCTGGGAGGTTATTTGCAAAAAAAAGGAGAACGGGGGATTTGGAGTGAGAAATATTGAATTATTCAATTAAGTTTGTTAGGAAAATGGAAGTGGTGGATCATGGAAGGAGAGGATACTTTATGAAATCAATTTTGCTGGGAAAGTATGGGGGTTATGAGAATCTGATTAGGGGTGATGATAGGGAAAGGACTCGGTCTTCAAACTCATATTGGTGGGAAGATCTTGAAAATACGAGAGGAAGAAATATTACTACAGATTGGTTTTGTGAAACCATTGTTAGAAAGGTTGGAAATGGCTCATCTACCTTATTCTGGAAAGACATTTGTCTAGATACACAGTCGTTGAGTGAACGTTACAAGACTCTTTCTCGTGTCAGTAGATAAAGAGGCAAATATTGCAACAAAAGGCGAACGTAAAATGGTTAATGCTTCTTGAAATGGAGGTGGAGAAGGTCATTATTCGAATGGAAAAAAACTTCTAGATGATCTTCAAACAAATTTGCAAAGGGTTCAAATAAAGGAAGATCTTCAAGACAGATGGGTATGGAGAGTAGAACCTGATGGAAACTATTCGGTTAAGTCGGCATATGAGGTCAGATCAAGGGAAGAGGTTTCACAAGATAGTGCTTTCTTGAAGAGCTTTTGGGATAACAAAGTTCCTCCAAAGATGGCTGCATTTGCGTGGAAGGCAATCTTGGATAATGTGGGGATTGATACACAATTGAACAAGCTAGAAAATGGTTGAGAATCGAGCTAAGCAGACAGCAAGCAAAGGCGGGAAAAGTTAGTTATAACCGTTAGTTTGTTAGGCGAGTTGAGAGCGGATTTGCAGCTGAATTGGAGCGCGATTTTCTCGGTGTATACAACTCCGTTTTAGTTAAGGGTTTTTGCATTGTAACACTTGTAACTTCAGCTAGACACTCTCTGTAAACACCTCTTGATTTTGTTGAATAAAATTGACAAAAAATTCCCTTAGATGTAGGTTGTGATTCGGTTGATCACAGTTTGAACCAAGTAAAATCTTTGTGTTCTTGTTTGTGATTCTGTTACTTGTTGTTCTTAGATTGTTTGTGTGCATTTGTGTGCATTTGTGTGTGAGTTTTACATCAAATTCAGCGTGATTTGATCTGCATTCTTAACAAATTGTTGTGGTGAACGTGGATCGAGTGATCATGGCATCTGCTAAGTTTGATGTTGAGAAGTTTAGTGGACAGAATGATTGTGGCTTATGGAGACTGAAGATGAGAGCTCTGTTGGCGCAACAAGGATTGTGGGATGCACTTGATGAATCAACCATCGACAAAGATATGGATGAGAAGGCAAAGAAGATGATGCTTGAGAAAGCACATAGTGCTATCATCTTGAGCCTGGGTGACAAAGTGCTTCGACAAGTATCAAAGGAACGATCTGCAGCAGGGGTATGGCTCAAACTTGAAAGTCTATACATGACTAAGTCTCTGGTAAATTTATTTTATATAAAACAAGCTCTGTATTCATTCAAAATGCATGAAGAAGATCAAGCTCTATTATTATGGAGTTCTTTACAAAAATCGCATAGTCATTTCAAAGAAACACTCATCTATGGTAGAGAATCTCTGAGTTTAGATGAGGTGCAATCTGCTTTGAACTCTAAAGAGTTAAATGAAAGAAAGGAGAAGAAAGATTCTGCAAATGGCGAGGGGTTGATTGTAAAGGGTAAAAATAACAAGAAAGGAGGCAAAGGTGACGAAAAGAAGGATAAGAATCCTCAGAATGATGGCAGTAAGGATAATAAGTGTTATCACTGTCATAAGGAGGGTCATATCAGGAGGTTTTGTCCAGAAAGGGTAAACAAGAAGGGCTCTGAGAAGCAGAAGCCTTCTGGTGATGGAACATTAGCACAAGAGAGCTATGAATAAGCTGATGTGCTTATGGTGTCACAAAAGGACCCTGAGACAGAGTGGGTGATGGACTCAGGGTGTTCATATCACATAACACCAAAGAAACACTGGTTTGAACACTTTGAGGAGATAGATGGAAGCATCGTGCTACTTGGAAACAATAAACGATGCAAAGTAACTGGTATTGGATCCATAATGTTCAAGTTACATGATGGTTGTGAGAGAATTCTGAATGAAGTCAGATATGTACCTGATCTTAAGAGGAAATATCTCACTTGGTGAGTTGGATAAAAGGGGCCCTAAGTTTGATTGCAAAAATGGTATTCGGAGGGTCTTCAATGATCAAAAAGAAGTCATGAAGGGTTTGAGAGAAAATGGCTTGTATACAGTGGTTGGAAGTGTAGTTCAAGGAGCAGCATCTCCTGCAGTAGCATCAAAACTCAAAAACACAAAGCTGTGGCACAAAAGATTAGCTCATGTGAGTGAAAAAGGTCTATTGGAATTGAGTGAACAAGGTTTGCTAAGTAAAGAGAAACTTGAGAAGCTGGTGTTCTGTGAAAATTGTGTGTTTGGCAAAGCACACAAGCAAGTTTCTCTGCAGCTCAACACAGAACAAAAGGGAGCCTTGATTACATTCATGCTGATCTGTGGGGTCCTTCAAGGACTCCATCACAATCTGGAGCAAGGTAGTTGATGATTACAGTAGAATGATATGGGTTTACACCGTGAGAACAAAGGATGAGGTGTTCAAGACTTTTAAAACTTGGTTAACATTGGTTGAAAGCCGGACAGAAAGGAAAGTTAAAAGGTTAAGAACAGATAATGGGAGTTTTGCTCTGAAGAATTCAGTGAATTATGTAAAGATCATGGTATAGCAAGGCACAGAACTGTAGCAGACACACCACATCAGAATGGTCTTGCTGAAAGATTCAACAGAACCATCCTTGAACGAGTTAGATGTTTGCTGCTAAGTGCAGCATTGCCTAAGGTGTTTTGGCAGAAGCAGTGGTTACTACTCCTTATCTAATCAACAGATGTCCTTCATCAGCTATAGGAATAAAAACTCCCGAGGAAATGTGGTCAGGTCATGCACCAGATCTGAGTATTCTCAAAGTATTTGGATGTGTGGCTTATGCACACATCAGACAAGATAAACTTGAACCAAGAGGTATAAAGTATATGTTTATAGGTTATCCTGAAGGAGTGAAGGGCTATAAACTATGGTGTTTAGAAGCTGGCCACAGAAGGTGTATTGTGAGCAAAGATGTTGTGTTTAAAGGAGATGAGATGGTTCACAAAGCCAGCAACTCAGGTGGAGCAGAGGTGAAGATATCAACCGAATCAGAGAAATCAGGAGGAAATCAGATTTAGGTAGAGTTGTTAAGGAATGAGACTCAAACTGATGAATGGTTATCTGAGGAAGGGGATGTCACTGAGCAAACGGATACTCCAACACAATAACCAACTACTGATCAAGTTGATCAAGTTGAATCTGACCAGTACATGCTCACAAGGGACAGAACAAGGAGACAAACTAAAGCTTTAGTAAGGTATGGTTGTGCTGACTTACATGCATATTCTTTTATTGCTGCAAGTGAGGTCTTGGATGAAGAACCACAACATTATAAAGATGCCATAGCTAGAAATGATACACACAAATGGTTGGAAGCAATGAAGGATGAAATGAAATCCTTGAACGTAAATTACACTTGGGAACCTCCTGGTGCAAAGGTTGTGAGTAGTAGGTGGATTTTCAAGAGAAAACCAGGAATACCTGGTGTAGAAGAAGGGATATATAAAGCAAGATTGGTAGCTAGAGGACTCACACAAAGGGAAGGTATAGATTACAATGATGTATTCTCTCATGTGGTGAAGCATAGAACATTGAAAAGATGGCTTGGTGCTCTCTTCTTCAGGCGATAAGTCACAAACTTGTTGACTAACATTTCCCTAAATTGTTCAAATGATTCAATTGTGTGTGGCGGCACTTTCTTAAACCACTATTTGGCTGTCCCCGTTAAGCTGATTGCAATCAATTTTGACCTTAGGCCCTTGCAGTACCCCATAATTTGCAATTCCGCATGAAATGCATTCCAGGATCACTTGTTCCATCATATTTCTTCATCTCTGGAAGATTAGCTCCTTCCTTAGTGTTAGTCTGCTGATTGCATCACATAATGGAGTTGACTTCTCCATGGGTGGATTGTGTTCAGCAACTATTGGTTCTGCCCTTGGTGCAACACGTTCTGGTAGGTCCCTGTTCCTTCCAACCGTGTGGCTCGCGGCTTGCTGGACCTCTGGACCCCTCTGCCTTGAGTTGAACTCTCCATCTCTAACGGTTGCCCGACTAGGGGCTTCGTGCCTTCCAGTCCTCACTAACGTGGGTTCCTACGCTCTGGTGGGGCAGACGGATCCCTTCTTCTGGGCCTAGTTATCCTCGAATGGGTTTGCTGTCTCGAATCAGCACGACGTTGCGTCTGATGAGACCTTGTTTGTAGTGCCGATGTCTGTCGTAGAGTCGGTGCTGGGACATTCTGCTACAAGGTAGTGTTTGCCAGTTGTTGCACAATCATCGGTACCGTAGTCTGTTGAAAAGCTTTCATGATCTGAGCCAATTGAGCAGGATTCAACAGTTGTTCCGGGGGAGGCATGGCAGCTTGATCCGCTGCAACGTGTGATTCGTGCAAGAGAGCATTCGAAGTGTGCCCAGAAGGGTCTGTTGTTCTGTCATCTTCTTGCCATTGAGACTTTGCCCTTGTAGATATTCCGTTTTTCTTTGAGCCATTAAATTAGTGATAGTGTTTGTTCCTAAGTGATGTGGGGTATTTTCGTCTAGATACTTGATGACTTGTCAACACTCCATGTCAGACTGCTTAAGTCCCTATTGGATCCTTAAGCAGCTTTTGAGTTGGGAACCTGCACTCAATACTACACGTAAACTAAGCCGGTGCCTTCCCGACGAAGGCACTCCAACGCTCAAGTTAGATGGGTCGGAATATGAAATCTTGTTGTGCCAGGCAACAAGTCGAATGAAAAAGGTCAAAATTAGAGAATAAGTTGAATTAAACACGAGAATAAGTCGAATGAACTGGCCAAAACTAGTCGAATTGGGCAGCCAAAACAACTCGAATTGTGTGCAAAATAGGTTGAACTCGATCTATTTGGGTGAAGTCGGATGAGACTTATGAATAGGTCGAGGTCGACCTATATAACTCGAGCTTAGGGCTTGGAAACTATGAAAACGTACCTTGGAATGAGTAATGCGACCCTTTTATATAGTAGGAAGAGTCCTTATTAGCTGGAATTGCAGTCCAAGTAGGACTATGAATTGAAATAAGTCGAATTAGAGCGATTTCACAATAACTCGAATGACTTGTTGAAATAGGTCAAATGGGCCTGAAATTAGCTCGAATTGGGCGTGTGAAACAACTCGAATTGGGCGCTAAAATAACTCCAAATTGGGCCTGCTTGGGCCTAATTTTTGGTTTTGCCTGAAACTGTAATTTTTCATTAAACAATAATGATGCTATCGTGGCATAATAATCTGAAATACGCTCCTGGTATTATATCGAATATTATGACGTGGCAGTACCGAAATATGGTACATCATATTAATTTACACATCTATATAATATATATATGTTAATACATATAAATTGATATTTATTATAAACAACAAGTTATATGTTATACAAAATATATTTTGTTTCTTTAAAAAATGTTAAAGAGCTTTTATTCAAAATAAGATTATATATATATATATGTAAAGCTGGAGGCAAAAATCCCCACCAAATTCAAAATATTCAAAAAATTTCAGAAAAAGTGGCGGTAAATCCGCCACCAATTTTTTTTTTTAAATTTTCAGAACCGTGGTGAAAAACCGTGGTGACAGAATTTTCTGACACCACGGTTTACAAAAATAAAAAATAAAAATCGGTGGTGACAGAATTTTCTGACCACGTGGTTTTTTTTTTGAAAAAAGAAAGAACGCGTGGAGGCAAAATAATCTGTCACCACGGTACAAACGTAGTGATCACTACAAGAATGCAAGGCAATGGTGTCAAAAATATGGTGAGTGATTAAAATTTGTAACCATGTAGCAACTGAATTTAAATCAATGGAGTCCAAAAAATTTTTAGCGAGCAATGGTGAGAAAATAATCACTCACCAAACATGGGGAAAATAATCCGTCACCATTGGACACAATGGTGATAAAATAATTTGTAGCCATGCAAAATAAATGGGGTCAGAATAATTTGACCAAATTTATTTAAATCGTGGTGTCAAAATTATTTGACACCACGATTTAACAGTCCGGATCATGCGAAAATGCATGATCTGGACCGTTAGATTTAATTGAACAAACAAAAAACAAAAAAGAAAACGAAAATAGGCAATGACATCCGTTTTTTCGGATGCCACATGATGTCAGAAAAATGCAAAAATGTATGATCTGGACAAAAAAAAAAAAAACAAAAAAAAAACCAAAATAGGCAATGGCATCCGATTTTTCGGATGCCACATGGTGTCAGAAAAATCTGACACCATGGCAGGCATCCGAAAAATCGGATGCCATGCTTTATTTAAAGAAAAAAAACAAAAAAAATAAAAAATTGGCTATGGCTACAGATTTTTTGGATGCCTGCCATGCTTGAACGGATTAGATCATGCCACACGACATGATATGATCCATTAGATCATTTTTTTTATTTCATTCTTCTTTTCCTTCTCATGATTATATTAGTAATTAACACTTTTATGACAATTTTTGTATAATTAGTAATGAAATTATAAAATTCATAGCATTTGATTATAATTAATTAGTAATTAAGTTTAGCTAGGTAAATCATGGTCATATACGTGTACTCATTCTATAATTAGTTGTAATTAGGAGAATTTCATATTAATTAGGATAGTTTTAGTAAAAGTGTTGGATTTTATTTCAAAAATTAGGAAAAGTTAAGAAATAATATGGAATTTAGGATAAAACTAAAATTTAGGATAACATAGGAAAATTAGATGTGTAGTTTAATTGTATGGCATGATTACATTAGTAATTAACACTTTGATGACAATTATTGTATAATTAGTAATTAAACTATAAATTTCATAGTAATTTGAGTAAAATTAATTAGTAATTAAGTGTAGCAAGGTATAAATCATGATTATATATGTGTACTCATTCTATAATTAGTAGTAATCAGGAGAATTTCATTTTAATTAGATAGTTTTAGTAAAAGTGTTGGATTTTGTTTTAAAAATTAGGAAAAGTTTAGAAATATTATGGAATTTAGGATAAAAACTAAAATTTAGGATAACATAGGGAAATTAGATTTGTAGTTTAATTATATCGCATGATTAGATTAGTAATTAACACTTTGATGACAATTATTGTATAATTAGTAATTAAACTATAAATTTCATAGTAATTTGAGTAAAATTAATTAGTAATCAAGTTTAGCAATTTATAAATTATGATTATACATGTGTACTCATTCTATAATTAGTAGTAATTAGGAGAATTTCATTTTAATTAGGATAGTTTTAGTAAAAGTGTTGGATTTTGTTTTAAAAATTAGGAAAAGTTAAGAAATATTATGGAATTTAGGATAAAACTAAACTTTAGGATAACATAGGAAAATTAGATTTTTAGTTTAATTATATGGCATGATTACATTAGTAATTAACACTTTGATGACAATTTTTGTATAATTAGTAAATAAACTATAAATTTCATAGTACTTTCAGTAAAACTAATTAGTAATTAAGTTTAGCAAGGTATAAATCATGATTATATATGTGTACTCATTCTATAATTAGTAGTAATTATGAGAATTTCATTTTAATTAGGATAATTTTAGTAAAAGTGTTGGATTTTGTTTTAAAAATTAGGAAAAGTTTAGAAATATTATGGAATTTAGGATAAAAACTAAAATTTAGGATAACATAGGGAAATTAGATTTGTAGTTTAATTATATCGCATGATTAGATTAGTAATTAACACTTTGATGACAATTATTGTATAATTAGTAATTAAACTATAAATTTCATAGTAATTTGAGTAAAATTAATTAGTAATCAAGTTTAGCAATTTATAAATTATGATTATACATGTGTACTCATTCTATAATTAGTAGTAATTAGGAGAATTTCATTTTAATTAGGATAGTTTTAGTAAAAGTGTTGGATTTTGTTTTAAAAATTAGGAAAAGTTAAGAAATATTATGGAATTTAGGATAAAACTAAACTTTAGGATAACATAGGAAAATTAGATTTTTAGTTTAATTATATGGCATGATTACATTAGTAATTAACACTTTGATGACAATTTTTGTATAATTAGTAAATAAACTATAAATTTCATAGTACTTTCAGTAAAACTAATTAGTAATTAAGTTTAGCAAGGTATAAATCATGATTATATATGTGTACTCATTCTATAATTAGTAGTAATTATGAGAATTTCATTTTAATTAGGATAGTTTTAGTAAAAGTGTTGGATTTTGTTTTAAAAATTAGGAAAAGTTAAGAAATATTATGGAATTAAGGTTAAAATTAAAATTTAGGATAACATATTATAGTTTAATTATATGGCATGATTACATTAGTAATTAACACTTTGATGAAAATTATTGTATTATTAGTAATTAAACTATAAATGGGTAATGGGTTAAGACAGGAGTATTTTTGGTAACACAAAATTTGGTACCACAACTAGAAAGTCCGCGCGGGGAACCGCGTGCAAAAGTGTTACTTGTGTAAAGTTTTTTTGCATATTTTATATCGTGAATAAAAATAAAGTTGTATGTATCTAAATTATTTTAAGATAAATTTAATAATTATGTGTAAATTGTTCAGCAAAAAGCAAAAAAGTAAAGAGAATGCAATTTATGAATGTTGTATGAAGGCACATGATGAGCATTTTCCTCTAACGTAACTTCCGTAACAATTTTTGGGAGATGTGTAGCGCTATTCTAAATTTCTATCTTTAATTACTATTTTATCTATTTTTTATATATTCGAAATAATGTTATACTATTACTTTTTCTCTCGTGTGGAGTAACTAAAAAATCACCTCATGTTTTAGTTTATGTGAACACATTTATATTAATGAGCAAATTTTCAATCATTTCATAGTCTATGTTATTGATTAAATTAATGTGTACGAAGAATAATAACATTGAAAATATTGCAAACAATTAATCTATATCCAATAAAAGCATAACAAATACTAATTACTACAGAAAGAAAATAATCTTAATTACAATAAAATAATTTTACACTCTACATTTAATAATTTCATAAGAACTATCTCTTTTTTTTTTATTTCTAGAAGATAAAGAGAAGTTCATAAGATATTATCTAAATAGATTATTTTGCATCTCAAATCCTAGATCTTCTTTGGTATGACATGTAGTGAATTTTAAGTTGCACCCATGGCCCATGGCGGAGCCAAGGCGGGGGCATATGGGGGCCCCCGCCCCACAGCTCCAGGCACCCACCCTATATATATGAATATATTTTGATAATTGTTAATATATATTATATAAAATCTTTTATATTATATTATTATATAAAGTTTATAAATATAGTAAATTTAATGTAACCATATTCTAAAATTAAAATCTTCAATTATACCCATAACTTTGTTTTTTATCTTTTAATTCCCTAATTTCATAAGATATTGCCAATAACTTAATGTACGAATTTTTTAAATTTTATCTTAATCTCTCACACTCTTTCCATACAATAAATAAGATAAATTGTGATTATATATTATAACGAATTTTGAGCTTATATTTATTTTTAGAGTATTCTTTTCAAATTTTTTTTCTTAGTCATATTTACAATGAGATGTGTGTTTTTCTATAATAGGATTTGCGATAACCAAAAACTCTCTTAATGGGTATACAATGTCTCAATATTATAGGACACTTTATGTACGTATTGATGTAGTTTTATTTTATAAATTTTACCTAAAATTGTGTCACTTTAGAGTTATTTTTATTAAAAAATTTAAAAATTCTATCAAATATTTGTTTCTTAAGGTATTAGTATATTTTATGATGATTTATAATTGTGAAAATAAATTAAGAATAGAAATATTGTATTTACAAAAAAAAAATCAACTTGATTTTGCCCCCAAACCTAAATTTATGGCTCTGCTCTGCGGCAACAGGTAAGTTTAATGGGGGATAAATCGAACACGAGCACACCTATTTTAATTTAAAGCACGTGCAACATATTATATGAGACTATATAGAAAGACCCAATGACCTTTTGCGAAGTTAAGTTAATGGAAAATTAAGAAAAGAATGGCCTTTAGATGGCGAAGAGCGGCACAGGATTGTCGAAGAAGAGACAAAAAGTTGGAGGGAACGAGTGAGTTGAACGTCAGGCGACAAGAACATAAATGACATTTCCCTGACGATTTGGGCACGACGGTGGGTAAAGTAGGGCCCGAAAGGAGAACCCGAGTGAAGTTAAAAAATTAGAATTACAAATGATTTACTCTCACAACTGTGCGATTCGCTTTGTATATTTTACATTTGGACCTCAAATTCTTTTCCACTTTGGTGACGATATAATGTGAAATAAATGTGGTTGGTGGTTTTTTCTTGGGAGGGGGACCTTTTACCATCGGAATACAAAGATAAGATTATGACTTTATTTATATTTAATCAGTATATTACCAGTTCTATATAACTTTGATTATACCTTATTTGTAAAATTTTATTATGTTATTCACCAAAATAGAAACCTAAAAAATTATTTGGACTGAATATACGTCGATTTACTTATGTTATCATATTATTAAGCTGATCATAGTCTTTGTGCGGCTTGTTATAATTTGAAAAAATAAATAGATTTGTTATAATTTGTGCTGGACTGCATGATGTACCATATTTCTGTACTGCCACGTCATAATATCGATATCTTACCACAAGCGTATTTCAGATTATTATGCCACGAAAGCCTCATTATTTTTTAATGCAAAATTACAATTTAAGGCAAAACTCAAAATTAGGCCCAAGCAGGCCCAATTTTAAGTTATTTCAGGGCCCAATTCGTACTGCACAAGCCCATATTTGAGTTGTTCAAGGCCCAATTCGAGCTATTTTCAGGCCCATTCGAGTTATTTCACTCAAGTCATTCGAGCTATTTTGATAGGTCATTCGAGTTATTCCTAAATAGCTCTAATTTGACTTATTTCAACTCATAGTCCTACTTGGACTGCAATTCTAGCTGAATAAAGACTCTTACTACTCTATAAACAGGTCCCATTCCTCATTCCAAGATACGTTTTCATTATTTCCAAGACCTAAGCTCGAGTTATATAAGTCGACCTAGACCTATTCACAAGCCGCATTCGACTTGTTCTCAAATAGCTCAAGTTCGACCTATTTTGCACACAATTCGAGTTGTTTTGACTTACTCATTCGACTTCTTTGGCCAGTTCATTCGACTTGTTTCTGTGTGTTTATTCGACTTATTGCTTATTCGACTTATTGCTTATTCGACTTATTGCTTATTCGACTTATATACTATTTCGACTAGTTCATTCGACTTGTTGCCTTACATAACAAGGTCTCACATTCCGACCCATCTAACTTGAGCGTCTGAGTGCCTTCGCCCGAGAAGGCGCCGACTTAGTTTACGTGTGGTGTTGAGTGTAGGTTCTGAACTCAAAAGCTGCTTAAGAATCCAGAAGGAACTGAAGCAGTCTGACGTGGAGTGTTGACAAGTGGACCTCGAACTGATAGGGGCCACAACGGAAGAAGCCTATCAACGTACACAAGCGTATAAATCTATGATGGCTAAGGCATACGACAACAAGCTCCGATTTTGGAACTTCCATGTGGGGGACCTCGTCTTTAGGAAGGTGGAAGCTACTAAGCACGTTGGAAAGTTGAAACCAAACAGGGAGGGACCTTACACAGTGGAGAAAGCAAGCGCTAAGGATACTATTATCTGCAAGAGTTGGGTGGAAGGATTCTATCACGCCCGTGGAACGTCAAGAACTTGAGAAGGTTTTATAGTTAGGACACTAGCATCTAACGGCCTTGTGGCACATTAGGACCGTAGTTTCGATGTTATTATTACCTATTCTCTCACGAATGTATCCACCTGTGGACCTTGATTGTAATACTTAGCACTGAACTACGGGGACTTGATTCCTGACCACCTATATACGGCAGGATACGTAGGCAACTCAGAAGTTACTCGAGCCCAGTCCCAAAACTTATAAAACTCCACAATTTATTCAAGTTTGCTTCCCTGCCTACACATTACTTATATCATGCATATAAACTATCGAGCACAAGCACTCGTGATTTGAGCACCAGCACTCAAACTATGAGCACAAGCACTCAAATAAAATACTAAATTCATTAATAGTACGACACACATCCAAGGCATGTGGAATTAAAGCAGGAAAGTAAGGCAAATATAAAGCATAAATGCACAAGTCATTCAAGTAAGATCACTGTCGTAAACTGTTGTACTGGAATATCTGAAAAATATGCATTACAAAAATGCAAAGTCAATACGAACTAAAACAAGGTAAAAATGTTCTATCTGTATGAAGGACAAGGGAAAGATAGAGGCACGCATGCCAAAGACCACGGCACGCAGGCCGGCATCACGCATTTTCAATATCCTATTTCTACAAGCGCAAGCCAACAGCCTTCAAGGTGCTCCTACTTTGACGTGCGATCTCTTCCATTCAATCGCTCAAAGAGACGTGTCGTGCTTAGGCCTCACCAGAGATGCACTAGGAGCAGCATCGGGCGCAGTAGCAAGATCAACATCAGGTGCAACCTTAAGTACAGATTCAGCCGCAGCAACTGATGAAGTAGGAGCGGGTGCAGGCGAGGAGATGTTGACTGCACTGGAGGATGGCACTATCTCTCTGGAAGTCGGCTGAGGAACCCCTTCAGGCAGCTGAACAGGTGGCGGATCGTGCGGCAGCTCTCCTTCTTGAAGGCTCTCTGTGGTAGACACCACTTTTGATCCAGAAGTACTTGCCTGTGTCCCAGACGCGCTGGCCTTCGCCTAGGCCTTTAGGTGATCAAGCAGCCACACTTTGTTCATGCGCCTCAGACTGAGGAAGGAGTCATGCCGAGTGTCTTCTTCGTCATCTGACTCATCGTCTTCTTCGGAGTCAAACACGTCCTCATTCATCCGGTCTAGGATGTTGAACTCCTTACGACCGCGACCCTCAGCGAAGGGGCCCTTGCGTTCCACATCTTTGAGGGCATATCTGTACCCCTTCCTCATGTCGTAGCCGCCACGAGCCATAGCTATGCGGTCCCACGTAGCGAAGCAAAGGAACTCCACAATAACGACCACCTTGTCATAAACAGACAAGTCCTACACAAACATGGTAGAGTAAGCACAAGTCCAAACATTGTAAAAGTACGCTAAGGAATAAGTTGAGAAGGGAGTAACTCACCTCCGCCTTAGCTCGGTCGTATCCGACCTGCTCTGTGACCGCAAGCTGCGCCATACCCGCGTCGCGCTCCTCCTCAACCGCCTTCAGCTGGGCCACCAAGCATTATTCTCATTATGCGTCCTCAGCTCCTTCATTGCCAAATCATCCTTCAACCGCTGCATCTGCTCAAATTCCTTGGAAACAACGCGCAACTTCTCATTTCTCATAGCAAGAGCTTCCTGGGACTGCTTCAACTCCTCCTTAGCAGCCCGGAGCTCCTCAACAATGATATCCATGGTCTTTTGGAGTTTGCGAACATTCTCCTTTGCATGATCTTCCAGCCTCTTGGTCTGGGCAGCATGATGTAGGACAAGAATCCCGGATTTTGAAGATCCCCGCAGGTAAAAAGGCATTGCTCAAAAACAGCTATAACTTTTGACCCAGTGCTCTGATTGAGGCCCATAAGATATCAAAACAAACGTCTTTCTGTTCTCTACAGCTGAAATTATACATATACATGTATTTGTAAAGTTTCAAGTCTCAAAAACGTCGTCAAAGGCACTTTCGGAGCAAGACAGTTTTTTGGTGCAGTATTGTTAGGATTTTAATTTTATTAGAGTTTTAGTTATTTTAGAGTTTTAGTGGTATTAGGATTTTATTATTGTTAGATTCCTTTCCTTTTTGAATTTGTTTCCTAGTAGGTTTCTATTTCCTACTTTAGTTAGGGTTTCTGAGAGCTATATATAGTTCTTCTTCTCTGTATTTTATTTAGCTTTTGATAATTTATGAAATAAAGATAAAAATTGAAAGTTCATCTCGTGGATTCCAGGTTTTTTTCATCGACTACACGTTGGTGTACAAGTGGTATCAGAGGGAGAATTTTGCCTTGCCCAAAATCGCCAGGAGATGTACAACTGGAGCATATTCCCTTTTGCATCAAGCAGTATCTAGAGCAAGGATTTTGCCTCGTTCAGTTGCTGTGAGAGGTACAACTGAAGTATTTCCCATTGACGTTGGTCAAGGGAATATGAGCGCCGTGGAGGATTTGAGTCAGGAGTCGAGACAGGAGTTCAAGCAGGATTTTGGCTGGAGATCGTTCTTCAACAGCTTCTCAACACCCAAACCAACCGAATTTTCAACTAACGAAGTACATATAAGATGCACGAGTTTTATAATTCCAGTACCGATGATTTGGAAAAAGTGTCGACTTGGAATCGTAATCCCTTTTGTTTCGTGGCGATACAGAGAAAAACAAATCTCTGGTGAATCCAAGATTCAATTTGAAATTGCAACGGTTCCAAAGAATGACTCGAGGTCGAGTTATTCAGAAATGGGAGGGACTGATGTAGGACAAGAATCCTGGATTTTGAAGATTCCCGCAGGTAAAAAGACATTGCACAAAAATAACTATAACTTTTGATACAATGCTCTGTAAAGGCTCATAAGATATCAAAACGAACGTCTTTATGTTCACCACAATAGAAATTATACATATACTTGTATGTGTACAGTTTCGAGTCTCAAAAACAACGTCAAAGGCAGTTTCGGAGCACGACAGTTTTTGGTGCAATATTGTTAGGATTTTAATTTTATTATAGTTTTAGTTATTTTAGAGTTTTAGTAGTATTAGGATTTTTTTATTATTTAGATTTGTTTCCTTATTGAATTTGTTTCCTAGTAGGATTCTATTTCCTACTTTAGTTAGCTTTTGATTATTTATGAAATAAAGATAAAAATTGTAAGTTCATCTGGTGCATTCCAGGTTTGTTTCATTAACTACACATTGGTGTGTCGATATGACGTTTCCGTTCTGCGTCACAGCAGCAGTCTTGAATCCCCCCAAGTGTGTACCGTACTCACTTCGCCCATCATTTGTGATGTCAAAGTTTTCGAGCAAGGTTTGGGCATTCACCACCAGCTGCAAACAAGGATGAGCAGTTACATTCAGTAATTTACTTGAACAAAAGAACTGGGAAACAAAGTACAGGTAATAAAGGAACACACATTGACCAGGCTCAACGCAGTCTAGCTGCACAGGCCTTCAGCACCAACCTCTTCATTATACTTCTTCCGGTCAAAGGCTGGCATGAAGCCCTTGAGCATCCTCAGAGAAACCTTGAAGTTTCAAACATCCATAGAAGCTCACGGCACCTCCTCCATGTTGATGTCAAGATCATCAGGCTCATACGTGTTGGAGGTATCGTATGCGGGATGCTTTCAGCGACGACGGTCATCAGAGGTGGAAGGATGTTTCCTCGCAGAAGGATCAGGACCCATCGCATTCCCCCTCCTCATAGCATCAATCACGGCGGGATTCTGCTCTCGAACAGTAGAAGAACCACGAGGGATGGGAGCTCGGCGCGAGGAACCGCCGACATTCTTGCTCCTCGAGCTCCGTGAGGCACCAGCAGATGAAGGCACACCAGTGGAAGGTGCAGCAGAACAAGGACTGGAGGCCGCAACATGAGGGTCAGTAGTGATCGGATCAGCAGAAGAAGGAGTCGCATCAGGAGCAGGCTCAAAAGGGGCCGCCTCGCCGCCACTTGTGCTCCATGGGGCCGGTATATCATCAGTCTCCAGCATGGCAATCAACTTCTTCTTTGATTTGCTAATCACCATCTTAGACATAAAAATTGGAAGCGTCAATACAAACCAAATAGGAAAAGCATTACATAACATGTTAGCAATGCAAGTAACAGAATACAAATAAAACAATACGAGCCAAATACCAACTGATCCCGGCCCGGTGTATGGAACAACCGTATATCCTCCGGCCCGGAGAATATCAGTCTTGGTCAATGAAAAGGAATCGAAGCGATGACTTCTCAACTTGGCGATGAGATCATCTGACAGAACGGACGGAGGGAAAGGAGGCGCACACGCACTGTCTCTCCACTCTCGCTTAAAATTAAATTCTCCAAGTTTGGACTCTTTGATAAAAAACCACTGGCTTTTCCACAGGTGTCCTCTCCCTTCTTCCTAAACTCGTTGTCAAGAAGTAGAAACCGGTGTCCTCTACCTTCTTCCTAAACTTGCTAAGAAACATCTGAAAGAAGGAATCAGGAGTGCACAATTGCGTGAACACCCTCATCAGAATAATGAAGGCGTGGATGATGGTATATGTGTTTGGGGTAAAATGCGACGGACAAGTAGGCAATCTATCCATTATTTGCTTAACAACGCTATCTAAAGGAAAAAGAAGGCCGCATGATAAATAATTATGGAAAATAGTGAAACAACCCGACGGCGGATTGTTCATACTCTGATCAGGAGTCGGGAAGATGATTTCGTAAGGCTCCAAAATATCGTAATTGTAACATCCCGAAAAAACATTCAAGCCTAAAAATATATAAAATCAGAGCGCGGAACAGGTTAACAAGAATTTCTAAATTCTCACTACCACAAAGGATGTTACAATACACTTAAAGTAACAAGGGTTACGATATGATACTTAATCTAGGTCTCGAGGAGAGTAACTGTTAGCACTCCAAGGTCTCTGAGCTCTACTCCTGAAAGTCTAAATCTAGAAGGAATGAAAGAAGAAAACATTTGATCAGATAAAAATCTTAGTGAGTGTTCATGGAGTGTGTGCACATAGTGATTTGATTAATATATTACTTGTTTTCCAAAAGATTTGAGACATAAAAGCGAGACGTAACATGCAATATTTTTGACTGTGAGAATCATAACTATTTTAACTAGAAATCAGTTTATAGGAAGTAGCTTCAACGAAAACTTTATTTTTTGACATAAATCAATTTTTTGAAACGTTAGTCTCTAACAAAAGCAACTTTAGCTGAAACTTTAATCTTGGCCATATCACATTAATGGAAACATTGATCTTTAACACATCAATTTATCTGAAACGTTGATCCTTACAGATCACTTAATATGAACTTTTAATTGAAATATTATCCACTTATGATGACGAGGTCCACGTATTTTTGTCGATGCAGACCAACCATATCACCCATAATAAACAGTCCTTATCTCCCCGTGTAAGGAGCGACCTTACAATCTGAAACACATGCCATGGTAATTGCGGAAAACTACGACCCAATAAAGACACAACGACCTCCCGATGTGTCTAAGAGGGAATGGGCCATGGGGACATAGGGCCCAACCGACAAGCCCTCAGCCGCCCGGTGGCACCCCATGCACACCCAAGCCAAGTTGGATCCAACTAACTGAAAGGAACATATCCGAACATAACGGGACATAATCATCATAAATGACAAAATGCTTTTGAACAAACGATTTAGCGATCTACATGCTTTAGGAAATCAAGTTCGAGTAAAACTATACTTTGGGAATTGCTTTTGAATAGAACTCTTATTTAGAAAATTAAATTTAAGTAAAACTATAGATATACATACATGCATCCTTCTATTTTCTCAAAATATGCAATACATTTGTGAACACTCACCTTAAGTCCAATTGCAAGGATGTCGAGATACCCCGAACTTAAGCTCAACTACCTATTGGTCAAGTGAACGATCAACTCCAACACCTCTAAACTTAATCCTAACGTAAAGAAAGCAAATCTTAAATGACGATTACTAATCTTAACTTATCTTATATACATATACATATACATATACAACTCATATGATACAGATTACACACATAGAGATAATATAATCACACACAATAAATAGTTTAGTTACAAAAATAAAATACTTACTTAATCCACTAATTTTATTTGCGAATAACATAATGGAACTATAATATTCAAAACTAAATTATGACAGTTTAATTTACAATTTTATGTAAAATCATGAACTCTTCAATATTCCATAAAATCTCAAAACAAGTTTACCAACATAATGACATAATCATATAAAATTCATCAATTTAAAACAAGAGCCTTAACATGCTCCAATAATTTTCTAAACTTATTATTCACTTTCCCGCAGGATTTTCTGGCAGTAACTTTGTAACAATTTTATAAAATTCATTCCAAGTGATAAATTTACAAACGTTTACAGAAGGTTTAGTAACACCTTGAAGTTGTTACAGAAAAAGTTTGTATCACAAAATACGTCATTTAGCATGCGAAATAATTCGTTAATTAAAGAGTGTAAAAACAGAATATACTAAGATATTAATACCTTGCAAGTGTTTCTTCCTTTTTCTTGTTTTGTATGTATGGATAGGAGTTAAGAAATAGGAACAATAGATAATCTGAAGATGAGCTAGCTACAAAAATGATTATATTTCCCTTGCGTTCTATATATATATGATGGAATTTGGTGGTGAGGTGTACAAGTGACATGTGGAAGGATGATGAGGAAAAAAAAGTGATGATGTGTATTACACAAGAGTAACAAGTGGCAATGAAACAAATAAATAGGTGGCATAGATTTATAAGTTTCTTGAGGTACTATGTATATATGCAAGTTAAAGACCAAGATTATCAAATGATTAATCAATTAGAGTATTACTAAAAAGATTATAAGTAAATGGCATTAACAATCTAAACTAAATAGTTCTTATTTTCTAATCTAAAATATAAATTTTCACACATATCTAACAAGGTTCGTAATACATATTTATATAAGATAATAATTTAAGAGATAAGAAAATTTGAGGATATTACAGTGATTCTCTTGATAAAACTCGGCTGTATGTTTCACCAAACACTTAATCTTATCAAACCTAGGTAAATTAGTGGGAGATGGAAGAGCTTCAGGGGATTCAAGAAGGAGACCCTCTGCCACGAATTCCTGAACGGTTTCGTCTACAACAGCGTCATCAGGCTCTAAAGAAGGAACACTAGGAATATCAGGAATGCCCTCTACAGCTAAAGTCGTTGGGACTGAAGGTTCGGAGATGTTGGTCATAAATACCTCATGATCAGATTCCTCCATAATTTCTACGTCCCTATCAGACCCTTGGGCGTTAAAAGATGAATCATCGCTATCGGAACTGTTAATGCTAGACTCGGAATCAGAAAAAGACACTTCATTCACAAGAGGACACTCACTATGACTAGATGACTCTAGGTCGGACTCGGAAGCCATAACGGACAAGATGGGATTAGGAGTTACCAGATCTAGAACTAAGGTCTAAGACTCACTCCTGTGCCGGATCTCTCCTTTTGTATGATCAGGCTGCGGGGACAAAGATCCTACTAGTTCCCGATACTCTAATCTTTGCTGGACGCACAGGATGTGACGACCATGGTGGATTCAGTCTACGCGAAGTATTATGGTCACGATCTGAGCGAGGACGTGACGGCTGAGGGCGACGGTCGAAGCATGACGATCTGAGTTGTTTTGGCTGTCCAATTCGACTTGTTTTGGCCAGTTCATTCGACTTATTCTCCTGTTTAATTCGACTTGTTGCCTCGCTCAACAAGATCTCGTATTCTGACCCATCTGACTTGAGCGTCGGAGTGCCTTCGCCGGGAAGGCACCAGCTTAGTTTACGTGTAGTGTTGAGTGCAGGTTCTGAACTCAAAAGCTGCTTAAGGATCCAACAGGGACTGAGGCAGTCTGACGTGCAGTGTTGACAAGTGAATACATATCGAGACGAAAATACTCCACATCATAATATATTATAACATGCATTATATATATATATATATATATATATATATATATATATATATACTTAATAATATACCAACACACACAAATATATATACATAACTAACATACGAGAAAAAAAAATGAGAGGAGAGGAAATGAAAGGATTTTCGGATTTTAGAGGAAGAGGAGAGGATTTTCAGATTTTAGAGGGAGTGGAGAGGATTTTCGGATGTGATGAGGGAGAGGAGATGAAAAGATGAAGTTTGAGAAAAATGGGGTATTTTCATAGATATGAAATTGTGGGGAGAAATATTTTTGACCCTATTGCATCACAGGGATAGTGCCCTCATTGGGATCCAAAAATTATGTCACCATTGATATCACATGGTTTGTACATTTCTAGGGTTAGAATAATCTCTCACCATGTTCAGACATGGGGACAGATTTTTTTTTAACCCACAAACTTTAGAGCAATGGTGACAGATTATTCTCACCCCACACCTAGGAATAAATAAATCTATCACCATATAAACCTATGGTGACAGATTTTTCATCCCCAAAAACCTTCATCTCCAATTCTTTTTTTTTTTAACAAACTCTCCAAAACATTGCTGAAACTCTACTGCTCACAATTTGAGGCATTTAGTAGGTAATTTTAATACATTTACTGTGTTTTGTTGGCTTGATTTTACTTCCAAAAATACGGATATTTATTTATTAAAAATTATTATGTTTTAGCATGCAATTAAATTATCCGAATACGATAGTTGAATTTGCTGTGGTATGATCATCAGTGTTATGGTTGTATGTTTATAAACAGTTTTTTAGTGCATTTTAACTGTGTTAATTAAGTGTTAAATATTTTTTCATATGTATATAAATGTTCTAGTGATATATTTATTTTATCATTTTAATAATAGACAACCCCAGACATGATTGTTTATTAATGGTAGTTTTTGGTGTTTGTAATAGGTTATGAAATGTATAACAACGCACTTAGGAACAAACACTATCATTTGGGACCGCTAAACACACTTAGGAACACACACTATCACAATATATATGTGTATATATATATATATATATATATATATATATATATATATATATATATACATATACATATATATATATATATATATATTATTGTTTACTAGTGGTGTGTTTGTATATAGTATGTTATATATCTATGAGAAGTGAAAGTATTATATTCAATATGATGGGTAGTGGACTTTTACATGTATTTGTTATTTGACTCTAATTAAAATTATGGTTTTCTAAAATATTATGTATATTGTATCATGTAAAAAGTTATTTACATTTGTGAATATACAGAAAGAAATGAGTTCAATTCTATTATACATTATTATTTATAATGTTATGCCTATTATATTAATAGTGTGAGTAAATAACATGGTATAAGTGTGGTGCATATTGCGTATTAATATTAATTAAGATTAGTTGTCTTTATTTGTGTTTTGTTTTGTTTTATATTAGAATTTAGGTTAGTAGCGTTGATTAGGGGTGTGCAAACATAATCGAATCGATCGAATCGTTTCAAAATCGATCGAATGATCTGATTTAAAAATCGAATCAATTTTCGATCCGATTTTTGGTTGTCATAGAAAAATCGAAATCCACTTCGATTTGATTTTAATTTTAGGGGTCGATCATCGAATCGAATCGATGATCGAAGCTATATTTTATTTTTAATATATATGTATAGAACATAATGAATTTAATGTGGTCTTGAATATTTATTAATTTTGAAGTGTGACTTATTTCTCTTGTATTTAATGATGTTTGAGTTTATTATTTTATAATTTGTGAATTGCGTTGACTTGAGTAGAAGTATCACTTTTGAATTGTGAATTTTCAACGATTGATGAATTAAAGAGTGTACATTATTTTTGTAGTACTGTTTCATACATATTTACTTTAGTTTTAAATTTATATTCGAAGCGCTATATTGCTTAATTTTTCAAAATTAAATACAATAAATAAAATGCTCATAATCAAAATCGGATCAAATCGAATTGAAATCAGCTCGATTTAAATCGAATCGAATCGAATCGTTTCAAACAATTTGATTTTGATTCTCATTTTCCCACAACCAAAATCGGATGATCCTAGCTGATTTGATCGATTCAATTCGATTTAATCAAAACGCACAGCCCTAGTGTTGATGTTAACTTTTGACTTGACTAATAGGCAGATCGGCTTAACTTTGGTGTATCCTGTCATGCTTGTAATTAGAATTCAGATGAGTGTTCCAAAACTCTATTTATTTTGCAAATTTGGAAGGAATGCTTAATGTATGTATGTCACTTATAAGAGTATCTTACACTGATTTTGTAAGGTAAGCCTAAAGTTTGATTTAAATTGAAAAATAAACTAAGTTGGTTATGATGATCACGTCTTCAGTTATGTCTGTTTAGTTATTAGTTAGTTGGATCCAGCTTGTCTTGGGTAGGCATGGAGGATTGCTCGACGACAGAGGGCTCTTGGTGGTGCTTCATGTCCCCTTGCCTCTTCTCCTTAGACACGGCGGGATGTTCGTTGTGTCTCTGGAGATCATTCGTTATGCATGTACCCTAGCATGTGATTAGTTTCCAGGGTAGCTCCTTGGACGGGGCAATAAGGACTGTATTAGCTATTTCGTTGATCATCATAATTAATTAAATAACAATATATGTTTGTTCTTAAGTTATTATTATTTGGTACCAACCTTCATTGTTTTATAAAATTATGATCTTGTCTCGTTTGTATCGTTTCGTAATTTTGAAGTTGAAATAAATTATTGGTACCTAATAATAATATTACAAAAGCATAATTTGCATGCATAGTTTAGTATGTTTCGAAAGAAAATGGTAATGCACTTTCACACACATCGAGCACTCACTGAGATTTTTATCTCATCAGTTTGTGTTTCTCCTTCCTTCCAGACTCGAAAAACCTTCAGAGCAGAACCTTAAAGACTTAGGTGTCTGGAGTTAACCAGTTCGGATCATAGAATAGAGTAATGTATTTGAGATTTATTTTCTGTTCTTGTCAGTATTGCTCTCAACTCTCCTGTTATTCTTTTAGCAATAAGATATTTTATTTCTTGTTTAGATAATTTAGTTGTTCTTGTGTTGTTCAATTTAGGCTGAATTTCGGGGCTTTACATGAATGTTGTACAGATATGCTACCTTTTCTATCGATAGCATATAAAGAAAAATTCGATATTCACTTTTAATACAATTTATACATATTGAAAGTATGCCAATTTAATATAACTATTCAAATGTTATTAATACACAATGTATTTATTTTTTCTTTGAGAAA